>CM070576.1:11320213-12798870 GCA_036346355.1 Rhipidocladum racemiflorum
AGCACTAGTCCAGAACGCGCTAGTGCACACAGTCATCACCTCGGTATATATCACAAGCATACCATACGATACTATCACAGGACTTGATTTAAATAATCACAGGGTTACTCGACCTTAGGGCCACGTTACAAATATATGCCTTGCAAGGCGAAACTTATTAAAAGAGAAATAGCGGAAATGAAAATCAAATAAACTTAGTGGCGCCATCCAAGATACCACAGGCAATCGGCTGACTCGCATCCCTAAGTAGACGGGTCCTCTTGGAGTTCCTCCTCCGAAACTAGCGTAGTCTCCTCTTCAACTGGTATTGTGTTGAGGCAAGGGTGAGTACTTGGTACTCGACAAGTCATGCAATGTAATGCAAGCTAATATACTATATGCATGGCTTAGTACAAAGGAATAGCTCAGGTATATTTGCGAAATGTGCCTTTGACAAGTAATATAAGTAGATTCGAAAGCAGTAGAAATAAGTAAAGCATAAATAACTTTTCAAGAAGTTTAATAAACATTTTTCCCATCCTAAACCATATTCCCATCACCTTCCTTGTTAAACCAACCCATCTTTTCAAAACCAAGTTATTTTCAGAAAGTCTACCCCTTGACTGTAATTCCCGAGCATTGTCCAGTACCGTGGACTCGGCTATTCAAATAGATTCTACACTCTGCAGAGGTTATGCACTTTACCCACAAGATACAGTCAAACACCACAAAGGCGAGTTCAGTAACAAAGCCTTTGGAAGCCTCAAACAACACGCAATTGGTCCTCTCCAGACGTGCTCTACACCATCCCTTCCCTTAGCCAAGGCGAAGTATGGGACCAACACACCGTTAGATGGGTACTGGCCACGACCACGATACGCTCCCCGCACAATCACACAAAAGGTGTAATCGACACCCTGAGGCTCCACAAGTGAGTCCTTAGCGACTTAGTCAACTAGGGCCGTCCCATTCCACCCATGTGGTTGCAAGTATGACCCAGTTCAAAGGCTTGCAAGGTTAAGTCCTTAGAGTGACCAGGGCAAGACTACCCGAAAAACCAAATCATCACTCCCAATGCCACAACTGCCCACCTGATTACTCTTGCCACATGCCCCGGCCGAAAATCGTTTATCAAACCCCGCTTGATTACCATGCACCACGTGCCATCAACATCACATGATACTTTTCCAAAACAGGTTCAATATATCATTAAGTCCATATTAGCATTTGATTGTCCAAAATCATGTCATGAGCACGTGTGAGTCTAAGCGACATACTACAACGTTTCTAAACCCATGTTGGCAATTTAATAATGTCCAACTAGTAAACCACAACTAGGGTGACAAAGGGTCATGGCACATACTTAAGTAATCAAGGTGTCATATATCAAATTGGTATTTATCTAACCCCAGGTTTAAACAAAGTATCTTTCTAATTGAACTAGCATGCAATAGTTTAAATCAAAATAGATTTGAAATGGGATCAATATGGTCAAAGCACAACTTGCCTTCAAAAGTACTTGCTCTTGGTCTTGAGTTGGATCCTGAGTCAACTCTTCTCACTCGAATCCTTCCTTCACTTCAAAGTATACTCGTAAAGCTTGCAAATAGCAAATACAAAAATTAACACTATGAAAAAAGATCCCAAAACTCCAAATAAAATCCATAAACTGAGAGAACATAATTTTCTGGATTTTTAGAAACTGGAATCACAAATTTGGAGTTAAAAGCATAAAGTTATGATTATTTAAAGTTTAAATAATCAATTAAATAATTTTACAGAGAAAAACTTTAGTCCAAAATTAAATAAAATTCATATTTAGGTAGATCTCAATTTTATACAAATTTAGAAATTTGAATCGCTCAAATCGGAGTTGAAACGCACTTAAAAGTTATAAGCGTTTGAAGTTTGAATCTAAATTTGAATCAATATTTCGAATTAATAAATCATTTTCTTTTTCGAAATTAATTATTGCGTCGGCATGGACACGTGGCAGCCTCTGATTGGCCTGCTGGCGTCGGTGAGTCCATGAACTTGGTCCACGCCGGCTTGGGTCTACAGTGGACTCGGTCCACGACTTCACGTGTCGCCGACATGTGGGCCCTCTCGGGTGACGTCATCGGCCGACGTCGGCGGGGCTCGACCGCAGTCTTGGCAGGTGGGACCCATTGTGACGTCATGGGTGACGTCGGCGCTGGCGGTCGACCATCGACATGCGGCCCCTCGACACGCTGCGGGCCCGCGGCGTCGGCGTTACACGCACGCGTGGGCCGGCGTTGACGCGGCGGTCCATCTTCCCGGACACGTGGCGCCAATCTCGGCCGTTGGTTTGAAAATCAACGGCGCGGATTAGATCCAGGGTTAACACGTTGAAACTACTCGTTGCTCGTGGGCGCTCGATCTAGATCGGACGGTCGAGATCTAATCCTATATTCGCCTTTGCTACAAAGACGCGTGGCAATTGTGAACCGTTGGATCTTGATCCAACGATCCGAATCTAATCGGGTTTGGGAACACGTGAGCTCACCTCAACCGTCCGATCTGAATCCGACGGTCCTCCGAGCTCGCGACGGGCGATGGCTTCACGGCTGCCAGCGCTGCTTGACCGGAGACGGGACGACGACGAGCCCGACGGCGTTTGGGGCGTGCTCGGCGAGATGAAGCCTCCTTCGCCAGTGCGTCGTCGCGAGACTCCGGATCTGAGCTCCTTCTCGGCGGAAGACGACGGACGGCAGCGAAACCGGCGCAAACGCGGCGGAGGAAGAGACAACTCCGGCGAGCGATTGCGGCTCAACGGTGGCGCTCGGCGAGATGGCTCGGGAACGGTGCGCAAGGATGAGGGCAACCTCGGGGACATCTCACGCTTTAAATAGCCTCGGCGTCTGCGTGCCTAGACGGAAACCTAGTTCGCTACTGGCGGCGGCGGCGGCGAAGTCCCGGCTCGGACTCGGCGAAGACGGCGAAATCGTGGCCGTCCACGTGGCGCGATCAACGGCCACGATCGCGCGAAGCGCGATCGGATCCGCCCGATTCACGGCTTTCGGCCGAACTGCAGGCGGATCTCGGCCGTTGGATCTTGATCCAACGGTTGGGATTGATTAGGTTTAGGAGGTGGGTTCGGTCGAGTCAACTGGCTCGGTCGGGTTAGTCCGACTGTTCCGACTTCGGTCGGATGAACAAGATTTGACCCGAAAGTTGGATTTCCAGCGATTTAATATTTAAAATAATTCCCAGTAATTCATTTAATTCATTAAAAATAGCAAAAGACTCAGAAAAATTCCAGAAAAATTCTGGAAAATATTTTGGAACATTTTGGACTCAAATAAAATATTTCCAACAAAATTTTATTTGCAAAATTAAATTCTTTAATTATTTCAAAATGGGATAAATTCAAATAAATCCAAATAAATTCCAGAAAATTCCAAAAATTCACCAAAGTGCCAAATCACACATGAATTTAAGAAAAGCAAAATTTTGGGATGTTACACTTTCTCACCGACCTTGCCGGACTAGTTAAGACTTTCTCACCGCCCTCGCCCTATCTCATGACATGCATGCAACCATGCCAATTATCATATTCAATTCACATATTAACACATGGCATCATAATATGTTAAACATGCTCATCATATCATATCAATCATTAACACATGGCAAGTGAACATATATCATGTAGGCAATTCCATCTAATTTCAACATGCAACCTACAACTTGCTATCCATCACAACACACTTGCCTCAACCACGTGCAACGGATTGGCGGGAAGAAGAGGGAACTCCCGGGGTCACACCACCTGCACATAGGCATCACACACTCACAATCATACCCTCAAAACAGTACACACGCCCCCATCTAACCCGACATTGCCAACTACTCGCAAAACCTAAAAACAGAGGTTCTGTCCCGGCGGGACAGCAGCCTTGCAAAAGGTATATCTTGAGTTCTGGGACTCCAAATCGAATAAACGAGTACACCGTCGCGAAGCTTAGGAAATTTCCCAACTTTTTCTAGTTATAGGGAAAGACTGATTCGGACTCTAAAATTGTTTAATCTACAGATTACCACAATCTGTTCCAGTTACGTCACAGATTTTTAGGCGCTCGGTAAAACAGCCATAACTTTCAAACGGCTGATCGGAAATTAACGTGCTTTACGTCCACGGAAAGATAATTAAATTATCTACAACTTCCTATAAGTCCGTACGGTCTGATTCGGACTCTAAATCGACGGAAACTCGAACCCTAGTTCGACTGCTCAATCTGCCCTAAAACAGAAACGTGGACAAGTTTAGATCTAACCCAAATTACTTCAAACCAGCGCCTCCAATTGATCTAAAAACTTGGTAAACACCCTAATAACAGTACCTAGATCATCCCCAAGGATCCCCAAGATCATACCTTTGCCCGATGCACAAAACTCCAATGAACCTCCTCGCGAATCGCTCCTCGCTCCACGTTACTCGCTCCTCGCTCCTCGCTCCTCGCTCCTCGCTCCATGGGATGACTCCACAAGGTGCAGGGGTGGGGAGGCCACCCTAGGGCAGCAAGGGGTGGAGGGGAGGTGGTGTGGAGGTGGAGTAAAGGGAGGGGGTGCGCCTTGCGGTTTTGGGGGGCTAGGGCTTAGGGAGGGGAGGGAGGAGAGGGGCGCAAGAGGGAGGTGGGGGCGCAATATGGGAGGTGGGGCGCAAGGGGGCTGGGGGAAGCCCCTTTTACCAGCCCTCAACCCAATCCTAGTCCGTTACGGAGTCCTAATCCATCCCACCAAAGCCCACCAAGGCCCAAAACTCCTCCGGGAAGGCCCAAAACCCCGAAAACGGCCCGGAAACATTATTAACCCCCGATCCTTATGATTTTAACCTTATTTCCACATCTCATACTGTATTTAACCTTATCATGTTCAAAAAATTAAGGATACGACACTCCGAGGTGTCACATCAACTCCGTTCCGCGTTATTCCACTTCCATTCTCTCCGTATAAGAATCCCCGTCCCGGTGGTATGAGCCTCCTTTAGCCTCTTCCACTCTTGCACCCGTGAGATCAAGAAAACCGACGCCGGGTTGTATTTTCGGTGTTCTTCGCGTTCTTGGCCGTAGATCTCTCCCTGGTGGGTCATTCTTCGTGATACTTGGTTCCTTGTGACTGTGAGGGAGTCTAGAATCTAACCATTCAATCAATTTTAGGATCCCTCAAGATTTGGAGACGAATTTCGTGTTTTTGTCGGTTCGGCCGGAGCTTCGTTCGTCGCCAAATTCGTCGTCTCCGGTGAGAATCAATCCAATTCCTTGCTCCTCTCGGTCCCGAAGGATGTTATCTAGTGATCCCATGCTTTTATTTGGTACAATTCCATGCAAAAATGGGTGCAAAATCCAGATTTTTGGGCAAAGTTGGCTCTCTATTATTTTGGTTAGAAGCTCCCTGTGTGCGTGCTTGGGCTCGAGCCGGCGCCGACCACCGCCCATGCCTTGCCCCGCCCGCCACTGCCCGCTTGCCCAGACCCAAGCAGCGATCGTCTTGTGCCGCGCCGCCCCACAGCCGACCCACCTACGCCCCTAGCCCAAGCTCCATCCTTCCCCAACCATTGCCGTGGCATGAGCAAAGCTTGAAGACAACCTCCATTAGAATGACATGTGGGGCCCACTTTCCATAGAGACAAAGTAATTCCCAAAAATTCAGAAAAAGGAAAAAGAATATTCCAGGGAATATTCTTCTTTTTCCAATTTTTCGAAATTCAAAGTTTGGACGCTCATATCTTCTCCGTCCGAACTCCGATTGACTCCATTCAAATTTCTAAATTCATCTAAAATCAAGATCTACCTGCCAGTACTAATTTTTTAATTTTTAGATTTTATTTATTTTCTGGTATTTATTTATTGCCTCATTTTGCGTGTAGCCGAGGACCCCGACGCGACCGTCGACCCTGCCGCCGAACTTTCCTTGTTTGACCATCTCGCTGTGACTGAAGGCAAGTCTCTTTGATGCATATTGAACCTACGTTTATAAACATGTTTTAATTGTTTTACAAACTTGCATGCTATGTTTTATCGTATGTCAAATATAAGTGCGTAGTTAATCCAAATTGTAATTTCCTCCTTTGTGATTGATATCCATGTTACTTGTAACCCTAGGACATTTGTTATACCATGCTTATGCTTATATGGTATCCTTTGTGACATAGTACGGTAGAACTGCTTAGGATCTTTATCGATGAAAACAACCCATGGTGGGATTACTCAAAAAGAATGATTTCAAGTATGATTTGGTAGTTTTATTATGATGTTAGTACTGTTTTTCTAAAATAAAAAGAAAAGGAAAAAGTGGTTTGGACTTGGGCGGATTGGATTGTCGGGTGGGTGCGGATGGAGCACTAGTTGTCTTGTGCAAGTACCGCCCCAAGTCAATTAAGGACCGACGCTTGTGATTGCCCATTCTAAGCATGACCGTACTACCACATGCCTATAATGGTACGACCTGGCCAACTAATTTATAGAATCCTAACTTAGACTTACCACTCGGTGGAATGTGAGTGCCGGATAGAGGCAATGTCGTTTTTCTCACACGGCGCAAGAGGGGGCTTCTGTACTGGGCGGATGGAGCCCTAACAGCGGTGAAACCTCAGCGGGTGGGTCGAGTTAGGTGGATACATTGTAACGGCCTTGTCATGATCTCCCTGCCGGCACACCAAAGGAAGTGTGTTAATAGCTTGGCATCAAGAGACGATCATGTCTTGTGGGTAAAGTTGTACACCTTTGCAGAGTTAAAACTATTCGAATAGCCGTGCCTACGGTCAAGGGCAAAGCGAAGAATGCTTTCATATTGGTAGACTTTGATTTTGGTTTAAAAACTAAAAAGTGTTTTGTTTTGGGATTCGGGAGTGGTTAGAACTCTCGGATGTTGTTTGGCAGTTAGAGCCAACCAGGTGGAAAGAACCTGTTTTACACTTGACGGATGGAGTCATATGATTAACCTTGATCTTTTAAAAGTTGGCGGATAGAGCCTTTATACTAGTGATGGTGGATAGAACCTCACTGCAATATTAAATAATTCAATTGTTAAAAAGAATTCTAAAAAAAATGCTTTGTGAAACTTACTACTTAAGTATGGTTTAATAAAATCTGGCTTTATGCAAATGAACCCTGTTAAGCTTCCTTTGGACCAAGTAGTTTTGTACTCACGTGCTACATCAACTTGTCACCATTAGAGAATTATCAAGACGCAGCTGAAGATGGTGAGTTCTTCCCCGAGGAGTTCGAGGAGGATTGCCAAGATAACTAGCCGCGTTTCTGGTGGTCTCTTGTGGCGTTTTGGTGTCCGTTGTTTTTGCTTTCGTTTTTCGCTGTCGTGTCTCCGGTCTTTGGACCGAGTATTGTAATAAGTGGCCATGTGGCCCATACTTGAATATTTATGTTAAAATTTTTGTTATGTTCGGCAATAAAGTATCACTGTGACTGTGTGTACTAGCTACTGATCTGGGACTAGTACGAAAATACACATGAGATTTCGGATAGCTGATCCGGGGTCTCACAGCCGCCCTCTCCATCAGCGCCTCGATCATCCTCCACGTAGCCTCGTGGGGTAGCCCCAAGTACTAGGCGCTAGGGAGGTCCGCCATGGCAAGGCGCGATGTGCTTAACAGGCCTCCTCCAACCCATCTTATACGAAAGGGCACGGAAGACGAAGCGCTCAGGATTAAAGGAAGAAGCGGGAAGCCAGAATGACTAACAGCAGTTTCAAGGCAAGTTTGAAACGACCAGGCAAACAGCACGACGAAAAAAGCTTGGTGATGTCATAATCCCTTTTCGCTCCTAATTAATCTATTTTTTGCCTTACGACCTAGTTGCTTCCCAACTAGGCAGTAAGCCGGGTGTAACATCGCTTATCTTCATTCCAACTTTTGAAAGTTTTCGTCCGGTTATCCGGTGGACCGCCTATTGTTCTGTGGGAGGGTGAATACTTTATCTGGTATGGGAGAGAATAGTTTAGTCATCAACTTATTCACCCACTCCTCCACCTAACCCTTCCCTTACTTTTCTTTATCTCTTTTGGCCCACTTGGCAGCAACACCTCAAAACCGACAGCACCCTCTACCCTTTTCTTTGTCTCGGTGGCAGCTCCAACCCAATACCACTTTGGTTTCTCCTCCTCCTCACTCAAACACAGCAAGCAGGGAACCTTCTCCTCTTCTTCCCGCCACTCCATTCCTCTCGGTAGAAGGCAAGTGTGTCATTTCGATTAAGTGCTAAAAGGGAATGAATCATGCTTTGCTTGGTGAATTTCATCATGTTGATATTTATGTTGATGCAAATGTTAAGTTCATAAATTTATTCATTTGTCCCTTGTGTGTGTGAATCGATTAGAGGCATATGAAGGTTAAGTATTTGTTAGTGTTTTGGTTGATTTGATGATTATATTGATGAATATGAGAATGGATTGCCACGTGTGTATTCATTTATGTCAATGTGGAATGATAGAAATGTTTGTTTATGCAATTTAATTGTGTTAATTGCATTTGTGCATTCATAAAAGAAGAGGCAACCCATTCTGATGCCGGCCTCTGTGTTCACACGTAGTGAACACGAAAGTCCTACCTCGTAGTCCCACTCATCGAGGTGAATGGGAGCGAGACAGTAAGAGTAGGCACCTTCCACGGGATGGGAGGGACGTGAGGGTGCACACTGACGGGTGTGCACTCGGCGATCTGCGTGCGTGCATCTAAAAAGAGCATACATGTGCATTGCATCGCTAACGATTGATTTTTGTGTGTTAAATGGAGTTGTGAAGAGTTGGGACCGAGTCGTGGACTCACCAAAAAGATTCAATGAGGTATGTGTATGAAAAGGGCAATGAGGTAAGTGGTAGCGGTACAATGGTTTATGTATTGGTTGAATCTTGTAAGAGTTACATTCTTAATGATGGGTTGGAATTGCTAACTTGTTATTCATATTGATTTGATGCACTTTGCTGAGTTTTCGAACTCACGCTTGTTTGTTAATATTTTAGGTACTCGGAAGAGCGACTTGCCGGGTTTGGGGCATAGCTGCACCTCCACTGTGTCTCACGACATGTTTCAGACTTTTGGAATCAATTAGTAAATTTGTAACTAGTTAATCTATTTGTGTAATCATGTGGTATTTATGTTGAGTTGTTAATGAATGGATTTTTGTTATTTGTTAATTGCCTACATGTCATGATGGTTGTTTGATTCCATGACATGTTGAAATTATTGCTATATTGTTAATTGTGATCTCTTTTGCATGCTGAGTGGATGTCCACTTAGTAGGGGAGGTCTTGCGAAAATTTTTAGTGAAAATTAGATAGGTTTTGGTAGCACTTCGGGCACGTGAGGTGCCGGGGTGTTACACCGGGGGCTACACTTAATAGGTGCACGCTCACATGTGCATCGGTCCCCTACTTAAACCACCCGACCTAAACAGTCGTAACACTTAATAAGTGAACGCCGAATGCTCCCGCAAAGTTGTTTTTCCTTAATTCCAGGGACGATCGAACAAACACTCGGAGACTCCGCTGCTCGGACGGTCTTTCAGTCGGGCGATGCCCCCAGTCGGAAGAAGCTCCAGGCCATGGGTCCACAAAGCACTCGGGGACTCCACCACTCGGACGATCTCTCAGTTGGGCGACGCTCCCAGTCGGAAGAAGCGCCAAGCCGTGGGTCCGCAAAACACTCGAAGACTCCACCGCTCGAACGATCTTTCAGTCGGGCGACGCTCCCAGTCGGAAGAAGCGCCAAGCCGTGGGTCCGCAAAACACTCGAAGACTCCACCGCTCGAACGATCTTTCAGTCGGGTAAAACCTATTTAGGATAAGGCACGCCTCATGCTAGGCTAGTTGTCGGTTACCACTTTTAGTCGGACACTGGGTGCCAATCATCCAAAACTTCTCTGACATGCCTCATGTCAGGCCAACAGCTAGTTACCGCAAGTTGGAATACACGGGGACCATGTATCGTCAGAAGTCAAAGTCCGAAGGGTATGCCCCCTGAGGGTTGAAAACCGTGCACTGCGATGGTAGGGTACGGATACTACTCGGCAAGCTTTTTCGGGTATAAGGTACGCCCCATACTGGGCCGACTGCCAGCTTTCAACTAAATTGAGCTGGCTACCACCCGGGTGATTCAACGAGGGGCTTTGGAGTGCTTCACAGTCTCCTTGCATGCAACGGAGCGCTCAGCATCAAAATGTCAATGCCAGTCGGATGAAGCAGCAACAAACTTGGAGCACTCAGCAGCGGAGCATGACTCAACGAAAGGCGACCAGAGCAACAACAACTCGACTGTAAAGCACTCGGGGGCTACTATGGAATACACGGTCCCCGGGTATCCATAAGACGAGTAAAAGGGTCACCCGAGAAGGGGCAGGCCGAGTGATCTACACGGATGCAGGCTATCTAGGTCCATTCCAACTTGTTCCATGAGAAAGGGAAGAGATAGAGTTCCATGTCAATAAGGAAAGCATCACTGTAAACCCTGTAATGCTTGGCATGGCCAGATACGGGAACCAACCTTGTAATCGACTAAGATCACCTCCTTGTATCGGACTAGGACTCTTCCATGTAACCCGACCCCTCCAGACTATATAAAGGGGGCGGAAGCCTTAGACAAGGGCAGAGGATCACACACATCCAGGAGCGTGTGCATATTCATATGCCTCGCTCAACCCACCACATAATTCCAGAATAGAGGACTAGGGTATTACCTCCACCGCTGAGGGCCTGAACCTGTATAACTCCTTGTCTTGTGTTACCGTCAAGATCCTGATCCAGCGCCTTTCCCCACAAATTCACACCCCCTAAGATTATTGCCGATACAAAACATCGACACTGACTCCGTATGATGTGCATCATTTGATATATGGCCCCCAAAAGCATTTTTCCTAGCGCTAGCCGACGGTCTTCCACTAATTGTTCTGCTATTAGCTGATAGGTTTGGGTGGGCCAAGAGAAGCTCCGCAGAATAAGTATCGGTCTAACCATAGGTTAAGAAAAGCTACATGCTCTTCGACCGACACTAGTCCGTTCACCTTATTGTTGTGTTAAATATATTTGCGCCAACCCTCCCCTTCGGACTGGATCAACTTGTATCTGGGCTTTCCACTAAAAGACAACATCTGATCCCCGTCCGGCCTAAGGCAATACAGTTGAGCTATATCAAGGAGGGTGCGCCCAATTGGACCAGTCGGGAAAATGAAGGTGTTGAAGGAATCGGACCAAAAATAGCAAGCTGTGGCCACCAAGGGCTCATTGGCTTCTGGATCGGCTAGACTTAGTGGAAGGCATTCGGCTATCCCCATCCTTTCCCACTCTGCTCTCTTTTGAGCTGATAGCCTAATGTAATAAGATCTCCATCCCTTAAGGGCCGTCGGCAAGGCTCTAAAACTTTTGCCCCATTCTTTTATATTATACCCAAGGGCCGATGGGGGGAGTCTAGGAATTTCTTTGTTGATGACTATATCGGCTTGTAGGGTTCCTATGGGTTCTAGGAAAAACTGATCAGTGCTTTGGGAAACCGGAATAAATACCTGGGATTGATCCATTTCAGCCGATTTTGGAAGAAATTTGGGACTTGGCGAGAAGGCGAAGAAAAGCCGATTGCTGCTAATTCAAGAGCTTGAAAGCGTGAAAATGACCGTGGAGGGACCCTCATATTTATACTACAATAAAAAGAGGTGAATTGGCGGGAGAAGTTCTGATACAACGTGTGCATTAAAAGCATACCGAGATTTTTACGGTGCTATTAATTGAGCAGTTACCAAGGAGCTTTTAGCTCAGAAGCCGATCAAGGAGGAAGCCGATGATAGAAGCCGATTTTTGGAAGACAACATGTTATCTTCCAAAAATGGGGGCATATGTTTGCACCAGAAATTGACGTGTGGAAAGCATCGGCCCAATATGGAATATGGAGAGTTTGATAAGCATATGGCGGCTGGGATTTGGAAACTAAAGATTGGATCATAGTCGACACAGATTCAGTTGCCGTATCCACGAAGGACTCGTATCGGCTTAGGCATTTAAAAGGGGACACGAGCCAGGAGAAAAGGACCAATCCAACACAATCACAAACATACTTTTACAGTCTTTTTTTTAATTATTTTTCTAGTTTCGTAAGCTTTTCACTGTAAGTCGACGAGATCAATAAAGAGTTACGCATCGCCAATTTGTTCATTCCCCTAATTTCGCCTTAGGTTTGGTTCGCTTTGTTTTGTTGCGCATCACCTCTCAAAGCCAATCTACCTTTACCCTTGATTAGTCATGATCGGCTAATCTAGTTATCCCCTGATTGGCTTTTTGCTGATTAGAGTGTAACACCCCGGCATCTAGTATGCCAGAATGCTACCAAACATAGACTAAACATCAACTAAATACCATAAATGAAGACAAATTTCAGCAAAGGCACAAATGCTAAACACCGAAATTTCGGCAACATCTCCTTTGTTTTATCATGATTTGAACGATAGCAAAATCATAGCAAAATATTTCATAACATAAGACAAGCGTGAGTTCATCACTCATCAAGTATATTGCAATGGAACAAGAAAATACATTTCAATACCTTCATCACCACCCTTTTACATACAACATCATACACATGTCATATTCATAGTGTAAGCATATCATTGACATCATCATAAATCATCCTCATATAATGCAATGCAATGTAATGCAATGCGATGCACATATCTCCTTTAACGACATCTCTACATTCTCGAAAACTTCCATCGAGGGGAATAACTCATTAAGGCACACTTGCCCTTCCGATACACGATCATGCTAACATTTCATTCCATCCTCCCCCAGGCAAGACTCAAACCCATAAACAACTACTTAAGACAATTGTTCACGGCAGGATAATTATCACCGAACTACCATCAACTTCACTTCCACCCATCACTACTCTTAATAAAGTTTAAACCCATACATCATCAACCTCCTATATGTTCACGTCTCGACAACCGAACCTTATTCAGTTAAACAACGACTTCAATATGTAAATATTATCTCCACAGGGAAGAATTCATAAGTGAGACTCTAAGTTATACTTTCATTAAGGATAAGAGCATTTATCATGTTAATTATCCAAAGCTCACTCCATCGCAACATGTTAAAATTTTCCTCTATTTTAACCATGGTTTTCCAACGAGTAATCTAAACAGTTACCACCACTACTTAGTCATCAAAAGCAACAAAAGGGCATATTCATCAACCAACAACATTACTTTTAGCTACCCTATACATAGGTTATAACAAATTACCACCACACAACATACTCCCACTATTTAAAATAGATTGAATACTAGCATTAACACTGCCCTTAACAACATCATTAGCAATAAGTCTTATGTCTTCTCAATTGATATCAATACTAGCATTGTAGAGACACAACTGCATACTTCCAAATATACTAGTAGTTTGCCACAACGTAAATAGCAACTCTAATCAACTTCCAAATTAAAGTCACTAGTCAACACGATTAAATTTCTCTATTAATCCACTAGATTAGAGCATCTTTAAACAACCAGCAAAGTTTCTTTAACCATAACAGCAGTCTACATCATCTTAATGTTCTAACTATGCATCAGGGTTTTAAACTTTTAACATTAACGAGGATCATAAGTGCTTTTAAAGCAAGGCAACAGATTCTAAGCATGTACATTAAGCCATTTAATCATTCTCGCTACAGAGTAAACTACAACACTAGTAGTCTATTTATTCTCCAGTCAACTACCTGATCTACGACAGAAAGGGTAAGCACTCTTCTCCTACAGGGGTTAATAGTTCTTCGGTGATGGCGCTAACCGACCACACCGTCAAACATCACCCTTATTATGAACAAAAAGAGGTGACCGAAACCCTTCGGCACCACAACCCCACTCTATCACAACAACAAGAGCAATTCAATCATTTATCTCATAGACATAGCAACATGCATTGTCAAATGAAGCATTCAACATCAAAGCTTAAATACAACATTTAAGCGTAAGGAAACGATACCCATACCCTTTTCCTACTATGCATCCATGCTGTAGGTCCTTGGAATATGTATTTTTAGTGACATACCTTAGGTTACAACTAAAATGTGATGTGGAATAACTTAGAAACATGGCTTAGGTTTTAACTAAAATTTTGTCATAGGATAGCAACATTAAAAATCGCTTGCCCTTTGTTCCGGTTTTAGTCTCTGTGTGAATGTTTTGCGTTGCAAAGAAGTCTTTTGTCCCTTGGGGAACTTATTGTTGATTTTGGCGTTCTTCGGATTCGGGGTCGAATCCTGTTGAACGGGGGAAGAATGTGACACTACGGAATGTTAAGGTCAAAAACTTTATGAAATGTGGAATTGGAGGTTGAAACCATAAGCTATGAGGTTTATTTGCATTTCCGGGCCGTTTCTGGGAGTTTAGGCCTTTTTGGGGGAGTTTGGGCCTAAGAGAAGGGGTTGTGGGCTTTGGTGGGATGGAGTATGAGTCCATTTAGGAGTAGGATTCCTGTTTGGGCCGGTAAAAAGGGGGCTCCCCCTGCCCTTGTGCGACCCCACCTCTTCCTTTGTACCCTAGCCGCCCCCCCACCTCCCCTCTCCCTCTTGCGTGCGCCCCCACCTCCCCTTGCTCTCCCCTTGCGCCACCACCCCCTCCACCACCTCTCCACCTCCCTTTCTGCACCTAGGTGAGTTCTTGACCTCACCACCTCGAAGATCCATCAATTGGAGCACTCCGCGACGAGGAGATCCGTTGGATTTGGAGCGAGGAAGGAGATCACGCGAACCGGGAGGAGATCCATTGGGTTTTCGTGCGTTGGGCGAAGGTATGGCCATGGGAATCCTTGGGGTTGATCTAGGTACTGTTCTAAGGGTCATTATCATCCTTTTAGATAAATTGGTGGTGCTGGAATTGAGTATATTAGATTAGATCTAGAAGTTGCCATGTTCTCTGTTTCGGGCAGCATGAGCATTCGACCTAGGGTTTGGTTTTTCGCCAATTTAGAGACGGAATTTGGTCGTACAGCTATTGAAGAAGTTGTAGGTAATTTCAATACCTTTCAGTTTGAAAGTTATGCTTGTTTTACCGAACGTATTAAAAAAAATCTGTGACGTGATTGGAACAGATCACGGTTTTCTATAGATTAAACCACTTTAGATTCCAAATCAGTCTTTCCATATACTTAGAAAAAGTTAGGAAATTTCCTAAGCTACGCGAGGATGTATGCCTTTGGAGTCTTAGAACCCGAGTTATGCCTTTTGGAAGGCTGCTGTCCCGACGGGACAGAACCGCTGTTTTCGGGTTTTGCGAGTAGTTGGCAATGTCGGGGTAGATGAGGCTTTGTGTACTATTTTTTGGGCTTGATTGTGAGTGTGTGGTCCCTGTGTGCAGGTGGTGGGACCCCGGGAGTGCCTTCTACATCTCGCCAATCCGTCGCCCGTGGTTGAGGCAAGTTGTGACACTACGGTTTGGTGTGACGTTATAGAAGGTGAAATTAGAGAATAAAACCTTTCGGCTTGAGGTTTACTCGCGTTTTTGGGCCTTTTGAAGCGTTGTGACACCACGGAGTGTCGTAACCTTATTTAACGTGCATGATAAGGTTAATAACATTATGAGATGTGGAATTAAGGTTAAAACTATAGGATATGGAGGTTAATAGCTTTTCCGGGGCGTTTCCGGGCCGTTTCCGGGGTTTTGGGCCTTCCCGGGGGAGTTTGGGCCTTGGTAGGCTTTGGTGGGATGGAGTAGGTCTCCGCAACGGACTAGGATTGGGTGTGGGGGCTGGTAAAAGGGCTCCCCATCAGCCTTTTGGGCGTGCTCCCCCTGCCCTTGGGCGCCCCCACCTCTCCCTCCAAGCCCTAGCCGCCACCCCCCACCTTCCCCTCTCCCTTCCTTGCGCCTCCACCTCCCCCATTGCTCCCCATTGCACACCACCTCTCCTCCACCCCCTTTCTGCCCTAGGGTGGCCTCCCCACGTGTAACACCCCATAAATCTAAACTGTTGTACAAGAACATATCGACAGCATTTCCCCTAAACAGGATAGTACGGAAGCAATTCGAATAGGAATAATATCACGACATCAAAACTAGAGACAACGAGTCTAATTCAACCAGGTATTAACCATAAATAAAACCCATCTATAAAGGGACAACCATAAACTAGAACAAGTTTAAAGGGAACAACAATAGGTTTAAATGAAATAAAATTGCATCCAACTAATGAATTATTTAAAACACTAGATCATGTGAGTCGTGATAACAACAGAAAATTTATTGTGTTGCTAGCCCACCCTTCATGCTTACGACTCACGTGCGCTACCTGAAAACATCAAAACAGCAAGTAGTGAGATTGGGTAATCTCAGCAAGCGGAACAACTAATACAAATAAAACATCCACCATATATCTATCATTCCACATTCCTCATATACAATACCACATCAAAGAGTCCACATTCCTCATGTACAATACCACATCAAAGAGTCCACACCACTTCAGTAAAATGCATATGATTGATGCACATGCTTATGCCATGTTCCTCCTCACCGTGCCCTTTCTCAGGAACACACGGTGTTGTATCTTGACGGTCGCAAGACGCCTTGGCGTCGACAACTTCCAATGCATGATTATGCAGTTAATGCTTCATGCATGAATTCATTCATAACTCCTCCCACTGAGTCCACATGTTTGCATATCATCATATAGCATGGATAGAAAACAAATATCATAGAGATGAAATGTTTAGACAATTCATCCGGTAAACAACATCATTCTTCACCTTACTCTTGATTCATAGCTAAACCACAACATCACAATACCAGTCAAGATATTGCAATCCTCAAAGCAAGTGATTAAACCATGTATGATTGCTGTAATTGGAGTTTATAGTGAAGGCGAATCAAACAACAATGTATCGATTAACAATACAACTGCTTCCACTTGCCTTTACCGACGTGGGCGAAGAACCTGAATTACGCCCAGCAGTGGCACCACCTGAACAAACATTATTTCAGTACATAAGCGACATCACAATTCATCACACAATTCAAACACACGCTTCCTACTCCCCGATCCCATTTAAACGCCAAAAACCCCGATCTGTCCGGATCGAACAGCAGCACCCTCTCTTCCCAATTTCGTATCTTTTTATCTACTGTTCATAAAAATACAGAAAAATTACAGTAGCTAGATATTGACGATATCTACAACTCTCATGAAGGTCAAAAATTTCAATTCTTCTGTTAAATATGCCTAAACAACCGTCCAACACAGTGGACGAAATCCGTTCAGATTCTGTTCGTCATCTTCCAACAGCGATAACTCTCAGACCGACGCCCCAAAAATTCTGAAAAAAATAAAGAAGCTAGGTCTCGACGTTGTCTACAACTTTCTAGTTATAGGTTTTTGCAGGAAAAATCATCTATGCCACTTAAACCGCGAAACAATCCGCGCTGCACAATCTCCCTTCCAAAAACAGGTCCACGTGAACATCTACCCTTCTCCCCATCAAGATCCATCCAAACCACTCACCACCAGATCTAATACAATCCTAATCCCTAGGTAGAACAGTGGTAAAATATTGGGAATTGTACCGTGATTTCCCAATTGCGAAACCACGAAGAACGCGCGACGATACCCGTAACGGAAATCTGTTAGTACTTCTCGCCTCCACGGATCCTCTTCTCGTTTTCTCCTTCGGCGTTTGGCAGTGGATCTTGAGCCACCACGCAGGGAGGAAGAGGAGGGTGCGGCTGCTAGGGGAGGAAGGGAGGCGCCTTAGGAGTTTGGGGGAGGGGCGCCACTTAAAGGGGTAGGTGGGCCGGCCCACCAAGGCATGGGGAGGAGAGGGGAAAAGGAATTCTGCCCAGGCCCAGGTTGCCTCAGCCCAGCGGAAACTAGCCCAAAACTCCAATTTTTAATATTAAATTGCCGCATAATCTTCAATTATTTCATTCCCCGACAAAACCCTCTTTCTTTCCGGAACAACCAAGAAAGAAAACCCTATGATCGCTCTCAAATTCTAGGGCATCACACTCTCCCCACCTTAAAAGGATTCGTCCCCGAATCTAAGACACCAAAATCAACAACAAAGTTCCCAAAGGACAAAAGACTTCTTTGCAACACAAAACATTCACACAAAGAACCAATACCCAACACTACCACCAAAAGGAAAGGCCTACTTTACAACCAGGGTCCTTAAACCCGCAAGAGACAGTAACAACCGAACAAAATCGCTATGGTTGACACAACCTCGCTCAACCTCAGCGACAGAAAGGTCCAATACACTCTGAAAAGGAAAAACAATTACTAGCAACCACCAAGTGGTCCACTAATAATTTAAACAGCCCCATCTAGGTACACATCAATGACCCAATTCTCCAAGAAGGTGTGGATTGAGTCATCCACAACCTTCCTTTACTCTTCACTTTTAAACTGTTTACGATCATCTACTGGCAACATCTAATATCTTAGGTCATTACCAACCCACACTAAATTCCTCTTTCTTAGAAGGTTTCGCCCTCGCATTCTTCCTTTCAAAGAATCAGAACCAAGGGTAGAATCATTGAGGAAGCTCAACCAAGACCCATGATCCCCAAATGATTCACATCCAACAACTCGAACTCGAAAGCGCTAAAAGCCACTTTGGAAAAAATTCGGCAACAACCCCAGAGTACTCATTTTATTTTTTTCCTAAGCCAAATGCAAAGAAAGTTCAGATCTCTTACACCACAACCAACATATCAGAAGATATTCGTTCTTACTTCCCGTACTAGAAGGCAATTGAAATCTCGATTCAGGACATGCATGCAGCTTTCCAAGAGCACTCCGGATTAGTCATATATCCATATATGACTTTCTCACCGACCTGGCTCAACGACTCTTTTATCATTTAACATCTATAGACAATGTCATGTTTACTTTTCACCATTCATTCATCATGTAACAACACTATCGAATAGTCATTTACAAGACGACTTTTTCCTCTGTAACACATGAATAAAACTCGAATAACACCGAGGATTGCGCTAATTCATATAAACTATGTCGGCAGCATAGTTAACATTAAGGCACCACATAATATCAAAACCCACCAATTATATAAAGATAAACTTGAAAAACATCGCATTTTAACCAAAATAAATATTTTGTAAAATAACATCGACTCCAAAGTCAAACATCTGCACAAACAACCGCCACAATTTTTTTCTCGAAAGAAAGGGAAATTCATTCCCAAAAGAGAACTCTTCACTAACCAAATTCACTTATGAAACACTCATATAATCCACCTTTTGAAGTACTATAAACGTCACACACATCATGCAAATAAACCAACTCTAGTCAAAAAGAGTTACAAATTAAATCTCAAGAGTTTCCAACACAACCCACTATGTCCATCTGCTTCCTTTAAAATTAATTCCAAAGATAATTCAGCGCGAACGCCGAAGGGGCGCGATCCACTCAAAGACTTTTGGGTGTAAATCCATACTCATAGTGCAAACTAAACAAGTTAGCCAAATCCAAAGGTTGGCATTAACCACTACGAGTTTTAGGAAACTACGAAACACAACAGAAGAAACACTTCGACAAAAAGTATTCAACCAAAATAGCAACCAACCAAACCAGGTCCAAAGGTTTTAGACACAGGCTCGGGATGAAAGCCACCATATCTAGTATTCCACTATACTTACCATTTAAGCATTCAATATACACTATTTACTCATCGAGAAGCCTCAATATAATTCAACCAAAAGCTACATAACCAATTCTTTCTCTAGTTACCTTTCCCAACATTTATAAATACAGTTTATGATGATTAACAAAACGTCTTCCATTCTATACTACCTCATCATGATCCCCACAGACAACACATCATATATCAATGTATTCTATATTTCAAACATAGTACTTCAACATATACTTAAGCATGATCAACGTATCAATTTTATACCATCCATACATCAACATCTTGACAATTAAAACTTGTTCAATCAATAAAATGACTTCAACCAATAAGTATTATCTCTACAAGATAAAATTAAATGCAAGGATTCTAAGACATGCATTCATTAAGGTTAAAATCTTGCATCATGATTGTTATCCAATGTTCATCCCACCACAACATGAACTCGACATAAATCCACAGTTTTACACTTTTCTCTATTGGATCAAAGGTTTCCAACAATTAACAACACTACCAAGTCATCAATAACAACAAATGGGCATAAACATCAACCATCAACATTACTTTTGGCTACCCTATACATAGGTGATAACAAAATTACCACAACACAACATACTAGTAGGTTACAACAACGTAAATGGCAATTCTAATCAACTTCCAAATTAAAGTCGCTAGTCAACACGATTAACTTTTCTCTATTAATCCGTTAGATTAGAACATCTTTAAACAACCAGCAAAGTTTCTTTAACAATAACCATGATCTACCTCATCTTAATGTTCTAACCATGCATCAGGGTTTAAAACCTTAAACATTATCGGGGGTCATAAGCACTTTTAAAGCAAAGCAACAGATTATAAGCATGTACATTAACACATTTAATCATCCCCACTACGGGGTACTCTACATCACTATAGGTTCATTTAATCTTAAGCTAAAGGTAACAATTACACTTAATTGATTCAACTCGCAAATTAACTAAGGAGTACATCATTTCTATAAACCACATTGTTACATACTACATAACATGCTAAACAACAATTTCCACTTTTAACAAGTAATTTCAGTCAAACGAATACTTACTTTATTTGCAGCATTTTTTTTCTTTTAATACTCAACCAAAACTCACAAAGAAGCTTGACTCTCAAATTTGCAATAGGACATGACTCCAAAACACATTTCAATCTTAAAGACTCCCACCTGAGGGAACCAAGTGATCAAGTAAACCTTTACGAACAAAGGCACAAAACATAAATCGACACAACTTAACTTTTTACACACGCTTCAATAACTTCTTTTAAACTCAGAGCAATACACACAAGAACCAAAAGCTATACCTTTCTTTGCAAGGCAACCAACTAAACAGGTGTCAAAGTCAAAAAGCGACCAAAGACGCACAACACAAAACTCCCTTCTTTGTCTTCACCCAAAGAAGACAAAACCAAGAAACAACGAAGGCACACTCATGAAAATCCAAATTCCAAAGACTTTTCTTCTGATTTCAATCAACTAAAACCAAGAAAACCAACCAAGACCGTCCTTCATAACGATAAAGAACATCAGTAGGAGTCTACCACCATTCTCTTATATTTTACTCCAGTCAACTACCCACTCCACGACGTAAAGGGTAAGCACTCCTCCTGCAGGGTTAATAATTCTTCGGTGATGGCGTTAACCGCCACACCATCAAACCACACCCTTACTATGAACAAAAAGAGGTGACCGAAACACTTCGGCAACACAACCCCACTTCCTCACAAATGAAGCAACTCAATCAAATCCATCATAAATATAGCATTATACAACATCAAAAGTAGCATTCAACATCAAAGCTTAGATACAATATTTAATCGGAAAGCAGCGGTACCCATACCCTTTCCTACGGTGCATCCATGTGTGTCAGATTTTAAATTAATGATTCCACTTACACAAGTTTTAATGTTGCTATCCTATGACAAAATTTTAGTTAAAACCTAGGCCATGTTTCTAAGTTATTCCACATCATATTTTAGTTGTATCCTAAAGTATGACACTAAAAATACACATTCCAAGGACCTACATTCGCTCTCGATACCAACTGTAACACCCCATAAATCTAAACTGTTGTACAAGAACATATCGACAGCATTTCCCCTAAACAGGATAGTACGGAAGCAATTCGAATAGGAATAATAGCACGACATCAAAACTAGAGACAACGAGTCTAATTCAACCAGGTATTAACCATAAATAAAACCCATCTATAAAGGGACAACCATAAACTAGAACAAGTTTAAAGGGAACAACAATAGGTTTAAATGAAATAAAATTGCATCCAACTAATGAATTATTTAAAACACTAGATCATGTGAGTCGTGATGACAACAGAAAATTTATTGTGTTGCTAGCCCACCCTTCATGCTTACGACTCACGTGCGCTACCTGAAAACATCAAAAGCGGCAAGTAGTGAGATTGGGTAATCTCAAAAGCGGAACAACTAATACAAATAAAACATCCACCATATATCTATCATTCCACATTCCTCATATACAATACCACATCAAAGAGTCCACATTCCTCATGTACAATACCACATCAAAGAGTCCACACCACTTCAAGAAATGCATATGATTGATGCACATGCTTATGCCATGTTCCTCCTCACCGTGCCCTTTCTCAGGAACACACGGTGTTGTACCCGGCTCTTGATCGCGCAAGACGCTTGGCGTCGACAACTTCCAATGCATGATTATGCAGTTAATGCTTCATGCATGAATTCATTCATAACTCCTCCCACTGAGTCCACATGTTTGCATATCATCATATAGCATGGATAGAAAACAAATATCATAGAGATGAAATGTTTAGACAATTCATCCGGTAAACAACATCATTCTTCACCTTACTCTTGATTCATAGCTAAACCACAACATCACAATACCAGTCAAGATATTGCAATCCTCAAAGCAAGTGATTAAACCATGTATGATTGCTGTAATTGGAGTTTATAGTGAAGGCGAATCAAACAACAATGTATCGATTAACAATACAACTGCTTCCACTTGCCTTTACCGACGTGGGCGAAGAACCTGAATTCGCCCAGCAGTGGCACCACCTGAACAAACATTATTTCAGTACATAGCGACATCACAATTCATCACACAATTCAAACACACGCTTCCTACTCCCCGATCCCATTTAAACGCCAAAAACCCCGATCTGTCCGGATCGAACAGCAGCACCCTCTCTTCCCAATTTCGTATCTTTTTATCTACTGTTCATAAAAATACAGAAAAATTACAGTAGCTAGATATTGACGATATCTACAACTCTCATGAAGGTCAAAAATTTCAATTCTTCTGTTAAATATGCCTAAACAACCGTCCAACACAGTGGACGAAATCTGTTTCCAGATTCTGTTCGTCATCTTCCAACAGCGATAACTCTCAGACCGACGCCCCAAAAATTCTGAAAAAAATAAAGAAGCTAGGTCTCGACGTTGTCTACAACTTTCTAGTTATAGGTTTTTGCAGGAAAAATCATCTATGCCACTTAAACCGCGAAACAATCCGCGCTGCACAATCTCCCCTTCCAAAAACAGCACCACGTGAACATCTACCCTTCTCCCCCATCAAGATCCATCCAAACCACTCACCACCAGATCTAATACACTCCTAATCCCTAGGTAGAACAGGGGTAAAATATTGGGAATTTTACCTTGAGTTCCCCTTGCGAACCCACGAAGAACGCAGCGACGATCCCGTGAACGGAAATCTGTTCGTCCTTCTCGCCTCCACGGATCCTCTTCTCGTTTTCTCCTTCGCGTTTGGCAGTGGATCTTGAGCCACCACGCAGGGAGGAAGAGGAGGTGCGGCTGCTAGGGGGGAGGAAGGGAGGCGCCTTAGGGTTTGGGGGGAGGGGGCGCCACTTAAAGGGGTAGGTGGGCCGGCCCACCAAGGCATGGGGAGGAGAGGGGGAAAAAGGAATTCCCGGCCCAGGCCCAGGTTGCCTCAGCCCAGCGGAAACTAGCCCAAAACTCCAATTTTTAATATTAAATTGCCGCATAATCTTCAATTATTTCATTCCCCGACAAAACCCTCTTTCTTTCCGGAACAACCAAGAAAGAAAACCCTATGATCGCTCTCAAATTCTAGGGCATCACACCACGCCTGCATCCTCATGGATCCACCCGAGGAGCGAGGAGCGAGGAGCGAGGAACGAGGAGCGAGGAGCGAGGAGATCTATTGGAGATTCGTTCGTTGGGCAAAGGTATGATCATGGGGATCCTTGGGTTTGATCTAGGTACTATTCTTAGGATGTTTATGATGTTTTTAGATCAATTGGTGGTGCTGGGTTGGAGTTCTTTGGGTTAGATCTAGACGTTGCCATGTTTCTGTTTTTGGGCAGATTGAGCAGTCGGGCTAGGGTTCGAGTTTTCGTCGATTTAGAATCCGAATATGTCCGTACAGACTTAAAAGAAGTTGTAGATAATTTAATTATCTTTCTGTGGACATAAAGCACGTTAAAATCCGATCAGCCGTTTGAAAGTTATGGCCGTTTTACCGAGCGTGTTAAAATCTGTGACGCGATTGGAACAGATCTCGGTAATATGTAGATTAAGCAACTTTAGAGGCTGAATCAGACTTTCCATATACCTAGAGAAAGTTGGGAAATTTCCTAAGCTACGCGAGGGTGTACTCATTTAATTCATTCAGAGTCCCAGAACTCAAGTTATGCCTTTTGCAAGGCTGCTGTCCCGATGGGACAGAATCTCTGTTTTTAGGTTTTGCGAGTAGTGGGCAATGTCGGGTTAGATGGGGGTTTGTGTACTGTTTTGTGGGCATGATTGTGAGTGTGTGATTCCTATGTACAGGTGGTGTGACACCGGGAGTGCCCTCTACTTCCCGCCAATCCGTCGCCCGCGGTTGAGGCAAGTGTGTTGTAATGTATAGCGGAATCGTAGGTTGCTTGTGGAGATTAGATGAAAGATTGAATACTTGCTATGATCACTTGCCATGCTTGCTGTTTTCCAATGATATATTGAGTATGATTATCATGATATGATGCTATGTGTCTATACTTATCATGATTCGATGCCATGTGTTTATGTGTACTATGACATGATGCCATATGTTTATGTACAAATGAGATATGATAATTGGCATAGTTGCATGCATGTCATGAGATAGGGCGAGGGTGGTGAGAAAGTCATAACTAGTCCGGCAAGGTCGGTGAGAAAGTTATGACTAGTCCGGAACGCCATTGAGTAAGACCTACATCGTGATTCCATCCACGTGGTGAATGGAAGCGAGGAGTAGGCACCCTCCATCTTCGGGATGGAAGGGGGGAAAAGGGTGCACACCGACGGGTGTGTACTCAACCATACCGGTATGAGTTTCCAAGGAGATATGAGCATAACATTGCATTGCATTGCATTGCAATACATATTTAATGATGATGATGTTGTTATGTGCTCAAGTATGAGATGTTATATGTGATGTAAGGTATTATTGTCTTGTAAATGATCTTGTTGTCCATTACAATATGCTTGCTGAGTTTTCGAACTCACGCTTGTGTTTTATGTTGTTTTTAGGTACTTTGAGATCGGCATGCGGGAAAAAGGGGTCTAGCTACACTTCTACACGTAGCTCCACCATCATAGTCCATAATTAATCACTTGGAGACATGATGTTAAGAGTTGTTCCTTAAACTTAATGTATGGTTTAATTTAGCATCCTAGTGATTCCTTATTTGCTTCGTTTTAGTTTATGAAGTGGTTGAGTGTGGTATTATTGGCATAATTTGATGATATATCCATTTATGTTGATGTTTTAGATGTCGTGTGCTATGATATATCTTGCCATAATATTGATATTGTGTTAATTCATGGAAAAACAAAGGAGATGCTGCCGAAATATCGGTTTTTAGCATATGTACCTTTGCTGGAATTTATGTTTAAATGTGGTATTTAGATGTTGTTTAGCTTATGTTTGGTAGCATTCGGGCATATTAAATGCCGGGGTGTTACACAAGTGTATTGTAATGGATAGCGATTTGTAGGATTGTAGGACCGAGTAGGCAACTAGAGGGGGGGGGTGAATAGATGCCGAATAAAATTCAACTATTTCTTTCGGAAAATTAAAAACCCTTAAATAGCGGAAGAATATCTAATGAAGAAGAGATCAAAACCCTAGATTAATTAGCGAGACAAGTCGAACAAAAATCAAATCTAGTTCTATCAAAAATCGAACAAACCTTCTAATCAAGAATCAAAGCAAAAATAAGAGAATATTGCATAAACTTATTTTTTTTTATTCCAAAGCCATCTTCAACAAGATGACACCAAAAAAAAAAAAATCTTCTAATCTTCAATGATTAGAAAACCCTAAACAAAATCTCTAATCTCACAAGATTAGAAAACCCTAAACAAACTAAAGAGAGCACAAAAGCTTTTCTTTGTTGTAGGCACCTTTTGCTTCTTGCCCTTTTCATTGGATTGATTCTCTAAGCCCCTAGAACCCCCTATTTAAAGGGCTCCACATCCACCTAATCCTTTTTGTATTCGGATTGAACAATCAGTCATCATGCCATAATTGAACAGAAACTAGCCGAGTCAGCTACTCCTCTCGGACACGGCGTCACGGTTGCCTTTTCTTCTCTCGGACACAGCCACCGATCGCCACTCAGTCTCCGAGCTCTGGATGACGACCAAACCCCCGATTCGGAAGCTGACCCAACACCACCCAGCGATGCACCACACGCACATGCACATCACACACGCCAATGCACTCTCACACACACACTCTCTTGCATGCACATGCACACACACATGCATCTCACGCACACACACACACATGCATGCACACCATGCATAACACACACACACGATGCTTATGCATGCAAACACACACACACACACTCGCATGCAGCACATACAAATGCACACACACACTCTAAAAAATGTATACACGCGTACGGCCTCCTGCCACTACGCTGCAATGATCTCGACCTCACGTACACTGTCCTCTAGTCCAAACATCTCGTATGACATCCTCGACCTTCACGACCTTAGTTCTTCCCTGAACCTAGTCTCGGTCCCGTCATCGACCATGTTTGACCTCAAGCAACACCTGTACGTGAACAAAAAACACAAAAACAATTTCCGAGCCCAAGTCCACGACTTGACTCAAATTAATCCATACAACCAACTGGTTTCAGATCTTTTTCAAATAAAGAAACCAAAAAATAAATCGGTTCAAATTGATTTCAAATCTTTTTCCAAATACTGAGCCAAAATCAAATCAACTCAAATCTTTTCAAATCTCTTCGAATATTCAAATACTCATCATAAAAAAAAAACATGGATCAAAAAACAATGATCCTTCAATCTCCCCCTTGATGAGTAATTTGACAAAACACAATAAGATTTGACAAGAGTAGAGAAAAAGAAAAGAAAAAAAAATGAGAGTTTGAGACCCAAAAGAAATGAGAGTTTGAGACCCAAAAGATTCCAAGACCAAGTAAAGACCAAGAAAATCCAAATTCTCAAACAGTTTGAAATTCACCTCTCTTTTGAAATTCACCTCTCTTTTTATTCACCTCTCTTTTTATTTTTCTTCTTCTTGACTTTTGCTCTCCCCCTTTTTGACAAAATAGTCATCAAGATCTCAAAACTCCCCCTTAATGAATGCAGTATCTCAAGCTTTGAAGTATATTCAAGGTATATAATCAAAGTAAAGCATTTGGAGAGTTTTTACAAGAGTTTTCACATTTTGTATCAATTTATCCAATGAGAAAGCAAATTGTGAAAATATGGAGGCTCTAATACATAGAATAGTTGTTGCATAAGCAAATTAGAGCAAACAAGTAAAATGTCATAAACTGATTTTGCCAAAGCTAAAAAGAAATCTATCATGAGCAAAGAGAGACTTTCAAATTCACTAATGTTTGTCTCAAGCCTTTTCAAAAATTTGAATTTCCTTTTTCTCTTTTAGCAAGTTTGACAATTTTGCTTTGTGATCAACAGGGAAGACAAGTAACTGCACACTAGCCCATACTTGTGTATGAGTAGGTAGTTCTTTCTTGTATCTTTCTCAGTTTAAATTGGCAAGTGGCTTCACATTGTTCTGAACTTTTGTTTAGACAAGTAGCCTTTTCTTGCATCTTTTGAATTTAAATCCCTGGCAAGGAAGCTGCACATTGTACTAAACTTGTGTTTAGCCAAGTAGCTTTTGCTTGCATCTTTTTCAACTTGCTTTTATCATTTAAAACACTGATTTTGCTTGAGACTCATAATGATCATTTGAAGTCCAACAAAAAGCTCACACATAGTTTCTAATCAGCTCTAGCCTTTCAACAGATGACAAGAAACTTTTAAGCCTATTTCACAAATGCAATACCATAATGAACAAGAGCCAAAATATTCTAAAAAAGCATCTCAAATTGAATTATTTTAGTCTTTTAGTCTTTTAGTGAGAAGTGAAACAATGAAGCATTAATTTGACTATATACACAAGAATAGTCAACAAAGCTTTGTACTACATGATGCAATGAAAGCAGGGAGTTTTCTTTAAGTGTAACGACAAAATAGCTCCTTGTAGAAACCAAAGTCAAGTAATACAAATGAAAGAGTTAAAATCAAGACTCCCCCTCAAATCAACCCATGGGGATGAATGATCCCAAGTTCACCGCGTAAGAAAGCAAAGCGAGAGGAATCAAGCGGCTTAGTGAAAATATCAGCAATTTGAGCATCCGAATCAACAAATTTCAGTTCAATAGCTCCTTTTTCAACATGATCTCTAAGAAAATGATATCGAACATCAATGTGTTTAGTCCTTGAATGTTGAACAGCATTATAAGCGATGTGAATTGCACTAGTATTATCACAAAGAAGTGGAACACTACTAAAGTTAATGCCGTAATCTTTAAGAGTTGAAGTGATCCAAAGAATTTGTGAACAACAACTAGCGGCTGCAACGTATTCAGCTTCAGCAGTAGATTGAGCAACTGAGGACTGTTTCTTAGAAGACCAAGAAACAAGTGAAGTGCCAAGAAAATGACATGTGCCAGAAGTACTCTTTCTATCTAATCTACACCCCGCAAAATCAGCATCAGAATATCCTAGGAGTGTAAGCGAAGAAGAACAAGAATACCAAATGCCAAATTCAGAAGTGGAGCGTAGATACCTGAAAATTCTTTTAATTGCTTGTCGATGTGATTCTCGAGGAGAGGCTTGAAATCGAGCACACAAACATCTTTTGCAAAATGTATGTCAGCCTCGAAGCGATCAAGTCTGAAGTGATCCAATCATGCTTCGTATTCTTTTGGTCCATCTCGACACCATTCTCGTCAAGATCCAAAATTGTTGTTGTGCTCATTGGAGTAGATCTTGACTTTCCTTCTCCCATGCTCGAATTTCTTTAGTAGCTCCTTTGTATACTTGGATTGGTGCAAGAAGATCCCTTCTTTCGCTTGCTTGACTTGAAATCCAAGGAAGTATGTCAACTCTCCCATCATACTCATCTCGAATTCCCTGGACATCAGCTCAGAAAAGCGCAACACAAGAGAGTGGGAGGATCCTCCAAAGATAATATCATCCACATAAATTTGCACCACAAGGAATTGATCATTTGAATTTTGAGTAAACAGAGTTTTATCAACTTTTCCCATCTCAAAATTATGTTGAAGCAAGAAGCCTTTTAATCTATCATACCATGCACGAGGAGCTTGTTTTAATCCATAAAGAGCTTTTGATAAGCGATACACATGATTAGGAAATTTTTCATTTTCAAAGCCTGGAGGTTGTTTCACAAAAACTTCTTCTATAAAACCGTTTAGAAAAGCACTTTTCACATCCATTTGAAATAACTTAAAACCTTTTGAAGCTGCAAAAGCCAAGAGGATGCGAATAGCTTCTAAACGAGCAACAGGAGCAAATGTTTCATCAAAATCAATTCCTTCAAGTTGAGAATAACCTTGAGCTACAAGTCTAGCTTTGTTTCTAACAATTATTCCATCTTCATTTAACTTGTTCTTAAAAACCCATTTTGTTCCAATAATGTTTTGATTTTTAGGAGGTTCCACTAAAGACCAAACTTTATTCCTTTCAAAGTTTTCTAACTCTTCATGCATCGCATCTACCCAAGAACTATCAGTTAAAGCATGAGTAATGTTCTTAGGTTCAAAATTTGCAACAAAAGCAGAATGCATGCATAAAAGAGTTTGAGATGAATTAGAACGTGTCACCCTTTCATGAAGACTTCCAATAATTTGTTCAGGAGGATGGTTCTTCAAAACAGTAAGGGGAGGTCCAGTTGTTTCAGTCGTCGTGAGAGGTGTAGGAGAATCTGAAGTAGTAGTCACATCAATTTGTTCAGAAACAACTTCCCGTTCTGTAGGTATGAGCTCATCATTGTCATCATCTTCATCATTTTCTTCGAATCTTTTATCCAAAAAGATTGGCTCTAAATCTTCTCGTGAACCTGAAATGTCGGGTCTAGCCTGTGGCTAGCCTCATCAAAAGTAACATCGCATGTCTCCAACAATTTGTTAGTTGATAAATCAAGTACCACGATATCCACGAGAGTGCAACGAATAGCCAAGGAAAATACCATCTGCATTACTACGAGCTTGAATTTATCAAGATTTCCATGTTTAAGAATAAAGCATTTGCAACCAAACACTCGTAAGTGAGAAATAGATGGTTTACGATCAAATCTCGATTCATAAGATGTTTTACCAAGTAAAGCTCTGAGATAGACCCTATTTGATATATAGCAAGCGGAAGAGATTGCCTCATTAAAATTTTCTTGAAGTGTTGTATTCATCTAGCATAGTTCTAGCCATTTGAATCAAAGTTCTATTTTTCCTTTCTACAACACCATTCTCGTGAGGGAGAATATGGCGAAGAAAATTGATGTTCAATCCCATTAGTTTCACAAAAGATTTAAACAAGGCATTTTTGAATTCTGTACCATTATCCTGTTCTTATGGCTTTCAATGAGTTAGGCAATTCATTTATCAATCTCTTAATGAAGACATGAAAGAGTCCAAAAATCTCATCTTTTGAAGACAGAAAATGCACCCAAGAGTATCTCGAATAATCATCAACTATTACTAGAAAGTACCACTTACCTCCGACCGATTGTACTCGAGATGGTCCCATCAGATCCATGTGAAGAAGTTGGCCGGGGCCAGTGGTCATTACAAGAGAGACAGGAGCATGAGGGCTCCAACCATCTTACCATGTCGACAGGAAGCACAAACAATGTCTTTGCAAGATTTCAATTTTGGCAAGCCACGAATTAAGTCTAGACCACTCAATCTAGATAACAGATCAAAGCCCATGTGACCCTAACCGACGATGCCAAAAATTGAGATTTCTAGATTCTAAGCAACAAAACAATGTGAACTTGAAGCATTGCTAAAATTTGCTATGAAAATTTTTCCAAGTCTAGATATCTCAAGAGTCAAGTTTCGGAAGCATCGAGTACTCTACATGCATTTGGTTTAAAACTCACTTCAAAGTTTTCATCCAACAATTGAGATACGATAGAAGGTTGAATTTCAGTTTAGACACCAAAGAGACATTCTTTAAAGTAAAGTGATCATTCACCTTCACGGTACCTTTTTGCAATGACGCGTCCGGTAGTAGCATCTCCAAAAGTGATCGTTTGTTCCCGGATGCTTTTGTTAGGAGGAGAACCAACTTGGGTTGCCTGTCATGTGTTGACATCCTGAATCAACGACCCAGATGTTCTCCTTCCCTTCTCGTACCACCTACATGTTATGAGCGAGAAGATGTTGAGGATTCATTACTGGGGTTAGAGAAATATGATTTAGGTATCCAAAGACTCCAATCACTTTCGACGAGGAGGTGATCGTACAAAAGCTTGAGAATGCAAAGTAAATGAATTTCCAGGTATTTTGTTTGCTTTCACTAGCGGAACATGTGGAGAAATGATACGTGTTTGTTTAGACTTAGCCTTTGAATTTTCCTTTCTCTGTTGTTTGGCTAGTCTAAAACAAAATTCATCAAATGACCATCTTTTCCACAATGAGTGCAATTGTACTTAACAAATGGTTTGTCTTTAGAAGCGAAGCAACATTTGCATTCATCATAGTAGAAGATAAAATTCCAGATTTGAAGACAGCTTTCTCGTGTTCTTTGACAATTTCAAACTTTCCACTTTCAAGAGTTTTAACAATAGTAGGAGCATATGATTTGTGATGAGCATAAGGATCAAAACATAAACCTTTGTGATGATTTTTGACTTTTTATTGATACAAAATCATATTTAGATTTTTATTTCCTTTATTAAAACGTTGTAAAGACTTTTCAAAGTAATCAATTTTTCTAGAGAGTTTTAAACAAGTATTACAGAAACATCTATTTTTTCTTTTTGCTTGCGACAAGTTGAGCATGAAAGAACTTCATGTGTAAGCAAATCATTAACCAATTGAGTAATCTTAGCATCTGCATCATGCAACTTCAATTCTAGTATGGGACATTTAGAACAAGAAGTTTGACCATGTAAACCATCAAGAGAGCAACCAACATTTTTCACAAGTTTTTCATTTTTCAATTGTTTGGCATAAACTTGTTCTAGTTCAATCATATGTTCCTCTTTTAGAGATTTAATTTCAAATTTGAGATCTAAGCAAGAATCACATGTCTTTTCAGAATTTGAATTTCTAAGATCAAAGTTTTCAGTTTTAGCATGGATAGATCTTTCTCTAAGTTTTTATTTTTGAGTGAAGATTTTCTTAAAGATTTTCTCAATATGACTAAAACTTCACAAAGCTCATCATACGAAGGTATTACCTCATCACCGTCATTTGGAGGTGCATCGTTGTCACAAGAATCACTAGTGTTCCCTTTCGCCATGAAGCATAGTCCGGTGAAATCTTTCTCGTTCAACCGTTTGCTTTGCTTCCTTCTCATCGTCAGTTGAATCATCAATGTCGCTTAAGTCTAAGCGACCAATTGCCGAAGACTTTGTTGAGCATCTTCTTTGTCCGTTGCTTATTTTTGTCCTTGCTCTCTTTTGGGCGGAAGGACTTGGAGGGGTTGCTTTGCTCCTTCTCCTCTTTATCTTTGTTTTTGAAACAGCTTAGCACGGATGTGCCGGCCTTGCCGCAGCTTGTAGCAATGGATGGAGGCTCCTCTTCTCTCCCTTGATCTCATGTAAGCTGCATTGACACGCTTGGAAAGAAGAGCAAGTGTGTCTTCGGTATTTGATCTAGTCGTTCATCACTAAGAGCACTCAAAGCGATAATGGAATATGATGATGAAGAACTAGTAGCATTATCATATGAAGAATTAGCATTAAGAGCCATAGAGTTATCATTGGAAGTTCTTGAAACAATGTCTATCTCAAAAGTCTTGAGACTAGAATATAGTTTATCCAAAGTCATTTCACTCATCTTATGAGCTTCCTAAAAGCAGTCACTTTCATTTGCCGATTTTAAGATCAAGAGATGATAGGAAATGTCTAGCATTTTCCAGTCGGTGTACTTTACATCTACAACTCTAAGATTGTTTAAGATTCATTAAAGCGAGCAAAACAATCATCTAGAGATTCTCCAGAGTTCATTTCAAATCTAGTGTATTCCTTTTAAATTGATCTTGCCTAGCTTCTTTTACAGAGTCGATTGCCCTCATGATAATCTTGAAGAGATTTCCAAATTTCATGAAGCATGAGTAAATGATGAACTCTATCGAATTCTTTTCTAGCAAGTCCTTGAAGCAATATGTTTCTAGCTCTATTATTGTTTTCAACATCTTTCTCAAACTCGATTTTATCAATATCATCATTAGAAGGAAGCTCGTACGAAATTTTTACCTTGCGCCAAATCGCGTTACCTTGAGCTTGAAGATATGCAGTCATCCGGATCCGCCAGTGGGGGAAGTCTGTGCCATCGAAGATTGGCGGCTTGTTTGAGTATTTCTCTGTTGCCATAACTTACCGTTTACTAATCACCTGTTAAGATGGATTAGTAGAGCCTGGCTCTGATACCACTTGTAGGACCGAGTAGGCAACTAGAGGGGGGGGGTGAATAGATGCCGAATAAAATTCAACTATTTCTTTCGGAAAATTAAAAACCCTTAAATAGCGGAAGAATATCTAATAAAGAAGAGATCAAAACCCTAGATTAATTAGCGAGACAAGTCGAACAAAAATCAAATCTAGTTCTATCAAAAATCGAACAAACCTTCTAATCAAGAATCAAAGCAAAAATAAGAGAATATTGCATAAACTTATTTTTTTATTCCAAAGCCATCTTCAACAAGATGACACCAAAAAAAAATCTTCTAATCTTCAATGATTAGAAAACCCTAAACAAAATCTCTAATCTCACAAGATTAGAAAACCCTAAACAAACTAAAGAGAGCACAAAAGCTTTTCTTTGTTGTAGGCACCTTTTGCTTCTTGCCCTTTGCATTGGATTGATTCTCTAAGCCCCTAGAACCCCCTATTTAAAGGGCTCCACATCCACCTAATCCTTTTTGTATTCGGATTGAACAATCAGTCATCATGCCATAATTGGACAGAAACTAGCCGAGTCAGCTACTCCTCTCGGACACGGCGTCACGGTTGCCTTTTCTTCTCTCGGACACAGCCACCGATCGCCACTCAGTCTCCGAGCTCTGACGGGCGGCGACCAAACCCCCGATTCGGAAGCTGACCCAACACCACCCAGCGATGCACCACACGCACATGCACATCACACACGCCAATGCACTCTCACACACACACTCTCTTGCATGCACATGCACACACACATGCATCTCACGCACACACACACACATGCATGCACACCATGCATAACACACACACGATGCTTATGCATGCAAACACACACACACACACACTCGCATGCAGCACATACAAATGCACACACACACTCTAAAAAATGTATACACGCGTACGGCCTCCTGCCACTACGCTGCAATGATCTCGACCTCACGTACACTGTCCTCTAGTCCAAACATCTCGTATGACATCCTCGACCTTCACGACCTTAGTTCTTCCCTGAACCTAGTCTCGGTCCCGTCATCGACCATGTTTGACCTCAAGCAACACCTGTACGTGAACAAAAAACACAAAAACAATTTCCGAGCCCAAGTCCACGACTTGACTCAAATTAATCCATACAACCAACTGGTTTCAGATCTTTTTCAAATAAAGAAACCAAAAAATAAATCGGTTCAAATTGATTTCAAATCTTTTTCCAAATACTGAGCCAAAATCAAATCAACTCAAATCTTTTCAAATCTCTTCGAATATTCAAATACTCATCATAAAAAAAAAACATGGATCAAAAAACAATGATCCTTCAAGGATGCTTGTTGAGACTATATGAAAATGGATTATATGATATGATCACTTGCCATGCTTTAATGATTTCCTATGATATGATGAATATGCTTACTATGTTATGATGCCATGTGTTAATGTAAAAGAGATTTATGATGTTGGCATATTTGCATACATGACATGGCATGATACATGGCCCGGGCGGTGAGAAAGTCATAACTAATCCGGGGAAGGTCGGTGAGAAAGTTATGACTATTCCGGAGAGCCAAAGAGTAAGTCCTACATCGTGATTCCATTCACCGCGGTGAACGGAAGCGAGGAGTAGGCACCCTCCATCTTCGGGATGGAAGGGGGGAGAGGGTGCATACCGACAGGTGTGCACTCAACCATGCCGGTATGAGTTTCGAAGGAGATGTTGCCAAAATTTTCGGTATTAGCATTTGTTCCTTTGCTGTAATTTACTTGTAATTGTGGTATTTAGAGGTTGCTTAGTCTATGTTTGGTAGCATTCGGGCATATTAAATGCCGGGGTGTTACATAGAGTTACGCCGATAACTACTTTTTATCGGCTTTGACTGATTTTATGACTTTTTTACCTTGTCAATTTCAGGTCAAATTGACGGGCACGCTCAAACCCGGCATTTGTCTCATGTGTTTGAAGCTAAGAACCCTACCTCAAGTTTTTAGCGCAAACAGTTTCCTAGTGCTTGAAGTCACTGAAAATTTGCACTCTAATTTCATTTCGTGGACATTGGCTAGAATAAATAGGCAACTGTAGAGTGGATGTTATATTTTGGATACGATTGATCGACTAAATGTGTTAGTCAAAACTGAAAAGTATGTAGTATCCTTCCAAATAAATACTAGATTCATGAACTCTACTCGTTGCACTACTACAGATCTAGCCTTCCATACCGGCCCATCAGTACCGGTTATGCATGAACCGGGACTAACATTTACATCAGTCTCTGTTCAACGGTCTACAGGTCCAAGGGGATCATCAATACTGGTCAAACACACCAACCGGTGCTGATGTGCTCACATCAGTACTGGTTGGTTACACCAACCCGTACTAAGCAGCACAGGAGCTGAGGAGGCTACATCCACCGGTGCTAAGCAGCCTCCTCAGCTCCCGTGCTGCTTAGTATGGGTTGGTGTAACCAACCAGTACTGATGTGAGCACATCAGCACCGGTTGGTGTGTTTGACCGATACTAATGCGCTTTGTCTCATGCTCCCCTCGATCCCGCGCGCCTTTACGATGAAACTCTTAATTCGTGTTCATCCGAATTCTTGTTTTCCGATCTAGCCTCCTATAAAACCATCAGATCGAGTGAGGAGGTAGACGTACTGATGATCGTTAGTTAGCCCAATTAACTATGGCAACTTCTCCTTCTTCTCCCTCTGGCGCGCCATCATCACCACCTCCAGAGGAGGAGAAGCGGGAGAAGGACGTGGAGGAGGAGGAGCGGGAGGAGGAGGAGGACAATGAGGAGGAGGAGGAGGAGGGTTGGATCCGCGGGGGGAGCGCGACGGTGGAGGAGGATGACGATGATGAAGACGTCATCCACCACGACGACAACGACGACGACCGCCCCCCGCCTGATGATGACTCCGGTGACGACAGCCGCCCCGGCAGCGACGACGAGTGGTGGTATGGGTGATCACGCCACCCACCACCCATGCGCCGCTATGTATATTATATATATTGTAACTAATTAATATAATATGTAATGTTTTATATTATGAATTATTAATATAATATGTAATGTTTTATGTAATGAATTATTAATATAATATATAATGTTTTACCTCCCCCTTCTTGAAGCTCCGCCGCCTCTACCTGTTAAATTCAAATATTCAAAAAAAATTATGAAACATAAAAAAAATGTTCAAAAAAATTATGCCACAATGAGGAAATCGTTCAAAAAAAACGGCTTCGAGAAACATTCAACTAGATAGTGAAAATCAGGAGAAAATCGGAAGAAAAATTATGAAAGTACGATTTGAGATGAATGTATACATATAATTTTCACGTATCCAATTTAAATATTTAAAAATATATCGATAGTCAAAGTTTTGAAGTTTGGCCATCACTATGTCCAAAACGTCAACATTTTTGAAGACCGGAGGGAGTAGTAACATTAGATTGAATTTTTTAATTTAAAAAAAGTGTAATAGAAAACAACTTAGATACCTCACTTAACAACATTGAAATACAAGAGATGATGCTCTCTCCAGCTTGCAAAAACTTGTCGGTTTGAGATATGTGTAGTCAAAATTTTGAAACTTTAGATATGAATATCTTTATAAATATTTAGATTAGATGCATGAAAATCATATGTGTACATTCATCTCGAATCGTGCTTTCATAATAGTATAATTTTGAGAAATTTTTTATGTCAAAATTGGTCAAAATCGGAAGAAAAATTGTGCCACAATGAGAAAATCATTCAAAAATTATGTCAAACGGTTACAACACACATCAGTACCGGTTGATAAGACCAATCGATACTGATCTCTACCATCAGCACCGGCCGGTTACATCAACCGTTATTGAATAATCCACATCAGTACCGGTTCGGGCGACGAACCGGTACTATCTATCGGTTCAACAGCTGCTGGGCTATGGGGATATCAGTACCGGTTCAAGTAACCAACCGTCACTAATAGTCTAACATCAGGGACGGTTGGTACGTTGAACTGGTACTGATGTCAGACCAATTTAAACTTCTTCGTCCTCCTGCTCACTGCCGGACCCTGTCAGTTCATCGCGTGAGAAGAACAGGAGCTTCAGCCAAGGGCTTCAAGGGAGGGGAGGTGCTGCCAAAATTGTAAATTTTTGGTCATTTTACTAGCAAACAAGGTAACTAAGGTTAGTAACATCATTCCTCACTACATTTGGTCTTAAATGGAGCCTCTTCTTTGCTTGAATCATGCATGAAGAAATATTGATTTTTTCCCCATAATCGATGAAAGATTATGAATGTAAAGATCTAGCTCGATCTTTTCAAGTAGGATACAAAAACTTGTTGTGTAAGCTTAGAATTTGCTTGTATTATAATATAGCTCACATTTAAGGTGTGGATCTGGCTCAAATTTACGTTTTAGTTTCGTCGATCGATGAAAGATGGGGTTTGGTTGCACGTAGTTGGGGAAATTAAGAATGGTGCATGAAAATCATGGAGTTTGGGATCTTCAAATGGCAATAGTTATGTGAAAAAGAAGAAATTTAAATTCATTTGCGAATTAAAATAATATCAGAAATATAAATGGCTTTATAGAAAATAACTGCCAAGTCCTACATAATGTAGATGGACCGGCGATGGATGTACATTGACCGACGCTCCCCGGAGTTCTTGCAAGGTTTGCAAGCTTTTCTTCATGCGGCCGATGCTCACATGAAGTCAGGCTACATATGTTGTCCATGCATAGACTGCAAGAATGAGAAGGAGTGGCCAAAATCCAGCCACCTTCACTTCCATTTGATCTCAAGAGGTTTCATGCCAAACTATACCTGTTGGACCAAGCACGGTGAAGAAGAGACTATACAGGAAGATGGTGAAGAAGAAGAGGGGGACAATAATGTACCAGATGTTGTCCAACACCGTTCGTTCGAAGATACATTGGGGGAGTTTGGCGATGATGACCTAGACCAGATGCTGCTTGATGGAGAGGGAGAATACACCGATGAAAGACATTACAAAAAGTTTCAGCGCCTGCGAGAGGACCATGAAACACTATTGTACCCAAACTACCGACAAGGCCATAAAAAATTGTGTACCACACTAGAACTGATGCAATGGAAGGCGACTAATGGATTGTCCGATAAGGGATTCGACGAGTTGTTATGCCTCATAAAGAAGTTGCTTCCAGATGGTAACACGTTGCCTGAAACTATGTACGACGCCAAGCAAGTTGTCTGCCCTTTGGGGTTGGAGGTACAGAAGATACATGCATGTCGTAATGATTGTATCCTTTATCGCAATGAGTAAGAGGATTTGGAAGCTTGTCCGGTGTGCAAAGCTTCATGGTATAAGACCAGGCGTGATGACTCAGGTGAGGAAGATGGGCAGTGTAAGAAGAAGAGACCCCCGGCTAAGGTGGTGTGGTATTTCCCAATAATCCCCTGGTTGAAGCATTTATTTGCGAACAAAGCGCATGCACAGATGATGTGCTGGCACAAAGAAGATCGTAAGGACGATGGAAGGCTAAGGCACCCCGCTGATGGCTCCTAATGGAGGAAAGTCGATAGAAAGTACCCGGACTTTGCTGAGGATGCGAAGAACATAAGGTTTGGGTTGAGTACGGATGGGATGAACCCGTTCGGCGAGATGAGCAGCAGCCACAGCACTTGGCCCGTGACTCTATGTATCTACAACCTTCCTACTTGGCTGTGTATGAAGCGAAAGTACATTATGATGCTGTTGCTTATCCAAGGGCCGAAGTAACCTGGAAATGACATCGACATGTACCTTAAACCGTTGGTTGAAGATCTGCTAACGTTGTGGAACGATGGTGTACGTGTGTGGGATGAATACAAAACAGAGTATTTCACCTTACGTGCACTGCTATTCGTAACCATCAACGACTGGCCTGCACTTGGTAACCTGTCTGGCCCATCAATCAAAGGATATAAAGCTTGCATCCAGTGCTTAGAGGATACGCACAAGTATATGAAAAACTCATGAAAGGTCGTGTACATGGGCCACCGTAGGTTCTTCCATACGAAGCACCCGTTACGAATGAACGGTGAGAATTTTGATGGGACAGAAGAGAAACGTAAGAAGCCCATGTATCGCAGTGGGACACTTGTATTTTCTATGGTAAAGGATCTGAAAGTAGTATTTGGAAAGGGTCCTGGTAGCAAATCTGTCCCAACTGAACAAGATCATACGAAGCCTATTTGGAAGAAGAAATCAACATTTTGGGACTTACCGTACTGGAAAGACTTAGAGGTCCGCCACTCATTGGACTTCATGCATATCACGAAGAATGTCTGCGTGAACCTGCTAGGCTTTCTAGATATGTACGGCAAGACAAAAGATACACTTCAAGCACGAAAGGACCTGCTTCTACTGGGACTCAGGAACGACCTACATCCGGAAAAGAGAGCGAAAGGACAACATTACCTCCACCCTGGGAGCTACACTCTGTGCAAGGAAGAGAAAAAAACATGATTAAGTTATTGAGCAGCGTGAAGGTCCCTTCTGGATACTCCTCAAACATAAAGAGACTCGTAAACACGAAAGAGAATAAAATCGTACACCTGAAATCCCATGATTGTCACATGTTGATGACACAGCTGCTCCCAGTGGCGGTGAGAGGTATTTTGCCTTACTGGATACGAGGGACAATCATAAAATTGTGCTCGTTTTTCAACGCGGTGTCACAGAAGGTCATCGAGCCGAATAACGTATCTCAGTTGTAGCATGATGTGGTCGATAGTATGGTCAGCCTTGAGATGATCTTCCCTCCGTCCTTCTTTGATATTATGGTCCATCTCATGGTCCACGTTGTTAAAGAGATAGAAATTCTGGGACCCGTTTTCCTGCATAGTATGTTCCCATTCGAGAGGTACATTGGGGTCTTAAAGAAGTATGTTCGCAACCGTTCTCGTCCAAAAGGCTGAATTTCACAGGGTGTTGGCATAGAGGACGTGATTGAATTTTGTGTCGATAACATTGATGACCTGAATCCGATTGGCATCCCTATATCACACCATGAGGGGAGACTACGGGGAAAAGGGACTCTAGGGAGAAAAGAATTCTTTAGCGATGATCTACTTTCATTTAAACAAGCACATTTCACAGTATTGAAACAAGCAACTGTAGTGGCTCAGTATATCCATGATCATGAGATGATTCTGCGCGACCAATATCCAGAGAAATCAGAAAAGTGGATCGCACTAGAGCAAATGGATCGTTTCGGCGGTTGGATACAAAATCAGCTGATGTGCAACCAGACAGACAATGAACAGTTGAAACTCTTGGCTCGGGGACCATCCACTACAATCATATCATTCCATGGGTATGAGATAAATGGGTACACATTTTACATGACTGCCCAGGATAGCAAGAGAACCAACCAAAACAGCGGTGTTCGTATAGATGCCTTCGATAAAAATGGAAAGATGGACACCTACTATGGTTGCGTAGAGGAGATCTGGGAGCTCGAGTATGGACCTTTAAAAGTCCCTCTGTTTCAGTGCCAATGGGTCAAATTGACAGCTGTTGAGATCGACGAGTACGGTATGACAACCGTGGACCTAAAGCAAGCGGCCTATAGGGACGAACCGCTCGTGCTCGCCAATGATGTGGCACAGGTATTCTATGTGATGGACATGAACAGCAAGCCGAAAAAGCAGAAGGACAAGCATCCTAAAAGCAACAAGCAGAAGGTGGAGACTATCAGCAGCGAACAGCCAAGAAGCCATGTGGTTCTTCCAGGAAAAAGAAGGATTGTCGGAGTTGAGGGCATCACAGATGAAGAAGAGTACAATCAATTTGACGAGCTACCTCCTTTTATGGTGGACATAGTCATAAGTGTCTTGAATGATATAGAAGAATCTCCATATGTACGACACGATCATAATGAAGGATCACTTGTAAAAACAAAGTATGTTAGCAAATAAGTCCAACCGTGTTGTATAAACCCGTATATGAATTATGAATATGGTTATTACACTTCTCTCTCTCTCTCTCTCTAGCTGATATAAACTCGTGTATGGAGTAATGCAATTTATAGGGTTTGTCAATAATCTAAAGCTACTAATTACGAAGAGAATAGAAAGCATTCCAAAATTAACAACATCTAGTGTGAGGTATTTAGTCCAAGGCTACCAAGATCAGAGTCCACGTAGAGTCATACTGTTGCAAATCTATCGAATAATTAGCAATGCTACAAGCCATATTAGTTACTCACAACATTAGTTCGAATCCATAACAACATGGATGTATTAAGCGGCTACTAGCTTTAATAGACTTCTAAGTTGGGCCGACGCAAAAGTGTGGCCGTAAGATGTTCCCAGCTAGCATGGTAAAATATGACAAAGACATTGCCGTCGTTATTATAACATAATACTTACTTTTACTAGATATAAAAATTTAATTACAAACAAAAAATCTGCAAAAAGAAGTAAAATAATTATTAAGAATTAAACACGAGGCCAACAAATCTGAAATTTTTATTCATGGTATAGTATATTTTATATTATACCTATTACAAATCAATTTATGTCCTCAAATTATATTTTATATTATACCTATTACAAATCAATTTATGTTGTCAAATTAATTAATTACAGTAATGGAAATTTTAAAAAATCCCACTTGTACCGGGTCATAACACCAAATGGTACTGATAGCCCCTAGGGCAACAAGTACATAGGGGCATCAGTACCGGGTCATAACACCAACCGGTACTAATAGTATCTAGCAGTACCGGTTGGGAATACGAACTGGTACTAATTCCCCCTAGGGCAACTAGCATTTGGCGGGGAGGGAATCAGTACCAGTTGGTAATATGACCCGGTACTAATTCCCCCTCGTATAAAAAGTGGAGAGGTCCAACTCTTGTCTTTCTCGCCACTGCCGCCTCCAAGTCTCCAACTTCGCCGTCTGCGCCGTCCTCACCCCCGCCGTCCGCGCCTCCGACGACTCCGCCGTCTGCGCCGTCCTCACACCCGCCGTCAGCGCCGTGCGCACCACCGGCATCCTCGCAGTCCTCCGACAACCCCAGCCGGCGTCCGCGTCGTCCTTCGACGACCCGCCGTCCGCCGTCCCATGTGGCCGCATCCTCGGCCAGCTTCCTCCACACCGGCGCCGCATCCTCCTCTCCGGCGCCTACTTACAATGCTTATGGTTAAGTGGATTATGTGGATGCATGTTTACTGTGGATGTTTACTGATTATGTGGATTATGTGGATGTTTACTGTTGTTTATGTGGATGCTGATTATTAATGTCGATGGACAATGATGCTGATTATGTTGATTATGTGGATGTTTACTATGGATTATGTAAAATGTTGATTATGGATGTTGATTATGCTGATTATATATGTAAATTTGAAATGTGTATAAGTATATGTGAAATGTGGCTTATGAAATGAGTAAGTATATGTGAAATTTGAAATGTGTAAGTATATGTAAATTTGAAATGTGTAAGTACATGTAAATTTGAAATGTGTAAGTATATGTGAAATATGGCTTATGTAAATTTGAATTCTGAGATATATATGTATATGTAAAATGTGTAAGTATGTTGGTAGTATACTCGTCGTTGCTGCCCGTCTTCCTCTATCCACTCTTTCCCACCATCCTTCGAGTCGTTGCCACGCGTGACTTGTCCTCCTCTATCGCCAGCACCCTCTCCGTATCCCCTCTCTCGCTCCCTCTATTTCCCCCCTCTCTTGATCCCTCTATGTCCCCCTCTCGCTCCCTCTCTGTCTCAACCCTCTATGTAATTATAGGTGAAATTTGTAAGTATACTTTTGTTGATCTTATTTTGTTAATTTCTAGTGCCCTTTTCTAGCCTAAGAAATAATGATGGCGGACGAAGGATATGATGGAGAGGAGTTCATGAGGGATTTGATTGCGGGAGGTGATCTTGTAGAGGCGGAGGGTCGTGAACCCACCGAGGCCACCGAGGCAACAAGGCCTGTCGAGTCCGTTGAGGCCGCCACGGTAATTAGTACAAATGCGTATATGCTGGTTCCACTATCATGCTAAGTCAACATTCTAACTCGTTCATCATTAAACCATATTTTCAGACTAGTCAATCAAGTAGGCCATCACGTCACCGAGGTCCAAGCAAGAAGTCGAAGGCTAGACATATTATTACTGTAGTCGGCGATAACGGCCAACCTATTGAACCCGAGGGGGTGATTCCACCGTTCAATTCGGCATGTGGTTTCCATGTTAGGGACCACGTGCCAATTAGTATCGCGAAATGGGAGAATGTCCCTGAATATACAAAGAATATGATCTAGATCGATTTGAAGGAGACATTCACCTTCCCCGAAGGGACCGAAGAGAAGGTGAAGAGTTACGCGTTGAAGAAGATGGCCATCGCATTCCAGACATATAAAAAGAAGTTGACCACGTAATATATCAAGAAGGACCTAACACCTGACTTCAACAAGCACCCAAATTTGCAGGATCACTGGGATGCGTTCGTCAACTATAATAATTCGGAAGAAGGTCGAAGTTTGACCAAAAAAACATTCAGAATGCACAGAAGAAGCAATATCACCACCGCCTCGGCCCTGGTGGTTACCGTCGAGCGATGTCCAAATGGGAGCAGAGGGAACAGGGATTGCTTGTGAAGGGTGTCATGCCGGCGACTTTAGAATGGCCAGACAGAGCGAAAAGTTGGTTTTTTTATCACAGCGGTGCACTTGACGATGATGGAAACCCGGTGTTCGGGAATGTGCTGACAGATGTCGCCAGTAGACTTGTACAGTTGATCGAGGACTCTTCCCAGGGCACCTTTGTAACATCCTCGTTTTGGCTTTCTGGAGAAAAACCTAATTTAAATAAAGTAAATTCAAAAGTTGGAGTTTCTTTGGTGTTTATATTAACCTGGCATCCATTCCCCTTCGAAATCGGGAATTAATTCCCTCCCGGGCGAAAAATCGGATTTTCGATCATCGCTGCAGGAAATTCACCCGAGTCCAAAAATGCTCCAAAAATCTCCAAACCACTTCTAAAATGTTCCAAATATTCCGAAATGATTTTAGGAATCATTCCCCAGATTTTTGGACCTCTGTTCCTATTTTATCTCATTGTGACTTTTGTTTAATGCTGCGATCCACGCCGAATATCCAATTCCACAAAAATCATCCAAATTCAACCAAACCACTTCCATTGAGTTCCAAATAATCCAAAAGGGCTCTAGGAATTTTTCCGGAATTTTTAGGCCATTTTTCCTAATTTTTCTCTAGGGTGGCACGTTTACGTAAAAGAGAGCCAATAGGAAAGTGACACGTGGCAGTCACTATTCATCATCTTCAACCTCTTGCCATGCATGAACTTTGGAGCTCCAAGCAAGCAAAAATGGTGGAAGCCCTCTTTAAATCCATCTAGCTCCTCCAATACAACTCCAAATCGCGAACGGCCGGATCCGTTGGACTCCCAACGGACTCCTCTTCCTATCCATGGGGATAATACCCCCGAAATCTCGCTAATTTTTGAACGGTTGCGTGGAAACCGAAACCGACTCTTTTGGAGATTGCGCGGCCGTTCCTAGTCCGTTTCGCGTGATCCCGCCCTTCATCTCTCCGTATAAGAGTCCTCTTTCCGTTGGTGTCACCCTCCGTTAGCCTCTCAAACCCAATCAGCCGCAAGATCAAGAAAACCGACGAACTCTCGTGTTCTTCGCGTTCTTCGTGTTCTTGCTCATATCTTCCACTCCGGTGGATCTTTCTTCCTCCCGTTCATTTCTTTGTGTTAGCATGGATGTCTAGTCTCTAATCCATCCATCAATTTCAGGGTTCATCAAGTTTCCTCGACGAATTTCGCGTTTTGCTCGTTTCGGCCGAACCGCCGTTCGTCGTCGATTTCTCCAATTCCGGTGAGTTTAGGTTCAATTCCTTCATCCTAGATGATGATAAGGAGGTCCTATAGAGGTTCTAGCCTTTTGTTTGGATCAAATCCATGCAAAATTGGTGGAAAAATCGAGTTTTTGGTAAAAGGAGTGTGTTCTGTTTAGTGTTGGAGCTCTGTCATGGAGTCTCACGTGCGTCGTCTTGGGCAGGCCCGTGCCACGCCCGGCCGGCCACGCCCAGCCGCCGCCTGCCCGCGCCAGATCCCAGCAGCAGCTTCGCGCCCGCCCCGCCAGCCCGGCCCGTACCGCCAAGCCGGCGACCCCCCCAGGCTTCCCGACCCTCCTGGCCACCACACTTCCTCTCTCTCCCTTCCTCTTTCTCTATCTCTCTCTCCTCCATGGATGGCATGGATAGCTTCATGAGGAAGCTTTCTCTCTCTCTATGACGCGTGGGCCCCACTGTCATACTCTCAAGACCAAGTCAAGCTAGTCAACGCCAGTCAAAGCTCGGTCAAAGCCCCTGTTGACCAGTCAAACCCGAAGGGAATATTCCCGGTTTTCGATTTATTCAAAATTCGAACTTCGGAAGCTCATAACTTCCTCATCCGAACTCCGTTTGACCTCATTCAAATTTCTAAATTCATCATAAATCAAGACCTTCCTGCCAGTACTAATTTTATAATTTTTGGATTTTATTTATTTTCTGTTATTTATTTATTGCCTCGTTTTGCGTGTAGTCGACGATCCCGCCGCGACCGCCGATTTCGCCGTCGAGCCTTCCGAGTTCGACACCGCCGCCGCAACTGAAGGCAAGTCTCCTTGATGCACTTTGCTCCTATGTTTGCGAAATGATTTAAAACTGTTTATAAAGTTGCATGGCTACGTTTAATTAAATATGTCAAATATAAGAGCTAGCTATTCCGAACTTGTTGATTCCTCCTTGACATTGATAATCATATCCATTGTAACCCTAGAACATTGTTTATACCATGCCTATGTTTATATGGTATCCGTTGCTATGTAGTACGGTAGAATTGCTTAGGACCTTTTCCGACAAAAACAACCCATGGGTGGGATTATCCAAAAAGAATGTTATTAAATGTGATTTGAAAGTTATTATTATGATTTTGGTCCTGTTTTCTAAAATAAAAGAAAAGGGAAATGATTTTGACTTGGGCGGCCTGGAATGTCGGGTGGAAGCGGATCAAGCCTTGATCCTTTTGTGCAAGTACCGCCCCAAGTCATATAAGGACCGACGCTTATGATTGCCATTTTAAGCATAACCGTACTACCACATGTCTATAATGGTACGACCTGGCTCACTAATTTGTAGAAGCCTAGTTTAGACTCACCACTCGGTTGTTGTGTGAGAGCCGGACGGAGGCATTGTTGTGGATGTTGTTTTGCTCACACGGCGCAAAGAGGGGCTTCAGATCTTTGGGTGGAGGGAACCCTAACAGCGGTGAAACCTCAGCGGGTGGGTCTAGCTAGGTAGATACATTGTAACGGCCTTGTCAAGATATCCCTGCCGGCACACCTAAGGAAGTGTGTTAATTGCATGGCAACAAGGGCCTATCTTGTCTTGTGGGAAAAGTTGTACACCTCTGCAGAGTATAAACTATTCGAATAGCCGTGCCTACGGTCAAAGGCAAAGCGAAGAATGCTTTCATATTGGTAGACTTTGATTTTGTTTTAAAAACCGAAAAGTGTTTTGTTTTGGGGTTCGGGAGTGGTTAGAACTCTCGAACGTTGTTTGGCGGAAAGAGCCAACCAGGTGGAAAGAACCTGTTTTACATTTGACGGATGGAGTCACATGATTAACTTTGATCCTTTAAACTGTTGGCGGATAGAGCCTTTATATTAGTGATGGTGGATAGAACCTCACTGCATTAATAAATAATTCAATTATTATAAAGAGTTGTAAAAGATGCTTTGTGAAATTTATTACTTAAGTATAATTTAATCAAATGTGGCTTTATGCAAATAAACCCTATTAAGCTTCCTTTGGAAAGCCCCTCATGAACATAATTTCCCGACTTGCTGAGTACTTTTGTACTCACGTGCTACACCAACATTGTAATCATCAGAAATTTATCAAGATGCCGAAGAGGAGGAGGAGTTCTTCGAGGAGGATTGCCAGGAGGACTAGTTGCGTTCCTAGTCGTCGCCTGTGGCGTTGTGGCGTTCGCTCGTTGCTTTCTTTTTGCTTCCGCTGTTTTGAGTGTCCGGTCGTTGGACCGAGTATTGTAATAAGTGGCCATGTGGCCCATACTTGAATATTTATATTACAAGTTTCGTTATGTTCGGCAATGATGTATCATCGCGGATCGTGTGTACTAGCTACTGATCTGGGACTAGTACGGAAATACACAGGAGATTCTGGATAGCTGATCCGGGGTCTCACAGCGGTGGTATCAGAGCCTGGACGACTGTAGGGCGTGACCTAGTTAGCATGGCAAAGCCTTAAGGACTTATATTTTATAAAAATGTACTTGCAAAAGTTTAAGTTCCTTTGCTTCTATCTCTTCTATCTTAGTGTCTGGTGCTCATCCTCTCTTTTATTTAAATTTTGGTTACTAATTCTGTCTTCTTTCAAAATTTGTAGATGTCGGTTTTCACCACCTTTGCCGGCGAGGCTGGAGGCTTTTGCGAGGAACTGTCACTGATGCTCCAGGAGCTGGGCTTTCCCCATCGCCCGGAGTATCGCTACCAGTCAATGCCTGGTCTTGTCCAGGACATGTGGCAGGTCCGCTTGCTAGTCTTCGCGAGGAGCCGCCTTCGCGTCGAGGACCGGCCGTTTTACTTCACGGCCGAGACCACTCGCGTCGCTGGGCTTCAGGACGCCGGCGTAAAGGCTATCCTCATGTTCGGGCAGAGCTACCACGATATGCTGGAGAACTCTCCGTACCGGCTGTTTCCCCGCTTCCAGGTTGGGCGGGTGTACAGCCAGTTTAGGAGTTTGGCCCAGGAGAGGGACCCGACCGTGGTGCACTTGGGGTCACTCGTCCAGGCGCAGGATGAGGCCTATGTCCGGATGTCTGACGAGCTGCTGGGTCTGCGTCGGGACTTGACGGCAGCGAGAGAGAGGATCTCTCGGCTCGAGGAGGAGAGGAGGAGCCTCCCATCGCCTCCACCGCCTGTGCAGGAGGCACAGCCCGTGGCGCCGCCGCCACCAGCCCCGGTTCGGGAGGAACCGCCGGCCCGCGACATCCCAGAGGACGCGCCGCCAGCCAAGCGTCATCAAGGTCTGAGGCTTTGACGATCAGCGCAAGTCTGTTCGTCTTCCTTCGCCGCCAGGGTTTTCTCTGATTGCTTTGGCTGCCGCTGAAGGAGCAGGATCTTCGGCAGCCGCTTCACCTTCCCGCAGCAGGAGCGAGGAGGAGGAGGAAGAGGAGGACCCGTCCCCGCGCGTCTTTGCCAGCGACGCGAGTTCTTAGATAGTCTAGTCTGCAGGATCTTAGATTTTGTCGCGTTAGAGCGTTGAATAAGTGATTGCTGGATTGTACCGTGCCCTTAGGCATTTGTGATACAGCCACCTCCAAAACTATTTGATTTTAATTGAAGTTCAGTTGGTTTTTCCTTCGGTTGTGTGCTCTTGTGGTTGTGCCCTTGTGTTGAGGATGTGGTTTAGTTCCCCGTTGCTTACCTATGCTTCTCCCTCTTTCCTTGTGCTTGACCGCCTTGTGCAGATGGAGAACGTTGGTCGTGGTCGTGGTCGTGGAAGGCCCGCGCAGCCGTGGTAGAGGCCGTGGGCGAGCCCGTGGACCGTGCACTTTCAAGAGGAAGCGAGTATGTGGAGCCACCGCGGCCGCAAGGACAAGAGCAAGTGCAACACCTGCCGCTCAAAGATGATCCGCCGCCGCCCCACCACCAAATTTCAGGCCGCCCAATATGGAACAAATGATGGCGATGCAGCTTCAGATTCTTCAGGCATTAGCTCAGAACGTCCTGAACCAACCTCAAGCAGCGGCAGCACCAGCTCAAGTTCAACCGCCCCAATCTAAGTTTGGAGAGTTCATGAGGACTCGACCCCCGACCTTTGCTGGATCCGCAGATCCATTTGGATCTGATGATGGCGCTCAAGGAAGTTGAGCGTAAACTGCACTTGGCTCGGTCGCGATGACATCGAGAGTGTGCAAGACGCATCTCACCAAACTCAAAGGAATCGCAGCCTAACCGGGTGGGAGAACTCATCGTGCCGCCCATGCCGACTAAGCTAACATTCCATGGAACGAGTTCATGGAAGCCTTCAGGGCTACTCATATCCCAAGGGGGATTATGGAAATGAAGCGTCGTGAGTTTCACAAGCTTCAGCAAGGAAATTTGTCCGTATCGGAGTATCTTAACCGCTTCACACAGCTGTCCCGGTACGCGACCGCAGATGTCGCCACTGACGAGGCCAAGATTTGGCGATTCATGGAGGGCCTTGACCCCAACTTGAAGGTACAGCTGGTTTCAAGCGACTACCCGTCGTTCCAGCACATGATTAACAAGGCGCTGATTCAAGAGGATGCCCCTAAATGGGCCGCCTTTTGAGTCGCGCAAGAGAAAATGATGTTTCGACTAATCAGCTGTGCCGCAGCCTGTGCCCCCACTTTCAGAAGAAAGTTAGCCTAGCAAAGCGAGCCGCCAAAGGTGGCCCTAGGGACCCCAATGTCTACCCCCGCCCCATCGACAAGCCCTCGCGAGCAAAGCAGGAGCTCAAGCTCGGAAAGAGTGGGACAGCGATGGCAGGAGTGCAAGATGCTTCAATTGCCGGAGATGGGGCACTACGCCAACAACTGCCCCGAAAGCGTCAGCTGTCACCCGGTGAGGTTCAACCTGGGATCGGCGCCCGGCCCAGCGCCCCTAACGCCCGGCTCAGGAAGAGGAACCCTCGAGACTCCAGCGCACGCCAAGGGCTGCGAGGAAGAGGGCGTGTGAATCACATCACCGCGGAGGAAGCTCAGATGCGCCAAACGTGGTCTATGGTAAGTTCCATGTGAACTCGAAGCACTGCCTTGATTCTGTTTGATTCTGGTGCAACCCATTCTTTCATATCAGAGTACTTGGTTAAAAAGCATAACTGGGACACCTTACAGTTAAGAAACCCTTTGCTAGTGCAATCCCCTGGAAAAGAATTAAGAACAACTGCTGTTTGTCCAAAAATGGATATAGTAATAAAAGGGGTAAAGTTCCTAGCGAACTTAATACTGTTGGATACTAAGGGTATAGAAGTAATCCTTGGAATGGACTGGCTAACCAAGTATAAGGGTCAGATAGACTGTGCTAGTAGAGCTATCTCTCTTACCAGCCCTGAGGGGATTAGAGTGGAGTTCTTGTCTAATCTTGCCTCTAAGGGGGGTAGCACCCTAAACCGTTTGAAAGGTACTTCGTTGGAAAAGGTACCGATCGTTAATGAGTACCCGGATGTGTTCCCGGAGGAGTTGCCTGGTATGCCACCAGATCGAGATGTGGAATTTGTGATTGAGCTGGTACCTGGTACCGCTCCAATCTCGAAGAGACCCTACCGTTTGCCTTCTAACGAGTTAGTCGAAATGAAGAAGCAGATCGAAGAACTGCAAGAAAAAGGATTCATCAGACCCAGTTCGTCACCTTGGGGATCGCCTGTGATCTTTGTCTCCAAGAAAGACGGTAGTCTGAGGATGTGCATAGACTACAGGTCTTTGAATGAGGTCACGATCAAGAACAAGTATCCGCTGCCTCGGATAGATGATCTGTTTGACCAGTTGAAGGGAGCCCAAGTCTTCTCCAAGATAGATTTGAGATCGGGATATCATCAGCTGAAGATAAGAAAAGAAGATATTCGAAGACAAATTTTCACCACCCGATATGGACTGTACGAGTTCACAGTCATGTCTTTTGGGTTAACCAATGCTCCTTCTTATTTCATGAATCTGATGAATAAGGTGTTTATGGAGTATTTAGACAAATTCGTCGTAGTATTCATCGACGACATTCTTGTCTATTCCAAGAGCAGAAAAGAGCATGAAGATCATCTGCGAATAGTCTTGGAAACGTTAAGAGAGCATCAGCTGTATGCTAAGTTTAGTAAGTGTGACTTCTGGTTGAAGGAAGTGTCTTTCCAGGGTCATATCATTTCTGTTGCAGGAGTAGCAGTAGATCCAGCGAAAGTGAGAGATGTTTTGGATTGGACACAACCCAAGTCAGTCCCGGAGATCCGAAGTTTTCTTGGATTAGCTGGTTATTATCGGAGATTCATTGAAAGTTTCTCGAAGATAGCCAGACCTCTTACTCAACTTCTAAAAAAGGAAAAGAAGTTTGAATGGACGAAAGCGTGTGAGCCAGGTTTTCAGGAGTTGAAAAAGAGATTAACCTCAGCTCCAGTGTTGGTGTTGCCGGACATCCATAAGGACTTTGAAGTGTATTGTGATGCTTCGAAGCAAGGACTTGGATGTGTTATGATGCAAGAAGGAAAGGTAATCGCCTATGCTTCAAGACAACTGCGACCTCATGAAGAAAACTATCCTATTCATGACTTGGAGTTAGCCGCAGTTGTGCACGCGCTCAAGATATGGAGGCATTACTTGATCGGCAATAGATGTGAAATCTATACGGATCATAAAAGTCTGAAATATATCTTCACTCAGCCTGATCTTAACCTGAGACAGAGAAGATGTTTGGAGTTGGTGAAAGATTATAATCTGGGAATTCATTATCACCCTGGAAAAGCGAACGTTGTTGCGGATGCTTTGAGCAGGAAAGCTCACTGCAACAATACGAGAGTGCAACCAAGCCAACCGACGCTTTACGATGAATTTCGGCACCTAAACCTGGAATTAGTAAATGAAGGGTGCATTTATTCTTTGGAGGTCAAATCAACCCTTGAGGATCAGATCCGAGAAGCTCAGAAGGACGATAAAGGTATTGCCAACCTGAAGGAAGGCCTAAAGAAAGGAAAGCACCCCGGATTTTCAGAAGATGACCAGGGAACTGTTTGGTTCGGGAAAAGAATAGTGGTCCCTAACCAAGAAGAAATCAAGAATGTGATCTTGAAAGAGGCTCACGATTCAGTTTACTCCATTCACCCAGGAGGCACAAAAATGTATGCAGATTTGAAAGACAAGTATTGGTGGTCCAATATGAAGAAAGAAGTTGCAGATTTTGTGGCACGTTGTGACGTGTGCCAGTTGGTAAAAGCGGAGCATCAGAGACTAGCCGGTCTATTGCAGCCGTTGCAAGTGCCCCTATGGAAATGGGAAGAAATTGGAATGGATTTTATAACTGGCTTACCCAAAACCAAGTCCGGTTATGATTCCATCTGCAGGTTATTGTGGATCGATTGACCAAAGTGGCCCACTTTATCGTGGAGACAACCTATTCGGAGATAAGCTTGCCGAGTTGTATATGGCTAAGATTGTGTGTTTACACGGTCTTCCAAAGAAGATTGTGTCAGATCGAGGTTCCCGAGTTCACCTCGAGATTAGCAAAGAATTGCATGAGGTATTGGGCACGAATCTGAATTTCAGTACTGCTTACCATCCCCAGACGGATGGCCAGACCGAAAGGGTCAATCAAATCTTAGAGGATATGTTGAGAGCTTGTGCTCTAACATATAAAGGCTCGTGGGATCAGAATTTGCCCTATGCAGAGTTTTCCTATAACAACAGCTATCAAGCCAGTTTGAAGATGGCACCTTTTGAAGCTTTGTATGGAAGAAAGTGCAGAACACCCTTATATTGGAAAGAGACCGAAGGAGGACAAATCATCGGACCCGATGTTCTGAAAGAAGCCGAAGAGCAAGTCGAGACGGTCGGCAAATCAAGACGAAACGGCTTCGATCCAGACAAAAGAGTTATGCGGACAATCGTCGAAGGGAATTAAGCTTTGTACCTGGAGACCATGTGTATTTGAAGGTATCCCCGATGAAAGGAATGAAACGATTCCGCGTCAGTGGAAAATTAGCACCCCGCTATATCGGACCATTCAAGGTGATTGCCCGAAAAGGCGAAGTTGCTTATAAATTGGAATTGCCGCCACAGCTGTCAGGGGTACATGATGTCTTTCATGTGTCTCAGTTAAAGAAGTGTCTCCGAGTGCCGGAACATCAGTTGCCGTTGGAAGACATGGAACTCAAAGAAGACTTGTCTTACCCGGAGTATCCCATCAAGGTTTTGGATGAAGCCGAGCGTCGGACCCGAAGCCGAGTAATCAAGTTCTGCAAGGTTCAGTGGAGCAACCATTCTGAGAAAGAAGCTACTTGGGAGCGTGAAGAAGATCTTCGAGCAGAGTTCCCTGACCTTTTTCTTTCTCCGTCTGAATCTCGGGGACGAGATTCTCTCTAAGGGGGGTAGGTTTGTAACATCCTCGTTTTGGCTTTCTGGAGAAAAACCTAATTTAAATAAAGTAAATTCAAAAGTTGGAGTTTCTTTGGTGTTTATATTAACCTGGCATCCATTCCCCTTGAAATCGGAATTAATTCCCTCAGGAGCGAAATCGGATTTTCCAAGATCTGTAGCATCAGGAAATTCACCCGAGTCCAAAATGCTCCAAAAATCTCCAAACCACTTCTAAAATGTTCCAAATATTCGAAATGATTTTAGGAATCATTCCCTCGATTTTTGGACCTCCGTTCCTATTTTATCTCATGTGCGGCTTTTGTTTTAATGCCTCGCGATCCGCGCCTCAATATCCAATTCCACAAAAATCATCCAAATTCAACCAAACTACTTCCATTGAGTTCCAAATATTCTAAAATGGCTCTAGGAATTTTTCCGGAATTTTTAGGCCATTTTTCCTAATTTTTCTCTAGGGTGGCACGTTTACGTAAAAGAGAGCTAATAGGAAAGTGACACGTGGCAGTCACTATTCATCATCTTCAACCTCTTGCCATGCATGAACTTTGGAGCTCCAAGCAAGCAAAAATGGTGGAAGCCCTCTTTAAATCCATCTAGCTCCTCCAATACAACTCCAAATCGCGAACGGCCGGATCCGTTGGACTCCCAACGGACTCCTCTTCCTATCCATGGGGATAATACCCCCGAAATCTCGCTAATTTTTGAGCAGTTGCGTGGAAACCTAAACCGACTCTTTGGAGATTGCGCGGCCGTTCCTAGTCCGTTTCGCGTGATCCCGCCCTTCATCTCTCCGTATAAGAGTCCTCTTTCCGTTGGTGTCACCCTCCGTTAGCCTCTCAAACCCAATCGGCCGCAAGATCAAGAAAACCGACGAACTCTCGTGTTCTTCGCGTTCTTCGTGTTCTTGCTCATATCTTCCACTCCGGTGGATCTTTCTTCCTCCCGTTCGTTTCTTTGTGTTAGCATGGATGTCTAGTCTCTAATCCATCCATCAATTTAAGGGTTCATCAAGTTTCCTCGACGAATTTCGCGTTTTGCTCGTTTCGGCCGAACCGCCGTTCGTCGTCGATTTCTCCAATTCCGGTGAGTTTAGGTTCAATTCCTTCATCCTAGATGATGATAAGGAGGTCCTCTAGAGGTTCTAGCCTTTTGTTTGGATCAAATCCATGCAAAATTGGTGGAAAAATCGAGTTTTTGGTAAAAGGAGTGTGTTCTGTTTAGTGTTGGAGCTCTCTGTCATGGAGTCTCCTGTGCGTGCGTGCTTGGGCCCGTGCCCACGCCGGCCGGCCGGCCGCCGCCGGCCGAAGCAGCCATGCTGCCGCCCGCCCGCCCGCCGCCGCCCGCCTTGGCCCCGCCCATCGCCCGCCACGCCGGCGACCCCTCGCCCGCGCCGGACCCTCACCGGCCACCCCCTTCCCTCTCTCTCCCTTCCTCTTTCTCTATCTCTCTCTCTCCTCCATGGATGGCATGGATAGCTTCATGAGGAAGCTTTCTCTCTCTCTATGACGCGTGGGCCCCACTATCATACTCTCAAGACCAAGTCAAGCTAGTCAACGCCAGTCAAAGCTTGGTCAAAGCCCCTGTTGACCAGTCAAACCCGAAGGGAATATTCCCGGAATATTCCCGGTTTTCGATTTATTCAAAATTCGAACTTCGGAAGCTCATAACTTCCTCATCCGAACTCCGTTTGACCTCATTCAAATTTCTAAATTCATCATAAATCAAGACCTTCCTGCCAGTACTAATTTTATAATTTTTGGATTTTATTTATTTTCTGTTATTTATTTATTGCCTCGTTTTGCGTGTAGTCGACGATCCCGCCGCGACCGCCGATTTCGCCGTCGAGCCTTCCGAGTTCGACACCGCCACAAGAATCGAAGGCAAGTCTCCTTGATGCACTTTGCTCCTATGTTTGCGAAATGATTTAAAACTGTTTATAAAGTTGCATGGCTACGTTTAATTAAATATGTCAAATATAAGAGCTAGCTATTCCGAACTTGTTGATTCCTCCTTGACATTGATAATCATATCCATTGTAACCCTAGAACATTGTTTATACCATGCCTATGTTTATATGGTATCCGTTGCTATGTAGTACGGTAGAATTGCTTAGGACCTTTTCCGACAAAAACAACCCATGGGTGGGATTATCCAAAAAGAATGTTATTAAATGTGATTTGAAAGTTATTATTATGATTTTGGTCCTGTTTTATAAAATAAAAGAAAAGGGAAATGATTTTGACTTGGGCGGCCTGGAATGTCGGGTGGAAGCGGATCAAGTCTTGATCCTTTTGTGCAAGTACCGCCCCAAGTCATATAAGGACCGACGCTTATGATTGCCATTTTAAGCATAACCGTACTACCACATGTCTATAATGGTACGACCTGGCTCACTAATTTGTAGAAGCCTAGTTTAGACTCACCACTCGGTTGTTGTGTGAGAGCCGGACGGAGGCATTGTTGTGGATGTTGTTTTGCTCACACGGCGCAAGAGGGGGCTTCTGTACTGGGTGGAGGGAACCCTAACAAAGTGAAACCTCAGCGGGTGGGTCTAGCTAGGTAGATACATTGTAACGGCCTTGTCAAGATATCCCTGCCGGCACACCTAAGGAAGTGTGTTAATTGCATGGCAACAAGGGCCTATCTTGTCTTGTGGGAAAAGTTGTACACCTCTGCAGAGTATAAACTATTCGAATAGCCGTGCATACGGTCAAAGGCAAAGCGAAGAATGCTTTCATATTGGTAGACTTTGATTTTGTTTTAAAAACCGAAAAGTGTTTTGTTTTGGGGTTCGGGAGTGGTTAGAACTCTCGAACGTTGTTTGGCGGAAAGAGCCAACCAGGTGGAAAGAACCTGTTTTACATTTGACGGATGGAGTCACATGATTAACTTTGATCCTTTAAACTGTTGGCGGATAGAGCCTTTATATTAGTGATGGTGGATAGAACCTCACTGCATTAATAAATAATTCAATTATTATAAAGAGTTGTAAAAGATGCTTTGTGAAATTTATTACTTAAGTATAATTTAATCAAATGTGGCTTTATGCAAATAAACCCTATTAAGCTTCCTTTGGAAAGCCCTCATGAACATAATTTCTCGACTTGTCGAGTACTTTTGTACTCACGTGCTACACCAACATTGTAATCATCAGAAATTTATCAAGATGCCGAAGAGGAGGAGGAGTTCTTCGAGGAGGATTGCCAGGAGGACTAGTTGCGTTCCTAGTCGTCGCCTGTGGCGTTGTGGCGTTCGCTCGTTGCTTTCTTTTTGCTTCCGCTGTTTTGAGTGTCCGGTCGTTGGACCGAGTATTGTAATAAGTGGCCATGTGGCCCATACTTGACTATTTATATTACAAGTTTCGTTATGTTCGGCGATGATGTATCACTGTGACTGTGTGTACTAGCTACTGATCTGGGACTAATACGGAAATACACAGGAGATTCTGGATAGCTGATCCGGGGTCTCACACCTTTGTGGCAAACAGGGAGAACGATGAGCTAACAAGGGCTTTACAAAACCCGACCACCTTGGATGCACACGAGACGTTGGCGTTGTTCCGTGGAAGATTGGTTTTGCTAAGGATGCCGAGACTTATAGGAGTCGGGCGAGAAGCAAGTCCCGACAGGCACAGCGGATGCAAATGCTAGAAGAACGCATGAATCAAATGGTTCAAGAACATATGAATCAAACACAAGAAAGCATAAAGAAAGAGGTCCAAGGACAGGTGCAGTTAGCCTTGAGCCAACGGGTGGATGCAAGCCAGGAACCTCCTACTAATGCTGACATCAGTAGCCCCACGGGAAGGTGGAGCAGTTGCTCTTCTGGTGGGCTACCCGAAGAGGACTTGGGCCACTAGCCTGTGGACGACATCACGCAACGGACACCTTGTGAGCTGCACGTCCAAGCGAAGAACATCTCCTTCATGGTGGCTCACGGCATGGCTCACCAAATGGAGCCGGGGCAGGTCATCCATGGCCAGCAGATACCGCCCGGCTATTCCAAGGTCTCGGTGGAGGAGGTATGCCCAGGGTGCGAGGACCTTGACCTCGACATTCCCGGAGGTGATAGAACTACAATGTTAGGAGAGGCAGTGCACACTTTCATTCTGTGGAGTAAGAAGTACATCAATTTTAGAGACACACATAAGCGGTCCTCTCTGACACCTACGTCACCAAAATCGTCGCCCATCAGAAGAAGCCCGTCTCCTACACCAATCCCTGCACGCGAAACTCCAACTCCAACATCGTCGCCCAAGAGAAGCCAGCTAGCTCATCCAATAGCTTACAAGAAGATGGGATCCACCAAAACCAATAAGTTGGCCACACCTTCAAAGCGGGCGTACGATATGATGAAGGAGGAGACCGCCAAGGTAGTCAGGGCCGAGGTCACTGAGTTTTTGAAACCCAGGTCACTAGAGAAGAAGATTCAACCTAGTACAGAAGAATTTCTAAAAGGCCTAAGGACAATTAAAGGTTTGAAAGATTCAAACGAAAAACCTCGTGTCTTTGACTACAAGCACACACTGGTCAAGGCAAGCAAGAAGAAGACGTCATCAGCTGAGCAGAAGGCCAATGAGATGGCAAAATTCCTTGAAGAAACTGGTCTTGCCCCAGATCAAGTATTAGGCAACCAGGAGATTGAATCTGCTCAAGTCAAATGATCATTTATACCGGGTGCACCATTGGTCAGGCGTGACGAGGTTGGCCAGCTACCAACTAGGATGCGCCAATTACCTGGATGCGTTCCGGCATGGCATAGAGCTATTCACCGTCAAGTACAAGGACCGAGATTTTTTTCACGACGATGGAGAATTTTATGTCGAATGGCGCATAATGTACGATCTATACCAGACAGACGCCCTCGACGTGGTCATGTTGAGTTGTTGGACTCTGTAAGTTCTTATTTAATTGCAAAAATCTACTGTGTGGGCCCTTTGACTATACTAACTTGCAAGCCTAACTAATTTCTTCTTATGTAGAATGGAGATACAAAGATGCAGAAAGGAGGCCATTTACAACATAGGCTTCCTTGACCATTCGGTCATTAACAACACATTTGTTACTAGCTGCCCTATCGATGCAGAGAACACCATATTCAATGGGCTAATGGGTCAGAGATACAAAACAAAGATACTTCTACCATACAACTTTGAGTACGTGTTTTTGTGCTGCCTCGTTCTAACCCTTTTCCATAACACGATGTTAGAACTAATCAGTTACCAACATTGACATATGTATGTACAGCTTTCACTGGATTCTTCTCATTATCGAGCTAGATCATGGCATGATCACAATTATGGAATCGAGGAGGAAACCAGTTGAATGTTATCAAAACCTGATCGACATGGTCGACCGTTATTCTTGTTCCTTTCATTATCGTGCTAGTTCTACTTCATTTAAAATAAATTTTAATCATGTTCAATTTGCAATTATATGTGTAGTGCATTCGCACGATTCTGTGTCAAAATCGTCGGCCAATTCAAACAGAAATTCGCTGTTACACTTGCCTCTTGAGTACGTATGCCATCATGCTATCTTTTTAGCTAGTTAACTTAATTTCTATGCATCCATTTCACGCTCTCAGCCTTTTCCATCACAGATCTTGCTTCAGCAGCCGGGAAACAATTTATGCGGCTACTATGTGTGCCAATTTATGGACATCCAGACCGGAGGTCTTTGCCGCTTGCAAGATTGTAAGAAATTCACGCCGGCGCATGTGACAGCAATGCAAGAACAACTCGTTGGCTGGATTTACGATGAGGTCGTAAATACAAAAGGCGAGTTCCACGTTTCGATGAATAGGTGGGGCCCTTCGATAAAGGCTGGTGAACTATCGGAGTCGACTTCTACGGCTACCAAGAGCGACGCACGTAAACGAAGGGCCCCATAAACGTTCTATAATTAAAGCTGTAATGAATGTTAGTGATACATATTGGTTCTAATTGGAGTTGTTAATATAAGTTTTGTGATTTAATTATCATTTAATTGCGCATGATTGATTATATGTGCTTTTAATTAATAGATAGATATATGTAGACTTAACATATATTATATTGCCTTATTGTAAGATAGCACTATTTCTGCAGTTTTCCAAAACGATGAACATTATTGTGTAGTGTTATCATTATTAGAATACTGATCAACCGTTGGTGTTCTCACCAGGTACAAGTGGGATTTTTTAAAAATTTCCATTACTGTAATTAATTAATTTGAGGACATAAATTCATTTATAAATTTCTCATAAATTTATGGTTTTATGAAATATACTATACCTTGAATGAAAATTTCAGATTTGTTGGATGAGTATTTAATTCTTAATATTTCTTTTACTTCTTTTTTGCAGATTTTCTTTGTTTGTAATTAAATTTTTATATCAAGTAAATTTAAGTATTATTTTAAATTTTTATGTCAAGCAAGAACGGGCATCCTGCCTGCGCGAACTGTTGTATCAGTGCAAGTTTACTACGGTCTGTTGCTCTACGACCACATCTAGGATGAGCACGCCGAGCGCAGCGGGATCATGAAGCTAGGCATTTCGCGACTTCACCGCCAAGTCCTACAAGACCGAGCCCCGCACCGTGAGCTTCACTAAGGAGGTTGGTAGACATTTCTCCTTAGTGAAGCTCACGGTGCGGGGCTCGGTCTTGTACGACTTGGCGGCGAAGTCGCGAAATGCCTTCATGATCCCGCCACGCTCGGCGTCAACCGCCGCGTGCTCGTCCTTGATGTGGTTATAGAGCAGCAGTCCATAGTAAACTTGCACTGATACAATAGTTCGCGCAGGCAGGATGCCCGTTCTTGCTTGATATAAAAATTTAAAATAATACTTACTTTTACTAGATATAAAAATTTATTACATACAAAGAAAATCTGCAAAAAAGAAGTAAAAGAAATATTAAGAATTAAACACTCATCCAACAAATCTGAAATTTTCATTCAAGGTATATAGTATATTTGATAAAACACATTATAAATTTATGAGAAATTAATAAATTAATTTATGTCCTCAAATTAATTAATTACAGTAATGGAAATTTTTTAAAAAAATCCACTTGTACCGGGTCATAACACCAACCGGTACTGATGATCTATTATGAGTACCGGTTGGAGGCTCTAACCAGTACTGATGAGCTATTGTCAGTACCGGTTGGAGCCTCCATCCGGTACTGATGATCTATTATCAGTACCGGTTGGAGCATCCAACCGGTACTCATAATACATCATCAATACCGGCTGGAGGATTTAACCGGTACTGATGCCCATTGGGCATCGGTCCCGGATGGCTGGTACCGGTTCAAAAACCGGTATTGATGGCGTTTATGAACCGGTAGTGACGGCGAGATCTGTAGTAGTGTTGGTTGTTCTCAGATTATTTTCAAGCACCGTATGAAATCCTGCCACAATCAAATGCAGTTTCTTATCAAGAAATTTAAGCTTTCATCATGTTGTTTTGTCTCTAATTATCACTTTACTGGCTAGTGGTATCATACTATCACTTGCCTTTTATTGGCAATATCTAGTCGGTCACCTGCCTTTTTTCTTTAGTCTCATCACTTAGCTGAAGAATGTTTGGTCAGCTGCTTTTGAAGCAGTGACAACGCAAGAAAGGATGGTTTCACCAGAAGTGGAAACTCCCATCTTGGTTGATCTATCGACCCATTTTGTCTTGGTACATATGTATGCCTCCATTAGCAAGAATCTCCCATACATCCCTAATAAGTCTAGTAGCCGATCTGATCATCTCACAACCATGGTTGGTTTCTATCGAAAGTGGGTTGGGTTGGTTTGGTGGGGTGTGTAGCTAATGAAGTGGATTGGAGTGGTTTTGGGGTGGATTCTAGACCACTAGCACCCCTAACGTCATCTCTGCTGAGGAACCCCTAACGTCATCTCTGCCGAGTAGTCATGCAGGTTTTGTGCCTCATCTGCTTTGCATGCTCCTCACGATCTGATAATACTTGTTGGTTTCAGTCGTAGGAACATATATGCCAATAACAGATCAAAGAAATGCACGAACAAAAACACAAAAATTTGAAACAATTTTCTAGATTCATTTCAATCTTGAGGTTTGTATTTATTTATAATAATAATACACATATAGCGAGGAGACTCCGTGCAGACACGGCGAGCTGGCCAGGTTTGCGTCTGACATTCGTATTTAACTATAATTTGCATTGGGTCTGTAAATTTTTTTTGTTCCTCCACCGAACCTTCTCTAGTTATTTAGTAGACTTCTTCCTTCATGCTGCCATTCTTATCCTTGAAGGTGATAAGTTCGGCTCACTGATCTACACCAACCTTTAGTCAAATCAAAGTATTGTGATAGTAAAATATAAGGCGAAACCTCACCACTATGTTATTATAGTTTATATACTTGAATTCTGTTTCATTAATTGGAACCTTAACGAACTGAGCCTAGCTCACTTGTGGGGACGTAGGCAAGCGTCCCTGCCCGTCACTACACGAATCCGATCTATTTACGTCGGTCAAATATGTCGGGATCCGAATTTGTAAATCCGGACCCTCTGTGTATTCAGCACTAGTCCAGAATCACGCTAGTGCACACAGTCTCAACATTGGTAAATATCACAATTATACACATCGATAATAATAAAGTACTTTAATTAAGATAACTAAACTGGTTGCTCAACCTTATGGTCAAGTTACAAAAGTACGCCTCGTAGGGCCAAGACTTATTCAAATAAAAACTACAGCGGAATATATAAAGGAAATGCGTTGCGTCAACCAATATGCCACAGGCAACTGACTGGATTCGATCCCTAGTTAGACGGCTCCTCTTGAAACTCCTCCTCCGAAGCTGGTGTAGACTATTCTTCAACTGATGTTGTATTGCTGCAAGGGTGAGTACTTGGTACTCAGCAAGTCAAGCACAGAATGCAAACTAATATACTACATGCATGGCTTAGTACAAGGGAATGGCTCATGGTATAATTGCAGTAAAACAGCATTTGACAAGTATCATAAGTAGATTCCAAAGCAGTAACGACAAGTATAGTATCAATAACTTTTCCAGAAGTTAAATAAACATCTTTCCCATTCCTAGTCCACATTTCCATCAACATCATCAATTAACCAAACCAAACCTTCCAAGTCCAAGTTGTTTTCACGAAAGTCTAACCCTTGACTGTAATCCCCGAGCAATGTCCAATACCGTGGACACGGCTATTCGAATAGATTTTACACTCTGCAGAGGTTATGCACTTTACCCACAAGATAAAGCCAAACGCCACAAGGGCGAGTGATCGTAACAAAGCCTTTCGGAAACGGCTAACTACGCAAGTGAACCTTTCCGGTTTTGCCATACACCATCCCTTCCCTTATCAAAGGCGAAGTATGGGACCAACATACCGTTGGACGGGTACCATGCCATCGCACTGGTACGCTCCCCTTTCAAGCTACACAAAGGGTGTAGTTGACACCCGAGGAATCACATGCAAGTTATTAGTAACTTACTCAACTAGGTCCACCCCATTACGGACATGTGGTTGCACGATTAACTCAGTTCAATGGCTTGCAAGGTTAAGTCCTTATGTTGACCAGGGCAAGACTACCCGAAGAACCAAAACAACGCTCCCGATGCCACAACTGGCCCACCCGATCATTTCTTGCCACATGCCCCGGTCCAAATCTATTTATCAAACCCCCAGTTGATTACCATGCACCACGTGCCATCAACATCATCATCAATAACACATGACACTTCTCAAAAACATGTTCCATATCTCTTTAAGTCAATGTTAACAAGTAATTGTCAAAATCATGTCCGGTATACGTGGCAGGTCTAAGCATTATACTACAACGGTCTAAATACCCATGTTGGCAGTTTAATAATGTCCAACTATTTAATCCTCAACTAGGGTGACAAGGGATTTATGGCATTCAATTATCTATGTCAAGATGGCATACATCAACTAGGTAATTAACTAATCTCCGAAAATCAATTAAAGCATTTTATAGTTGAACTAGCACGCAATAATTTAAATCAAATTAATTTCAAAATGGAATCAACATGGTCAAAGCACAACATGCCTTCAAAGAATACTTGATCTTGGTCCTGAGGTGGCTTCTGGGTCAACACTTCACCTTCGAAGCCTTCGGGCACTTCAACGTCTACTGGTAACGCGTGCAAATAGCAATAAATGAATAAAACAGTAGACAAGAAGTGTCCAAACATCCAATTGAAGTCCATAAATAGAGAGAGCATAATTTTATAAATTTTTAGGAATTTCAATCGGCGAAATCGGAGTTAAAACGCAAAAGTTATAAGCGTTTAAAGTTCAATTAATCAATTAAATAATATTACAGAGGAAAAACTTTGGTCTAAAAATTAAATAAAATTCACCACTAGGTTGATCTCAATTTTATACAAATTTAGAAATTTGAATCAATCAAATCGGAGTTGAAATGCAAAAGTTATAAGCGTTTGTAGTTTGAATCTAAATTTGAAATCAATAAACCGAATTAAATAAATAATTTCCTTTTCGGAAAATGATTTATTGCGTCAGCATGACACATACGCCAATCAGAGGCCGCCACGTCGCCTCGGGTCCATGGACTCGGCGCACGGTTTGGCTCGGTCCACTGTCGGGACCCCGAATTTGCAAATCCGGACCCTCTGTGTATTCAGCACTAGTCCAGGAACGCGCTAGTGCACACAGTCTTAACATCGGTATATATCACAATCATACCATACGATACTATCAAAGTACTTTATTTAAATAATCAAAGGGTTACTCGACCTTATGGCCAAGTTACAAATATATGCCTTGCAAGGCGAAACTTATTAAAAGAGAAATAGCAAGAAATGAAAATCAAATAAACTTAGTGGCGCCATCCAAAGTATACCACGTGCAACTGATCGGGCTCGCATCCCTAAGTAGACGGGTCTTCTTGGAGTTCCTCCTCCAAAGTGGCGTAATCTCCTCTTCAACTGATATTGTGTTGAGGCAAGGGTGAGTACTTGGTACTCGGCAAGTCATGCATGTAATGCAAGCTAATATACTATATGCATGGCTTAGTACAAAGGAATAGCTCAGGTATATTTGCAAGAAACAGCCTTTTGACAAGTAATATAAGTAGATTCAAAGCAGAGAAATAAGTAAAGCATAAATAACTTTTCAAGAAGTTTAATAAACATTTTTCCCATCCTAAACCATATTTCCATCATCTTCCTTGTTAAACCAACCCATCTTTTCAAAACCAAGTTATTTTCAGAAAGTCTACCCCTTGACTGTAATTCCCGAGCATTGTCCAGTACCGTGGACTCGGCTATTCAAATAGATTCTACACTCTGCAGAGGTTATGCACTTTACCCACAAGATACAATCCACTCACCACGTCAGTCGTGAATCGCCATACAAGAGTATGCGAATGAGCGATCATAACAAAGCCTTTCGGAAGCCTCAAACAACACAGGTGGTCCTCCCCGGTTCGTGCTCTACACCATCCCTTCCCTTAGCCAAGGCGAAGTATGGGACCAACACACCGTTAGATGGGTACCTGGCCACAGCCACGATACGCTCCCCCGTACAATCACACAAAAGGTGTAACTGACACCCTGAGGCTCCACAAGTGAGTCCTTAGCGACTTAGTCAACTAGGGCCGTCCCATTCCAGCCATGTGGTTGCAAGTATGACCCAGTTCAAAGGCTTGCAAGGTTAAGTCCTTAGAGTGACCAGGGCAAGACTACCCGAAAAACCAAATCATCATCCCCAATGCCACACTGGCCCACCTGATTACTCTTGCCACATGCCCCGTTGCCGAAATCGTTTTATCAAACCCCGCTTGATTACCATGCACCACGTGCCATCAACATCACATGATACTTTTCCAAAACAGGTTCAATATATCATTAAGTCAATATTAGCATTTGATTATCCAAAATCATGTCATAAGCACGAAAGTGTCTAAGCAAAGATACTACAACGATCTAAACCCATGTTGGCAATCTAATAATGTCCAACTAGTAAACCACAACTAGGGGTGACAAAGGGTCATGGCACATACTTAAGTAATCAAGGTGTCATATAGCAAATTGGTATTTATCTAACCCCAGCCGTTTAAAACCAAAGTATCTTTCTAATTGAACTAGCATGCAATAGTTTAAATCAAAATAGATTTCAAATGGGATCAATATGGTCAAAGCACAACTTGCCTTCAAAAAGCACTTGCTCTTGGTCTTGAGTTGGATCCTGAGTCAATACTTCTCCTTCGAATCCCTCAGGTACTTCAACGCTCTACTCGTAAAAGCGTGCAAATAGCAAATACACAAATAAACACTATGCAAAAGATCCCAAAACTCCAAATAAAATCCATAAACAAAGAGAACATAATTTTCTGGATTTTTAGAAACTGGAATCAGAAATTTGGAGTTAAAAAGCATAAAGTTATGATTATTTAAAGTTTAAATAATCAATTAAATAATTTTACAGAGAAAAACTTTAGTCCAAAAATTAAATAAAATTCATATTTAGGTAGATCTTAATTTTATACAAATTTAGAAATTTGAATCGCTCAAATCGGAGTTGAAACGCAAAAGTTATAAGCGTTTGAAGTTTGAATCTAAATTTGAAATCATTATTCGAATTAATAAATCATTTTCTTTTGGAAATTAATTATTGCGTCGGCATGGACACGTGGCAGCTCCTGATTGGCCTGCTGGCGTCGGCCGTCCATGGGCTCGGTCACGCCGGCTTGGGTCCACGGTGGACTCGGCCCACGGCTCACGTGGATCGACATGTGGGCCACTCGCTTTGCCCGGTGTTGGGTTTCACGCCTGCAGCGTATGGCCGACGGTGACTGCGTGGGCCCCTCGACCCGCGGGTCGGCGTGTCGAGACACGCTCCCACGCAGCGGCGTGGGCGGTGACACGTGGCACAATCTCGGCCGTTGATTTGAAAATCAACGGTCCGATTGAATCTAGACCTCACGTTCAAAACTACACGGTTGATCCGGGCGTTCGATCTAGATCGGACGGTCGAGATCTAACCCTAAAGCTACAACACACAACTAACCACGGCCGTGCGATCTAAATCTAAGCAGTTTGAAACCTAATCGAAGACGGAAAGCGATAGCAGGCGACGTGGCTCACTCTCGTCGCGTTGGATCTTGATCCAACGGTGCACCGAGCTTCGCGAGCGGCGATGGCTTGCGGCGGCGTTGCGGCTGCCGGCCGAGGACAGCGACCACCCTAACGGCGCTTGGGCGTCTCCGACCAAGTGAGTGCACCCGAGTGCGCCTCGGCGCAAGGTTCTCGATCCGGGCTTGAAGGCGGCGGAGGATGACGAACGGCGCGAAACGAAGAAAACCCGTGGCGGCACTCCCCAAACTTCGCGAAATCGCGAGCGGCAGCGGCGGCTTAGGCGTTGGAAACTAGGGCAATAAGCGCGCCTGAACGGCGATCCTCGGGCGATATCCCACGCCTTAAATAGCCTCGGCAGCGTGCTGCAGCGGAAACCTAATCGGACGCGGCGGCGCTGCGGCGGAGTCCAACTTCGATTCTGCAGGAAGACGACGAAATCGTGGCCGTCCACGTGTCGCGCTCAACGGCCACGATCGCACGGCGCGATCGGGTCCGGTCCGGACACGGCTCGGTCGGGGTCGGGCGGATCTCAGCCGTTGGATCTTGATCCAACGGTTGGGATCGATTAGGGTTAGGAGCTGGTTTGGTTGAGCCAACTGGCTCGGGTCGGACTCGAGTCCGACTCGGTCGGATGAACAGTACTTGACCCGAGTTGGATTTTCCAGCGAATTAATATTTAAAATAATTCCCAGTAATTCATTTAATTCATTAAAAATAGCAAATGACTCAGAAAAATTCCAGAAAAATTCTGGAAAATATTTTGGATTATTTTGGACTCAAATAAAATATTTCCAACAAAAATTTATTTGCAAAATTAAATTCTTTAATTATTTCAAAATGGAATAAATTCAAATAAATTCCAAATAAATCCAAATAAATTCCAGAAAATTCCAAAAATTCACCAAAGTGCCAAATCACACATGAATTTAAGAAAAGCAAAATTTTGGGGTGTTACAAACCTCCCCCCCTTAATAGAATCTCGTCCCCGAGATTCAGGGCTCACTAAAGAATAGGTTTGGAAACTCTTTCTTCAAATCCTCTTCGCGCTCCCAAATCGCTTCGCTTTCCTCATGGTTGCTCCACTGAACTCTACGGAAACGGGTTGACTTGTTTCTAGTTTCTCGATCCATTGTGTCTAGAATCCTCACAGGATGCTCCTTATAGGTCAAATCCTATTGCAACTCAATTGACTCTAGCGGTGTCTGTTCCTCAGGAACTCGGAGACACCTCTTTAACTGGGACACATGGAATACATCATGTACTCCTGCCAACGACTGTGGCAACTCCAGCTGATAAGCAACTTCACCTCTGCGACTCAAAATCTTAAATGGTCCAACATAGCAGGTGCGAAGTTTCCCTTTGGCATGGAACCTCTTAACTCCCCGAGAGGCGTAACTCGAGGTATACAAAGTCTTCTCGTTCAAAACTCAAATCTCGGCGACGATTGTCAAGATAACTCTTACTCGGCCGAGATTGGGCTATCTTCAACCTTTCCCTAATTATGGCGACCGCTTCTTGACCTCTTGAAGAATATCAGGCCCAAAGACACGGCGCCACGGTCTCATTCCAATTCAATGGCGTCCGACAGGGTCGACCATACAAAGGCCTCAAAAGGTGACATCTCAGAACTAGCCTCGATAACTATTGTTGTAACTAAACTTCGGCATACGGCAAACTCTTATCCCAAGAGGTAGCATAAGCTAATGCACAAGCTCTTAGCATATCCTCCGAATCTGGTTGACTCTTTCTGGCCGCCCATCCGTCTGCGGATGATAAGTCATCAAGTTTAAACGGGTCCCCATGGCTTCATGCAACTTATTCCGAACCTTGAGGTAAATTGGGTACCTCTGTCCGATACAATCCTCTTTGGCACTCCGTGCAAACAAACAATCCTGATCATGTACAACTCTCGCTAACTTATCTCCGAGTAAGTGGTCTTCACGGGATAAAATGGGCTACTTTAGTCAAGCGATCCACTATAACCCATATGGAGTCATAACCTCCTTGAGTCTTGACAAACCGGTAATGAAATCCATTCCGATTTCCTCCCACTTCCACTTTCGTGTATTTTCACCAATTTGTAGCAATCCTGCTGGTCTCGATGCATTGCCTTGACTCTCTGGCATACGTCGCACAATGCAACATGCTCGGCAACTTCACGTTTCATACTCGGCCACCAGAATCTCTCCTTCAGATCCTGATACATCTTGGCGCTTCCAGGGTGAATCGAGTACTTGGAGTCATGGGCTTCTTCCAAAATCAGTTGCTTTAACTCCTTTTTGTTAGGCACACAAATGCGATCCTTCATCCATAACGTGCCTTGCTCGTCTAGCTTGAAATCCTCTGCCTTGCCTTCCTCCTTTTTGGACTTAATCCTACGGATCTTGTCATCATCCTTCTGTCCTTCTCGGATCTGATCCTCTAAGGTAGGCTTTACTTCTAATGCGGCCAAGAATCCGCTAGGTACAACCTCAATCTTCATCTTCTGAAAATCCTTACATAACTCATCCTGACTTGTGGCTAGCAACATACTCGCGGTATGGCTCTTCCGACTCAGAGCATCGGCAACTACGTTGGCCTTCCCGGGATGGTAATGGATTCCAACATTGTAGTCCTTGATTAACTCTAGCCATCTCCTCCGCCTCATATTCGAGATCCGATCGGGTGAATATGTACTTAAGGCTCTTATGATCCGTATATACTTCACATCTGTTTCCAATCAGATAGTGACGCCATATCTTCAAGGCATGCACTACGGCAGCTAACTCTAGGTCATGTGTCGGATAATTTTCCTCATGCGGCCTCAATCAGCCTTGATGCATAAGCGGCGACCTTTCCATTCTCGTGATCAAGACACATCCAAGTCCTTGGCGCGATGCGTCACAATAAATATCGAAGCTTTGAGCAACATCCGGTAGAACTAACACCGGTGCTGATGTCAATCGCTTCTTCAGCTCCTGAAATCCTTCCTCACATTCTGGCGTCCAAGCAAACTTCTTTTCCTTCTTCAGCAATTGCGTAAGAGGTTTCGCAATTGTCGAGAAGCCTTCAATGAAACGGCGGTAGTATCCTGCCATTCCAAGGAAACTCCGAATCTGGGTCACAGTCTTCGGCTGTTCCCAATGTAACACAGCTTCTACTTTGCTTGGATCTACGGCGACTCCTTCTGCGGTCATCACGTGTCCAAGGAACTCCACTTTGTCCTTCCAAAAGTCACACTTGCTGAACTTGGCGAAAAGTTGCTGTTCCCTCAGCTTTTCCAAAACTTCGCCTTAAGTGTTGGCATGTTCATCCTCCTGTCTTGGAGTAGATTAGGATATCGCCTATGAACACGACGACAAACTTGTCCAAATATTCCATGAACACCTTATTCATCATATTCATGAAATAAGTGGCGCATTCGTCGGCCCAAAGGACATAATCAGAACTCGTAATGTCCATATCTTGACGAGAATGCGATCTTGAATATCTTCTGATCGGATCTTCAACTGATGGTATCCCGATCTCAGATCAATCTTGGAGAAAACTCCGGCTCCTCTTAACTGATCAAACAAATCATCAATCCTGGGTAGCGGATACTTATTCTTCACGGTGACTTCATTGAGTGCACGATAGTCAATGCACATCCTGAAACTCCCGTCCTTCTTCTTGACAAACAAAACTGGTGCTCCCCACGGCGACGAACTCGGTCTGATAAATCCTTTCTCCATTAACTCTTCTAGCTGTTTCTTCATCTCTACCAACTCCTCGGTAGACATCCGATAGGGTCTCTTTGCTATCGGTGCTGTACCCGGTACAAGTTCTATCACAAACTCTATGTCCCTGTCTGGCGGCATACCAGGTAGATCTTCGGGGAAAACATCGGGGTACTCACTCACTACCGGAACATCCTCTATGCTGATCGCCTTGGTACTATTAACCATCAACTGTCCGTCTCTAACTGCGGTGGCTTGAAATTCCACTTTCTTCCCACACGGGCTCTCAACTGAGATAGTCCTTCGTCCACAATCCAATACGGCCTTGTGCTTGGATAACCAATCCATTCCCAATATAACATCTAAGGTCTGGGTCTCCAAAATTATAAGGTTTGCTAGGAACTCTATTCCATCTATTAGTATTCTCACCCCGGAACATCCTACTTCCGTTCGGAGTTCGGAACCAGGGGTTTGAACTAAAAGCATGCACTTAAGTCTTGCAATTCTCAAGTCATTTCTGGCAGCAAAGCCTTGCGAAACAAACGAATCTGGCTCGAGTCAAACAAAAGCTGTGCAGTCACGAGTTAACAAGTAACTTACCCGATCTGACGTCCGTAGCATTCTGCAGTGCATCCGCGGTGACATGGTTGACTCCGGCCTCACCACGGTGCAGGGTGTGGCTCCTGGTCTTTGGCGTCCTAGCTGGGGTGGTTCCTAGGTTGAAGCGAATCGGGTCGCTTCCTGCTGTCTTCTTTGGACAATCGTTGGCAAAGTGTCTCGGCTCGTTGCAGCTTGTAGCAGCTGCCTCACTGTTCCTTCTTGCCGGCCTGAGGTAGCGTTTCTAGCGAGGCTGAGGTGCAGTAGTTTTGATTGGCAGGTCTTGGTGCCGGGGAGGGTGTCCTTGTTGCATTCTCGTGGTTGGAATCAAGAATTGATTTGGTGCAACTCTCAAGCGCCATGCGTTCCTCGACGTGATCCTTCTTTGTTGCATCCTCGCGCTTCTGTTCTCATCCAGTTCCTTGCGCTTTGTCCTCAAGAATAAGCGCCTTATTCACCAACTCTTGGAAATCTGGAAAGGTGTGGGTGATCAACCCTACTTGCAATCCCGAGTTAAGTCCCTTCATAAAAGCGACTGCCTGGATTTATCCGCCGCTACATCCTCAAAGTCGTAGCGTGCTAAGCTGTGTGAACTTGTTCGTAGTCGACCATCGGGCTGATTACCTTGCCTCGGTGCTCGAACTCCTCCTTCTTAAGGTCCATAATTCCTTCAGCACGTGATATCTTAATGCAAATGTGAACTCTTCCCAAGTGATATCTTGAGGGTTCTCTGCGTGGCAATAGTTCTCCCACCATTCTGGCCTGTTCCTTCCAAGCGATGAGAAGCGTAAAGTACCTTCTCATTCCCTATGCATTGAGCTATGTGTAGCTTCCTCTCAATTGATCTTAACCAATCGTCGGCCTCCAACGGATTGGCATTTCCAGAGAAAGTGGGTGGGTGAGTCCTCATGAACTCGGCGACCTTGTATTCTCGGCGTGGTCCCCGATTAACTTGATTAGCAAAGTGGGCCTGAGCAAAGGACGTGCTGCATTTGTTGCATCATAGCATGCATCAACCTGGTCTGAGCAGCAAGAAATGCTCCAAAATTCTGCACATCCAAAGGGCGGTGCTGGTGCTCCATCATTGGGGTTTTACATTGGGGCGAGATCCACTCCCATTGCTTCCAAAGTTCCCACGGGTGTTCACCATCTGTCGATTTGCTCTAGGTTTAGAGATGAGAGGGAAACAAGAATAGACAAGTAATTTGGAACTTATGCGGGCGGAAGGGGTAACTTAAGGTCCATCTTTATTATTAATAACTTGGTATGGCTGCTTACAATGCCTAAGGGCCTTGCAACACATAATGCACACTCAAGAAACAAAGCAAATCCAAATCGAACTAACTCGAGTCTAACGCCTAAAGGGTGACTTCTTTATTTTATGACGCGACTCGTGAAGGAGTCTCACTATAGAACCTAAGCTCACTCATCGAGAAAACCTCCACGGCCTGGGTACGGGTGCTGCGGCATAGGCGCGAAACGATCGCTATGTCCAGCGACTATGTCATCTGTGGTAGTCGAAGAAGCAGTGTCCTCATCGAGATCTGACTCCTCTGGATCTCGCTCGTAGCTCGAGTAATCTTGGCTCGGTCTGGTCCGTACAAAGTCATTTACAACTCGTCAATCCTTCGCAGAAGATGTGCCACATACTCTTGAGCTTCCCGCCATCTGTTCTTCTCTGTCGTGATCTCCTTGCGGGCCTTCTGTAGCTCCTTGCTTGTATTATCTAGTACATCTTCCTGGGCGACGACAAATCGTGCCAATTGTGTAACCGTGGCATCCTCATCCTGAATCGCCTTCGGGTCAAGAAGGTTATCGCTGGCGCTGGATGGTAGCGGAACACCGCATTTCCAACTCTCTGGCGTAGACACGGGTAATGTGCCGCATTGCTCGTCGTGAAACTTCTTGGATACCCATCTGCATTGTAGATCTTCTAGCAAAGGTCTGTATCGAGCGATTGCCTGGCCCTCTTCCTGACAGGTACCTCAATCCTCACGTCACAAGCCTTGATCAATCCTGCTTGTCTGATCACTTCCACTTGGTATTGGGGCTTCTCAAAATCTCCGAGAGTTTGTAGCATGTGCCAAAGCTCTGCGGCGTGACCAACTCCTAGATCAACGTAGTTGAACTCTTCCTCCATCTGTCACAAGAGTGCTTTACGTAAGAACTCGGAATTTTCAAATTGTGACAAGGTAAGGGAAAATTTCAGCAAGAGACGAGAAAAGAGAGAAGGGGATAAGTCGAGATGTCATTTCTTGTCTTCACAAATTTTCAGATTTAGAAAATAGGTTTTATCCTCACTACGACCATTCTAGCTTAGGGTTGAGCCTACAGTCAAGTATGGCTCTGATACCACCTCTGTCGGGACCCCGAATTTGCAAATCCGGACCCTCTCTGTGTATTCAGCACTAGTCCAGAACGCAGCTTAGTGCACACAGTCTTAACATCGGTATATATCACAATCATACCATACGATACTATCAAAGTACTTTATTTAAATAATCAAAGGGTTACTCGACCTTATGGCCAAGTTACAAATATATGCCTTGCAAGGCGAAACTTATTAAAAGAGAAATAGCAGCAGCGGAAAATCAAATAAACTTCGTGGCGCCATCCAGTATACCACAGGCAACTGACTGGGCTCGCATCCCTAAGTAGACGGGTCTTCTTGGAGTTCCTCCTCCAAAGCTGGCGTAATCTCCTCTTCAACTGATATTGTGTTGAGGCAAGGGTGAGTACTTGGTACTCAGCAAGTCATGCACAGAATGCAAGCTAATATACTATATGCATGGCTTAGTACAAAGGAATAGCTCAGGGTATATTTGCAGTAAACAGCTTTTGACAAGTAATATAAGTAGATTCGAAAGCAGTAGAAATAAGTAAAGCATAAATAACTTTTCAAGAAGTTTAATAAACATTTTTCCCATCCTAAACCATATTTCCATCATCTTCCTTGTTAAACCAACCCATCTTTTCAAAACCAAGTTATTTTCAGAAAGTCTACCCCTTGACTGTAATTCCAGAGCATTGTCCAGTAACGTGGACTAGGCTATACAAAAAGATTCTAAACTCTGAAGAGCTTATGCACTTAACCCAAAAGATACAATCCACTCACCACGTCGGTATGAATCGCCATACAAGAGTATGCGAATGAGCGATCATAACAAAGCCTTTCGGAAGCCTCAAACAACACAGGTGGTCCTCTCCGGTTCGTGCTCTACACCATCCCTTCCCTTAGCCAAGGCGAAGTATGGGACCAACACACCGTTAGATGGGTACCTGGCCACAGCCACGATACGCTCCCCCGTACAATCACACAAAAGGTGTAACTGACACCCTGAGGCTCCACAAGTGAGTCCTTAGCGACTTAGTCAACTAGGGCCGTCCCATTCCAGCCATGTGGTTGCAAGTATGACCCAGTTCAAAGGCTTGCAAGGTTAAGTCCTTAGAGTGACCAGGGCAAGACTACCCGAAAAACCAAATCATCATCCCCAGTGCCACACTGGCCCACCTGATTACTCTTGCCACATGCCCCGGTCGAAAATCAAGTTATCAAACCCCAGCTTGATTACCATGCACCACGTGCCATCAACATCACATGATACTTTTCCAAAACAGGTTCAATATATCATTAAGTCAATATTAGCATTTGATTATCCAAAATCATGTCATAAGCACGAGTGTGTCTAAGCAGTATACTACAACGATCTAAACCCATGTTGGCAATCTAATAATGTCCAACTAGTAAACCACAACTAGGGTGACAAAGGGTCATGGCACATACTTAAGTAATCAAGGTGTCATATAGCAAATTGGTATTTATCTAACCCCCAGGTTTAAACCAAAGTATCTTTCTAATTAAACTAGCATGCAATAGTTTAAATCAAAATAGATTTCAAATGGGATCAATATGGTCAAAGCACAACTTGCCTTCAAAAAGCACTTGCTCTTGGTCTTGAGTTGGATCCTGAGTCAATACTTCTCCTTCGAATCCCTCCAGGTGCTTCAACGTCTACTCGTAAAGCGTGCAAATAGCAAATACACAAATAAACACTATGCAAAAGATCCCAAAACTCCAAATAAAATCCATAAACAAAGAGAACATAATTTTCTGGATTTTTAGAAACTGGAATCGTCAAATTTGGAGTTAAAAGCATAAAAGTTATGATTATTTAAAGTTTAAATAATCAATTAAATAATTTTACAGAGAAAAACTTTAGTCCAAAAATTAAATAAAATTCATATTTAGGTAGATCTTAATTTTATACAAATTTAGAAATTTGAATCGCTCAAATCGGAGTTGAAACGCAAAAGTTATAAGCGTTTGAAGTTTGAATCTAAATTTGAAATCATTATTCGAATTAATAAATCATTTTCTTTTTCGGAAATTAATTATTGCGTCAGCATGGACACGTGGCAGCTCCTGATTGGCCTGCTGACGTCAGCCGGTCCATGGGCTCGGTCCACGCTCGGCTTGGGTCCACGGTGGACTCGGTCCACGGCTCACGTGACTGACATGTGGGCCCCACCTGCCAGCGCTGGGTTTCACGCACGCGTGACTGCGGCTGACACGTGGGCCCTCTGACCCGCGGGTCCCGCGTGTCAGAGACACGCTCCCCACGCGCGTGGGCGCGGCTGAGCACACGTGGCACAATCTCGGCCGTTGATTTGAAAATCAACGGTCCAGATTGGATCTAGACCTCACGTTCAAAACTACACGGTTGATCCGGCCGCTCGATCTAGATCGGACGGTCCAGATCTAACCCTAAAGCTACAACACAACTAACCACGACCGCATTTATCTAAATCTAACGGTTGAAACCTAATCGAGACGGAAAGCAAGATAGCAGCGGCGTGGCCTCACCTCGTCGTTGGATCTTGATCCAACGGTGCACCGAAGCTTCGCGAGCGGCGATGGCTTGCGGCGGCGTTGCGGCTGCCGAGGAGGCGGCGACCACCCTAACGGCGCTTGGGCGTCTCCGACCAAGTGAGTGCACCCCACAGTGCGCCTCGGCGCAAGGTTCTCAGATCCGGGCTTGAAGCGGCGGAGGATGACGAATCTGCCGAAACGAAGAAAACCCGTGGCGGCACTCCCCAAACTTCTGGCGAAATCGCGAGGCGGCGGCGGCTTGGGCGTTGGAAACTAGGGCAATAGCGGCGCGCACGAGCAGCGATCTCGGCGATATCCCACGCCTTAAATAGCCTCGGCGGCGTGCACCACAGCGGAAACCTAATCGGACGCGGCGACTCTGTGCAGCGGCGAGTCCAGCTTCGATTCACGGAAGACGACGAAATCGTGGTCGCCCACGTGTCAGCGCTCAACGGCCACGATCGCCGGCGCGATCGGGTCCGGTCCGGACACTACGGCTTCGGTCAAGTCGGCGGATCTCGGCCGATTGGATCTTGATCCAACGGTTGGGATCGATTAGGGTTAGAGCTGGTTTGGTTGAGCCAATGCTCGGCCGGACTCGAGTCCGACTCGGTCGGATGAACAGAACTTGACCAGAGTTGTATTTTCCAGCGAATTAATATTTAAAATAATTACCAGTAATTCATATAATTCATTAAAAATAGCAAATGACTCAGAAAAATTCGGAAAAATTCCGAAAATATTTTGGATTATTTTGGACTCAAATAAAATATTTCCAACAAAAATTTATTTGCAAAATTAAATTCTTTAATTATTTCAAAATGGAATAAATTCAAATAAATTCCAAATAAATCCAAATAAATTCCAGAAAATTCCAAAAATTCACCAAAGTGCCAAATCACACATGAATTTAAGAAAAGCAAAATTTTGGGGTGTTACATCCACCGTGGACCCGGTCCACGGCGCACGTGGCTCACTGACAGGTGGGCCCTTCGGATGACGTCAGCAGTGACGTTATCACGCACGGCTGACGACAGCTGATAGCTGGGCCCCACTATGACGCCACGGTGACGTCATGGTGCGGTTTGGCTGGGCCGCTGACACGCGGGCCCCTGCGGCGTCCGCAGCGTGGCGTCGGCGATAACCGGCGGCGGCGGCTATGTGGCCGCGACGTTAGCCTTCGGCTTAGCGTAACGTGGATCTCGGCCGTTGATTTGAAAATCAACGGCCCAGATTGGATCTGGCTTAACGCAATAGAAAACTACTCGGCTAACCCGAACCGTTCGATCTTGATCGGACGGTCAAGATCTAATCTAACGCTATAACGTGGGTTAACGCTAGCCGTACGATCTAGATCTAACGGCTGAGATCTCTCCTAGTACGGTGCGGTTACGGCTACGTGGCACGATCTAAACCGTTGGATCTAGATCCAACGGTTGAAATCAGATCTAAAAACTAAAACGTGAATTCTCACCTGGGGATGACGTGGACGAATCTGAGCCCTCAGATCTGGATCGGATGGTGGAGAGAGCTCGATCGACGGCGATGGCGTGCGACGGAGTTGGTTCACCGGAGACGGAGACAGCGACGTGCCCGACGGCGCTTGGGCATGATTCCGGCGAGGTGAAAGGTCCCCTCCGACGCGGCTTGTCCTTGCGGTTCTGGATCTGGACTCAACGGTGGCGGAGGACGGCGTACGACGGCGGAAACGGCGAATAACCGCGACGGAGCGCAAGACCAACTATGGCGAGCTCGCGCGGGCAAACGGCGGCGGCTCAGGTGACGTTGTCTAGGGCTACGGGTGCGCACGGAAGTCGGCAACACGTTGGCGTCGGCGGCGCATTAAATAGGCCCCTCAGCGTCCGTGAAAACCGCTGACACCGAGGCCCACACGGCTGCGGCGGCGGAATCCGAATCCAAGTCGGATTTGGGTGATGTGGCGCAACGGCAGCCGTTGGATCAAGATCCAACAGTTGCGGGGGTTTGGACTCGGGTCCGCCTGGGCGACCTGGCTGGCTCGGTCGGGCTCGGGTTCTGGCGACGCGGCTTAATCTCAGCCGTTCGATCTTGATCGGATGGTCGAGAGGGTTAGGGCTGGGTCGGGTTCGAGTCGGACTCGAGTCTGACTTAGACTCGTGTCCGGTCGGATGAACAGTAAAACCAACTCGGTTTTTCCTGCGATTTAAATAACCAAATTAATTTCTAGAAATTCATTTAATTCAAAAAAAAATAGCAAAATACTCAGAAAAATTCCAGAAAATATTTTAGGGCATTTGGAACTCAAATAAAATATTTCCAACAAAATTTTATTTGCAACTTTGAATTCTTTAATTATTTAACAAGGGAATAAATTTAATTTAAATCCAAATAAATTCCAGAAAATTCCAAAAATTCACCAGAGTGTAAAATAACATCTAAATTCATGAAAAGCAAAAATTGGGGTGTTACAAAATATATTTACGTCGGCAAAAAAAAATCGACGTAAATGCTGGTCTATTTACGTCGGCTATGCTAAACGGAAATAGCGCCCAACCGACGGAAATAGCGCCCAACCGCGCCCAAAAAAATTTAAAAACCTACAGACATGTTGACGTCGGCCATCATCTATTTACGTCGGCTAGGCCGACGTAAATATGCCACGTGGCGATTATTTACGTCGGCCAGGCCGACAGAAATAGCGCCCAACCGCGCTCGAAAAAATTAGAAAACCTATAAATATGTTTACATTGGCCAGGCCGACATAAATATGCCATGTAGCCGATTATTTCCGTCGGCCTGGCCATGCCGACGTAAATATCACTCGATCTCTCTTCCTTCAAAGGCCACCCGCGGGAGGGCTCTCTCTCTCTCCGTTTCTTTTTCGCAAGCACGTCCTCACCCGGCCGCCCGACACCGCCCTTCCTAGATCTGGATGCCGACGTCGCTCGGTTTACGACGGCCTATTTACGTCGGCATGCCGACGTAAATAGCTATTTACGTCGGCTTTTGCCTTATTTACGTCGGCTTCTGGCCGACGTAAATAGGTCTGATTCCTGTAGTGCGCTCGTGTTTGAGGTTTTGGCCCAATAAGCATGTGCATGAGGATTGGACGCAGCGTGTGTGTGGCATGTGTGTAGAGGGCGTGTGTTGATGTGTGTATGTTCAGCTGTTACTCTTTCTTTATCAGAACTCTTGACCAAATTTAGGGCTAAATGTGAAGAAAAATAGGAAAGCAGCAGTGGTGGAATTAGAAAATTTTTGATAGGTGCGTACACTTCATATACAACTCTATAGTCTGTACAATGATTTCGTAATATCGTAAATCTAACACATATATTTAAAATTTACTAAAAGTACAATAAAAATAGTTCTAATGTCTTAAAAATCACAAACCATCAAAATCAAAGCCAGCTCAATCCAATTTGATTTATTAAAGAGATAAACTTGTAACGTTTCTTAAATTTTTGAGAATGACGAGGCATACCCTGTAAATTACAACTATATTAGTTCGTACTGAGGCAGCCAGAAACACACGCTGGCACATTACCAATTAATACTACAACATGTCCCAAAATGAGTTTGTTATAGCAGAATTTTGACACGAAGTTGATATGTACATGAAGCTAATTAATACTACAACATGTCCCAAAATGAGTTTGTTTATATATAGCAGAATTTTGACACGAAGTTGGTATGTACATGAAAGCTATGCTTGATATGGTTCAAAATTTTGCTGGGTTTGCTGATCATTCCTTGACCCGATGATTAATTTGAGTAAACTATATCGTGGTACTAATATCATATTTTAGTTGTCGCCACTATGGTCACAATCGATCGATGTCAACACTTTGTTGAGCACTTTCATCGGTTTGTATTTGAGTTTCGTATAGATTTGACCTCTAATCTTTCCTCGTGTTGTGTGCATGATTAGACTAACACTGTAGTGGAAGTGCCAACATCGTGTTTAGTGGGTATATATATATATATATATATATATATATATATATATATATATATATATATATATATATATATATATGAAGCCTTTTTTATACTCCTGGGAGTATGTACTTCCATATTTAGTATACCACTTAAACGAATGTATTATACTCATTTATCACTTTCAGTATACTTCAATAATAATTTTAAGATACTAAAATGTAACATTGTTAAAAAAAAATTCATCGGGACCCTTTATTTTTTTTTTGCTATATACCCTTTTTCATATGTAAAAAGAGTGTATAAACAAATTATGCTATAAATGGTAGAATTTAATGAATTTTTTTATAGAACTCGCTTTGGAGTATCTTATAATCAGTATTAAAGTATACTCAAAAGGATAAAGAGGTACAAGAACATCATGTAAGCGGTATATTGAGAGTGGGAGTATGTACTCCCAGGGGTATGAAACCATTTTCATATATATATATATATATATGTGTGTGTGTGTGTGTGTGTGTGTATGTATATATAAACACACACGGTAGCGCTATTCCCCTTCCCCTAGTTGCACCACCCCCTCTCCCCCATGCGCCACTCCCTCCCTCTCCTCCCCATCTCTAGCCGGCCCTAGCTCCTCCTCTCGTAGCCCTCCATCTCACTGTCCGGGAGCTCTCCGTCCAAGAGGATCCGGCGATTCCGGCGTTCCCAGCGATTCGAGGGGAGATCGGGCCGCGAGGAGGCGACGTTCGTCGACCGGGTGATTCGCCAAGAAGAGGTATGCCTTGGGGATCTCGGTTGTAGATCTTTGGTTCTAGTTAGATGGGGAAGTTCATGGTTAACTTTGGTGTTTACGTGCTGTGATTAGAAGGATTTAGGAAGATTGCAATTCAGTTTTGCGTTCTATCCTCGGATAGATTAGGTCATCGGTTTTCGGACATGAATTAGACAATTTTAGAAGCGTTTCCCGGAGGCCCGGCTGTTGCGAAAATTGTAGGTAATCGAAATACCTTTCATTGAGTACCAAAAACTCTAAATTTCGTTTAGCCGTTTAAAAGTTATGGCTATTTTACCGAGCGCTATCCAATTTGTGACGCGAATGGTACAATCTGTGATCAACTGTAGATTAGAGGATTTTAGAAGCCGAATCAGTTTTTGCAAATACTTAGAAAAAGATGGGAACTTTCCTAAGGTTCGAGAAAATGTACTCGTTTGCCTGATTTAGAGTTTTAGAACTCAAGATATGCTTGTTGGAAGTCTGCTGTCCCGTTGGATAGATTCTCTATTTTTCGGGTTTTAGGAGTGGGTTGCGAAGTCGATGTAGCCAATAGTTCTTGTGTTGTTTTGTGGGCATGTCTTTGAGTGTTTAATACCTATGTGCAGGTGGTGTGACCACGGGAGTGCCTTCCACATCTCGCCACTCCATCTCACGCGGTTGAAGGCAACTGTATTGGGATGGTTTTGGGTTTGGGTGACCAACTAGATTTGTAGATTTGCTATAATATTATGTGATGCGCTAATTTGCCATGTTGGTCCTTGCATGTGATATGATTATCATGATTAGTTTAATGGTTATACCATTGTTATATTGAGTTTTTATGCAAGTTATATCATGATATGGCATATGTGCATTCATAATGGAAGAGGCGACCCATTCTGATGCGGGCCTCTGTGTTCACACGTAGTGAACACGAAAGACCTACCTCATAGTTCCATCCACAGTTGTCAATGGGAGCGAGTCAGTAAGAGTAGGGACCCTCCACGGGATGCAAGGGAAAGAGGGTGCACACCGACGAGTGTGCACTCAGCAATACCGGTATGTGTTAAGCAAAGAGACATGTGCATTGTATTGCATGAATGAAAATGTTTACAAGATGCTTATGAGGATGTTTATAAGATGCTTATGATGATGCATTATGAGATGTTAATGATGTTGTTAATGAGTACTGTTGTTGTTTTAGTCCATTGCAATACACTTTGCTGAGTGATGAACTCACGCTTGTTGTTTTATGTTGTTTTTAGGTACCATGAATTCGGCATACGGGAAAGGGAGTTAGCGTCATGTCTCCACCTAGTTTATTCACCTAGACAACTACACACTCTCATTCATAGTTGTAATGGTTATTTTATTGCACTAAACTTGGATTATGCTATATTGTGTGCTTCGTTTTATTATTCCCTTCGTATTGGTTCATGAAACGTTTGAGTTTATATTCTGGGCTTGAAATGATGCTATAACTCCTGTTATTCCTATTTTAGATGTCAATTGCTATGTTATTGTGTCAAGATAATATTATTGTTGCTTCAAACCATGAAAAAATAAAGGATATGCTGCCGAATTTTTATTTAATCTATTAGCGTACTTGCTGTAATTTGCCTTTAATTATGTTATTTGTTGGTTGTTTCTATTCTTTGTGGTGACATTCTGGGCATATTAGGTGCCGGAGTGTTACAGTATTGTAGTTTGTACATAAATATGTTTATTGTTTATTTTAGTCATATCTTTTTATTGATAGCTCGGATTTGTAAATGGTTTTTATGAATAGCTTAGTGACGATGAGATGAACATAATTATATAAATCTTGTTATTAAACCGTAATTTTTCTGAGTAGTAATAGAAATTACTATACTTAGAACATGAAAGTACTACGTCTAAGACTAGTAATTACTATCATACGACGTAATTGAAAAATCCTTTATAGATCAGTCATTTATCATTAAAAGTCAATGAAAACTATATGTACAAATTCTGAAAAATCCTTAAAAAATACCATACGTAGGGGATATGAGCTTCTACAACCCTGTAAAATTTGTATACCAAACTCAGTAGCATAAGAATAAATTTATTATTCATCACTGATTAGCTCTTGTCAATTTCATATCTTTCAAATCATAGGCAGGTTGTGGCCCGAAGGGTACCTCCAAGGAACATTGAGGCCACTACAAGGGACCGTGAAACCTCTCGTAATGAATATGAAAGCCTGGTAATGTTCTCCTTATATAATTGTCCCGATTTTTTAGTTTTGATTTCAATGTTGATTTTTATTGTTGACATTCCAAAATGCAATATGTGCTTCAGGTTGGTAGAGATATCTTATTATAGGCTATTGTGAGATCAGATATTCCAGTGGATAAGGAAACAATTGTCTCAACTAACCTAAGCACCATGGTGGGAGGTATTCCTCTTGGACGGGAATATTATGAAGTTGCTGTGAATGTTATGTTCAAAAGGGATATTGTTTTGCCTCATCCATATGAAAGTTTTGAAATTATGGCTGATACTCACATGATGTCTATTGTGTGGCCATGCAAGAAAGTAATAACCTAGACTACAGATTTTTTATAATTATTATGATTGAGTATGAGTTACCAACAAATGACAATTATGTTGATGAACCATAGTAAGAAGCGCAAACTTCTCTTAAAACATTAGTACATGATCATCACAAGTTGATGGATGCTCTACATTTAATTGTTAGTTTGTTAAACTAATTCATGATCTAGCATGCTATGATCAGTACAAGTACATGAACTATGTTGTTTTATATCTCGACGTGGGTGATGATAACTGGGCAAATGCTACAACACCAGCCTTCTATACCCACTGATTCATTTAGTATTCCTCACCCAAATCCTATAGCATTTCTCATGGAGGACTGGGCAAATGCTTCTAATTCATTTAGTATTCTTGAGATGGTCCTATAGCATTTCTCCTAGAGGTATGGCACCAATTCCTTCAATCTTGTAGTTAAATTGTGTGACTCCACAAACCTTAACAGATCCTCAAGAATACTCTTGCATTTGCTGTCAATTGCATTCTTATGCGACTAACTTCTGGCCCAAAATACGAGGCTAGGTAGCTGTGGAAATCATTATCATCAGCAGTCGGTTTCAAGTGTGCCAAAAGCCCAAACACTTGAAACCGACTGCCCTTCATCTGTCGCAGGAATGACTCCTCCATCCAATCCTCAATTTCCATTTTTTATATATATTTGAATGTCCATGGAGTTTGAAAATGTACATACAATCTAGTTATCTCTCCTTAATTAAGTCAATGTGTTTCCAACTACTAAAATATTCTTTTTGCAGACAAAATTGGAAGGACCTAGGATGTTCAGTGTTCATGCCATGCTTATGACGTCGTGGTTCCTAAATATAGTTTGTGGAAGACAATTGATCAATAGTGTGCTTTGGTTCAGAATGACCAGTTGAATATATGCTAAGTGATCATTTTGTGTACATGTAACCTGATGTGGGTGGAAGACTAATAGTAGGGTTAACTTTTGTAAGAGAACTTGGTCTGTTAGTGTGGAAGACATTGACCCTAATTTGGTTAGTTGATCAGAACTTTGAGCTTTTGGACAGGTGCTATTGACTTGGAGCTATATGTTCCTATTTAATTAATGAACATTGAGCTATGTTGAATGAATGGATGAATTACTAGCTAATTCAGTGTGACATTACTGATTATGTGATACATGTGTCATATTGTGAAATTAATCACAAATTAACTGATATAATGTGTCTGATGTGTCATAATGTGTCAAATACTGATGATGCACATGATTGAATGGATGAATTTGTAACACCCCGGCATTTAATATGCCCGAATGCTACCAAACATAAGCTACACAACGTCTAAAGACCACATTTAAACATAAATTCCAGCAAAGGTACATATGCTAAAAACCGATATTTCGGCAGCATCTCCTTTGTTTTTCCATGAATTAACACAATATCAAAAACATGGCAAGATATATCATAGCACACGACATCTAAAACATCAACATAAATGGACATATCATCAAATTACGCCAATACTACCACGCTCAACCACTTCATAAGCTATAACGAAGCAAATAAGGGATCACGAGCATGCTAAATTAAACCATACATTAAGTTTATGGCACAACTCTTAATATCATGTCTCCAAGTGATTAAGTATAGACTATGATGGTGGAGCTACGTGTAGAAGTGTAGCTAAACCCCTTTGTCCCGCATGCCGATCTCAAAGTACCTAAAAACAACATAAAACACAAGCGTGAGTTCGAAACTCAGCAAGCATATTGTAATGGACAACAAGAACAATAACATGGCAAAAACATCTCCCATCATGTATATCATCTCAATCATGAACACTTAATAATATCATCATCAATATGCATGTAATGCAATGCAATGCTCATATGCTCATATCTCCTTGGAAACTCATACCGGTATGGTTGAGTACACACCGTCGGTGTGCACCCTTTTCCCCTTCCATCTCGAAGATGGAGGGTGCCTACTCATCGCTTCCATTCACCACGTGGATGGAATCACGATGTAGGTCTTACTCAATGGCGTTCGGACTAGTCATAACTTTCTCACCGACCTTGCCGGACTAGTTATGACTTTCTCACCGCCTCGCCTCTATCTCATGTCATGCATGCAACTATGCCAATTATCATATTTCACATGTACATAAACATATGGCATCTCATCATGACAAATATTAACACATGGCATCGAATCATGATAATCATACTCAATATATCATTGGAAAACAGCAAGCATGGTAAGTGATCATAGCAAGTATTCAATCTTTCATCTAATCTCCACAAGCAACCTACAATTCCGCTATTCATTACAACACACTTGCCTCAACCGTGGGCGACGAGATTGTGGAAAGTAGAGGGCACCCCCGGGGTCACACCACCTGCACAACGGCATCACATACTCTCAATAATGCCCACAAAACAGTACGCAAATCCCCATCTCACCCGACATTGTCCGCTACTCGCAAAACCTAAAACAGAGGTTCTGTCCCGGCGGGACAGCAGCCTTGCAAAGGCCATAACTTGAGTTTTGGGACTCCAAATCGATTAAACGAGTACACCATCGCGAAGCTTAGGAAATTTCTACCTTTTTCTAGTTATACGGAAAGACTGATTCGGACTCTAAAATTGTTTAATCTACAGATTACTATGATCTGTTCTAATTGCGTCACAGATTTTAACACGCTCGGTAAAACGGCCATAACTTTCAAACGGCTGATCGGATTTTAACGTACTTTATGTCCACGGAAAGATAATTAAATTATCTACAACTTCTTTTAAGTCCGTACAGACATATTCGGACTCTAAATCGACGAAAACTCGAACCCTAGCCCGACTGCTCAATCTGCCCGAAAACAGAAACGTGGCAACGTCTAGATCTAACCCAAAGAACTCCAACCCAGCACCACCAATTGATCTAAAAACTTCATAAACACCCTAAGAACAGTACCTAGATCAAACCCAAGGATCCCCATGATCATACCTTTGCCCAACGAACGAATCTCCAATAGGTCTCCTCGCTCCTCGCTCCTCGCTCCACGCCTCGCTCCTCGCCTCCAACGGATGGATCCACAAGGTGCAGAGGTGTGTAGACCACCCGAGGGCCGCTCGGGGGTGGTGGTGTGGTGGTGTAGAGGTGGGGAGCAATGGGGCAAAGGGGAAGGTGGAGGCGCACAAGAGGGAGAGGGAGAGGGGGTGGCGGCTAGGGCTTAGGAGGGGGAGGTGGAGGCGCACAAGAGCAGCATGGGGCGCAAGGGGCTGGGGAAGCCCCTTTACCAGCCTCAACACAATCCTAGTCCGTTACGGAGACCTAATCCATCCCACCAAAGCCCACCAAGGCCCAAAACTCCCAGGAAGGCCCAAAACCCAGCGGCCTAAACGGCCCGGAAAAGCTATTAACCTCCATAACCTATAGTTTTAACCTTAATTCCACATCTCATACTGTTTTTAACCATATCAACCACGTTAAATAAAGTTATGACACTCCGTGGTGTCACAGAATTACTGATTGTTTGATGTGTCAATTACCAATTGTTATTAACCTCTCAAATTATATATAACGGGTACTTTTACATAATAACAGAGTTTCATGACAAACTATCTGTCGGCAAAGATTATTCTTACCAACGAACTATCTGTTGGCAATTCTAGTATCTGTTGGCAAAGATATTTCTATCAAGGAAAATATATCTATCGGGAAAACTTGGTATGTCGGTAGTGTAGTATCCTGAACATTTTTCTTTCCACTTAAGGATTTGTTTTCAGTGGGAAATGGCTTTGTACTGGAGCTGTAGAAATTGAAATTTTTGTTTTAGAGTATCTGTGGGCATTTTCCTTTTCCCTCCTCACCTAACTTATTGTTTTCTTCTCCCCCAACCGGTTGTCCTCTCCTTTTTCCCCATCTGGCCGAGCGCCCCATCCCCTGGCTTCCTTCTCCTGGTGACGCCCTGGCCTTCCTCCTCTTGGCTCGGTGCCATGCTCCTCCCAGCGACTGGCTCCTCAAGATCCCGCCGCCCCGGTTGCCTCCTTGACCAACGCCGCCGCCCCGGTTGCCTCCCCGACAAGCGCCGCCGCCCCTATCACCTCCTAGAGCTGGCACCGCCCCTTTCCTCCCCATCTCGAGCCAGCGCGCCACCCTGGTCGTCCTCCTTGGCCGGCAGCGCCCCTCTGCTCTCCTTGGGACAGCGCTCCACCCCCAGGCCGGCGGCGAGCTCCGGCCGGCTAGTGACGCCCTTCTCCCTACCCCTCCTAGCTCCGGCCGAAGTGGCCCCTCCCCCTTGCCTTTTCCTGTGGTGAGCACTCAGCCATACATTAAACTGAGGGATTTGGTTCATGGTGCATGCCTGGTGTTTGATGAAATGCTTAAAAGATTTAATTTACAGCTATGCATGTATTTACATGTTTCTGCTATTAACTGATTGATGCCATCCATGATTCTTTTGTCTGTGGAGTTAAAATTCAGTAATCATTCTTGCGTGTACATTAGATCCTTACCGATTATACTTGCTTGCAACAGGGTTTAACTTTCTAGCTTATGATCAGGTTATGTACAGTTCCTTGATTGATCCTGGTTGTGATTCATTGCCAATTTGATTGAGAGTTAGGGTACGCATTGTCAAAACCTATATGCGTATCTGTTAGGTTTTTATCTGATGGTGTTGCTAAGACAAGAAGGGTAGGAGTATGATGAAATTTGTTCTGTTTGTATATTAGCAGATAAGAATGAATTTGATTAACATTTGCTTCTTCTCTGAGTTTCGATTTCAGATACTTAATGTATGTGTCTGATTCAAAAGATTTGAGTTCTTGGCAAAGTGATGGGTGTGTATTTATATCTAATTAAATGAATTGTTGGTGCTAAAAGATGGTGTTTTAAATTATTGAGATAGAGGGTAGCGTTTTGTTGATGTCAAGCAATGTATTTATAGGCTTACTTGTTGCATTTCCAGTGATTGAGTGGTGTAAGGTGTACGTTGTGGGCTTTATTTGTGTATATGAGAAGACGTACTTATGTGTATGCATGAGGTTTCGTTAAGTGGAGGACACTGTTCAGAATGTGTGTATGTATGAATACATCTGTTAATTTTGTATGCTTAGATTGTATCGAGATATAGTTGCAATGTTTATGCTGTGTGTACATATGTCATTACAAAATTTCTTAGGATGAGGCATTTTAGTTCCATGTTTTCATTCAGGTGAGCCAAAAAAATTATGTTTAGTCCATGATTATGGACTAATAGGTATTATCATTTGTGAACTGAGTTGTGTACTGGGTTATGCATATTACCTCGAGTTCTAGTCGTTAGTGGATGCAATCAAAATACTGCCTTGCATGGAATTATGATCAATGATATTATAGTGGTCGTTTATAGCACAAGAACTCAACTTTTGGTGAAGCCATTTAGAAGTTATGATTGTTCTTGCGCCTGCTTTCCAGATTTGCAATAGTTGGAAATTAGGGCTATTTTTGAGTTAAGGCATGATGTGTTATATTAATGTTATGTTGCGAATGGTGTTTGATGGATGTGGCGTGCAATTGCTGATTTCGGGAGGAGCGGCCTCGAGAGTGGCCTCTTCTTCGCGCCACTCCACCCTCTGTGGTTAAGGCAAGTGCTTTATAATGAGTGTTGCGGGATAGGGTATTGCTCGCTTATTGTTGCACTTAATTGCCTTATTAAATGAATGTGTTTTATTACCAAGTTTTAATAATGAATATGATTAGAGTAATGAGAATGGTAAGTTTAAGGATGGGAGGAGTTGCTATTCATGTATTGGATTATGACTATACGGTTATTATGACAAGAATGAATTTTTAGTGAAAATGTTGATGCATGATAATTGAATGATGAAAAACAAAAAGGATCATTGTTGCATCATTGCATTCATAGCATGAGGACAGGCCAGGTCGGTGAGGAAGTTATGACTAATCCGGAGCGCCACTGAGAAAGTCCTACCTCGTAGTCCCACCCATCGAGGTGGATGGGAGCGAGACAGTAAGAGTAGGCACCTCCACGGGTTGGAGGTAGAGGGGGAACATCGACGGGTGTTCCCTCAGCCATACCGGTATGAGCAAGAAAAGGTGCATGTTGATCAAGAAAATATAAGTGCATTTCGTAGCATTTTAAAGCCGAGTAATGGTCAATGTGTTGAGTGTAATAAATTGTGGTCACATGCTCTGAGTTGTGCAGTATGCTTATGCTTGTTGCGCTGCATGATATTGCTTGTGATTAATGGAAATTGATTATCTTTGAGTTGATGGTAATAGACAGGTTAAGAATGGGTCGAGTCGCGGACTCATACGAGGTTATCTAAGGAGGTATGTATTTTAAATTGAAGCTTAGCCCCGGTCAAATGCTAGTTATAAAGGGGAATGCGATGATTGACGGTGGTAATATTGTTCTATGTACTTGTTGAGTTCAATTAGGAAGATAGTTGTTCTGTATTATTCTCGATGGTTAAAAGATTATCATTGTAACTTTTGATACACTTTGCTGAGTTTAAAACTCACGCTTGATGTTTAATGCTTGTAGGTACAATGAAGCCGGCATGCCAGGATGGGAAATAGTATCACATCACTCCCTTCATCACATTGAATTAATAGGTTGGAAGAAAGTTGTATGGTAGTAGGTTTGTTGAGTTGTATGGTAGTAGGTTTGTTGTTGTGGTTAGTGAATACCATGACCCTTTGTATGTGCTTAGCGGGTCATGATGGTTAGTTGATTCCTTATTATAGTTATTAAATTTGTTAATTGTCATCTCTCTTTGCCTGCTGAGTGGATGTCCTCTATGTTTAGGGGAGGTGCTACCGAAATTTTTGGTAAATTCGGTAACTTGCTAGTATGTTAGCTTGCTTTATTAAATTATTCTAGTGTCTTGTGCTAGTTGTTGTTGAGGGTGTAACATTCAAGGCACACGGGATGCCGGGGTGTTACAGGTAGATCTTCCACTAATATGGTCAGACTATCTGTCGGTAAAAATTTATCTATCGGCAATGGTCTTTACCGGTAGGACTTTAGCCGACTGCCGTTATCTGTTGTAACATCCCAAAATTTGGGTTTTCAAAAATTTTTGGTTTAGTTTAGCTTCCCAAAAATTTTCGTTGATTTTCTCGCGTATATAAAGCTTGATTTGAATTTTCTAAAAGCTAAAACAATTTAATTTGATTATTCTAAACCTCAAATAAAATAAATTTAATTTTATTTGGGTTCCTTGTGCTTCAAGAAATTCTTCCATAATTTTTGAGATTTTTCGGAGCTCGTTTGCTATTTATTGGATTTATTCGGTATCAATTTGTATTAAGCCCTTTTATTGAAATTAATTAATTATTTGGAAAAGTTTATATAAAGTTTTGTTCAAAATATTTTATTTGAGTTCAAAATATCTTAAAATATTTTCTAGAATTTTTCTATAATTTTTCGGGTATTTTTATTGCCTTATTTGAATTTTGGGAATTATTTTAATTCGAAAATCTCTGGAAAATCAGAAATTGCATTGGGCTCAAACCTCCCTTCTCTCTCCTCCCGCACGGCCCAACGCCATTATTCGGCCGCCCGCTGCTCCAGCGGCGCGCTACTGGGTCGCCTCACTAGGCCGCGCCGCGCCTCTTGGGCCACGCCGCTCGCTGGCCACCTCGATCGCCGATCGGATGGCTCTTGTGCTGCCACGTCGCCAAAGACCGGCTGATGCCCGCCAGGTGCTCGATTAAATGCCTATTTGACCCATTTTTGCTCCAAACGCGTTCAAACTTTATTCTTCTTGACCTAGCCGCCACCCCAACCCAGTATAGAGCTCCCATGACCTCTCCCACGCATCTTCAACCTCCGGATCATTTCCAAAATCTTCGAAACCACCGCCATGTCCTCCGGACGTCGCCCAACGATGGCCGAACTTTGAAGTCACGTCCCGGGCAGCTTGTCGACTCTTTTTCAAATCCGTATTCGCCACGGTGTGCTCGTTGGTACTATCTGTTTACCCTCCAAATTTCATCCAAATGGGCCCAAGGAATCAAAAGTTATAGCCGTTTCAATCTCGAATCTTGCTGAGACCATAACTCCCTGAATTTTTCGAGTTAGGTGCTGAAATGTTTTGTGTAGACTCCTGGAGATGTCCTCTACATGATGCACCTCTTGCCTCACGGTTTTGCTCTCTGGATTTTGCGCAGAAAAATATTTTCTCCGATCGATCGCGATCGATCGTTTCGCATAAATGACAATCATCCTCGCGTTCCCATTGTTCGAAGGTAATTCTTCGAGACACCTGCGTCACGGTGTGCCTCTTGGTCCCATCAAGCTCTCGATCAAATTTCATTAAGTTCCGATAATTATTCTATAAGTTATGGCCGTCCAAAATTTAGATCTAAAATCCGTTAATCGGCAGTTTGGGATCAATCCGGAGGGGCGCCGCAAAATCAGCCTATACCGTTGAGTTCATATCGCCGCGTTCTACATGGTAAACATTTCCCCTTTGCCATCCCACCTTCCGGAATTTTTTTTTATATATTTAAGCCGCCGTTTAGCCGTCGCCGCGCGCCGCTTTTTGACGCCGGCTATTTTAGTTCGCTCCGGTCGTGTTGTCGCGTCCGGTGGATCATCATATACTATTTTGGTCCATCCTTGAAGTTCTTTTGCTCTCCGTTTGCTGTCGAACCCGGTTCCGGCCTAAAACCGTCGTTTTTGGCTTAACCCGTTGTTGCCGGTTCGCGTTTCGGTTAGCCATCCTTGGTAGCGTTTTGTCGCGGCCACGTTGTTGTACTGACGGTCTCTACCCCCTTGTTCCGTGAGCATCCCGCCGTCGCTTCGCTCCACCGTTAACGTTTCGTCGTTAACGTTCCGTCGCTTCGCTCCGCCGTTAACGTTTCGCCGTTAATGTTCCTCCGTTAACATTTTATTGTTAACATTTCACCGTTAAAGCTCCACCGTTAATGTTTTGCTGTTAACGTTTCACCGTTAATGTTTCTCCGTTAACGTTTTGCCGTTAATGTTTCCCCGTTAACGTTTTGCCGTCAATGTTTCCCCGTTAACGCTCCGCCGTTAACGTTTCGTCGTTAACGTTTCGCCATTAACGTTCCTCCATTAACGTTTTGCCGTTAACGTTCCACTGTTAACATTCCGCCGTTAATGTCTCACCGTTAATGTCCCACCGTTAACGTTCCGTCGTTAACATTCCACCGTTACTGTTTCCCCGTTAACGCTCTGCCGTTAAGGCTTCATCGTTAACGCTTGGCTCTCATCGCTTCGTTGTCATCGCATGCGTGCATTCATGCAAGAGCCCTAGTGCGATGTCCTCATCTTCTCTATCATCATGACATGAGCCTAGCCTCATCGTCATGTCATCTTCAAAGCCGAATAAAAACCCTAACCTAAGACCGGTTCGATGAACTAAGTTCATTGTGAGATGCGTTGTTATCTTTGCAATCTTTCCCGTTGTTTCAATCGTGGTAAGACACTTGTCTTGTCTTATCCCTAAAAACCTATTCTACCATTAACCTAGACTTCGTTCGTGGACTTGGTCAATAGACCATTGGCCATGTGTCATACCTTTTTGCCCGATCTAATCTATCCGTCTCTCTTTTGTTTGACCGTGTTTCGTTTAGTCAACAAAAGTCAACCTTGCGCCTCAGTTTAGTTCATCGTGAACTAACTTATCTTTATGGACCCGGTCTATACATCGAGAGCCCATATGTCATTATCTGTCCAATCAAGATAATAACTTCGGAAGAAATATTCTTCGGAATATTATTCTTTCTTCCCCAGTTATTAATCTTTCCCTCTTCGGTGTTTTCCCGAAAGCCCGTTCTCTTTTGTCAACTCTTCGATCTAATCCGTTCAAGTTCCTAAATTCTTCCAAGCCGTTGTGTCCAATGCTATTCGTTCTTTATTTGGAGTTTATTTGATTTGTCTTTTGAATTGGTTTGTATTTGTGTTTCTTTAATCGTTAGACGCGTCGTCCAGAAGTCGCACTACGGAGCCGAAGGTCAAGGAAGTAAAGACCGAAGATCGAGGATCAAGGATCGAAGATAAAGAGTAAAGAACAGTAAAAATTGCAAGGGCCACGCAAATTGTGCTTTGACCATGTTGATCCCATTTTCGAAAATTATGTTGTTTCAAATTTGTGACACCTCGGAGTGTCGCAACCTTATACAATGTGAATGTTGAGGACAAAAATTTATGGAATGTGGAATTTAGGTTAAAACCTTTCGGCTTGAGGTTTACTCGCGTTTTTGGGTCGGTTGAAGTGTTATGTCGCCACGGATTGTCGTATCCTTAATTATTGAGCATGATAAGGCTATAAACATTATGAGATGTGGAAATAAGGTTAAAACCATAGGAATTGGAGGTTAATAACGCCGGGCCGCTTCCTGGTCGCTTTTTTGGGCCTTCCTGGGAGTTTGGGCTCAAGGGTGAAGAACTGGGCTTTGTGGAGAGAGATTGGCCCATGGAGGGGAGAACATTGGGTAAAGGGGCTAGGGGCGCCTCCTCCCTGCCCTAGCCGCCTCCACACGCCTCCACCTCCCCTTGCGCCTCCACCAATTCCTCCTCCCTCTAGTCCTCTTCCTCCACCTCCACTGCAAGCGCCACCCCTCCTCCTTGCGCCTGCCCAGGGATGCCCCTCCTGCCACGACACGCCCTATGTGCTGCCCTCGCTGGAAGAACCGCGACAGGGATCCCGAAAGATTTGGCGCCGGGCGGTAGATCGGGTGATCGAGAGACATTCTTCTGGTTCTGCTCGTCGGACTAAGGTATGTCCATGGGGAAACCTTGGGGAAGGTCTAGGTGCTGTTCTCATGGTAGATTTGGAGTTTTTAGATCAAGAGGACGTGCTGTCATGGAGTAGATCTGAAAAGAACTAGAGTTCGTATTGTACTCAGTTTCGGGCAGATTTGGAGTCCATGTTAGGGCGTGCGATTTTGCAATTTTAGGTTCGGAATTTGGCCGAGCTCCTGTTGAAGAAGTTGTAGGTATCGGCAAGACCTATTTTGTGTATTTTTTTGAGAATTTTTGGAGTTACGGTTTGAAAGTTATGGCCGTTTTGGTGGGCGCTGTCCAATCTGTGTCAAGGTTGGGACAGTCTGTGTTCAACATTAGATTAAGCTAATTTAGAGCTCGAATCTGACCGTACGGACTTCTAGGAAATTGTAGATAATTTCAATATCTTTCCGTGTATATAAAGAAATTGAAATTCCGCCCAGCCGTTTGGAAGTTATGGCTGTTTTACCGAGCGCTGTTAAATCTGTGACGAGATTGAGACAGTTCGTGTTCAACGTTAGATTAAACAACATTAGAGTCCGAATCAGTCTTTCCCTATAACTAGAAAAAGTTGGGAAATTTCCTAAGCTACGCGAGGATGTACTCGTTTATTCAATTTGGAGTCCTAGAACAGAAGTTATGCCCGTTGGAAGGCTCCTGTCTCGAAGGGACAGATTTGCTGTTTTCTGATTTTAGGAGTTGTAAGCGAAGTCGGGGTAGTGGGATTTATGTGTGCTGTTTTGTGGACTCGATTTGAGTGTATGGCACGTGTTTGCAGGTGGTGTGCCTCCAGGAGTGCCCTCAAACCTCTCGACACTCCGTTGCGCGGGTTGAAGGCAAGTGTGTTGTAATGAATAGCGGATTGTAGGTTGCTGGTAGAGATTAGATGAAGGATGGAATACTTGCTATGATCACTTGCCATGCTGGCTGATTTCCAATGATATGTTGAGTATGATTATCATGATATGATGCAATTTGTTTATGTTTATCATGATACTATGCCATGTGTCTATATTTGCCATGATATGATGCCATATGTTTATGTACAAATGAGATATGATAATTGGCATAGTGCATGCATGGCATGAGATAGAGCGGCGGTGAGAACGCTATAACTAGTCCGGCAAGGTCGGTGAGAAAGTTATGACTAGTCCGGGAACGCCATTAGAGTAAGTCCTACATCGTGATTCCATCTACCGTGGGTTGTGGGGCGAGGGTAGGCACCCTCCATCTTCGGGATGGAAGGGGAGAAGGTGCACACCGACGGTGTGTACTCAACCATACCGTATGAGTTTCCAAGGAGATATGAGCATAACATTGCATTGCACTGCATTGCAATACATATTTAATGATGATGATGTTGTTATGTGCTCAAGTATGAGATGTTATATGTCATGTGAGGTATTATTGTCTTGTAAATGATCTTGTTGTCCATTACAATATGCTTGCTGAGTTTTCAACTCACGCTTGTGTTTTATGTTATTTTAGGTACTTTTAAGATGATGAAAAAGGGGTTTAGCTACACTTCTACACGTAGCTCCACCATCATAGTCTATGATTAATCACTTGGAGACATGATTTTAAGAGTTGTGCCATAAAGTTAATGTATGGTTTAATCTAGCACGCTGTGATCCCTTATTTGCTTCGTTATAGCTTATGAAGTGGTTGAGCGTGGTGTTATTGGCGTAGTTTGATGATACATCCATTTATGTTGATGTTTTAGATGTCGTGTGCTATGATATATCTTGCCATGATATTGATATTGTGTTAATTCATTGAAAAACAAAGGAGATGCTCTTAAATATCGGTTTTCAGCATATGTACCTTTGCTGGAATTTATGTTTAAATGTGATATTTAGTTGTTGTTTAGCTTATGTTTAGAAGCTTTCGGGCATATTAAATGCCGGGGTGTTACAGCTTGGTATCGTGAGCGGTCAGAGGTCCTGGAATGTGAATTTCTAGTGACCTGCTATAGGGTACAACTAAAATGTGATGTGGAATAACTTAGAACCATGGCTTAGGTCTTAACTAAAATTTTGTTATAGGATAGCAACATTAAAACTTGCAAAAGTGGTATAACTAATCTAAAATTTGACACACACAATGGATGCACAATAGGAAAAGGGTATGTATCGTTTTCCTTACGCTAAATATTGTATTTAAGCTATGATGTTGGATGCTTCTTTCGACAATGCTTGTTGCTATGTCAATGTTTTATGTTGTGGGGTTGTGGTACCAAGGGTTTCGGTCACCTCTTTTTGTTCATAGTAAGGGTGAGGTTTGACGGTATGGCCGTTAGCTGCCACCACCGAAGAACTATTGACCCCTGTAGGAGAAGAGCGCTTACCCTTTCTTCTCGCTGTAGATCGGGTAGTTGATTGGAGACAAAAAGGAAGAGTTAATGGTGGTTTCCTTCGTATGTTCTTTGCCGCTCGACAAATGTGTTCTTTGCTTTTCTTGGCTTTAGTAGATTTGAATCAAATGAAAAGTGTTGGGTTTTCATGATCGTTAGTTATGCGGTGTGTGGTTTTGTCTTCCTTGGTTGAAGGCGAAGAAGAGGAGACTAGTGTTGCGCTTTCTTTTGGGCCTTTCCAGTCTTAATGATTAGTTTGTTGATGGCTTTATGGGAAGAAGCATTCAAATTTATTCCCTGTGTTTGTCTTTCTCGAGGTTAAAGGAGTTATTATGAGTTATGCTGCACTGCTGTCGTAAAGTTCTCGGGCTTTGTAGGAGTAAGTGGTGTTTGATTTGCTTATTTTGTGGTTTAAGAAAATCATCCTTGAAGAACCCTTCCTGTTTTGTGAAAGTTTGGAGTTAAGGTTTTATTTGCAAAGGTTTATTTGATCGGTTGGTTCCCTGTGAGTCTTCGAGATTTAAAAGTGTTTTGGAGAATTCCTTTGCATGACCAAGTTTGGATTTGTCTCTTTGTAATTTTGAGAGTCAAGTTTCCTTAATTTGGGATGAGTTATAAAACTAAAATGCTGCAAACAAAGTAAGTAGTCTTTTGACCTAAATCGCTTGTCCCTAGTAAGAATTGTTGTTCTGCATGTTATGTAGTAGGTAACAATGTGGTTTATGGATTGATGTGTTGCTAAGTTAAATTTTGAGTTGGATCAATTCAATATGAGAAAAATCTCTAGTTTGAGAATAAATAGACTACTAGTGTTGTAGTTTACTCTTAGCGAGAATGATTGAAAGTGTTAATGTTCATGCTTAGAATCTGTTGCCTTGCTTTAAAAGTGCTTATGATCCTTGTTAATGTTAAAAGTTTAAACCTTGAGGCATAGTTAAAACATTAAGATGATGTAAAGCTATTGAAATTGTTAAAGAAACTTTACCGGTTGTTTAAAGATGTTCTAATGTAAAGTGTTAATAGAGAAATTTAATCGTGTTGGCTAGTGACTTTAACTTGGAAGATTAAAGTTGTTTTTATGATTATGCCCATTTATTGATATTAATGACTTAGTAGTGGTGGTAATTGTTTAGATTACTTCTTGGAAGCCATTGTTAAAGTGGAGGTTATTATAACATGTTATGATGGAGTGAACCATGGATAATTAACATGATGTAGAATTTAATCCTTAATGAGTGTATACCTTTGAATCATGTTTACGAATTTTATCTCGTAGAGTTTTATCTTTAATGAATGATTGCCTTGGAATCCTAGTTATGAACTTTGTCTTGTAGAGATAATATTTACATGTTGAAGTCGTTGTTTAACTGAATAAGGTTCGGTTGTCGAGACGTGAAAATATAGGTGGTATGAAATTTATATGTTGATTTCGCTGAAAGATTTATTGAAATACTATGTTTCCAACTTGGAATAAGATGTATTATGATTCGTGACCCGTGAGGGTCATGTCAATATAGTTTTGGTTGGGTGCCTTTTTTTTGATAAGCACCTTAAACCCTAATTAAAAGTGTTGGGATTGGTAACTAGAGGAAGAATTTGTGAAGTTTCGATTTATTTGTGTTGGGGCTTCTCGTGAAGTAGATAGTAATTATTGAAGTCTTTTAATGGAAAGTGTAGTGGAGTACTAGAGATGGTTCTTTTTATCTTTGGGCTTGTGTTTAAAAGCTTTTGGACTGGTTTGGTTGCTTGCCATTTTGGTTGAAGGGTTTTTAGGTCAAGGTGTTCCATATCTTTGTGTTTGAGTTTCCCTAAAACTCGTAGAAATTGGTGCAAATATTTGGTTTTGGCTAACTTGTTTAGTTTGTGCTATGAGTTTCCCTTTCTCTTTGAGAAAGTTTGTGTGATTGTGTGCGGATGCTTGACTTTGGAGTCGATGTTCTTTTCCAAAATGCTAATTTTGGTTAAAATCTGCGAGGTTTTGCAAGTTTAGCTTTCAAGTAATGGAGGGTTACTGTTATGGCGTGGTCTTTTCACTGCTAACGGTTTGCGGTCATGGTCTATCTGAATTTACGCAACCTTCAATGTTAATGGTGTTTCAATTCGTTGATACCGAAGAAGTCGTTTGGTGAATGACTATTCGGTATTGGTTGTTACATGATGAATGAATGGTGGAAAGGGAAACATGACATCGTTTATCGATGTTTAATGATATAGGAGCCGTTGAGCCAGGGCCGGTGAGAAAGTCATATATGGATACATGACTAATCCGAGTGCTCTTGAAAAGTTTGCATTCATGTCATGAATCGAGATGTCCATTTCTTTCTAGAATGAAAAGAAAGAATAAGAATTTCGTATGATGGTTGTGATAAAGGAGATTTGTGTTTCCTTTGCATCATGGTTTAGAAAGTTAAGCCCGAATGCTCTTTGGTTGTTGTCGAACCCTTTCCAAAGTGATTGTAGTGCATTGGATTCAAGGTTAAGCATGGGGATCGTTTGGGTTCGTGGTGGTTTGTGGTTGAGTTTATCCAATCATTGTGTCCTTGTTTTAGTCTCCTGGTGGAAAGCTTGAGGCGAGACCCGGTTGGAAGAGAAATCCAGTATGGGTTGTTATCGACCTAAGCATTAGGTGTTGTTAGTAGTGGATCGTAAATGGTTTAAAGGTGAGGAGTAAAGGAAGGTTGAGTTTGACTCTTGGAGAATTGTGCCGTTGATGTGTTCCTCGATAGGGTTGATTAAGTACTAGTGGACCACTTGGTGGTTGCTAGTAATTGCTTTTCCTTTTTTCGAAGTGCAGTGGATCTTTTGTCACTGATCTATGATCGAGTTGAGTCAACTGTAGCATTTTTGTTCGGTTGTTACTGTTCTTGCGGGTTTTAAGAACTTTGGTTTTAAACCCCGTTTGTTCAAACAAAGGTTGTCTTGGAGTGTAGTGTCTCTCTTGGCTCGCGTCGTCTTGTTTACTGGCCAACCATAGTAGAGAGGTTGAGGTGTGAAAACACTTTTTGTGCGTGGGAGTGAAGAGGGTTCTAGCGGTTGAAGCCGTCTTCTTTCTGAGAGTAGCATTGCTTAAGGGATCGGGCACTATAGTGCCAAGGAATCTATCGAATGAGGAGTGTGAGACCGTTTTCTTTGTGGTCTTTTGGCAATTGAGGTGAAGGAGGAACTGCGAGGTTGCACTTTGTTGAGCTAAATCAACATTTCCTCGCCAAGGTTGGTTTTGAGAGATCGCTTGTCGTTGTTCTGGTTTGAGTCTTTGTGTGAATGTTTTATGTTGTAAGGTAGTCTTTTGTCCCTTGGGACTTTGTTGTTGATTTTTGGCGTTAAGTCGGATTCGGTCGAATCCTGTTTAAGAGGTAGAATGTGACACCTCGGAGTGTCGCAACCTTATACAATGTGAATGTTGAGGATAAAAACTTTATGGAATGTGGAATTTAGGTTAAAACCTTTCGCGAGGTTTACTCGCGTTTTGGGTCGGTTGAAGTGTTATGTCGCCATACGGATTGCCGTATCCTTAATTATTGAGCATGATGAGGCTATAAACATTATGAGATGTGGAAATAAGGTTAAAACCATAGGAATTGGAGGTTAATAACATTTTCAGTGGCCGTTTAGCCGTTTTGGGATTTTAGGCCTTCCGGAGTTTAGGCCCAAGGAAAGAAGTGGGCTTTTGTGGAGAGAGATTGGCCCATGGAGGGGAGAACGTGGGTAAAGGGGTTAGGGGCGCCTCCTCCCTGCCCTAGCCGCTCCTCCCACACGCCTCCACCTCCCTTGCGCCTCCACCAATTCCCTCCTCCCTCTAGTCCTCTTCCTCCACCTCCACCTCAAGCCGCGCAACCCCCCCTCCTCCTTGCGCCCCCAAGGATGCCCCCTCGCTGCCACGACACGTCTATGTGCTGCCCTCGCTGGAAGAACCGCGACGAGGGATCCCGAAGGATTTGGCGCGTGGGAGCGAGATCGGGTGATCGAGAGACATTCTTCGTGTTCGTCGTTCGTCGGACTAAGGTATGTCCATGGGGAAACCTTGGGGAAGGTATAGGTGCTGTTCTCATGGTAGATTTGGAGTTTTTAGATCAAGAGGACGTGCTGCCATGGAGTAGATCTGAAAAGAACTAGAGTTCGTATTGTACTCAGTTTCGGGCAGATTTGGAGTCCGTGTTAGGGCATGCAATTTATCAATTTTAGGTTCGGAATTTGGCCGACCTCCTGTTTAAGAAGTTGTAGGTATCGTCAATACCTATTTTGTGTATTTTTTTGAGAATTTTTGGAGTTACGGTCTGAAAGTTATGGCCGTTTTGGTGGGCGCTGTCCAATCTGTGTCAAGGTTGGGACAGTCTGTGTTCAACATTAGATTAAACTAATTTAGAACTCGAATCTGACCGTACGGACTTCTAGGAAATTGTAGATAATTTCAATATCTTTCCGTGCATATAAAGAAATTGAAATTCCGCCCAGCCGTTTGGATGTTATGGCTGTTTTACCGAGCGCTGTTAAATCTGTGACGAGATTGAGACAGTTCGTGTTCAACGTTAGATTAAACAACATTAGAATCCGAATCAGTCTTTCCCTATAACTAGAAAAAGTTGGGAAATTTCCTAAGCTACGCGAGGATGTACTCGTTTATTCAATTTGGAGTCCTAGAACAGAAGTTATGCCCGTTGGAAGGCTGCTGTCTCGAAGGGACAGATTTGCTGTTTTCTGATTTTAGGAGTTATGTGGCGAAATCGGGGTAGCGAGATTTATGTGTGCTGTTTTGTGGACTCGATTTGAGTGTATGGCATGTGTTTGCAGGTGGTGTGCCTCCAGGAGTGCCCTCAAACCTCTCGACACTCCGTTGCCCGTGGTTGAAGGCAAGTGTGTTGTAATGAATAGCGGATTGTAGGTTGCTTGTAGAGATTAGATGAAGGATGGAATATTTGCTATGATCACTTGCCATGCCGGCTGATTTCCAATGATATGTTGAGTATGATTATCATGATATGATGCAATTTGTTTATGTTTATCATGATCTTTTGCATGTGTCTATATTTGCCATGATATGATGCCATATGTTTATGTACAAATGAGATATGATAATTGGCATAGTGCATGCATGGCATGAGATAGGGGCGAGGCGGTGAGAACGTCATAACTAGTCCGGCAAGGTCGGTGAGAAAGTTATGATTAGTCCAGGAGCTGTGGTTAGAGTAAGTCCTACATCGTGATTCCATCTACCGTGGGTTGTGGAAGCGAGGAGTAGCACCCTCCATCTTCGGGATGGAAGGGGGGAAAAAGGGGCACACCGACGGGTGTGTACTCAACCATACCGGGATGAGTTTCCAAGGAGATAGGAGCATAACATTGCATTGCAACGCATTGCAATACATATTTAATGATGATGATGTTGTTATGTGCTCAGAAGTATGAGATGTTATATGTCATGTGAGGTATTATTGTCTTGTAAATGATCTTGTTGTCCATTACAATATGCTTGCGAGTTTTCGAACTCACGCTTGTGTTTTATGTTGTTTTTAGGTACTTTGAGATCGGCATGCGGGAAAAAGGGGTTTAGCTACACTTCTACACGTAGCTCCACCATCATAGTCTATGATTAATCACTTGGAGACATGATTTTAAGAGTTGTGCCATAAAGTTAATGTATGGTTTAATCTAGCACGCTTGTGATCCCTTATTTGCTTCGTTATAGTTTATGAAGTGGTTGAGCGTGGTGTTATTGGCGTAGTTTGATGATACATCCATTTATGTTGATGTTTTAGATGTCGTGTGCTATGATATATCTTGCCATGATATTGATATTGTGTTAATCATTGAAAAACAAAGGAGATGCTGCCGAAATATCGGTTTTTAGCATATGTACCTTTGCTGGAATTTATGTTTAAATGTGATATTTAGTTGTTGTTTAGCTTATGTTTGGTAGCTTTCGGGCATATTAAATGCCGGGGTGTTACAAAATTATTGCATGCTAGTTTGAGTTAAACTGATTTCAATTAATTTGGGATTAGATAATCAACCTACTTGTTATCGCCACCTTGCCTATAATTATTGTATGCCATGATTCATTTGTCATCCTAGGTTTGTTGATTAATAGTTGGTAGCTAATAAATTGCCAACATGGGTTAGATAGAACGTATTAGTTTGCTTAGACCTGCAACGAGTCAGTGCCATCATTTTGGAATTACAAATGTTAATATTGATTAATGGAATATGCAATGTATTTTGAAATCGTGTGACGTGTTGCCGACACGATGAAGTTGATATGTGGGGGCCCTCGTGCTTTTTCAAGGATGTTGAGTTGTTGCTGGCATTGTGTTGCGCAAGAATCAACTGGGGTGATAAAATGATTTAGACTGGGGCAAGTGGCAAGATTATGATCGGGTGGGCCAGGTGTGGCACCGGGAAGGTTGATTTGGTTCTTTGGGTAGTCTTGCCCTGGTCACTCTAAGGACTTAACCTTGCAAGCCTTTGAATTGAGTCAAACAACAACCACATGTCTGTAATGGGACGGACCTAGTTGAGTAAGTTACTAATAACTTGCATGTGGTACCTCGGGGTGTTAACTACATCTTTTGTGTAGCTTGAAGGGGGAGCGTATGTAGGCCCCCGGATCGGCTATCCGGAATCCTCTGTATATTTCTGTACTAGTCCCACATCAGTAGCTAGTACACACAGTCAAAAAGTGATGAATCAGCAACCATATCACGAATACATAAAACTAAATAAGAATAACACCGAATAAAAGCAAAGACCTTATGGTCAAGGTTTACCATTACGGCCTTTACAGGCTGAACAACTTGAACAACTGCAGCGGAAGACGAAAACACCAAGGCGACCCATCCAAATGACCACAGGCAATCGAGGGGGAGCGCGTCCTAGTCGATGGAATTCCTTGACAGCTTCTTTCACTTCTGAGATACGATTAGAATGTAGCACGTGAGTACATAAAGTACTCAGCAAGTCTGGGAAATTATGCATAATGTAGGCTATCCAAGGATGGCTTAATATGGTTCTTTTGCATAAATCCAAGTTTCATCAAATCATACTTGTTAATAATTTTCGCAAAGCATATTTGAGGAATTCTTTTTAATAATTGAAGTATGTAATATTGTAGTGAAGGTTCTAACCACCACTCACTAATATACAGGATCTATCCGCCACATCTCAACAAGATCAGGGTTCAATCCAATCACATGGCTCTGTCTGCCACGGTTCACAAAATCAGGTTCCTTCCACCTACCTGGCTTTAGCCACCAGAAGCACACCCGAGAGTTCTAACCGCTCCCGGATCCCAAAACAGACCATTGTTTAGTTTGAAACCAAAAACCAAAGTCTACCAGTATGAAAGCATTCAGCAAGCTTTGCCTTTGACCGTAGGCACGGCTATTCGAATAGTTTTAACTCTGCAGAGGTGTACAACTTTACCCACAAGACATGATATTCCCTTGGTGCCAAGCTATTAGCACACTTCCTTAGGTGTGCCGGCAGGGATATCATGACAAGGCCTTTACAATGTATACGCCTAACCTGACCCACCCGCTGAGGTTTCACCGCTGTTAGGGTTATATCCACCCAGTACAGAAGCCCCCTCTTGCGCCGTGTGAGAAAAACAACAACAATGCCTCTATCCGGCGCTCACATTCCACCGTTTGGTGAGTCTAAGTTAGGTTTCTACAAATTATTCAGCCAGGTCGTGCCCACTTTGACATGTGGTTGTACGGTTATGCTTAGAATGGAGACAGTCATAAGCGTCGGTCCTTAACTGACTTGGGGCGGTACTTGCACAAGGAAAACTTGTGCTATATCCGCACCCGCCAAACAAACCATTCCGCCCAAGTCCAAACCATTTTCATTTTATTTTTGTTTTGTAAATCAACGGCAATACTCGGTGCCTATAACTTCCAACACAAGTTTTCAAGAGTTATAAGAATTTCCCACCCATATGTGAATACTGACCGATTGCGACTCTAAGCATTTCTACTGAACTATTCTACTCCACCAATATTGTATTTTATAAAATACAAATAGCAGTGTTGATAAAATTTATTATAATCAATTCTATAATCTCGAAAACTCATGAGAGCACCACGATTTTCCCCAATACTACCATGATACTATATAATTCAGTAAAATTTGGTACTCCAACAAGTAAAATCTATATTATGTGCCATCATGCCTCCAAAAATCTGGCTAAGCTACGATCATAATTGCATAGGATACCATCTCCTCAAAATATAAGTCACTCGATTGATTATCCCTCATCCATACATCGATTAATCTATAATCTACTGGATCCACCAATAATAATTCATACTCTCATCCCCAAGCATCCTTTAATAAAGATTCCTTTACCCAAGATTGTATTAGTTCATCGGCTACAATGACTTCCATACTCAGTGACACCAAATCTACTACACAAATCATACGTAATCCACATTATTCATGATCCCACCGATAATACTTCATAATCTCATATCTTTAATCCTTCACATTACCACCTCTAAATCATCTACTTTAATCCACCAGGAATACGTAATACTATTATTTGCTAAATCACCGACTATTCTGGACTATTCACAATTTTCCATAATTGTTTATCACGGGTCTATATTTCCATAATCATCTATTTCTTAATCGGTCCTATAATAATAACTCCCCACAAACACTAATCATCCGACTAACTCTGATTCCCATTTGATACTATTTTATCAGCCCAAGGAATCCAATTCAAAATATTATTCACTTGCAATGATTTAGGTAACCCATCATAAATACTTTACAACACCATACATCTTCCACAATTTCCCCCAATTCATTACAGTGTGAACTACTATAACAATCCAACTTCACAATATTTCAACCATCAACGTTCATAAATCAATTCCATAACTAACAATCCCTATCGACACTAAACTCATGTAATCTCCAATCAAATTGGGTTCTAGCTCCAATCTACATTCTATACTAATATATTCCATCCAAACTCTCTTCCCAATAGTCATTTTTCCTAATAAAAGAATATTTTTCCAAAAACATTTATATTGGTGGATTACTATACTAGGGCGACAAAAGATCATGCATAACAATATCAAGGAGGTAGGAACAACAGGTATAGCTAATAGCCTAACGTCAACATCATTCTTTTATATAAATAGCAATGCACTTTGTAAAACAGGGTAAAACATTTATAAAGCATAGGATCAACATGCGTCAAGGAGACTTGCCTCGGTCACAGCGAGAATGTTCAACACTTGAAGTCCGGCGGCGGGATCGGCGATCGCGTCGGGGTCCTCGGCTACGCGCAAATCGAGGCAATAAATAAATAAAACAAAATAAATAAAATACAAAAATTATAAAAGTTATACTGGCAGGAAGATCTTGATCTTAGATGAATTTAGAAATTTGAATGGAGTCAATCGGAGTTCGGATGGAAAAGTTATGAGCTCCCGAAGTTTGAATTTCGAAAAATCGAAAATGAGCAATATTCCCGGAATATTCCCTTTTCTTATTTTTGCTGAATTTTGGACTGTTTGGGGTCTATGCCATGTGGGACCTTTATGTCATTGGCTAGCCCTTCTTCTTCCTTGAGCCAAGAACAGAGGAGAGAGAGAGGGAGCAATGGAGCCGGCGACGGGGGGCACGGCGGGCTCCGGCGAGCGGCGGCGGGTGGCGAGGCGGTGCGAGGAGGCGCCATCGCCGCACTGCGCTGGGAGGCGGGGGCTACAGCTGGCCACGGCGGGCCAGGGCGAGGGGTGGGGGGCGTGGCGCGCCGGCCAGTGAGGCAGAGGCGGCGGCGCAACGCGCGACTGGCGGCGACAATGCGCAAGCGGGCGCTAGGGGCAGCGGCGGCGGAACCGGCGCGCGGAGGCGCGGCGGGTCGGCCGAGGCGGCGACACGCCGGCGAGCCCGCCCGCATGAACCCAAGAACAGAGAGCATTTCTTTTGCTCCAAAATCCGATTTTCGCCGAAATTTGCATGGAATTTGATCAAACCAAAGCATGGAACACATAGATAACTACCTTAGGAACACATAGGAGGAAGGAATCGAGTTGAATCTCAATGGAGGCGATGAATTTCACGACGAACAGAGCTCCGACCGAAACGAGAAAAACTCAAAATTTGCCTCCAAATCGCAAGGGATCCTACAATTGATTGTCAGGTTAGACTCTAGACCCCATCACGGTCTCAAGGAAATAAGTGGCACGAAGAATGGCTCACCGGAGAGAGATCTACAAGCAAGAATGTGAAGAACTTCAAAAACGGCGACCCAACTTCGGTTTTCTTGATCTCACGGGCACAAGAGTGGAATAGGCGAAAGGAGGATCACACTCCCGGAACGGGGATTCTTATACGGAGAGAATGGAGGTGGTGGTGCGCCGTTTGGAGTAGAAACGGCCGAGATAATGACATTTGATTGGATTTCGGTTTTTCATTAATGCGGCCGTTTCCGGCGAGATTAACGACGATTGATGGTGGGGAATGGCAAGAGATCGACGTTGCGGATCCAACGGAACCAACCGTTCGTGTTTTGGAGTTGATTTGAGGGAGTTAGGAACGTTTAAATGCAACCCTAGCCATTGGAGAGCTCCATGAAGCTTTCTCTGTTGTTTTGCTTGCATGCTCCATGGAGAAGATGAACAGTGCAAGGTGAGGTGGCACTCTCCCATTGGTTCTCCTTTACGCGAATGATTCGCACTAGAGAAAAAATTAGGAAAAATGGTCTAAAAATTCCAGAAAAATTCCTAGAGCCATTTTAGAATATTTGGGCCCAATGAAATTGGTTTCGCCGAATTTGGATGAAATTTGTGGGATTAAATATTCAGGCGCGGATTGCGGGCATTAAACAAAAGCCGCGCGAGATAAAATAGGAACGGAGGTCCAAAAATCCGGGGAATGATTCCTAAAATCATTTTGGAATATTTGGAACACAATTGAAGTGGTTTCGGGATTTTTTGAGCAATTTTGGACTCGGGTGAAATTTCGGAAATTCGATTTTTCGATCGGAGGGGAATTGAATCCCGATTTTGGGTGGGAAAGGATGCCAGGTTAATATAAACACCAAGGAAACTCCAATTTTTGAATTTAATTAATTTAAATTAGATATTTCTCCAAAAGGCAAAAACTAGGGCGTTACAAACCTACCCCCTTAGAGAGAATCTCGTCCCCGAGATTCGGACGGAGAAAGAAAGAGATCGGGAAACTCTGCTCGGAGATCTTCTTCTCGCTCCCAGGTTGCTATTTTCTAAGAATGACTGCTCCACTGAACCTCACAGAACTTGGTCACACGACTTTGAGTTCGGCGCTCAACTTCATCCAAAATCCTGGTGGGATACTCCGGACATGATAGGTCTCCTTCTGGTTCCATATCTCTAAACGGCCTCTGATGCTCGGGCATTGTGCTACACCTGATTCCTGACGGCAGTTATTGTGACACCACGGAGTGTCGTATCCTTATTTATTGAGCATGATGAGGTCAAAAACATTATGAGATGTGGAATTAAGGTTAAAACCAAAGGGTATGGAGGTTAATAGCTTTTTCGGGCCGTTTCCGGGAGTTTGGGCCTTTCCGGGGAGTTTTGGGCCTAGGGGAAAGAGTTGTGGGCTTTGGTGGGATGGAGTATGAGTCCATTTAGGACTAGGATTCCTTTTGGGATGGTTTAAGGGGCTCCCCCTGCCCCTTCTGTGCGCCCACCTTGCCATTGTGCACCCCCACCTCCTCCTCCCTTGCCCTAGCCGCCCCACCTCCTCTCCTCTCCCCTTGTGGCCGTGCGCCGCTTCCCCTTGCCCCCATTGCTCCCCACCTCTCCACCACCTCTCCTCCACCCCCTTGCTGCCCTAGGGTAGCCTCCCCACCCCTGCACCTCGAGGATCCATCCATTGGAGCGAGGAGCAAGGAGCGAGGAGCGAACCGGGAGGAGATCCTTTCAGTTTTCGTGCGTCGGGCAAAGGTATGGCCATGGGAATCTTTGGGGTTGGTCTAGGTACTGTTCTAAGGGTGTTTATCAAGTTTTTAGATCAATTGGTGGTGCTGGATTTGAGTAGATTAGATGAAATCTAGAAGTTGCCACGTTCTCTGTTTCGGGCAGCATGAGCAGTCGACCTAGGGCTTAGGTTTTAGCCAATTTAGATTCGGATTTTGGTCATACGGCTGTTGAAGAAGTTGTAGATAATTTCATTATATTTCAGTGGATATAAAGAGTGTCCAATTCCGTCCAGCCGTATGAAAGTTATGGCTGTTTTACCGAGCGTGTTAAAATCTGTGACGTGATTGGAACAGATCACGGTATTTTGTAGATTAAACAACTTTAGAGTCCGAATCAGTCTTTCCCTATACCTAGAAAAAGTTTAGAAATTTCCTAAGCTACGCGAGGATGCACTCGTTTAATTGATTCGGAATCTTAGAAGCCGAGTTATGCCTTTTGGAAGGCTGCTGTCCCGACGGGACAGAACCGCTGTTTTCGGATTTTGTGAGTAGTTGGCAATATCGGGGTAGATGAGGGTTTGCGTACTGTTTTGTGGGCTTGATTGTGAGTGTGTGGTCCCTATGTGCTGGTGGTGTGACCCCGGGAGGGCCTACTACTTCTCGCCAATCCGTCGCCCGTGGTTGAGGCAAGTGTATTGTAATGGATAGCGATTTGTAGGTTGCTAGTTGAGACTAGATGAGATTGATTATATGTGATGATCACTTGCCATGCTTTAATGATTGCCATTGATATGATGAGTATGTTTATTATGATGCCATGTGTTAATGTACAAGTTGATTATGATGTGGCATATTTGCATACATGGCATGATTACATGGCCCGGGCGGTGAGAAAGTCATAACTAGTCCGGGAAGGTCGGTGAGAAAGTTATGACTAATCCGGAGAGCCAATGAGTAAGTCCTACATCATGATTCCATTCACCGCGATGAACGGAAGCGAGGAGTAGGCACCCTCCATCTTCGGGATGGAAGGGGGGAGAGGGTGCACACCGACGGGTGTGTACTCAACCATACCGGTATGAGTTTCCACGGAGACATGAGCATAGCACTGCATTGCATACATAATGATATGTGATCATGAATGAGATGGTTTACATGATGTGAGATGTTATTGCCGTGAAATTGTTATTGTTGTACCATTGCAATATGCTTGCTGAGTTTTGAACTCACGCTTGTGTTTTCTTGTTGTTTTAGGTACCATGAGATCGGCATGCAGGGAAGGGAACTAGTCACACTTACACACGTAGCTTCATTCAGTTGATTCCACAAGTCATTCAATTAGTGTTTGATAATAAATTGCGTGTGATGATTATTGCTTTAAGGTTTAGCTTTGCTTATGAGAGTCTTATTGTTCGTTTGGCTCTTGAAGACATTAAATGCCGGAAAGTAGACTTATATTGATGTTAAGTCTTTAATTATTGCTGTTTTAGTTGTCTCTCATATTGCCTTATATTGCTATATTGTTGTTGCTCCTTCAAATCATGTTAAAACAAAGGAGATGCTGCCGAAATCTCGGTTTTTAGCATTTACTCCTTTGCTCGAATTTACCTTAATTCGTGGTATTTAGATGTGGTTCAGCTTATGTTTGGTAGCATTCAGGCATATTGGATGCCGGGGTGTTACAGTTATCAGCTGTAACACCCCGGCATTTAATATGCCCGAATGCTACCAAACATAAGCTAAGCAACATCTAAGTACCACAATTAAACATAAATTCCAGCAAAGGTTCATATGCTAAAAACCGATATTTCGGCAGCATCTCCTTTGTTTTTCCATGAATTAACACAATCTCAATATCATGGCAAGATATATATATATCATAGCACACGACATCTAAAACAACAACATAAATGGACATAACATCAAGTTACGCCAATAATACCACGCTTAACCACTTCATAAACTATAACGAAGCAAATAAGGATTCACAAGCATGCTAGATTAAACCATACATTAAGTTTAGGGCACAACTCTTAATATCATGTCTCCAAGTGATTAATTATGGACTATGATGGTGGAGCTACGTGTAGAAGTGTAGCTAGATCCCTTTTTTCCCGCATGCCGATCTCAAAGTACCTAAAAACAACATAAAACACAAGCGTGAGTTCGAAAACTCAGCAAGCATATTGTAATGGGCAACAAGATCATTTACAAGACAATAATACCTCACATCACATATAACATCTCATACTTGAGCACATAACAACATCATCATCATTAAAAAAAATGTGTTGCAATGCAATGTTATGCTCATATCTCCATGGAAACTCATACCGGTATGGTTGAGTACACACCCGTCGGTGTGCACCCTCTCCCCCCTTCCATCCCGAAGATGGAGGGTGCCTACTCCTCGCTTCCACAACCCACGGTAGATGGAATCACGATGTAGGACTTACTCTAATGGCTCTCCGGATTAGTCATAACTTTCTCACCGACCTTCCCGGATTAGTTAATGACTTTCTCACCGCCCGGGCCATGTAACATGTCATGCATGCAACTATGCCAATTATCATATTTCACATGTACATAAACATATGGCAACTCATCATGACAAATATAAACACATGGCATCGAACCATGATAATCATACTCAATATTTCATTGGAAAACAGCAAGCATGGCAAGTGAGCATAGCAAGTGTTCAATCTTTCACCCAATATCAACAAACAACCTACAATCCGCTATACATTACAACACACTTGCCTCAACCGCGGGCGACGGATTTGTGGGAAGTCGAGGGCACTCCCGGTGTCACACCACCTGCACATAGGCATCACACACTCACAATCATGCCCACAAAATAGTACACAAATCCCCATCTAACCCGACATTGCCTACTACTTGCAAACCTAAAAACAGAGGTTCTGTCCCGGCGGGACAGCAGCCTTGCAAAGGCCATAACTTGAGTTCTGGGACTCCAAATCGATTAAACGAGTACACCATCGCGAAGCTTAGGAAATGTCCTACCTTTTTCTAGTTATACGGAAAGACTGATTCGGACTCTAAAATTGTTTAATCTACAGATTACTACGATCTGTTCCAATCGCGTCACAGATTTTAACACGCTCGGTAAAATGGCCATAACTTTCAAAGGGCTGATCAGATTTTAACGTGCTTTATGTCCACGGAAAGATAATTAAATTATCTACAACTTCTTTTAAGTCCGTATGGACAGATTCGGATTCTAAATCGATGAAAACTCGAACCCTAGCCCGACTGCTCAATCTGCCCGAAAACAGAAACGTGGCAACGTCTAGATCTAACCCAAAGAACTCCAACCCAGCACCACCAATTGATCTAAAAACTTCATAAACACCCTAAGAACAGTACCTAGATCAAACCCAAGGATCCCCATGATCATACCTTTGCCCAACGAACGAATCTCCAATAGATCTCCTCGCGGATCGCTCCTCGCTCCACGCTCCTCGCTCCTCGCTCCTCGCTCCTCGCTCCAACGGATGGATCCACAAGGTGCAGAGGTGTGGAGACCACCCTAGGGCAGCAAGGGGGTGGAGGAGAGGTGGTGGAGAGTTTGGGAGCAATGGGGCAAAGGGCGGGGGAGGCGCCCCGCCACGGGAGGAGGGAGGCGACTAGGAAAAGGGCCAGTGGGGGAAGGGCGCACAAGGGGCAGGGGTGAACGTCCAAGGGCTGGTGGGGAGCCCTTTTACCAGCCCCACACCCAATCCTAGTCCGTTACGAGACCTACTCCATCCCACCAAAGCCCACTTAAGGCCCAAACTCCCTGAAGGCCCAAAACTCCAAACGCCCAAAACGGCCCAGAAACGTTATTAACCTCCATACCTTATGGTTTTAACCTGCCATACCATATTTCATAAAGTTTTTGACCTTAACATGCACCATTTAAAAGGTTACGACACTCCGTGGTGACACATCACTTCAAACGGCCCAAAAACGCGAGTAAACCTCAAGCCGAAAGGTTTTCTTCTCTAATTTCACATTCTATAATGTCACACCATACCGTAGTGTCACATTCTCCCCCCCTTCAACAGGATTCGACCTCGAATCCAAAGGACGCCAAAATCAATGACAAAATCCCCAAGGGACAAATGGCTTCTATGCAGCACAAAACATTCACACAACGACTAAAACCGAAACAAACAACAAACGAGTTCCCAAAACCAACACATAGAGAAAAAGTGTTGATCTAGCTCAACTAAGGGCAACCCCTCACAAATCGACCTTCACTTCAATTCCCCAACAGAATCTGCGTTTCAACCACAAAGGGCTCCATCAACCCAAAACGCTCGAATCCTCACGGCAAACACTTCATACTTCTATCACAACCAACCTGACTACCATACTCCATTAAACTCAACATGACATAATCAAAGGAAGTCACAATTCCTTTAACGACCTTTCTACATTCCCGAAAATTTCCATCGAGGGGAAAACTCATTAAGGCACACTTGCCCTTCCGATACACCATCATACTAACATTTTATTCCATCCTTTCCCAGACAAGACTCAAATCCAAGAACAACTAGTGACGACAAATTCTCACGGCAGGACAAATATCACCGAACTACCGTCAACTTCACTTCCACCCATCGCTACACTTAATAATGGTTAAACCCATACATTATCAACCTCCATCACAAACCACCCTTATACCACTAGGGTTCAACACCTAGCCCCAAGCTAGGATCGAAAAACCTTACCAAACCACAACTGGTTCTTTTCCTATGAGGGTCTCGCCCTCACACTATCTCACTCAAAAACTACCAAACCCATGAGTATAATCCTCCATTATGCTCAACAATTCCATAGACATTTCTATTCACATCTCAAACGAGAATGCCAACAAAGAGCAACTCCCTTAGTCGGATGAACCACATTCATCAACTCGAACCCAAAACACAACAAATCACTTGGAACAAAGGTTTGACAACCTCGAAAGATCACTCGATCTCTTTTCCTAAGTCAAGTCGCAATGGAAAAACTCCAATCTCAAATCAATGCGATACATCTCGCATCGGGGACCACTCAAACAAAAAGAGACTCCACACAATTCTTTGTCAGAAATTCTCAACAATCAATGACAACTCGACTCACTTTCACCACAGCCAAGCATCTCATAAAAACAACATTGTGGAAGAGAAAACCGATTCTCAAACCAATCGAAAGAATCCACAACCGCCATAATAACTCTCAAGGAAACAAGGAAACCCAATCCTCTCACAACAAAGCCAAATGCCAGGAACTCTTCACTCTTTCTTTTCATGCTAAAGAGCAAATGGAAATCTAGATTCATGACATGAATCCAAGCTTTTCGAGAGCACACCGGATTAGTCATATTTCCCTATATGACTTACTCACCGACCTGGCTCAACGACTCTTTTATCAATAGACATCTATAAATGATGTCATGTTTCCTTTTCACCATTCATTCATCATGTACAACGCTACCAAATAGTAATTCACAAGACAACTTCTTCCTCTGCATCACATGATTAAAAACTTGGATAGCATCGATGATTGCGCCCAATCATAAAACTATGAGGGGAACACCATTAACAGGAAAACACCACGTCATACATAACCCGTCGACAATTGAAAGCCAAATTTGTAAAGCATCGCGTTTTAACCAGAATCAACATTTTGAAAGAGAACATCAATTCTCAAAGAGAAATGGGAGACTCATTTTCCCAAAATGAGAACACTTCACCAACCCGAATCACTTATAAACATTCATAAAATCCACCCTTTTGAAACACTCGCAAACACCACATGACCTTTTCCAAATAAATCCAGTTCCAATCAAATAGAATTACAAATTAAATCTCAAGAATTTTCAACACAGCCCACTATGTCCATCGGTTTCCTTTTTTTAAGATTTACTCCAAGTATGCTTCAGTGCGAACGCGAAGGAGCGCGATCCACTCAAAGGCTTTTGGGTGCAAAACCAAACTCATAGCATAAACTGAACAACTTAGCCAAAACCAAAGATGGGCACCAACCTCTACGAGTTTTAGGGAAACTCGAAAATGCAACATAAAGAACACCTTGACCAAAAAAACATTTAACCAAGATAGCAAACCACCAACCCAGACCAAAAGGTTTTATACACAAGCTCGGCATGAGACTCACCATAACCAGTGTCCCACTATCCTTAACATTTAAGCATTCCATAATCACTATTTACTTATCGAGAAAACCCATCTTAAATCAATCCATACTACCTCCTCAAGAACCCCACAAACCAACACATCATAAAACAACGTATTCTATATTTCAAACGTAGTACTTCAACAGATACTTAAGCATGATCATCCTATCAATTTTTATACCATAAATACGTCAACATCTTTCACCACTCAAACAAAAAGAGAGACTCCACACAATTCTTTGTCAGAAATTCTCAACAATCAATGACAACTCGACTCACTTTCACCACAGCCAAGCATCTCATAAAAACAACATTGTGGAAGAGAAAACCGATTCTCAAACCAATCGAAAGAATCCACAACCGCCATAATAACTCTCAAGGAAACAAGGAAACCCAATCCTCTCACAACAAAGCCAAATGCCAGGAACTCTTCACTCTTTCTTTTCATGCTAAAGAGCAAATGGAAATCTAGATTCATGACATGAATCCAAGCTTTTCGAGAGCACACCGGATTAGTCATATTTCCCTATATGACTTACTCACCGACCTGGCTCAACGACTCTTTTATCAATAGACATCTATAAATGATGTCATGTTTCCTTTCACCATTCATTCATCATGTACAACGCTACCAAATAGTAATTCACAAGACAACTTCTTCCTCTGCATCACATGATTAAAAACTTGGATAGCATCGATGATTGCGCCCAATCATAAAACTATGAGGAACACCATTAACAGGAAAACACCACGTCATACATAACCCGTCGACAATTGAAAGCCAAATTTGTAAAGCATCGCGTTTAACCAGAATCAACATTTTGAAAGAGAACATCAATTCTCAAAGAGAAATGGGAGACTCATTTTCCCAAAATGAGAACACTTCACCAACCCGAATCACTTATAAACATTCATAAATCCACCCTTTTGAAACACTCGCAAACACCACATGACCTTTTCCAAATAAATCCAGGTTCAATCAAATAGAATTACAAATTAAATCTCAAGAATTTTCAACACAGCCCACTATGTCCATCGGTTTCCTTTTTTAAGATTTACTCCAAGTATGCTTGCGACAACGCGAAGGAGCGCGATCCACTCAAAGGCTTTTGGGTGCAAAACCAAACTCATAGCATAAACTGAACAACTTAGCCAAAACCAAAGATGGGCACCAACCTCTGAGTTTTAGGAAACTCGAAAATGCAACATAAAGAACACCTTGACCAAAAAAACATTTAACCAAGATAGCAAACCACCAACCCGCACCAAAAGGTTTTATACACAAGCTCGGCATGAGACTCACCATAACCAGTGTCCCACTATCCTTAACATTTAAGCATTCCATAATCACTATTTACTTATCGAGAAAACCCATCTTAAATCAATCCATACTACCTCCTCAAGAACCCCACAAACCAACACATCATAAAACAACGTATTCTATATTTCAAACGTAGTACTTCAACGAGATACTTAAGCATGATCATCCTATCAATTTTTATACCATAAATACGTCAACATCTTGACAATCAAAACTTATTCCATTAACAAATGACTTCAACATACAAATAGTATCTCCATAAGACAAAGTCGAAAATTATGATTCTAAGATATACCTTCTTTAGGATACAATTCTATATCATGCTAAAATATCCATGGTTCACTTCATCGCCACATGTTATAATAACCTCTATTTTACAATGGCTTCCAAAAAGTAATCCAAACAATTACCACCACTACTAAATCATCAATATCCATAAATAGGCATAATCATAAAAACAACTACATTGTTTTTAGTTACACTATCCATATACCATAACAAATTGTCACTACACAACATACTCCAACTATTAAAACAAATTTAATAGATTAGACCATCCCAATGCTTTAGAAATATCATAAACAGCAAAGCCTATGTCTTCACAATTGACATCGATACTAGCATCGTAGGAACACAACTGCATACTTCCAATTATACTAATGGTTTGCGACAACATAAATAGCAACTCTAATCAACTTCCAAATTAAAGTCACTAGTCAACACGATTAAATCTCTCTATTAATCCATTAGATTAGAACATCTTTAGACAGCAAAGTTTCTTTAACAATATCGGCAGTCTACATCATCTTAATGTTTTAACTATGCATTAGGGTTTAAAACTTTAAACATATTCGAGGGTCATAAGCACTTTCAAAGCAAGGCAACAGATTCTAAGCATGTACATTAACATATTTATTCATTCTCATTATAGGGTAATCTGCAACACTAGAAGTTCATTTAATCTTAAGCTAAACACAAATATTACTTTTAACTAATTCAACTCACCAATTAACTTAAGAACAAATCATTTCCAATAACCACATTGTTACATACTACATGACATGCTAAACAACCATTTTCACTTTTGACAAACAGGATGCAACTCCACTTTTAAGGACAACCACAACTCAAGAACCAGAACGAACACCGATAGACAATTTCTCCTTTTCCAGGCAAGGAAGAAAACAAAACTCTAACAGAAATGCAGGAGAGTTCCACTCTCAAGTTCCCAAATTTGCCCACAAAACTCTTCAAGAAATCTCAAGATCCATACTTCCAAGAAGGAAGAAGGATGCACTAGGGAAAACAAAATGTTCAACCAAACGTTTTCCGATAAAGTTACAAAACTTAGCTCCACCCAACCTAAGGTCGGCACTAGGATAACTTCAACTCTTTTCTCAGATAGGGAGGACAACAACCACATATGTTTCCTCCCTAAGATAATCCACAATAACCAGCAAAATCGGGTGTCAAAGCAAAGGCGACTAAAAAGGCGCAACTCTAAACTCTTCTTCTTCGTTTCCAACCAAGGAAGGCCAAAAACCACAAATCGCATACGGAATGATCCGCGAAAAATCCAATACCAAACATTTTTTTCTTTTAGTTTCCATCAACTAAAACCAAGAAAATCAACCAAAACCAACCGTCAGAACGGTGAAGAACATACGAAGGAACCCACCACCAAACTCTTCTATTTGACTCCCGTCAACTACCCGATCTACGACAGAAAGGGTAAGCACTCTTCTCCTACAGGGGTTAATAGTTCTTCGGTGATGGCGCTAACCGGCCACACCGTCACACTTCACCCTTACAATGAATAAAGAGAGGTGACCGAAACCCTTCGGCACCACAACCCCACTTTAACATAATAACATGAACAATTCAATTCAATTCTTTCATAAACATAGCAACATACATAAACAAATGTAGCATTCAACATCAAGGCTCAAATACAACATTTAAGCGTAAAGCAACGATTCCCATACCCTTTCCTACTGTGCATCCATGTGTGTCAAATTTTAAATTAGTTATACCACTTTTGCAAGTTTTAATGTTGCTATCCTATAACAAAGTTTTAGTTAAGACCTAAGCCATGTTTCTAAGTTATTCCACATCACATTTTAGTTGTACCCTATAGCATGATACTAAAAATTCACATTCCAAGGACCTACAAGCTCGATACTAACAAGAATAACACCAGGCATTTAATATGCCCGAATGCTACCAAACATAAGCTAAGCAACATCTAAGTACCACAATTAAACATAAATTCCAGCAAATGTTCATATGCTAAAAACCGATATTTCGGCAGCATCTCCTTTGTTTTTCCATGAATTAACACAATCTCAATATCATGGCAAGATATATATATATATCATAGCGCACGACATCTAAAACAACAACATAAATGGACATAACATCAAGTTACGCCAATAATACCACGCTTAACCACTTCATAAACTATAACGAAGCAAATAAGGATTCACAAGCATGCTAGATTAAACCATACATTAAGTTTAGGGCACAACTCTTAATATCATGTCTCCAAGTGATTAATTATGGACTATGATGGTGGAGCTACGAGTAGAAGTGTAGCTAGATCCCTTTTTTCCCGCATGCCGATCTCAAAGTACCTAAAAACAACATAAAACACAAGCGTGAGTTCGAAAACTCAGCAAGCATATTGTAATGGACAACAAGATCATTTACAAGACAATAATACCTCACATCACATATAACATCTCAAACTTGAGCACATAACAACATCATCATCATTAAAAAAAAATGTGTTGCAATGCAATGTTATGCTCATATCTCCATGGAAACTCATACCGGTATGGTTGAGTACACACCCGTCGGTGTGCACCCTCTCCCCCCTTCCATCCCGAAGATGGAGGGTGCCTACTCCTCGCTTCCACAACCCACGGTAGATGGAATCACGATGTAGGACTTACTCTAATGGCTCTCCGGATTAGTCATAACTTTCTCACCGACCTTCCCGGATTAGTTAATGACTTTCTCACCGCCCGGGCCATGTAACATGTCATGCATGCAACTATGCCAATTATCATATTTCACATGTACATAAACATATGGCAACTCATCATGACAAATATAAACACATGGCATCGAACCAAGATAATCATACTCAATATTTCATTGGAAAACAGCAAGCATGGCAAGTTAGCATAGTAAGTGTTCAATCTTTCACCCAATATCAACAAACAACCTACAATCCGCTATACATTACAACACACTTGCCTCAACAGCGGGCGACGGATTTGTGGGAAGTCGAGGGCACTCCCGGTGTCACACCACCTGCACATAGGCATCACACACTCACAATCATGCCCACAAAATAGTACACAAATCCCCATCTAACCCGACATTGCCTACTACTTGCAAACCTAAAAACAGAGGTTCTGTCCCGGCGGGACAGCAGCCTTGCAAAGGCCATAACTTGAGTTCTGGGACTCCAAATCGATTAAACGAGTACACCATCGTGAAGCTTAGGAAATTTCCTACCTTTTTCTAGTTATACGGAAAGACTGATTCGGACTCTAAAATTGTTTAATCTACAGATTACTACGATCTCTTCCAATCGCGTCACAGATTTTAACACGCTCGGTAAAACGGCCATAACATTCAAACGGCTGATCGGATTTTAACGTACTTTATGTCCACGGAAATATAATTAAATTATCTACAACTTCTTTTAAGTCCGTACGGACAGATTCGGATTCTAAATCAACGAAAACTCGAACCCTAGCCCGACTTCTCAATCTGCCCGAAAACAGAAACGTGGCAACGTCTAGATCTAACCCAAAGAACTCCAACCCTGCACCACCAATTGATCTAAAAACTTCATAAACACCCTAAGAACAGTACCTAGATCAAACCCAAGGATCCCCATGATCATACCTTTGCCCAACGAACGAATCTCCAATAGATCTCCTCGCGGATCGCTCCTCGCTAGCTCCACGCTCCTCGCTCCTCGCTCCAACGGAAGGATCCACAAGGTGCAGAGGTGTGGAGACCACCCTAGGGCAGCAAGGGGGTGGAGGAGAGGTGGTGGAGAGTTGGGGAGCAATGGGGCAAATGGAGGGGGAGGCGCACGGCCAAGGGAGGAGGGAGGCGGCTAGGAAAAGGGCAAGTGGGGGGAAGGGCGCACAAGGGGCAGGGGTGAACGTCCAAGGGCTGGTGGGGAGCCCTTTTACCAGCCCCCACACCCAATCCTAGTCCGTTACGGAGACCTACTCCATCCCACCAAAGCCCACTTAAGGCCCAAACTCCCCCGGGAAGGCCCAAAACCCCGAAAACGGCCCGGAAACAGCCCGGAAACGTTATTAACCTCCATACCTTATGGTTTTAACCTGCCATACCATATTTCATAAAGTTTTTGACCTTAACATGCACCATTTAAAAGGTTACGACACTCCGTGGTGACACATCACTTCAAACGGCCCAAAAAACGCGAGTAAACCTCAAGCCGAAAGGTTTTCTTTTCTAATTTCACATTCTATAATGTCACACCATACCGTAGTGTCACATCAGCATAGCTCTTCTATCTCGACTGGGCAGTCTTCAGATTTACACGGATCTGTCTGACTTGCTCTTCGGCTTCTTTCAGAATATCTGGTCTACTGATTTGTCCATTATCGGTCTCTTTCCAATACAAGGGTATTTTGCCTTTCCTTGCATACAGAGCTTCAAAAGGCGCCATCGTCCAATTCGACGGGGCTGTTGTTGTAAAACAACTCTACATTTGGTAATTTCCGACCCCAAGAACCTTTGTTCGTGAAAGCCCAAGCTTTCAACATATCTTCCCCTATTTGATTTATTTTCTCTGTCTGGTCATCGGTTTGGGGATGGTGAGCAACACTGGAATTCAAATTCGTACCCCAAAACTTTATAACCCTTCTGCCAAACCTCGAGGAGAACTGAAAACCTCGATCTGACACTATCGCCTTGGGCACACAATGAACATGCACTGTTTTAGCCATGCAAAGTTCCACGAGTTTATCACCAAAATGGGTCGTCTTCCACGGACCAAGGTGTGCAACTTTTATCAACAAGTCCACACTACCCCCCTTAGAAAGAATCGTATTCGGACTTAGTTCCAAAGAGTTCAAGGGGGAAATTCCTTCTTCTTTCTTCCCGTTTCCAAACAAAATCTGCAAGAGTTATAGCATTCCAATTGGTCTCCGATGTTCGGCTAATCTTTCCAAACTTGCTAGCATGGCCTCTTGCCTGACGCTCAATAAATCTTGAATGTCCGGTTTGAGTAAACCGGTATTCAGTATTTGCCTAAGGTTCACTTACTTGATTTATGTTTGGGGCTTCTAGTACCTTGAGACTTTAATTATCGTGGCAAGCCTACCACACTCATCTGGAAGTTGTTGTTTCTTAACTGTATTAGCTGATTCCTTTCAATCCGGGTAAATTTGAATTCAACAAATCTTTCCAGGGTTTAGATAAGAACTATGGCTCTACGGCCATCGTTTAAACATCCCAGTACTGGTGCCCAAATACAATTATGTTTCAAGAACTATCAACAGAAATCCACTTCCATAATTATAATCCTTCCAAACTTTTATTGATAACAATACTGACGAGTAAATCTTACAGACTGAATCAGTACATAAACTCTTTTATTTTATTCCTTAGAAGAGTTATGGTACTGCAGAAGGTACCATCTACTAACATTCATTGATAATATCAAGCTCCCGGTGTCTCTTCTTCAACTTCCTGGATCATAGGCAGACCTGATGTCCTATATCGCAATATCTGTGAAAGAATTTTCTGATTGCGCCTCCCACCTGCTGTTGGGGTTATAGTCTGAAGAAGCACAGCATCTGGAATGTTGGGGTTGGAAGTAGATGCCTGCCATCCTTGCGGGCAACGTCCGACAGTATGCCCCACAACCAGACAATTGAAACAACGACGATCCGTCTCTGAAAACTTGTTCCAGTGAGGTTGACTAGTCTTGTTATGACCTCCTTGCATCATTGGTGGTACTTCTGATCCTGAGGTCTTGCTTAAAGCTACTTCTTGTTCTTGGTTGAGTTGAAATTGGTCCATACAAAGCCGGAAATTACTAGAAACATGCTGCTCTTGACTTACTACCTTCCTTTTGCGGGAATCCTATTGACGATAGTTGCCTTCCAGGGAAAGTGCTTTGCCTGTGCTAGGTTGAGTAATCTTTGTTACTTGGTACAGCTTAGGAGGTACTTCCAATCTAACTTCTGATACCGGAACTGCTCGTGGTGATAAGGCTTTTTGTTTTCCCAAGGGACATTGTTTCACATAATGCCCTTCCTTGCCACACAGGTTGCAAACCCGGTATTGAATTTCCTTCCTTCGAGGGCACTTGCGGAACTGGTGTCCAATTCTGTTGCAGTGACTACCATGGGTATCTTCTTTTGCCTTACCCTTCTGGGGACATTTATAAGCAACATGTCTTTTCTCGCCACATTGATAGGAGATGACATATCTCCATGGGTGGAGGCTTATAGGAGGGGTATTGTTAGCGCCGTCATCACCTAGTACTTCAGGAGACTTGGTCTTTAGTAACTCATCAAAAGGGTACTGCTGAGGAGTTATAGTTGGAGTGATAGTAGAGGCTTGATTGTTCAGTTGTTGTATCATCAATTGCATGAGCTGCGTCTGAGTCACCATGAACTGATTCATATTCTGAAGAAATGCTGTTATCACCTCGGAGGGTTGCTGGTTGAGCTCAGTAGTAGCACTGACATTGACAGCCGGAACCGCACGGGTGGTAGCCTTGTTGTTGACCATGGCATTGGGATTTGATGACTGAGCTTCTTGGTTGAGGTTAGCACTGCAGTTCTTCTCCATCTGATGGCAGAACAGGGCTTCTAGATGAGAGGGAAAAGCACCAACGGGAGAGACAGGAGAGGTTCTAACCAGAAACCAATTACCCCGGCAAAGGACAGCACCACAAACGAAAATCAAAATATTTTTAACACCAAACAAATTAACTCGTCTACTCGATCAAACTACTCACTCTAACGGGACAAAGCGACTCCAACACAGACGGATCTGGACCCCCTAACCTATAGGGTTAGTCTAAGATCAACCTTGCTTCTTTGGTCTTCATCGGTCAACGGTTGGATCCTCACCATGAAGACGCACAACTTCGGTAGCACTTTTGCAGAATTACTCCTCTTGAGTCATCAGGCCTCGAGGTCGGTAGTGGAAACTCGATTATCCTAATATAGAAGTTTTTAAGGGAGGTATAGTCCAGTTTATATTCCAAAAAGGTGAAGAAGCAACCACCGGGGAAGATAAGAATAGAAAGAGAGAAAAGACGAGAATAGCACATTATTTGATTTCTTTCTTTGTAAATATAAGTTTTGAAGCTTCCTAAAAACGACCATTCTAACTAAGGGCATGTCCTACAGTCGATATGGCTCTGATACCACCTTTGTAGGCCCCCGGATCGGCTATCCGGAATCCTCTGTGTATTTCTGTACTAGTCCCAGATCAGTAGCTAGTACACACAGTCAAAAAGTGATGAATCAACAACCATATCACGAATACATAAAACTAAATAAGAATAACACCGAATAAAAGCAAAGACCTTATGGTCAAGGTTTACCATTACGGCCTTTACAGGCTGAACAACTTGAACAACTGCAGCGGAAGACGAAAACACCAAGGCGACCCATCCAAATGCCCACAGGCAATCGAGTGGGGAGCGAGTCCTAGTCGATGGAATTCCTTGACAGCTTCTTTAACTTCTGAGATACGATTAGAATTTAGCACGTGAGTACATAAAGTACTCAGCATGTCTGGGAAATTATGCATAATGTAGGCTATCCAAGGATGGCTTAATATGGTTCTTTTGCATAAAGCCAAGTTTCATCAAATCATAATTGTTAACAATTTTCGCAAAGCATATTTGAGCAATTCTTTTTAATAATTGAATTATGTAATATTGTAGTGAAGGTTCTAACCACCACTCACTAATATACAGGCTCTATCCGCCACATCTCAATAAGATCAGGGTTCAATCCAATCACATGGCTCTGTCTGCCACGGTTCACAAAATCAGGTTCCTTCCACCTACCTGGCTTTAGCTGCAAGAAGCACACCCGAGAGTTCTAACCGCTCCCGGATCCCAAAACAGACCATTGTTTAGTTTGAAACCAAAAACCAAAGTCTACCAGTATGAAAGCATTCAACAAGCTTTGCCTTTGACCGTAGGCACGGCTATTCGAATAGTTTTAACTCTGCAGAGGTGTACAACTTCACCCACAAGACATGATATTCCCTTGGTGCGAAGCTATTAGCACACTTCCTTAGGTGTGCCGGCAGGGATATCATGACAAGGCCTTTACAATGTATACGCCTAACCTGACCCACCCGCTGAGGTTTCACTGCTGTTAGGGTTATATCCATCCAGTACAGAAGCCCCCTCTTGCGCTGTGTGAGAAAAACAACAACAATGCCTCTATCCGGCGCTCACATTCGACCATTTGGTGAGTCTAAGTTAGGTTTCTACAAATTATTCAGCCAGGTCGTGCCCACTTTGACATGTGGTTGTACGGTTATGCTTAGAATGGAGACAGTCATAAGCGTCGGTCCTTAACTGACTTGGGGCGGTACTTGCACAAGGAAAACTAGTGCTATATCCGCACCCGCCAAACAAACCATTCCACCCAAGTCCAAACCATTTTCATTTTATTTTTGTTTTGTAAATCAACGGCAATACTCGCTGCCTATAACTTCCAACACAAGTTTTCAAGAGTTATAAGAATTTCCCACCCATAGGTGAATACTAACCGATTGCGACTCAAAGCATTTCTACCAAACTATTCTACTCCACCAATATTGTATTTTATAAAATACAAATAGCAGTGTTGATAAAATTTGTTATAATCAATTCTATAATCTCGAAAACTCATGAGAGCACCACGATTTCCCCCAATACTACCATGATACTATATAATTCAGTCCAATTTGGTACTCCAACAAGTAAAATCTATATTATGTGCCATCATGCCTCCAAAAATCAGGCTAAGGTACGATCATAATTGAATAGGATACCATCTCCTCAAAATATAAGTCACTCGATTGATTATCCCTCATCCATACATCGATTAATCTATAATCTAATGAATCCAGCAAGAATAATTCATACTCTCATCCCCAAGCATCCTTTAATAAAGATTCCTTAACCCAAGATTGTATTAGTTCATCGGCTACAATGATTTCCATACTCAGTGACACCAAATCTACTACACAAATCATACGTAATCCACATTATTCATGATCCCACTGATAATACTTCATAATCTCATATCTTTAATCCTTCACATTACCACCTCTAAATCATCTACTTTAATCCACCAGGAATACGTAATACTATTATTTGCTAAATCACCGACTATTCTGGACTATTCACAATTTTCCATAATTGATTATCACGGGTCTATATTTCCATAATCATCTATTTCTTAATCGGTCCTATAATAATAACTCCCCACAAACACTAATAATCCGACTAACTCTGATTCCCATTTGATACTATTTTATCAGCCCAAGGAATCCAATTCAAAATATTATTCACTTGCAATGATTTAGGTAACCCATCATAAATACTTCACAACACCATACATCTTCCACAATTTCCCCCAATTCATTACAGTGTGAACTACTATAACAATCCAACTTAACAATATTTCAACCATCAACGTTCATAAATCAATTCCATAACTAACAATCCCCATCGACACTAATATTCATGTAATCTCCAATCAAATTGGGTTCTAGCTCCAATCTACATTCTATACTAATATGTTCCATCCAAACTCTCTTCCCAATAGTCATTTTTCCTAATAAAAGAATATTTTTCCAAAAACATTTATATTGGTGGATTACTATACTAGGGCGACAAAGGATCATGGATAACAATATCAAGGAGGTAGGAACAACAGGTATAGCTAATAGCCTAACGTCAACATCATTCTTTTATATAAATAGCAATGCACTTTGTAAAACAGGGTAAAACATTTATAAAGCATAGGATCAACATGCGTCAAGGAGACTTGCCTCGGTCACAGCGAGAATGTTCAACACTTGAAGTCCGGCGGCGGGATCGGCGATCGCGTCGGGGTCCTCGGCTACGCGCAAATCGTGGCAATAAATAAATAAAAGAAAATAAATAAAATCCAAAAATTATAAAAGTTATACTGGCAGGAAGATCTTGATCTTAGATGAATTTAGAAATTTGAATGGAGTCAATCGGAGTTCGGACGGAAAAGTTATGTGCTCTCGAAGTTTGAATTTCGAAAAATCGAAAATGAGCAATATTCCCAGAATATTCCCTTTTCTTATTTTTGCTGAATTTTGGACTGTTTGGGGTCTATGCCATGTGGGCCCTTCATGTCATTGGCTAGCCCTTCTTCTTCCTTCAGCCAAAAACAGAGGAGAGAGAGAGGGAGCAATGGAGCCGGCGACGAGAGCACTGGCGGGCTCGGCGGCAGCGAGGAGGCGCCACGAGCGCCAGCCTTGAACGCCGCCTGCAGCAGGGAGGCGAGGCAGGCGGGCGAGCGAGGGCAGTGCGTCTGTGTGGCCCGATTAGGCAGGTGGCGGTGGTGGCCGGGCGAGAGGCCGGAGGCCAGCGCGCCTGGACCGGCGGCGGCTGAGGAGGAGGGCGGCGATGTCGGCCGTGGCGGCAGTGGCGACACGCCGGCGAGCCCACCCGCATGAACCCAAGAACAGAAAGCATTTCTTTTGCTCCAAAATTCGATTTTCACCCAAATTTGCAGGGAATTTGATCAAACCAAAGCATGGAACACGTAGATAACTACCTTAGGAACACATAGGAGGAAGGAATCGAGTTGAATCTCATCGGAGGCGATGAATTTCACGACGAACGGAGGTCCGGCCGAACCGAGAAAAACTCAAAATTCGCCTCCAAATCGCAAGGAATCCTACAATTGATTGTCGGGTTAGACTCTAGACCCCATCACGGTCTCAAGGAAACAAGTGGCACGAAGAATGGCTCACCGGAGAGAGATCTACAAGCAAGAACGTGAAGAACTTCAAAAACGGCGACCCAACTTCGGTTTTCTTGATCTCACGGGCACAAGAGTGGAATAGGCGAAAGGAGGATCACACTCCCGGAACGGGGATTCTTATACAGAGAGAATGGAGGTGGTGGTGCGCCGTTTGGAGTAGAAACGGCCGAGATAATGACATTTGATTGGATTTCGGTTTTTCATTAATGCGTCCGTTTCCGGCGAGATTAACGACAATTGATGGTGGGGAATGGCAAGAGATCGACGTTGCGGATCCAACGGAACCGACCGTTCGTGATTTGGAGTTGATTTGAGGGAGTTAGGAACGTTTGAATGCAACCCTAGTCATTGGAGAGCTCCATGAAACTTTCTCTGTTGTTTTGCTTGCATGCTCCATGGAGAAGATGAACAGTGCAAGGTGAGGTGGCACTCTCCCATTGGTTCTCCTTTACGCGAATGATTCGCCTTAGAGAAAAAATTAGGAAAAATGGTCTAAAAATTTCAAAAAAATTCCTAGAGCCATTTTAGAATATTTGGGACCCAATGAAATTGGTTCCGCTGAATTTGGATGAAATTTGTGGGATTAAATATTCAGGCGCGGATTGCGGGCATTAAACAAAAGCCGCGCGAGATAAAATAGGAACGGAGGTCCAAAAATCCGGGGAATGATTCCTAAAATCATTTTGGAATATTTGGAACACAATTGAAGTGGTTTCGGGATTTTTTTGAGCATTTTTGGACTCGGGTGAAATTTCGGGTACCGGCGGGAATTCGGAAATTCGATTTTTCGATCGGAGGGGAATTGAATCCCGATTTTGGGTGGAAAAAGATGCCAGGTTAATATAAACACCAAGGAAACTCCAATTTTTGAATTTAATTAATTTAAATTAGATTTTTCTCCTGAAGGCAAAAACTTGGGCGTTACAGCGTACCAGGGCTGCGGCATGGTACCCATCCAACGGTATGTCGGTCCCATACTTCGCCTTTGTTAAGGGAAGGGATGGTGTATGACAAAAACCAGAGAGGTTCACTTGTGTAGTTAGAAGTTTCCGAAAGGCTTTGTTATGATCACTCATTCGCATACTCTTGTATGGCGATTCACGGCTGACGTGGTGAGTTGATTGTATCTTGTGGGTAAAATGTATAACCTCTGCAGAGTGTAAAATCTATCCGAATAGCCGTGTCCGCGGTACTGGACATTGCTCGGGGATTACAGTCAAGGGTTAGCTTTTCTTAAAAGTAAAATTGGGTTTGGAGGCAGTTTGCCTGTGGAAAAGAGATAACTTGTTAAGGATGTGAAATGTTTTACTTGTGAAATAACTGTGAAATTTTATTACTATTATTTTTTTTTTACCGCTTTACAATCTATTATGAATATTTGTGAATGTTGTTTATTGCAAAATAACCTCTTCAGCCTGTCATTTGGAATAAGCCATGCATATAGTTATTAGACTTGCATTCTGTGAATGACTTATTGAGTGTTTTATGTACTCACCCCTTGTAAACAAACAATCACCAGTGAGCAGAAGTCTACATCGTCGAAGAAGAAGAAGTTCCGTGAGAAGGCGATTATCTAGGAGTCGAACCCTGTCAATTGCCTGTGGCGTATTGATGGGATTCACCGATGTTCTTCATTCCGCTGCTGCTTATTTGGAGTTGAAGTCGTCAAGATTTTACAAATGTAAGGTTGACTTTAAGGTCGTTCAATAGTTTATATTCTGTAATTGAGCTATTTTTATTATTCTGCTGTGTATGATTGTGATATTCATCTATGTTGAGACTGTGTGCATTAGGGTGATCCTGGATTTGCATAGTGTGTTGGCATACAGTGCCTTTACCGATAGATGCTCTGTCAGTGTTATTGGGTCATGGTGTAGTGATTTTGAATTCTTTATTTGTGCACTAATTCAATTGTCAGACAGGTTATTTATATCTACTTCATGCAAATGCCACATGATGCCGACTTACAGTTGAGTTTATTCACCAGAGTCAAATAATGTGATCCTGGAAAAAAGCCTGATGTCATAATAAATATTGGTTCAGCTGCGGGCCTTTATCCTATGTTCTTCTATCCCATATATATTGGGACAAAAGGTGCATATATATTCCATATGCTGTTCAATTGTTGTTCTTTTTCGTCTTTTCGGGCAGAAGATTGTAGTTGCAAATACAAGGCTAATATTGATCTAAGGAATATAATATGCACACTAAATATTTGTCTACATGGTTTAAGATACCGTGCAATCACTACTTGTACATGCATGAGTGTACATTTCAGTCACGTAAAATGCAAATGCTATATTTAGCTATTTTTCCAATATCAACCCTATATTCTTTCTATGTTTTGTATGATATGTTTGAAGCTTGTGCACACTATGTGATCTCAAACTTCATTTTTGACAGCTGGTGTGGTTATGTTTACAAGATCACTTGCTCCATTGAAACACCAAGGTGTTCGTGTCAACGTGCTCTCCCCTGAGGTATTAAGAAATTGTATGACCTAGGGCTTTGGATTTCGTCAATTTAGATTCAGAATTTGGTCGTACGGCTGTTGAAGAAGTTGTAGGTAATTTCAATATCTTTCCGTGGGTATAAAGAACGTCCAATTCTGCCCAGCCGTTTGAAAGTTATGATCGTTTGAAAGTTATGCGAGTTGTGATGTCAGTATTTTGTAGATTAAACAACTTTAGAGTCCGAATCAGTTTTTCCATATACTTAGAAAAAGTTGGGAAATTTCCTAAGATACGCGAGGATGAACTCGTTTAATTGATTTGGAGTCTTAGATCCCGAGTTATGCCTTTTGGAAGGCTGCTGTCCCGACGGGACAGAACCTCTGTTTTTGGGTTTAGCGAGTAGTTTGCGATGTCGGGGCAGAAGTGGGTTTGCTTGCTGTTTTGTGGACATGATTGTGAGTGTGTGGTACCCATGTGCAGGTGGTGTGACCCCGGGAGTGCCATCTACTTCTCACCAATCCGTTGCCTGTGGTTGAGGCAAGTGTATTGTAATGGATAGCGGTTTGTAGGTTGCTAGTTGAGACTAGATGAAATTGATTATATGATATGATCAGTTGCTATGCTTTAATGATTTCCATTGATATGATGAGTATGCTTATTATGTTATGATGCCATATGTTAATGTACAAGTTAATTATGATGTTGGCATGTTTGCATACATGGCATGATACATGGCCCGGGCGGTGAGAAAGTCATAACTAGTCCGGGGAAGGTCGGTGAGAAAGTTATGACTATTCCGGAGAGCCAATGAGTAAGTCCTACATCGTGATTCCATCCACCGCGGTGTTTGGAAGCGAGGAGTAAGCACCCTCCATCTTCGGGATGGAAGGGGGGAGAGGGTGCACGCCGACGGGTGTGTACTCAACCATGCCGGTATGAGTTTCCAAGGAGACATGAGCATCGCATCGCATTGCATACATAATGGTGATGATATTGATATGTGATCATGAATGAGATGAAAGACATGATATGAGTTGTTATAGCAATGTAATTGTTTTTGTGTACCATTGCAATATGCTTGCTGAGTGTTGAACTCACGCTTGTGCTTTCTTGTTGTTTTAGGTACCATGAGATCGGCATGCGGGGAAGGGAATTAGTCACACTTCTACACGTAGCGTCGCTCAATTGTTCCCACAGTCACTCAATTGGGTCTTGATAATACATTAAGTGTGATGCATATTGATTTATGGTTTAGTTTTGCGATATGAGAGTCTTATTGTTCGTTTGGCTCATGGAGACATTGAATGCTTAGGATTAGACTTATATTGCTGTCATGCCTTTAATTATTGCTATTTTAGATGCCTCTTATATTGCCATATATTGCTATCTTTGTTGATGTTCCTTCAATTCATGTTAAAACAAAGGAGATGCTTTGCCAAATTTCGGTTTTAGCATTTGCTCCTTTGCTGTAATTTACCTTAATTTATGGTATTTAGATGTTGTTTAGCCTATGTTTGGTAGCATTCAGGCATGCTAGATGCCGAGGGGTATTCTGATTGGTATCGAGCTGGTTTGTAGGTCCCTGGAATGTGTATTTTTAGTGTCATGCTATAGGGTACAACTAAAATGTGATGTGGAATAACTTAGAAACATGGCTTAGGTATTAACTAAAATTTTGTCATAGGATAGCAACATTAAAACTTGCAAAAGTGCTATAACTAATCTAAAATTTGACACACAATGGATGCCTGATAGGAAAGGGTATGGGTATCGTTTCTTTACGCTTAAATGTTGTATTTAAGCTTCGATGTTGAATGCTTCATTTGATAATGCATGTTGCTATGTTTATGAGATAAAAGATTGAATTGTGCTTGTTGTGGTGATAAAGTGGGGTTGTGGTGCCGAAGGGTTTCGGTCACCACTTTTGTTCATAGTAAGGGTGTGGTTTGACGGTATGGCCGGTTAAAGCCATCACCGAAGAACTATTAACCCCTTGTGGGGAAAGAGTGCTTACCTTTTCTATCGTAGATCGGGTAGTTGACTGGAGGCAAATAGAAGAGTTTGGTGGTGGATTCCTTCGGATCTTCTTTATCGTTCTGTGGTCGATCTTGGTTGGTTTTCTTGGTTTTAGTTGACTGAAACCAAAAGAAAAGTGTTTGGCATTGGATTTTTCGCGGATTGTTCCGTATGCGGTGTTTGGTTTTGTCTTCCTCGGTTGAAGGCGAAGAAGAAGAGTCTAGTGTTGTGCTTCTTTTGGTTGCCTTTCCAGCTTTGATGCTTAGTTTGTTGATTTCTTTATGGGGGAGAAGCTTTCAATCTATTCCTGTGTTTGTCTTTCTCCAAGGTCAAAAGAGTTATTGCGGCATTATGCCAGACCTCTTGTCAGGGCTGAAGTCCTGTGGCTTTGTAGGAGTAGGTGGTGTTTGATTTCGTCATTTTACTGGTTTAAGAAATCATCTTTGAAAATCCTTCTTGTTTCGTGAAAGCTTGGGGTTTGGTGTTAAGGTTTTATTTGAAAAGGATTACTTGATCGCTTGGTTCCCTTTCGAGAAAATTGTCTTTCAACCATTCTACTCTATGGGAGTCTTTGAGATTGAAAGGTGTTTTGGAAAATTCCTTTTGCATGACCAAGTTTGGGTTTGTCTCATTGCAAATTTTAGAGTCAAGTTTCCGTGTGAATTTGGGTTGAGTTTTTTTTTAAAAAAAATGCTGCAAACAAAGTAAATAGTCTTTTGACAGAAATCGTTTGTCAATAGTGAGAATTGTTGTTTAGCATGTTATGTAGTATGTACCAATGTGGTTTATGGAATGGCGTATTGTTAAGTTAATTTGCGAGTTGAATCAATTAAATGTAATTGTTACCTTTAGCTTACGATTAGGTGAACCTCTAGTGATGTAGAGTACCCCATAGTGGGAATGATTAAATGGGTTAATGTACATGCTTAGAATCTGTTGCCTTGCTTTAAAAGTGCTTATGATCCTTGTTAATGTTAAAAGTTTAAACCTTGATGCATAGTTAGAACATTAAGATGATATAAATTAATGATACTGTTAAAGAAACCTTGCCGATTGTTTAAATATGTTCTAATCTAACGGGTTAATAGAGAAATTTAATCATGTTGACGAGTGGCTTTAATTTGGAAGTTGATTAGATTTGCTATTTATGTTGTTGCAAACTACTAGTATATTCGGAAGTATGCAGTTGTGTCTCTACAATGCCGGTATTGATATCAATTGAGAAGACATAAGACTTATTGTTAATGATATTGTTAAGGGCAGTGTTAATGCTAGTATTCAATCTATTCTCAATAGTTGGAGTATGTTGTGTGGTCGTAATTTTGTTATAACCTATGTATAGGGTAGCTAAACGTAATGTTGTTAGTTGATGATTATGCCGTTTGTTGATATCGATGGCTTAGTAGTGGTGGTAATTGCTTACATTAATGGTTGAAAATCCTTGTTAAAAATGGAGGTTACTGTAACATGTTGTGATGGAGTGGACCATGGATAATTAGTAAGATGTAGAATTTTATCCATAATGTATGTATGTCTTAGAATCATAGTTACGAGCTTTGCCTTGTAGAGATAATATTTACTTGTTGAAGTCATTTATTGATTGAACAGGTTCCAATTATCAAGATGTTGACTTATGGATGGTATAAAATTGATAGGTTGATCATGCTAAAGTATTTGTTGAAGTATTATGTTTTAGAATTAGAATAAGATGTTGTATGATGTGTTTGTCTTTGGGGAACCGGATGAAGTAGTATTGGTTGGATGTTTTTTTTTAATAAGCATCGTAAACTTTATTTATAAGTGCTGGGAATGGTAACTAGAGAAAGAAATTGTTATGTAAATTTTGTTAAATCCGGTTGGACTTCCTCAATGAGTAAGTAATGAATTTTGAAGTCTTTAATGGAAAGCGTAGTGGAACACTAGAGATGATTGTATTTATGCTAAACTGGTGTTTAAAACCTTCTGGACTGGTTTGGTTGTTTGCTATCTTGGTTCAATGGTTTTGGTCAAAGTATTCCTTATGCTGTGTTTCAGAGTTTCCCTAAAACTCGTAGAAATTGGTGTCTATTTTTGGATTTGGCTAATTTGTTCAGTTTATGCTATGAGTATGGTTTTACACCCAAAAGTATTTGAGCAGATCACGCTCCTTCGCGTTCGCGCTGCATCATATTTGGAGTAAATTTTAAAGGAAGCAGAAGGTCTTAGTGGGTTGTGTTGGAGATTCTTGAGATTCAATTTGTAACTTCATTTGGCTAGAGTTGGAGTTATTTGAAAATTTGTGCGGTGTTTGAAAGTGCTTCACAAGGTGGATTTTATGAATGGTTCATAAGTGATTTTGTTAGTAAAGTGTTCCCTTTTGAAATGAATTTCTCTTTCTCTTTGAAAAAAAATTGCGGTGGTTGTGTGTGCAGACGTTTGACTTTGGAGTTGATGTTCTGTTCCAAAATGTTGATTTTGGTTAGAATGCGAGGTTTTGCAAGGTTAGCTTTAAATGGATGGTGGGTTTTGACACGACGTGGTGTTTTGCTGTTAACTATGCTGCCGTCATAGTTTATATGAATTAGCGCAATCCTCGATGTTATTCGAGTTTTATTCATGTGATACAGAGGAAGAAGTCGTCTTGTGAATGACTATTCGGTAGTGTTGTTACATGATGAATGAATGGTGAAAAGTAATCATGACATCGTTTATAGATGTTAAATGGTAAAAGAGTCGTTGAGCCAGGTCGGTGAGAAAGTCATATATGGATATATGACTAATCCGGAGTGCTCTTGGAAAGCTGCATGCATGTGTCCTGAATCGAGATTTCAATTGCCTTCTAGTACGAGAAGTAAGAATGAATATCTTCTGGTATGTTGGTTGTGGTGTAAGAGATCTGAGCTTTCTTTGCATCTTGGCTTAGGAAAAATAAAATGAGTACACTTTGGTTGTTGTCGAACTCTTTCCAATGTGGCTTTTAGCGCTTTGGAGTTCGAGTTGTTGTATGTGGACCAATTGGGTTCATGTTACGGTTGGGCTGACTCATCAATGGTACTGTTTGTCCTGGTCCTTTAAGTGGAAGGATGTGTGGGCGAGGCTTTCTTATTAAGAGAAATCTGGTGTGGCTAATAGTTGATCGTAAATGGTGTAGAAGTGAAGAATAAAGGAAGGTTGTCTATGTCCCAATTCAAACCTTGTTGGAGAATTGTTTCCGTTTATGTGTCCCTCGGTAGGGTTGATCAAATTATTAGTGGACCACTTGGTGGTTGCTAGTAATTGCTTTCGGTTTTCGAAGAGTATTGGATCTTTTTGTCGCCGGGCTATTGAGCATGTTGTGCCAACCAAAGTGGAATGTTAAATTTGTTATTGATTTTGCGGGTTTTCAGAACCCTGGCCATAAAGTAGGCTTCTCCTTTCGGTGGTAGTGGGGTGGGTGTTGGTCTTGTTGTAAAAGATCAAAATGTAACCCCGATGGTTCAAGAAGTTAGTAATCTTAGAGTGTTGTGTCTCACTTGGTTTGCATCGTCGCGAATACGACGAACCACAGTTGAGAGGTTGAGGCGTCAATCAGCATTTGTGCGTGGGAGAGCGGAAGATGGATCTAGAAGTTGGTACCATGTCATACGGAGAGTGGCTTTGGTTAAAGGGATCGGGCACTTTAGTGCCAAGGGATGTATCGAAGGAGGAGTGTGAGGCTGTTTCCTTTAGGTAGTCTGTTTGGGATTTTATCCTATCGCTTGGGTCATGCCGAGGCCTTGTATGGGTGCTTTGGGTTTCAATGTTGAGTAAAGTTCTTGCAAGAGGTTGATCGTGGGTTATCGTTAGGCGTGGGTCTTCGAGCCTAAGTGTCGGGACCAGAATTTGCAAATCCGGACCCTCTGTGTATTCAGCACTAGTCGAGGAGCAGCTAGTGCACCGCAGTCTTAACATCGGTAAATATCACAATCATACCAATCGATACCATAAAAGTACTTTATTTAAATAATCAAAGCGGTTACTCGACCTTATGGTCAAGTTACAAATATATGCCTGCATAAGGCGAGACTTATTCAAAGAGAAATAACAGCAGCGAAAAATCAAATAACCCGTGGCGCCATCCAAGATACCACAGGCAATGCCAGTGGGCTCGCTTCCCTAAGTAGAGCGGATCCTCTTGGAGTTCCTCCTCCAAAGCCGGGCGTAGTCTCCTCTTCAAGCGGTGTTGTGTTGAGGCAAGGGTGAGTACTTGGTACTCGGCAAGTCATGCACAGAATGCAAGCTAATATACTATATGCATGGCTCGGTACAAAGGAATAGCTCAAGGTATATTTGCGATGCTTGACATTTGACAAGTAATATAAGTAGATTCAGCGGTAGAAATAAGTAAAGCATAAATAACTTTTCAAGCGGTTTAATAAACATTTTCCCCATCCTAAACCACATTTCCATCATCCTCATTATTAAACCAACCCGACTTTCCAAACCCAAGTTATTTTTGAGAAAATCTAACCCTTATTGTAATTCGGCGATGTCAATACCGCGGACACGGCTATTCGAATAGATTCTAAACTCTGCGAGAGGTTATGCACTTTACCCACAAGATACAGTCAAACACCACAAAGGCGAGTTCCCAGTAACAAAGTCTTTGGAAACCTCTAACAATACAAGTGGTCCTCCCAGGTTATTGCGCACTAACCCTTCCCTTCGCTAAGGCGAAGTCTAGGCCAATCAACCGTTAGATGGGTACTGGCCTCGGCCCGATGCGCTCCCGTACAACTTACACAAAGGGTGTAGTTGACCTCCTGAGGTCCCACAGTGCGTTATTAGCAACTTAGTCAACTAGGTCCGTCCCATTCGGACATGTGGTTGCCGCGTTAGACCCAGTTCAAAGGCTTGCAAGGTTAAGTCCTTAGGGTGACCAGGGCAAGACTACCCAAGAACCAAATCAACACTCCCAATGCCACAACTGGCCCACTGATTACTCTTGCCACATGCCCCGTTAAAATCGTTTATCAAACCCCAGTTGATTACCATGCACCACGTGCCATCAACATCACATGATACTTTTCCAAAACAGGTTCAATATATCATTAAGTCAATATTAACATTTGATTATGCAAAATCATGTCATGAGCACGTAGCAGGTCTAAGCAGTATACTACAACGGTCTAAAAACCCATGTTGGCAATTTAATAATGTCCAACTAGTAAACCACAACTAGGGTGACAAGGGTCATGGCACATACTTAAGTAATCAAGGTGTCATACAGCAAATTGGTATTTATCTAATCCCCCATATTTAAATAAAGTATTTTTCTAATTGAACTAGCATGCAATAGGTTAAATCAAAATAGATTTCGAAATAGGATCAACATGGTCAAAGCACAACTTGCCTTCAAAAAGTACTTGTTCTTGGAAAGCACAACTTGCCTTCAAAAAGTACTTGTTCTTGGTCTTGAGTTGGATCCTGAGTCAATACTTCTCCTTCAAATTCTTCCGGCACTTCAACGTCTACTCGTAAAGCGTGCAAATAACAAATACACAAATAAACAATAGGCAAAAACATCCCAAAACTCCAAATAAAATCCATAAACAGAGAGAACATAATTTTGTGGATTTTTAGAAACTGGAATCGTCAAATTTGGAGTGAAAACGCAAAAGTTATGATTATTTAAAGTTTAAATAATCAATTAAATAATTTTGCAGAGAAAAACTTTAGTCCAAAAATTAAATAAAATTCATGTTTAGGTAGATCTCAATTTTATACAAATTTAGAAATTTGAATCACTCAAATCGGAGTTGAAACGCAAAAGTTATAAGCGTTTGAAGTTTGAATCTAAATTTGAATCAATATTTCAAATTAATAAATCATTTTCTTTTTCGGAAATTAATTATTGCGTCAGCATGGACACGTGGCAGCCTCTGATTGGCTGGTGGCGTCGGCCGACTCATGGGCTCGGCTCACGGCGCGGTTTGGTCCACGGTGGACCCGGTCCCACGGCTCCACGTGATCGGCCAGGTGGGACCCACACAGCCGGTCGCGGATCTCACGCAAACCACGGTGGCGTGTGGGCCCTCGACATCGCGGCCCAGCGTGTCGAGGAGACGCGCGACAGCGTCCGCGGTCTTGACGCGTCGGTCCATCTCCCGGACACGCGTGGCGCCAATCGCGGCCGTTGGTTTGAAAATCAACGGCGCGGATTGGATCCAGGGTTAACACGTTAAAACTACTCGATGATCGTGGGCGTTCGATCTAGATCGGACGGTCGAGATCTAATCCTATAATAACCTTTGCTACGGCGCGTGGCGATTGTGAACCGTTGGATCTTGATCCAGCGGTCCCGCATCTAATCGGGTTTGGAACACGTGAACTCACCTCAACCGTCCGATCTGGATCGGCGGTGCCTGGCTTCGGGGGGCAGCGATGGCACGCGGTGGCGCTGGTTTGGCCGGAGAGGAAGGAGACGACCTTCGCAACGGCGTTTCTTCGCGATTCCGGCGAGATGAAGCGTGCGCCCAGGTTAAATCTGCTCACAGGAGTCCAAATCCGTCTTCGGTTTCGACGGCTGGCGGTTTCGGCGGAGAACGAAGAACACACGGCGGTATTCTTGACTCGGCGAGCAATAGCGGCTAGACGGTGGGGATCCTAGCGGCGCGAGCTAGGGTTCGGGACCCGGCGTGGGATGGCGATCCTCGTGCGATCCGGCATTAAATAGCCGGAGGCGTGCTCGGCGGAACCCTAGTCGGTCCTGGCCACGGCGCTCGGCGGCGGAGTCCGGCTTCGGACTCGGCGAGGAAGGCGACACGAGAACCGTCCACGTGGCACGATCAACGGCCCCGATCGGACCGGCGCGAAGCGGGTTGGTCGGACCACCCCAACCGTGCAGGCGGATCTCGGCCGTTGGATCCTGATCCAACGGTTGGGATTGATTAGGGTTGGGGCCGGTTCGGTCGAGTCACATGGCTCGGGTCGGACTCGAACTCGAGTCGACTTCGGGCTTCGATCGGATGAACGATGCTTAACTCGATTGATTTTACAGCGATTTAATATTTAAAATAATTGCCATTAATTCATTTAATTCATTAAAAATAGCAAATAACTCAGAAAAATTCCAGAAAAATTCTGGAAAATATTTTGGAACATTTTGGACTCATATAAAATATTTCCAACAAAATTTTATTTGCAAAATTAAATTCTTTAATTATTTCAAAATGGAATAAATTCAAATAAATTCCAAATAAATCCAAATAAATTCCAGAAAATTCCAAAAATTCACCAAAGTGCCAAATCACACATGAATTTAAGAAAAGCAAAATTTTGAGGTGTTACAAACCTCCCCTTAATAGAATCTAGTCCCGAGATTCGGGGCTCACTCTGAGAATAGGTTTGGAAACTCTTTCTTCAAATCCTCTTCGCTCCCAAAGTCGCTTCGCTCTCTGCATGGTTGCTCCACTTGAATCCTCTGAAGCGATTCGACTTATTTCTGGTTTCTCGATCCATTGTGTCTAGAATCCTCACGGGATGTTCCTTATAAGTCAAATCCTCTTGCAACTCGATTGATTCTAGCGGTGTCTGTTCCTCAGGAACTCGGAGACACTTCTTTAACTGGGACACATGGAATACATCATGTACTCCTGCTAACGACTGTGGCAACTCCAGCTGATAAGCAACTTCGCCTCTGCGGCTCAAAACCTTAAATGGTCCAACATAGCAGAGTGCGAGTTTCCCTTTGGCATGGAACCTCTTAACTCCCACGAGGCGTAACTCTAAGGTATACAAAGTCTTACGGTTCAAAACTCAAGTCTCGGCGATTGTCGGCATAACTCTTACATCGAGATTGGGCGATCTTCAACCTTTCCCTAATCATGGCGACCGCTCTTCACCTCTTGAAGAATATCAGGCCCAAAGACACGGCGCTCGCAGGTCTCATACCAAATCAATGGCGTCCGAAAGGGTCGACAATACAGTGCCTCAAAAGATGACATCTGTAAACTAGCCTTATAACTATTGTTGTAACTGAACTCAGCATACTGCAAACTCTTATCCCATGAGGTAGCATAAGCTAATGCGCAAGCTCTCTAAAGATCCTCCAGTATCTGGTTGACTATTTCGGTCTGTCCATCCGTGCATGGATGATAAGGCAGATCTTGAAGTTGAGCGGGTTCCCATGGCTTCATGCAACTTATTCCGAGAACCTTGAGGTAAATTGGGTACCCTGTCCGATACAATCCTCTTTGGCACTCCGTGCAAGCAGACAATCGACCATGTACAATTACGCTAATTTATCTCCCGAGTAAGTGGTCTTCACGGGAATAAAATGGGCTACTTTAGTCAAGCGATCCACTATAACCCATATGGAGTCATAACCCCTTGAGTCTTGACAAGCCGTAATGAAATCCATTCCGATTTCCTCCCACTTCCACTCAGGTATTTTCGTAGTGTAGCAATCCTGCTGGTCTCTGATGCATTGCCTTGACTCTCTGGCATACGTCGCACAATGCAACATGCTCGGCAACTTCACGTTTCATACTCGGCCACCAGAATCGCTCCCTCAGATCCTGATACATCTTGGCGCTTCCGGGATGAATTGAGTACTTAGAGTCATGGGCTTCTTTCAGAATCAGTTGCTTTAACTCCTTTTTGTTAGGCACACAAATGCGATCCTTCATCCATAACGTGCCTTGCTCATCCAACTTGAAGTCTTCTGCCTTGCCTTCTTCCTTGATGGACTTAATCCTACGGATCTTGTCATCATCCTTTTGTCCTTCTCGAATCTGATCCTCTAGGGTAGGTTTTACTTCTAATGCGGCCAAGAATCCGCTAGGTACAACCTCAATCTTCATTTTCTGAAAGTCCTCACATAACTCATCTTGATTTGTGGCTAGCAACATACTCACGGTATGGCTCTTCCGACTCAGAGCATCGGCTACTACGTTGGCCTTCCCGGGATGGTAATGGATTCCAACATTATAGTCTTTGATCAACTCTAGCCATCTCCTTTGCCTCATATTCAGATCCGACTGGGTGAATATGTACTTAAGGCTCTTATGATCCGTATACACTTCACATCTGTTTCCGATCAGATAGTGACGCCATATCTTCAAGGCATGCACTACGGCAGCTAACTCTAGGTCATGTGTCGGATAATTTTCCTCATGCGGCCTCAACTGCCTTGATGCATAAGCGACGACCTTTCCATTCTGCATCAGCACACATCCAAGTCCTTGGCGCGATGCGTCACAATAAATATCAAAGCTTTGAGCAACGTTCGGTAGAACTAACACCGGTGCTGATGTCAATCGCTTCTTCAGCTCCTGAAATCCTTCCTCGCATTCTGGCGTCCATGCAAACTTCTTTTCCTTCTTTAGCAATTGCGTAAGAGGTTTCGCAATTGTCGAAAAGCCTTCAATGAAACGGCGGTAGTATCCTGCCATTCCAAGGAAACTCCGAATGCAGGTCACGATCTTGGTGCTCCCAATGTAACACAGCTTCTACTTTGCTTGGATCTACGGCGACTCCTTCCGCGGTCATTACATGTCCAAGGAACTCCACTTTGTCCTTTCAAAAATCACACTTGCTGAACTTGGCGAAAAGTTGCTGTTCCCTCAGCTTTTCCAAAACTTGCCTTAAGTGTTCGGCATGTTCACTCTCTGTCTTGGAGTAGATTAGGATATCGTCTATGAACACGACGACAAACTTGTCCAAATATTCCATGAACACCTTATTCATCAAATTCATGAAATAAATTTGGCGCGTTAAATCGGTCCAAAAGACATAAGCGTAAACTCGTAATGTCCATATCTTGGCGAGAATGCGTCTTGAATATCTTACGATCGGATCTTCAAGCGATGGTATCGATCTCGAGATCAATCTTGGAGAAAACTCCGGCTCCTCTCAAGCGATCAAACAAATCATCAATCCTGGGTAGCGGATACTTATTCTTCCACGGTGACTTCGTTGAGTGCACGGTAGTCAATGCACATCCTGAAACTCCCGTCCTTCTTCTTGACAAACAAAGCGGTGCTCCCCACGGCGACGAACTCGGTCGGATAAATCCTTTCTCCATTAACTCTTCTATTTGTTTCTTCATCTCTACCAACTCCTCGGTGGACATCCGATAGGGTCTCTTTGCTATCGGTCTTTGTACAGTACAAGCTCTATCACAAACTCTATGTCCCTGTGCAGCGGCATACCGTAGATCTTCGGGGAAAAACATCGGGTACTCATTCACTCTTTGGGGCGTCATCTATGCTGATTGCCTTGGTACTGTTAACCATCAAGCTGTCCGTCTCTAATCATGCGGTGGCTTGAAATTCCACTTTCTTCCCACACGGGCTCTCAAGCGAGATAGTCCTTCGTCCACAATCCAATACAGCCTTGTGCTTGGATAACCAATCCATTCCCAAAATAACATCTAAGGTCCAGGTCTCCAAAATTATAAGGTTTGCTAGGAACTCTATTCCATCTATTAGTATTCTCACCCGGAACATCCTACTTTCGTTCGGAGTTCGAACCAGGGTTTGAACTAAAAGCATGCACTTAAGTCTTGCAATCCTCAAATCATTTCTAGTAGCAAAGCCTTGCGAAACAAGCGAATCTGAAGCTCGAGTCAAACAAAGCTGCTGCAGTGCTTGAGTTAACAAGTAACTTACCCGATCTGACGTCAGTAGCATTCTGCAGGCATCTGCGGTGACATGGTTGACTCGGCCTCTCACCACGGTGCAGGGTGTGGCTCCTGGTCTTTGGCGTCCTAGCTGGGGTGGTTCCTAGGTTGAAGCGAATCGGGGTCACTCCTGCTGTCTTCTTCGGACAAGCTGTTAGCAAAGTGTCCTGGCTCGTTCTGCGATTGTAGCGGCGTCTCACTGTTCCTTCATTGTTGCACAGGTAAGCGTTTCTAGCGAGGGGCTGGGGTCAGTAGTTACGATTGGCGGTGTCTTGGTGCCGAGGATGGTGTCCTTGTTGCATTACGTGGTTGGAATCGAAAAATTGATTTGGTGCAACTCTCGGTATTGCGTTCCACTGGCGTGATCCTTCTTTGTTGCATCCTCGCGCTTCCTGTTCTCATCCAGTTCCTTGCGCTTGTCCTCAAGAATAAGCGCCTTATTCACCAACTCTTGGAAATGCAGGAAGGTGTGGGTGATCATTCCTACTTGCAATCCTGAGTTAAGTCCCTTCATAAAGCGAGATTGTGCGGATTTATCTGTCGCTACATCCTCGGTGCGTAGCGTGCTAGGCTGTGTGAACTTATTCAGGTAGTCGGCCCTTTGGCTGATTACCTTGTTTGATGCTCTGAACTCCTCCTTCTTAAGGTCCATGATTCCTTCGAGCACGTGATCTTGTCGGAATGCACTGTGAACTCTTCCCAAGTGATATCTTGAGGGTTCTCTCGCGTGTACGAAGTTCTCCCACCATTCGTGTTTGTTCCTTCCAGCTGATGAGAAGCGTAGAGTACCTTCTCATTTCCTATGCATTGAGCTATGTGTAGCTTCCTCTCGATTGATCTTAACCAATCATCGGCCTCCAATGGATTGGCATTCCCAAAGAAAGTGGGTGGGTGAGTCCTCATGAACTCGGCAGTCTTGTATTACGGCGTTGTCCATGATTAACTTGATTAGCGTGGCCTGGCGGTGACGTGTTGCATTTGTTGCATCATAGCATGCATCAATCGAGTGCAGGCAGCGAGAAAAGCTCGAAATTCTGCACATCCGATTGGCGGTCTTTGGTGCTCCATCATTGGGGTTTCTGCTGGCGAGAACCACTCCTATTGCTTCCAAAGTTTCCACGGGTGTTCACCATCTGTCGATTTGCTCTAGGTTTAGAGATGAGAGGGAAGCAAGAATAGACAAGTAATATGGAACTTATGCGGGGCGAAAGGGGTAACTTTAAGGTCCAACTTTATTATTAATAACTTGGTATGGTTGCTTACAATGCCTAAAGGCCTTGCAACACATACTGCACACTCAGCAAACAAAGCAAATCCAAATCGAACTAACTCTGGAGTCTAACGCCTAAAGGGTGACTCTTTATTCTATGACGCGACTCGGCGAAGGAGTCTCACTATAGAACCTATGCTCACTCATCGAGAAAACCTCCACGGCCTGGGTACGGGTGCTGCGGCATAGGCGCGAAATGATTGCCATGTCCAGCAACTATGTCCTCTGTGGTAGTCGAAGAAGCAGTGTCCTCATCGAGGTCGACTCCTCGGATCACGGCTCGTGTAGCTCAATCGCTCTGGGTGCAGTCCGTACAAGGTCATCTCCAACTCGTCAATCCTTCGTAGAAGGTGTGCCACATACTCTTGAGCTTCCCGCCATCTGTTCTTCTCTGTCGTGATCTCCTTGCGGGCCTTCTGTAGCTCCTTGCTTGTATTATCTAGTACATCCTCCTGGGCGACGACAAATCGTGCCAACTGTGTAACCGTGGCATCCTCATCCTGAATTGCCTTCGGGTCAAGAAGGTTATCGCTGCGCGGATGATAACGGAACACCGTGCTCTCCAACTCTCTGGCGTAGATACTGGTAATGTGCCGCATTGCTCGTCGTGATACTTCTTGGATACCCATCTGCATTGTAGATCTCCTGGCGGTCTGGTGTGTCGAGGCGTGCACTGGCCCCTCTTCCTGGCAGGTACCTCAATCCTCACGTCACAAGCCTTGATCAATCCTGCTTGCCTGATCACTTCCACTTGGTATTGCGGCTTTTCAAAATCTCCGAGAGTCTGTAGCATGTGCCAAAGCTCTGCGGCGTGACCAACTCCCAGATCAACGTAGTTGAACTCTTCCTCCATCTGCCACAAGAGTGCTTTACGTAAGAACTCGGAATTTTTAAATTGTGACAAGGTAAGGGAAAATTTTAGCAAGAGACAAGAAAAGAGAGAAGGGGATAAGTCGAGATGTCATTTCTTGTCTTGACCAATTTTTAGCTTTTTAGAAAATAGGTTTTATCCTCACTACGACCATTCTAGCTGGGGTTGAGCCTACAGTCAACCTGGCTCTGATACCACCTCTGTCGGGACCCCGAATTTGCAAATCCGGACCCTCTGTGTATTCAGCACTAGTCCAGGAACGCGCTAGTGCACACAGTCTTAACATCGGTAAATATCACAATCATACCAATCGATACCATAAAAGTACTTTATTTAAATAATCAAACTGGTTACTCGACCTTATGGTCAAGTTACAAATATATGCCTCGCAAGGCGAGACTTATTCAAAGAGAAATAACAGCAGCGGAAAATCAAATAACTTCGTGGCGCCATCCAGTATACCACAGGCAACTGACTGGGCTCGCTTCCCTAAGTAGACGGATCTTCTTGGAGTTCCTCCTCCAAAGCTGGCGTAGTCTCCTCTTCAACTGGTGTTGTGTTGAGGCAAGGGTGAGTACTTGGTACTCAGCAAGTCATGCACAGAATGCAAGCTAATATACTATATGCATGGCTTGGTACAAAGGAATAGCTCAAGGTATATTTGCGATGCTTGACATTTGACAAGTAATATAAGTAGATTCGAAAGCAGTAGAAATAAGTAAAGCATAAATAACTTTTCAAGCAGTTTAATAAACATTTTCCCCATCCTAAACCACATTTCCATCATCCTCATTATTAAACCAACCCAGCTTTCCAAACCCAAGTTATTTTTGAGAAAATCTAACCCTTGACTGTAATTCCCGAGCGATGTCCAATACCGCGGACACGGCTATTCGAATAGATTCTAAACTCTGCAGAGGTTATGCACTTTACCCACAAGATACAGTCAAACACCACAAAGGCGAGTTCCCGTAACAAAGTCTTTCGGAAACCTCTAACAATACAAGTGGTCCTCCCCGGTTATTGCGCACTAACCCTTCCCTTCGCTAAGGCGAAGTCTAGGCCAATCAACCGTTAGATGGGTACTGGCCTCGGCCGATGCGCTCCCCCGTACAACTTACACAAAGGGTGTAGTTGACCTCCTGAGGTCCCACAGGTACGTTATTAGCAACTTAGTCAACTAGGTCCGTCCCATTCCGGACATGTGGTTGCACGTTAGACCCAGTTCAAAGGCTTGCAAGGTTAAGTCCTTAGGGTGACCAGGGCAAGACTAACCGAGTTGGTTACTGTTCATCCGACCGAGCCCGAGTCAGACTCGAGTTCGAGTCCGACCCGAGCCACGTGACTCGACCGAACCCACTCGGCCGAGCCCTAACCGCGTGACCGTTGGATCTTGATCCGCGGCCACGATTGAGCCACGCCACCGAGCCCGAGCCCGGCCAGGAGCGGCCCGGCTCGCGAGTCCGACCGGACCCAAACTCGCGCACCGTTGGATCGAGATCCAGCGGTGTGCGTGTGCCACGCTCACCCTCTCCGTGCCGCCGGACTCCGCCGTCGAAACGTGTCGACCTCTCGGTCTCCGTGCGTTTCCGCAGGCGCCGAGGCTGCTATTTAATGCGCCGCCACCACGGTCGTGACCTAGACTTCAGCGCACCCGTGAGCCTGAACAACGTCGCCGAGCGCCGCCCGTTCAGCGCAATCGCTCGCCGGAGTTGCCGTAACGCTCGCCCGCGATTTTCGCTGCGTTAAAATCGCCGTCAGTGCGTCCTCTGCCGCCCGTTGACCCCAGATCCGGACTCACCGCGGCGAGAGGCGCGCAGGGGATCTTTCACGCCGGCGGGCGCGCCCGAACGCGCCGTCGGCAAGGTCGTCGTCCTCGCGCCCGGTGAGCAGCGCCGCCGCAAGCCATCGCCGGACCGCGAGCTCTCTCGGCCGTCCGATCAAGATCAACGCCGAGATCACGCCCACGCCGCCATACGGTGAGATTGCGTTCACGATTTCGAGATCTAATCTCGACCATCGGATCTAGATCCAGCGGTCCGAAATCAATGCGTTAACCCAAGCGGCGTCAACACTGGATCTAATCCGCGCCGTTGATTTTAAAACCAACGGCCGGGATTGCGCCACGTGTCGGGAAGTTGGGACCGACGCGGTCGGCGCCCCACGCGCAGCGTGCGTGTGCCGACACGCGAGGCGGCGTGTCGAAGGGCCCGCATGTCGGCCGGGCTGTCGGCCGGTAAGCGGCGTCACCCATGGCGTCACGCAGTGGGTCCCACATGTCGCACTGAAGTGAGCCCGGCGTAGGCGATGACGTCACCCGAGTGGGCCCACATGTCAGTCTCACGTGGAGTCGTGGACCGAGTCCACGGTGGACCCGAGCCGAGCGTGGACCACGTCCATGGACCGGCTGACGTCAGCCGACCAATCAGAGGCTGCCACGTGTCCATGCTGACGCAATAATTAATTTCCGAAAAAAGAAAATGATTTATTAATTCGAATAATGATTTCAAATTTAGATTCAAACTTCAAACGCTTATAACTTTTGCGTTTCAACTCCGATTTGAGTGATTCAAATTTCTAAATTTGTATAAAATTGAGATCTACCTAAATATGAATTTTATTTAATTTTTAGACTAAAGTTTTTCTCTGTAATATTATTTAATTGATTATTTAAACTTTAATAAATCATAACTTTTGCGTCTTAACTCCAAATTTGATTTATTCAGTTTCTAAAAATCCAGAAAATTATGTTCTCTCTGTTTATGGATTTTATTTGGAGTTTTGGGATGGTTTTGCCTATTGTTTATTTGGGTATTTGCTATTTGCACGCTTTACGAGTAGGCGTTGAAGTCTTGGGAGGGATTCGAAGGAGAAGTGTTGATTCGAGGATCCAACTCAAGACCAAGAGCAAGTACTTTTTGAAGGCAAGTTGTGCTTTGACCATGTTGATCCTATTTAGAAATCTATTTTGATTTAAACTATTGCATGCTAGATCAATTAGAAAGATACTTTGTTTAAACATGGGGGTTAGATAAATACCAATTTGATGTATGACACCTTGATTATCTAAGTATGTGCCATGATCCCTTGTCACCCAAGTTGTGGATTACTAGTTGGACATTATTAAATTGCCAACATGGGCTTAGATCGTTGTAGTATCTTGCTTAGACACCTTTACGTGCTCATAACATGATTTTGGACAATCAAATGCTAATATTGACTTAATGATATATTGAACCTGTTTTGGAAAAGTATCATGTGATGTTGATGGCACGTGGTGCATGGTAATCAAGCGGGGTTTGATAAGCAGATTTCGATCGGGGCATGTGGCAAGAGTAATCAGGTGGGCGGTTGTGGCATTGGGGATGTTGATTTGGTTTTTGGGTAGTCTTGCCCTGGTCACTCTAAGGACTTAACCTTGCAAGCCTTTGAACTAGGTCATACTTGCAACCACATGGTGGAATGGGACGGCCCTAGTTGACTAAGTCGCTAAGGACTCACTTGTGGAGCCTCGAGTGTCGATTACACCGTTTGTGTGATTGTGCGGGGGCGTATCGTGGCTGTGGCCGGATACCCATCTAACGGTGTGTTGGTCCCATACTTCGCCTTGGCTAAGGGAAGGGATGGTGTAGAAACCTGAGCAGGAGAGGACCACTGTGTTGTTTGAGGCTTCCGAAAGGCTTTGTTACTGAACTCGCCTTTGTGGTGTTTGACTTGTATCTTGTGGGTAAAGTGCATAACCTCTGCAGAGTTTAGAATCTATTTAAATAGCCGAGTCCACTGATCTTGGACAATGCTCTGAATTACAGTCAAGGGTTAGATTTTCTCAAAAATAACGTTGGTTTGAAAAGTTGGGTTGGTTTAATAATGAAGATGATGGAAATGTGGTTTAGGATGGGGAAAAATGTTTGTTAAACTTCTTGAAAAGTTATTTATGCTTTACTTATTTCTACTTGCTTTAATCTACTTTTATTACTTGTCAAAAGCTGTTTCGCAAATATACCTTGAGCTATTCCTTTGTACCAAGCCATGCATATAGTATATTAGCTTGCATTACATTGCATGACTTGCTTGAGTACCAAGTACTCACCCTTGCCTCAACACAACACCAGTTGAAGAGGAGACTACGCCCGGCTTCGGAGGAGGATTTCCAAGAGGACCCGTCTACTTAGGGATGCGAGCCCGGTCGGTTACTGTGGTATCTTTGGATGGCGCCACGCAGTTTATTTGATTTTCATTTGCTATTATTTTTCTCTGAATAAGTTTCGCCTTGCAAGGCATATATTTGTACCTTGGCCATAAGGTCAAGTAACCCTTTGGTTATTTAAATAAAGTACTTTGATAATATCGATTGGTATGATTGTGATATTTACCGATGTTAAAGACTGTGTGCACTAGCACGTTCCTGGACTAGTGCTGAATACACAGAGGGTCCGGATTTGCAAATTCGGGGTCCCGACAGAGTCCAAATCCGTCTTCGGTTTCGACGGAGCGGCGCTGGTTTGCGGCGGAGAACGAAGAACACACGGCGGCTGTTCTTGACTCCGGCGAGCAATAGCGGCTAGACGGTGGGGATCCTAGCGGCGCAAGCTAGGGTTTCGGGACCGGCGTGGGATGGCGATCCTCGGGGTGCGATCCGGGCATTAAATAGCCCCGGGAGGCGTGCTCAGGGCGGAACCCTAGTCGGTCCGCCGGGCGCCTTCGGCCGGCGAGTCCGGCTTCGGACTTCGGCGGGGAAGACGGCACGAGAACCATCCACGTGGCACGATCAACAGCCCCGATCGGACCGGGCGCGAAGCGGGTTGGTCGGACCACGCCCCAACCGTGCAGGCGGATCTCAGCCGTTGGATCCTGATCCAACGGTTGGGATTGATTAGGGTTGGGAGCTGGTTCAGTCGAGTCACATGGCTCGGGTCGGACTCGAACTCGAGTCTGACTCGGGCTCGGTCGGATGAACAGTAACCGGCTCGGTTGATTTTCCAGCGATTTAATATTTAAAATAATTTCCAGTAATTCATTTAATTCATTAAAAATAGCAAATAACTCAGAAAAATTCTAGAAAAATTCTGGAAAATATTTTGGAACATTTTGGACTCGAATAAAATATTTCCAACAAAATTTTATTTGCAAAATTAAATTCTTTAATTATTTCAAAATGGAATAAATTCAAATAAATTCCAAATAAATCCAAATAAATTCCAGAAAATTCCAAAAATTCACCAAAGTGCCAAATCACACATGAATTTAAGAAAAGCAAAATTTTGGGGTGTTACACTAAGCATCTTACCATCGGGTCTCGATCAGTGTAGTTCCAGTGGCTTTAGTCAGAGAGAGAAGCAGTTTGGGAACTGGAGTCTCGCATGCGCAAGAAGTACCCTGAGCTTTTCGCCTCAGGTATGAGATGTGAAACCTAGCTATCTTTTGCTTTGTTGGGTTGCGTATTGATGTGTCTTGGATTCGAGGTCGAATCCTGTTGAAGGGGGGAGAATGTGACACCACGGAGTGTCGTATCTTATAAAATGTGAATGTTGAGGTTAAAAACTTTATAAAATGTGAAAATGGAGGTTAAAACTTTACGTTATGCCGTTTATAGCGTGTTTTTGGGCCGTTTTCGGGTGTTTGGGCCTCTCCGGGGGACTTTGGGCCTTGGGGGCTGAGTTGGGCCTCCGGTGGAAGGGTTTGGGCCCAAGGGGGAGACTTTTGGGCAGCCAAATCTGGCCCCCACCCCTTGGTGCGCCCCAAACTCCCTCTCCCAACCCTAGCCGCCACCCCCTAGCCCCCCCATGCGCTTCCACCCTTCCCCTTCCTCTCCATCTTCCCCCATGGCGCCACCACCCCTCTCCTCCGCTCTCCACCTCCCTTGCTGCCCCTAGGGGAGTTCTTCACCTCAACACCTCGAAGATCCGTCCATTGGAGCACTCCGCAACGAGGAGATCTGGTGGATTTGGAGCGAGGAAGGAGATCGCGCGAACCGGGAGGAGATCCGTTGGGTTTTCCGTCGTCGGGCGAAGGTATGGCCATGGGAATCCTTGGGGTTGGTCTAGGATCTGTTCTAAGGGTGATTATGATGTTTTTAGATCAATTGGTGGTGTTGGAATTGAGTAGATTAGATGAAATCTAGAAGTTGCCATGTTCTCTGTTTCGGGCAGCATGAGCAGTCGACCTAGGGCTTGGGATTTCATCAATTTAGATTCAGAATTTGGTCGTACGGCTGTTGAAGAAGTTGTAGGTAATTTCAATATATTTCCGTGGGTATAAAGAATGTCCAATTCCGCCCAGCCGTTTGAAAGTTATGATCGTTTTACCGAGCGTGTTAAAATCTGTGACGTGATTGGAACAGATCACGGTATTTTGTAGATTAAACAACTTTAGAGTCCGAATCAGTTTTTCCATATACTTAGAAAAAGTTGGGAAATTTCCTAAGCTACGCGAGGAAGTACTCTTTTAATTGATTTGGAGTCTTTGATCCCGAGTTATGCCTTTTGGAAGGCTGCTGTCCCGACGGGACAGAACCTCTGTTTTTGGGTTTAGCGAGTAGTTTGTGATGTCGGGGTAGAAGAGGGTTTGCTTACTGTTTTGTGGACATGATTTTGGGTGTGTGGTACCCATGTGCAGGTGGTGTGACCCCGGGAGTGCCTTCTACTTCTCGCCAATCCGTTGCCCGTGGTTGAGGCAAGTGTATTGTAATGGATAGCGGTTTGTAGGTTGCTAGTTGAGACTAGATGAAATTGATTATATGATATGATCACTTGCCATGCTTTAATGATTGCCATTGATATGATGAGTATGCTTATTATGTTATGATGCCATATGTTAATGTACAAGTTAATTATGATGTTGGCATGTTTGCATACATGGCATGATACATGGCCCGGGCGGTGAGAAAGTCATAACTAGTCCGGGGAAGGTCGGTGAGAAAGTTATGACTATTCCGGAGAGCCAATGAGTAAGTCCTACATCGTGATTCCATCCATCGCGGTGTTTGGAAGCGAGGAGTAGGCACCCTCCATCTTCGGGATGGAAGGGGGGAGAGGGTGCACGCCGACGGGTGTGTACTCAACCATACCGGTATGAGTTTCCAAGGAAACATGAGCATCGCATCGCATTGCATACATAATGGTGATGATATTGATATGTGATCATGAATGAGATGAAAGACATGATATGAGTTGTTATAGCCATGTAATTGTTTTTGTGTACCTTTGCAATATGCTTGCTGAGTGTTGAACTCACGCTTGTGCTTTCTTGTTGTTTTAGGTACCATGAGATCGGCATGCGGGGAAGGGAATTAGTCACACTTCTATACGTAGCGTCACTCAATTGTTCCCACAGTCACTCAATTGGGTCTTGATAATACATTAAGTGTGATGCATATTGATTTATGGTTTAGTTTTGCGATATGAGAGTCTTATTGTTCGTTTGGCTCATGGAGACATTGAATGCTTGGGATTAGACTTATATTGCTGTCATGCCTTTAATTATTGTTGTTTTAGATGCCTCTTATATTGCCATATATTGCTATGCTGTTGATGTTCCTTCAATTCTTGTTAAAACAAAGGAGATGGTGCCGAAATTTCGGTTTTTAGCATTTGCTCCTTTGCTGTAATTTACCTTAATTTATGTTATTTAGATGTTGTTTAGCCTATGTTTGGTAGCATTCAGGCATGCTAGATGCCGGGGTGTTACAAAAGTGATCCACTTGATTACCAGTTTAGCATTTTAATATTACACATGAAAAATTATAAACATGATGACACCTTCTCATAACTACACTTGCTTATTCCTTTATATGAAAATTAGCCCTTCATGATGATCGACGCATGTGTAGCTTGCATCCTCAGTTTGTTCTTCTGGGACCATGATGGCATTTCCGATAGGAGGCAACTCATCAAATTGATTGTACTCTTACTTATCTACTACATTCTCAACTCCGACAATTCTTCTTTTTCCCTGAAGAACTACGTGGCGCTTCTTGTTGGATGGGTCGGTTACATAGAATACTTGAACAACTTGGTTAGCGAGTACGAATGGTTCATCTTGGTATCTGACACGTTCGAGGTCCACAGTTGTGACGCCATACTTGTCGACCTTCACGTGCAGGAGATGGACCCACTGGCACCGAAATAGGGGAATCTTGAAAAGTACGTAGTCGAGCTCCCAAATCTCCTCTATAAACCCATAGTAGGAGCTCCTTATCAACCCAATAGTATTTAACGCATCTATGCGGACAGCGCTGTTCTGGTTTGTGCTCTTCATATCCTGATCTCTTGTATAAAATGTGTACCCATTTAAGTCATATCTTTTCCATGTAACAACTGTAAAAGTTGGTCCTTTTGTCAACCATGCTAGCGTGTCATCTGACGAGTTCCCAGTGATGGGTTGCTCCTTCAACTATTTGTTGAACTGAAGGTTATGCTGTCTTGTGATCCAAGACTCCTGCCATGTCGGATTCTCTTGCTTTAGCCATTGCTTGTGCTCAACAATATAGGCAGACACTACAGCCATGTGTTGCAAAACCGTGAAATGGGCTCGAGCATACGCAACCGAATCAAGCGTGATTGCTTTCCTTTCGATGGTCCCGATACGTTGGAGCCTCCCTTCATGGCGAGATCAAGGCACACCAATCGGTTCGACCTAGGCCATGTAATTAACGCAGAACTCGACGACCTCTTCAGTTGCATAAGCTTCGACAATGCTACCCTCCGGCCGAGATCGATTTTGTACGAAAGACTTGAGAATTCCGATGTACCTCTCGAATGGGTACATGCTACGTAGGAATACCAGCCCACACATCTTTATCTCTGTCACAAGGTGAACAATGAGATGGACCATGATATCAAAAAATGATGGAGGGAAATACATCTCAAGATTACATAGAGTCATCACCACCTCATCCTGCAGAGCATCTAGTCCTTCAGGATCGATGACCTTCTGAGCGATTGTGTTAAAGGAATAACACAACCTCATGATTGTCTCCCGGACCTTGACTGGCAAAATGCTTCTAATTGCGATAGGGAGCATCTTTGTCATCAGCACATGACAATTATGAGACTTCATACCGTTTAATTTCAAATCTTGCATCGAAACAAGTCTCTTCATATAGGAGGAGTAGCCGAACGGAACTTTCACACCATGTAAGCACTAGCACAGTTCAGTTCTTTCGGCCTTTGACAAAATATAACAAGCAAGTTCCAAGTACGTACGTCCTTTATCAGTCTCTTTCGGTGCTAACTCAGGTCTTATGCCCATATCGACCAAGTCAAGTCGTGCATTGATACCATCCTTTGTTTTGCCCTTAATGTTGAGTAAGAGACCAATCATGCTGTCACAGACATTCTTATCGACGTGCATGATGTCGATGCAGTGGCGAACTTCTAATTGCTCCCAGTAAGGTAGGTCCCAAAATATTGATCTCTTCTTCCACATGCTCTTCTCACGAGTACATGATTTACGTCCCTTTCCATAGGCACCATCCAAGTCCTTAACAATGTCATGAACATATCTCCCGCTCAAAGGCCTTGGAGTTGAACCGTTTTCGTTCCTTCCGTCGAAAAGTTGCTTCAACTTGCGATATGGGTGATTCCTCCGAAGGAACCTACGGTGACGCATGTACACAGTTTTGCGGGAGTGATTTAGCCATACACTGTCAGTATCATCTAAGCAATGAGTGCAGGCTTTGGATCCTTTTGTACTTTGGCCTAACAAGTTACCAAGGGCAGGGTAATCATTTATGGTGCAGAACAACAGGCAGTGTAAAGAGAAGTTCTCCCGTTTGTGCGCATCCCATACGCGTACCCCGGTAACCCACAATATTTTTAGATCTTCCACCAATGGAGCTAGGTACACATCAATATCGTTCCCAGGTTGTTTCGGTCCTTCGATAAGTACAGACAACAAAATGTACTTTCGCTTCATCAACAACCAAGGAGGAAGGTTCTACATACAAAGATTTACGGGCCAAGTGCTATACCGGCTGCTCATATTACCAAAAGGATTCATTCCATCTGTACCCAATCCAAACCTTATATTCCTTGGATCCGCATCGAATTCTTGATAGCTCCTATCGATGTTTCTCCATTGGATCGAATCAGTAGGGTGCCTTAGCATTCCATCATTCTTACGCTCCTCGGAGTGCCAACGCAACAGTTTGCCTCCTTTGGGTTCCCAAACAAACGCTTCAAATGTGGAATTACAGGCAGATACCATGCCACCTTAACAGGAGGTCCTTTTTCCAACTCGATCCTCTTGCCATCATCAACTGAATGAATTTTACACTTGTATCGGGATGCGTTGCACACCGGACATACATGCAAGTTTGCGTACTGTTTGTGGTACAGGATACAGTCGTGCGGACATGCATGTATTCTTTCTACTTCCATTCCCAAGGGACAAAGAACCTTCTTGGCTTTGTAGGTGGTTGTCGGCAACTCATTTCCCTCTGGAAGCATGCCAGCCAATAGACGTAACAGCGCTATGAAACACTTGTCGGACCAACTGTTGCTTGCCTTCAATTTCAGTAGTTCAAGTACGGATGACAACCTTGTGTATTTCAACTTGCACCCTGGGAACAAAGGTTTCTCCGAGTCCTCCATCAAGCCCTGAAACTTTCCATGTTCCCTATCATCAAGGTTTCCTTCTGTGTCGCGCAGCATCTGATCCAGACTGTCATCCTGCAACCTATCCTCATCAGAAGCACAATCAATATGACCATCCGACATATCATTGACTTCGTCGACGATATTAACAGTACTAGTTGCTTCCTGTATATTCTGCTCTTCGCCATGACTGGTCCAACATGTATAGCCCCCTTTGAAACCCCTTCGAATCAAATGTGCTTCGATCTGTGCTGAGTTTCGAAACATCTTCGAATTTTCGCAATCAATGCATGGACAAGACATAAATTGCTCCCCCTTATGAAACATAACCTCCTCTGCAGCTCTTTTAAAGTTGGTGTAACACCCCATAAATCTCAACTGTTGTACAAGAACAATTCAACAGCATCTCCCCTAAAACAGGATAATACGGAAGCAATTCGAATAGGAATAAAATCACGACAACAATACTAGAGACAACGAGTCTAATTCAACAAGGTATCAACCATAAATATAACACATCTCTAATGGGACAACCATATACGAGAACAAGTTTAAAGGGAACAACAATGGGTCTATATGTAATAAAATTTCAGCAAGCTAATGAATTATTTAAAGCACTAGTTCATATGAGTCGTGATGACACCATAAGGTTTATTGTGCTGCTAGCCCACCCTTCATGCTTACGTCTCACGTGCGCTACCTGAAAACATGAAAACAGCAAGTAGTGAGATTGGGTAATCTCAGCAAGCGGAACAACTAATACAAATAACACATCCACCATAAATCTAGTATACCACATTCCTCACATCCAATACCACATCATAGAGTCCACACAACCTCCGTAAAATGCATATGATTGTGCACATGCTTATGCCATGATCCTCCTCACCGTGCCCTTTCTCAGGAACACACGGTGTTGTACGGCTCTGATCGCGCCGCGTTGGCATCGACAAACTTCCAATGCATGATTATGCAGTTAATGCTTCATGCATGAATTCATTCATAACCCCCCCAATGAGTCCACATGTTTGCATATCATCATATAGCATGGATAGAAAGCAAATATCATTGAGATGAAATGTTTAGACAATTCATCAGGTAAACAACATCATTCTTCACCTTACTCATGATTCATAGCCAAACCACAACATCACAATGCCAGTCAAGATATTGCAATCCTCAAAGCAAGTGATTAAACCATGTATGATTGCTGTAATTGGAGTTTATAATGAAGGCGAAGCAAACAATGATGTATAGCTTAACAATACAACTACTTCCACTTGCCTTTACCGACGTAGATGACGAATCTAGTTGCGTCCAGCAGTGGCACCACCTGAACAAACAATATTTCGGTAGATAGCGACATCACAATTGATCACACAATTCAAACACACACTGCCTACTCCCCGTTCCCATTTAAACGTCAAAAAACCCCGATCTGTCCGGATCGAACAGTAGCACCCTCTCTTCCTAATTTCGTATCTTTTTTCTACTGTTCATAAAAATACAAAAAAATTACAGTAGCTAGATATTGACGAGATCTACAACTTTCATCAAGGTCAAAAATTTAAATTCTGCTGTTAAATATGCCTAAACAACCGTCCAATAGAGTGGACGAAATCTGTTTCCAGATTCTGTTCGTCATCTTCCAACAGTGATAACTCTCAGACCGACGCACCAAAAATTCTGAAAAAAATTATAGAAGCTAGGTCGCGACGTTATATACAACTTTCTAGTTATAGGTTTCTGCAGGAAAATCGTGTAGGTCACGCAAAATGCGAAACAAGCTGCGCTGCACAATCTGCCACCACAGAAACAGCACCATGTGAACGACTACACTTCTACCCCTTCAAATCCCATCCAAGCCGATCACCACCAGATCTAAAACACTCCCAAACCTAGGTAGAAACAGGGGGGAAAATTCTGGAAATTTACCTAGAGTCCTTCCTCGAGAATCCATGGAAAGCACGCGACGAACCCCGAATCTGAAATCTGCTCGTCCTCCACGCCTCCACGGATCCCTTCTCGCTCTCTCCTTCGTGTTTCGTGGTAGATCTTGAGCCACCACGCAGGGGAGGAAGAGGAGGGGGTGCGACTGCTAGGGGGAGGAAGGGGAGGCGCCTTAGGGTTTGGGGAGGGGTGGCGCCACCTAATGGGGAGGTGGGCCGGCCCACCAAGGCATGGGGAGGAGAAGGTGGGAAGGGAATTCCCGGCCCAGGCGCAGGTTGCCTCAGCCCAACTAAATCTAGCCCCAAACTCCAATTTTTAATATTAAATTGCAGCATATTCTTCAAATATTTCATTCCCCGACAAAACCCTACTTCTTTCCGGAACAACCAAGAAAGAAAACCCTAGGATCGCTCTCAAGTTCTAGGGCATTACAATCTCCCCTCCTTAAAAGGATTCGTCCCCGAATCTTCTCCTTTTAGCTACGGACCTAAAAGGAAAAGGAAGGCAAAAGGTAAACCACGACTTACCCCCAGCATCCTCAAAGAGTGTAGGATACTTCTTCCGCATCTGGTCCTCAGGTTCCCAAGTTGCCTCCCGCTCAGACTGATTGGTCCACAAAACTTTCACAAATCTGATGGTTCTCCTCCTCATGACTCGCTCTAAAGAGTCTAAAATTCGAAGTGGATGGCACTCCAAAGTCAAATCTTGCTCAACTGTAATCGGCTCCAAGTCAATCTTATGCTCTGGGTCATGGAGATACTTCCGTAACATAGAGACATGGAAGACATCATGCACTCCCTTCAAAGAGTCTGGCAACTCCAGACGGTATGCCAAACTGCCCACCCGGCCCACCACTGGGAACGGACCAATGTACCTCAGGCTAAGCTTGCCGGTAGTACCAAAACGGACTATACCCTTTGATGGAGATACCTTGAGAAGGACTTGATCACCCACTACAAACTTCAAATCTCATCTTCTGTTATCGGCATAACTCTTCTGACGGCTCTGGGCGGCCAGGAGGTTCCGCCGTATCTCTTGCACCTTCTCGAAGGTCTGTTGAACCCAATCCGGACCCTGCAATGATTTTTCACCGGCTAGATCCCAGCAAAGCGGAGAAACACATTTTCGACCATAAAGCACCTCGAATGGAGCCATCCAAATACTAGCCTGGTAACTATTATTGTAGGCAAACTCTACCAAGGCCAAGTGATCCTCCCAACTTCCCTTCCAAGAAAGAACACACGCTCGAAGCATGTCCTCTAGAGTCTGGATGGTCCGCTCAGACTGGCCATCTGTCTGAGGATGAAAAGATGTGCTGAGAGAGAGTTTTGTTCCCAAAGCACTATGCAAGCTCTGCCAAAACAGGGACACAAATCTAGTGTCTCGATCGGAGACAATCGATTTAGGCACACTATGGAGTCTAAGCACTTCCTTCATGTACAAGGGAACTAGATCTGGTGCCGAATTGGTTGTCTTCATTGGAATAAAATGTGCAGACTTAGTGAGTCTATCCACAACCACCCAAATGGCATCTCTACCTCGCGGTGAGCGGGGTAACCCAATCACAAAGTCCATAGTGATGTGTTCCCACTTCCATTCCGGAATTTCCAATGGTCGTAGAATGCACCACAGGTCTCTTATGCTCAGCTTTTACTGTTGGCACACTCCACAAGAAGCCACATACTTGGCAATATCCACCCTCATCCTCTTCCACCGTAAACTCTGTTTCAGATCCCGATACATCTTGGTCTCGCCGGGATGAGCGAAATCTGAGTCCTATGGGCTTCCCTTAGAATGTCCATCTTCACATCCGATTTCTGAGGCACACAAAGACGGCCTCTAAACCGAATAGAACCATGCTCGTCTATACTGAATTCCCGAGGTTTCCCCTCTGAAATCCTCCGCCGAACCTCCTGAAGCAAATGATCCTGCAACTGAGCCTCATGCACTCGCTCGGGTATGCAAGACTGAATGATCATCTGAGTCTCATCTTGCGCAACCCCAGCAAAACAGTAAGTGACCTGTCCTCTTTCCAACTCTGCAACCAAGGGCAAAGCAGTCTTGGGGACACCCGTTCTACTCAAGGCATCCGCCACGACATTAGCCTTGCTGGGATGATACTGGATCAACACATCAAAGTCCTTTATCAATTCCAACCACCTACGCTGCCGCAGATTCAGCTCCCACTGGGTGAATATATATTTGAGGCTCTTATGATCAGTGAAAATATCACAAGACTCCCCATAAAGATAGTGCCTCCACAATTTCAAGGCAAAAACCACTGCGGCTAACTCGAGGTCATGGGTGGGATAATTCTGTTCATGAGTCTTCAACTGTCTTGAAGCATAAGCGATGACACAGCCTTCTTGCATGAGCACACAACCCAAACCAATCCTGGAGGCATCTGCATACACTGTATAACGCTTGCCACACACAGGTAAGGATAAAATAGGTGCATTGACCAGTTTGCTCTTTAGCGTCTGGAAACTAGCCTCACATTCCCCTGACCAGATGAAAGGAACCCCCTTCTGCGTGAGCCTTGACATCGGTTTAGCAATGATAGAAAAATTGTGCACGAAGCGCCGATAATAACCTGCCAACCCAAGGAAACTCCTGATTTCCGTCACACTAGACGGTCTTCGCCATCCAACCACAGCAGCAACCTTCTTTGGGTCAACTGTGATACCACTTTGGTTGATGACATGCCCAAGGAAACTCACCTCCGACAACCAGAAGGCGCACTTCTTGAGTTTGGCATAGAATTGATTTCTACGAAGAGCTTCCAAAACTAGACCGAGATGTACGGCATGCTCCTCCTCGGACTTCGAGTAGACAAGAATGTCGTCAATGAAGACGACGATAAAGACATCAAGATATTCATGGAGCATCCTGTTCATGGCTTCCATAAAGACGGCAGGAGCATTCGTTAGTCCAAAAGACATGACTATGAACTCAAAATGCCCGTACCTCGTGTTGAAAGCCGTCTTTTCAATATCCTCCTCCTTAATCCGCAACTGATGATACCCAGATTGCAGATCGATCTTGGAGAATACTTTGGCACCCCTCAATTGATCAAAAAGATCATCAATACGAGGCAATGGGTACTTGTTCTTAATGGTAACTTGATTGAGCGCCCGGTAGTCCACACATAGCCGCTTGGTGCCATCTTTCTTCTCCATGAACAAGACCGGAGCCGCCCAAGGAGACGAGCTCACTCTAATAAACCCCTTCGCTAAGAGTTCATCCAGTTGCCTCTTCAACTCAACTTGTTCTACTGGAGCCATCCGGTACGGGGTTTTATAGATTGGCCTCGTACCAGGAACAAGGTCAATGCGGAAAGTAGTATCCCGCTCTAGGGGCAATCCCGGAAGCTCACTGGGAAACACATCTGGATAACGACAAACTATAGCAATGCCCTCCAAACTCTTCTCTTCCTCTCGACCCTCAACCATGGACCAGAGGACCCCTGATTTCAACATCTGGGAGCTTGGGAATAGCTGACACAAAAAGGAGAGGGAGTACCGCATAGCGCTCCCCTGGAAAATTAACTCTTGCCCAGAAGGAGCATGCAAAGTAACTGTCCTCCAAGCACAATCAATCACCGCTTGGTACTGAGATAGCCACCCATGCCAAGGATGACATCGAACGGCTCCAAAGAAATCACCACCAAATTCGCCACGAACTCCTCTTGACAAGCGTAAAGTAGCGACACAGCGGACCCTCGAACTAGAAATCAAGACTTGCGGTGCACTAACCACCACGACATCACCCAAGCTCTGTACTGACAGACCAGCCCGAAAAACAAAATCCACAGAGACAAACGAGTAGCTAGCGCCAGAGTCGAACAACACATTGGCAACCACAGAATTAACAGAAATAGTAGCTGTCACCACATTGCCACGATCCACTTCCCCGAAGAGGGCAAAGCGTGGACTCCTGTAATCTGAGATGGAGTAGCCCTCGCCTCTGGATGAGTCATTGAGGACCCACGGCGAAGCCCCGGAAGAAGACGGCGGTGGAAACTGGGGCATCCAGTAAGTCCCTGGTGATGGTGCATGGTAGAACGAAGGAGTAGAAGTAGGCGCCGGGAGGTACTGCGGGGTAGGGGCTGATGGCAACATATGCATCATGCCTCCCTGACGGCTGTCACTTGGTGAGGATGTCACCGGCTCCCAACGTAGCTTGCCGTTGGGGTTCTTCCCGCACACCGCATCCTTGTGATCCTCCCGACCACAGATGGTGCACCTTCCCTTCCATGAGCACTCGGCTGCGCGATGGGAATCGCCACAACGAAAACATACCATTCCCATGCCAGGAGTGACGATGGCACGGTATTGGGGCGCACCTCCCCTAAGGTGTCTTTCTTGAGCGAGGACGGCCACCATAGGGTGGTGACGATAGTTCTTCCCCTTCTTGCTCCAAGTACCGGAGGATTGACCCTTCTTTTACGGAGGGCCCCTAACCTGCTCTCCCATGGTAGGTTTGCGATGCTCTTCGGTGTAGTTCAGCTGCAGCTCTACACCAAGAGCTTGTTCAACCATTGTCCGAAAATCAACAATGGGAAAAGCGCCCAAAGATATGACGAATGGCGGGGCCGAGTCCCTGCCTGAACCGCCTGGCCTTCTCCACCTCATCACGTGCCACATGGGGCACAAAGCGTCTGATCTGGTTGAAGCCAACCTCGTACTCCGCCACGATCTTCTTGTCTTGGGTATACCGTCCCAAGTCAATCTGCATCTTGTCGAGGAAGGTGGCGGAAAAGAATCGCCTCTCAAATTGCCGGACAAACTCCTCCCAAGAGGAGTCCCCGGCGCACCCCTCGAGGACAAAGACACCCCTCCACTAGATTTGGGCTTCTCCTTCAAGAGCTGTGCTACAAAGTGGACATGATCTTGCGCCGCCACCTCAAAAGCGTCCAGCTGTAACTCCATAAAGGGCAGCCAATCCGCCACTGGATCGGAGTGCCCGCACCATCAAAGCTGTCGCCCTCGGTCCAACCCACTCTCGCAGCTTGATGCCACCGCCGCCGCGCCACAATCGGCACAAAGTGCTACGGCGCACCACGCAGAGCGGCTCAGGCGCTCGCCTCGACTCCGCAACTCCTCTGCATCGCTCTCATGGCGGCCACTAATTCCGCCAAACACCACCCTCACTGGTAGGTTCGGCTGCCTCCGACGGCTTGGGAGCGTCCTCCTCGAACGATCTGTCAGCCGCAGCGTCCTTGGCGGCATACTGTACCCAAACAAGCCGCAAACAAACAATCACGCCAAAAAAAACATAATCAAAATCACCAACAATCAAACCATAATATAGTCGAACATACGCATGCCATGCAATGCCGCCCATCCCATCCTAATAGTGCAAGTGTGTCAATTTTAAAGTTTATTAGCCTATGGCAATTTTAAAACTTAACCCTAAGCAATGTTACTAATTTCACACAGCAAAATTTTAGTTCATGCTAGAATCTTTTCCTAAATTCATACACCAAGGACCTAAAGCCCGCTCTGATACCAACTGTAACACCCCATAAATCTCAACTGTTGTACAAGAACAATTCAACAGCATCTCCCCTAAAACAGGATAATACGGAAGCAATTCAAATAGGAATAAAATCACGACAACAATACTAGAGACAACGAGTCTAATTCAACCAGGTATCAACCATAAATATAACACATCTCTAATGGGACAACCATATACGAGAACAAGTTTAAAGGGAACAACAATGGGTCTATATGTAATAAAATTTCAGCAAGCTAATGAATTATTTAAAGCACTAGTTCATGTGAGTCGTGATGACACCATAAGGTTTATTGTGCTGCTAGCCCACCCTTCATGCTTACGTCTCACGTGTGCTACCTGAAAACATCAAAACAGCAAGTAGTGAGATTGGGTAATCTCAGCAAGCGGAACAACTAATACAAATAACACATCCACCATAAATCTAGTATACCACATTCCTCACATCTAATACCACATCATAGAGTCCACACAACCTCCGTAAAATGCATATGATTGTGCACATGCTTATGCCATGATCCTCCTCACCGTGCCCTTTCTCAGGAACACACGGTGTTGTACCGGTACAGTCGCGCACGCTGGCATCGACAAACTTCCAATGCATGATTATGCAGTTAATGCTTCATGCATGAATTCATTCATAACCCCCCCAATGAGTCCACATGTTTGCATATCATCATATAGCATGGATAGAAAGCAAATATCATTGAGATGAAATGTTTAGACAATTCATCAGGTAAACAACATCATTCTTCACCTTACTCATGATTCATAGCCAAACCACAACATCACAATGCCAGTCAAGATATTGCAATCCTCAAAGCAAGTGATTAAACCATGTATGATTGTTGTAATTGGAGTTCATAATGAAGGCGAAGCAAACAACGATGTATAGCTTAACAATACAACTACTTCCACTTGCCTTTACCGACGTAGATGACGAATCTAGTTGCGTCCAGCAGTGGCACCACCTGAACAAACAATATTTCGGTAGATAGCGACATCACAATTGATCACACAATTCGAACACACGCTGCCTACTCCCCGTTCCCATTTAAACGTCAAAAAACCCCGATCTGTCCGGAACGAACAACAGCACCCTCTCTTCCCAATTTCGTATCTTTTTTTCTACTGTTCATTAAAATACAAAAAAATTACAGTAGCTAGATATTGATGAGATCTACAACTTTCGTCAAGGTCAAAAATTTAAATTCTGCTGTTAAATATGCCTAAACAACCGTCCAACACAGTGGATGAAATCTGTTTCCAGATTCTGTTCGTCATCTTCCAACAGTGATAACTCTCAGAACGACGCCCCAAAAATTCTGAAAAAATTACAGAAGCTAGGTCGTGACATTATATACAACTTTCTAGTTATAGGTTTCTGCAGGAAAAATCGTGTAAGTCACGCAAAACGCGAAACAAGCCGCGCTGCACAATCTGCCACCATAGAAACAGCACCATGTGAACGACTACACTTCTACCCCTTCAAATCCCGTCCAACCCGATCACCACCAGATCTAAAACACTCCCAAACCTAGGTAGAAACAGGGGGAAAATTCTGGAAATTTACCTAGAGTCCTTCCTCGAGAATCCATGGAAAGCACGCGACGAACCCCGAATCTGAAATCTGCTCGTCCTCCACGCCTCCACAGATCCCTTCTCGCTCTCTCCTTCATGTTTCGTGGTGGATCTTGAGCCACCACGCAGGGGAGGAAGAGGAGGGGGTGCGTCTACTAGGGGGAGGAAGGGGAGGTGCCTTAGGGTTTGGGGAGGGGTGGCGCCACCTAATGGGGAGGAGAAGGTGGGAAGGGAATTCCCGGCCCAGGCCCAGGTTGCCTCAGCCCAACTAAATCTAGCCCCAAACTCCAATTTTTAATATTAAATTGCAGCATATTCTTCAAATATTTCATTCCCCGACAAAACCCTCCTTCTTTCCGGAACAACCAAGAAAGAAAACCCTAGGATCGCTCTCAAGTTCTAGGGCATCACAGTTGGAGACGCCATTAAGGTACTCAACACTCAATTGGTTCGCAGCGTACATCCAGCTTCAATCCATCTACGCTACACATGTAACACCTAGTGTTAAATATTAAGTACGCCAGGTATTCATAAGCATACATTCTTAAATTAATTATGAAATTACTACCTTACGTCTTTGATAACAAACTATCACAGACCGTTTGTATTCATAAGCATATCATAGACTGTTATTAACACCAAACGTCTATGATAATTCTTTACAGACCGTTTGTAAAATCCAGCCGTCTGTGATAATGAAACGTCACAAACGGTTCGTAAATACAACCTTCTGTGGTAATAAAACATCACAGACGGTTCGTAAATTCCAGTCGTCTGTGATAGCAAACTATCACAGATGGTTCGCAACTTAGAACCGTCTGTGATGTTATTAACAACACTCCGAAGAAGACGGTGAGCACGCCTGTGAAAGCAACGAAGACCGACATGCAGCATTATGAAGAGGAGGAGACAGTAGCTATAGCATACTCCGATAGGCGAGTGGGCACTGCCTACCGCAATATGCCGTAGCTTCTGTCTCCTCCTCTTAGTTATGCTACGTGTCGATCTTCGTTGCTTTCACAGGCGTGCTCGTCGTCATCCTTAGGAGTGCTGCAGCAAAGAGTACAACGTACCTCGGCAACGGGCTGTGGTAACGATGGCGCGGCCGCGATTCGGGAGGACAGCTCTGAAAGGAGGGATCGTATGAAGGGAGGGACCGTCGGCGTCGGCGCTCCAGCGTCGGCGTGGCAATGAAGGCTAGGGTTTGGGGGTCCTGCGTTCCGTATCATATTATATAGAGCTTCATACAGACGGCTTTGAGTTAAAACCGTCTGTTTCGGTTACATCTTTGTCTCTTCGGTTCTGAATACATGATAGACGGTTTGAAAATCAAACCGTCTGTGATAGTGTTTATATCACAGATGGTTTTCAAATAAAACCGTCTGTGATGGTGCAGCGACGGTTGTTTCTCTATCAAGTCTTCCTCTCTTCGTTTCCCGCGCGCAGTGAGAACTCTTCGTTTCTCGCTTCGTCTTCAATTCCGGCCCTATAAAATCGCCGCTATTGATCAAATTCGAACACATTTCTGCATCGCCGCTAGCACCTCCTTCTCCCGCTCGTCAGCTAATGGTATCTCCGCATTCTCCCGCAAACTCTGCTTCGTCCGGCGCTGCTCCACCATCACCGCCCCCGGCGCCGCCGCTATGCGGGAAACGCAAGTGGGAAGGGGAGGAGGAGGAGCGGGAGGAGGACGAGGAGGAGGCAGAGGAGGTGGAGGCAGAGGAGGATGAGGAGTAGGAGGCCACCTGGGGGAGCTCAGATGACGACGACGACGTCGGCGGCGACGACGACGATGGCGATGACGTTAGCCCCCCGTGGAGTGAAGATGACGAGTACTTTCGGCTGTGAACCGCGAAATAAACTATATATTGTAATGTACCATATAAATTATATATTGTAATGTCAAGGTTTTAATTAATATATGTCAACATTCTAGTATTTTCAATCTTTTTTGTGCATTACTACCTCCTCCTCCTCTGCCTCCTCAATGTTTTAGATCGCGTGACCGTTCTCCAACAACAGTCTCACTGTCAATTCGATACCCTTCCACTCGGCTTACAACACAGACGGTTATAAACACAAAACGTCTGTGATGTAAACAATATCATAGACGTTTATAAACACAAACCGTATGTGCATATATCACAGACGGCTGTATCTTAAAACCGTCTGTGATATTGGTTTTTATCACAGACGGTATTTTATAGAACCGTCGGTGTTAATATCACAGACGGTTTTTTATAGAACCGTCGGTGTTAATATCACAGACGGTTTGAATACAAAACCGTCTGTAATATTGGTCTAATCACATACGGGTATATTTAACAATGGTCTGTGATAGTTTCACTGACGGTTGGGTTATAGAATCGTCTGTGATGTTATATATTACAGACGATTTTTAAAAACCGTCTGTGATGGTGTGTCTAATGTAAGTTTTTCTGTAGTAGTGCTTGCATTTGTTGTGGTAGTTAAGATTGTGTGAAGCTGTATTCCTTCTCCTAAACATGTGACAATTTGCTGGTAAGTCTTTTAGTCCGTCAGAAGACATTAATTAACTTGACAATGATTTAGTGGAGCGCACTGTATTCTCCATTAAATAAATTAGTATCAATAGAAAATTTTACCATATTGACCAGATAGTGTGAGTGACTCGTCACTATCTCGATTCTTAAGGACCAGGGGCAGATGTCTTTAAGGGCCACCATGCACACGTAAAAAAAATCTTATATAGTTTTCTTTTTCTTTCCTACTCGAGGAAAACTGGTATGGACATGTAGTTGAGTTGAATTCTAAAATCAAGCGAGTAGGCTGATAAGTCCATTTGAGAAAGTTTGTGCATATCAGGCAAGTGCTGATACTCATAATTTGTAGCAATTTGTAGGCCTTGGAGTAAAATTTAGATTCTCCCAACTCACAACACAAAGGCAACGATGATATTTATTAGTGATATTTATCTTGACTTATGTAATGGACTTATGTATGTAGTTTTTTCAAACTAATATGGGAGAATAAGTAAACCGCAGAATATACAGTAGATGCAACTGGTGGATATTTGAAGATGGAGGATGTTGTTAATGGTACATTATATCTCACCTTTTTGGGCTGTAATCAATCATGTTGTCGACCTTTAGATTTCTGCTATAATTTGTGGGCCACGATTACTACAGGTCATGGCCTTTGATGAATTATTATAATGTTTAGTCGAGATGGGATGCTTTAAATAATGAAATTGAATATGGTGATTTGTGCACTTTTTTTTCACGTAAAGCATATTTGAGTCTATTATTATAAATTGAATAAAGTACATGGTATAACTTGCATGAATATGTCGCACGGGTTTCCAAGCTTGAGAACTGTATGTTTATGTCCTTCAACTTGTACGAGCGAATGATGGCAAGCCCAAACCTTGTGTGGCTGGCAGGGAGAGAGATCTTTGGCGGTCCCTGTGGGACTGCAAATTAAGTAGTTTTTATAGGCGTGAGTTGTCCGATCGATCAATCGAACAGTTCAGATCGTTTAAAAATGTTCGCTAGTTTGTTTTGTTACAGTACTTTTGCTACAGTGCTTTGGAGTCGATTTGAGTTATCGCTTTTCGATTCAACGGCTGACACACGTAACGGCTTAAGTTGCAATTATACTATCAACTGCACTGATCCCTATCCGGCCGACAGAGATGGTTGACATGGCAGTATAACTCATCACATCCTGTTTTTGTTGGGAACATCACCTGCGAAAAGGTCTGCGTGAATGCATTGCAATCCTTTACATTTATAAATATACAAATCAATGAAACCTAAACATATATTTCATCTCTACTCTGTTCACATATCAATTGATGACTACATGAGCAACTGAATGCGCGAATCGAATTTCGGTGATGAGAGTTCGCAAATTTGGGGTAGGTTTTACTGGTTTGCAAATAACAAAAGGTTCAAGGGATGGATTGTTAAATTGCATATATCTTTTCTTGGAATGGGTCCATGTGCCAATGTCACGTGTCCCTGCCCCTAATGGTCGTTGAGAATGGATGTGGCAGTCCCTGTGTTGATTTCGGGTAGATTAGCTTAGAGATTGTAGCTGCTGCAAAGAAAACAGATTTGATAGGACGGCTGTAGCTATTGTGAGAAGATGTGCTACTTTCATGAATGTAAAAATAAAATAGAAACTTGCGGCTATTTTTACATGTTTGTGAAAGATTATTGATACTTTAATATACACTGTACTTACTTCTGTTAGTCTGAAAGTCAAATAATTAAAACTAATCCAAATGTTCAATAATTGTAGGAATATATTTCCATGTGTTTTTTTTGTCGTATTTAGAATTTTGTGGTCATGTGCGATTCTTTTTTTACTTAATGGTGAAAGCAACAGGGATTGTAGATCACTAAAGATTAAATTTTTTTGGGTCAACTTCAGTACATATGGATGGAATTGTTACACATAATATATACTAGTTACATGCCCGTACGTTGCTACGAAAAACAAAATTGATAACGAAAAATAGCGATTAAAAAATAAATAAAAAATATTTCACAAGATCAAACATCTATCTTTAACGCTTCGTTTCTTGCGAAAGCTGGCTAATTAAAGCAACGCTTCGTTTCTTGCGTAGGGCAATTAAGCAGGGCAATTAAGTAGGGCAATTAAACGGGGCAATTAATGACGTGGGAAGAACGGACCACTGCCACCAAGTGCTGCTTTAGAATAGTAAAGATTAGTTCCAAATATTTATGACTTAAATTGTATTTGCTTCCCACACAAAGTGATTGAGATTTAAATATAAAGTAGTATCAAATTGGAACGATGAAATTGAAATGTGTTGTGCTTCATATTGGTAAAATATCCAAGTGATTTTGTGGGGACATTCCAAAGGGCCTATATATTGGATTTAGCCATGGTGAGTTAAATTAACCAACCTTTGAAACTTATGATGTTATTGCATTTAATTCAACGTGATGTGCTAATCGTTACACCACCCATTCCAGCTATGTTGTAACTTTGTGTGTACGAGAATTTTAATATTCATTATATGATTTAGATCATGTTAGATTATATGTATCGCTTTTTGGAATCCCGTTGCAACGCACGGACATCTTACTAGTACGCACATAAGAAGGAGTATGTCTATACCCTCCGTTGCGCGAGATACTCCCTACGTTGTGAGATACGTCATAGAGAGTAACTACTTCCGGGAGTACAAAAGAGGCTTCATGTATATATATATATATATATATATATATATATATATATTATATATATATATATATGTATAGGCAACATATCCAGTGAAAACCCTTGTTACCGTGAAAACTTCGTGAAACCCACGTATAAAAGTTTTGAAAAATTCTCAAACAATTACCATACGTAGAGGAGGTAATGTTCTACAACCCTGTGAAATTTGAAGATCAAACTCAATTGCATTTGAAAGATATGAAAAAGACAAATTGCAAAATGAATAGTGCTAAATAGTGAAAATCACTATTCATACTGAATTTGTCTTTTTCATATCTTTCAAATGCAATTGAGTTTGGTCTTCAAATTTTACAGGGTTGTAGGACCTCATCTCCTCTACGTATGATAATTTTTTTAGAATTTTTCAAAACTTTTACACGTGGGTTTCACGGAGTTTTCACGGTAAAAGGGGTTTGCACTAGATATCTCCCCATATATATATATATATATATATATATATATATATATATATAGTACAATTACCTAGGCACAATGATCCAAAATGGATATTTTTCTTATTTATTTGCATTCAAATTTTTTTAAAATTTTTAGGATATTAAGTTTAACCAGTTTACTAATTTGTTCAAACAAGTTTGAACTGAAATTAGAACTAGAGTTTGTTTTTTTGATGACAGTTTGATTGGTAGGTATGTGCTGATTATATATATAAATCAACAAATTATGTGATCTAAATTTATTCAAATCTTTAAATTCGAGTATAGTTTTTTAAAGGTATGTGTTTCATTTGAATTGTTATAGATGAGTATATACCATAAAATTGAAAGTTTCAAAATATATACCTGAATTTAACTTGAATTCGTGCATTTAAAATCATGGTGTCTGAGCACCAAGTTTTCCCATTACAGCGATATATATACATATATATATATATATATATACATATATATATATATACATATATATATATATATGGGGACGTATTCAGTGCAAACCCTCTTTACCGTGAAAACTCGGTGAAAACCACGTGTAAAAGTTTTGAAAAATTCTCAAAAAATTACCATAGATACGGGAGGTGAGGTTCTACAACCCTGTAAAATTTGAAGACCAAATTCAATCGTATTTAGAAGATATGAAAAAGACAAATTGCAAACTGAATAGTGCTAAAGAGTGAAAAATTACTATTCATACTGAATTTATCTTTTTCATATCTTTCAAATGCGATTGAGTTTGGTCTTCAAATTTTACAGAGTTGTAGAACCTCACCTCCCCTACCTATGGTAATTTTTTGAGAATTTTTCAAAATTTTTACACGTGGTTTTCACGGAGTTTTCACGGTAAAGAAGGTTTGCACTGAATATGCCCCCTATATATATATATATATATATATATATATATATATATATATATATATATATATAGGAAAATGAAAGCATACTACCGGGAGTACCAGGAGTATGTACTCCGTACTTCGTGTATATTAAGTGATGTTACACAGGTGGAAGCATATTCCATAAATAGAAGTTGTTAACTGATTCCTCCTGATTGGGAAATTGTTTTTAACCAAATAGGGGTAAGGAGCACATACACCTGGGAGTACAAAATGCTTCCTATATATATATATATATATATATATATATATATATATATATATATATATATATATATATATAGAGAGAGAGAGAGAGAGAGAGAGAGAATAGCTAGCGTGAACTTTGAGTGCACGGATCTCTCCGTGAACTCGACGGGTTTATGAAATCTAGCACTTTTTAGATCGATCCAAACCGTTCATCTTGTTCGTCTCATCAAAATCAATCTAGTGATCAAATTTCGTGTTTTTTTGAATTTTTCTAGTATTTGTTTTGTATTTTCGAAAATCAACCTTCTAATTAGTTGTGGAGCGTCCAAAAAAACTGATTTTCAAAAATACAAAATAAATACTAAAAAAATTCAAAAAAAATACGAAATTTAGTCACTAGATTGATTTTGATGAGACGAACAATATGAACGGTTTGGATCGATCTAAAAAGTGCTAAATTTTATAAACCCATCGAGTTCACGGGGGTGATCTATGCACTCGAGTTCACACTAGCCATTCTCTCTCTCTCTCTCTCTCTCTCTCTATATATATATATATATATATATATATATATATATATAAATATATATACTTATCATCTTGTATGATGCGACACGAGTGCGCACAATAATAACAGAAAGGTAGTTACATATGGTGAACAGGGTTTGAAATTGGCGTGGATCAATAAGAGAGAAGATGTTTCCTAAAATGAGTTTTTTTAGCGCAGAATTTTGACAGGAGGTAAGTATGTACATGATCGAAAGCTATGCTTGATATGGTTCAAAATTGTGCAGGAAAAGATCATATTTTAGTTGTCGCAATCGATGTAATCAGCTTGTTGAGCACTTTCATCGGTTTGTATTTGAGTTTCGTAAGATTTGACCTCTAATCTTTCCTCGTGTTGTAGTGCAGTGGAAGTGTGCCAACTTCGTGTTAAGTGGGTATATATAAATATATCATCTTGTATGATGCGACATGAGTGCCCACGATAATAAGAGAAAGGTAGTTACATATGGTAAACAGTTTCTACCATCTTATATGTCCACATTTTTGCTTGTATTTGCTAATGCGCACCACATCCTATTATACAAAGAAAGTCCTGGAGCTAGTATAAATAGAAAACGTGTTCCTTGGTAGGGCTCATGCTAAGAACATACAAGAGGACAACAGTGCATACCTAGAGAGTTTTTTTGGGGCACGTATCATATTTTTATGAAAAATTTGATCATTTGCCACAAAGAGTTGATTTGCCACCACATGTAAGTGAGATATAACGTGATAAATTATCAAATTCACCAACTTTTTTGTGTGGCAAATCATTAATTATTCCTATTTTTGTATAAGAAAAAGTTTACAGAAACCCTGAACATTCTAATCCAGTTTACTTAAACCTCTAATATTGTTTCGCAGGTTGGAATTGCTAGCATATAGCATCATGGCTACGCATTTTTGCCAAATGGTCTTAGTAGCCAGCAAAGGTGCGAAGGGGATGACAGGCAAGAAGGCAAGGTGGGAGATGCGAGACGTATGAGATAGAGACTGTCAAGGATTGCTTTGCATGATTGCATTCTTTATTTGGTCCAACTTTCGCCAGCTACGTAGCCCAGGTGGCAAAATCATCATGCGAAACAAGCTTAAAATGTTAAGTAAACTAAATTACAAAGATTGGAGGGTCAAATAATCGATAATTTTGAAGTTAGGTATGTTAGCCGAATTTTTTACCAAACTTTAAGGATTATATAAACTTTTTTATTTTATATATTTTGACTATTTATTAAATTGTACTATTGCGCTAAGTCTACAGAATTTGACGGGCACAGTTGAAAGTTGTATCTGGTTAACCGTGAGGATAGAATTGTTCACTGTATTAACTCTATTCATAAAATATTTAGCAAAAATAGCCTTAGTACCATAGAATTAGTGAAAATAGCCCCATACTCTGGGTGCAAAAATAGCCTTAGTTCCATTTATCTGAAACTATTTTCCATTTGGATGTGAAAAACAATATTGGATTATAAAATAACACTCTATTAAAATTAAATAATTTTACAGTACATCACTTAACCAAAACAAATTCAAAACCTATAGATTAAAACTTTACAACTTGATAATAAAATACACGCAGAAGACATTCACAGCAACCAATTGCACCAATAGTTCTAAATAAAAAGCTACTTTTTAAAAAAAAAAAAAAAAAATAGCCACCGGCTTGTAGCTCCTCCCATCTGCTGCAAGCTGACTTGCAGCGGTTCCGCGGCGCTGTAAGCCAGCTGCAGTGCCCGAGGTCCACTGCATAGGGCTATTTTCGCTAATTCTACATATTGAGATTATTTTCATCAAATATTTTGTGAACATGACTAATACAGTAAACAATTCCATATATGGCATCCAGTCAAGCCTCGAAGACGGTAGGCTTAGCGCACAATAGTACTATAATATTATTAAACAGTACTATTTCGCTACGTGGCATTCGGTTAGCTGCGAGGATGTTGGCCCTTGGTTGCACAATGTCGTGTGCAGGGGTGAAAATAGAACAGGAAGTTTTCGATTGTTCTGGAGAAAAACGAAAACGGAAGATCTTTTTCGAAAATGGAAAAAGAAAATGTCGATACGAAAACGAAAATAGAATTTTTTTTGTCAGTAGAAATGCGAGAGTCAATTCCGACGAAAACAAAAAATCTTTATAAGTCAAACCAGAAATTAAAAATGAAAATGGGCCGAAAGAGAAACGGGCTTGGCCCAAAAAGGAGAAAGGAGAGTTTACATTTATTTTTGAATTAAAATAGTTTCATAAATACAAATGACTATATAAAATATCAAATAGAGTTCAAAATTTTTGAAAAAAATTCTCAAAAATACTTTGGAATATTTTGAACCTAGGAAAATTATTTTTGGCATAATTTTAGTTTTATTTTTAATGAATAAATTAATTTTATAAATCTAAAAATAGCAAAAATGGTATTTATAAACTCCAAAAAATCCAGGATAAATCTTCGAAAATCATAAATCAACATCAAAAAATAATATACAAATTTTATGGTGTTACAAATTTATAGTTGGTGGAGTAAGAGGAAGTCGATGATAATGATATGGAGGAGGACATGGTGGTCTAATATGGGGGAAAAATAATGAGCCTTCAGCTGATAAACTTGAGAAAAGATTTTCTAATGATACCAGTGAACATACCACTATTCTTGCGTACACCTTGGAGGTGGTATGGCATACATTTTTCTTGTGGTCATGTATATTGTAATTTTGTACTACATTGTTGTGGAATTTTCCGCTTTCGTTTTCGTATCCGCTTTGTTCCGTCTCGCATTCATTTTTGTCACTATCCATTTCCGTATCCATTTCCGGGGTTTCCGATTTCATTTCTGTTACCAGTAAAAAATGTCGAAACGGAAACGAAACAGCTATTTACCCACCATTTTCGTATCGTTTTCATCCCTACTCGTGTGGTCGTTCCATTATTAATTAAGAGGGCTACTTCCCCTATAAAAATATATATCCCATTCGTGTGCTCATATGGGTAGACGCAGACGCTAGATGTGGGCATCAGGCTAGATATTTTTTGACCGGCTCAAGACAAACTAGCAACGGCTCTTTCTGAAACGTTGTGGGTTATAGCTTAGGCCGTGCTAAGCCTGGGAACTGGATACGATGAATGACACGACCTTGCATGGCACTCTACCGTGGGCCTGTGGTAGGGCATGCCGGCCACAGTAGGGACACTATAGGGTAATCCATTCTCACAAGCAGTACTACTACCTAGAATAATTATTGTTGCAAGCGGTAGAACAGAAAAGAATAAAATTTTGGTTCAAAATCTATTATGGCGCTTGTAAAGGTATCTATCATTAGCTATTCTACCGCTCATAATGATCTATTGAATTGCAAGCAGTACAAATAGTTTACAAAATAATTATATACTGTTATACCGTTTTGGATGTGTATTTGGAGAGAGAGCCAAAAATTTTAGCGGTCCATGAACTCCCCCAACCCAAATCCCACCCGAAAGGTATACACACAAAAGAGGATCCCCAAATCTCACCCGACTCCTCAAATCAGCTCCACTCCACTTGCGGCCTCATCGCCTCCGAGCTTCGGCCCCTAGCGCCGCATCACACGCCTCCGACCCTGAGCTCCGCTTCGCCTCTTACCCCATCGCCCCTCGCCTTCAACTCCAAGCGCTCACCTCCACGCGGGGCCTCCGAACCCTAGAACCGCATCACCTCCAACCCTGAGCGCTACCATCCTCAGCTAGATTGAAGGCACCAAACCAATTGGCTTCCCTCACCCATCCTCCAATGTGAGATCCAGAACCTAAAGCTCCTCCTCCCTAGGCTGCCACCATTAGGTTTGGTAGCGGATCTTTGCCCCTCATTCAGATTTGGAGTTTTCTACCTGATGACGTCTTCTTTTTGTTTGTGTGCGCATAAAGTAATTAGAAATAACTAGTAAAACATAATTTACCTTTGTGGCTTCAAGCTTTTTGCCCAAATCAGGGGAATGTTGAAGCTCAGAACTGTACCTTTCTTGTACATCATTAATTTGCTAAAACCCAAGCAAAAGATTGCTTTTAAATAATTAAAATATATTAGATACGAAGAACTTTTCCTGCATAATGAGTGTTTTCAGACCTTCTGGTTTGCTTCCAAAGAAGCAATCGTCTGCTCAATTTGATCAGCCATGGCCTTCAAAAGGAAATATAGGAAAAGTTAATAAGTCATGGCCTTCAAAAGCACTTTCTATGACAATAGCAAAAGTCAGTTTCAGAGTATATGATACTGATATCTAGTTAAATCTACTGGTTAGGGTCTAATATAGATATTACAGATTTGTAAGAAGTTATTTCAAGAATTCAAAACGAATATCTCCCCTTTCAAATTCAATAACTTTGAAAGATCATGTCAAATACTACCTTCCCCTCGTTTTCCTCCTACAGGTACCATTCTTTTGGAATGTACACTCCAACTTTTTCGCGAACTGCATAGACCTCTGGGAGGGAGACAATATCCGTGAGGTTATTATGCAACCATTCTGAATTATACAAAGTTGACTGTGGATTCTCTACAAACCTGCTTTAAGTCGATCGATTTCTCCATAAATATCTTTTATGGTTGCAACAAAGTACAGTAGCTATTCAATAAATGGATAGAGTTTCCACACAAAAAGTTATGATGAGGGTAGGCCCATTCAAAATAGTGGAGTTGCCATTGTTGCAAAAAACTAAGTTTTTTTAGTTCTAAGGATCAAAATCCACAAAAAGGAGATGTAACATACGATGGTGTCATAACATAGATACTTGAGTTAGATTATCATAGGAAGGGCATCATTGTTTTGTTTAAATGTGGTTGGGTTGATTCTCATCAAAAGGACAAGTGGGTAAAAATTGATAAATTTGGAATCACCAAAGTGAACTTTGGCCATTTATTTAATACCGGGGAGAAGCTATCTGATGAACCATATATTTTAGCATCACACGCAACTCAAGTTTATTATGTACAAGCTCCTGTTGATAAAGATTGGCATGCTGTCATTCAATCAAGGCCTAGAGACATATACAACATGTCTATGTGGGAAGAAATTGAAAATGAAGTGGGAATTGATAGCATTCATTAAATACCTGGATTGAATGTTGATGTGGACAATCAATTAAGTGTCCGTGATGGTAGTAATAACTAGTAAAGATGAGATATTGATGGTGTGATTGTTGGCCAATAAAATGCGAAGACAGGGAAGTAAGATACCACACTCTATTTTGAATCTTTACAAATCATGCACTTAGTTGATCACATTTTAATTTTTGTGTGTTCTTCTGTGATGATATTGGATTGCGTTAATAGCTAAACAATTGCATATAAATATGTTATGCGGTCAAAAGTAAGGCTAACGACGGAGCAAGAGATGATGGTCCTCTGCAAAAGGAGTATGAGGAGGAAAGGCAAGCAAGAATTGCTAGGAACAAGCAAGCATTGAAAGCAGCTGGGCTTTGACTCTCTACAAATATTATGGCTGCTCTATCTGAAAAAAATAGAAAGGTTAAATGTTATACTAATTGTATTTACCTTTTTAGTCGATCTGTTGTATTTATTTTTTTATTTAGTCCATTGAATTTATTCTTAGTACACATGTGATTCAATATAGGCTCTAATACAAGCTACTAATGCTAGGCATAGGTCCATCTTGAATGCCCGTCAAGATGCTCCTCTACTATGGAAGCACACTTTCACTAATAATGAAAGAATGGATGATGTTGATGCAAGCTGTGATGTTCATGTTGAAGAGCAACAAACTCTAGATGATATTGAAGGACCTTCTAAACGATGAAGGTGCACTCGCATCAACAACGAAGAAAGGGATGATATCGAGGATGACCCTAATTATGATGTTCACGATGAATATCAACAAATCCATGATGATGAGGATGAAACATTGAATGCAGGTAATGTGACATAAAAAATTATAATGTTGCTAACATTATGCACTTTATTGGTTTAAGTACAACGTAGCACACTAGTTGTAGAGCCAACAAAGAAAAGGAACAGATGAGAGCACATTGCGAAGCATGACATTTGCACTAGGAAGGAGAATGAACCAAAAATTCATGTTGAATGCAATAAGAAGAATCAGTTCATTGGAGAGCAAGCTGCACCATTGACCAATTTCATATCCACAATTGTGAGGTCAGAAATACCTCTGTCCTCTACAAATTGGTTTGAAGTTGATGAACAAAAGAAGATTGATCTTTGGGACATAGTGCAGGTCAAATTTCTTTGCTGCAATCCATGTTCATGCATTGCAAATTATTCCTATTTACCCTTGACACCGTTGTTGTAGTTATTTTTTGATGTGAGTGATGACCTTCAAGATTGGGTTATGAAACAAGCCGCGCTGAGGATTAGGAATTTCAAATGTGAAATAAAGAAAGTTTACTTCAATCCAAGCAAAAACTTAAGTGATGAGCAGCTTTTTGAAATGGAGATTGCATAAGAGAGTATCCAAACCTGATTGGTAATGGCTTGTGAGATATTGGAAAACACCCCCAAGCGAGGTATAATCCATGTCTAATGGCAAGAACATAGATTTCATTCATGTTGATTATTAAATTATTCTATCAACCTCTTAATCTCTTAGTGAAATTGGAAAAGCAAATAGCGCAAAGATGAGTATGTGTTGGGACCTGAATATGCAAATCCGAACCCTCTGTGTATTCTGCACTAGTCCAGGATCACGCTAGTGCACATAGTATCAACATAGATGAATATCACAATCATACACAGTGGAATAATAAAAGTAACTCAATAATAGAATATAAACTATTGAACGACCTTAAGGTCAACCTTACAATTGTGAAACCTTGACGGCTTCAACTCCAAATAAGTAGCAGTGGAATGAAGAACATCGGTGAATCCCATCAATACGCCACAGGCAACTGATAGGGTTCGACTCCTAGATAATCGCCTTCTCACGGAACTTCTTCTTCTTCGACGATGTAGACTTATGCTCACTGGTGATTGTTTGTTTGCAAGGGGTGAGTACATAAAGCACTCAGCAAGTCATGCACCGAATGCAAGTCTAATAACTATATGCATGGCTTAATCCAAATGACAGGCTGAAGGGGTTATTTTGCAATAAACAGCATTCACAAATATTCATAATAGATTGTGAAGGACCATGTGGAGGTCCATCCATATTTGTGATGAGTATTTAACTTTATTTGAGCAAGGTGTGCTCAGGTTTGAGTTTGATTTGACTCAGTATTGCATGTTTGAATTAATGATAATTGTGGACTAATACGCAGGAAGAAAAAGTTATGTGCATTCTGGTATGTGCAAAATGGTTTGTTCCTTGTGGTACAGGTTCCTGAGGCAGCTATGGTCGTTGGTGAGTACCGAGACTAGGTTGGGAGAACCGAGGTCCGGAGTAGTCGAGGATGCCGACGAGATGGTTGGGCTCAAAACAGGATCACTTGGATGTCATGGAAATGGACTTGAGGTGGCTCAAGGTTTCCGGTTCGGGTTGGAGGCTCGAAGAGGAGGAAACTGAGCGGTCAAGTCTGGCGGATGAAGGCCCGTTGCATCGGGTTGATCGGGTTGTGTTTAAAACCCATGTGTGGACAATGTGGCCCATGTAAAGCCCATGTGTGGGGTGAAATGAGAGGGTTAATCCTAGCCCTTGGTGGAGTGCCCTAGGGTTTGGGACTCATCCAAGGGTGGTAGGTGGCTCTAGAGTAGTATAAATAGAGGGGGAGGGGTGTCCTCCCTCACTTGAAGGTTTGAGTTGCTCCTTTGAGCTTTGCCCACATGAAGTGAGGCTTTGTAAACCTTCCAACCAGAAAATACAAATATTTTCTTTACATTTTTGTGAATTTAAATTCCGCATTTACATTATGTCTTTACTTTACGCAATTTAAATTGAGCATTTACTTTCCCGCATGTAAATTCTCGCAATTTACTTTCTCGCAATTTGGTTTTGCCTCCTCTCCTTCAAAATGCTATTGTTCAAGGAAGTCTTGAGGGTGCTCAATTGTATTTACATCTTTCTTTCACCCTAGGATAGACTAGAGATCAAGTTTCTATCAAGATTGCAAATCTGTCCTGAACTTGTTCTTCGCGCAGCAGTCAGTCCTTGATTTTTAGAAAAATATAGGCAAATCCTTTTTGATTTATTCTTGTTGGATAAGGTGCGTGGCTCATATATCCATATGCGTAAAAATTTTGGAGTTCACTGGTTGCACAATTTGGGAGCTATGAGGTGAAAACTGAGCCCCAAAATTCCTGATTGAAGATCCTGACTGTTCATAGTCCTTGATTTTTCCTGATTTTTGTATAAGGCTTTTGGTGGTGATTTTTCGTGGAGTGCTTCATGACTCATATGCACATAGGGTGAAAAATTCCCAAAAAGTTTGGAGCAATATAAATCCACCATCCACCTGCTCAAAGTGAGGGCAATTCCTAAAAAATCTGCTTTTGCTTTTCTAAAAGAGGCTTTTGTGTTTTGGCTTAATCTCTTTTATAAAAGAAGTATTTGAATTGATACCTATTTGCTTTGGACACTTGAAAACCAGGATTGTGATTTAAAAATCCCTCACATGATTCATGGTTCTCATCCATATAAGCTAGGGATACACATAGTTGTCTAGTTGTTCCCGATTTTGCGGGTTTTCCGATTTTGAGGAGCACTGAGTTTCTTTGCGGGATTGTTTGGAGTACGTTGAGTAGGGGATAATTTTATTTGGGATCATTCACCCCCCCCTCTGATCGCCATCTCGGTCTTTTAATTGGTATCAGAGCCGGTTTTGCTCTTTCATAGATCTTGACCGGTCTCAAGAGCCATGGCGACGGACAAGTACTCAACTAAGCCTCCAATTTTTGTTGGAGTTGATTATCCGTTCTGGAAGGTTTGGATGGAGACATACATCACTGCCTAGGGCTTTTCTTTATGGAAGAATGTGAAGCACCCGTATGAGGTTCCAGCCGATGAGAACGTCAACGCCGCAAACATGGCTGACGTTGAGGCAAACGCTAAGGCCAAGAACCTCCTCATACAGGGACTTAGACGCAGTGAGTATGATCACGTCTCTCACCTATGATCGGCTCACGAGATCTGGGTGACCCTCAATGCTTACCATGAGGGCACCACTCAGATCAATTCCGTGAGACAGGATCAATTTAAGCATGACTACAACAAGATTGAGCAGCACGCTGGTGAGAGCCTTGATGAGTGCTTTGCTCGTTTTGCAAAGATTCTCAGCAATCTTCGATCAGTGGGTTGTTCATACACTGATTCAGAGAATGCGAGGCATTTTCTTCGAGCACTCGATCTGAGGATTTGGGAGATGAAGGTAACCACCATCACGGACCATATGGACTTGTCGACCTTAACTCTTAACGGGTTGTATTCCCACCACAAGACTCATGAGCTCGACATCATCGCTCGCAGGATGAAGTCCTAAACGATGGCATTGGTTACCTATCCCACTGGGTCTTTCTCTTCTGGACCCCCTCTTGACTTCTCTTCTGGTTTTTCTCTCCCCGCTCTTTGCGACATAAGCGATGACATTCTGGAACAATTTCCAAAAGACGAGCTTGCTCTTGTCGCTCGAAAATTTTCGAACATTTACAAGAGGGTGAGAGATAGGAAGAGGAGTGGCAAGTTCACTTGCTTTGAGTGTGGTGGCCCCAACCACATTCGGGCAAACTGCCCCAAGCTGGAGAAGGGCAATAATGAACAAGGCGGTGCGGGTAAGAACGACTACATCAACAAGAACCGCAACAAGAAGCCTCCAGCTCGCGAGCCGGCGCAAGAGAAGAAACACCGCAAGTTCGCCAAGGGCAAGAAGCTCTTTCACCGCGTCCTCGCCGCGTTCGACGACCTTGACCTCTCCGACACGGAGACATGGAGCAACGAGGACGAGGATGAACCACAAGAGAAGACGAAGGGCGGCCATGACTTCTCCGGCATGTGCTTCATGGCCTCCAATGCCATGGAAGTATCCGACACCGAGCTGTACAGCGACACAGAGGAGGTACCTTCTTATGACCAGCTCCATGATGCTTTTATCAAACTAGAAAAATTTCATTCCAAGTCTAGCGCTAGGTGTTTGGACTAGAGAAGGAAGTAGGTACCTTATCTCAGGAGTTAGCTTTACTTAGATCTTGTTCCTCCTGAGACTCTGATAGCTGTACTTTGCGTGATGCTTTGCTTGTGGAGTTGGAGAACCTAAGGACTCTACATTATAGTGTGGTTTCTGATCTTGAGTCACTTAGGTTGAAGGATACTAGTACATGTCCAGTGGATCCTATTCCTGTTGATGGTAGTTTTCTTCACACTCACACAAATGCATCATGTGCTAATTGCCCTAAGCTTCTCGCTGAAATTGATGCCATGAGTTGTCACCTTAGGAAGCTATCTGCTAGAAATGATGAACTTGAAAAGCATGCTTCTAAGGACCCAATCAGCTCATGTGAGGGCTGTATGCAACTAAAAAATGCTTATGATGACTTGGTGCTTGAAAACTCAAAATTTGTTAAGGATCTACTAGCTAAGTTACAAAATGGTTGCATGCTGTGTGTTGGGGTAGCAGAGGACATGAATCAAATTCATGTAGAGCTTAGGAAGAAGCTCAAAGCTCAGGTGGGTAGGATTAGAGACTCTCCCTGTGTTTCTTGCGAGTCCCTCAAGATTGAGGCTGCTTTGTATAGGGAGAGATTTGATCGTTCAGTTCGCTCTTCTCCATCTGGTTCTTCCCCTGTTACTCCTTCCCCTTGCTCTTCTTGTGCCTCACTTTTTCGAGAGTGTTAGTACCTTATGAGCACTCTCGAGAAGTTTGTTGGAGGTAAGAAGAAGCTCAATATTATCCTAGATCAGTCCAAGATTAGCATATTCAATCAAGGTCTAGGGTTTGATGCCTTGGAGCATACACGGGCGCATCCGCCCACTGTTGTGCGTGCCTCCAAGAGTGGAGAGATAGTGGTGGCTCCATAGGTGAGCACCACTGTGTTTAGATCAGCAGGGATTGTCCACAGGATGTCTGACGATAAGGGTGCCTCTCATACTACTTCAGCCCCCAAGGCGAACTATACATGCACCTTCTGTCAGAAGGATGGACATATAGCTGATTTCTGCTTCAGACTCGCCAAGATCTCTCGGCGTGAGCGTGTCCGTGCCCTTGGGGGTATTCAGGGTCATCCCCAGACTCTAAGTGCGCCTAAGGCACACACGGCTTCTAGACAGGATAGACAAGCTAGAGAGTCTCCTGTTTTTGGACAACGCATGGGGCTTGGTTTTCATGCTTCTACTTCTGGTTTTTGCCCCAGAGCTATCCCGAGTCAGTCTTTCCGCCGTCCTCTTGATATTCCTCATTTTCCCCATCGAGGTAGATATCAGCGGCGTGAGTTTGTTTTCCCCAACGGGAGGTCTGGGCAGCAGCACTGGGATGGTCCAGCCTTTGCACCTCGGCGGACCAACCCGGCACCTGTTCCCAGACGTCCGACTGGAGCGGAGTCTGAGTTTGTGAGAGTCGAGTCACGAAGAGGTGCCAGATTGCATTCTTCTACTCCGTTGACTGTTTCGTCTACTGCAAAGTTGACTCAGTATTGGGTTCCTAGATCTGCACTGATCTACCCTGGTACTGAGACATTTGCTTTTCGCTCTCTTTGATTTAGGTCCGTAGGGATCGTAGACTCTGGCTGTTCTCGCCGCATGACCGGAGACTCCCGTTGGTTTTCTTCCCTGGGTCAAGATCCCGGTGATGAGGTGATCACCTTTGGGGATGCTGCGTCAGGTAGAGTCATTGCTAAAGGTACCGTGTGCATTAACGATCATTTCATTCATAAGGACGTTGCCTTAGTCAGTAAGCTGCATTTCAACTTGCTTTCTATCTCTCAGCTTCTTGATGACGATTTCGAGGTCAATTTTAAGAGGAACTCTTGTAGGATCCTCGATTCTTCTGGGGAGTTTGTTTGCGGGATTTCTCGTTTTGGGAGAGTCTTTCGTGCTGATTTTTCTTCTTCCTCTAGAGACTCTCTCCATTGCCTTATTGCTTCAGAATCCCGTGATCTCTCCTTTTGGCATAGGAGACTTGGTCACATTGGCTTTGATAATCTGACTCGAGTTAGCGGCCATGATCTCATTTGTGGCCTGCCTAAACTCAAGATGGTCAAAGATGTTGTGTGTTCTCCTTGCCGACATGGCAAGATGGTTGCTGCCTCCCATCCTCCAGTCACCCGAGTGATGACTGATGCACCAGGACAGCTGCTACACATGGACACTGTTGGTCCAGCTCGAGTGCAGTCAGCAGGTGGGAAGTGGTATATTCTTGTCATTGTCGATGATTTTTCGAGGTACTCTTGGGTATTTTTCATGGCCTCGAAGGATGAGTCTTTTTCACACTTCAGGGGTTTGGTCCGTAGGTTGTCCGTTGAGCTCCTAGGTGCCTTGCGAGCGATCCGTAGTGACAATGGCATGGAGTTCAAGAACTCCTACTTTAGTAGCTTCTGTGAGGAGTTAGGCTTAGAGCATCAGTTCTCCTCTCCCTACGTCCCTCAGCAAAATGGCATAGTGGAAAGGAAGAACAAGACCCTGGTTGAGATGGTCAGGACGATGCTAGACGAGTACAGTACTCGTAGCAAGTTTTGGGCTGACGCTGTAGCTACGGCATGCCATGTTGCAAACAGAGTTTTTCTTAGGGCACACTTGCACCGCACATCTTATGAGTTGAGATATGGGCGAAAGCCCAGTGTGTCTCATTTTCGTGTTTTTGGCTGCAAGTGCTTCTTCTTGAAGTCTGGGAACCTAGATAAGTTCGAGTCACGCTCAGCTGACGGAATCTTTCTGGGTTACTCGACTTCTGCCCGTAGCTACAGGATTTGGGCTGTAGACTTGGGTAGGATCATAGAGACTTGTGAGGTGACCTTTGATGAGGCTAGTCCCAGTGCTAGACCAGACATTTCAGGCTCTTCTCCTCTTTCTCAGTCTATCTTCTCAGAGGAAGTTGATGACGGAGATGAAGGCGCCTTGCCTGATCCAGTCACCATTCCTGCTCCCGAGGTGCCTCCCATTTCCATATCTGCACCTCAGGGAGATCAGCCCTTACCCTCAGACTCTTCAGCAGCTAGTGGCTCTGTTCCTACCTCTCCCACGCGAGGAGTAGAGGTCACTTCTGCTTCTGGACCTCCTCGTCACATTCAGCAGGCTCATCCACCTAACCAGATCATTGGAGATCTGTTTGAGCGAGTCACTCACTCTAAGTCAGGTCTGTCCACATTCTGCCTCCACTCTGCCTTTGTTGCCTCTTTTGAGCTGAAGGATGTTTCTCATGCATTATCTAGTGAATCTTGGATTAATGCTATGCATGAGGAACTTGAAAACTTCGAGAGGAACAAAGTTTGGAAGCTTGTCGAGCCCCCTTCTGGTCACAACGTCATTGGGACCAAATGGGTGTTCAAAAATAAGCAGAGTGAGGATGGGGTTGTAGTTTGAAACAAGGCTAGGCTAGTCGCTCAGGGTTTTTCTCAGGTCGAGGGCCTCGACTTCGAGGAGACTTTTGCCCCTGTAGCCAGACTAGAGGCCATCAGGATCCTGCTTGCATTCGCGGCGTCCAAGGGCTTCAAGCTTTATCAAATGGATGTCAAAAGTGCATTCCTCAATGGCTTCATTGAGGAAGAAGTGTATGTATGTCAAGGCCCCAAAACATCAAAAATTCTGGGACATCCGGAGTATCCGGATCAACATCCGGAATGTCGGACATAACCCGGAATGTCTGGGTATATTGTCCGGAGTATCCGGATTGACCTGACCGAGCGCCTCAACCCGGAGTATCCGGACCAAATTGTCCAGAGTGTCCGGGTTGGCTACCGAAGACCCCAACCCGGAGTCTCCGGGTTAAACGTCCGGAGTGTCCGGATCGTGCGGGGGTTTTTGTATAAAAGTCCCATTTCGTGCTTTCACTCCCTTCTCTTCTTTTCCACTTGTCCTCCACCCATCCCGTGCGTCTCCTCCGCCCCAACCTCGTCTCCGGTGAGCTCTCCACTCCGGCGACCTCCCGTGGCTCCTCCCCGGTGGCTTCTCCATCCCGGTGACCTCAAGCTCCTCCCCAAGCCGGCGTCCTCTTAGCTCAACTTGGCTTCCCCTCCCTCTCCTTCATCCCCATTGAAGGTGAGACCTTTTCTTGGACTCCACTCGTGGGTCCTCGAGTTCTAGGGTTTCCTTAGGAGTTCATTTTGGGGCTAGGGTTGTAGATTTGGGGTTGGGGGTAAACTTTGGAAGTGTTAGGGTTTTGGGATTGGTTGGATGTGGGTTGGTTTGGGCAATGTTGGGTATTAGGGTTGTGGATCGGGGTTAGATGGTGCCGTTCTAAGCATCGGATTGGGTTTTGGTTGGAGATGTTAAGAATGAGCCCCGTTCGTCATGGTTGAGCTAGCTCGGAGCTTCTCCGACTCGACCGCGTGTTTGGAAAGTGGTAGATCGGGTTCTCGTGGTGCCGTAGAGCTCGGTGGCACCTCGATCCCTCGCTCTGATTGGGCGACATACGCCAGGTCCAGAGTGTCCGGGCGGACGGTCCGGACTGTCCGGATTGTCCGGACTGTCCGGACATTAAACCCGGACTGTCCGGGTTCACCTGGTCTGTCCGGGTTATGTTGGTCGGTCCGATTGCGTCGTTTCGTCGGGGGTTTTCATTCTAGTTGTTTCATTGCATGGCATGCATATTATTGTTGCATATTATTCGTGTAGAGAACGAAATCGCGGAAGGTGATACCGCCGTGGTCGAGGGAGTTGCCGAGGGGCAGTCGCTGTCGATCCGCAAGCAGAAGAGCAAGGCAAGCACCTAAGCATCTCGAACCCCGTATGAATATATTTTTGAGAATAAATTGCTAAATTGTGGGTTACGTATTGCATTAGGAGTTGACTGTGGGATAGGACTAGACCCTAATTGCTGCACTTACACTTGTTGATAATTGTTCAATATTTTCCTTGGAGCTAATATGGGTAATATAATGAGTCCGCGCTTAGTTTGATTAGGTGTCGGGTTGGGCCAAGTGGTGGAAGGTTCCACCGCTTGAGATTGTGTACTTTACAAACATTGGGTTGCAATGGGTTGTTTATGAGAAGTAGAATGATGAAATGTGAGATCGGGCGGGAGAGTTAGACGTTTGGGTAAGGAGACCCAAATGTGGTAGTCCTGCCTGAGTCAGCTAAGGACCGATTCGATGTGGTACCATGGCTGAGCACCATTAGGTTGATCACATGCCCGATTATGGTACGGTAAGCCGCTCTTTCATCGCATACCGTTCGATGAGCCATGCCCTCATGCGGTTGGACGTGGTCGAGGGCGAGGCCTAGGCCGGCTCTCGAGCGCCAAGCCGGGCTTGGGGCTGCTCGAGGGGGTGCTAGGTTTTCGGGCCGGATGAAGATGCCTCAACGAATGGGTATGGGTGGGAGGGGGTTGACATGAGGTTCCTTCGTGGCACATGTCGTGTGATCAATGCTTCCCTGCAGGGTTAATTAAGCAATTCGAATTGCCGCGTTCTCGGATATGAGCACGCTTCGTCACTGCTATTACACGTAGTAACAACTTGAACTGAAGTTCGTCGTTGGGCTTGAGCTCGAAATGAATGTGTGAAATTGTTGTGATTTGCTAGATGTTAACTTCACCTAGTGGTAGATGCTGTTATAACCGCATTGAAATTATGAATTGAGTAGTTTAAGTAACTAAACAACAAATGGTGAGCTTTTCCGCAAACGTTTACCTTGAGCTTAATTCCATGCTACATCCAAATGCATATCCTTTCGGAGTCGGTCGTATATGGAACACGGGTAAGACTTGCGAGTACCTTCTGTACTCAGGCTTCTGCTTTTGTGGTTTTGCAGGTGAGGATCCAGCGGGGTGTGAGTTTTGCCCCTACTGCCTGTCGGTGACCGAGCGGGGCACCGAGTAGAGGCTGACGACGTTGTACGCCTGGAAGTGTTCAGGGCATGACACTTCCAGGGGAGTTTTACTTTTGTTGTATAGGATAGGGTTGGATCTTTTGTTGTACAAATACGCTTGTGTTTTAAAATGCCACCTCGTTCTCTTTCGCTTCGTCTTGTGGGTGCGTTTGTTTGGTCGTCCTTGGGCTTCCGTGTGCCGTGTTGTGTGTTTTGTTGCTTCCGCAATTCTTGCGCCTCTGGTGGTGAGGTTTGGGGCTTGATGCCCCTTTGTGCGAATTGAACTTTGATATGGCATTGGGAACCGGTATGTGGGGATCCTGGGCGAGTTTTGGATCGCATACCGGGGGAATACCGGGGTTGTTGTCGGGTCATTTGGATGTTGTAGAGTTGTCTCGATTGGGCTTGGGTACTAGCACCGGGTTCACCTCTGGTGATTTGTTGCTAGGATCCAAATTCGACGGGAGCAACTGTTCATCCAACAACTCGAGGACAATCTGGGCGGCTCCTCTCAGGGCTGGTATCAGAGCAAGGCGCACAAAGACGGGCCCCAACTTGACGACCAGTTAGGAGATCGTTTAGGACTGTCATAACGCATTAGGTAGAAGGTAGTATTTATCCCCGCCTTGTAGTTGTGAGTGGTGAGTGTGAGGGTTACGTTGGAATCGTGCATTTCATGTCATGTCATGCATGTGCATGGCCATCTGCATCATGAATTGTGTTTGTTTGGGTATAATAGACTAATTGGACTTCAGTGCGGAGTGCTACAGTCTGACTTGGGGTTTTGCCTCGTGGGTTTGTTTAGTTTAGGACATGTTCCCTCCTGTGGGTCTAACTCTTGTTGTCTAACTTGATTAACGACAAAATGAGGACCCGCGGTGGTTTGGGAGGTGATGATGGCGCTGGGCGATCACAGCCTGGCAGTAGCGATCCGCCTCCTCCTCCCAACCTTTTGGTCGTCTTGCTGCGCTCAGAGCAGAACTAGGAGACCACCAACCGGATTCTCAAGATGTTGGTTTAGAACCAAGCCGCTCAAGGTGGCCGCGGCGATGGACGAGGCTGACCCAATGGCTATCTGGACTTCCTGCACACTCAGCCGCCGACTTTCTCTCGGGCTAGCGACCCCTTGGAGGCTGATGACTGGCTGCGTACTATAGAGCAGAAGTTTGCTCTTATCCAGTGCTAGGACCTTCAGAAGGCTCCTTTCGCAGCGCAGCAGCTTCAAGGCCCTGCCGGTGCTTGGTGGGCCAATTTCTTGGTGATGCAGCCTGCTGGACACAGATTTACATGGGCGGAGTTCCGTGAGGCTTTCCGGGCATACCATATCCCTAAAGGACTCATGGATATCAAGAAGCAGCAGTTTTTGGCCCTCAAGCAATTGAGCAAGACGGTAGTGGACTATTCGAGGGAGTTCAACTACCTGGCCCAGTATGTGCCAGAGGAGGTTGATACTGATGAGAAGAAGCAGAGCCGCTTCATGAATGGGATGTCCACCAAGATGCAGGACAAGCTATCGGTGTGCGACTTCGCCGACTTCAATGACTTGGTGAGTCGGGCGATTACAGTCGAGCACAAGATGAGGAGCCATCAAGATGAGAAGAAGCGGAAGAGGGCGGTTCAGTTTTCAGCGGGCGGCAGTTCGCAGCGGGCCCGCATGGTCCCTCCACCACCGAGGGCAACTGCTCCTACACCTCCCCTGCCGACCGGGGTGGCCTGACCTCCTGTGGCTGCTCCTCGGCCTCCACCACCACAGTCGGGGACACGGGCGGCAGCGACCGCTGGATCGGGCCCATGCTACAACTGCGGGCGTGCGGGGCACTTCATCCGCGACTGCCCATTTCCAAGGCGGGGCAACAACTCCAACGCCCCATGGCTTCCAGTTGCGACAGCACCACCTCCACTTCCAGCGCCAGCCCGTGGCCGAGTCAACTACGTCGGTGCCGAGGAGATTCCAGAGGATAACACCGTGCTGACGGGTATGTTATGCATTAGTGGGCATTCTGCCAAAGTATTGTTTGACTCGGGGGCTTCTCATTCATTTATTAGCAAGGAGTTCGCAATGCACCATTAGATGAGAGTGAGTAGCAGCGCCACTCCATTTCTTATTGAGGCACCGGGGTCCAGGATGGTGGTGAATCAAGTAGTTAGGAAGGTGTCAGTGCAAGTTTGTCGGGACCCGAATCTGCAAATCCGGACCCTTTGTGTATTCAGCACTAGTCCAGGAACGCGCTAGTGCACACAGTCTTAACATCGGTAAATATCACAATCATACCACTCGATACTAATAAAGTACTTTAACTAAATAGTCAAACTGGTTGCTCGACCTTATGGTCAAGTTACAAATATAAGCCACGCAGGGCAAAACTTATTAAGAGAGAAATAATAGCAGCGGAAAAATAAGATAACTTCGTGGCGCCATCCAGTATACCACAGGCAACTGACTGGGCTCGCTCCCTAAGTAGACGGTTCCTCTCGGAGCTCCTCCACCAAAGCTGGTGTAGTCTCCTCTTCAACTGGTGTTGTATTGCGGCAAGAGTGAGTACTTGGTACTCAGCAAGTCATGCACAGAATGCAAGCTAATATACTACATGCATGGCTTGATACAAAGGAATAGCTCAAGGTATGTTTGCGATGTGACATTTGACAAGTAACATAAGTAGATTCGAAAGCAATAGAAACAAGTACAAGATCGATAACTTTTCAAGGAGTTTAGTGAACATCTTTCCCAATCCAAGTCCACATTTCCAGCAACATCATTCTTTAAACAAAAACCCATTTCCAAGCCCAAATTGTTTTCGTGAAAGTCTAACCCTTGACTGTAATTCCCGAGCGATGTCCAATACCGCGGACACGACTATTCGAATAGATTTTACACTCTGCAGAGGTTATGCACTTTACCCACAAGATACAGTCAAACACCACAAAGACGAGTTCCCGTAACAAAGTCTTTCAGAAACTTCTAACAATACAAGTGGTCCTCTCCGGTGTTGCACACTAACCCTTCCCTTAGCTAAGGCGAAGTTTAGGCCAACCAACCGTTAGATGGGTACCTGGCCTCGGCCGATGCGCTCCCCCGTTCAACTTACACAAAGGGTGTAGTTGACATCCTGAGGTCCCACAGGTACGTTATTAGCAACTTAATCAACTAGGTCTGTCCCATTACAGACATGTGGTTGCACGTTTGACCCAGTTCAAAGGCTTGCAAGGTTAAGTCCTTAGGGTGACCAGGGCAAGACTACCCGAAGAACCAAACCAACATTCCCAATGCCACAACTGGCCCTCCTGATCATCCTTGCCACATGCCTCGGTCAAAAGCTATTTATCATACCCCAGTTGATTACCATGCACCACGTGCCATCAACATCACATGATACCTTTCCAAAACATGTTCAATATATCATTAAGTCAATATTAACATTTGCTTGTCCAAAATCATGTCATGAGCACGTAGCAGGTCTAAGCAATATACTACAACGGTTTAAAAACCCATGTTGGCAATTTAGTAATGTCCAACTAGTAAACCACAACTAGGGTGACAAGGGTCATGGCACATATTTAAGTAATCAAGGTGTCATACAACAAATTGGCATTTATCTAATTTTCCATATTTAAATAAAGTATTTTCTAATTGAACTAGCATGCAATAAATTAAATCAAAATAGGTTTCAAAATGGGATCAACATGGTCAAAGCACAACTTGCCTTCAAAAAGTACTTGCTCTTGGTCCTGAGCTGGCTCCTGGGTCAATACTTCTCCTTCGAATCCTTCCGGCCCTTCAACGTCTACTGCATGCTTGGCGTGCAAATAGCAACAAATGAATAAAACAGTAGACAAAAAATGTCCAAACATCCAAATAAAGTTCATAAACAGAGAGAATATAATTTTATGAATTTTTAGAAACTGGAATCGTCAAATTCGGAATTTAAACGCAAAAGATACAAGCATTTAAAGTTTAAAATAATCAATTAAATAATATTACAGAGAAAAACTTTTGTCCAAAAATTAAATAAAATTCATCATTAGGTAGATCCCAATTTTATACAAATTTAGAAATTTGAATCACTCAAATCGGAGTTAAAATGCAAAAGTTATAAGCATTTGAATTTCGAAACAAATTCTGAAATCATTAATTCGAATTAATAAATCATTTTCTTTTTCGGAAATTCTTTTATTGCGTCAGCAGGGACACGTGTTAGCCCCTGATTGGGTGGTTGACGTCAGCACTGGTCCACGTGCACGCCTCGGTCCACGGTGGACCCGGTCGACTGGACCGTGTCGGCGCAGTCGCGTCAGCCTATCGGTGGCGGGTTCACGCCCGCGTGGCACGGCTGACGCGTGGGCCCTCTGACTCGTGGGCACCGCGTGTCAGTGGCTCACACTCACGCGTGCACGCGTGGTCAGGGTGCACGTGGCATGATCACGGCCGTTGATTTGCACGTTTGGGCGAACGCGATCAATCTTGACCGTTCGATCTCGATCGAACGGCTAGAATCCACTAATGCACGGTGCTACGCAGCCACGTGGCTCAATCTAAAATGTTGGATCTAGATCCAACGGTTTGGATCAGATCCAAAAACCGAAACGTGGATTTCGTTTCGTGGTGACGTGGACTCACCGCGTGCGTTGGATTTGGATCGAACGGCCGGCGTGCTTCGAGGACGACGATGGCGTTGCGGTGACGCTGCTCCGCCGGAGTCGGGGAAGACGACCAAGCCAGTGGTGTTTTGGCATAGTTCCGGCGAGATGGATGGTGCGGTCCGATGCGCCTTGCCCTTGCGGTTCCAGATCCGGGCTCCAACACGGCGGAGACGGCTTGACGGCGGCGACACGCGCAAGAATCCGAAGCGAAGCCCTAACCCTACTACGGCGAGCTATTCCTCAGCAAAGATGGCGGCTCGGGCAGCGTGGCTTGGGGCAAAAGGTGCGACGTCAAACGGAGATTCTCGGGGATGGGTCCACGCTTTAAATACAGCCTCGACGTCCGAGATCACCGCGGAGATTGCGGCGCGGCCGTTGAGCGGCGGAGTCCGAGTCGAGCTCGGAGACGACGGTGACGTGGCCGCATCGCGTGCGTCCATCTAGCCCGGATCCAACGCTCCACACGCGCGTGTGACGCTGCTCGATCTCATCCGTCCGATCAGAAACGGATGGTTTCGGATCTAGGGTTAGGGTTGGGCTCGGCGCGACGTGGTTTGACCAAATCAAGCGGCGCGGTCCGGTTCGGGTCGGACCCGAGTCTGACTCGGACCCGAGGAACAGTAACCGACCCGGTTCAAAATTCCAGCGATTAAATAATTCAAATAATTCCCAGAAATTCGTTTAATTCATTTAAAAATAGCAAAAGACTCAGAAAAATTCCAGAAAAATTCTGGAAAATATTTTGGAACATTTTGGGACTCAAATAAAATATTTTCAACAAAATTTTATTTGCAAAGTTAAATTCTTTAATTATTTCAAAATGGAATAAATTCAAATAAATTCCAAATAAATCCAAATAAATTCCAGAAAATTCCAAAAATTCACCAAAGTGCCAAATCACACATGAATTTAAGAAAAGCAAAATTTTGGGGTGTTACAAACCTCCCCCCATAACAGAATCTCGTCCCCGAGATTCAGGGCTTCCTAAAGAAATAGGTTCGAAAATTCTTTCTTCAAATCCTCTTCGCGCTCCCAAGTTGCTTCACTCTCCGCATGGTTGCTCCATTGAACTCTGCAGAAACAAGTTGACTTGTTTCTCGTCTCTCGATCCATTGTGTCCAGAATCTTCACGGGGTGTTCCTTGTAGGTCAGATCCTCTTGTAACTCGATTGACTCTAGCGGTGTGTGCTCCTCAGGTACTCGGAGACACTTCTTCAGTTGGGACACGTGGAACACGTCATGCACTCCTTCTAGTGATTGCGGTAACTCTAGCTGATAAGCAACTTCACCTCTGCGGCTGAGAACCTTGAATGGTCCAACATATCTCGGCGTGAGTTTTCCCTTGGCATGGAATCTCTTAACTCCTCTGAGCGGTGTCTCTGAGATACAGGAAATCCTCTGGTTCAAAACTCAGGTCTTGGCGATGGTTGTCAGCATAACTCTTCTGTCGCGATTGGGCTATCTTTAATCTCTCCCTGATCATGGCAATCTGTCCTTCGGCTTCTTGAAGAATATCCGGCCCAAAGACACGGCGTTCACCTGTCTCGTTCCAATTCAACGGCGTCCAACAGGGTCGACCATACAGTGCCTCAAAAGGTGACATCTGTAGGCTTGCACGATAATCAAGTTATTGTAATCGAACTCAGATACTGGCAGACTTTTATCCCAAGAGGTAGCATAAGCCAATGCACACGCTCTTAACATATCCTCCGAATCTGATTGACTCTTTCGGTCGACCATCCGTGCATGGATGATATCTTTATCTTGAAGTTCAAACGGGTTCCTATGGCTTCATGCAACTTATTCCAGAACCTTGAGGTAAATTGGGTACCTCGGTCCGATACAATCCTCTTTGGCACTCCGTGCAAATAGACGATCCTGATCATGTACAACTCTGCTAACTTATCTCCCGAGTAAGTGGTCTTCACAGGGATAAAATGGGCGACCTTGGTCAAGCGATCCACTATAACCCATATAGAATCATATCCTCCTTGAGTTTTTGGCAAACCGGTAATGAAGTCCATTCCGATTTCCTCCCACTTCCACTCAGGTATCTTCGACGGCTGTAGCAATCCTGCTAGTCTCTGATGCATTGCCTTGACTCTCTGGCATATGTCGCACAATGCAACATGCTCGGCAACTTCACGCTTCATGCTCGGCCACCAGAATCTCTCCTTCAAATCTTGATACATCTTGGCGCTTCCAGGATGAATGGAATACTTTGAGTCATGGGCTTCTTCTAAAATCAACTGCTTCAGCTCCTTCTTGTTTGGCACACAAATTCGATCCTTCATTCATAACGTGCCTTGTTCATCCAACTTGAAGTCCTCTGCCTTGCCTTCATCCATGTTGGACTTATCCTGCGGATCTTGTCGTCATCCTCCTGTCCTTCTCGGATCTGATCCTCCAGGGTAGGCTTCACTTCCAATGCGGCCAAGAATCCTTCTGGTACGACATCAATCTGCATTCTATGGAAATCCTCACATAGTTCATCCTGACTTGTGGCTAGCAGCATGTTCACGGTATGGCTTTTTTGACTCAGAGCATCGGCAACTACGTTGGCCTTTCCGGGATGATAATGGATTCCAACATTGTAGTCCTTGATCAACTCTAACCATCTCCTCTGCCTCATGTTCAGGTCTGATTGGGTGAAGATGTACTTAAGACTCTTATGGTCCGTGTATACTTCACATCTGTTTCCAATTAAGTAGTGACGCCATAATTTCAAGGCATGCACTACGGCAGCTAGCTCTAGGTCATGTGTCGGATAATTCTCCTCATGTGGCCTCAACTGCCTTGATGCATAAGCGACGACCTTCCCATTCTGCATCAGCGCACATCCAAGTCCTTGGCGCGATGCGTCACAATAAATATCAAAGCTTTGATTAACATCTGGTATAACTAACACCGATGCTGATGTCAATCGTTTCTTCAGCTCTTGAAAACCTTTTTCATACTCTGGCGTCCATGCAAACTTCTTCTCCTTTTTCAACAATTGCGTAAGAGGTTTCGCAATTGTCGAAAAGCCTTCGATGAAACAGCGGTAGTAACCTGCCATTCCAAGAAAACTCCGGATCTGGGTCACGGTCCTCGGCTGTTTCCAATGTAACACAGCTTCTACCTTGCTTGGATCTACGGCGACTCCTTCCGCGGTCATTACATGTCCGAGGAACTCCACCTTGTCCTTCCAAAAGTCACACTTGCTGAACTTGGCGAAAAGTTGATGTTCCCTTAGCTTTTCCAAAACTCGCCTCAAGTGCTCGGCATGTTCATCCTCTGTCTTGGAGTAGATTAAGATATCATCTATGAGCACAACAACAAACTTGTCCAAATATTCCATGAACACCTTATTCATCATATTCATGAAATATGCTGGTGCATTCGTCAGACCAAAGGACATAACAGTAAACTCGTAATGTCCATATCTTGACGAGAATGCGGTCTTCGGGATATCTTCTGATCGGATCTTCAACTGGTGGTATCCCGATCTCAGATCAATCTTGGAGAAAACTCCGGCTCCTCTTAGCTGATCAAACAAATCATCGATCCTGGGTAGCGGATACTTATTCTTCACGGTGACTTCATTGAGTGCACGGTAATCATTGCACATCCTGAAACTCCCGTCCTTCTTCTTGACAAACAAAACTGGCGCTCCCCACGGCGACAAACTTGGTCTGATAAATCCTTTCTCCATTAACTCTTTAAGTTGCTTCTTCATCTCTATCAATTCTTCGGTGGACATCCGATAAGGTCTCTTTGCTATCGGCGTTGTACCAGGTACAAGCTCTATCACAAACTCTATGTCTCTGTCTGGCGGCATACCAGGTAGATCTTCAGGAAAAACATCTGGGTACTCATTTACCACTGAGACATCTTCTATGCTAATTGCCTTGGCGGTGTTAACCATCAACTGTCCATCTCTAACGGCGGTAGCTTGAAATTCCACTTTCTTTCCACACGGGCTCTCAACTGAGATAGTCCTTCGTCCACAATCCAATACGGCCTTGTGCTTGGATAACCAATCCATTCCCAAAATAACATCTAAGGTCTGGGTCTCCAAAATAATAAGGTTCGCTAGGAACTCTATCCCATCTATTAGTATTCTCACCGCAGAACATCCTACTTTCGTTCGGAGTACGGAACCAGGGGTTTGAACCAAAAGCATGCATTTAAGTCTTGCAATCTCCAAATCATTTTTAGCAGCAAAGCCTTGAGAAACAAACGAATGCGAAGCTCCGAAATCAAACAAAATCAAGCAGGTGTACTGAGTTGACTAGTAACTTACCCGATCACGACGTCAGTGGCATTCTCAAGTGCATCTGCGGTGACATGGTTGACTCGGCCTCTCACCCACGATGCAGGATGTGGCTCGGGCTGTCTTTGTCCCTCGGTTGGCTCCTGGTCTTTGGCGTCTGGTGGTGTGGATCCCAGTTGAAGCGGCGGGGTCACTCCTGTTGTCTTCTTAGGACAACTGTTGGCAAAGTGTCCTGACTCATTGCTATTGTAGCAGCGTCTCACTGTCCCCTGTTGACTGCACGAAGTAGCGTTTACGGCTGGTCTTTGGGTCGATAGTTCGATTGGCCGGGTCTTGGTGCTGGTGACGGTGTCCTTGTTGTATTCTGCGGCTGGAATCTGAAAAACTGATTTGGCGTAACCCTCAAGCGTTGCTGCGCTCCCTGATGTGATCCCTGATGCTGCATCCTGCGCTTCCTGTTCTCATCCAGTTCCTTGCGCTTGTCCTCAAGAATAAGCGCTTTATTCACCAACTCTTGGAAATCTGGAAAGGTGTGGGTGATCAGTCCCACCTGTAGTCCTGAGTTAAGTCCCTTCATAAAGCGAGGTATGCGGCTTTATCTGTCGCTACGTCTTCAGGTGCGTAACGAGCAAGCTGTGTGAACTTATTCAAGTATTCGGCCACCGGCTGGCTGCCTTGCTTCAGTGCTCTGAACTCCTCCTTCTTGAGGTCCATAATTCCTTCTGGCACATGATCTTGTGAACGCACTGTGAACTCCTCCCAAGTGATGTCTTGAGGGTTCTCTTGCGTGGCACAGAAGTTCTCCCACCATTCAGCGGCGGTCCCTTCTAACTGATGAGAAGCGTAGAGTACCTTCTCGTTTCCCATGCATTGAGCAATGTGTAGCTTCCTCTCAATTGAACTTAACCAGTCATCGGCTTCCAACGGGTTAGCATTCCCAGAGAAAGTGGGTGGATGAGTCCTCATGAACTCTGACAGTCTTGTATTCTGGCGTTGTCCCTGATTTACTTGATTAGCAGTGGCCTGAGCGGTGACGTGCTGCATCTGTTGCATCACGGCATGCATCAACTGAGTCTGAGCAACGAGAAAAGCTCCGAAATTCTGCATATCAACTTGCGATGCTGGTGCTCCATCATTGGGGTTTTCTGTTGGGCGAGAACCACTTCCATTGCCTCCAAGGTTTCCACGAGTGTTCACCATCTGTGGTTTGCTCCAGGTTTTAGAGACGAGAGGGAAACAAGAATAGCCAAGTAATATGGAACTATGCGGGGCGAAGGGTGTAACTCAAGTCCAACTTTATTATTTAATTAATAATAACTTGGTATGGTTGCTTACAATGCCTAGGGGCCTTGCAACACATACTGCACACTCAGCAAGCAATGAAAATCCAAATCAAACTAACACTGGAGTTTAACGCCTAAAGGGTGACTCTTTATTCTATGACGCGACTCGACGAAGGAGTCTCACTACAACACCTATGCTCACTCATCGAGAAAACCTCCACGGCCTGGAAATGCAGGTCTTTGCGGCATAGGCGCGAAACAATCGCCATGCCACTAAGCTGTGTCAACTGTGGTAGTCGAAGAAGTGGTGTCCTCCTCAAGCTCTGGCTCTTCCGGATCTGGCTCGTGTAGCTCGAGTACTGGCTCCGGCTCTGGTGCGTACAACGCCGTCTCTAACTCTCCAATGCTGTGCAGAAGATGTGACACATACTCCTGAGTCTCCCGCCATCTGTTCTTCTCTGTAGTGATCTCCTTGCGGGCCTTCTATAGCTCCTTGCTCGTATCATCAAGTACATCCTCCTGGGCGACAACAAGTCGTGCCAATTGTGTGATCACGGCGTTCTCATCCTGAATCATCTTCGGGTCGAAAAGGTTATTGCTGCGCGGATGATAACGGAACACCGTGCCCTCTAATTCTCTAGCGTAGATGCGGGCAATGTGCCGCATTGCTCGTCGCGACACCTCCTAGATACCCATCTGCATTGTAGACCTCCTGGCAGTGCAATGTATCGGGCGATTGCCCGGGCCCTTCTTCCTGGCAGGTACCACAATCTTCACGTCACAAGCCTTGATCAATCACCAGCATGCGATTACGTCCACTTGGTATTTCGGCTTCTCAAAACCTCCGAGAGTCTGCAGCATACACCAAAGTTCTGCGGCGTGACCAACCTCAAGATCGACGTAATTGATCTCTCCTTCCATCTGTCAAAGGATACTTGCGTAAGAACGCAGCACTTTAAAACCAATGTGGAAGACGAAAGAACTCAGTAAGGGGTATGAACAAGAATGAAAGGGGTAAGTAGAGAATTCATTCATTATCTTGGCAAATTTTATCTTTAGAAAATAGGTTTTATCCTCACTACGACCATTCTAACTATGGGTTGAGCCTACGGTTAGCCTGGCTCTGATACCACCTTTGTCGGGACCCGAATCTGCAAATCCGGACCCTCTATGTATTCAGCACTAGTCCAGGAATGTGCTAGTGCACACAGTCTTAACATCTGTAAATATCACAATCATACCACTCGATACTAATAAAGTACTTTAACTAAATAGTCAAACTGGTTGCTCGACCTTATGGTCAAGTTACAAATATACGCCACGCAGGGCGAAACTTATTAAGAGAGAAATAATAGCAGCGGAAAAATAAGATAACTTCGTGGCGCCATCCAGTATACCACAGGCAACTGACTGGGCTCGCTCCCTAAGTAGATGGTTCCTCTCGGAGCTCCTCCTCCAAAGCTGGTGTAGTCTCCTCTTCAACTGGTGTTGTATTGCGGCAAGGGTGAGTACTTGGTACTCAGCAAGTCATGCACAGAATGCAAGCTAATATACTATATGCATGGCTTGATACAAAGGAATAGCTCAAGGTATGTTTGCGATGCTTGACATTTGACAAGTAATATAAGTAGATTCGAAAGCAATAGAAACAAGTACAAGATCGATAACTTTTCAAGGAGTTTAGTGAACATCTTTCCCAATCCTCGTCCACATTTCCATCAACATCATTCTTTAAACCAAAACCCATTTCCAAGCCAAATTGTTTTCGTGAAAGTCTAACCCTTGACTGTAATTCCCGAGCGATGTCCAATACCGCGGACATGGCTATTCGAATAGATTTTACACTCTGCAGAGGTTATGCACTTTACCCACAAGATACAGTCAAACACCACAAAGGCGAGTTCCTGTAACAAAGTCTTTCGGAAACTTCTAACAATACAAGTGGTCCTCTCCGGTGTTGCACACTAACCCTTCCCTTAGCTAAGGCGAAGTTTAGGCCAACCAACCGTTAGATGGGTACCTAGCCTTAGCCCCGGTACGCTCCCCCGTTCAACTTACACAAAGGGTGTAGTTGACATCCTGAGGTCCCATAGGTACGTTATTAGCAACTTAATCAACTAGGTCCGTCCCATTACAGACATGTGGTTGCACGTTTGACCCAGTTCAAAGGCTTGCAAGGTTAAGTCCTTAGGGTGACCAGGGCAAGACTACCCGAAGAATCAAACCAACATTCCCAATGCCACAACTGGTCGTCCTGATCATCCTTGCCACATGCCCCGGTCAAAAGCTATTTATCATACCCCAGTTGATTACCATGCACCACGTGCCATCAACATCACATGATACCTTTCCAAAACAGGTTCAAAATAGGTTTCAAAATGGGATCAACATGGTCAAAGCACAACTTGCCTTCAAAAAGTACTTGCTCTTGGTCCTGAGCTGGCTCCTGGGTCAATACTTCTCCTTCGAATCCTTCCGGCACTTCAACGTCTACTCGTAACGCGTGCAAATAGCAACAAATGAATAAAACAGTAGATAAAATGTGTCCAAACATCCAAATAAAGTTCATAAACAGAGAGAACATAATTTTATGAATTTTTAGAAACTGGAATCGTCAAATTCGAAGTTTAAACGCAAAAGATACAAGCATTTAAAGTTTAAAATAATCAATTAAATAATATTACAGAGAAAAACTTTAGTCCAAAAATTAAATAAAATTCATCATTAGGTAGATCTCAATTTTATACAAATTTAGAAATTTGAATCACTAAAATCGGAGTTAAAATGCAAAAGTTATAAGTATTTGAATTTCGAAACAAATTCTGAAATCATTTATTCGAATTAATAAATCATTTTCTTTTTCGGAAATTCTTCTATTGCGTTAGCAGGGACACATGTCAGCCCCTGATTGCGAGACTGACATCAGAACTGGTCCACGCGCACGGCTCGGTCCACGGTGGACCCGGTCCACTAGACCGTGTCGCTGACAGGTGGGTCCGCCCTGTCAGCGGCGCGGGTTCACGCCCGCGTGGCACGGCTGACGCGTGGGCCCTCTGACTCGTGGGCCCCGCGTGTCAACGGCTCGCACTCACGCGTGCACGCGTGGTCAGGGCGCACGTGGCATGATCACGGCCGTTGATTTGAAAATCAACGGCCCACATCGGATCTGGGTGATGCACGTTTGGGCGAACGCGATCAATCTTGACCGTTCGATCTCGATCGAACGGCTAGAATCCACTAACGCACGGTGCTACGCAGCCACGTGGCTCAATCTAAAACGTTGGATCTAGATCCAACGGTTTGGATCAGATCCAAAAACCGAAACGTTGATTTCGTTTCGTGGTGACGTGGACTCACCGCGTGCGTTGGATTTGGATCGAACGGCCGGCGTGCTTCGAGGACGACGATGGCGTTGCGGTGACGCTGCTCCGCCGGAGTCGGGGAAGACGACCAAGCCATCGGCGTTTTGGCGTAGTTCCGGCGAGATGGATGGTGCGGTCTGATGCGCCTTGCCCTTGCGGTTCCAGATCCGGGCTCCAACACGGCGGAGACGGCTTGACGGCGGCGGCACGCGCAAGAATCCGAAGCGAAGCCCTAACCCTACTACGGCAAGCTATTCCTCAGCAAAGACGGCGGCTCGGGCGGCGTGGCTTGGGGCTAAAGGTGCGGCGTCGAACGGAGATTCTCGGGGACGGGTCCACGCTTTAAATACGGCCTCGACGTCCGAGATCACCGCGGAGATTGCGGCGCGGCCGTTGAGCGGCGGAGTCCGAGTCGAGCTCGGAGACAACGGTGACGTGGCCGCATCGCGTGCGTCCATCTAGCCCGGATCCAACGCTCCACACGTGCGCGTGACGCGGCTCGATCTCATCCGTCCGATCAGAAACGGACGGTTTCGGATCTAGGGTTAGGGTTGGGCTCGGCGCGACGTGGTTTGACCAAATCAAGCGGCGCGGTCCGGTTCGGTTCGGACCCGAGTCCGACTCGGACCCGAGGAACAGTAACCGACCCGGTTTAAAATTCCAACGATTAAATAATTCAAATAATTCCCAGAAATTCATTTAATTCATTTAAAATAGCAAAAGACTCAGAAAAATTCCAGAAAAATTCTGGAAAATATTTTGGAACATTTTGGGACTCAAATAAAATATTTTCAACTAAATTTTATTTGCAAAGTTAAATTCATTAATTATTTCAAAATGGAATAAATTCAAATAAATTCCAAATAAATCCAAATAAATTCCAGAAAATTCCAAAAATTCACCAAAGTGCCAAATCACACATGAATTTAAGAAAAGCAAAATTTTGGGTGTTACAAAGTTCAAGGGGTTTCTTTCACTGTTAACCTTCTACTCCTTGACCTTCGTGGAATGGATGTCATTTTGGGCATGAATTGGATGACGCGACAACAAGCCATCCTGGATTGTTCTCGCCGCACCATCTCGCTAAAGGGGACGAAGGGCGGTTGGCTGACGTTACTTCTTGACGCGGGCAGGGCCACCCTTTTATCCCTGAATGGTGCCGAAATCGCGGAGATAGAGTCGGTTTCCGTGGTGTCGGAGTACCCGGATGTGTTCCCTGAGGAATTACCGGGGATGCCACCTGATCGGGACATCGAATTTGTAGTAGAATTGTAGCCTGGGACCGCTCCAGTCTCCAAACGGCCATATCGAATGCTGCCTAACGAGTTGGCTGAGCTGAAGACTCAATTGAAGGAGTTGATGGACAAGGGCTTCATTCGTCCGAGCTCCTCGCCTTGGGGTTGCTCGACTCTGTTTGTGACAAAGAAGGACGGCTCCCTTCGGCTCTGTGTTGATTATCGGCCGTTGAATGCGGTCACTATCAAGAACAAATACCCTCTGCCTCGGATTGATATCCTGTTCGATCAGCTTGCTGGTGCACGTGTGTTCTCCAAGATTGACCTGAGGCTCGGGTACCATCAGATCAGGATCCGGGCCGAAGACATCCCGAAGACTGCCTTCTCCACCCGATACGGGTTGTATGAGTACACCGTTATGTCGTTCAGCTTGACGAACGCGCCGGCGTATTTCATGTACCTCATGAACTCCATTTTCATGGAGGAGCTGGATTCCTTTGTCATCATCTTCATCGATGACATCCTCATTTATTCAGCCAACGAGGAAGATCATGCTAAGCACCTTCACGTCATTCTCGGGAGACTTCGGGAACACCGCTTGTATGCGAAGTTCAGCAAGTGTGAGTTCTGGCTGAAAGAGGTGTCCTTCTTGGGACATGTCCTTTCCGAGCAAGGTGTAGCCGTTGACCCGAGTAAGGTGCAGGATGTGCTCAAGTGGGAACAACCCAAGTCCATCGCTGAGATTCGCAGTTTTCTTGGGCTAGCTGGCTATTATCGCCGTTTCATTCAGGATTTCTCTAAGATAGCCAAGCCCATGACAGAGTTACTGAAGAAGGGCATGGAATTCAAGTGGTCAGTGGGCTGTGAGCGAGCGTTTCAGACTCTGAAGCAGTGCCTCACCCCAGTTCCAGTCCTCACCCAGCCCAATATTCACGAGCCGTTTGACGTCTACTGCGATGCATCTGGCATCAGACTGGATTGTGTGCTTATGCAGGACAGCCGAGTTGTCGCTTACGCATCTCGGCAGCTAAAGCGCCATGAAGAGCACTACCCGACCCATGATTTGGAGCTTGCAACAGTGGTCCATGCTCTGAAGATTTGGCGCCACTATCTCCTGGGAAACAAGTGCAACATCTACACCGATCACAAAAGCCTCAAGTACATCTTCACTCAGGCAGACTTGAATATGAGGCAAAGACGGTGGCTTGAATTGATAAAGGACTACAATTTGGAAGTCCATTACCACCCTGGGAAGGCCAATGTAGTGGCTGACGCTTTGAGTCGCAAGGTGCAATGCCATTGCCTCACTCTTCCACCTCGAGGTGCCACTCTTTGTGCCGAGTTTCAGAAGCTCAACCTAGAAATGGTAGAAGAAGGTTTCCTGGCCAATGTGGAATTGAAGTCCACATTGCTTGGTCAGATTCGGGAGGCTCAGAAGAATGATGAGGGTGTCGCCCGAATTCGCGACAAGGTGAATTCTGGCTAGACTGCCGAGTTCCGTCTGGATGATGAAGGAACCTTGTGGTTCAGCCAGCGCATAGTTGTCCCAGATGACCAAGAGTTGAAACGGGGGATCCTTGATGAAGCCCACAATTCCTTGCTTATGATCTATCCAGGCAGCAACAAAATGTATCAGGACTTGAAGCGGCAATTCTGGTGGACTCGCATGAAGCGCGAGATTGCTCGCTATGTGGCTGAGTGCGATGTCTGCAAAAGGGTAAAGGCCGAACATCTCAAACCGGCTGGTACTCTTCAGCCACTACCTATTCCGAGTTGGAAATGGGAAGACATCAGCATGGATTTCATCACCGGCTTGCCTTTGACTTCTTCGAGTCACGACTCGATATGGGTGATTGTCGATCGGTTGACCAAGTTCGCACACTTCCTAGCCGTTCGCACCACCTATCGAGCCACGAGGTATGCGGAGCTGTACATAAATCGGATCGTGTGCCTTCATGGAGTGCCAAAGCGGATAGTTTCAGATAGGGGCTCACAGTTTGTCTCCCAGTTCTGGAGGAGTCAGCATGAGGCACTGGGCACGAAGCTACTCCACAGCTCAGCATATCACCCTCAAACTGACGGCCAGACCGAGAGGGTCAATCAAATCCTCGAGGATATGCTGAGGGCGTGTGTACTGTCTTATGGGAAGAAGTGGGAAGAATGTCTCCCGTATGCCAAGTTTGCATATAATAACAGCTACCAAACCAGCATCAAAATATCCCCTTTTGAGGCACTTTATGGTCGTAGCTGCAGAGCACCTCTCAACTGGTCTGAGAGTGGGGAGCATTCATTTCTTGGGCCTGAACTGGTCATGGAGGCCGAAGAGAAAGTGAGGGTCATTCAGCAGAATTTGAGAGTAGCACAGTCCCAGCAGAAGAGTTATGCCGATCGCCGTAGGAGACCTCTCTCCTTCGATGTTGACGACTTCCTCTATCTGAAGGTATCTCCTCTCCGAGGCACTCGCCGGTTCGGGATTAAGGGAAAACTGGCACCTCGTTACATAGGGCCATTCCGAGTCCTTGAGAAGCGTGGTCAGGTTGCATATCAGCTAGAGCTTCCTCCCACACTCGAGATGGTCCACAATGTCTTCCATGTCTCCCAATTGAAGAAGTGTCTCCGTACTCCTTTCGAGTCACTTGAAGTGGATGACCTCGGAGTTGCGCCTGAACCGGATCTGTCCTATCAAGAGCATCCGATTCGGGTTCTAGAAGAAGCGAGCATAAGACTCGACGGAGAACACTAAAGTTCTACAAGATTCAGTGGAGCAATCATACTGAGGATGAGGCTACTTGGGAACCCGAGGATCGCCTAAAGACCGAGTATCCTGATTTCTTCAATGCTATGTGAGTGCTAGTGTGCCATCTTTGGCGATGAGGGGCATATCGATTAGGGCACGACTGTCCGGTCTGTTTTCATTCTATTTCGCCTGTACACTTGTTCTGAATCTCGGGGCGAGATTCCCTTGAGGGGGGGGAGGGTTTGTCAAGGCCCCAAAACTTCAAAAATTTTGGGACATCCGGAGTATCCGGATCAACATCCGGAATGTCCGGACATAACCCGGAATGTCCGGGTATATTGTCCGGAGTATCCAGATTAACCTGACCGAGCGCCTCAACCCGGAGTATCCGGACTAAATTGTCCGGAGTGTCCCGGTTGGCTACCGAAGACCCCAACCCAGAGTCTCCGGGTTAAACATCCGGAGTGTCCGGATCGTGCGGGGGTTTTTGTATAAAAGTCCCATTTCGTGGTTTCACTCCCTTCTCTTCTTTTCCACTTGTCCTCCACCCATCCCGTGCGTCTCCTCCGCCCCAACCTCGTCTCCGGTGAGCTCTCCACTCCGGCGAGCTCCCGTGGCTCCTCCCCGGTGGCTTCTCCATCCCGGTGACCTCAAGCTCCTCCCCAAGCCGGCGTCCTCTTAGCTCAACCCAGCTTCCCCTCCCTTTCCTTCATCCCCATTGAAGGTGAGACCTTTTCTTGGACTCCACTCGTGGGTCCTCGAGTTCTAGGGTTTCCTTAGGAGTTGGTTTTGGGGCTAGGGTTGTAGATTTGGGGTTGGGGGTAAACTTTGGAAGTGTTAGGGTTTTGGGGTTGGTTGGATGTGGGTTGGTTTGGGCAATGTTGGGTATTAGGGTTGTGGATCGGGGTTAGATGGTGCCATTCTAAGCATCGGATTGGGTTTTAGTTGGAGATGTTAAGAATGAGCCCGGTTCGTCGTGGTTGAGCTAGCTCGGAGCTTCTCCGACTCGACCGCGTTTAGGAAAGTGGTAGATCGGGTTCTCGTGGTACTGTAGAGCTCGGTGGCACCTCAATCCCTCGCTCTTATTGGGCGACATACGCCAAGTCCGGAGTGTCCGGGCGGACTGTCCGGAGTGTCCGGATTGTCCGGAGTGTCCGGACATTAAACCCGGACTGTCCGGGTTCACCTGGTCTGTCCGGGTTATGTTGGTCAGTCCGATTGCGTCGTTTCGTCGGGGGTTTTCATTCTAGTTGTTTAATTGCATGGCATGCATCTTATTGTTGCATATTATTCGTGTAGAGAACGAAACCGCGGAAGGTGATACCGCCGTGGTCGAGGGAGTTGCCGAGGCGATCATTGTCGATCCATAGCAGAAGAGCAAGGCAAGCACCTAAGCATCTCGAACCCCGTATGAATATATTTTTGAGAATAAATTGCTAAATTGTGGGTTACGTATTGCATTAGGAGTTGACTGTGGGATAGGACTAGACCCTAATTGCTGCACTTACACTTGTTGATAATTGTTCAATATTTTCCTTGGAGCTAATATGGGTAATATAATGAGTCCGCGCTTAGTTTGATTAGGTGTCGGGTTGGGCCAAGTGGTGGAAGGTTCCACCGCTTGAGATTTTGTACTTTACAAACATTGGGTTGCAATGGGTTGTTTATGAGAAGTAGAATGATGAAATGTGAGACCGGGCGGGAGAGTTAGACGTTTGGGTAAGGAGACCCAAAAATGTGGTAGTCCTGCCTGAGTCAGCTAAGGATCGATTCGTTGTGGTACCATGGCTGAGCACCATTAGGTTGATCACATGCCCGATTATGGTACGGTAAGCCGCTCTTTCATCGCATACCGTTCGATAAACCATGCCCTCATGCGGTTGGACGTGGTTGAGGGCGAGGCCTAGGCCGGCTCTCGAGTGCCAAGCCGGGCTTGGGGCTGCTCGAGGGGGTGCTAGGTTTTCGGGCCGCATGAAGATGCCTCAACGAATGGGTATGGGTGGTAGGGGGTTGACATGAGGTTCCTTCGTGGCACATGTCGTGTGATCAATGCTTCCCTGCAGGGTTAATTAAGCAATTCGAATTGCCGCGCTCTCGGATATGAGCACGCTTGGTCACTGCTATTACACGTAGTAAGAACTTGAACTGAAGTTCGCCGTTGGGCTTGAGCTCGAAATGAATGTGGGAAATTTTTGTGATTTGCTAGATGTTAACTTCACCTAGTGGTAGATGCTGTTATAACTGCATTGAAATTATGAATTGAGTAGTTTAAGTAACTAAACAACAAATGGTGAGCTTTTCCGCAGACGTTTACCTTGAGCTTAATTCCTTGCTACATCCAAATGCATATCCTTTCGGAGTTGGTCGTATATGGACCACGGGTAAGACTTGCGAGTACCTTCTGTACTCAGGCTTCTGCTTTTGTGGTTTTGCAGGTGAGGATCCAGCGGGGTGTGAGTTTTGCCCCTACTGCCTGTCGGTGACCGGGCGGGGCACCGAGTAGAGGCTGACGACGTTGTACGCCTGGAAGTGTTCAGGGCATGACACTTTCGGGGGAGTTTTACTTTTGTTGTATAGGATAGGGTTCGATCTTTTGTTGTACAGATACGCTTGTGTTTTAAAATGCCACCTCGTTCTCTTTCGCTTCGTCTTGTGGGTGCGTTTGTTTGGTCGTCCTTGGGATTCCGTGTTCCGTGTTGTGTGTTTTGTTGCTTCCGTGATTCTTGTGCCTCTGGTGGTGAGGTTTGGGGCTCCATGCCCCTTTGTGCGAATTGAACTTTGATATGGCATTGGGAATCGGTATGTGGGGATCCTGGGCGAGTTTTGGATCGCAGACCAGGGGAATACCGGGGTTGTTGTCGAGTCATTTGGATGTTGTAGTGTTGTCTCGATTGGGCTTGGGTACTAGCACCGGGTTCACCTCTGGTGATTTGTTGCTAGGATCCAAATTCGACGGGAGCAACTGTTCATCCAACAACTCGAGGACAATCTGGGCGGCTCCTCTCAATGTCAGACAGCCTCCAGGATTTGAGAACCCCAAGTACCCAAACCATGTCTTCATGCTTTCGAAAGCTTTATATGGACTTAAGCAAGCTCCATGAGCTTGGTATGAGAGGCTTAAGTCCTACCTCTTGAGTCATGGTTTTCATATGGGTTAAGTGGACAAGACTCTGTTCGTCAGACATTCTGATTCGGACTTTCTCCTAGTCCAAATCTATGTCGACGATATCATTTTTGGTGGTTCCTCGCATTCGCTCGTTACTCAGTTCTCAGATGTGATGTGTACTGAGTTCGAGATGAGCATGATGGGCGAGTTGAGCTACTTCCTTGGCTTCCAGATTAAGCAGACTCGGGAGGGTACATTCTTGCATCAAGGCAAGTATACTCGAGACCTCCTGAAGCGCTTTGACATGTCTGATGGAAAGCCAGTCATGACTCCTATGGCCACCACTACTGTCCTCGAGCCTGATGAGGATGGTGAGCCAGTTGATCAGAAGGAGTTTCGGAGCATGATCGGCTCCCTTTTGTACCTCACTGCCTCGAGACCTGACATACATTTTTCTGTATGTCTTTGTGCTCGGTTTCAGGCTTCTCCCCGCGTCTCTCACCGTCAGGCGGTGAAGCGCATCTTCAGGTACCTTCGAGCTACCATTGACTATGGTATCTGGTACTCTTCTTCCTCCTGTATATCTCTAAGAGCTTTCTCCGATGCAAACTTTGCCGGCTGTAGGATAGATAGGAAGAGCACTTCTGGCACTTGCCAATTCATTGGCACTTCTCTTGTTTCTTGGTCATCTAGGAAGCAGTCCGGTGTTGCACAGTCCACCGCTGAGGCCGAGTATGTTGGTGCAGCCAGTTGCTGTAGCCAGGTTCTCTAGATGAGATCGACCTTGCGGGACATTGGGTTAGTAGCAGATTGTGTTCCACTTTTCTTTGATAACACGTTTGCCATTCACATTGCTAAGAACCCAGTGCAGCACTCTCGGACCAAGCACATTGACATTCGCTATCACTTCCTTAGAGACCATGTGGAGAAGGGTGATATAGTGCTTCAGTTTGTGGAGAGTGACCACCAATTGGCTGACATTTTCACCAAGCCTTTGGATAGCTCCAGGTTTGTTGCACTGAGAGGAGAGCTTGGGATTATTAGTTCATATGGCATATCTTGAGGGGGAGTTGGTTTGTATTACATGTTCATATGTATATTCAGATTTCCTTTCTCTTTCTGGGTATCTTTGGGATGGTTTTCATTTGGTTGAGTCCACTTCTCCTAGACTTTTGGCATGCCTCAGCATGGACCCTCACCTTATGCTTTAGGGTGCTATTCCTCTCTTCTTCTCGGTTGAGCTCACTCACAGTCTTTTAGGTCTAGCAGGTGTTGGGCCCCCTGGTAGATAAGTGCATGTTTGCTCCTGGGTTGGAGTTGGAGATGTAGCTTTCCTATATAAGTCATATGGGGAAGGTGAGAGCGAGTCTTAGTGTTAGTGTTTCTCTTCATGTTATCTATGCTCCTAGACTTCCCATTTATCAGTTTCTTGATTCCTTCTCCTCATTTCTATCTTTCTGGTTTCAGTTGAGTTCAATTTGTCTTTTTGAATCTAAAATTGCTAATAACTCAACTTGAATCAGATTTTGTGCTTAATCAACTCGCTAGTTGAGGGGGAGCTTGGAATTGATTCTCTTGCATTGCATATAGACATGTTTTTCATTTACGAGCTTTGTCTATTATGCAATTGATAAAAATGAGATATGTTGCACCTAGCTACTTTTCTGAAGATATTTGCTAATCTAGGTCATATCCAATTTGGTATATCATGTGAAACTAGCCAACATTTTAAAATTGAGCTTTCCTGAAAACTTGATGAAACTTGGCTTTTACTTGCTATACTTCTTCACTAGATGCTTATGCCATGCTTATTGAAATAGTGGGTTTCTACTAGAGTCCCTAGAGCAACTTGGGTTAGCTACATTGTTTCATTCTAGAATCCTCAACAATGCTCATGAATCTAAGTGCTGAAAATACAAATTGACTCTTTTGTGCTAAAATTGAACTCAACACTCTTCATTCATGAGACTGCTTCCCATTGCACTTGGGATGAACTTGGAATGAAGTGTGTATGACCAAAACCACTCTTTTAAGCTTCTTGCTTGAGATGGTTGCTAATGGCTTGAATCAATACACCGAAAAATGCAAAAAGAACTAGAGGAAGAGAGTGATGCCTAGGAGACCTATGTCGATGGCTCCTAGTCGAGGTTGTGTTTCTCTAGGATAACCTCTCTAAACCCTCAAAGGTTTGTGGAGGAGAGTGAAGCTTAGGAGGCCTTTGTCGATGGCTCCTAGTCGAGGATGTGCTTCACTAAGCCTAACTCTCTCATACCGCTTTATGAGCATTAATCTAAAAATTTGCATTTAAAGAGTTGATTGAGCATGATGCTTCTCTTATGGACTTGTATTTTCCCAAAGTGTTGACTAGGTTGAACTCTAGTATATCCATTTGCTCGTTTGGTTGGCTTTGCTTCTAGTCTTGAAGTTATGCTAAGTGTTGCTATTGTTGAAATCAAGCCAAAGTAATATAATTTCTTTTGAGCTAGTTAGCAAAAATTGAAATATGCCATTGGATGACTTAGGATGACATAATCTGAACTTGAGTAGCTTGGTGTCATACTTTGTCTAAGTGGTCACTTGCATAATCCTCAAAGCTCTTCTAGGTTGCATTTCATGCAAAAATTGTTCTCTTGATGCCTATATTGCCAAAAGGGGGGAGAAAACATAGAAAAGGCATCTTAGAAAAAAATGCTTTCTCATGATCATGTCGAACAATTGTCCTTGCATTTGGATTATGAGTAATATTGAGCTTTTTGAGAGATTTGTTGGTTTTTGGAGCTCTTGTAGAAAAATTGTCCTTTCAAGTGTTGAGCTGTAAAAATCTTCTCATCTATTTGGTCATGAGCTTTCTTTCTCTAATTGGACCAAATATGATTTTTGCAATCAAATTGCTTTTCTTCCTTTGTTTTCAAACTCAAATTTATGCCTTTTGTGTTGTTTGTCAATATACTCATCAAGGGGGAGATTGAAGGACCATGTGGAGGTCCATCCATATTTGTGATGAGTATTTGAGTTTATTTGAGCAAGGTGTGCTCATGTTTGAGTTTGATTTGACTCGGTATTGCATGTTTGAATTAATGATAATTGTGGACTAACATGCAAGAAGAAAAATGTATGTGCATTGTGGTATGTGCAAAATAGTTTGTTCCTTGTGGTACAGGTTCCTGAGGCAACAATGGTCGTTGGTGAGTACCGGGACTAGGTTGGGAGAACCGAGGTCCGGAGCGGTCGAGGATGCCGACGAGATGGTTGGGCTCAAACCAGGATCACTTGGATGTCATGGAAATGGACTTGAGGTGGCTCAAGGTTTCTGGTTCGGGTTGGAGGCTCGAAGAGGAGGAAACTGAGCGGTCAAGTCCGGCGGATGAAGGCCCGTTGCATCGGGTTGATCGGGTTGTGTTTAAAACCCATGTATGGCCAATGTGGCCCATGTAAAGCCCATGTGTGGGGTGAAATGAGAGGGTTAATCCTAGCCCTTGGTGGAGTGCCTGTAACACCCCAAAATTTTGCTTTTCTTAAATCTATGTGTGATTTGGCACCTTTGTGAATTTTTGGAATTTTCTGGAATTTATTTGGATTTATTTGGAATTTATTTGAATTTATTCCATTTTAAAATAATTAAAGAATTTAATTTTGCAAATAAAATTTTGCTGGAAATATTTTATTTGAGTCCAAAATGTTCCAAAATATTTTCCAGAATTTTTCTGAGTCTTTTGCTATTTTTCTTGAATTAAATGAATTTCTGGGAATTATTTTAATTATTAAATCGCTGGAAAAATCAGCCGGGTCGGTTACTGTTCATCCGACCGAGTCGGAACCCGAGTCGGACTAGAGTCCGACCCGAGCCAGCTGACTCGACCGAACCAACCCTAACTCAGATCAGATCCGAACCGTTGGATCAAGATCCAACGGTCAGGATCAATCGCGCTGAAACGCGGCGCGCCGAGCCAATCTCGGCCGTCGATCGCGCCACGTGGACGGCCCACATGCGTACACGTCATCTCGTCGTGTCCGGGACGGACTGCGCCGTCCGTACTGGCTCCGCCACGGATTCCGCGGGGATCTCGGCGTTCGGGCCGGCATTTAATGCCCGGGCTCGCGCCCGAGGTTCGCCCTTTCCCCATGCGCCGTTTGCCCCACATACCCTAACCCTAGCCGCCGCCGTTGCCCTGCAATTGCTCGCCGGAGTTGTCTCCTTCCCCGTCGCGATTGTTGCTTCGCCCCGCCGCCGTTCGCCGTCCTCCGCCGCGGCTGAGCCAAGTTCCGAGACCCTCAGGCCAAGGCGCACCCGAAGGGAGGACTCATCTCGCCGGAGAGGCCCCGCAGCGCCGTCGGCTTGGTCACCGTCCTCGCGTCCGGTGAGCCCGCGCCGCCGCGTTGCCATTGCCACCCCAGAGCTCGCCTGGTAGTTGGATCAAGATCCGGCCGTCACGGTGAGCCCACGTTCTCCCCAAACCTAGAATCAGTTAGATGCGGGCCGTTGGATCAAGATCCAGCGGCCCACGATCGACCACGTCGCCCGTCTTGTGGATAACGTTACGGGTTAGGATCGTTTCCAACCGTTGGATCAAGATCCAGCGGCTCAGATTGACCGCGTTCACCCCAAGCGGCGTGAAGCATAGATCCAATAGGCCGTTGATTTTCAAATCAGCGGCGAGATTGTGCCACGTGTACCCAAGCCACGCCACGCAGCGCGTGGCGCGTGTCTCGACACGCGGGGCCCGCGTGTCAGCGGGACAACCGAACCGCACCATGACGTCACCGCTGACGTCACGGTGGGGCCCGCATGTCAGCGAGTTGGACCGCACGGGTTAATTGCGTGCGTGACACTGACATGTGGGGCCCACATGTCAGCAACACGTGGAGTCGTGGACCGAGTCCACGGTAGACCCGAGCCGAGCGTGGACCAAGTCCATGGACCGGCTGACGTCAGCAGGCCAATCAGAGGCTGCCACATGTCCTCGCTGACGCAATAATTAATTTTCGAAAAAGAAAATGATTTATTAATACGAAATAATGATTTCAGATTTTGTTTCAAACTTCAAACGCTTATAACTTTTGCGTTTCAACTCCGATTTGAGTGATTCAAATTTCTAAATTTGTATAAAATAGAGATCTACCAAATTATGAATTTTATTTAATTTTTGGACTAAATTTTTTCTCTGTAATATTATTTAATTGATTATTTAAACTTTAAATAATCATAACTTTTGCATTTAAACTCCAAATTTGACGATTCCAGTTTCTAAAAATTCATAAAATTATGTTCTCTCTGTTTATGGATTTTATTTGGATGTTTGGACACTTTTTGCCTGTTGTTTATTCATGTATTGCTATTTGCACGCTTTACGAGTAGACGTTGAAGTGCCGGAGGGATTCGAAGGAGAAGTATTGACTCAGGATCCAACTCAAGACCAAGAACAAGTACTTTTTGAAGGCAAGTTGTGCTTTGACCATGTTGATCCTATTTTGAAACCTATTTTGGTTCAAATTATTGCATGCTAGTTCAATTAGAAAATACTTTATTTAAACATGGGAAATTAGATAAATGCCAAATTAACTTTCGACACCTTGATTAATTAAATATGTGCCATGACCCTTGTCACCTAGTTGTGGTTTACTAGTTGGACATTATCAAATTGCCAACATGGGAAATTAGATCGTTGTAGTATGTTGCTTAGACACACACGTGCTCATGACATGATTTTGGACAATCAAATGTTAATATTGACTTAATGATATATTGAACCTGTTTTGGAAAGGTATCATGTGTGTTGATGGCACGTGGTGCATGGTAATCAACTGGGGTTTGATAAATAGTTTTTCGACCGGGGCATGTGGCAAGAATAATCAGGTGGGCCAGTTGTGGCATTGGGAATGTTGGTTTGGTTTTTTGGGTAGTCTTGCCCTGGTCACCCTAAGGACTTCACCTTGCAAGCCTTTGAACTGGGTCTAACGTGCAACCACATGTCTGTAATGGGACGGACCTAGTTGATTAAGTTGCTAATAACGTACCTGTGGGACCTTAGGAGGTCAACTACACCCTTTGTGTAAGTTGTACGGGGGAGCGTACCGGGGCTGAGGCCAGGTACCCATCTAACGGTTGATTGGCCTAAACTTCGCCTTCGCTAAGGGAAGGGTTAGTGTGCAATAACCGGGGAGGCTCACTTGTATTGTTAGAAGTTTCCGAAAGACTTTGTTACGGGAATTCGCCTTTGTGGTGTTTGACTGTATCTTGTGGGTAAAGTGCATAACCTCTGCAGAGTGTACAATCTATTCGAATAGCCGTGTCCGCGGTATTGGACATCGCTCGGGAATTACAGTCAAGGGTTAGATTTTCTCAAAAATAACTTGGATCTGAAAGGTTGGGTTGGATTAATAATGATGTTGATGGAAATGTGAATTAGGATGGGAAAGATGTTTATTAAACTCCTTGAAAAGTTAATTATGCTATACTTGTTTCTACTGCTTTCGAATCTACTTATGCTACTTGTCAAATGCTGTTTTACTGCAAATATACCTTGAGCTATTCCTTTGTATCAAGCCATGCATATAGTCTATTAGCCTGCATTCTTGCATGACTTGCTGAGTACCAAGTACTCACCCTTGCCACAATACCACACCAGTTGAAGAGGAGACTAAACCAGCTTTGGAGGAGGAGCTCCACGAAGAACCGTCTACTTAGGGAGCGAGCCCAGTCAGTTGCCTGTGGTATACTGGATGGCGCCACGATGTTATCTTATTTTCCGCTGCTATTATTTCTCTCTTAAATAAGTTTCGCCCTGCGAGGCGTACATTTGTTACTTGACCATAAGGTCGAGTAACCAGTTTGACTATTTAATTAAAGTATTTTATTAGTATCGAGTGGTATGATTATGATATTTACCGATGTTAAGACTGTATGCACTAGCGCGTTCCTGGACTAGTGCTGAATACACAGAGGGTCCGGATTTGCAAATTCGGGGTCCCGACAGTGCCCTAGGGTTTGGGACTCATCCAAGGGTGGTAGGTGGCCGTAGAGTAGTATAAATAGAGGGGGAGGGGTGTCCTCCCTCACTTAAGTTTTGAGTTGCTCCTTTGAGCTTTGCCCACATGAAGTGAGGCTTTGTAAACCTTCCAACCAGAAAATACAAAGATTTTCCTTACATTTTTGTGAATTTAAATTCCGCATTTACATTATGTCTTTACTTTACGCTATTTAAATTCAGCATTTACTTTCCCGCATGTAAATTCTCGCAATTTGGTTTTGCCTCCTCTCCTTCAAAATGCTATTGATCAAGGATGTCTTGAGGGTGCCCATTTGGTTTTACATCTTTCTTGCACCCTAGGATAGACTAGAGATCAAGTTTCTATCAAGATTGCAAATCTGTCCTGAACTTGTTCTTCGTGCAGCAGTCAGTATTTGCTTTTTAGAAAAATATAGAAAAATCCTTTTTGATTGATTCTTGTTGGAGAAGGTGCGTGGCTCACATATCCATCTATGGAAAAATTTTTGAGTCCACTGGTTTTAGGCCGGAATCGGGCTCCGATGGCAAATGGATACCAAAAGAATTCTAAGGATGATCCAAAACAGTACATGATGATCCACCGGATGCGACAACACGACCGGAGCGAACTAAAATAGCCGGCGTCAAAAGGCGGCGCGCGGCGACGGCTAAACGACAGCCTAAATATATATAAAAAAGTTCGGAGGACGGGATGGCAAAGGGGAAATGTCTACCACATAGAACGCGGCGAGATGAACTCAACGGTATAGGTGGATTTTGCGGCGCCCCTCCGGATTGATCACAAACTACCAATTAATGGGTTTCGGATCTAACCTTTGAACGGCCATAACTTCTAGAATAATTATCGGAACTTAACGAAATTTAACCGAGAGCTAGATGGGACCAAGAGGCACACCGTGACGTAGGTGGATCAAAGAATTACCTTCTGGAACAGTAGGGAACGCGCGAGGATGATTGTCGCTGTGTGAAATGCAGTCTAATCGCAGTCTGATCGGAGAAAATATTTTTCTGCGCAAAATCCAGAGAGCGAAACCGTGAGGCAAGATGTGCATCATGCAGAGGACATCCCCAGGAGTCTACACAAACAATTTCACCTAACTCGAAAAATTCAGGGAGTTATGGCCTCGGCAAGATTCGAGATTGAAACGGACATAACTTTTGATCCTGTTGGAAAAATTGGCTGAAATTTGGAGGTTAAACAGATGGTACCTAGGAGCACACCGTGGCAAAGACGGATCACAAAAACAGTCGACGAGATGCCCGGGACGCGGCTCCAACGTTCGGCCATCGTTGGGCGACGTCCGGAGGACATGGCGGTGGTTTCGGAATTTTGGCGATGATTCGTAGGTTGAAGATGCGTGGGAGAGGTCATGGGAGGTCTATACTGGGTTGGGGTGGTGGCTAGGTCTAAAAAAATAAAGTTTGGACGCGTTTGGAGCAAAAACGGGTTAAATAGGCATTAGATCCAGCAGCTGGCGTGCATCAAACGGACTCAGCCGACGTGGCGCCACGTGGGCACGACATGTGTCCGGGATGGGGGGAGCCATGGTGGCGCTTGGCGCAGCTGCGGCGGGAGGGTGGTGGTGGCCTTCGGCCGAGCGGCGCGTGGAGGGAGAGCTGGGCCGGCTGGCGCGCTGGGCCGGCGGGTGGAGAGAGGGAAAATGGAGCCCAATTCAAAAACCCAATTTCCAAATATTTTCCAATTAAAACAATTCCACAAATTCAAATAAATCATTCGAGGCATGAAAAGTACCAAAAAAATTCTAGAAAATATTTTGAGACATTTTGAACTCAAATAAAATATTTTCAACAAAACTTTATATAAATTTTTCAAATTAATTAATTAATTTCAATAAAAGGTCTTAATACAAATCAATTTCAATCAAATCCGATAAATAGCAAACGAGCTCCAAAACATCTCAAAAATTACGGAAAAATTCCTTGAAGCGTAAGGAACACAAATAAAATAAAATTTCTTTTATTTGAAATATAAAATATTCAAATTAAATTTTTTTAGCTTTTATAAAATTCAAACCAAGCTTTGTAAACGCGAGAAAAACAACGAAAATTTTTGGAAGGATGAATTAAACCAAAATTTTTTGAAAACCCAAATTTTGGGATGTTACAGTATGACTCATACCACTAGAAGCAAGAGCCTTTCTCGGTTTGCAGATGAATGGGTACTAAATGCATCAATAATTCAATAGACATTGCAATTTTTTACACTTAACTGATTTTAATACATTAATGGTTTGTAGTTAAGGCTATAAGCCAGCTAGGCATGAGGTGTTTATCGAAGCACATACTTGAAAGGATGGAAGTGCACAACTAGAAGCTGAAGGCATGATTGTAAGTGATATGAAATGATTTTTGTATTTACTTGTGCAATTTTTAGTTTTGTGCATTTATTAAAGTTATGTGCTTTCTCTAAAATCAACACAAAATCTGTGAGACGTATGCCAACAAACCAGAGCTAGCTACAAAAAACCATTCAGCAAGGAGATCTTTTCAACAAATTATTTGGGAAGGAAAAGCAAGGACGTGTTCATGCTAATGGTGTGGAGCCAACACCTCAAGACTTCAAAATGGTAGGGGTACGTAGGTGTTCCTCCACAAAACTTCAACTAGCTGTGTGTGCAAAGCTCAAACCTGAAAATGAGAATGTCATTTTGAGAGAGCGCTTGGATGGTCAGGAAGAGAAATTGTCGAAAGTGCTACAAGAAATGGTAGAATTGAAGAAATCGATAGCTTTAGCACATTCCACAGAAAATGTTGAACCAAATAACAATCATGCATCAAACTCTCTAATACAGCTGATTCTTGTTGTGTAGCTATTGCTATCTACTTGGTTAATAACTATTCTTTTGACAATGAATTATCCATATATTTTTATGAACTATTATAGGATATGATATGCCAAAGTCATGAGAGTGGTGCTAGGTCATTTGCTAATGAGATAAGTGTTGTAGGCCTAGGATAAGCACCCCCTTCGATTATGGAGCAAGGACGCAGCCCTGCACCCCCCACATTGGGCGCAGAGCGCGCATGAAGCAACATCGGGAGCGGGTGGAGCACAGAGCGTCTTGCGAGGCCAGAAGGAAGCAGGCTTACCGTAGGTATGGGGGGCGAGCGAGGCGGATAGTAGAAGGGCGACGGGGCGGTGGCGCTTCGACGGCGGCGCGTGGAGAGCTGGGCGGCTGGCGCTGGGCAGGTGGAGAGAGGGAAAATGGAAACCAATTCAAAAAGCCAATTTCCAAACATTTTCCAATTAAAACAATTCCACAAATTCAAATAAATCATTCAAGGCATTAAAAATACCAGAAAAATTCTAGAAAAATTCTAGAAAATATTTTGAGACATTTTGAAATCAAATAAAATATTTTAAACAAAACTTTATATAAACTTTTCCAATTAATTAATTAATTTCAATAAAAGGTCTTCATAAAAATCAATTTCAATCAAATCCGATAAATAGCAAACGAGCTCCGAAAAATCTCAAAAATTACGGAAAAATTCCTTGAAGCACAAGGAACACAAATAAAATTAAATTTCTTTTATTTTAAATATAAAATATTCAAATTAAATTGTTTTAGCTTGTAGAAAATTCAAACCAAGCTTTATAAACGCGAGAAAAACAATGAAAATTTTTGGAAGGATGAATTAAACCAAAATTTTTTGAAAACCAAAATTTTGAGATGTTACAAACCTCCCCCCTTAATAGAATCTCATCCCCGAGATTGAAGGCTAACTATGGAAATAGGTTTCGGGGGCTCAAGTCTTGAGGCTTGTTCAAACTTTCCAGCAAAGGAACACTAGACAAGATCGCTTCTGAACAAACGCTTGATAACATCCGAAAATTTGTAGGCTGCTCTTTGCGGATGAGATCCTCTTACAAGTCCACTGACTCCGACAGTGTCTGCTAGGTACTTCTTCTATAGGAAATCTTGATACTACCTTTGTCAGGAAATCTTAAACATCTCAGGCACTCATGCTGACGTTTCTCACAACTCCATTGACAGGCATCCTTACTTTTGTTCATGAACGCTTGATTTTCGGCTTCTCATAGAAGTTGAACAAGCTGTATCTGACAACAAAGCTTACTTGCAATTACACGGTTGTCGGTGTATTCTACACCAAGGTGTCCACTGCACTTGAGTAAGGGCCGCCAGCGGACTGGTGGCGCCCAGGCCATACTGCTGGCGGGCAGGAAGGTGATCGCTAGCGGACAGGTGGTGACCAAGCCACGCCGCTGGCGGTCAGTAAGGTTGCCGCCCAGCGGACTGGTGGCGACCAGGTCACGCCGCTGGCGGTCAGCAGGGTGATCGCCCAGCGGACATGTAACACCCCGGCATTTAATATGCCTGAATTCTACAAAACATATGCTAAACAACATCTAAATACCATAAACTAAGGTAAATTACAGCAAAGGAGTAAATGCTAATACCGAAAATTTCGGCAGCATCTCCTTTGTTTTTCCATGAATTGAAGCAACAACAATATGATCACAGGATATAGTATAAAGAATGACATCTAAATCATCAATAATAAAGGTTCTAGCAGCAGTATAAGACTAGAATAAAGATTCCAACCATCTCATGAGCCAAACGAAGTAAATGAGGAAACCAAGCACACAAATTAACCATCGCAATTAAAGGAAGGAACATGTCATGGTTTATATGTGTGATGCTAAGTGATGACGTGTGACTAGCTCCCTTTCCCGCATGCCGGTTTCGTGGTACCTAAGAAAAACAACATAAACACAAGCGTGAGTTCATCACTCAGCAAGTATATTGCAATGGAACAAGAAAATACATTCTATCACCTTCATCACCACCTTTCACATACGACATCATACACATCTCATATTCATAGCGTAAGCATATCATTGACATCATCATATATCATCATCATATAACATCCTCATATAATGCAATGCAATGCGATGCACATATCTCCTGGAAGCTCATAACGGTATGGTTGAGTACACACCCGTCGGTGTGCACCTTCTCCCCCTTCCATCCCGAAGATGGAGGGTGCCTACTCCTCGCTTCCATACACCGCGGTGGATGGAATCACGATGTAGGACTTACTCATTGGCTCTCCGGAATAGTCATAACTTTCTCACCGACCTTCCCCGGACTAGTTATGACTTTCATACCGCCCTGGCCATGTATCATGCCATGTATGCAAACATGCCAACATCATAAATAACTTGTACATTAACACATGGCATCATAACATAATAAGCATATTCATCATATCATTGGCAAACATTAAAGCATGGCATGTGAACACATCATAAATTCAATTGCAACTCATCAAAACTAGTAACCTACAACTCGCTACCCATTCCAATACACTTGCCTCAACCACGGGCGACGGATTGGCGAGAAGTAGAAGGCACATCCGGGGTCACACCACCTGCACATAGGTACCACACACTCCCAATCATGCCCACAAAACGGTACGCAAACCCTCTTCTACCCCGACATCACAAACTACTCGCAAAACCCAAAAATAGAGGTTCTGTCCCGTCGGGACAGCAGCCTTCCAAAAGGCATAACTCGGGTCCTAAGACTCCGAATCAATTAAACGAGTACATCCTCACGTAGCTTAGGAAATTTCCTAACTTTTTCTAAGTATACGGAAAGACTGATTCGGAACCTAAAGTTGTTTAATCTACAAAATACCGTGATCTGTTCCAATCACGTCAAAGATTTTAATACGTTCGGTAAAACGAGCATAACTTTGAAACGGCTGGGCGGAATTGGACGTTATTTATGCCCACTGAAAGGTATTGAAATTACCTACAACTTCTTCAACAGCCGTACGACCCAATTCCGAGTCTAAATTGGCGAAAAACCAAACCATAAGTTGACTCCTCATGCTGCCCGAAACAGAGAACGTGGCAAACTCAAGATTCCATCTAATCTACCCAACTACAGCACCACCAATTGATCTAAAAACATGATAATAACCCTTAGAACAGAACGTAGACCAACCCCAAGGATCCCCGTGGCCATACCTTCGCCCGACGACCGAAAACCCAACGGATCTCCTCCCGGTTCGCGCGATCTCCTTCCTCGCTCCAAATCCACCGGATCTCCTCGTCGCGGGACGCTCCAATGGACGGATATTCAAGGTGTTGAGGTGGAGAACTCCCCTAGGGGCAGCAAGGGAGGTGGAGAGGTGGTGGCGCAATGGGGAGCAATGGAGGGGGCGCAAGCAAGGGTGAGAGAGGGAGGTGGCGGCTAGGGCATTGAGGGGGAGGTGGGGGCGCACCAAGCAGGGTTAGGGCGCAATAAGGGGCCGGGGGAGGCCCCCAACCAGGACTCCTACTCCCAATTGGACTCAAACTCCATCCCACCAAAGCCCACGACCCCTTCTCTTAGGCCCAAACTCCCCCGGGAAGGCCCAAACTCCCGGAATCGGCCCGAAAACACAAATAAACCCCATACCATATGGTTTTAACCTTAATTTCACATTTCATAATGTTTTTGACCTCAACATTCACATTATATAAGGTTACGACACTCCGTTGTGTCACATTCTCCCCCCCTTAAACAGGATTCAACCTCGAATCCGAAAAACGCAAAAAACAAACAACAACAAAGTCCCCAAGGGACAAAAGACTTCTTTGCAGCACAAAAACATTCACACAGGGACTAAAATCGGAACAAACGACAAGCGAGTTCTCAAAACCAACACTAGTGAGAAAATGTTGATTTAGCTCAACAGAGTGCAACCTCTCACGGTTCCATCTTCACTTCAATTCCCAAACAGAAACTGCGTTTCAACCACAAAGGGCTCCATCAACCCAAAACGCCTGAAACCTCACGACAAACACTTCACACTACTATCACAACCAACCTGACTACCACACTTCATTAAACTCAACATGACACAATCAAAATGAGTCACAAATCCTTTAACGACCTCTCTACATTCCTGAAAATTTCCATCGAGGGGAATAACTCATATGGCACACTTGCCCTTCCGATACACGATCATGCTAACATTTCATTCCATCCTCTCCCAGGCAAGACTCAAACCCAAAAACAACTAGTTAAGACAATTGCTCACGGCAGGACAATTATCACCGAACTACCGTCAACTTCATTTCCACCCATTGCTACTCTTAATAAAGGTTAAACCCATACATCATCAACCTCCATCACAAACCACCCTTATACCACTAAGGTTCGACACCTAGCCCCAAGCTAGGATCGCAAAACCTCACCAAACCACAATTGGTTCCTTTCTTAAGAGGGTCTCGCCCTCACACAAAAACACTTAGTTATCAAGCCCAAGTATACACATATTTCGCATATTCAACCATAAACCAAGAACATTTATATCCTCACTCCCATCTATAGAGCAAGAGAAGTACAATTCTTTTGAACCCAAGTGGACCACACATGACAACTCAAACCCAAAGCGTTAACAACCATTTTGGAATGAATTCGGCAACATCCAAGCCAAATCACAAAGGAAGCATAAATCCCCTACACCACCACCAAAATACCAGAAATTCTGCATTCTTTCTTTTCATACTAGAAAGAAATGGACATCTCGATTCATGACATGCATGCACACTTTTCAAGAGCACTTCGGATTAGTCATATATCCATATATGACTTTCTCACCGACCTGGCTCATCGACTCCTTTATGATTAATTATGCATAAACAATGTCTCGTTTTCCTTTTTCACCATTCATTCATCATGTAACAACGGTACCGAATAGTCATTCATCAAATGACTTCTTCCTCGGTATCGAATAATGGAAACACAATTAACATCGAAGGTTGCGGAAATTCATATAGACTATGACGGCAGCATAATTGACAGTAAAACACCACGTCGCATCACATCTCACATCAATTGAAAACTGAACTTGCAAAACATTGCATTTCATCCAAATTCAACATTTTTGGGAGAGAACATCAAAAATTCAAGTCGAGCGTCTGCTCCCACAACCGTCACAAATTTTCTCAAGGAGAGGGAAACTCATTTCCAAAAGGGAACACCTCACTAACAAATCACTTTATAACACATTCATAAAATCCACCTTTTTGAAGCACTCGCAAACATCACACACATTATGCAAATAAATCCAACTCCAGTCAGAAAGAGTTACAAATTAAATCTCAAGAGTTTCCAACATAACCCACTATGTCCATCTGCTTCCGTTAAAATTTATTCCAAAGATAATTCAGGGTGAACGCGAAGGAGCGCGATCCACTCAAAATCTTTTGGTTGTAAATCCATACTCATAACACAAATTAAACAAAATAGCCAAAACCAAAGATTGGCACCAATAGCTACGAGTTTTAGAGAAACTCGGAAACACAACACAAGGAATTCCTTGACTGAAGGCATTCAACCAAAATGGCAAACAACCACCCAGTTCAAAAGGTTTTAAACACCAATTCAGCATGAATCCCACCATAACTTGTATTCTACTATACTTACCATTTAAGCATTCAATAATCACTATTTACTCATCAAGAGAGTCCAACCGGATTTAACAAGATTCACATAACAATTTCTTTCTCTAGTTACCATTCCCAACACTTTTAATTAAGGTTTAAGATGCTTATCACAAAGACACCCAACCATGACTACATTGACATGATCCCCACGGATCACCAAATCATATAACCACGTCTTCTATATTTCAAACATAGTACTTCAACAGCTACTTGAGCATGGTCAACCTATCAATTTTATACTATCCATACGTCAAAATCTTTACAATTGAAACTTGTTCAATCAATAAAATGACTTCAACAATTAAGTAATATCTCTACAAGATAAAATTCGTAAATAGGATTCTAAGATATGCATTAATTAAAATTAAAATCTTGCATCATGATTATTATCCATTGTTCATCCCATCACAACATGTACTCAACATAATTCCACAGTTTTACACTTTTCTTCTATTGGATCAATGGTTTCCAACAATTAACAACACTACCAAGGCATCAATATCAATTCTTTGCATAATCATCAATCAACAACATTGCTTTTAGCTACCTTACAAATAGGTTGCAACAAAATTGTCACTACACAACATACTCCAACTATTAAATTAGATTTAATAAGTTAGATCAGCACAATGCTCTTAACAACATCATTAACAATAAGTCTTATGTCTTCTCAATTGATATCAATACTAGCATTGTAGAGACACACTGCATACTTCCAAATATACTAGTAGTTTGCAACAACATAAATAGCAACTCTAATCAACTTCCAAATTAAATCCACTAGTCAACATGGTTAAATTTCTCTATTAACCCGTTAGATTAGAACATCTTTAAACAACCGGCAAAGTTTCTTTAACAGTATCATTAATTTACATCATCTTAAAGTTCTAACTATGCATCAAGGTTTAAACTTTTAACATTAACGAGGATCATAAGCACTTTTAAAGCAAGGCAACAGATTCTAAGCATGTACATTAACCCATTTAATCATTCTCGCTACAGAGTAAACTACAACACTAGTAGTCGATTTATTCTCAGCTAGAGATGATAATCACATTGAATTGATTCAACTCAAAATTCAACTTAGCAACACGTCATTCCATAAACCACATTGTTACCTACTACATAGCACGGACATAAACTTTTCTAAACACCTTCATGTGGCACGAACTCTTGACAAACAGGATGCAACTCAACTTTTAAAGATAACCACAACTCAAGAACCAGAACGAACACCGATAGAAAAAATTCTCCTTTTCCAGGCAAGGAAGAAAAAACAAAACTCCAACAGAAATGCAGGAGAGCTCAACTCTCAAATTCCCAAATTTGCCCACAAAACTCTTCAAGAAATCTCAAGATCTATACTTCCAAGGAGGAAGAAGGATGCACCAGGGAAAATCAAATGTTCATTAAATCTTTTCCGATAAAAGATTCCAACTTAGCTCCACCGACTCAAGGCCTGCACAAAGGGAAACTCCAACACCTTTTCTTAGATAGGGAGAACAACAACCACAAAAGTTTCCTCCCCAAGACAGTCCACAATGACCAGCAAAACCGGGTGTCAAAGCAAAAATTACGACCAAAAGACGTGCAACACAAAACTCTTCTTCTTCGTCTTCAACCAAGGAAGACAAAACCAGGAACCGCCTACGGAACAATCCGCGTAAACCCAACAATTTTCATTTGATTTCAATCAACTAAAACCAAGAAAAACAACCAAAACCGACCGTCAAAATGGTAAAAGAACATACGAAGGAATCCACCACTAACTCTTCTTTTGACTCCAAACAACTACCCAAACTGCGACAGAAAAGGTGAGCACTCTTTCCCCACAAGGGTTAATAGTTCTTCGGTGATGGCTTTAATCGGCCATACCGTCAAACCACAACCTTACTATAAACAAAAAGAGGTCACCGAAACCCTTCGGCACCACAACCCCACTTTATCACCACAACAAGCACAATTCAATCATTTATCTCATTATCAAATGAAGCATTCAACATCAGAGCTTAAATACAACATTTAAGCGTAAAGAAATGATACCCATACCATTTCCTACTGTGCATCCATTGTGTGTCAAATTTTAGATTAGTTATACCACTTTTGCAAGTTTTAATGTTGCTATCCTATGACAAAATTTTAGTTAAGACCTAAGCCATGTTTCTAAGTTATTCAACATCACATTTTAGTTGTACCCTATAGCATGACACTAAAAATACACATTCCAGGGACCTACAGCCCGCTCTGATACCAACTGTAACACCCCGGCATTTAATATGCCCGAATGCTACCAAACATATGCTAAACAACATCTAAATACCATAAACTAAGGTAAATTACAGCAAAGGAGTAAATGCTAATACCGAAAATTTCGGCAGCATCTCCTTTGTTTTTCCATGAATTGAAGCAACAACAATATGATCACAGGATATAGTATAAAGAATGACATCTAAATCACCAATAATAAAGGTTCTAGCAGCAGTATAAGACTAGAATAAAGATTCCAACCATCTCATGAGCCAAACGAAGTAAATGAGGAAACCAAGCACACAAATTAACCATCACAATTAAAGGAAGGAACATGTCATGGTTTATATGTGTGATGCTAAGTGATGACGTGTGACTAGCTCCCTTTCCCGCATGCCAGTTTCATGGTACCTAAGAAAAACAACATAAACACAAGCGTGAGTTCATCACTCAGCAAGTATATTGCAATGGAACAAGAAAATACATTCTATCACCTTCATCACCACCTTTCACATACGACATCATACACATCCTCATATAATGCAATGCAATGCGATGCACATATCTCCTGGAAACTCATAACGGTATGGTTGAGTACACACCCGTCGGTGTGCACCCTCTCCCCCTTCCATCCCGAAGATGGAGGGTGCCTACTCCTCGCTTCCATACACCGCGGTGGATGGAATCACGATGTAGGACTTACTCATTGGCTCTCCGGAATAGTCATAATTTTCTCACCGACCTTCCCCGGACTAGTTATGACTTTCTCACCGCCCTGGCCATGTATCATGCCATGTATGCAAACATGCCAACATCATAAATAACTTGTACATTAACACATGGCATCATAACATAATAAGCATATTCATCATATCATTGGCAAACATTAAAGCATGGCATGTGAACACATCATAAATTCAATTGCAACTCATCAAAACTAGCAACCTACAACTCGCTACCCATTCCAATACACTTGCCTCAACCACGGGCGACAGATTGGTGAGAAGTAGAAGGCACATCCGGGGTCACACAACCTGCACATAGGTACCACACACTCCCAATCATGCCCACAAAATAGTACGCAAACCCTCTTCTACCCCGACACCGCGGAGGACCCAACCAGGACTCCTACTCCCAATTGGACTCAAACTCCATCCCACCAAAGCCCATGACCCCTTCTCTTAGGCCCAAACTACCCCGGGAAGGCCCAAACTCCCGGAATCGGCCCGAAAATGCAAATAAACCCCATACCATATGGTTTTAACCTTAATTTCACATTTCATAATGTTTTTGACCTCAACATTCACATTATATAAGGTTACGACACTCCGTGGTGTCACAGGACAGGTGGCAACCAGGCCACGCCGCTGACGGGCAGGAAGGTGATCGCCAGCGGACAGGTGGCGACCAGGCCACGCCGCTGGCGGTCAGTAAGGTGGTCTCCCAGCGGACAGGTGGCGACCAGGCCACGCCGCTGGTGGTCAGTAGGGTGATCGCCCAGCAGACTGGTGGCGATCAGGCCACGCCGCTGGCGGTCAGCAAGGTGGCCACCCAGCGGACTGGTGGCGACCAGGTCACGCTGCTGGCGGTCAGCAGGGTAATCGCCTAGAGGACACATGGCATTCAGGCCACGCCGCTGGGCGGTCAACAAGGTGGTCGCCTGGCGGAGGCGCGGCGCCCAGTCACACCACTGGCGCTCAGCTCCCAAGGCCACCTACCGACCTGTGCTGCCACGAAGAAGGTCAAAGACATTTAATGCGTATCGTGCTCATTAAATGGGGGTAATGAAGGCTACAGTATGGCAGCACATATTCCCAACACGCGCCATTATTGCGAGTGGCGTCACGATGTAATTTCCCACCCCGGCAAAGCGGGCGGAGCCGGCAGGCGCGGGGCCCAAAGCGGGGGAGAGGATGGCTGTGCCAGGGCATTAAATGGGCTGCAAGAACAGTGACAGGTGCATTAAATGCAACATGGCAGTGTATTCAATGTGTGACACGGTTGTAAGCCCCATGCGCCCCAGCCAGCCCGGGTATAAAAGGCAGCTAAGGTGCATGGGAGCAGGGGTTCGATCTTTTAGATAAGAAACATTCGGTTTTAGTTCTTCCATCTCAGGAGAACCCTTGTGTCTGTAAAGAGAGTTCTTAGTTTCCCCCTAAGAACACACAGGCAGGACTAGGGTCATTACTCTCAGGAGGGCCCGAACCTGGATAAACCTTAGCGTCCGCTTGCAAGCTTCACCATTCATCCCTTTCTTCCGTATCTCTCTCAAGCAATCTCCACGAAAGTCCCCCCATTCGAACTTCATACACCCCGCTTCGAAAGGGGTCTGTTAGCTCATACGCTGATAGTGGCGCGCCAGGTAGGGGGCTCAGTGGCTAGATTGCACTTTCTTCTTCCACCTTCTTGCGAAGCTTGCAAGAAGCTTTGACGGTCATCAGCATGGTGGCTTCGTGCTCCAAGCACGACAACTTACCCGAGGAGAGCAATGCTCGCAGCCGGTCCCGGTGCTCACCCAGGGTGTCGGACCTCCCGGGTCCCTCCGCCCAGGGAGGGACACGTGATGCTTCCGCGCAAAGAGGACAACCCGTCCGAGGGTGTCTGTTGATGGGAGACGACTCACCGACGCAGAATCTTCTACGGCCCGGCTGCTCCTCGATCACCCTCCGGTTGCGTTAGGGGGCGAAACCTCGGCCGCTCCGTGGCTGCGGGATATCGCCCGCCTAGTGGGTACCGCCCAGCAGCAGGTGGAGGCGGCAAATCAGCCGGGGGCTTCCGGCGTCGGGCGACAGGACATGCGCGCGGCCGATGCGCAAGCTTCCAGTCGCTCTGTCAGAATTTTTCCTGGTCACGAGGGCCAGGACAAAGGGAAGGGTGCACAACTCAAGTACATCCTTCGGATTCAGTTCCCGGCCTCGAACAACGCCGCAGAGTACGAGGCACTCATCCACGGGCTTCGCATCGCCATATCGCTCGGAATCCGACGACTGGCGGTCCGCGGTGACTCCCAGCTGGTGGTGAGCCAAGTACAGAAGGACTGGTCGTGCGTCGATCAGACTATGACGGCGTATTGCCAGCAAGTCCGAGAATTGGAAGGCAAGTTTGATGGTCTGGAGATGGTCCATGTCCTTCGCCGCAATAACGAAGCAGCCGACGAGTTGGCTAAGATGGGAGCTACTCGGGCAGAGGTCCCGAGTGGTATCTTCGTCCAGGATCTTTACGAGCCAACAGTTGCAAAACGACGAGAGCCAAGTAAGGATCCTGAGACCGGAGTCCTGGTCATTAACCCCGACTGGATGGCCCCATATCTAGATTATCTCCTAAAGGACAAACTTCCAGAGGCAACCACTCTGGCCGAGCGCATCTCCCGACAAGCCAAATCCTATGTGGTGATTGGGGAGGAGCTCTTTCGGAAGAGCACCTCCGGTGTCCTCAGGCGGTGCATTTCGGAACAAGTGGGAAGAGACCTGCTCAAAGAAATCCACTCGGGGATGTGCGGCCATCACGCGGCGTCAAGCGCCTTGGTTGGGAAAGCCTACTGCCAAGGCTTCTTTTGGCCTACGGCGGTGACGGATGCTAAGGAGATCGTTCGAACTTGCGAGGGCTGCCAGTTCTATGCAAGGTAGACACATTTGCCGGCACAGGAGCTGCAAACTATCCCCATCTCTTGGCCCTTTGCGGTCTGGGGGCTCGACTTAGTCGGCCCGCTCAGGAAGGCGCAAGGCGGTTTCGCCTACCTTTTCGTAGCCATTGACAAGTTCACCAAGTGGATCGAAGCTAAACCAGTCGCCACGATCACTGCGGTCAAGGCCAAGGAGTTCTTCCAGGATATCGTGGTCAGATTCGGAGTTCCCAATCGGATCATTAAAGACAACGGTACCCAATTCAGGAGCGAAGAATTTCAAGAGTGGTGCGAGGGCATCGAAATTAAGATTTGCTTCGCCTCGGTAGCTCATCCACGAAGCAATGGGCAGGTGGAGCGGGCTAATGGCTTGGTCCTCCAGGGCCTCAAGGCCAGGATTTTTGATCGCCTCAAACCATATGCTGCCTGATGGGTGAAAGAGTTACCGTCAGTACTCTGGGGACTCAGAACCACTCCCAGCTGGGCAATTGGGCAAACTCCCTTTTTCCTAGTTTACGGTGCAGAGGTGGTTCTGCCGACCGAACTAGAATTCGAATCCTCGAGGGTTCGGAATTACAAGGAAGCCGAGTCCGAGGAAAGCCGAATGGTAGAGCTTGATCAACTCGAGGAGGCTCGAAATGTTGCAGCCATCCAGTCGGCCAAGTACCTCCAGGGACTTCAGCGCTACCATTCTCGCAATGTCCGAAGTCGTGCCTTCTCAAAAGGAGACTTGGTCCTCAGAAGGAACCAGAAAAGTGAGCACAAACTGTCTCCGATTTGGGAAGGACCGTACATTGTAGAGGAGATAGTTCGATCAGGTGCCTATCGACTCAGGCGTGAAGACGGTGCAGTCTTGGTGAACACCTGGAACGCCGAACAGCTGCGTCGCTTCTACGCTTAAGCTATGTATCTTGCTCCCATGCATTAAATAAAGCTCCCGACTATCTGGTTCTTTGATCAGTTTTGACTAGAGTGACCCAATCAATCCCAAGTGGTTACCACCCTACTAGCGTATCGTCTGATCCGAGCCGTGCCGACACAGAATATGCGGAAATGCATGTTCGAAATGAGATCGCATCAAGCGGCAACATCCAAACGTCTGCACCAGCGCACGAGATAGAAAAGACTAAGCTAGAAGAAGGTACTAACCACTCGAGAATAACGATCGATAGTTCAGGAATTTTACTGAACAGAGATCGGGGTCACTAGACTGTAGTCGATAAAAATTCGGCCCTCCAACACCTCGCTGCGGGGGCTGGGGCTGTCGACTAGTGTAAACTACTCAAAGAAAAACGATCAAACTCAGAAGAGTAAAAGGGCACCGATTTATATTCCATAATAACAGTAATTTACATTACTAACTTTTTTTCATTTTCTCACATAAAAAAAGAGAGGGGCGGCCCCTGCCGATCCTCTGCTTCTTTAGTGCTTTGGTGCCGCGGGCGGGTGCAAGCGGCTAACCGCGACGCGCCCGCCTCAGGGCTTCGCGGATCAAGTCCGCAACCACCCAGAGTGAAGGTACGAGAAGAAGAAGGGCCTCCACGGCGGCGGCGTCACGACGCTCCCGCCCGAGAACCTCCTTCAGCACGTCCTCCACCTCCGCAAGCGCCGGCACAGCCTCGATGAGAGCGGCGACGGTGGCCGCGTCTTTCGCCGCTGCCCTCTCCTCCGCCAACTCCATCCTGGCGAAGTCGAGGTCCAACCAGAGCTCTGCGTTCTCCGAATCGCTGTCCGACATTGGAAGCGGCACTACAGAAAATCTCGAAGAAGAAGAAGAAGTTTAACAAAGGGGCAATCGCTTTACTTGCGGTGACGCCCTATTTATAAACCATCCCAGCTCCGAAGATCGAAGCGTCTCCAAGGGCAATCAAACACGCCACCTCACAATCAATGAAGCACAAAAAAACAAAGCGGCTACGCAAATACCAAAGAAGATTAGCACGATTCAACAAGATCAAGAGATATTTTGCCAGACACGTGTCAAGTTCAGTTCAAATTGGTCTAACTTAATTCAGCCCTCCCGCTCATTTGGATCAAATAAGCGAGGAGTCGGGGGCTGGACACCAGCCACTCGGAAGAGCGTGCCTGGGGCGAGAAGGCTACGAGCTAAGTCCCGACACTCGGGGGCTGGACAAATTCCAGCCACTTGGAAAAGCATGCCTGGGATGAAAAGGCCACGAGCCAAAGTCCCGGCACTTGGGGGCCGTACTAATCGCCTGTGAGCTCACTTATCGTAGAGCAAAGCAGACAAGTCATATTCAAGTAAGAAATACAATGCTCCAAACAAGGAGGGCCAGCACTCGGCGCGAAGGTCCACATCGGAGTCAGAATTCAAGATTCTCTAACAAGGCCTGTGATGTACCGGAGACCTCTTCGAGGAGTGCGTTGGCTTTGTCTTCGTCACAGGCAAAACCCTCTTTGACAGCTTCAAGGTCAACTCTCGGATAGTGAGATTTGACCACCGCCAACGCCTGGTTAGCACTCATGGTCGCCGACTCCATTGCGTAAGCCCTGATCCTGTCAGCTCCTCCCGAGAGAAGTGGAATGGCATTGTCTCCCTGGCTTGGTTCGGCTCCCTCGATTCGCAGAAGGTGCAGGACTGGCTCGCAGGCGACGCGGAGCTCGTTGCGGCTTTGTTCCGCAGCGGTCATCTTCTCCTTGCATTTTGCACCAAAGCCAAGCTGTCATCAGAAAGCGCACCCAGTGCGGTGCACGTCTAATTCAAATCAAAAGAAGCCTACCCTCCAGCTCTCGCTGAGCCTTCTCCAAGCCAGCCTGAGTTTCGAGGTTAGAACTCTCTGAAGCCTCTAATTGCGCCCTCAGCTCAGCGATTGTCGAGTCGCGTCCTGAAACACGAGGGTGCCGTCATTCTTCCCAATTGTCCAAGAAAGTGTCCATGCCAAACCCGGGGGAGAATCTTACCTTGGAGCGTATGCTCAAGCTCCGCCTTTTCTTTTCGGAGTGCCATGCACTGGACCTCCAGCCCATGGACCTCTTTCCACCTTTCGTCGCCGTTCTCGTTGATCTTGTCTTGATACCTTTGGTGCTCTTTGAGCTTGGGGAGCACCTTCCGAAAAAACTGCGACCTCTTCTCCGAGCGCTCCCCCATGTCCTAGGCGACATGGCAGAGTCTCAGGGGGGGCCAGCATTTCGTCATGTTAGCAGACTAAGGAAAGATGGGACACTTACCCTGACAAGCTTGCTACACCTGACGGTGAGCTCGTAGAGCTCCATCTGAGCCGCAACCACCGCTTCCTCGTCCTCCTCCATCCCTTTCCAATCGGAACCCCCCTCACACCACACGGTCCGATTCGGGGGCTTCGGGAGAGGGCCAAGCGGCGGTGGCTCTCGATGGACCTCCTCCGCTTCGGGAGTCGAAGCTGGGTCAAGCCCGTCGGCCGCTTGATCACTCGACGGCTCGGCGGTCGACCCAGCAGCAGAACGAGGCGGCGCCCTGGCCGCCGAAGGAGACGGCGACCTAGCCGGTGAAGAGGGGGTCCCCCTTGGAGAAGGTGACTCCGGGGGCTCCTTTTCAGGAGATCCCCCCACTGGGACATCCATAGTAGGAGTCCTGGGTTGTCAAAAAGGACGCATCTCAGCATAGGAAAAAACAAAAAGACAAGGATTACCCGGAAGAATACCTCCTGGATTTCTTAAACTTCATTCCAGGCCTCATCCGAGTCCCGGCACCGCTCGGAGAGGAGCCCGACCCGACACCAGCAGTCAGGGCTGCCCCTGAGTCAGAGGGCTAGGGCTCTGCGCCTAGTGGCCCGGGGACACTGGAGGTCGAAGGCCCGGCCGGTGAGGGATCAGCAGCCTCCTCCACCGATTGCCGGCGCAGCTCATCGGCCGAAATGTCAGCCGCTCGCTTGGCCTAAACATTCCTCAGCCGAGAGAGGCCGACGACCGAAGCGTCAGAAAAGAAGGATTCACGCTCCTGAAAGGTGAACGATTGCACATTGTCATAATCACAAATCAGGCAAAAATTATGGAATGACTTCTCGAGAGAGAGGGACACTCACAGGAGGGGGAGGGCTCGCCGCCGAAAACTTGTGAGGGCAGCCCCTGTTGGTAATCTCGGTGCCAGGCGCAAAGAAGTCAACCACCCGCGCCGCCAATGCATCTCTCGGAAGGGGCGCGCTCATCTCCCGGGTGGGATCCTAAGTCCCGCCATACTGGAACCCCAAATGGATTCTTTCCTTTAAGGGTTGCACCCGGTGCTTGACAAAGCTGATCGCGATCCCGGGGCCAGACAGCCCCCGGCTTTTGAGATCATTAATCAACGCCAGAAGCTCACTGACTTCGTTCAACCCGCCACCATCTGGGGCATCACCCCAACATCGAGAAGCTTTAGGGGCACGTCCAGTGAAAGGGGCAAGAAAGGGATCAGCATTCGCACAATAGAACCACTCCCGCTTCCAACCTTTGAGGGAAGTCTTGAGGGGATGGCGAAGTAATGTTTCTTCAAGCCCTCTCGCAGCTGAAGTCCGGCGCCCCCAACGACACTGGGATCAGTCCGGTTAGGATGAGGCTTGAGCAGGAAGAGGGAACGAAACAAGTCAAAGTGAGGATGGATCCCAAGATACGCCTCGCAAAGTTGAACGAAGAGAGCGATGTGAAGAATGGAGTTGGGATTCAAGTTGATCAACTCGATCTCATAAAAGTGAAGGAGCCCTCGGAAAAAGGCTCTCCCAGGAACGCTAAACCCCCGCCAAAAGAAGGACTCGAAGACTACGATCTCATTCTCCAGGGGTAGGGGGTAAGGTTCACCTTTGGCGGGACGGGCGGAAATCAACTCCAGCGGAGGAAGAATGCCGACCGCGACCAGCTCCTCCAGGCGGGACTTCGTGGTAATGGAGGTCTCCCACCCCGCGCTCGCCGGGCCAGCGTTATCCTCCGACGACGACGAAGAGGCTGAAGAAGAAGACATCTCGAGGAAGTGAACCCTGTGGGAGGAACCGCCGCAAGTCTTGGGCGCAAAATCGGAAACCCTAGGCCACCCGGATAGCCAAAGGAGATTCGAAGATTTCTCAGCCGTGGTGGAGGAAGGGCAAAGATGTCTTTACCCCAATAAGGGTTTCCTCATTTATAAGAAATGAGTCTCAATTTTCGCCTTACGGCGGGAAAAAGCAAGGACTTCTGTGCTTAATTCTGGGCCAGATCTAGGACACGCCCCACGTTGGGCCGAGAGCTGAGTTGCGCAAAACGCGACCATGTGTCAAGTTTGGTTCGAGGTTTGGGATAAAGTGCGCCCCATGATGGGCCTGAACGCCGACCGCCACGTAAGATTGGGGCCAGGCATTTTTCGAACATCCTCCAGCGGTACGCTCCATAATTTGGGGTCAATTGCTGGTCACTGCTGCATAACATGATCGGGTATCGTGGGAGGATTTTTACTAACACGATCTTGAGAATGCGCTCCATGAGAGTCTAACGCAGTGCGCCGTAAACGGGCATAGGCATTTGTAACACCCTACAAATCTAAACTGTCGTACAAGAAAATTTCAACAGCATCTCTCCTAAAATTAGGACAAAACGGAAGCGACAACAAGATTCATAATAACCATTATAAACAAGAATAACATAAAAGCATCAATACTAGAGATAACAAGTCTAAATCAACCAGAAAACAAACATAAACGTAAAACAGCTCCAAAGAGGACATCAACAGGTCTATGATTAATAAAATTTCAGCAAGCTAATGAATTATTAAATGCACTAGTCCATGTGATTCGTGATGACCCCGGAGGGTTGATTGTGCTACTAAGCCCACCCTTCAAGCTTACGACTCGCGAGAACTACCTGAAAACAACAAAAGAACAAGGGGTGAGATTGGGTAATCTCAAAGAAGCGGAACAACTTCTAACGAATAACACAGCCACAGTAAAACTAGCATACCAAATTCCTCATGTCCAATACCACATTATAGCGTCCACACAACCTCAGTAAAATGCATATGATTGTGCACATGCTTATGCCATGATCCTCCTCACCGTGCCCTTTCTCAGGAACACACGGTGTTGTACGGCATTTGCCGCAAGACGCCAAGGCGTCGACAAACTTCAATGCATGATTATGTAGTTAATGCTTCATGCATAAATACATTCATAACTTCCCACTCTGAATTCACATGCTTGCATACCATCAAATAACATGGATAGAATGCGAACATCATTGAGATAGAATATCTCCACAATTCATCTTGCAAACAACATCTTTCTTCATTCTTACTCATGATTCAAAAGCCAAACAACCACATCACAATGCAGGATAGGATATTGTAATCTCATAAACAAGTAGTTAAACCATGTAGGTGTGCTGCAATTAAGGTTTATATTGAAGACGAAACAAATAGCGAGTTATAGTTTAGCAAGACCGCTACTTCCACTTGCCTTTACCAACGTGGATGACGAACCTAGTTGCGTCCAGAAGGGGCACCACCTGTACAAGTATTATTTCAGTACATAGCGACATCACAAATGATCACACAACTCGAACACACGCTTCCTAATCCCCGTTCCCTTCTTAAGCGCCAAAAACCCCAATCTGTCCGGGTCAAACAGCAGCACCCTCTCTTCACAATTTCGTATCTTTTTTTATACAGATCATAAAAATACAAAAAAATTACAGTAGCTAGATATTGACGAGATCTACAACTTTTATGAAGATCACAAATTTCAATTCCACTGTTAAATATGCCTAAACAAACGTCCAACACAGTGGACAAAATCTGTTTCCAGATTCTGTCCGTCATCTTGCAACAGCGATAACTCTCAGACCGAAGCTCCAAAAATTCTGAAAAAATTACAGAAGCTAGATCTCGACGTTATCTACAACTTTCTAGTTATAGGTTTATGCAGTAAAAATCTTCTATGCCACGTACAACGCGAAACAATCAGCGCTGCACAATCTCCCCTTCCAAAAACAGCACCACGTGAACATCTACCCTTCTCCCACATCAAGATCCATCTAAATCACTCACCACCAGATCTAATACACTCCTAATCCCTAGTTAGAACAGGGGTAAAATATTGGGAATTTTACCTTGAGTTCTCCCTTGAGAACCCACGAAAAACGCGCGACGATTCCCGAAACGGAAATCTGCTCGTCCTCCACGCCTCCACAGATCCTCTTCTCGCTTGCTCCTTCGCGTTTCGCGGTGGATCTTGAGCCACCACGCAAGGGGAGGAAGAGGAGGGGTGGTGTGGCTGCTAGGGGAGGAAGGGGGCGCCCTAGGGCTTTGGGGGGGGGTGACACCCCTTTTATATGGTGGGCCGGCCCACTAGGGGAAAAGAGAGAGAGGTGGGGAGGGGATTCGCAGCCCAGGCCCAGGTTTTCCTCGGCCCACTGTTTCTAGCCCGACAACTCCAAATTTAATATTAATACGCCGGATAAACTTCAATTATTTCATCCCCCGACAAATCCTTCATTCCTCTCCCGAAACAAAACCAGGAAAAGGAACCCTAGAATCGCTCTGACGCTCTAAGGCATCACATTCTCCCCTCCTTAAAAGGATTCGTCCCTGAATCTACTCCTCTTTGCTACGGAACCTTAAAAAAGGAAGGCAAAATGGTAATCAACACTTTACCTTCAGCATCCTCAAAGAGTGTAGGATACTTCTTCCGCATCTGGTCCTCAAGTTCCCAAGTTGCATCCCGCTCAGACTAATTGGTCCACAAATCTTTCATTGGACACTAACACGAACTATTCCCCTATTAAATAAAGGACACCTATTAGGTGAATCTGGTATCGATCTGGAATCTCAACTCCCACTTCTCTCTTCAACCCGATTGCGAAACTCCGCATTCCAATATCAACTCCTCTACCACAGTTCGTCGCATTCTGGACGACGCGAACCATGTGAGACACAACGCTCTAGGTAAGTCTCTAAATCAACCCAAACACAAACTCCTATCTCCTACAAGTGATTGATCTTTTACAAAAAGAACCAATATCCACCCTTACCAACGACAGAGATAGCCTACTTTACAACCAGGGTTCGTAAATCCATGAAACAATAACAACCGAACACAATCACTACGGTTGACACAAACTCGCTCGAACCCAGCGACAAAAGTTCCAAAAAATTAATGTAATTACCTACAACTTCCAAGTTGTCCACTACTAAATTAAGCAACCCCACCGAGGAACACATCAATGAAAACAATTCTCCAAAAAAGGTTTGAATTGAGTCATACACAACCTTCCTTTACTCTTCACTTTTAAACTACTTACGATCAGCGACCCACACTAGTTTTCCCTTGTAAGAAGGTTTCGCCTTCACATTCTTCCACCCAAGGACCAGGGCAAGGAGTATAATCCTTGAATATACTCAACCATAACATAAACATTCATTTTCTTACCCCCAAGCTTGAACGTAAAAGAAATCTTAATTCTCACTAATACAACGAACGACAATCACCACCTTTAAACCAAAGGGCTGAAATTCACATACACGGGAACTCAACTTGGAAGAGGAACTCCATAGAACCAAAACCACCAAAAAAATTTTCTTTGGGGAGAAGCTCTATTCAAAAGAGAAACACCGTGAAAGTCTTCTGCAAATGCATTTCACTTTTACCAAAACAAATCATCTCACTTTTATCCAAGGCCAAGCCATTCAGAAAAAAGAAACCGATTAAGGAATTAAATGCTTCCACACAACCACCATCTCATTTTCCTTAAAAAGGAACCAAACTCACTTCCCAACAGAAAAATTGTTTCAACCACGAATATCATTCATGTCACAACCAGAAGAATCGTCTCTTAAACAAAAACAGTTAAACACCTCACACCACAACACAACTCTAGCCCAAAATAGAAATACAAATATTTCCAGATCATGAAGTTCCAAATCTTACATTGGATTAGCTACTTCTTTTGATCAACAATGCAACCGATAACTCGACCTTGAAAACTATGGACACAGTCAAAGCATACATCCTTGAGCATAAATGTCGCATTCATAACTTAAGCTAGTTTTCTTATCAAAGATGAATGAATGACGATATTTAATAGAATAGCATTCCAAAATCTCCACAAATTACTTCAAGGTTAATCATTCTTTTATCCTTGTTTTAAGCCTCGAAATTAACCCACATTTGGCAGAATCATTCTAAGTTACGGGAAACTCTCAAACACAGCACAAAGAATACTTTGACCGAAAGTATTCAACCCAAATATCAAACAAACAAACCAATCCATATGAATTTTTAAACATAAGTTCAGCATAACTCCCGCCATCTATAGCATTCCACTACCCTTACCATTTAGATTTCAATATTCCCTATTTACTCATTGAGAAGGCCCATCATGATTTAACAACAACTACACAACAAATTCTTACTCTTATTACCTTTTCCACAATTATAAATAAAGTTCACAAAGTGCTTATCAAAAACACATCCAACCAACACTACCTCATCAAGATCCCCACGAGCAGCCTAACCTATATCATCATATTCTAAATTTGGAAGGCGGTGCTTCAACAAGTCTTTCAAAGCATGATGAACCTATAAATTCCATACCACATACGCCGTCAACATCTCGACAATGGAAATTTATTCACCTAAAAGATGACTCAACAAGTAAATATTATCTCAACAAGGCACCAATCGTAAATAGAAGTTTAAAACATACATTTATTAAGGACAAAATCACGCGTCATGCTAACTATCCCTGGTTCACTCCATCACAACATGTTACAATTTCCACCATTTTAACAAAGGTTTTCAACAATTAATCTAATTAGTTACCACCACTACTAAGTCATCAATATCAATAATTGGCATAATTGTAAAACAACAACATTGCTTTTAGTTACCCTATCCATAGGCTATGACAAACTGTCACTACACAACATACTCCAACTATGTAAAATAGATTGAATAATTTAAGCCATCCAAAGCTCTTATAACAACAACGCTAAATTAAATTTAAAATTTTTTTTTAATTTTTTTTTTAGCTACCCTATACACGGGTTATAGCAAAATTGCCACTACAAGAGATACTCCAGCCTTTTTTTTAAAGTGAACTGAATAGGTGAAATCATAACAAAGCTCTTACGGCAATGGCAAAAACTTATGTCTTCCCAATTGATATCGATACTAGCATTATTGGAACGCAACTGCATACTTCCGAATCTACTAATAGTTTGCAACGTCATAAATATCAACTCTAATCAATTTCCAAGTTAAAGTCACTAGCCAACATGATTAAATTAGAACATCTTTAAACAACCAGCATGGTTTCTTTAACAATATCGGTAGTCCACCATTACAATTAAATTGTTCTACCGACCTTATATTAAAATGTCTCTAAATAACCCACTAATTTTCTATTACCTTCACAGTAGTTTACATCATCGTAATGTTCTAACTACGCATCAAGATTTAAAGCTTTAAACATTGTCCATGGTCAAGGGCACATTAAAATAATGCAATAAATCCTAAGCATGCACATTAACACATTCAATCATTATCGCTATAGAGCAATCTACAATACTAGAAGTTTATTTAATCTCAAGCTAAAGATAACAATTACATTTTAATTGATTCAACTCACAAATTAACTTAGAAGTACATCATTCCATAAACCACATTGTTACATACTACGTAACACAAACATAAAATTTCTAAACACCGTCATGGGTCACCTACCCTTGACAAACAGGAGGCAATCCCAAACATTAAAAACAAACACAGTTCTAGATCAAGAACAAACACCGATAAAAATTTCTTCTTTTCGTGCAAGGAAGAAAAGCAAAATCCAAACATAAATGCAAGAGAGCTCGACCCTCAAATGTCCAATCATAGTAGCCAAAACTCTTCAAGAAATCCAAAACCTACACTTTCCACAAAGGAAGACGGATGCAAAAGGGAAGACCAAATGTCCAACTAAAATTTTCCGATAAAGATTCAAACTTAGCTCCATCCAGTTTGATCTGCAACAGGAGAAACTCCAACCCCCTTTTTTTAAAAAAAAAAAAATCGTGGAATCAACAACCACGAAATTTCCTCCCAACGCAGTCCATCACAATAAATCAGGTGCCAAAGCAAAATTGTGACCAAAAGGCAGCATAACGTAGAACTCTTCTTCTGTGTATTCACTCAAAGGAGACAAAACCACAAACCGCAAAAAGGACAAATCAGCTAGTGCACAAAACTAAGCATTTTCCTCGGTTTCAAACCAACCACATACCCATAAAACCACCCAAAACCGACCGTCGGCCACGGTAAAGAACATCCGAAGGAATCCATCACCAACCTCTTCTATTTGACTCCAGTCACTACCCGATCTACGGCAGACACGGATAAGTACTCTTTCCCTCTGAGGGGTTTAATAGTTATTCGGTGGAGACTCTACAAGGCCACACCGTCAAACCACAAACTAACTACAAACAAAAGGTGACCGAAACCCTTCGGCACCACAACCACACTTTATCACAAATGAAGCAACTCAATCAAATCTATCATAAATATAGCATTATACATCATCAAAAGTAGCATTCAACAACAAAGCTTAAATTCAACCTTTAAGCATAAGGCAACGATACCCATACCCTTTCCTAATGTGCATCCATGTGTGTCAAATTTTAAATTAGTGATTCCACTTACACAAGTTTTAATGTTGCTATCCTATGACAAAATTTTAGTTAAAACCTAGGCCATGTTTCTAAGTTATTCCACATCACATTTTAGTTGTATCCTATAGTATGACACTAAAAATAGACATTCCAAGGACCTACAGCCCGCTCGATACCAAGCTGTAACACCCTACAAATCTAAACTGTCGTACAAGAAAATTTGACAAGATCTCTCCTAAAATTAGGACAAAACGGAAGCGACAACAAGATTCATAATAACCATTATAAACAAGAATAACATAAAAGCATCAATACTAGAGATAACAAGTCTAAATCAACCAGAAAACAAACATAAACGTAAAACAGCTCCAAAGAGGACATCAACAGGTCTATGATTAATAAAATTTCAGCAAGCTAATGAATTATTAAATGCACTAGTCCATGTGATTCGTGATGACCCCGGAGGGTTGATTGTGCTACTAAGCCCACCCTTCAAGCTTACGACTCGCGAGAACTACCTGAAAACAACAAAAGAACAAGGGGTGAGATTGGGTAATCTCAGCAAGCGGAACAACTTCTAACGAATAACACAGCCACAGTAAAACTAGCATACCAAATTCCTCATGTCCAATACCACATTATAGAGTCCACACAACCTCAGTAAAATGCATATGATTGTGCACATGCTTATGCCATGATCCTCCTCACCGTGCCCTTTCTCAGGAACACACGGTGTTGTACCGGTACGGTCGCGCACGCTGGCGTCGACAAACTTCCAATGCATGATTATGTAGTTAATGCTTCATGCATAAATACATTCATAACTTCCCACTCTGAATTCACATGCTTGCATACCATCAAATAACATGGATAGAATGCGAACATCATTGAGATAGAATATCTCCACAATTCATCTTGCAAACAACATCTTTCTTCATTCTTACTCATGATTCAAAAGCCAAACAACCACATCACAATGCAGGATAGGATATTGTAATCTCATAAACAAGTAGTTAAACCATGTAGGTGTGCTGCAATTAAGGTTTATATTGAAGACGAAACAAATAGCGAGTTATAGTTTAGCAAGACCGCTACTTCCACTTGCCTTTACCAACGTGGATGACGAACCTAGTTGCGTCCAGAAGGGGCACCACCTGTACAGGTATTATTTCAGTACATAGCGACATCACAAATGATCACACAACTCGAACACACGCTTCCTAATCCCCGTTCCCTTCTTAAGCGCAAAAAACCCCAATCTGTCCGGGTCAAACAGCAGCACCGTCTCTTCACAATTTCGTATCTTTTTTTATACAGATCATAAAAATACAAAAAAATTACAGTAGCTAGATATTGACGAGATCTACAACTTTCATGAAGATCACAAATTTCAATTCCACTGTTAAATATGCCTAAACAAACGTCCAACACAGTGGACAAAATCTGTTTCCAGATTCTGTCCATCATCTTGCAACAGCTATAACTCTCATACCGACGCCCCAAAAATTCTGAAAAAATTACAGAAGCTAGATCTCGACGTTATCTACAACTTTCTAGTTATAGGTTTATGCAGTAAAAATCTTCTAGCCACGTACAACGCGAAACAATCCGCGCTGCACAATCTCCCCTTCCAAAAACAGCACCACGTGAACATCTACCCTTCTCCCACATCAAGATCCATCTAAATCACTCACCACCAGATCTAATACACTCCTAATCCCTAGGTAGAACAGGGGTAAAATATTGGGAATTTTACCTTGAGTTCTCCCTTGAGAACCCACGAAAAACGCGCGACGATTCCCCTCGAACGGAAATCTGCTCGTCCTCCACGCCTCCACGGATCCTCTTCTCGCTTGCTCCTTCGCGTTTCGCGGTGGATCTTGAGCCACCACGCAAGGGGAGGAAGAGGAGGGGTGGTGTGGCTGCTAGGGGAGGAAGGGGGGGCGCCCTAGGGCTTTTGGGGGGGGGTGACACCCCGTGGATATGGTGGGCCGGCCCTCTAGGGGAACAGAGAGAGGTGGGGAGGGGAGTCGCAGCCCAGGCCCAGGTTTTCCTCGGCCCACTGTTTCTAGCCCGACAACTCCAAATTTAATATTAATACGCCGGATAAACTTCAATTATTTCATCCCCCGACAAATCCTTCATTCCTCTCCCGAAACAAAACCAGGAAAAGGAACCCTAGAATCGCTCTGACGCTCTTAGGCATCACAGCATTACTCTGAATGACCAAGGTATGCCCCATGAGGGTCGATTGAGCTTTGCAAGCCGATTGCCGCACACCGTAAACGGGCGCGAGTAACGCCCGGCCACGAGCCACTCGGCCACGCGCCAAACAACTATGGTACGCCCCATGAGGGTCAATTGAGCTCGACAAGCTAGTTGCCGCACACCGTAAACGGGCGCGGGTACCACTCGGCCACGCGCCAAACAACTATGGTACGCCCCATGAGGGTCAATTGAGCTCGACAAGCCAGTTGCCGCACACCGTAAACGGGTGCGGGTACCACTCGGCCACGCGCCAAACAACTATGGTATGCCCCATGAGGGTCAATTGAGCTCGATAAGCCAGTTGCCGCACACCGTAAACGGGCGCGGGTACCACTCGGCCATGAGCCAAACGACTATGGTACGCCCCATGAGGGTCAATTGAGCTCTACGAGCCAATTGCCGCACATCGTAAACAGGTGCGGGTACCACTCGGCCGCGAGCCAACCAACCACGGTGGCCTTAATTAACAAGTCCTTTACGATCTTTTTTCCCACAAAATCTTTATGACAGGACAAGAGGGGGAAATCCGATCCTAAAGCACTTGGGGGCTGCTGTGGGATGCCTGAGATGGGGGTCCCGCAAGTGGAGCCTACACCCGACTGGGCCGAGGATGGTGCAGTAGGCCCAGAGCCTAGAAGCGCCACGAGGAGCCCATAGCATGGCCCAACTTCTTCCCCAAGGCAGCTGGCTGACCCCTCGGCGAAGCTTCGTGCCGCGTCCAGACAACCCCGTCAAAAGCAAAGCCTGCGACCTGGCATCAACAGAGCCTGCAGGCACCAGAACCTAGCGGAGTGGCAGGCGTGGGTCGGGAAAGGAACGACCACACCCCCTGGACGTAGTGGGGCTCAGCCAATAGAGGCAAATTACATACTCATGAAGCCACCATGTTCAGGGCCAGGTGGCGCCCATTTGAAACGTACCCCTCCCCCAGTATATAAGGAGGAGGGAACAACCCTAAAAAGGGAGGAGAAAAAGGAGAACACATCTAGATATCTAAGAACACAGGACTAGGGTATTATCTCCTCTGCGAGAGCCCGAACCTGTCTAAAAAGATTGCCCTCGCATCCTGTGTTACAATCTTGCTCCGATCTCGCACGAATCCCCTAGAATCACAAATCTCATTGCCGACGGAACCGATCATCGACACCAGCCCGGGTATAAAAGGCAGCTAGGGTGCATGGGAGCAGGGGTTCGATCTTTTAGATAAGAGACATTTGGTTTTAGTTCTTCCATCTCGGGAGAACCCTTGGGTGTGTAAAGAGAGTTCTTAGTTTCCCCCAAGAACACACAGGCAGGACTAGGGTCATTACTCTCAGGAGGGCCCGAACTTGGATAAACCCTAGCGTCCGCTTGCAAGCTTCGCCATTCATCCCTTTCTTCCGTATCTCTATCGAGCAATCTCCACGAAAGTCCCCCCATTCGAACTTCATACACCCCGCTTCGGAAGGGGTCTGTTAGCTCATACGTGGACAGTGGCGCGCTAGGTGGGGGGATTAGTGGCTAGATTGCCCTTTCTTCTTCCACCTTCTTGCGAAGCTTTCAAGAAGCTTTGACGGTCATCAGCATGGTGGCTTCGCGCTCCAAGCACGACAACTTAGCCGAGGAGAGCAACGCTCGCAGCTGGTCCCGGCGCTCACCCAGAGCGTCGGACCTCCAGGGTCCCTCTGCCGAGGGTGGGACACGTGATGCTTCCGCGCAAAGAGGACAACCCGTCCGACGTCGTCTGTTGATGGGAGACGACTCCCCGGCGCGAAATCTTCATGCGGCCCGGCTGCTCCTCGATCACACTCCGGTTGCGCTAGGGGGCGAAACCCCGGCCGCTCCGTGGCTGCGGGATATCGCCCGCCTAGTGGGTGCCGCCCAGCAGCAGGTGGAGGCGGCAAATCAGCCGGGGGCTTCCGGCGTTGGGCAGCAGGACATCCGCACGGTCGATGAGCAAGCTTCCAGTCGCTCTGTCAGAATTTTTCCTGGTCACGAGGGCCGGGACAAAGGGAAGGGTGCATAGGTTGCAGCCCCCTCGGGTACAGGGGAACGTGCATATGCTCCCACTCCTTCTCGTGGTTCTCCCAAGCCGGCGGGGGGCCACGAGGATCTGAGGGTCCGCCTAGACGAAAGGAGCGTCCAACGCGACGGTGATTTGTGCAATGTCCTTAGGGGGCGTCGTGCGCACAACCAACGTCGTGTCGGCCACCCTATGTCTAAAGGTCGGGGGGAGACCTCACTCCCTGACTCTAGGGAGAGCGTAGACTCGCACTCCTCGACCTCGTCTCGGGGCCGAGCGGCGGGCGGGCGAGCGACGCTGCTCCCCCTACAATGTTGGATGCCAGGCATTTTCTCTCCGCCTACGCCAAGCTGCGTGGCCGGAGAGGTTCCGCCCCGCGTCCATCGAGAAGTACCCTTGACAGTAATCCCTGAGCAATGTCCAGTACCGCGGACACGGCTATTCGAATAGATTTTACACTCTGCAGAGGTTATACACTTTACCCACAAGATACAATCAACTCACCACGTCAGCCGTGAATCGCCATACAAAATTATGCGAATTAGTGATCATAACAAAGCGTTTCGGAAACATCTAACCACACAAGTGAACCTCTCCGGTTTTTGCCATACACCAACCCTTCCCTTAACAAATGCGAAGTATGGGACCGACATACCGTTGGATGGGTACCATGCCTTAGCCCTGGTACGCTCCCCCTTCAAGCTACACAAAAGATGTAGTTGACACCCGAGGTACCACATGCAAGTTATTAGTAACTTACTCAACTAGTTCCGTCCAACTACAGACATGTGGGTTGTATGTTTGACTCAGTTCAAAGGCTTCCAAGGTTAAGTCCTTAGAGTGACCAGGGCAAGACTTACATCAGTACTCTCAAAGAAATATATCTCACCATCACTCATACATATATCATGTTTCAAACATTCCCCATCGCCAAACTGGCCCACCATAAATCTTGCCACTTGCCCCAGTCTAAATCATTTTATCACCCCAGTTGATTATTGCGCAACACAATGCCAACAACAACTCAACATCCTTGAAGAAGCACGAGCGCCCCCACATATTAACTTCATCGTGTCGGCAACACGTCACACGATTTCAAAATACATTGCATATTCCATTAATCAATATTGACATTTGTAATTCCAAATTGAGGCACTGACTCGTTGCAGATCTAAGCAAACTAATACATTCTATCTAACCCATGTTGGCAATTTATTAGCTACCAACTATTAATCAACAAACCTAGGGTGATAAATGAATCATAGCATACAATCATTATAGGCAAGGTGGCGATAACAAGTAGGTTGACTATCTAATCCCAAATTAATTGAAATCAGTTTAACTCAAACTAGCCTGCAATAATTTGAAACAACATAAGTTTCGAAAATGGGATCAACATGGTCAAAGCACAACTTGCCTGGCCCTTGCAACATTTACTGTTCTTTACTCTTTATACTTGATTCTTGATCCTTGACCTTCGATCTTCACTTCCTTGATCTTCAGCCCGTAGAACGATTTCCGGACGACGTGTCTAACGATTAAAGAAGAAGCAAATACAAACCAATTAAAAAGAAGTAAAACTCCAAATTAAGAACAACCAGCATTGGTCACAACGGCTTGGAGGAATTTAGGAACTTGAACGGATTAGATCGAAGAGTTGACAAAAGAGAACGGGCTTTCGGGAAAACACCGAAGAGGGAAAGATTAATAACTGAGGAAGAAAGAATAATATTCCGAAGAATATTTCTTCCGAAGTTATTATCTTGATTGGACAGATAATGACATATGGGCTCTCGATCTATAGACCGGGTCCATAAAGATAAGTTAGTTCACAATGAACTAAACTGAGGTGCAAGGTTGACTTTTGTTGACTGAACGAAACACGGTCAAACAAAAGAGAGACGGATAGATTAGATCGGGCACAAGGGTTTGACACATGGCCAATGGTCTATCGACCAAGTCCACGAATGAAGTCTAGGTTAATAGTAGATTAGGTTTTCATGGGTAAGACAAGACAAGTGTCTTACCACAATTGAAACAACGGGAAAGATTGCAAAGATAACAATGCGGCTCGCGATGAACTTAGTTCATCGGACCGGTCTTAGGTTAGGGTTTTGATTCGGCTTTGAAGATGACATGACGATGAGGCTAGGCTCACATCATGATGATAGAGAAGATGAGGACATCGTACTAGGGCTCTTGCATGAATGCACGCATGCGATGACAACGAAGCGATGAGAGCCAAGCGTTAACGATGAAGCGTTAACGGTGGAGCGTTAACGGGGAAACATTAACGGTGGAATGTTAACGACGGAACGTTAACGGTGGAGCATTAACGGTGAAACGTTAACGGTGAGACATTAACGACGGAATGTTAACAGTGGAACGTTAACGGTGAAACGTTAACGACGGAGCGTTAACGGCGAAACGTTAACGACGAAGCGTTAACGGTGAAGCGTTAATGGCTTTGAAGATGACATGACGATGAGGCTAGGCTCACGTCATGATAATAGAGAAGATGAGGACATCGTACTAGGGCTCTTGCATGAATGCACGCATGCGATGACAACGAAGCGATGAGAGCCAAGCGTTAACGATGAAGCGTTAACGGCGGAACGTTAACGGTGGAGCGTTAACGGGGAAACATTAACGGTGGAATGTTAACGACGGAACATTAACGGTGGAGCGTTAACGGTGAAGCGTTAACGATGGGACATTAACGGTGAAACGTTAACGACGGAATGTTAACAGTTGAACGTTAACGGTGAAACGTTAACGACGGAGCGTTAACGGCGAAACATTAATGACGAAGCATTAACGGTGGAATGTTAACGATGGAACGTTAACAACGGAGCGTTAACAGTGAAACGTTAACGGCAAAATGTTAACGGAGGAACGTTAACGGCGAAACGTTAACGGCAGAGCGTTAATGACGGAGCTCAAACAATGATAGGATACACATGAAACAAGGTAGCGATTGTCGGTGCAACGACATGGCCGCGATAAAACGCTACCAAGGATGGCTAACCGATACGCGAACCGGCGGCAACGGCTAGGTCAAAGACGACGGTTTTAGGTCGGAATCGGGCTCCGACGGCAAACGGAGACCAAAGTAATTCTAAGGATGATTCAAAATAGTACATTATGATCCACCGGACGCAACAACATGACCGAAGGGAACTAAATAGCCAGCGTCAAAAGGCGGCGCACGGCGACGGCTAAACGGCGGCCTAAATATATAAAAAAATTTTGGAGGACGGGATGGCAAAGGGGGAATGTCTACCACATAGAACGTGGCAAGACAAACTCAACGGTATAGGCGAATTTTGCAGCGTCCCTCCAGATTGATCACAAACTGCCGATTAACGGGTTTCGGATCAAAACTTTGGACGGCCATAACTTTTACAATAATTATCGGAACTTAACCAAATTTTACCGAGAGCTATATGGGACCAATATGCACACCGTGATATAGGTGCCTTAAAGAATTACCTTCTGGAACAGCGGGGAACGCATGAGGATGATTGTCGCTGTCTGGAATGCGGTCTGATCGCAGTCTGATCGGAGAAAATATTTTTTTGCGCAAAATCCAGAAATAAAAACCATGAGGCAAGATGTGAAGCATGCATAGGACATACCCAGGAGTCTACAGAAAAAATTTCAGCACTTAACTCGCAAAATTGAGGGAGTTATGGCCTCGGCAAAATTCGAGATTGAAACGGCCATAACGTTTGATCCCATGGGCCAAATTGGCTGAAATATGGAGGGTAAACATATGGTACCTAGTAGCACACCGTGGCGAAGACGGATCTCAAAAAGAGTCGACGAGCTACCCGGGACGTGGCTCCAAAGTTCGGCCATCGTTGGGCGACGTCCGTAGGACATGACGGCGGTTTCGAAATTTTGGAGATGATCTGTAGGTTGAAGATGCGTGGGAGAGGTCATAGGAGGTCTATACTGGGTTGGGGTGGTAGCTAGGTCAAGAAAAATAAAGTTTGGACGCATTTGGAGCAAAAACGGGTTAAATAGGCATTAGATCCAGCAGCTGGCGTGCATCAGACGGACTCAGCCTACGTGGCGCCACGTGGGCGCGACACGTGTCCGGGGAGGCGCCACGCTGGCCGGGCGCAGCCGCGCGCGCTGGGCCAGGAGGGAGAGGCGGTGGCCAAGGCCGGCCGGCGGCGCGTGGAGGGAGAGCTGGGCCGGCTGGCTCGCTGGGCCGGCGGGTGGAGAGAGGGAAACTGGAGCCCAATTCAAAAACCAAATTTCCAAACATTTTCCAATTAAAACAATTCCACAAATTCAAATAAACCATTGGAGGCATTAAAAGTACCAAAAAAATTCTAGAAAATATTTTGAGACATTTTGAACTCAAATAAAATATTTTCAACAAAACTTTATATAAACTTTTCCAATTAATTAATTAATTTCAATAAAAGGTCTTAATACAAATCAATTTCAATCAAATCCGATAAATAGCAAATGAGCTCCAAAAAATCTCAAAAATTACGGAAAAATTCCTTGAAGCGTAAGGAACACAAATAAAATTAAATTTCTTTTATTTGAAATATAAAATATTCAAATTTAATTGTTTTAGCTTTTAGAAAATTCAAACCAAGCTTTGTAAATGCGAGAAAAACAACGAAATTTTTTGGAAGGATGAATTAAACTAAAATTTTTTGAAAACCCAAATTTTGGGATGTTACAGTATGACTCATACCACTAGAAGCAAGAGCCTTGCTCGGTTTGCAGATGAATGGGTACTAAATGCATCAATAATTCAACAAACATTGCAATTTTTTACACTTAATTGATTTTAATACATTAATGGTTTGTAGTTGAGGCTACAAGCCTGCTAGGCATGAGGTGTTTATCAAAGCACATACTTGAAAGGATGGAAGTGCACAACTAGAAGTTGAAGGCATGATTGTAAGTGATATGAAATGATTGTTGTATTTACTTGTGGAATTTTTAGTTTTGTGCATTTATTAAAGTTATGTGCTTTCTCTAAAATCAACACAAAATCAATGAGACGTATGCCAACAAACCAGAGCTAGCTACAAAAAACCATTCAGCAAGGAGATCTTTTCAACAAATTATTTGGGAAGGAAAAGCAAGCACGTGTTCGTGCTATTGGTGTGGAGCCAACACCTCAAGACTTCAAAATGGCAGGGGTACGTAAGTGTTCCTCCACAAAACTTCAACTAGCTGTGTGTGCAAAGCTCAAACCTGAAAATGAGAATGTGATTTTGAGAGAGTGCTTGGATGGTCAAGAAGAGAAATTGTCGAAAGTGCTACAAGAAATGGTAGAATTGAAAAAATCGATAGCTTTAGCACATTCCACAGAAAATATTGAACCAAATAACAATCATGCATCAAACTCTCTAATACAGGTGATTCTTGTTGTGTAGCTATTACTATCTACTTGGCTAATAACTATTTCTATTGATAATGAATTATCCATATATTTGTATGAACTATTATAGGATATGAGGTCATGAGAGTGGTGCTAGGTCATTTGCTAATGAGATAAGTGTTGTAGGCCTAGGATAAGCACCCCCTTCGATTATGGAGCAAGGACGCAGCCCTGCACCCCCCCACATTGGGCGCACAGCGCGCATGAAGCAACATCGGGAGCGGGTGGAGCACAGAGCGTGCGCGACGCCCAGAGGAACAGAAGCACCGCAGGTATGGGGGCGAGACGAGGCAGATAGTGGGGGAGACGGGGCAGGTTCCCCTGTGGATTATGGGGGCCGATTAGATATGGCGTACAGGGGGAGAAACTGTAAATACTAAGGCCAAAAGCCCGCAAGGTGATAGTTAGGCCCTAGACAAGAGGGCGGGATCTCGGATGGTTGGTCCCGGTTGTCGGCGTAAGAGCCAACAGACACCTCCGGGTCGGGTGTATACGAAGTTCAAATGGGGGGCTTTCGTGGAGATCGCTTGAGAGATGGAGGAAAGGGATCAGCGGCCAAGCTTGCAAGGAGACGCTGGGGTTTATCCAGGTTTGGGCCCTCCTGAGAGTAATAGCCCTAGTCATGTCTGAGTGTTCTTGCTTGTGTTCTTGGCGGAGTCTAAAATCATCCAGCCCAAAAAGATTTTCCAACCCCCTCTCCCATGCACCCCGGCTCCCTTTTATACTTGGGCTCGCTGCGGCGCATGGGGGCTTACACCAGTGTACCACTCTTATTACACTGCCATATCGCATTTAATGCGCCTGTCACTATTCTTGAGTTGCTCCCAACGCTTCTGACATGGCCGACTTTGCCCCGGCCTCGGGACCCGTGTGTATGCCGGCTTCGCACGCCTCGCCAGGGGGATTTCGCCATGACATCACTCGTAATAAATGCAGGCATTGGGAACACGCGCCGTCACACTGTGGCCTTCATTACCTCCACTTAATGCTCACGACACGCATTAAATGCTCTTGACCCTCTGTGCGGTGGCACAGACCGCTAGGTGGCCTTGGGAACTAAGTACCAGCGGCGTGGCTTGGACGCCACCTGTCCGCTGGGCGATCACTATGCTAACCGTCAGTGACGTGGCCTGGACGCCACCTGTCCGCTGGGCGATCACCTTTACTGACCGCCAGCGGCGTGGCCTGAACACCACCTGTCCGCTGGGCGATCACCATGCTGACCGCCAGTGGCGCGGCCTGGACACCACCTATCCGCTGGGCGATCACCTTTACTGACCGCCAGCGGCGCGGCCTGAACGCCACCTGTCCGCTAGGCGATTATCTTTGCTGTGGTGGAGTGGGCACCATGGTGTAGAATACACCGACACCGGTACAAAAGGGGGAGAGTGGCATCAACAGGAGCTCTCGTTCCACGAATGACGGGAAGAAAGCAGAAGAGGGACAGAGCCCCCAGCGAGCTATTCTCGAGAGGCGAGGCCTGAGCTGTAGAAGACCTCGCACGCCCGGGGGCTACCCTGTTTCCTATACGCGAGGTTACTCTCGTGAAAGTGGAGTAGTCCATGGGGACCGACGGGTAGCCTAGCCAAACTATCGATTCCTGGCTACCTCGACGAAGAAGCATCGATGACCATGTCGCCGAAGAAGAAGGCTACGATAGCGTCCCAGGGGGCTACGGTGGGAGCTACCGGAGGAGGATTAGGGAGGTCGATGAGAAGCCAGACACGTAGTCGTCTACGGCCGCAAGACAAAGAGGCCCGCACCCCCACAGAGGCAATGGGATCCCTGGAGACGCGCCCATTACCTCTTGTAAATGGTGACGCGCAAACGCGTCCCCAGACGTTAGCCTCAAGCTGTAGGACCATCCGAATTACTGAGGTGGCGACCAAGAGGACGGCATTGCCACCCGATGAGGGAAGGGCCCAAGAAGCACTCAACCCCAATGTACGGGTGTTGATGGAAGCAAATGAGAAGCTGATGGCGGAGGTGAAGCGCTTGCCGGGACAAACAGACCAGGGGCTTATTGTGTCCCACGACGAGAGCCCTGATCAGGAGGTGCTATCGCCGAACCGCGCTAAAACGGCCACGGACGACAGCGACCTCAATCTACTATGCTCCAGGCTTTGGGCGAGGAGGTGGCCGTCCCCAAGAAACTTCAAGCTCCCCACCATCAAGCCGTATAATGGCAAAGTGGACCCACGGGAATTCCTCCGTGTCTATGACACAGCAGTTGAGGCAGCGGGGGGCGATGACGACATTAAGGCTAAGGGGCTGCTCCTGGCACTCGAGGAGATAGCCCTCTCGTGGTACTCCTCCCTCGAACCAGACTCCATCGAAAGCTGGCCGCAACTCCGCGCTATAATGGAGAGCAACTTCTAGGGGAACTTCGATGGGATGAAGGTGGAGAGTGACCTATTCACCATGAAGCAGCGCGAAGTAGAATCCCTCAAAAGTTACTTCCAGTGCTTCTCCAAGATCAAATGCCAAATATAAGGAGTCAATGACACCACTATCATCAACACAGCACGCTGCGGATTGTGGTGAGGGCCGTTGGCGGAGAGGCTAGCCCGCAAGGATGTCCGCACCATGGAGGAGCTATTCGCAAAAATGAAGGAGTACGCCCGCGTAGAGGAGGACAACCGACGGAGGGAAGACAAGCCACGATACGAGCCACCAAGGCGATCCCCGCGTAGGGGGACCGAGAGAAGGAGCCTGCGCCCAGAGTAAAGGCGTGTACTCATGGCCAAGAACATGAGGGAAAAGGCAAGGGGAAAATAGTTCACTACATCAACGATCGGTCCAACCGACACAACAATAGGGGCTGTCGGCTGGAGTGGCGAGGGCGGAGCCTACCCCACTGGCTGGATAAGTGAGGGAACGATCAGCCCGTGGCCAGAGGGGAGGAAGCAACGCGAAGGAAATACCACTACGAATACAATGGTGAGAACATCACCCATGATTCGACCCACTACAAGGTGATCGAAAGCTACCAACCCTTGAAGCCAAGAGAAGGGAATTGGGAGCATTTCCGCCACCACCCCCTCCCCCACCCTCGGAACACCCATGACTACCACCCCACGGGGCGGTAAATCACATGCACCGCATTATACACACCATCATCGGAGGATCCTCTCTGCACTTATCGTCAAAACAGCAACGAAAAGCATACGCCAGACAGGTCAACCATGTCGGTGTCAACCCACCGTTCTCGCCCCGGCCAAAGCATGAGCCTATTGTATTCATAGAGGAAGATGCAAAAGGGGTGCACTTCCCGCACCAAGACTCCCTGGTAGTCACTGCCACAATCGCCGGCTGCGAGGTGCGTAGGATCCTGGTGGACGAAGGAAGTGCTACACACATAATGTTTGCCGGGGCTTTCCAACAGAAGATGATCCCTTATGACAAGCTAAGGAGATCGGAGGTGCCACTGATCGATTTCGAGGGAGCGCTATCGACACCATGGGGTAGATAGAGTTGGAAGTTACATTCGAGGCACACCACAACAACGCAGCTCACAACTTCACATTTGACGTCATGGACATGCCATTCCAGTAGAACGCCATCATGGGCCGAGGGTCCTTAACCATGTTCGGAATTGCCTTGCACCACGGCTTCTTATGCATGAAGATGCCTTCACCTCACGGCAGCATCACGGTACGGGGAGACCAAGCGCTGGCAAGAAAGATAGACCTCGAAGGCCCCCCAGGTTAATCACGTTTACATGTGGAAGGAGATCCCTTGCTCGACCAGTGCAACAAATGGCTCCCCAAACCCTCGTCCCCATGGGAAAAAAAGCGGGTGGCTCTACGACCTGATGGGGACAACTTGGTAACCCTCAATGCCACCCTACCCTCAGAAGAAGAAGCAGCCTTGCTGCAACTCCACCAAGAATATGAAGACGTGTTTGCATGGGCACCCGGAGATATCCCCAGAGTGTGGCGCAGCACGATCGAGCACTCTCTCACCATCAAGACCGATGCGAGACCCAAGAAACAAAAGCTCAGGAAACTCGCACTGGAAAGGTAGGACGCAGCAAGATCAGAGGTGGCCAAGCTGATCCAGGTGGGAATCATACGCGAAGCCATCCACACTAATTGCCTAGCCAACGTGGTTCTTGTCACGAAATCCAGTGGAGCATGGAGAATGTGCATCAACTTCATCGATTTGAACAAAGCATGCCCAAAAGACGATTTTCCCTTACCTCTCATCGACCAGCTCGTGGACTCCACCTCCGGGTCCGAGAGGATGAGTTTTCTCGACGCATACTCGGGATACCACCAAGTCTACATGCGTACGGAGGATGAAGATATGACATCATTCATCACACCCTTCAGCACGTACTGCTTCATGCGAATGCCCTTTGGTCTCAAGAACGCCAACGCAACCTTCGCAAGGCTCATCACAAAGGTCTTTGCTCACTAGCTAGGGAGAAACATAGAAGCCTATGTCGATGATATCATCGTCAAAAGCAAAAAGAAGGAGAACCATGTCCTCAACCTCCGAGAGACTTTTGATAGCCTGATGGCAGAGAAGGTCAAGCTCAACCCTGACAAGTGTGTTTTCAGCATCAAGGCAGGGAAGCTGTTGGGATTCCTGGTCTCCGAGCGAGGCATCGAGGCGAACCCCGAAAAACTCAGGGCAATCAAGGACATGGCCCCGCCAAGAAATGTTAAGGAGGTCAAAAGATTAGCGGGGCGGCTTGCGACACTCAATAGGTTCCTACCAAAGTCTGTTTAGCAAAACCTACCATTCTTCAAAGCACTACGAGCAAACGAGACCTTCTCCTGGACGAGCGAGTGCCAAGCCGCTTTCGATGACCTAAAGCATAGCCTCATGAAGCCACAAGCTCCAAAGCCCGAAGCAAGGCAAGGAGCTACTCCTCTACCTAATTGCCAGCCCGTCCGCAGTCAGCGCTATCCTAGTACGACAGCAGGCTATGAGACAACAAGCGGTTTACTTCATCTCTGAAGCATTGCAGGGAGCGAAGCTCCGATATTCTAAAATGGAGAAGCTGGCCTATGCGCTACTGATGGCTTCACGGAAACTTCGGCATTACTTCCAAGCCAACCGCATCAAAGTACCAACGCATTCTTGCTAAGCTCCATGCTTTCCAAAAAAGAAAGTTCTGGATACGTCAGCAAGTGGGCGGTCGAACTCGCGCTCTTTGAGTTGTCCATAGTCCCACGCACGGTGATCAAAAGCCAAGCCCTGGCAGACTTCATCGCAGAATGGACAACCCCCACAGTGGAGGATAAAAATTACACGGTGGTATGGCTCATCAACTCTGATGGATCATGGGGCATGAACGGAGCGGGAATAGCAGCAATTGTCAGCACCCCCGGTGGAGAGAAGGCGAAATTCGACGCCAAGTTGGACTTCCCTTCGACGAATAACACGGCCGAATATGAGGCACTCCTCGAGTTCCACAAAGCGAAAGCCATGGGAGCGAAGCGCACCATCCTACGCACATACTCGAAGCTCATTGAATGACACGTCTCCAAAAAATACCAGGTGAAGGATGAATAGCTCCATAAATACGTCAATACGATTAGAGCGATGCAAAAAGCTTCTGCGGTTTCTCTGTACAAGCAGTCCCGAGGGCACAAAATGAACGAGCGGACAAACTAGCGAAAGTGGGCACAACAGGCGGGGCCTTACCCCCAGCAGTATTCTTCGAAGTGCTCCGAGCCCCATCAATATCCTCACAAGTGAACCTCATAACTCAAGCAGATGGGAACGATTGGCGAGATGAGATATACAACTATCTGCTCCATTATACCCTCCCACAAGACGATGCGTAGGAGAAGCGCTTGGAAGCTCGAGCAAAGAAGTATGCCATAATCAAAGGGCTCCTATTCCGCAGTGGACTTTGTGCCCCTAGCTCCGTTGCATATCTCAGGAAGAAGGGGTCGAAGCACTGCACGAGGTGCACATGGGGGCTTGTGGGGCACATTAGGTCCCAAGAAACCTCGCAGGCAAAGTGTTCAGGATTGGCCTCTATTGGCCCTCGATGCTTCGTGATGCTGAACACCTGGTCCGGCACTGTCACGCATGTCAATGGATGACAAAGCAAAGGAAGGCCCCGCCTAGTGAGTTGCACCTGATACCCCGGTCTGGCCCTTCGCCAAATGGGGAATCGAAATCATTGGACCCCTCGCAAAGGCTCGGGGAAGCCTCCAATTTGTCATCATCGTGATTGATTACTTCTCCCACTGGATCGAAATGGAGCTGGTGGTTAGGATAAATGCGAAAGCAGCGACAAAATTCTTTTGGAAAATAATCATCTGCAGGTATGGCGTCTCGTTCGAGATTATCATCGATAACGGGTCCTAGTACGGATCGAATAAATTCCAGGAGTACTACGAAGGCGTCGGCACGAAGATTTGCTTTTCTTTAGTGGGTCACCCTCAAGCAAACGACGAAGTCAAGAGGGCCAACGGCTTACTGCTGGATGGCATCAAGAAAAGACTTCATGGCTCCCCGAAGGGCATATGGCCTGGCAAACTCCTTAAAGTCCTATGGGCGGCACGCACCTCCTCATCGCGCGCAACCAGATTCTCCCCATTCAGGCTTATCTTCGATAAGGAAGCGGTTTCACCCACGAAAATCCAAGCCAAATCCCCCCGCATAATCAAAGGTCTAGTGCAGGAATAGGTGGATGTAATGTACGACCTGATGGAGGAATGTAGGCTCCAAGAGATATGGTGCTTAAGAAAGCCATCAACGTGAAGCTTCAATAAAAAGGTCAAGAAGCATGACCTCGCGCCAAGAGATATGTTGCTGAAGATAGCCACCCCAGCATTCGCTAAGCTCGAGATGATGTGGGAAGGCCTGTACATCATCAAACACTCCACGACGAAGGTCGCCCACAAGCTCCTCACCTTGGACGGCGAAGAGATCCCAAGGACGTGGAACACGGATGCCCTGAAGAAGTTCCATCCATAGCCGAAAAAAAACTATACAAATTCACAATGGGCAGGAATCGTAGCCAGGGGCCGCTTAGTGCCCCCACCCATGGTTTTTTCCCCTTCGGGGGTTTTCCACGTAAAAACTTTGCGTCCCCTTACAGCCCACTCGCTGTGCACGTTTAACCCAACGGCTCCGCAGTCAATTTGCTCTGGCAAACGGACAGACGATAGCTCTGCTTCGAGTGCTTGGTTGGGCTCAAGTCCCACCCACACCTTCGTCGGGATGGTTCCTTCATGGGGAGTGCTTGGTTGGGCTCACGTCCCACCCACTCCTTCGCCGCGACGTGTCGGGACCCGAATGTGCAAATCCGGACCCTCTATGTTTTCAGCACTAGTCCAGGATCACGCTTGTAACACCCCGGCATATAGTATGCCCTGGATGTCACCAAACATAGACTAACAGCAACTAAATACCACAAATAAAACTAAATTACAGCAAAGGTGCAAATGCTAAAACCGAAAATTTCGGCATCATCTCCTTTGTTTTTCCATGATTCGGAGCAACAACAAAGTATCACAAGTTATATCATAATGAAAAGCATATAAAACAGCAATAACAGGTGACATAGCAACAATATAAGTCCAGGGTAAAGCATTCAACCACTTCATGAGCTAAACGAATCAAATAATAAGACCGAGCACACAGTTAATTAATTCTCAGAGTTTCATGGCATTACTTTTATTATCATGACTCCAAATGATAACACTATCTAATTTGTGTGGAGCTAAGTGTAGATGTGTAGCTAAACCCTTTTTCCCGCATACTGGTTTCATGGTACCTAAGAAAAACAACATAAACACAAGCGTGAGTTCATCACTCAGCAAGTATATTGCAATGGAACAAGAAAACATATTCCAATACCTTCATCACCACTTTTCATATTCAACAATATAAACATCTCATATTCACAGTGTATGCAACTCATTGACATCATCATATAACATCATCATATAATGCAATGTAATGCACATGTCTCCTTGAAGCACATACCGGTATTGCCGAGTGCACACCCGTCGGCGTGCACCCTCTTTCCCCTTCAATCCCGTAGATGGAGGGTGCCTACTCCTCGCTTCCATTCACAACTGTGGATGGAATAACGAGGTATGTCTTACTCAATGGCACTCCGGATCAGTCATAACTTTCTCACCGACCTGGCCAGTTCTCATGCCATGTATGCAATTATGCCATAAACATAAACAACTTGCACATAACTCAACTAATCATTGCATAGCATCATAATGAGGCATTTTCATCATATCATGGGCAAACACTAATCATGGCAAGATAGCATATCATGTAATCAATTTGCATCTAATCAAGACTAGCAACATACGACACGCTACCCATTCCAATACACTTGCCTTTAACCCTTCGGAACGGTGTGGTGAGATGATAATGCCACTCCTGGGGTCACACCACCTGAAAATACATGTTTTCCACTCAATATCATACCACCCAAGCAAGTACAAAACTCAGAACACAACGATTGCACCCGAAACCCCGAAAACCTGAAAACAGACCAATCTGTCCGTCATGACAGCGGGCTTCCAACAATCACAACTTTAGTTCTAAAACTCCAAATTAAGTAAACGAATACAACATCGCGAAGCTTATGAAATTTCCTAGATTTTTCCAAGTATTGGGAAAAGCTGATTCGGCTTCTAAAATTTCCTAATCTACAGATCAACCTGATCTATCCCAATCACGTCACAGTTTTGAACACGTTCGGTACAATAGCCATAACTTTCAAACGGCTGATCGGAATTATGCGTTCTTGGTGTCCACTGAAAGGTATTGAAATTATCTACAACTTATTCAACAGGCGGCCGACCAAAGTCCGAATCTAAAATTGCAAAAACGAAAACCCTAGGTCGAACGTCCAATCTGCCCGAAACAGATCGCCATGCAATCTCTAGTTTTCATCAATTCTATCCAAACGCAGCACCACCATTCGATCTAAAAGCACCAAAAACTCCTCTAGATCAGCACCTAGTCTCCCCTAGGCTGGCTAGGGAGGTGGAGAGGAGAGGGAGGGAGAGGTGGCGCGAGGTGGAGGTGCGGCTAGGGGGAGACGTGTGGAGGAGGTGGGGGCGGCGGCTTGGGGGATGAGGGGGGAAGGGGAGGGGGCGCCCTAGGGCACAAGGAGGGGGCGCAAGGCAGGGTATTGCTGCCCCCCTTCCCCACATGGGCCGAAAAACTCCAGTTTTGGCCCATGTGGGGTCCCCCCTAAGGCCCAAATTGGCCCGAAAAGGCCCAAACTCCCGAAAACGGCCCGTAAACGCGATTTAACCTCATACCGTAAGGTTTTATTCTCTAATTTCATAATTTATAAAGTCACGCTATTCCGTAGTGTCACATTCTCCCCCCCTTCAACATGATTCGACCCCGAATCTAAGACATGCTACTACGCCAAACAAAGAACACAATACATCCACGCAAAGACTCCAACCGAACCAAACGACAAGCAAATTCCCAAAACCAACACTTAGCGAGAAAGAGCTGACTTAGCTTCACTGGGTGCAGCCTCTCACAGCTCGACCTTTCAATCCAAATTCCCATCCACAATCCCCGATTTCACCCACTAAAAGCTCAATCGAAATAATTAATACGCCCAAATGCTCACATCAAACACTCCACACTACTATCGCAAACAACCTAATGAACTCAAAACGATTCCCCTTTCAACCAAATGGACTATTACCAAGAAACGCCATCGAAAGAAATAATTCACAAAGGCACAACTGTCCTTCCAAATTCGCAATCATGCTAGAATTTCATTCTATCCTCTCCTAGGCATATCTCATACCCAAAGACAACTAGCTAAGAAAATTGTTTACCACAGAACATTTATCAACCAAATTACCGTCACCTTCACTACCACCAACCAATACTCTTAATAAAAGTTTGGACCCAGACATCTTCAACCTCCATCGGGATCCACCCTTATTCCACTCACGTCCAACACCTAGCCCAACTAGGATCGTAAAACCTTACCGAACCACAATTGGTGCATTTCCCATGAGGGTGTCGCCCTCACAATCTCTCACTCAAGCATCCAAGACAAAGAGTATAAATCTTTGGTATACTCAACTCTAACCATGAACATTCTTTTTCTTAACCCCATCTAGAATTCAAAAGAAGTACAATTCCTTTGAACCCAATTGATCCACGTGCATCTATTTGAATCCAAGCGCAAACATCCACTTTGGAAAGACCTCAACAACATCCAAAAAAACAATCATTTCATTTTCCTAAGCCAAAACGCAAAGGAAACTCAAATCTCATTCGCTACAGCCAAAATGCCATAACTTCTTCAGTCTTTCTTTTCATGCTAGAAAGCCAAGGACATCTCGATTCATGACATGAATGCAAACTTTTCGAGAGCACTCCGGATTAGTCATATGCCCCTATATGACTTTCTCACCGACCTGGCTCGTCAACTCTTTAATGGTTGCATACATATAAATGATGTCAGGTTTCCCTTTTCACCATTCATTTATCATGAAACAACGATACTGAATAATCATTCACCAAGGGACTTCATTCTCTTTAACACAACGAATGACAATCACCACCTTTAAACCAAGGCTCTAAAATTCACATACATGACAACTTGACTTGAAAGAGGAACGCCATAAAACAAATACACCAAAAATTTACCTCGGGGAGAAACTCCATTTTAACAGAGAAACACCACGAAAGTCTTCTACAACAGCATTTCGGAAAGAAGAAACCAATCAAGGAATCAAACACCTCCACACAATATATATATACAAATTTTAAGGGAAAGGGAAAACTCATTTCCCGACAGAAACTACTTTACTGGCATAAGTCACTTATGAAACAATCATAAGGATCGTCTTTAAGAAGCGTCCACAAAACCTCACCCATTTTAATCAAATCTATCTGTAGACAAACTAATAATGTACAAATCTCCAAGTCACAAACTTTTAAATCATTACATTAGATTTAGCTACTTCTTTTAACCAACAATGCAGTCGATAACTCATCCTTGAAAAGTAATAGATGCAAACCAATTATACATCCTTGAGCATAAATTTCGCATCCATGACTTAAGCTAATTTTCTTAGAAACGACGAAAGAACAATGTTGTTTAATGGAATTAAACATTCCAAAACCTCCACAAATTACTTCAGGTTTAATTATTCTTTTACCCTCATTTCCCAACCTCAAAAGTTACCCAGATTTGGCATTAAACACTCTAGGTATAGGGGAGCTCTAAAACACATCATAACGAATACCTTGACCGACAGCATTCAACCAAACTAGCAACCAACCAAACCAGTCCAAAAAGGTTTTAAACACCAGCTTAGCATAAATACAATCATCTCTAGTGTTCCACTACGCTTTCCATTAAAAACTTCAAAATTCACTACTTACTCATTGAGAAAGTCCAACCGGATTTAACAAAATTTACATAACAAATTCTTTCTCTAGTTACCATTCCCAACACTTTTAATTAAAGTTTATGATGCTTATCAAAAAGACACCCAACCAAGACTACATTGACATGATCCCCACGGATCACCATATCATAATACATCTTATTCTAAATTTGAAATATAGTACTTCAACAAATCTTTCAGCATGATCAACCTATAAATTTCATACCACCTATATGTCAACGTCTCGACAATCGAAACTTATTCAGTTAACAACCGACTTCAACATGTAAATATTATCTCTACAAGACAAAGTTCGTAACTATGATTCTAAGACATACATTCATTAAGGATAAAATTCTACATCATGTTAATTATCCATGGTTCACTCCATCAGACATGTTACAATAACCTCAATCTTAACAATTGTTTTCAACAAGTAATCTACACAATTACCACCACTACTAAGTCATCAATATCAATAAATGAGCAAAATCATAAAAACAACTGCATTGTTTTTAATTACTCTATCCATATATCATAACAAATTATCACTACAAAACATACTCCAGCTATTAAAATAAATTTAATAAGTCAGACCAGCACAATGTTCTTACAACAACAACAAAACCTATATTTTCCGAATTGATATTGGTACTAGCATTATAGGGACACACATGCATACTTACAAATATACTAATGGTTTGCAACAACATAAATAGCAACTCTAATCAACTTCCAAGTTAAGGTCGCAAGCCACCATGATTAAATTTCTCTATTAACACGTTAAATTGGAACATCTTTAAACAACCAGCAATGTTTCTTTAACAATATTAGTAGTTTGCATCATCTTAATGTCCTAACTATGCATCAGGGTTTAAAACTTTAAACATGATCGGGGGTCATAGGCACTTTTAAAACAAAGCAACATATTCTAAGCCTATACATTAACACATTTAATCATTCTCACTATAGAGTAAACTACAACACTAGTAGTCTATTTATCTTAAAGCTAAAGATACAATCACATTGAATCGATTCATCTCACAGATTAACTTAGCAATACGTCATTCCATAAACCACATTGTTACATTGTGACACTACGGGATGTCAAAACATTATAAAAATATGAAATCGGAGTTTAAAACTTTACGTTATGAAGTTTAATCGCGTTTCTGGGCCGATTTCGGGAGTTTGGGCCTTACCGGGGAAGTTTGGGCCGAAGGAAAAGAGTCGTGAGCTTTAGTGGGAAGGTGTCTGGGCCCATGTGGGAGTTAGAGGCTAGCTTGGGCTGGTTGGGGGAGCCTCCCCCTGCCCTAGAGGGCGGCCACCCCTGCCCTAGCCGCCCCCCACTACCTCCTCTCCCCCAAACCAGCCGCCACCTCTCCCCTTGCCTTGCCGTGCGCCTCCCCTCCCCTCCATTGCGCCACCACCCCCTCCACCACCTCCCCACCTTCATTGCTGCCATTGGGGAGCCCCTCACCTGGCCATCCCGCTGATCTTCCCCCCGGAAAGCTCCGCGATGAGGAGATCCGGCGGATCTGGCGCGAGGAAGGCGATCGGGGAGCCCGGGAGGAAGGAATTCAGCGTTCGTCGTTCTTCGGCCTGAGGTATGGCTAGGGGAATCCTTGGGGTTGGTCTAGGTGCTGTGCTAGAGGGTATTTGGATGCTTTTAGATCAAGAGGTGGTGCTTTGATTGGGTAGATTGGTTTAAATCTAGATGTTTCTTAGTTCCCTGTTTCGGGCAGATTGTGCAGTCGACCTAGGGTTTGAGTTTCACGCTTTTATATTTGGAATTTGCTCGTCCTCCTTTTGAAGAAGTTGTAGGTAACTTCAATACCTTTAATTGGACATAAAGACCATCCAATTTCGCCCAACCGTTTGAAAGTTATGCTCGATTTACCGAACGTGTTCAAATCTGTGACGTAGCAGGGACAGAACGTAGTGTTTTGTAGATTAAACAATTTTAGTGTTCGAATCAGCTTTTCCCAATACTTATAAAAAGTTAGGAAATTTCCTAAGCTACGCGATGATGTACTCATTTACTCGATTTGGATTCCTAGAACCAAAGTTATGATAGTTTGAAGTCTGCTGTCTAGGCGGGACAGATTCTCTGTTTTTTTATTTTGGGAGTAGTTTGCGAAGTCGGGGTAGACGATCTTTTGCGTACTATTTTGGGGGCAGATTTTGAGTGTGTGGTATGCTTGTGCAGGTGGTGTGACCCCGGGAGTGCCCTCAACCTCTCGCCAATCCGTCGCCCGAGGTTAAGGCAAGTGTATTATATTGGGTAGTGTAATGTATGTTGCTAATGGTGACTAGATGCAAATTGCTCACATGTTGTGATATATTGCCATGATTAGTGCTTGCCAATGTTATGATAAAAAAGGACTATTATGATGATATGCCATGTTTAGTTCAGTTTGATGCAAGTTGTTTATGTTTATGGCATATTTTGCATACATGGCATGAAAACTGGCCCGGTCGGTGAGAACGTCATAACTAGTCCGGTAAGGTCGGTGAGAAAGTTATGACTAATCCGGAGCGCTATGGTTGTAAGACCTACCTCGTGATTCCACCTACGTGGTGAGTTGAAGCGATGCGTAGGCACCCTCCATCTACGGGATGGAAGGGGGGAGAGGTTGCACGCCGACGGGCGTGCACTTAGCAATACCGGTATATGCTTCCAGGAGACATGTGCATCGCATTGCATTGCATACATGATGATGAAAATGAGTTGTGAACAATGTGCTTTGTCATGGCTATGATGTTGTGGATGAAATTATGATTTGATCATGATGTTAAAGTATGGTATGTATTGTTGATGGCCTTGATTTATTCTTTATGACCTATTGCGATATACTTGCTGAGTGATGAACTCACGCTTGTGCTTTCTTGATGTTTAGGTACCATGAGACTGGCATGCAGGAAAGGGATCTAGTCACACTTCTACACATAGCTCACGCAGTTGATCCCACAGTCTATTCATCTGGAGTCTTGATAATAAATTGGTTGTTGCAACTTGGTTTATGATTTAGTTGTGTGCTATAAGTGCCTTAATCATTTCGTTTGGCGCATGAAGAGTTTGAATGCTTAAATTGGACTTATATTGTTGTCATGTCATTTAGTATTGTTGTTTTAAATGTCTCGTATTATGCCATATTTTGCTATGCTATTGTTGTTGCTTCAAATCATGTTAAAACAAAGGAGATGCTGCCGAAATTTCGATTGTAGCATTTGTGCCTTTGCTGTAATTTATCTTTATTCGTGGTATTTAGATGTTGTTCAGTCTATGTTTGGTAGCATTCGGGCATACTAGATGCCGGGGTGTTACAGTTGGTATCAGAGCGGGCTTCAGGTCCGTGGTGTGTGAACTTAGTGGAATACCATAGGGTTAACTAAAATTTTCATGTGGAGTAACCTAGAAACATGGCTTAGGTTATACTTAAAATTTTGTCATAGGATAGCAACATTAAAACTTGTGTAAGTGGAATAACTAATTTAAAACTTGACACACATGGATGCACAGTAGGAAAGGGTATGGGTATCGTTGCTTTACGCTTAAATGTTGTATTTAAGCCTTGATGTTGAATGCTATATGTGATAATGTATGTTGCTATGTTATTGAGAGAATTGATTGGATTGTTCTTGTTATTTGTGATAAAGTGGGGTTGTGGTGCCGAAGGGTTTCGGTCACCTCTTTTTGTTCATAGTAAGGGTGTGGTTTGACGGTGTGGCCGGTTAACGCCATCACCGAAGAATTATTAACCCCTGTAGGAGGAGTGCTTGTTAGTGTTATGCCCTTGAGGCAATCATATGGATGATTGTAACATGACTATGTTTATGAATAATAATATGATTATTGGTCCAATGAATGTATATCATTGTTTTGATCAACAAGTGTGTGACTTGTTTATGAAGCTCTTTACTTATTGATATAATTCGATAAATATCTCTGATCGGATATCATCGTATAGGACAACGATGAATAGATCAGCACATGTATTGTTTGATGATCATGTATCATAGATCATGGGATATGGAGATATCATCAATACATTGTGGACGCATGTTGAAGAACATGGGTTAGATAGACCCACAATGGGACACTGCGAGAATGTTACGTTCTTATGTGTCATCAGTGTATCTCATACATAGTAGATGTATGATCCTTAGACCTGAGATTGTCATATTCCCTACATGTGTAATAGTTTACCTTGGGGTTACCAAACACTATTTCCTAACCGTATAGTTATAAAGGTAGCTTTCATGTTTACTATGAAACATGCAGAGGGAAGTGAGCAGTCGAGATGGAATTTGCCACTCCAATGTAACGGAGATATATGTCTAGGCCACTCGTGTGATATGATTAAGGAAATGCATGGCCATGCCGTGATTGAGAAGTCAATCACAACTTATTAATATATCACGGATACGAGAGATGGATTGAACTGTCAAAGGATGACATGCTTCTCGCTTTGAGTTCGATCTTGATATAGTTTGGCAAAGGGATTATTACATCAGTACTTTAATCATATGCGTTTGGGAGTTGGCATGCTCTGCAAGGAGCCGCTACCGACTATTGGATTAGAAAAGGGTTTTCCGAATCCATGTCCAAATGCGCATGAACCTACAGGGTCACACACTTAACGGGCTGGGACGCATCAATTCGGATTGGATCCGTAATTAATGGACCTCGTGGGCTTAGCGCGTAGATGGGCCCTGACTGCCTAGGGTTTCACCTCGTGGCTATATAAGGAGGGGAGGAGGCTGGACGCAGTACAGACTTTCGTGCGATTTAGAGGTGTTTCGCCAGAAACCCTAGCCACCTCCTCTCGTTGCCCCTGCCGAGCGACCCGGTGCTTGCACACCGACGCACGGCGTTCCATCCCCGGACGTGTGGACTGCTGTGGTGACGCTGCTGCTACTGCGGCGTGGAGAGGACGATCCGTGGCGAGGACGATCCGCAGCGACGATCCGCAGCGAGGACGATCCACGGCGAGGACGATCCATGGCGAGGACGGATCACGACGAGGACGATCCACGGCGAGGTCGATCCACGCCGAGAACGATCCACTACAACGACGTGCGAAGGATTCCGCAACTGCGCGTCTAGTGGTAATAGATCTATGATCCCCTTCTTGCAAGTAGCTTTTCTGGTTTGCGGTAGAAATTTTAATTTGTGCTAGAGTAGCATACCGCGTTCCCCAACAGTGCTTACCCTTTCTGTCGTAGATCGGGTAGTTGACTGGAGTCAAATAGAAGAGATTGGTGATAGATTCCTTCGGATGTTCTTTATCGTTCTGACGGTCGGTCTTGGTTGGTTTTCTTGGTTTTAGTTGATTGAAACTAAAAGAAAAGTGTTTGGTATTGGATTTTAGCGGATTGTTCTGTATGAGGTGTGTGGTTTTGTCTTCCTTGTTTGAAGACGAAGAAGAAGAGTCTAGTGTTGCGCTTCTTTTGGTCGCCTTTCCAGCTTTGATGCTTAGTTTGTTGATTGTTTTCTGGGGAGAAGCATTCAATTTATTCATGTGTTTGTCTTTCTCCGAGGTCAAAGGAGTTATTGCGGCGTTATGCCAGACCTAGTTGTCAGGGCTGAAGTTCTGTGGCTTTGTAGGAGTAAGTGGTGTTTGATTTCGTCATTTTACTGGTTTGAGAAATCATCTTTGAAAACCCCTCTTGTTTCGTGAAAGTTTGGGGTTTGGTGTTAAGGTTTTATTTGAAAAGGATTACTTGATCGCTTGGTTCCCTTTTAAGTAAATTGTCTTTCAACCATTTTCGTCTATGGGAGTCCTTGAGATTGAAAAGTGTTTTGGAGAATTCCTTTTGCATGACCAAGTTTGGGTTTGTCTCATTGCAATTTTGAGAATCAAGTTTCCTTGTGAATTTGGGTTGAGTTTTAAAAATAAAATGCTGCAAACAAAGTAATTAGTCTTTTGACTGAAATCGTTTGTCAATAGTGAGAATTGTTGTTTAGCATGTTATGTAGTATGTACCAATGTGGTTTATGGAATGACGTATTGTTAAGTTAAAATTGTGAGTTGAAACAATTCAATGCGGTTGTTATCTTTAGCTTGAGATTAAATAGGCTACTAGTGTTGTAGAGTACTCTATAGTGAGAATGATTAAATGTGTTAATGTACATGCTTAGAATCTGTTGCTTTGTTTTAAAAGTGCTTATGACCCCCGATAATGTTTAAAGTTTTAAACCCTGATGCATAGTTAGAACATTAAGATGATGTAAACTATTGATATTGTTAAAGGAACCTTGCTGGTTGTTTAAAGATGTTCTAATTCAACATGTTAATAGAGAGATTTAATCGTGTTGGTGACCTTAACTTGGAGGTTGGTTAGAGTTGTTATTTATGATGTTGTGAACTGTTAGTATATTTGGAAGCTTGCATATGTGTTCCTATAATGCTAGTATCGATGTCAGTTGGGAAGACATAGGTTTAGTGGTTGTGGTAAGAGCTTTGTGATGGTCCAACTCATTCAATTTGTTTTAAATAGTTGGAGCATGTTGAGTAGTGACAATTTGCTATAGCCTTTGGATAGGGTAACTAAAAGTAATGTTGCAGTTTTTAAAATTATGCAAATAATTGATATTGATGACTTGGTAGTGTTGTTAATTGTTGGAAACCATTGATCCAATAGAGAAAAGTGTAAAATTGTGGAATTATGTCGAGTACATGTTGTGATGGGATGAAGAATGGATAACAATCATGATGTAAGATTTTAACCTTAATGAATGCATATCTTAGAATCCTATTTACGAATTTTATTTTGTAGAGATAATACTTATTTGTTGAAGTCATTTTATTGATTGAACAAGTTTTAATAGTCAAGATGTTGATGTATGGATGGTATAAAATTGATACGTTGATCATGCTTAAGTATCTGTTGAAGTACTATGTTTGAAATATAGAATACGTTGTTATATGATGTGTTGGTCTGTGGGGATCATGATGAGGTAGTATAGAATGGAAGACGTTTTGTTAATCATCGTAAACTGTATTTATAAATGTTGGGAAAGGTAACTAGATAAAGAATTGGTTATGTAGCTTTTGGTTGAATTATAATGAGGCTTCTCGATGAGTAAATAGTGTATATTGAATGTTTAAATGGTAAGTATAGTGGAATACTAGATATGGTGGGTTTCATCCTGAGCTTGTGTCTAAAACCTTCTGGACTGGTTTGGTTGGTTGCTATTTTGGTTGAATACTTTTGGTCGAAGTGTTTCTTCTGTTGTGTTTCAGAGTTTCCCTAAAACACGTAGTGATTAATGCCAACTTTGGATTTGGCTAACTTGTTTAGTTTGTACTATGAGTATGGATTTACACCCAAAAGTTTTTGAGTGGATCGCGGCCCTTCGCGTTCGCACTGAATTATCTTTGGAATTAATTTTAAAGGAAGCAGATGGACATAGTGGGTTGTGTTGGAAACTCTTGAGATTTAATTTGTAACTCTTTTTGACTAGAGTTGGATTTATTTGCATAATTGTGTGATGTTTGCGAGTGCTTCAAAAAGGTGGATTATATGAATGTTTCATAAGTGAATTTGGGTAGTGAAGAGTTCTCTTTTGGGAATGAGTTTCCCTTTCTTTTGAGAAAAATTGTGGCGGTTGTGTGTGCAGATGTTTGACTTTGGAGTCGATGTTCTTTTCCAAAATGTTGATTTTGGTTAAAATGCGATGTTTTGCAAGTTTAGCTTTCTATCATTGGTGGGTTCTGATACGATGTGGTGCCTTACTGTTAACTATGCTGCCGTCATAGTTTATATGAATTAGCGCAATCCTCGATGTTATTCGAGTTTTATTCATGTGATACAGAGGAAGAAGTCGTCTTGTGAATGACTATTCGGTAGTGTTGTTGCATGATGAATGAATGGTGAAAAGTAAACATGACATTGTTTATAGATGTTAAATGATAAAAGAGTCGTTGAGCCAGGTCGGTGAGAAAGTCATATATGGATATATGACTAATCCGGAGTGCTCTTGGAAAGTTGCATGCATGTCCTGAATCGAGATTTCAATTGCCTTCTAGTACGAGAAGTTAGAATGAATATCTTCTGGTAGGTTGGTTGTGGTGTAAGAGATCTGAGCTTTCTTTGCATCTTGGCTTAGGAAAAATAAAATGAGTACTCTTTGGTTGTTGCTGAATTCTTTCCAAAGTGGCTTTTAGCGCTTTGGAGTTCGAGTTGTTGGATGTGGATCATTTTGGGTTCATGGGTCTTGGTTGAGGTTACTCAATGATTGTACCCTTTGTTCTGATTCTTTGAAAGGAAGAATGCGAGTGCGAAACCTTCTAAGAAAGAGGAATTTAGTGTGAGTTGGTAATGACCTAAGATATTAGATGTTGCTAGTAGATGATCGTAAACAGTTTAAAAGTGAAGAGTAAAGGAAGGTTGTGTATGACTCAATCCAAACCTTCTTGGAGAATTGGGTCATTGATGTGTTCCTAGGTGGGGTTTATTAAATTATTAGTGGACCACTTGGTGGTTGCTAGTAATTGTTTTTCCTTTTCAGAGTGTATTAGATCTTTCTGTCGCTGAGGTTGAGCGAGGTTGTGTCAACGGTAGCGATTTTTGTTTGGTTGTTACTGTTTCTTGCGGGTTTAAGGACCCTGGTTGTAAAGTAGGCCTTTTCCTTTCGGCCGTAGTGTTGGGTATTGGTCTTTTGTAGAAGATCAATGTTTTGAAAGGTTTTAACCTCGTTTGTTCAAATAGTTGGTGGTATTGGAGTGTACGTCTCACCTGGTTCGTCTTCATCTTGAAGACGGCGAACCACAGTAGAGAGGTTGAGGTGTGAAAGCACGTTTGTGCGTGGGAGATGAAGAGGATTCTAGAGGCTGGTACTGTGTTTTTCTGGAGAGTAGTTTCGATTAAAGGGATCGGGCACGTTAGTGCCAAGGAATGTATGGAATGAGGAGTGTGAGACCGTTTTCTTTCGTGGTCTATTTGGGAATTGAAGTGAAGGTGGAACCGTGAGAGGTTGCACTCTGTTGAGCTAAATCAACATTTTCTCGCTAGTGTTGGTTTTGAGAACTCGCTTGTCGTTTGTTCCGGTTTGAGTCTTTGTGTGAATATTTTGTGTTGCAAAGAAGTCTTTTGTCCCTTGGGGACTTTGTTGTTGATTTTGGTGTGTCTTGGATTCGAGGTCAAATCCTGTTGAAGCGGGGAGAATGTGACACTACGGGATGTCAAAACATTACAAAAATATGAAATCGGAGTTTAAAACTTTATGTTATGAAGTTTAATCGTGTTTCCGGGCCGATTTCGGGAGTTTGGGCCTTTCCAGGGAAGTTTGGGCCGAAGGAAAAGAGTCATGGGCATTAGCCGGAAGGTGTCTGGGCCCATGTGGGAGTTAGAGGCCAGCTTGGGCTGGTTGGGGGCACCTCCCACTGCCCTAGAGGGCGCCCACCCCTGCCCTAGCCGCCGCCCCACTCCCTCCTCTCCCCCAAACCAGCCGACACCTCTCCCCTTGCCTTGCCGTGCGCCTCCCCTCCCCTCCATTGCGCCACCACCCCCTCCCCACCCTCATTGATGCCCTTGTGGAGCCCCTCACCTTGCCATCCCGCTGATCTTCCCCTCGGAAAGCTCCGCGACGAGGAGATCCGGCGGTTCTGGTGCGAGGAAGGCGATCGGGGAGCCCGGGAGGAAGGAATTCGGCGTTCGTCGTTCTTCGGGCTGAGGTATGGCTAGGGGAATCCTTGGGGTTGGTCCAGGTGCTGTTCTAGAGGGTATTTGGATGCTTTTATATCAAGAGGTGGTGTTGTGATTGGGTAGATTGGTTTAAATCTAGATGTTTCTTAATTCCCTGTTTCGGGCAAATTGTGCAGTCGACCTAGGGTTTGAGTTTTCGTGATTTTAGAATTGGAATTTGGTCGTTCGCCTATTGAAGAAGTTGTAGGTAACTTCAATACCTTTAATTGGACATAAAGAACGTCTAATTCCGCCCAGCCGTTTGAAAGTTATGCTCGATTTACCGAACGTGTTCAAATCTGTGACATAGCTGGGACAGAACGTAGTGTTTTGTAGATTAAACAATTTTAGTGTCCAAATCAGCTTTTCCCAATACTTATAAAAATTTAGGAACTTTCATAAGCTACGCGATGATGTACTCGTTTACTCGATTTGGAGTCCTAAAACCAAACTTATGATAGTTTGAAGTCTACTGTTCGGGCGGGACAGATTCTCTGTTTTTCGATTTTGGGAGAAGTTCATGAAGTCGGGGTAGACGAGCTTTTGCGTACTATTTTGGGGGCACTTTTTGAGTGTGTGGTATGTTTGTGCAGGTGGTGTGACCCCAGGAGTGCCCTCAACCTCTCGCCAATCAGTCGCTCGAGGTTAAGTCAAGTGTATTGTAATGGGTAGTGTAATGTATGTTGCTAATAGTGACTAAATGCAAATTGCTCACATGTTGTGATATCTTGCCATGATTAGTGCTTGCCAATGTTATGAAGAAAAAGTTCTATTATGATTATATGCCATGTTTAGTTTAGTTTGATGCAAGTTGTTTATGTTTATGGCATATGTTGCATATATGGCATGAAAGCTGCCCCGGTCGGTGAGAACGTCATAACTAGTCCGGTAAGGTCGGTGAGAAAGTTATGACTAATCCGGAGCGCCATGGTTGTAAGACCTACCTCGTGATTCCACCCACGTGGTGAGTGGAAGCGATGCATCGGCACCCTCCATCTACGGGATGAAAGGGGGGAGAGGGTGCACGCCGACGGGTGTGCACTCAGCAATACCGGTATATGCTTCTAGGAGACATGTGCATCGCATTGCATTGCATACATGATGATGAAAATGAGTTGTGAACAATGTGCTTTGTCATGGCTATGATGTTGTGGATGAAATTACGATTTGATCATGATGTTAAAGTATGGTATGTATTGTTGATGGCCTTGATTTATTCTTTATGACCTATTGCGATATACTTGCTGAGTGATGAACTCACGCTTGTGCTTTCTTGATGTTTAGGTACCATGAGACCGGCATGCGGGGAAGGGATCTAGTCACACTTCTACACGTAGCTCACGTAGTTGATCCCACAGTCTATTCATCTGGAGTCTTGATAATAAATTGTGTGTTGCAACTTGGTTTATGATTTAGTTGTGTGCTATAAGTTCCTTAATCATTTCGTTTGGTGCATGAAGAGTTTGAATGCTTAAATTGGACTTATATTGCTGTCATATCATTTAGTATTGCTGTTTTAAATGTCTCGTATTATGCCATATTTTGCTATGCTATTGTTGTTGCTTCAAATCATGTTAAAACAAAGGAGATGCTGCCGAAATTTCGGTTGTAGCATTTGTGCCTTTGCTGTAATTTATCTTTATTCATGGTATTTAGATGTTGTTTAGTCTATGTTTGGTAGCATTCGGGCATACTAGATGCCGGGGTGTTACATACATACTACATAGTACGAACAAAAAAAAACTTTTCTAAACACCTTCATAGGTCAACTACTCTTGACGAACTGGATGTAACCTAACTTTAAAGATAACTACAGCTCAAGAACATGAATGAACACCGATAAACAACTTCTCCTTTCCAAGCAAAGAAAAGAACAAAACTCCAACAGAAATGCAGGAGAGCTCAACTCTGATAGCCAAAACTATTCAAGAAATCTCAAGATCTACATTTTCCGAGAAGGAAGATGGAGGCACCAGGAAAAACCAAATGTTCCACCAAATCACTTTCGATAAATATTTAAACTTAACGCCACCCAACTTAAGGTCTGCACAAGGAGAAACTTCAACACTTTCTTAGATAGGGAGAACAACAACCACATATGTTTCCTACCCAAGAAAGTCCACCATTACCAACAAAACCGGGTGTCAAAACAAGTATTGCGACCAAAAGACGCGCAACACACAACTCTTCTTCTTCGTCTTCAACCAAGGAAGTCAAAATCACAAACCGCCTACGGAACAATCCGCGAGAATCCAATACCCACACACTTTTCTTTTGATTTCAATCAACTAAAACCAAGAAAACCAACTACACCGATCGTCAGAACGGTAAAAGAAATCCAAAAGGATCGACCATCAACTTTTCTAATCAACTCCAACCAACTACCCGGTCTACGACAAAGAGGATAAGCACTCTCCCTACGGGAGGTTAATAGTCTTTTGGTGATGGCTCTCACCGGCCACACCAATACTCCACATAACATTACTACAAACAATAGAAGGTGACCGGAAACCTCCAGCACCACAACATCCCTACATCAAACATATAGCATCTCAATCAATACTTTCATAAATATAACATCATACATCATCAAAATGCAGCATTTAACATCAAAGCTTAAATACAATATTTAAGCGGATAGCATCGATACCCATACCGTTCCTACTATGCATCAGAGTGTGTCAAGTTTTAAATTAATTAACCAAATTATTTCATATTTTAAGGTTGTTGCCCTAAGGCCAAATTTTAACAAGTAAACCTATGCCATGTTTCTACTTTTCCAAGTCAATATTTTAGTTTACTCTAGAGTAAATTACTACATTCACATTCCACGGACCTAAAGCCCGCTCTGATACCAACTGTAACACCCCGGTATCTAGTATGCCTTGGATGTCACCAAACATAGACTAACAGCAACTAAATACCACAAATAAAGCTAAATTACAGCAAAGGTGCAAATGCTAAAACCAAAAATTTCGGCAGCATCTCCTTTGTTTTTCCATGATTCGGAGCAACAACAAAGTATCACAAGTTATATCATTATGGAAAGCATCTAAAACAGCTATAACAGGTGACATAGCAACAATATAAGTCCAGGGTAAAGCATTCAACCACTTCATGAGCTAAACGAATCAAATAATAAGACCGAGCACACAGTTAAGCAATTCACCGAGTTTCATGGCATTACTTTTATTATCATGACTCCAAATGATAACACTATCTAATTTGTGTGGAGCTCAGTGTAGATGTGTAGCTAAACCCTTTTTTCCGCATGCCGGTTTCATGGTACCTAAGAAAAACAACATAAACACAAGCGTGAGTTCATCACTCGGGAAGTATATTGCAATGAAACAAGAAAACACATTCCAATACATTCATCACCACTTTTCATATTCAACATTATAAACATCTCATATTCATAGTGTATGCAACTCGATGACATCATCATATAACATCATCATATAATGCAATGCAATGCACATGTCTCCTTGAAGCACATACCTGTATTGCCGAGTGCACACCCGTCGGCGTGCACCCTCTTTCCCCTTCCATCCCGTAGATGGAGGGTGCCTACTCCTCGCTTCCATTCACAACTGTGGATGGAATCACGAGGTAGGTCTTACTCAATGGCGCTCCGGATTAGTCATAACTTTCTCACCGACCTTACCAGACTAGTTATGACTTTCTCAACGACCTGGCCAGTTCTCATGCTATGTATGCAATTATGCCATCAACATAAACAACTTGCACATAACTCAACTAATCATTGCATAGCATCATAATAAGGCATTTTCATCATATCATGGGCAAACACTAATCATGGCAAGATAGCATATCATGTAATCAATTTGCATCTAATCAAGACTAGCAACATACGACACGCTATCCATTCCAATACACTTGCCTTTAACCCTTCGGAACGGTGTGGCGAGATGATGATGCCACTCATGGGGTCACACCACATACAAATACATGTTTTCCACTCAATATCATACCACCCAAGCAAGTAGAAAACTTAGAACACAACGATTCTACCCGAAACCCCAAAAACCTGAAAAACAGACCAATATGTCCGTCGGGACAGCGGGCTTCCAACAATCACAACTTGAGTTCTAAGACTCCAAATTAAGTCAAAAATTACATCATCGCGAAGCTTAGGAAATTTCCTAGCTTTTTCTAAGTATTGGGAAAAGCTGATTCGGCTTCTAAAATTGCATAATCGACAGATCAACCCAATCTGTCCCAATCATGTCACAGTTTTGAACACGTTCGGTAAAATAGCCATAACTTTCAAATGGCTTATCAAAATTATGAATTCTTGGTGTCCACTAAAAGGTATTGAAATTATATAAAACTTTCTCAACAGGAAGATAACCAAATTCCGAATCTAAAATTGAAAAAACGCAAACCCTAGGTCGGACGTCCAATCTGCCCGAAACAGATCGCCATGCAATCTCTAGTTTTCATCAATTCTATCCAAACGCAGCACCACCTTTCGATATATAAGCACCAAAACCTCCTCTAGATCAGCACCTAGTCCATCCCCAAAGATCTTCCCATAGCCATACCTTCGATTGACGAACAACGAACCGACAAGCCTTCTCCTCCCGGTTCTCCCGATCTCCTTCCTCACGTTGGTTCCGCCGGATCTCCTCGTCGTGGAACTTCCCAACGGAGAGCATAGCAGGGTGGAGAGGTGAGGATCTCCCCTAGGCCGGCTAGGGAGGTGCAAAGGAGAGGGAGGGAGAGGTGGCGCAAGGGGGAGGTGCGGCTAGGGGGGAGGCATGTGGAGGAGGGGGCGGCGGCTTGGGGGATGAGGGGGGAAAGGGGAGGGGGCGCCCTAGGGCACAAGGAGGGGGCACAAGGCAGGGTATTGCTGCCCCACTCCCCCACATGGGCCGGAAAACTCCAGTTTTGGCCCATGTGGGGTCCCCCTAGGGCCCAAATCGGCCCGGAAAGGCCCAAACTCCCGAAAACGGCCCGTAAACGCGATTTAACCTCATACCATAAGGTTTTATTCTCTAATTTCACAATTTATAAAGTCAAGCCATTCCGTAGTGTCACAACGCTAGTGCACACAGTCTCAACATGCATGAATATCACAATCATACCTAGAGGAAAAACAAATAAGTTTTATTATAACAAAAGCGGTTGAGTCAACCTTATGGTTAACTTACAAAAGTACGCCTCGCAGGGCAAAGTCTTTATTAAATAAACTTGCAGCGGAAAGTAAAGAAATGTGTGGCGCCAACCAATATGCCACAGGTAACTGACTGGGCTCGCTCCCTAGTTCATCGGCTCCTCCTAGAACTCCTCCAGTGCTGGCGTTCATTCTTCCTCAGCTGATGTTTTGTGTTGTGGCAAGGGTGAATACTTAAAGCATTCAGCAAGTCATGCACAGAAATGCAATTCTAGTAACTACATGCATGGCTTATTCTAAATGACAGGCTAAGTGGTTTATTTGCAGTAAAGCAACATTCACAAATAACAATAGTAGATTGGAAGCAGTAAAACAGTAATAATAACTTCCATAAAACATTTCTCCAGTAAACAATTACCATCCTTACTCAAGTTCATCATCTCCACACCAAGTAACCAAAATTATTTTTATGAAAGTCTAACCCTTGACTGTAATTCCCGAGCAATGTCCAATACTGTGGACTCTGCTATTTGAATAGTTTGTACACTCTGCAGAGGTTATACACTTTGCCCACAAGATAAAATCAAACACCACAAAGGCGAGTGACCGTAACAAAGCCTTTCCAAAGCTACTTACAGAACCGGTACTACCCGCTAAGGTTTCAACACTAAAGGGACTGGTTACCACACTCAGGCCTGTGAGTCTACCCGTAAACCCGGGACTCACGCCACCATGACAGCACCAAAATCTAGACATCACAGTTTACTCTGCCAGGTCTATCCGTGTGACACTACGGAATGCCGAGACTTTATAAAATGTGAAATTAGAGATTGTGGCATTACAAAATGTGAATGTTGAGGTCAAAAACATTATAAAATGTGGAACTAAGGTTAAAACCCTACGGTATGAGGTTTATTTGTGTTTTCGGGCCGTTTCCGGGGATTTGGGCCTTTCCGGGGGAGTTTGGGCCTAGGGGAAATGGTTGTGGGCCTTGGTGGGGGAGAGTTTGAGTCCTTTTAGGAGTAGGAGACCAGTTTGGGCTGGTAAATAGAGCCCCCCTGCCCTTGCCCTGCGCCCCCACCCCCTTTGGTGCGCCCCCTCCCTCCCCCTCCATGCCCTAGCCGCCACCCCCACCTCCCCCTCTCCCTTGCATACGCCCCCACCTCCCCCTTGCTCCTCATTGCGCCACCACTGTAACACCCCAAAATTTTACTTTTCTTGAATTCATGTGTGATTTGGCACTTTGGTGAATTTTTGGAATTTTCTGGAATTTATTTGGATTTATTTGGAATTTATTTGAATTTATTCCATTTTGAAATAATTAAAGAATTTAATTTTGCAAATAAAATTTTGTTGGAAATATTTTATTTGAGTCCAAAATGATCCAAAATATTTTCCAGAATTTTTCTGGAATTTTTCTGAGTCTTTTGCTATTTTTAATGAATTAAATGAATTACTGGGAATTATTTTAAATATTAAATCGCAGGAAAATGCGAGTGGGTTTGTACTGTTCACCCGACCGAGCCCGAGTCAGACTCGAGTTCGAGTCCGACCGAGCCACGTGGTCGAGCCGAACCCGCCGTCCCAACCCTAACCACGACCCTTGGATCAAGATCCAACGGCCAGATTGCGCCACGCCACCGAACCCGAGTCCGACCGAGCCACCATACCGCCGAGCCGACCGAGTCCAACTCACGCGATCGCTGGATCGAGATCCAACGGCTCACGTTGTGCCACGCCGCCTCTCGTCGCCGCCGGACTCCGCGTCGAAATCAGTGTCGACCTCGGTCTCCGTGCGTTCCGACGCCGAGACCCCTATTTAATGCGCCGCCACCACGGCCGTGACCTAGACTTCCGTGCGCACTGCGTTCTCAAGCCATCTCGCCGAGCCGCCGCCGCTTGCCCGCACGAGCTCGCCGGAGTTGGAATTCGCTCCGCCGCGGCAACGCCGATATCGCCGCCATCCGCCGTCCTCGCCGCCATCAAGCTTCCAGATCCGGATTCCCCAAGACGAGACGCGTTAGAGTACCCTTCACTTCGCCGGAGAAGCCCCGGCGCCGTTGGACTCGCTGCCGTCATCTTCATCTCTGGTGGCCTTCGCTCGCCGCTGCCGCTATCGCCGTCGCGAGCTACGCTTAGCCGTCCGATCGTAATCCAAGGGCTCAGACGCGCCCACGCCACACCGCGGTGAGATCTCACGTGCAACCTCTGGATCTATTTTCAACCGCCGGATCTAGATCCAACGGCTTAGATTGTGCCAATGAGCTAGAATCGCACCAGGTTAGATTGGATCTTGACCGTCCGATCAAGATCGAACGGCCGATCGGCGAGTTGTTTTTCCAAAGCACTACGCTTAGATTTAATCCGCGCCGCTGATTCTCAAACCAACGGGCAAGATCACGCCACGTGGCGGGAAGTCGACCGCCATGCGGCCGCCGCCCACGCCGCTGCGTGTAGGACGCCGACACGCGGGCCCGCGTGTCGAGGGCCCGCATGTCGCTGGCTAATTCAGCCAGCGCCGACGTCACCCATGACGCCACGATGGGTCCCACATGTCGCCACTGGCTGAGTTCCCGCCGACGCCGGGCCGATGACGCTACCCGAGTGGTCCCACCGCCGCCTCACGCGGAGTCGTGGGACCGAGTCCACGGCGGACCGAGCCAAACCGTGGACCAAGCCCATGAGCCTACCGACGCCACCAGCCAATCAGAGCCGACACGTGTCCATGCCGACGCAATAATTAATTTCCAAAAGAAAATGATTTATTAATTCGAAATATTAATTCAAATTTAGATTCAAACTTCAAACGCTTATAACTTTTATGCGTTTCAACTCCGATTTGAGTGATTCAAATTTCTAAATTTGTATAAAATTCAGATCTACTCAAATATGAATTTTATTTAATTTTTGGACTAAAGTTTTTCTCTGTAATATTATTTAATTGATTATTTAAACTTTAATAAATCATAACTTTATGCTTTAACTCCAAATTTGACGATTCCAGCTTCTAAAAATCCAGAATATTATGTTCTCTCTCTTTAGGGATTTTATTTGGAGTTTTGGGATGTTTTTGCCTATTGTTTATTTGTGTATTGCTATTTGCACGCTTTACGAGTAGACGTTGAAGTGCCTAAGGATTCAAGGAGAAGTGTTGACTCAGGATCCAACTCAAGACCAAGAGCAAGTACTTTTTGAAGGCAAGTTGTGCTTTGACCATGTTGATCCTATTTCAAATCTATTTTGATTTAAACTATTGCATGCTAGTTCAATTAGAAAAATACTTTGTTTAAACCTGGGGGTTAGATAAATACCAATTTGCTATATGACACCTTGATTACTTAAGTATGTGCCATGACCCTTTGTCACCCTAGTTGTGGTTTACTAGTTGGACATTATTAAATTGCCAACATGGGTTTAGACCGTTGTAGTATAATGCTTAGACCTGCTACGTGCTCATGACATGATTTTGGACAATCAAATGTTAATATTGACTTAATGATATATTGAACCTGTTTTGGGAAAAGTATCATGTGATGTTGATGGCACGTGGTGCATGGTAATCAACTGGGGTTTGATAAACAGCTGACCAGGGCATGTGGCAAGAGTAATCAGTGGGCCATTGTGGCATTGGGAGTGTTGATTTGGTTTTTCGTAGTCTTGCCCTGGTCACTCTAAGGACTTAACCTTGCAAGCCTTTGAACTGGTCATACTTGCAACCACATGGTCGAATGGGACGGCCCTAGTTGACTAAGTCGCTAAGGACTCACTTGTGGAGCCTCAGGGTGTCAATTACACCGCTTGTGTGATTGTGCGGGGAGCGATCGTGGTCGTGGCCAGATACCCATCTAATCGGTGTGTTGGTCCCATACTTCGCCTTGGCTAAGGGAAGGGATGGTGTAGAGCACGAACCGGAGAGGACCACCTGTGTTGTTTGAGGCTTCCGAAAGGCTTTGTTACGGGAACTCGCCTTTGTGGTGTTTGACTGTATCTTGTGGGTAAAGTGCATAACCTCTGCAGAGTGTAGAATCTATTTAAATAGCCGAGTCCGCTGTGATCGACAATGCTCAAATTACAAATAAGGGTTAGATTTTCTCAAAAATAACTTGGATTTTGAAAGGTTGGTTTGGTTTAACAATGAAGATGATGGAAATGTGGTTTAGGATGGGGAAAAAGTTCATTAAACTTCTTGAAAAGTTATTTATGCTTTACTTATTTCTACTGCTTTCGAATCTACTTATATTACTTGTCAAAAGTCATTTCTTTGCAAATATACCTTAAGCTATTCCTTTGTACCAAGCCATGCATATAGTATATTAGCTTGCATTCATGCATGACTTGCCGAGTACCAAGTACTCACCCTTGCCTCAACACAATACCGCTTGAAGAGGAGACTACGCCACTTTCGGAGGAGGAATTCCAAGAGGACCCGTCTACTTAGGGATGCGAGCCCGGCCAGTTGCCTGTGGTATACCGGGATGGCGCCAATGGGTTATTTGATTTTCCGCTGCTATTATCTCTCTTTTAATAAGTTTTGCCTTGCGAGGCATATATTTGTAGCTTGGCCATAAGGTCGAGTAACCTGTTTGGTTATTTAAATAAAGTACTTTGATAATATCGATTGGTATGATTGTGATATTTACCGATGTTAAGACTGTGTGCACTAGCGCTCCTCGACTAGTGTCCAATACACAGAGGGTCCGGATTTGCAAATTCGGGGTCCCGACAGAGGTGGTATCAGAGCCATACTTGACTGTAGGCTCAACCCTAGCTAGAATGGTCGTAGTGAGGATAAAACCTATTTTCTAAAGCTAAAAATTTGTCAAGATAAGAAATGACATCTCGACTTATCCCCTTCTCTCTTTTCTTGCCTCTTGCTGAAATTTTCCCTTACCTTGTCACAATTTAAAAAAAAATTCCGAGTTCTTACATAAAGCACTCTTGTGACAGATGGAGGAAGAGTTCAACTACGTTGATCTGGGAGTTGGTCACGCCAAGGAACTTTGGCATATGCTATGCACTCTGAGATTTTGAGAAGCCCCAATACCAAGTGGAAGTGATCGGACAAGCGGGATTGATCAAGGCTTGTGACGTGAGGATTGAAGTACCTGCTAGGAAAAAGGGCCAGTGCAATCGCTCGATACATCAGACCGCCAGAGATCTACAATGCAGATGGGTATCCAAGAAGTATCACGACGAGCAATGCGGCACATTACCCGTATTCACGCCAGAGAATTGAGAGTACGGTGTTCGCTACCATCCGCGCAAGCGATAACCTTCTTGACCCGAAGGCGATTCAGATGAGGATGCCACGGTTACATACGCTTGGCACGAATTGTCGCCGCCAGGAGGATGTACTAGATAATACAAGCAAGGAGCTACGAAGGCCCGCAAGGAAATCACGACAGAGAAGAACAGATGGCGGGAAGCTCAAGAGTATGTGGCACACCTTCTACGAAGGATTGACGAGTTGGAGATGACTTTGTACGGACTGCACTCCAGAGCCAAGATTGAGCTACACGAGCCGATCCGTGAGGAGTCGATCTCGATGAGGACATCGCTTCTTCGACTACCATAGAGGACACAGCTTGTCGGACATGGCAATCGCTTACGCCTATGCCACAAAGACCCGCACTCGTGCAGTGGAGGTTTTCTCGATGAGTGAGCAAAGGTTCTATAGTGAGACTCCTACGCCGAGTCGCGTCATAGAAGAAAGAGTCACCCTTTAGGCGTTAGACTCCAGAGTTAGTTCGATTTGGATTTGCTTTGTTTGCTGAGTGTGCAGTATGTGTTGCAAGGCCCTTAGGCATTGTAAGCAACCATACCAAGTTATTAATAATAAAGTTGGACCTTAAGGTTACACCTTTCGCCCCGCATAAGTTCCATATTACTTGTCTATTCTTGTTTCCCTCTCATCTCTAAACCTAGAGCAAATCGACAGATGGTGAACACCCGTGGAAACTTTGGAAGCAATGGGAGTGGTTCTCGCCCAGAAACCCCAATGATGGAGCACCAAAGACCGCCACTCGATATGCAGAATTTGGAGCTTTTCTTGCTGCCTGCACTCGCTTGATGCATGCTATGATGCAACAAATGCAGCACGTCATCGCCAGGCCACGCTAATCAAGTTAATCAGGGACCACGCCAGAATACAAGGCTGTCAGAGTTCATGAGAACTCACCCACCCACTTTCTCTGGGAATGCCAATCCATTGGAGGCCGATGATTGGTTAAGATCAATCGAGAGGAAGCTACACATAGCTCAATGCATAGGAAATGAGTAGGTACTTCACGCTTCTCATCACCCAAGGAACAAATTACGAATGGTGGGAGAACTTCGTGCCACGCAAGAGAACCCTCAAGATATCACTTGGGAAGAGTTCACAATGCATTCCGACAAGATCACGTGCCTGAAGGAATCATGGACCTTAAGAAGGAGGAGTTCAGAGCATCAAGCAAGGTAATCACCAAGGTCGACTACTTGAACAAGTTCACACAAGCCTAGCACGCTACGCACCGAGGATGTAGCGACAGATAAATCCGCATACCTGCTTTTATGAAGGGACTTAACTCAGATTGCAAGTAGGGTTGATCACCCACACCTTTCCAGATTTCCAAGAGTTGGTAAATAAGGCGCTTATTCTTGAGGACAAGCGCAAGGAACTGGATGAGAACAGAAGCGCAGGATGCAACAAAGAAGGATCACGCCAGGAACGCAATACCGAGAGTTGCACCAAATCAATTCTTCGATTTCAACCACAGAATGCAACAAGGACACCATCCCCAAGACCAAGACCTGCTAATCAAAACTACTGCACCCAGCCCCGCTAGAAACACTACTCGAGTGCAACAAGAAGGAACAAGTGAGACGCCGCTACAATCGCAACGAGCCAGACACTTTGCCAACAGCTTGTCCCAAGAAGACAGCAGGAGTGACCCAGTTCGCTTCAATCTAGGAACCACCCCAGCTAGGACGCCAAAGACCGGAGCCATACCTGCATCGCGTGGTGAGAGGCCGAGTCAACCATGTCACCGCAGATGCACCGCGAGAATGCTACGGGCGTCGTCTTTGGGTAAGTTACTTGTTAACTCGAAGCACTGCAACAGCTTTGTTTGATTCGAGCTTCGCATTCGCTTGTTTCGCAAGGCTTTGCTACTAGAAACAATTTGAGGATTGCAAGACTTAGATGCATGCTTTTAGTTCAAACTCCTGGTTCAACTCCGAACGAAAGTAGGATGTTCCGGTGAGAATACTGATAGATGGAATAGAGTTCCTAGCAAACCTTATAATTTTGGAAACCCGCACCTTAGACGTCATATTGGGAATGGATTGGTTATCCAAGCACAAGGTCAGTATTGGATTGTGGACGAAGGACTATCTCAATGAGAGCCCGTGTGGGAAGAAAGTGGAATTCCAAGCCACCGCAGCTAGAGATGGACAGCTTGATGGTTAGCAAGCCAAGGCAATCAGCTTAGATGATGTCTCAAGAGTGAATGAGTACCCGATGTTTTTCCCGAAGATCTACCTGGTATGCCGCAGACAGGGACATAGAGTTTGTGATAGAGCTTGTACAGTACAAGACCGATAGCAAAGAGACCCTATCGGATGTCCACCGAGGAGTTGGTAGAAATGAAGAAACAATAGAAGAGTTAATGGAGAAAGGATTTATCGCACCGAGTTCGTCGCCGTGGGGAGCACCGGCTTTGTTTGTCAAGAAGAAGGACGGAGTTTCAGGATGTGCATTGACTACCGTGCACTCAATGAAGTCACCGTGAAGAATAAGTATCCGCTACCCAGGATTGATGATTTGTTTGATCGCTTGAGAGGAGCCGAGTTTTCTCCAAGATTGATCTGAGATCGGGATATCATCGATTGAAGATCCGATCGTAAGATATTCAAGACTGCATTCTCGTCAAGATATGGACATTACGTGTTTACGCTATGTCCTTTGGGCCGATTTAATGCGCCAAATTATTTCATGAATATGATGAATAAGGTGTTCATGGAATATTTGGACAAGTTTGTCGTCGTGTTCATAGACGATATCCTAATCTACTCCAAGACAGAGGATGAACATGCCGAACACTTAAGGCGAGTTTTGGAAAAGTCGAGGAACAAAGCAACTTTTCGCCAAGTTCAAAGCAAGTGTGATTTTTGGAAGGACAAGGTGGAGTTTCTTGGACATGTAATGACCGCAGTAAGAGTCGCCAGAGATCCAAGCAAAGTAGAAGCGGTGTTACATTGGGAGCAGCCAAGACTCGTGACTCAGTTCTGAGTTTCCTTGAATGGCAGATACTACCGCCGTTTCATCAAGGCTTTTCGACAATTGCAAAACCTCTTACGCAATCGCCAAGAAGGAAAAGAAGTTTGCATGGACGCCGTAATGTGAGAAAGGATTTCAGGAGTCAAGAAGCGATTGACGCCAAGACCGGTGTTAGTTCTACCTGATGTTGCTCAAAGCTTCGATATTTATTGTGACGATCGCGCCAAGGACTTGGATGTGTGCCGATGCGTAATGGAAAGGTCGCCGCTTATGCATCAAGGCGCTTGAGGCCGCATGAGGAAAATTATCCGACACATGACCTAGAGTTAGCTGCCGTAGTGCATGCTTTAAAGATATGGCGTCACTATCTGATTGGAAACAGATGTGAAGTATATACGGATCATAAGAGCCTTAAGTACATATTCACCCAGTTGGATCTGAATATGAGGCAGAGGAGATGGTTAGAGTTAATCAAGGACTACAATGTTGGAATCCATTACCATCCCGGGAAGGCCAACGTAGTAGCCGATGCTGAGTCGGAAAAGCCATACCGTGAGTACGTTGCTAGCCACAAGTCAGGATGAGTTATGTGAGGATTTTCAGAAAATGAAGCTTGAGGTAGTACTCTAGCGGATTCTTGGCCGCATTAGAAGTAAAGCCTACCCTAGAGGATCAGATCCGAGAAGGATGTATGATGATGACAAGATCCGCAGATTAAGTCCATCAAGGAGGAAGGCAGGCGAGGACTTCAAGTTGGATGAGCAAGGCACGTTGTGGATGAAGGATCGCATTTGTGTGCCTGACAAAAGGAGTTAAAGCAATCGATTACGGAAGAAGCCCATGACTCCAAGTATTCAATTCACCCAGGAGCGCCAAAATGTATCAGATCTCAAGGAGAGATTCGTGGCCGAGTATGAAACGTGAAGTTGCCGAGCATGTTGCATTGTGCGGCGTATGCCGAGAGTCAAGGCAATGCATCGTAGACCAGCAGGATTGCTACAACCGCTGAAAATACCTGAGTGGAAGTGGGAGGAAATCGGAATGGATTTCATTACCGGTTTGCCAAGACTCAAGGAGGTTATGACTCCATATGGGTTATAGTGGATCGCTTGACTAAAGTAGCCCATTTTATCCCCGTGAAGACCACTTACTCGGGAGATAAATTCAGCGTAATTATACATGATCAGGATTGTCTGCTTGCACGGAGTGCCAAAGAGGATTGTATCGGACAGAGGTACCCAATTTACCTCAAGGTTCTGGAATAAGTTGCATGAAGCCATGGGAACCCGCTTGAACTTCAAGATGTGACTTATCATCCACAGACTGACGGACAGACCAAAGAGTCAACCAGATTCTGGAAGATATGTTGAGAGCTTGTGCATTGGCTTATGCTACTTCTTGGGATAAGAGTTTACCGTATGCCGAGTTCGATTACAACAATAGTTATCAGGCTAGTTTACGATGTCACCTTTGAGGCATCAGATGGTCGACTCGCTTCGGACGCCATTGAATTGGAATGAGACCGTGGCGCCGTGTCTTTGGGCCTGACATTCTTCAAGAGGTCAAGAGCAGATCGCCATGATTAGGGAAAGGTTGAAGATAGCCCAATCTCGATGTAAGAGTTATGCCGACAATCGTCGCCGAGACTTGAGTTTTGAACCGTAAGACTTTGTATACCTCGAGTTACGCCTCTCAGGGGAGTTAAGAGGTTCCATGCCAAAGGGAAACTCGCACCCCGTTATGTTGGACCATTTAAGATTTTGAGCCGCAGGGGCGAAGTTGCTTATCAACTGGAGTTGCCACAATCGTTAACAGGAGTGCATGACGTGTTCCATGTGTCCCAGTTGAAGAAGTGTCTCCGAGTTCCTGAGGAACAGACACCGCTAGAGTCAATTGAGTTGCAAGAGGATTTGACTTATAAGGAGTATCCCGTGAGGATTCTAGACACAGTGGATCGAGAGACCAGAAATAAGTCAACCCGTTTTTGTAGAGTTCAGTGGAGCAACCATGAAGAAAGCGAAGCGACTTGGGAGCGCGAAGAGGATTTGAGGAAAGAGTTTCCAAACCTATTCCTGTAGTAAGCCCTGAATCTCGGGGACGAGATTCTATTAAGGGGGGGAGGTTTGTAACACCCCAAAATTTTACTTTTCTTGAATTCATGTGTGATTTGGCACTTTGGTGAATTTTTGGAATTTTCTGGAATTTATTTGGATTTATTTGGAATTTATTTGAATTTATTCCATTTTGAAATAATTAAAGAATTTAATTTTGCAAATAAAATTTTGTTGGAAATATTTTATTTGAGTCCAAAATGATCCAAAATATTTTCCAGAATTTTTCTGGAATTTTTCTGAGTCTTTTGCTATTTTTAATGAATTAAATGAATTACTGGGAATTATTTTAAATATTAAATCGCTGGAAAATGCGAGTGGGTTTGTACTGTTCATCCGACCGAGCCCGAGTCAGACTCGAGTTCGAGTCCGACCCGAGCCACGTGGTCGAGCCGAACCCGCCGTCTCCAACTCCTAGCCACACGACCCTTGGATCAAGATCCAACGGTTGTGATTGCGCCACGTCACCGAACCCGAGTCCGACCGAGCCAGCCGGACCCGAGTCCAACTCACGCGACCGTTGGATCGAGATCCAACGGCTCACGTTGCGCCACGTCGCCTCTCCGTGCCGCCGCCGGACTCCGCCGTCGAAACCGTGTCGACCTCGGTCTCCGTCGTTTACCGACGCCGAGACCCCTATTTAATGCGCCGCCACCACGGTCGTGACCTAGACTTCCGTGGCGCACTGCGTTCCCAAGCCATCTACGCCGAGCCGCCGCTTGTTTGCACGTCTGAGCTCGCCGGAGTTGGAATTCGTTCGCCGCGGTTAAACGCCGATCTCGCCGCCATCCGCCGTCCTCCGCCGTCATCAAGCCCAGATCCGGATTCCCCAAGATGAGACGCGTTCGAGTACCCTTCACTTCGCCGGAGAAGCCCGGCGCCGTTGGACTCGCTGCCGTCTTCATCTCTGGTGGCCTCTGCTCGCCGCGTCGCCATCGCCGTCCGCGAGCTACGCTTAGCCGTCCGATCGTAATCCAAGGGCTCGGATCGCGCCACGTCACACCGCGGTGAGATCTCACGTGCAACCTCTGGATCTATTTTCAACCGTCGGATCTAGATCCAACGGCTTAGATTGTGCCACGTAGCTAGAACTGCACCAGGTTAGATTGGATCTTGACCGTCCGATCAAGATCGAACGGTCTGGATCAGCGGAGTTGTTTTTCCAAAGCACTACGCTAGATTTAATCCGCGCCGTTGATTCTCAAACCAACGGGCAAGATCACGCCACGTGGCGGGAAGCTGGACCGCCGCGGTCAGCGCCGTCCACGCGCGTGTGCGTGTGACGCTGACACGCGGGGCCCGCGTGTCAGAGGGCCCGCATGTCAGTGGCTAATTCAGCCAAGCGCTGACGTCACCCATGACGTCACAGTGGGTCCCACATGTCAGCACCGTGGGCTGAGTTCCCGCTGACGTCAGCGATGACGTCACCCGAGTGGTCCCACCTGTCAGTCTCACGTGGAGTCGTGGACCGAGTCCACGGTGGACCGAGCCAAACCGTGGACCAAGCCCATGAGCCTACCGACGCCAGCCAGCCAATCAGAGCCGACACGTGTCCATGCCGACGCAATAATTAATTTCCAAAAGAAAATGATTTATTAATTCGAAATATTAATTCAAATTTAGATTCAAACTTCAAACGCTTTATAACTTTTATGCTTCAACTCCGATTTGAGTGATTCAAATTTCTAAATTTGTATAAAATTCAGATCTACTCAAATATGAATTTTATTTAATTTTTGGACTAAAGTTTTTCTCTGTAATATTATTTAATTGATTATTTAAACTTTAATAAATCATAACTTTTGCGTTTTAACTCCAAATTTGATTTATTCCAGTTTCTAAAAATCCAGAAAATTATGTTCTCTCTGTTTATGGATTTTATTTGGAGTTTTGGGATGTTTTTGCCTATTGTTTATTTGTGTATTGCTATTTGCACGCTTTACGAGTAGACGTTGAAGTGCCGGAAGGATTCGAAGGAGAAGTGTTGACTCAGGATCCAACTCAAGACCAAGAGCAAGTACTTTTTGAAGGCAAGTTGTGCTTTGACCATGTTGATCCTATTTCGAAATCTATTTTGATTTAAACTATTGCATGCTAGTTCAATTAGAAAAATACTTTGTTTAAACATGGGGATTAGATAAATACCAATTTGCTATATGACACCTTGATTACTTAAGTATGTGCCATGACCCTTTGTCACCCTAGTTGTGGTTTACTAGTTGGACATTATTAAATTGCCAACATGGGTTTAGACCGTTGTAGTATACTGCTTAGACCTGCTACGTGCTCATGACATGATTTTGGACAATCAAATGTTAATATTGACTTAATGATATATTGAACCTGTTTTGGGAAAAGTATCATGTGATGTTGATGGCACGTGGTGCATGGTAATCAACTGGGGTTTGATAAACGCTTTCGACCAGGGCATGTGGCAAGAGTAATCAGGTGGGCCAGTTGTGGCATTGGGAGTGTTGATTTGGTTTTTCGGGTAGTCTTGCCCTGGTCACTCTAAGGACTTAACCTTGCAAGCCTTTGAACTGGGTCATACTTGCAACCACATGGCTGGAATGGGATGGCCCTAGTTGACTAAGTCGCTAAGGACTCACTTGTGGAGCCTCAGGGTGTCAATTACACCGTTTGTGTGATTGTACGGGGGAGCGTATCGTGGCTGTGGCCAGATACCCATCTAACGGTGTGTTGGTCCCATACTTCGCCTTGGCTAAGGGAAGGGATGGTGTAGAGCACGAACCGGAGAGGACCACCTGTGTTGTTTGAGGCTTCCGAAAGGCTTTGTTACGGGAACTCGCCTTTGTGGTGTTTGACTGTATCTTGTGGGTAAAGTGCATAACCTCTGCAGAGTGTAGAATCTATTTAAATAGCCGAGTCCGCGGTACTGGACAATGCTCGGGAATTACAGTCAAGGGTTAGATTTTCTCAAAAATAACTTGGATTTTGAAAGGTTGGTTTGGTTTAACAATGAAGATGATGGAAATGTGGTTTAGGATGGGGAAAAAGTTCATTAAACTTCTTGAAAAGTTATTTATGCTTTACTTATTTCTACTGCTTTCGAATCTACTTATATTACTTGTCAAAAGCTGTTTACTGCAAATATACCTTAAGCTATTCCTTTGTACCAAGCCATGCATATAGTATATTAGCTTGCATTCTGTGCATGACTTGCTGAGTACCAAGTACTCACCCTTGCCTCAACACAATACCAGTTGAAGAGGAGAATACGCCAGCTTCGGAGGAGGAATTCCAAGAGGACCCGTCTACTTAGGGATGCGAGCCGGTCAGTTGCACTGTGGTATCTTGGATGGCGCCACGAAGTTATTTGATTTTCCGCTGCTATTATCTCTCTTTTAATAAGTTTTGCCTTGCGAGGCATATATTTGTAGCTTGGCCATAAGGTCGAGTAACCTGTTTGGTTATTTAAATAAAGTACTTTGATAATATCGATTGGTATGATTGTGATATTTACCGATGTTAAGACTGTGTGCACTAGCGCGTTCCTGGACTAGTGCTGAATACACAGAGGGTCCGGATTTGCAAATTCGGGGTCCCGACAACCACCCCTCTCCTCACCTCTACACCTCCCTTGCTGCCCGTAGGGGAGTTCTCCACCTCACCAATGTGAGACCCCAGATCAGCTATCCAGAATCTCCTGTGTATTTCCGTACTAGTCCCAGATCAGTAGCTAGTACACACAGTCACAGTGATACTTCATTGCCGAACAAAACGAAACTTGTAATATAAATATTCAAGTATGGGCCACATGGCCACTTATTACAATACTCGGTCCAACGACCGGACACACAACGCAGCGGAAACAAAAGAAAGCAACAAAACGAAACGAGCGAACGCTAAAACGCCACAGGCGACGACTAGGAACGCAACTAGTCCTCCTGGCAGTCCTCCTCAAAGAACTCCTCTTCCTCGGCATCTTGATAAATTTCTGATGATTACAATGTTGGTGTAGCACGTGAGTACAAAAGTACTTAGCAAGTCGGGAAAGTATGATCATGAGGGGCTTTCCAAAGGAAGCTTAACAGGGTTTATTTGCATAAAGCCACATTTGATTAAATCATACTTAAGTAATAAATTTCACAAAGCATCTTTTACAATTCTTTTTAATAATTGAATTATTTATTATTGTAGTGAGGTTCTAACCACCATCACTAGCATAAAGGCTCTATCCGCCAACAGTTTAAAAGATCAAAGTTAATCGTGTGACTCTATCCGTCAAATGTAGAACAGGTTCTTTCCACCTGATTGGCTCTTTCCGCCAAACAACATTCGAGAGTTCTAACCACTCCCGAACCCCAAAACAAAACACTTTTCGATTTTAAAACCAAAACCAAAGTCTACCAATATGAAAGCATTCTTCGCTTTGCCTTTAACCGTAGGCACGGCTATTCCAATAGTTTTACTCTGCAGAGGTGTACAACTTTACCCACAAGACAAGATATACCCTTGATGCCATGCAATTAACACACTTCCTTAGGTGTGCCACAGGATATCTTGACAAGGCCAAGCATGATGTATCTACCTAACTAGACCCACCAGGAGGTTTCACCGCCGTTAGGGTTCCCTCCACCCAGATGAAGCCCCCTCTTGCGCCGTGTGAGTAAAACAACAACCACAACAATGCCTCCTTCCGGCTCTCACACAACAACCGAGTGGTGAGTCTAAACTAGGCTTCTACAAATTAGTGAGCCAGGTCGTACCATTATAGACATGTGGTAGTACGGTTATGCTTAAAATGGCAATCATAAGCGTCGGTCCTTATATGACTTGGGGCGGTACTTGCACAAAAGGATCAAGACTTGATCCGCTTCCACCCGACATTCCAGGCCGCCCAAGTCAAAATCATTTTCCTTTTCTTTTTATTTTAGAAAACAGGACCAAAACCATAATAATAACCTTCAAATCACATTTAATATCATTCTTTTTGAATAATCCCACCCCGGGGTTGTTTTCATCGGAAAAGGTCCTAAGCAATTCTAGCGTACTACATAGCAACAGATACCATATAAGCCTAAGCATGGTATAAACAAGGTTCTAGGGTTACAATGGATATGATTAACAATGTCAAGGTGGAATTAACAAGTTCGGAATAACTAACACTTATATTTGACATATTTCATTAAACATAGCCATGCAACTTTATAAACAATTTAAATCATTTTGTAAACATAGGAGCAAAGTGCATCAAGGAGACTTGCCTTCAGTTGCGGCGGCGGTGTCGAACTCGGAAGGCTCGACGGCGAAATCGACGGTCGCGGCGGGATCGTCGACTACACGCAAAACGAGGCAACAAATAAATAACAGAAAATAAATAAAATCCAAAAAATTATAAAATTAGTACTGGCAGGAAGTTATTGATTTATGATGAATTTAGAAATTTGAATGAGGTCAAACGGAGTTCGGATGAGAAAGTTATGAGCTTCCGAAGTTTGAATTTCGAATAAATCGAAAACCGAGAATATGCCCGGAATATTCCAAATTTGACCGGGTCAAAGTTTGACTGCAGACTTGACTTTGACTTAGTTTCCCTTGCATGTGGGACCACCCTGTCATAGAGATGGGGTCATCTTCTCCATTGAGCTAGAGAACAGAGGATCTCATCCTCTCCACGTGCGCCGGCGGAGGGAGGCTGGCCGGCGGCGGCGCGACGAGCCCGATGGAACAGCGGCAGCCGGCTGGCGCCGGACGGCGCGCGGCTATCTGGCCGCTTCGAGCGCAGACGGCCACGCAGCGGCGGCAGCGGCCGAGGCGAGGCGGCGGAGCACCGGCGAGAGGCGGAGCGGCTCACCAGGCCGGAGGCGAGGTGGCCGGCGACGCGCGATGGAGCGCGCGGCGCCGCAGTGCTGGCGCCGGCGGCCGCGTCAGAAGCGGCGGCATGGCACCGCGGTGGCGGCGCGCGGTGGCGGGTCACCAGACCGAGCGGCACCCGGGCGAGACGGCGGCGCAGCCGGCGGCGCGGCGCGCAGTCTGGGGCGCTGGCGGCGGCGGCGGCAGCAGAGCGGCGCGGAGGATCCGGGCAGCGGCGAGATGGTCGCCGGCCAGCAGCGAGCGGCGACGGCAATGGCCGCGCGACGCACGCACACACGACGGAAAACAGAGAGAGGCGATTTTGCCAAAAACTTGAGATTTCACAATGAATTCAATAGATGACCAAGCAAATTGAATGTAGAATTCACTAAAGAACATCTAGAGGCACAAAGGAAAGCAAGGAATTGGATCAATTCTCACCGGAGGCGAAGGATTCGACGAAGAACACGAGTTCAGCCGAGGTGGTGAAAACGCGAAATTCGTTGCCCACGGTCGAGGAATCCTGAAATTGACGGATGAATTAGAAACTAGACCTCCCCACGAACACAAAGAAACAAACGGAATAGAAATTGAACCACCGAGGAGGAAGATTTAACCAAGAACACGAAGAACACGAAAGTTCGTCGGTTTTCTCGATCTCCCGGTGGATTGGGTTGGAAAGGCAAAGGAAGGGTATGCTCTCTAGAAAGAAGGCTCTCCCACGGAGATTTGAAAGGCGGAATCACGCGAAACAAATTAGAAACGGACGATTTAATGCCATAATTGCATTTTTCGGTTTTGGAAAGATGGTTCCAATTCCGGCGAGGTTTAGGGTTCATTAAACCCATGGATGGAAAGAGGAGGCCGTCGTGATTCCAACGGATCCGACGGTTCGCGATTTGGAGCATTGATGAGGGAGTTACATGCATTTGGATGAAGAACATTGAGTATGGAAGGCTTGGTTTTCTTTCTCAGGCAAGAGCCTCAACGAGCTGGTCCAAGGTGGAAGAAGGTGAACAGTAGCAGTGCCATGTGGCGGCCTAGGATTGGATAGCTTATACGCGAAAGTTCCGCCCTAAAGAAAAATAAGGAAAAATGGCCTAAAAATTCCAGAAAAATTCCTAGAGCCATTTTGGAATATTTGGGACGCAATGGAATTGGTTTGGTTGAATTTGGATGATTTTTGTGGAATTGGATATTCGGGCGCGGATCGCAGGCATTAAACAAAAGCCGCGCGAGATAAAATAGGAACGGATGTCCAAAAATCCGGGGAATGATTCCTAAAATCATTTCAGAATATTTGGAACATTTTAGAAGTGGTTTGGAGATTTTTGGAGCACTTTTGGACTCGGGTGAATTTTCGGGTACCGGCGGGACTGGAAAATCCGATTTTTCGCCCGAGAGGGACTTAATTCCCGATTTCGAAGGGGAAAGGATGCCAGGTTATTTTAAACACCAATGAAACTCCAAATTTTAATTTACTTTATTTAAATTAGGTTTTTCTCCAGAAAGCCAAAATGAGGATGTTACAACCAACCCGAAGATCCATCCATTGGAGCACTCCGCGACGAGGAGATCCGGTGGATTTGGAGCGAGGAAGGAGATCGCGCGAACCGGGAGGAGATCCATTGGGTTTTCATGCGTCGGGCGAAGGTATGGCCGTGGGAATCCTTGGGATTGGTCTAGGATCTATTCTAAGGATTATTATCATGTTTTTAGATCAATTGGTGGTGCTGGAATTGAGTAGATTAGATTAGATCTAGAAGTTGTCACGTTCTCTGTTTCGGGCAGCATGAGCAGTTGACCTAGGGTTTGGGTTTTCGTCAATTTAGAGTCGGAATTTGGTCGTACGGCTGTTGAAGAAGTTGTAGGTAATTTCAATACCTTTCAGTGGGTATAAAGAACGTCCAATTCTGCCCAGCCGTTTGAAAGTTATGCTTGTTTTACCGAACGTATTAAAATCTGTGATGTGATTGGAACTGATCACGGTATTTGTAGATTAAACAACTTTAGAGTCCGAATCAGTCTTTCCCTATACTTAGAAAAAGTTAGGAAATTTCCTAAGCTACGTGAGGATGTACTCGTTTATTCTATTCGGAGTCCTAGAACTTGAGTTGTGCCTTTTGGAAGGCTGCTGTCCCGACGGGACAGAACCTCTATTTTTGGGTTTAGTGAGTAGTTTGCGATGTCGGGGTAGAAGAGGGATTGCTTACTGTTTTGTGGACATGTTTGTGAGTGTGTGGTACATATGTGCAGGTGGTGTGACCCTAGGAGTGCCTTCTACTTCTCGCCAATCCGTCGCCCGTGGTTGAGGCAAGTGTATTGGAATGGGTAGCGGGTTATTGTTTGCTAGATCGGTTGTGATTGAGATCTAATACATGATATGTTCACATGCTATGCTTTAATGATTGCCAATGATATGATGGATATGCTTACTATGTTATGATGATTACGGCCTATTATGTTGTGATGCCATGTGTTAATGTACGAGTTAAATATGATGTTGGCATATTTGCATACATGGCATGATACATGGCCCGGGCAGTGAGAAAGTCATAACTAGCCCGGGGAAGGTCGGTGAGAAAGTTATGACTATTCCGGAGAGCCAATGAGTAAGTCCTACATCTTGATTCCTTTCACCGCGGTGAACGGAAGCGAGGAGTAGGCACCTTCCATCTTCGGGATGGAAGGGGGGAGAGGGTGCACACCGACGGGTGTGTACTCAACCATACTGGTATGAGTTTCCAGGAAATATGTGCATTGCATTGCATTGCATTATATGAGGATGTTATATGATGATGATATATGATGATGTCAATGATATGCTTACGCTATGAATATGAGATGTGTATGATGTCGTATGTGAAAGGTGTTGATGAAGGTGATAGAATGTATTTTCTTGTTCCATTGCAATATACTTGCTGAGTGATGAACTCACGCTTGTGTTTATGTTGTTTTTCTTAGGTACCATGAAACCGGCATGCGGGAAAGGGAGCTAGTCACACGTCATCACTTAGCATCACACATATAAACAATGACATGTTCCTTCCATTAAATTGTGGTGTTTAATTTGTGTGCTTGGTTTCCTCATTTACTTCGTTTGGCTCATGAGATGGTTGGAATCTTTATTCTAGTATTATACGGCTGCTAGAACCTTTATTATTGATGATTTAGATGTCATTCTTTTTACTATACCCTATGATCTTATTGTTGTTGCTTCAATTCATGGAAAAACAAAGGAGATGCTGCCGAAATTTCCGGTTTTAGCATTTACTCCTTTGCTGTAATTTACCTTAGTTTATGGTATTTAGATGTTGTTTAGCCTATGTTTGGTAGCATTCGGGCATATTAAATGCCGGGGTGTTACAGTTGATATCAAAGTGGGCTGTAGGTCCTTGGAATGTGTATTTTTAGTGTCATGCTATAGGATACAACTAAAATGTGATGTGGAATAACTTAGAAACATGGCTTAGGTCTTAACTAAAATTTTGTCATAGGATAGCAACATTAAAACTTGCAAAAGTGGTATAACTAATCTAAAATTTGACACACAATGGATGCACAGTAGGAAAGGGTATGGGTATCGTTTCTTTATGCTTAAACGTTGTACTTAAGCTTTGATGTTGAATGCTTCATTTGATAATGCATGTTGCTATGTCTATGAGATAAATGATTGAATGGTTCGTGTTATTGTGTTAAAATGGGGTTGTGGTGCCGAAGGGTTTCGGCCACCTCTCTTTATTCATAGTAAGGGTGAGGTTTGACGGTGTGGCCGGTTAGCGCCATCACCGAAGAACTATTAACCCCTGTAGGAGAAGAGTGCTTACCCTTTCTGTCGTAAATCGGGTAGTTGACTGGAGTCAAATAGAAGAGTTTGGTGGAGGATTCCTTCGTATGTTCTTTACCGTTCTGACGGTCGGTTTTGGTTGTTTTTCTTGATTTCAGTTGATGGAAATCAAAAGAAAAGTGTTTGGTATTGGATTTTCGCGGATTGTTCCGTATGTGGTTCGTGGTTTTGTCTTCCTTGGTTGAAGACGTAGAAGAAAGGTTTGTGTTGCGCATCTGTTGGTCGCTATTTTTGCTTTGACACCGGTTTTGTTGGTTGCCTTGCAAAGAAAAGTATAGTTTTGGTTCTTGTGTGTCTTACTCTGAGTTTAAAAGAAGTTATTGAAGCGTGTGCAAAAAGTTAAGTTGTGTCGATTTATGTTTTGTGCCTTTGTCCGCAAAGGTTTATTTGATCACTTGGTTCCCTCCTGTGGGAGTCTTTGAGATTGAAAAGTGTTTTGGAGGATTCCTTTTGCATGACCAAGTTTGGGTTTGTCTCATTGCAACTTTGAGAGTCAAGCTTCTTTGTGAGTTTTGGTTAAGTATTAAAAGAAAATGCTGTAAATAAAGTAAGTATTCGTTTGACTGAAATTACTTGTAAAAAGTGAAAACTGTTGTTTAGCATGTTATGTAGTATGTAACAATGCGGTTTATGGAAATGATGTACACCTTAGTTAATTTGCGAGTTAAATCAATTAAATGTAATTGTTACCTTTAGCTTAAGATTAAATGAACCTCTAGTGATGTAGAGTACCTGTAACACCCCGACATTTAATATGCCTGAATGCTACCAAACATAAGCTAAACAACATCTAAATACCACAAGTTACCATAAATTCCAGCAAAGGTACATATGCTAAAAAAACCGAAATTTCGGCAGCATCTCCTTTGTTTTAACATGAATTAAAGGAGCAACAACAGTATATCAATGTATGGATTATGAGAGACAACTAAAAACAGCAATAATTAACGACTTAGCAACAATATAAGTCTAGTTTCAAACACATAATGTCTCCAAGGGTCAAACGAACAATAAAACTCTCATATAGCAAAGCTAAACCTTAAAGCAATAATCATCACACGCAATTTATTATCAAACTAATAGAATGACTTGTGGAATCAATATGGTGAAGTTACGTGTGGGCGTGTGACTATTTCCCTTCCCCGCATGCCGTTCTCATGGTACCTAAAATAACAAGAAAACACAAGCGTGAGTTCGAAACTCAGCAAGCATATTGCAATGGACAACAAGAACAATATCATGGCAATAACATCTCCCATCATATATATCATCTCATTCATGAACACTTAACAATATCATCATCATTATGTATGCAATGTAATGCAATGCTCATGTCTCCTTGGAAACTCATACCGGTATGGTTGAGTACACACCCGTCGGTGTGCACCCTCTCCCCCCTTCCATCCCGAAGATGGAGGGTGCCTACTCCTCGCTTCCGTTCACCGCGGTGAATGGAATCACGATGTAGGACTTACTCATTGGCTTTCCGGATTAGTCATAACTTTCTCATCGACCTTCCCGGACTAGTTATGACTTTCTCACCGCCTGAGCCATGTAACATGCCATGTATGCATTTATGCCAGCATCATATTTAACTCACATATTAACACATGGCATCATAACATATTAAACATGCTCATCATATCATTGGCAATCATAAAAGCATGGCAAGTGATCATATGTCATGTAGTCAATTCCATCTATTCTCAACAAGCAACCTACAAATCGCTATCCATCACAACACACTTGCCTCAACCACGGGCAACGGATTGGCAGGATGTAGAGGGCACTCCCGGGGTCGCACCACCTGCACATAGGTACCACACGCTCACAATCATGTCCACAAAATAGTACGCAAACCCTCATCTACCCCGACATTGCCAACTACTCGCAAAACCAAAAAACAGAGGTTCTGTCCCGTCGGGACAGCAGCCTTGCAAAAGGCATAACTTGAATACATCCTCGCGTAGCTTAGGAAATTTCCCAACTTTCTCTAGGTATATGGAAAGAATGATTCGGACTCTAAAGTTGTTTAATCTACAGATTACCGTGATCTGTTCCAATTACGTCACAGATTTTATCACGCTCGGTAAAACAGCCATAACTTTCAAACGGCTAGGCGGAATTTAACGTGCTTTATACCCACTGAAAGATAATGAAATTATATACAACTTCTTCAACATCCATACGGACAGATTCGGATTCTAAATTGACGAAAACGCAAACCCTAGGTCGACTGCTCATGCTGTCCCAAAAACAGAACGTGGAAACATCTAGATCTAATCCAAATTACTCAATTCCAGCACCACCAATTGATCTAAAAACATTATAAACACCCTTATAACAGTACCTAGATTAACCCCAAGGATTTCCATGGACATACCTTTGCCCAACGCACGAAAACCCAATAGATCTCCTCCCGGTTCGCGCGATCCCCTTCCTCGCTTCCAAATCCACCGGATCTCCTCGTCGCGGAGCGCTCCAATGGATGGATCTTCGAGGTGGTGAGGTCAAGAACTCACCTAGGCGCAGCAAGGGAGGTGGAGAGGTGGTGGAGAGGGTGGTGGTGCAAGGGGAGAGGCTTGGGGGAGGTGGAGGCGCCCAAGGAGGAGGTGGGGAGGTGTGGGAGGCGGCTAGGGCACTTGGGGGCGCAAGGGGCAGGGGGAGGACGCCCAAAAGGGTAGGGAAACCCCCCTTTAACCAGCCCTAAGCCCCTTTCCTAATCCTAAATGGATTCCCACTCCATTCCACCAAAGCCCACAACCCCCTCTTTAAGGCCCAAACTCCCCCGGGAAGGCCCAAAACCCCGGAAACGGCCCGACAACGCTATTAACCTCCATACCTTATGGTTTTAACCTCCTATATCATATTTCAATATGTTTTTGACCTCATCATGCACCTTTTATAAGGTTACGACGCTCCGTGGTGTCACAACACTTCAAAAGGCCCAAAAACGCGAGTAAACCTCAAGCCGAAAGGTTTTATTCTCTAATTTCACATTTTATAATGTCACACCATACCGTAGTGTCACAGTACCCCATAGTGGGAATGATTAAATGTGCTAATGTACATGCTTAGAATCTGTTACTTTGCTTTAAAAGGTGCTTATGACCCCCGATTATGTTTTAAGTTTTAAACCCTGATGCATAGTTAGAACATTAAGATGATGTAGACTGCTGTTATTGTTAAAGAAACTTTGCTAGTTGTTTAAAGTTGTTCTAATCTAACGGGTTAATAGAGAAATTTAATCATGTTGACTAGTGGCTTTAATTTGGAAGTTGATTAGAGTTGCTATTTTATGTTGTTGCAAACTACTAGTACATTTCGAAGTATGCAGTTGTGTCTCTACAATGCTAGTTTTGATATCAATTGAGAAGACATAAGACTATTTGTTAATGATGTTGTTAAGAACATTGTGCTGATCTAACTTATTAAATCTAATTTAATAGTTGGATTATGTTGTATGGTGGTAGTTTTGTTATAACCAATGTATAGGGTAGCTAAAAGCAATGTTGTTGATTGATGATTATGCAAAGAATTGATATTGATGCTTTGGAAGTGTTGTTAATTGTTGGAAACCATTGATCCAATAGAAGAAAAGTGTAAAACTGTGGTATTATGTCAAGAACATTTTGTGATGGGATGAACAATGGATAATAATTATGATGCAAGATTTTAATCTTAATGAATGCATATCTTAGAATCCTATTTACGAATTTTATCTTGTAGAGATATTACTTAATTGTTGAAGTCATTTTATTGATTGAACATGTTTCAATTGTCAAGATTTTGACGTATGGATAGTATAAATTGATAGGTTGACCATGCTCAAGTAGCTGTTGAAGTGACGTGGTTATATGATTTGGTGATCCGTGGGGATCATGTCAATATAGTCTTGGTTGGGTGCCTTTGTGATAAGCATCTTAAACCTTAATTAAAAGTGTTGGGAATGGTAACCAGAGAAAGAAATTGTTATGTAAAATTTTGTTAAATCCTTTTGGACTCTTTTGATGAGTAAACAGTGATTATTGAATGCTTAAATGGTAAGTGTAGTGGAATACAAGTTATGGTGGGATTCATGCTGAGCTGGTGTTTAAAACCTTTTGAACTGGTGTGGTTGTTTGCCATTTTGGTTGAATGCCTTCGGTCAAGGTATTCCTTGTGTTGTGTTTTCGAGTTTCCCTAAAACCCGTAGCTATTGGTGCCAATCTTTGGTTTTGGCTATTTTGTTTAATTTGTGTTATGAGTATGGATTTACACCCAAAAGATTTTGAGTGGTCGCGCTCCTTCGCGTTCACCTTGAATTATCTTTGGAATAAATTTTAACGAAAGCAGATGGACATAGTGGGTTGTGTTGGAAACCCTTGAGATTTAATTTGTAACTCTTTTTAACTGGAGTTGGATTTATTTGCATAATGTGTGTGATGTTTGCGAGTGCTTCAAAAAGGTGGATTTTATGAATGTTTTATAAAGTGATTTTGTTAGTGAGGTGTTCCCTTTTGGAGATGAGTTTCCCTCTCCTTGAGAAAATTTGTGACGGTTGTGGGAGCAGATGCTCGAATTGAAATTTTGATGTTCTCTTTCAAAATGTTGGATTTGGATGAAATGCAATGTTTTGCAAGTTCAGTTTTCAATTGATGTGGGATGTCAACTATGCTGCCGTCATAGTCAATATGAATTTCCGCAACCTTCGATGTTAATTGTGTTTCCATTATTTGATACCGAGGAAGAAGACATTTGGTGAATGACTATTCGGTACCGTTGTTACATGATGAATGAATGGTGAAAAAGGAAAACGAGATATTATTTCTGCATAATTAATCATAAAGGAGTCGATGAGCCAGGACGGTGAGAAAGTCATATATGGATATATGACTAATCCGGAGTGCTCTTGAAAAGTGTGCATGCATGTTATGAATCGAGATGTCCATTTCTTTCTAGTATGAAAAGAAAAGAATGAAGAAATTCTAGTATTATACGGCTGTTAGAACCTTTATTATTGATGATTTAGATGTCATTCTTTTTACTATACCCTGTGATCTTATTGTTGTTGCTACAATTCATGGAAAAACAAAGGAGATGCTGCCGAAATTTCCGATATTAACATTTACTCCTTTGCTGTAATTTACCTTAGTTTATAGTATTTAGATGTTGTTTAGCCTATGTTTGGTAGCATTCGGGCATATTAAATGCCGAGGTGTTACAGTTGGTATCAGAGCCAGGTTTCGATCCTGGGACCTGTGGGTTATGGGCATTTAATATGATGACATGTGTTAATGTACAAGTTAATTATGATGTTGGCATATTTGCATACATGGCATGTTACTTGGCCCGGGCGGTGAGAAAGTCATAACTAATCCGGGGAAGGTCGGTGAGAAAGTTGTGACTATTCCGGAGAGCCAATGAGTAAGTCCTACATCGTGATTCCATCCACCGCGGTGTGGGGAAGCGAGGAGTAGGCACCCTCCATCTTTGGGATGGAAGGGGGGAGAGGGTGCACACCGACGGGTGCGTACTCAACCATACCGGTATGAGTTTCCTAGGAGACATGAGCATCGCATTGCATTGCATACATAATGATGATGATAATGATATGTGATCATGAATGAGATGGTTAACATGATGTGAGATATTATTGCTATGTAATTGTTCTTGTTGTACCATTGCAATATGCTTGCTGAGTTTTGAACTCACACTTGTGTTTTCCTGTTGTTTTAGGTACCATGAGACCGGCATGCGGGGAAGGGAAATAGTCACACGTCCGCACGTAGCTTCACTCATTTGATTCCACTAGTCATTCAATTAGTTTTTGATAATAAACTGCGTGTGATGATTATTGCTTTAAGGTTTAGCTTTGCTTTTTGAGAGTCTTATTGTTCGTTTGACTCTTGGAGACATTAAATGCTTGCAAGTAGACTTATATTGTTGTTAAGTCTTTAATTATTGCTGTTTTAGCTGTCTCTCATATTGCCTTATATTGCTTTACTGTGTTGCTCCTTCAAATCATGTTAAAACAAAGGAGATGCTGCCGAAATCTCGGTTTTTAGCACGTGCGCCTTTGCTGGAATTTATGTTTAATTGTGGTATTTAGATGTTGTTTAGCTTATGTTTGGTAGCATTCAGGCATATTAAATGCCGGGGTGTTACAGTCAGACTCAGTTCAAATTCTTGCAAGGATAAGTCCTTAGGGTGACCAAGGCAAGACTACCCAAAGAATTAACAATGTCCAAACCAAATACGACCTCCCATGTGCCACTCCTGGCCCACCAAAAATAATCTTGTCATTTGCCTCAGTCTAAATCATTTTATCACCCAATTGATTACCATGCACCACGTGCCATCAACATCATCAATAACACATGTCGCAATTCCAAAAACATGTTCCATCTCTCGTTAAGTCAAGATTAATTTCTAACATTCAAAATTATATCAATAACACGATTGCATGGCTAAGCAGGCTAATTACGATCTAATTACCCCATGTTGGCAAAGTATTAATGTCCAACTATTATTCCATAACCTAGGGTGACAAATGATTCATGGCATACAATTATTATAGACAAGGTGGCAATAACAAGTGGGTTGCATAACTACTCCCAAAATTATTTAAAATATTTTAATTAATCTAGCATGCCATAATTCAAATCAACATAGTTTCAAAAAGTGGGATCAATATGGTCAAAGCATAACTTGCCTCGGAAAAGGTCCTGTTCCTGGTCTTGGACTTGTTCTTGTGTCAAAACCACTCCTTCGAAGCCTTCGGGCAATTCAACGTCTACGTGAAAATGGATAAATGAACAACAAATAAATAAAAACAGACAAAAACACATGTCTAAAAATTAAATAAAATTCACCATTAAATAGAGCTCAATTTTACAAAAATTTAAAAACTAGAATCACCTCAATCGGAGTTAAAACGCAAAATTTATAGCCGTTTGAAGTTTGAAAATCAATTAAAAAGAGTAAACCGAATTATTCAATATATTTTCTATTGAAAAATCAGAATTATGACGTCAGCTGACGTCAGCATCGAAATTGATTTTCGGCTAAATTATTTTTCTAAAGGAAAATCGATTTATTGCGTCAAGCTGACATCAGCCGGTCCATGGACTCGTTCCATGGTTCGGCCCAGTCCACGGTGGACTCCGTCCATCGGACCATGTGTCACACGTGGGCCCGCTCGAGATGATGTCATGCTGACGTCAGCATGGCTCGGCTGGCACGGCTAACATGTGGGCCCCACCGATGACATCATTACTGACGTCACGCTCACGCGGGCACAGCCACTGACATGTGGGCCGGGCGTTGACATTAGGGGTGACGTCAGTGGTGACCGGGCACTGACCCGCGCCACTTCAGCTCCCACACATGTCGCGTGATCTTGACCGTTGATTTGAAATCTGATGGTCATGATTCAATCTCATCTCACGTATATGGATCTAAGTGGCCAAATATAGTCTGTTCAATTTGGATCGGACTACGGAGATTGGATCCTGATCCAGGTGGCTTTGGCGCCGACGTGGATAGAGCTGGTGTGCAATGCGTGGCACGATCTAAGCCGTACACCGCAGATCGGATGGCTACGATTAAATCTAGCACTAACACGTGAACCAAATCCAACCATACTATCTAGATCTAACGGTTGAGATCTAAACTAGCACGATGCAGTGTAAATCTATGTGGCTTACTCTCGCTCGTACGATCTAAATCTAACGGCTGCAAATAGATCTAAATAGTAACACTAGATCTAATTCGAACCGTACGATCGAGATCTAACGGCTGAGTTCCAATATGAAGGATGCACTGTGGTGACAACGTGGACTAATCACGTGTGTCGGATCTTGATTAGATGGCTGTCAGAGCTCGAAGACTTTGGTGATGGTGCGGTAGAGTTCGACCATCAAAGAGGAAGATGATGACCACAACTATGGTGTTTGGGACATTCTCCGGCGAAGTGGATGGTCCTCGCGTGTGCGCCTCGTCTTCATGAGTCTGGTTCTAGCCTCAAACGCGTCGAGGAACGGCGGATGGCAGTCCAATGTGACAAAACATAAAGCAGCCCTCTTTCCCAATTACGACGAGCAGCGGTGGCTTGAGCTCAGAAAGCTAGGGCACCTGACGCGCACGGGAAAGGAGAAGGCGTCGGCGGGGTAGGGGCATTAAATAGGGGTCTCGGTGTTCGTGAATCCCGCTGGAACCGAGGTTGGTTGCGTGGTGGTGGCGGAGTCCGGCGGTGATACCGAGAGGGTTACATGGCCGCATCCTAGCCTTCCATGCGAACGGGATCAATGGCCATGATCAATTGCCACGGTTGGATCTGAACCGCAATCGATCGGGTGATGTGGCGCAATCTCGGCCGTTGGATACAAATCCAATACGGTCTCGAGTTAATGGTTCGAGTTTAACAATGTGACCCGTTAGGGTTTTCCTTTTTCCTTTTTCATTTTATCCTTTAAAATTAATTCCAGAAATTCATTTAATTCAAGAAAAATAGCAAAATGCTTAGAAAAATTTTGGACAAATTATGGGAAATACTTTGAGACATTTTGGATTCAAATAAAATATTTCCAACAAAACTTTATTTGAAAATTTTAAATATTTAAATAACCCAAGAAATTAATTAATCCAAATAAATCTAAATAAATTCCAGAAAATTCCAAAAATTCAAAGAACTTCATAAATTTAATAAAAACAAAATTTTGGGGTGTTACAAACCTACCCCCCTTAACAGAATCTCAACCCCAAGATTCAGAGCTAACTAAGGAATAGGTTTGGGAACTCCTTCAAATCTTCTTCACTCTCCCAAGTCACTTCACTTTCTGAATGGTTGCTCCACTGGACTCTGCAGAAGCGGGTTGACTTATTTCTCATCTCTCGATCCATTGTATCCAAAATCTTCACTAGATGCTCTTTATACAGCATCCAAGGTCTTCCTGCAGCTTGATCGACTCTAGGGGCGTCTGTTCATCCGGCACTCGTAAACACTTCTCCAGTTGTGACACATGGAACACGTCATGCACTACCGCCAATGATTGTGGCAACTCCAACTGATAAGAGACTTCACCTCGCGGCTCAAGATCTTGAATGGACCAACATATCTTGGCTCAAGTTTCCCTTTTGTATGAAACCTTTTAACTCCCTTGAGAGGTGTAACTCTAAGGTATACGAAATCACCTGGTTCAAAGCTCAACTGTCTGCGATGATTATCCGCATAACTCTTTTGTCTTGACTGAGCAATCTTCAATCTTTCTCTGATCATGGCAATCTGCTCTTTGGCTTCTTAAAGAATGTCCGGTCTAAAAACATGACGCTCACCTGTCTCATTCCAATTCAGTGGCGTCCGACAGGGTAAACCATACAATGCTTCAAATGGTGACATTTGCAAACTGCCTTGATAACTATTATTGTAGCTGAACTCGGCATACGGCAAACAATTGCCCCATGAAGTAGCATAGGCTAGAGCGCAAGCTCTTAACATGTCATCCAAAATCTAGTTGACTCTTTCCGTCTGACCATCCGTCTGTGGATGATAAGCAGTGCTAAAATTCAGACTGGTTACCATGGCTTCATGCAACTTATTCCAAAATCTTGAGGTAAATTGGGTACATCTGTCTGACAACACTATTTTCTTCGGCACTCCATGCAAACAAACAATCCTAGACAAGTAAAGCTCTGCTAAGCGGTCTCCTGAATAAGTAGTCTTCACAGGTATAAAATGAGCGACCTTGGTCAACACTACAAGAAAAGTGATTATCTGTGACGAAAACGTCGTGACGTTGTCAACTTTTGTCATGGAAAATCTATTTTCTGTGACGACTTTTTTATGCTCGTCATTAATTGTAACATCTTCTGTCGCCCATTACTTTTGTGATGAAACATAAAATTTAGTCATTAAAACAAAATACAAATCGTCATAGAAAAGGAATGGTGCTCATAAATGTTCGTTATTTTTTGTCTTTTGTTAAAGAATATTTTATTTTTTATGTTTTGTGTTAAAGAATTTTTAGGAAGATAGATTTTTGTTTGTTATTTAATTATTATTTTTCTTTTAAAGAATATTTAGAGAGATAGAATTTATTTATTGGTATATTATTTTTAGTATTTTGTTAGAGATACTTTAGAGAGGTGAAAGAGAAGTAAAGTAGCTATATACGGACATTATATATGGACTAAAAAAGATCTAGCTATATACGATTTGGAATGTAATTTCTAGCTAACAACAACGAGTCACGTTAGATTGCCGTAATTAGCATATACATTAAAGGTTGCCCACACGCGTGTAGGCGCACGAGCTTGCAGCCGGATCAAAATTTACAGTCGTTGGAATCACCGTGCCATTTGGAACCACAGCGGCGGTGATCTTACAGCGCTTGCACCTCTTGTGGATGGAAGTCCCTCACAGCCAGAGAGTTCACAGCGCCTGCAAGTTGATGAACATGTAATCTCGTTATTTGTTTGCGTGCCATGATAATTTTGATTTGATCTAATACAAATCTTTCTAGGGCATCAAGCGATTGATCTGAAAAGTTTGATTGGTTAATTTCTCATAAATCCTGATTAATCTCGTAATTAGTGTTTTAGTCAACGTATATCATTTGGTTTTCTAAGCTCCTACAATCTGTTTAGGTTTAGGATTGAGTAGCTCTGCTCTATTAGTTTGTAGGATTGCAAATGTAGGACTGATTTTGACATATTATTTTCCATGTTCAATTATCTATTTTCTTAAATGGACAGAAGTTGGATTAGGGTAAACAATTTACCCCTAATATATCAAAGGTGTCAAATGCGTCATTGCCCGAGAATCCAAGTATCAAGATTCTCTTTCCTTGTGAGATTAGCCGTATCAAGTCATACTATTGAATCGATGTCTGACATGTAGTGCTGATCTTTGAAGTTATGTGTAATACTCCCATTCATTTCCAAAACGTTGTGGACTTTGAGGGTGTGGGTTATTGGGCCGGGTGGGTGGGTGGGTGGGGGGATTTGGCCCATGTTGGGGGAGAGCCACCCAGTGAAACCCTAGACTTTTCCTTCCTTAATCCCCCCCAGCTACTTTGAGCCCAGTGCCTTGTGTGGTAGCGCCTCCACGCCCCCAATCTCCCCACTTGGTCTCTCTCTCCCCTGGCTTCCCACCCGACCGGCGCAACCTCCCCAGCTCCGCGGCGCCCTCTCCTCCATCTCGCGCTCCTCTCCAAGCCCGCCGCCTCCCCTGGTTCTCCTCCGCCTTCGAGTTTGGCGCCGCCTGGCCCCGGCCTTCCCTCGAGCTCGTGATGCCCTCAGTCATTCCCCTACTGCTGCAGTCGTCGTCAGGTCCCTGCAGGTAGTCGCCCAGCTTCCCTCCCGGCAGCCTTTGCTCCTCCTCCTTGGCCAGCGCCGCCGTCCCTGCCCGGCACAACCCTGGGCCGGCTAGATCCACCCGGCAGCCAGGCGCCCTCCGTCGGTGCGCCCCCACCCAGCCAGCGCCGTCCTGCTTGTCCGGAGATGGCGGCGTGCTCGATCTGCCTAGATCCGTGGTCGTGAGGCTGTGCGGAGAGGGTCAGTGAGGCTGCGGTGTGGCCACTAGTTCCACATAGAGTCGAGGGCCACTGTCCTCTCGCGCCCGCTCTGAGTTCTTGGTTGGATCTTTGGAGTGTATGCGGGCTGGAGTTCGTGAAAATATGGTTGTAATCTGATATGGTGAAGCGAAATTATGCATTGTCGGTCGTATTAGTCCGGTTCATCTCGAGTTATGTAGGGTAATTTGTGTGAAGAATCTGAATCTTGCTGATCATGGATGGGTTTAGTGCGAGATACGTCATTGAGTGTAACCATCTTGATTTATCTTTGTTGTGCATCGATTAGAGCAATGAGTCACTGTTCTGCATTCGAATTTGTAATGGTTGCGAGGACATTATTTGTGATGTTATTGCAAAGTGAAACTGGTTTTAGTAGTTACTTCCATCTTAATTGGATCGCTTTCGTCCTTTGAATGTCTCATTCTGAGGCCAATTCTAGGATTTGGTGGTTTATTCTTGAGTGCATGTTGAATATTGAGCGATTTATTCTCTTTGCAGCATTTTAATGACATCAACGCATAAGCTTTTTAGTGGTTTTTATGATTGGAAAATGTGAACTAGGTTAGCATAAACTTAGACTATACATTGAAATTAATAGATTTGTGATACTCTTGTTTTAATCTCCTTCTTGAACTTATACATGAATGGTTGTTATGCTATTAGTTAGGAAATCACGATTGGCTATGAATTTATTCTTTGATGTACTTGGGTGAGTCTTCGACTCACGTTTGTTTGTTTATTGTTTGTAAATACCTTGAAGCCGACATGCATGGATGGGAGTAGTGGCATGAACACATTTTTGCATCATCACAATTTCCTATTAACTTATCGCCGATCCTAATGAGATTGTCTTGTCATTTAATTATGTGGTAGTTGTATGTGCTTAGTTGGTTCATGATGGTTAGTTAGGTCTTAGGGTGTTACGATATTGGTGATAGCATTCCCTCATTGCAAACTTCCCAATTCATATTATGAATTGAAGTAATATCTCGTGAATTGGGTCTTGGATATGATTCTATCCATGTGTGAATGAATAATTGTGTCTTTGTTTTGGAAGGAGTTTGAGAATAGAGATGATTGCCAGATATCACGGTGAATCAAGATGAAGAGATCTGAGATGGTAGAAAGTGATTCCTCAAAACTAGTGTGGGTGCATGACTCTAGTCCATGGTAGGTTTAATCATCCCAACTCTATGCTCTCATCAAATCTTCATTTTTACTATAAGCATTAAGCAACAACAGTCCCTCTATGTTTTTTCTGAACAACACTCCTTTGGTTATCTTGCGAAGACTTCAAGCACTTGGTGTATAGTCTGTCAAATCTATGTCAGAAATTACGGAATATAATTGTTGAGTAAAGAACCGGAGATATGTTATTTCCTTATCTGTTAAAGCTAGGTTGTGCTCAATTAAATCCGCGTACTTTCATAGTCATTAGCCATTTGATATATAATCTAATTAATTATCAGATGTACATGAAAAGGCTCGTATTGGCATAGGGCATCATGTTTTCTCATGATGTATCTTGCATGACTAGGATGAAATTTTTATTTGTATATGCCTTATTTTCCCCATTTAAATTATTGATTACATTATGTTCTATATCTTATTTGAGATGGAAGCTATGATGGAGCCTAATGTAGAGGGCCCGACAACAATGTCTAGTAATGAGATTGTTGACAAGGTTCTATCTCAGCAGTAGCCACAAGCAAATTCTGAGAATGTTGGATTACATTCCAACCACTACAAACTACGCAAAGGGATCCAAAGAACAAGCTTTTGAGGAACAGCTTGAGGAGGAGAGACGAGGAGCTCGAACTTGAAGGCTGTTGAGCAACAACGACAAAAAGTAGAAGACTTGAAGAAAAAGCTCAAGCATCGGATGATGCAATCGAGAACCCAAGGAAATAGAGGATATAAAGAAGAGGCAAGAGGAGAATGATGCAATTGTTGCCGTCTCATGCGAATGGTTAGTCAAGCCAACTTGTGAATTTATGAATCTGTTCACTAGTAACATGTGGATCTGTTTAGGCAAGGATACTTATTTTTGCATGGTGGATACACAGTTAAAGCGATACTAGCTTGAAGTGGTGGTTTAAGTCACTTGTGAACACATTTTGTGACTCTTAATGCATCTGTGGATATTCGTGCGACTTTGTGAAATGTATTGATTGGGCTCTTGAAAATATTGTGTTGTTATTGGTTGAAATTTGTGTTGTTGTAAAAATGAATTGTATGTGAGCTAACGAGAGGTGTTAAATGATGAAACTTCATGCGATGCTACATTTATCTCGTGAAATTATTCATCACAGAAAATGACAGATCGTTACTTCCATGATGAAAATTCATGTCCACGTGACAATCTTGATGGCGAAACATTTGCGTCACAAGGCGTGTCACGTCACCCCACACCTGGTACGCTAATGTGGCATTGGGGTACGTTCCATGGCGAAAATGCATGTCCCACGTGGCACTCATCTATGACCGAAACATCTGCGTCACAAGACATGCCACGTCACCACACACCTTGGTGATTCACGTGGCACTAGGGTGATCCATGATGAAAATATATGATGTTTTGGGTACCATTAATGATGGCTATATTCGTCATAAAATTGAACTCTTGATGGAAATGTAATTCGTCACGAAAAGTTGATTTGTTATGGCGAAAAATAAACAATTAGTCATTGAAAACTTTCTATGGCGCGCACTTTCTGTGACAAATAGAATTTTGTCATAAAGTCGTCATAAAAAACATACAATGACGATTTCGGGACTAATGATGATGAGTTTGGACCGTCATTAAAAATCACTTTTCTTGTAGTGCAAACGATACACGATAACCCATATGGAATCGTATCCACTTTGAGTTCTCGGCAAACCGGTAATGAAGTCCATACCGATTTCCTCCCACTTCCATTCAGGTATCTTCAATGGCTTCAACAATCCAACTAGTCTCTGATGTATTGCTTTGACTCTCTAGCATATGTCACACAGTGCAACATGCTCGGCAACCTCACGCTTCATGCTCGGCCACAAGAATCCCTCTTTTAGGTCTTGATACATCTTGGCACTTCCCGGATGAATTGAGTATTTGGAATCATGAGCTTCTTCCAGAATCAACTGCTTTAGCTCCTTCTTGTTTGTCACACAAATGCGATCTTTAATCCACAGCGTACCCTGCTCATCCAGCTTGAAGTCCTTAGCTCCACCTTCCTCCATCTTGTCCGTTGATCGCGCCACATGGACGGTCGACCGTCGTTGTCCCCGCCGGATCCGAGCCGGACTCCGCCGCCGCTCCCGCCGCCGTGTGGTTCTAGGTTTCCGGATTCCACGCGGAAGCCGAGGCTATTTAATGCCCAGATCACACCCCGAGGACCACCTTGACCTTGCGCAGCCGTTGCCCTAGCCGTCGCCGCCGCAGTGCCCCTGACGCGCCCGCAATCGCTCGCCGGAGTTGTAGCACTCCTCCGCCGCGGTTTTTCGTCCTCTCCGTCGTCATCCGCCGTCTCCTGTCACCGTTGAGTCCAGATCCGAGAGGCCCAAGACAAGGCGCACCCGGGAGGACAACTCACTTCGCCAGAATCGCGTCCGAACGCCGTTCGGGAGGTTGCCGTCTTCGTCTCCGGCCAGGCCAGCGCCGCCGCGTCGCCATCAACCTCGCGAGCTCAGACAGCCGTCCGATCAAGATCGAACGCACACGGTGAGCCCACGTTCTCCCCCAAACCCAGGAACCAGATCAGATCCGGACCGTTGGATCAAGATCCAACGGCCCACGATCATCACGTGCGGTAGCAGTGTTAGCGTAGGGTTAGATCTGGACCGTCCGATCTAGATCGAACGGCCCACGATCACCATGTAGTTTTCAACGTGTTAACCCTGGATCTAATCACGACCGTTGATTTTCAAATCAACGGACACGATCGCGCCACGTGTCCAGGGAGCCGAACCGCCGCGCCACGCGCGCGCGTGGGTCACCGACACGCCGGGCCCGCGAGTCGGCCGACAAGACTGCGGACGCCACCCATGACGCCATCGGTGGGTCCCACTGTCAGCCACCGTGCGGTGAGCCCCACCGACGCCAAGAATGACGTCACCCGAGTGGTCCCACCGCCGACACATGGAAGCCGTGGGACCGGGTCCACGGTGAACCCGGCCGGCGTGGACCGAGTCCATGGACGGTGGCGTCCACCGACCAATCCAGTCTTGACACGTGTCCTGCCGACGCAATAATTAATTTCCGAAAAAGAAAATGATTTATTAATTCGAAATAATGATTTCAGATTTTGTTTCAAACTTCAAATGCTTATAACTTTTGCGTTTCAACTCCGATTTGAGTGATTCAAATTTCTAAATTTGTATAAAATTGAGATCTACCTAATTATGAATTTTATTTAATTTTTGGACTAAAGTTTTTCTCTGTAAAATTATTTAATTGATTATTTAAACTTTAAATAATCATAACTTTTGCATTTTAACTCCGAATTTGACGATTCCAGTTCCTAAAAATTCATAAAATTGTGTTCTCTCTGTTTATGGATTTTATTTGGATGTTTGGACACTTTTTGCCTATTGTTTATTCGTGTATTGCTATTTGCACGCTTTACGAGTAGACGTTGAAGTGCCGGAGGGATTCGAAGGAGAAGTATTGACTCAGGATCCAACTCAAGACCAAGAACAAGTACTTTTTGAAGGCAAGTTGTGCTTTGACCATGTTGATCCTATTTTGAAACCTATTTTGGTTCAAATTATTGCATGCTAGTTCAATTAGAAAATACTTTATTTAAATATGGGAAATTAGATAAATGCCAAATTGCTGTATGACACCTTGACTACTTAAGTATGTGCCATGAGCCTTGTCACCCTAGTTGTGGTTTACTAGTTGGACATTATTAAACTGCCAACATGGGTTTTAGACCGTTGTAGTATACTGCTTAGACCTGCTACGTGCTCATGACATGATTTTGGACAATCAAATGTTAATATTTACTTAATGATATATTGAACCTGTTTTGGAAAGGTATCATGTGATGTTGATGGCACGTGGTGCATGGTAATCAACTGGGGTTTGATAAATAGTTTTTCGACCGGGGCATGTGGCAAGAATGATCAGGTGGGCCAGTTGTGGCACTAGGGATGTTGATTTGGTTCTTCGGGTAGTCTTGCCCTGGTCACCCTAAGGACTTAACCTTGCAAGCCTTTGAACTGGGTCTAACATGCAACCACATGTCTGTAATGGGACGGACCTAGTTGACTAAGATGCTAATAACGTACCTGTGGGACCTCAGGAGGTCAACTACACCCTTAGTGTAAGTTGTACGGGGGAGCGTATCGGGGCTGAGGCCAGGTACCCATCTAACGGTTGGTTGGCCTAAACTTCGCCTTAGCTAAGGGAAGGGTTAGTGTGCAACAACCGGGGAGGACCACTTGTATTGTTAGAAGTTTCCGAAAGACTTTGTTACGGGAACTCGCCTTTGTGGTGTTTGACTGTATCTTGTGGGTAAAGTGCATAACCTCTGCAGAGTGTACAATCTATTCGAATAGCCGTGTCCGCGGTATTGGACATCGCTCGGGAATTACAGTCAAGGGTTAGACTTTCTTGAAAATAACTTGGACTTGGAAGGTTGTGTTTGGTTTACGAATGACGTTAATGGAAATGTGGATTAGGATGGGAAAGATGCTTACTAAACTCCTTGAAAAGTTATCTATGCTTTACTTGTTTCTACTGCTTTCGAATCTACTTATGATACTTGTTAAATGTTGTTTACTGCAAAAATACCTTGAGCCACTCCTTTGCATTAAGCCATGCATGTAGTATATTAGCTGCATTCTGTGCATGACTTGCTGAGTACCAAGTACTCACCCTTGCCACAATACAACACCAGTTGAAGAGGAGACTACACCAGCTTTGGAGGAGGAGCTCCAAGAGGAACCGTCTACATAGGGAGCGAGCCCAGTCAGTTGCCTGTGGTATACTGGATGGCGCAACGAAGTTATCTTATTTTTCCGCTGCTACTATTATTTCTCTCTTAAATAAGTTTCGCCCTGCGAGGCGTACATTTGTAACTTGACCATAAGGTCGAGTAACCAGTTTGACTATTTAATTAAAGTACTTTACTAGTATCGAGTGGTATGATTGTGATATTTACCGATGTTAAGACTGTGTGCACTAGCGCGTTCCTGGACTAGTGCTGAATACACAGAGGGTCCAGATTTGCAAATTCGGGGTCCCGACAGAGGTGGTATCAGAGCCATACTGACTGTAGGCTCACCCCTAGCTAGAATGGTCGTAGTGAGGATAAAACCTATTTTCTAAAAAGGTTAAAAATTTGTCAAGATAAGAAACGACATCTCAACTTATCCCATTCTCTCTTTCTTGTCTCTTGCTAAATTTTTCCTTACCTTGTCAGGATTTAAAAATTTGGAGTTCTTACGTGAGCACTCTTGTGACAGATGGAGGGAGAGTTCAACTACGTCGACCTGGAGGTTGGTCACGCCGCAGAACTTTGGCGTATGCTACAGACTCTCGGAGATTTTGAGAAGCCGCAATACCAAGTGGAAGTAATCAGACAAGCAGGATTGATCAAGGCTTGTGACGTGAAGATTGTGGTACCTGCTAGGAAGAAGGGCCCAGGCAATCGCCCGATACCTTTACCGCCAGGAGGTCTACAATGCAGATGGGTATCCAAGAAGTATCACGACGAGCAATGCGGCACATTACCCGCATCTACGCCAGAGAGTTGGAGAGCACGGTGTTCCGATATCATCCGCGCAGCAATAACCTTCTTGACCCGAAGGCGATTCAGGATGAGGATGCCATGGTCACACAGTTGGCACGACTTGTTGTCGCCCAGGAGGATGTACTCGATGATACAAGCAAAGAGCTACAGAAGGCCCGAAAGGAGATCATGACAGAGAAGAACAGATGGCGGGAAGCTCAAGAGTATGTGTCACACCTTCTGCAAAGGATTGGAGAGTTGGAGATGGCTTTGTACGGACCAGAACCAGAGCGATTTCCGAGCTACACGAGCGAATCCGGAGGAGTCGGATCTCGATGAGGACACCGCTTCTTTGACTACCACAGATGACACGATTCTTTGGACATGGCAATCGTTTCGCGCCTATGCCGCAGCATCCGTACCCAGGCCGTGGAGGTTTTCTCGATGAGTGAGCGTAGGTTCTATAGTGAGACTCCTTCGCCGAGTCGCGTCATAAAATAAAGAGTCACCCTTTAGGCGTTAGACTCCAGTGTTGGTTCGATTTGGATTTTCATTGCTTGCTGAGTGTGCAGTATGTGTTGCAAGGCCCTTAGGCGTTGTAAGCAACCATACCAAGTTACTATTGATTAAAATAATAAAGTTAGACCTTAAAGTTACACCTTTCGCCCCGCATAAGTTCCATATTACTTGTCTATTCTTGTTTCCCTCTCATCTCTAAAACCTAGAGCAAATCGACAGATGGTGAACACCCGCGGAAACCTTGGAAGCAATGGGAGTGGTTCTCGCCCAACAGAAAACCTCAATGATGGAGCACCAGCACCGCCACTAGATATGCAGAATTTCGGAGCTTTTCTCGCTGCTCAGACTCAGTTGATGCATGCTATGATGCAACAGATGCAACACGTCACTGCTCAGGCCACTGCTAATCAAGTTAATCAGGGACAACGCCAAAATACAAGACTGTCAGAGTTTATGAGGACTCACCCACCCACTTTCTCTGGGAATGCCAATCCATTGGAGGCCGATGATTGTTAAGGTCAATAGAGAGGAAGCTACACATTGCTCAATGCATGGGAAATGAGAAGGCACTCTACGCTTCTCATCAGTTGGAAGGAACAGCCGCCAAATGGTGGGAGAACTTCTGCGCCACGCAAGTGAACCCTCAGGACATCACTTGGGAAGAGTTCACAGCTGCATTCCGTTAGTATCACGTGCCTGAAGGAATCATGGATCTTAAGAAGGAGGAGTTCAGAGCACTGAAGCAAGGTAATCAGCCAGTGGCCGACTACCTGAACAAGTTCACACAGCTTGCTCGCTACGCACCTGAGGATGTAGCGATAGATAAAGCCAGACAGTCTCGCTTCATGAAGGGACTTAACTCAGGACTACAAGTAGGACTGATCACCCACACCTTTCCAGATTTCCAAGAGTTGGTGAATAAGGCGCTTATTCTTGAGGACAAGCGCAAGGAACTAGATGAGAACAGGAAGCACAGAATGCAACAGCAGGGATCACGCCAGGGAACGCAACAGCGCCTGAGAGTTGCACCAAATCAGTTTTTCATATTCCAGCCACAAAATGCAACAAGGACACCGTCACCAGCACCAAGACCCGTCAATCAGAACTACCAGACCCCAGCCCCCGCTAGAAACACCGCTTCAGGCAGTCAGCAAGGAACAGTGAGACGCTGCTACAACTGCAACGAGCCAGGACACTTTGCCAACAGTTGTCCAAAGAAGACAGCAGGAGTGACCCCAGTTCGCTTCAATCTAGGATCCACCCTAGTTAAGACGCCAGCACCAGGAGCCACATCCCAGACTGTGGTGAGAGGCCGAGTCAACCATGTCACCGCGGATGCACTGCAGAATGCTATGGACGTCGTACTGGGTAAGTTGCTAGTCAACTCGATACACCTGCTTGATTTTGTTTGATTCTGGAGCTTCACATTCGTTTGTTTCGCAAGGCTTTGCTGCTAAAAATGATTTGGGGATTGCAAGACTTAAATGCATGCTTTTAGTTCAAACCCCTGGTTCCGAACTCCGAACGAAAGTAGGATGTTCCGGGGTGAGAATACTAATAGATGCGATAGAATTCCTAGCGAACCTTATTATTTTGGAGACCCAGACCTTAGATGTCATTTTGGGAATGGATTGGTTATCCAAGCACAAGGCCGTATTGGATTGTGGACGAAGAACTATCTCAGTTGAGAGCCCGTGTGGAAAGAAAGTGGAGTTTCGAGCTACTGCAATTAGAGATGGACAGTTGATGGTTAACAGTACCAAGGCAATCAGCATAGAAGATGTCTTAGTAGTGAATGAGTACCCAGATGTTTTTCCTAAAGATCTACCTGGTATGCCACCGGACTGGGACATAGAGTTTGTGATAGAGCTTGTACCTGGTACAGCACCGATAGCAAAGAGACCTTATCGGATGTCCACCGAGGAATTGGTAGAGATGAAAAAGCAACTTGAAGAGTTAATGGAGAAATGATTTATCAGACCGAGTTCGTCGCCATGGGGAGCACCAGTTTTGTTTGTCAAGAAGAAGGACAGGAGTTTCAGGATGTGCATTGACTACCGTGCACTCAATGAAGTCACCGTGAAGAATAAGTATCCGCTACCCAGGATTGATGATTTGTTTGACCAGCTGAGAGGAGCTGGAGTTTTCTCCAAGATTGATCTGAGATCGGGATACCATCAGTTGAAGATCCGATCAGAGGATATTCCGAAGACCGCATTCTCGTCAAGATATGGACATTACGAGTTCTACGATTATGTCCTTCTTGGTCGACGAATGCGCCAAAGATATTTCATGAATATGATGAATAAGGTGTTCATGGAATATTTGGACAAGTTTGTTGTTGTGTTCATTGATGATATCCTAATCTACTCCAAGACAGAGGAAGAACATGCCAAACACTTGAGGCGAGTTTTGGAAAAGGCGAGGAACAAAGCAACTCTTCGCCAAGTTCAGCAAGTGTGATTTTTGGAAGGACAAGGTGGAGTTCCTCGGACATGTAATGACCGCAGAAGGAGTCGCCGTTGATCCAAGCAAGGTAGAAGCTATGTTACATTGGGAGCAGCCGAAGACTGTGACCCAGATCCGGAGTTTCCTTGGAATGGCGAGGATACTATCGCCGTTTCATTGAAGGCTTTCGACAATTGCGAGACCTCTTACGCAATTGCTGAAAAAGGAGAAGAAGTTTGCATGGGCGCTTGAGAATGTGAGAAAGGATTTGAGCTGAAGAAGCGATGGACATCGGCACCGGTGTTAGTTCTACTGATGTTAATCAAAGCTTTGATATTTATTGTGACGCATCGCGCCAAGGACTTGGATGTGTCTTGTCTGAGAATGGAAAGGTCGTCGCTTATGCATCAAGGCAGTTGAGGCCGCATGAGGAAAATTATCCGACGCATGACCTAGAGTTAGCTGCCGTAGTGCATGCCTTGAAGATATGGCGTCACTATCTGATCGGGAACAGATGTGAAGTGTATACGGATCATAAGAGTCTTAAGTACATCTTCACCCAATCAGACTTGAATATGAGGCAGAGGAGATGGTTAGAGTTGATCAAGGACTACAATGTTGGAATCCATTACCATCCCGGGAAGGCCAACGTAGTAGCCGATGCTCTGAGTCGGAAAAGCCATACTGTGAGTATGTTGCTAGCCACAAGTCAGGATGAGCTATGTGAGGATTTCCAGAGAATGAAAATTGAGGTGGTACCTAGCGGATTCTTGGCCGCATTGGAAGTGAAGCCTACCCTAGAGGATCAGATCCGAGAAGGACAGAAGGATGATGACAAGATCCGCAGGATTAAGTTCATCAAGGAGGAAGGCAAGGCAGAGGACTTCAAGTTGGATGAGCAAGCCACGTTATAGATGAAGGATCACATTTGTGTGCCGAACAAAAAGGTGCTGAAGCAGTTGATTCTAGAAGAAGCCCATGACTCGAAGTATTCAATTCATCCTGGAAGCGCCAAAATGTATCAGGATTTGAAGGAAAGATTTTGGTGGCCGAGCATGAAGCGTGAAGTCGCCGAGCATGTTGCATTGTGCGACGTATGCCAGAGAGTCAAGGCAATGCATCAGAGACCAGCAGGATTGCTACATCCGCTGAAAATACCTGAGTTGAAGTGGGAGGAAATCGGAATGGATTTCATTACCGATTTGCCTAAGACTCAAGGAGGTTATGACTCCATATGGGTTATAGTGGATCGCTTGACCAAAGTAGCCCATTTTATCCCCGTAAAGACAACTTACACGGGAGATAAGTTAGCAGAGTTGTACATGATCAGGATCGTCTGTTTGCACGGAGTGCCAAAGAGGATTGTATCGGACAGAGGTACCCAATTTACCTCAAGGTTCTGGAATAAGTTGCATGAAGCCATGGGAACCCGTTTGAACTTCAGTACAGCCTATCATCCACAGACGGATGGACAGACCGAAAGAGTCAACCAGATTCTGGAGGATATGTTAAGAGCATGTGCATTGGCTTATGCTACCTCTTGGGATAAGAGTTTGCCGTATGCCGAGTTCAGTTACAATAATAGTTACCAGGCTAGTTTACAGATGTCACCTTTTGAGGCACTGTATGGTCGACCCTGTCGGACGCCATTGAATTGGAATGAGACCGGCGAGCGCCGTGTCTTCGGGCCTGATATTCTTCAAGAAGCTGAAGAGCAGATTGCCATGATTAGGGAAAGGTTGAAGATAGCCCAATCACGACAGAAGAGTTATGCTGACAATCGTCGCCGGGACTTGAGTTTTGAACCAGAAGACTTTGTATACCTCAGAGTTACGCCTCTCAGGGGAGTTAAGAGGTTCCATGCTAAAGGGAAACTCGCACCCCGTTATGTTGGACCATTTAAGATTTTGAGCCGTAGAGGCGAAGTTGCTTACCAGCTAGAGCTACCACAGTCGTTAGCAGGAGTACATGACGTGTTCCACATGTCCCAGTTGAAGAAGTGTCTCCGTGTACCTGAGGAACAGACACCGCTAGAGTCAATTAAGTTGCAAGAAGATTTGACTTACAAGGAGCATCCCGTGAAGATTCTAGACACAATGGATCGAGAGACGAGGAACAAGTCAACCCGTTTCTGTAGAGTTCAGTGGAGCAATCATGAAGAAAGCGAAGCGACTTGGGAGCGCGAAGAGGATTTGAAGAAAGAGTTTCCGAACCTATTCCTAAGTTAGCCCTGAATCTCGGGGACAAGATTCTATTAAGGGGGGAGGTTTGTAACACCCCAAAATTTTGCTTTTCTTAAATTTATGTGTGATTTGGCACTTTTGTGAATTTTTGGAATTTTCTGGAATTTATTTGGATTTATTTGGAATTTATTTGAATTTATTCCATTTTGAAATAATTAAAGAATTAAACTTTGCAAATAAAATTTTGTTGGAAATATTTTATTTGAGTCCAAAATGATCCAAAATATTTTCCAGAATTTTTCTGGAATTTTTCTGAGTCTTTTACTATTTTTAATGAATTAAATGAATTACTGGTAATTATTTTAAATATTAAATCGCTGGAAATTCGAGTTGGGTCAAGTACTACTCATCCGACCGAGTCGGAACCCGAGTCGGACTCGAGTCCGACCCGAGCCAGTTGACTCGACCAAACCTGCTCCTAACCCTAATCAATCCCAACCGTTGGATCGGGATCCAACGGTCAAGATCGTTCCGTACCGGTTCGAGTCGTAACCGGACCGAATCCGGTTTCGATCGTGCGATCGTGGCCGTTGATCGCACCACGTGGACGGTCGACCGTCGTCGTCCCCGCCGGATCCGAGCCGGACTCCGCCGCCGCGCCCGCCGCCGTGTGGTTCTAGGTTTCCTGATTCCACGCGAAAGCCGAGGCTATTTAATGCCCGGATCACACCCCGAGGACCACCTTGACCTTGCGCAGCCGTTGCCCTAGCCGTCGCCGCGGTGCTTACAGCAGCGCCCAATCGCTCGCCGGAGTTATAGCACTCCTCCGCCGCGTTTTCCGTCCTCTCCGTCGTCATCCGCCGTCTCTGTCACCGTTGAGTCCAGATCCGGAAGCCAGGCCAAAGCGCGCACCCGGGAGGCCAACTCACTTCGCCGGAATCGCATCCGAACGCCGTTCGGGAGGTTGCCGTCTTCGTCTCCGGCCAGGCCAGCGCCGCCGCGTCGCCATCAACCTAGCGAGCTCGGACAACCGTCCGATCAAGATCGAACGCACACGGTGAGCCCACGTTCTCCCCCAAACCCAGGAACCAGATCAGATCCGGACCGTCGGATCAAGATCCAACGGCCCACGATCATCACGTGCGGTAGTAGTGTTAGCGTAGGGTTAGATCTGGACCGTCCGATCTAGATCGAACGGCCCACGATCACCGTGTAGTTTTCAACGTGTTAACCCTGGATCTAATCACGGCCGTTGATTTTCAAATCAACGGACACAATCGCGCCACGTGTCCAGGGAGCCGAACCGCCGCGCCATGCGGGCGTGCGCGTGGGTCACTGACACGCCGGGCTCGCGTGTCAGCGACAGCACCGTGACGTCACCCATGACGTCATCGATGGGTCCCACCTGTCAGCACCGTGGGCTGAGCCCCGCTGACGTCAGCAATGACGTCACCCGAGTGGTCCCACCTGTCAGCGACACATGGAGCCGTGGACCGGGTCCACGGTGAACCCAAGCCGAGCGTGGACCGAGTCCATGGACCGGCTAACGTCAGCCGACCAATCCAGCGCTGACACGTGTCCTTGCTGACGCAATAATTAATTTCCGAAAAAGAAAATGATTTATTAATTCGAAATAATGATTTCAGATTTTGTTTCAAACTTCAAATGCTTATAACTTTTGCGTTTCAACTCCGATTTGAGTGATTCAAATTTCTAAATTTGTATAAAATTGAGATCTACCTAATTATGAATTTTATTTAATTTTTGGACTAAAGTTTTTCTCTGTAAAATTATTTAATTGATTATTTAAACTTTAAATAATCATAACTTTTGCATTTTAACTCCGAATTTGACGATTCCAGTTCCTAAAAATTCGTAAAATTGTGTTCTCTCTGTTTATGGATTTTATTTGGATGTTTGGACAGTTTTTGCCTATTTTTTATTCGTGTATTGCTATTTGCACGCTTTACGGGTAGACGTTGAAGTGCCGGAGGGATTCGAAGGAGAAGTATTGACTCAGGATCCAACTCAAGACCAAGAACAAGTACTTTTTGAAGGCAAGTTGTGCTTTGACCATGTTGATCCTATTTTGGTTCAAATTATTGCATGCTAGTTCAATTAGAAAATACTTTATTTAAATATGGGAAATTAGATAAATGCCAAATTGCTGTATGACACCTTGACTACTTAAGTATGTGCCATGACCCTTGTCACCCTAGTTGTGGTTTACTAGTTGGACATTATTAAACTGCCAACATGGGTTTTAGACCGTTGTAGTATACTGCTTAGACCTGCTACGTGCTCATGACATGATTTTGGACAATCAAATGTTAATATTGACTTAATGATATATTGAACCTGTTTTGGAAAGGTATCATGTGATGTTGATGGCACGTGGTGCATGGTAATCAACTGGGGTTTGATAAATAGTTTTTCAACCGGGGCATGTGGCAAGAATGATCAGGTGGGCCAGTTGTGGCACTAGGGATGTTGATTTGGTTCTTCGGGTAGTCTTGCCCTGGTCACCCTAAGGACTTAACCTTGCAAGCCTTTGAACTGGGTCTAACATGCAACCACATGTCTCAGAATGGGACGGACCTAGTTGACTAAGATGCTAATAACATACCTGGGACCTCGGGAGGTCAACTACACCCTTTGTGTAAGTTGTGCGGGGGCGTCTGGGTGAGGCCAGTACCCATCTAACGGTTGGTTGGCCTAAACTTCGCCTTAGCTAAGGGAAGGGTTAGTGTGCAACAACCGGGAGGACCACTTGTATTGTTAGAAGTTTCCGAAAGACTTTATTACTGAACTCGCCTTTGTGGTGTTTGATCAGTATCTTGTGGGTAAAGTGCATAACCTCTGCAGAGTGTACAATCTATTCGAATAGCCGTGTCCGCGGTATTGGACATCGCTCGGGAATTACAGTCAAGGGTTAGACTTTCTTGAAAATAACTTGGACTTGGAAGGTTGGGTTTGGTTTACGAATGACGTTAATGGAAATGTGGATTAGGATGGGAAAGATGCTTACTAAACTCCTTGAAAAGTTATCTATGCTTTACTTGTTTCTACTGCTTTCGAATCTACTTATGATACTTGTTAAATGTCAAGCATCGCAAAAATACCTTGAGCCACTCCTTTGCATTAAGCCATGCATGTAGTATATTAGCTGCATTCTGTGCATGACTTGCTGAGTACCAAGTACTCACCCTTGCCACAATACAACACCAGTTGAAGAGGAGACTACACCAGCTTTGGAGGAGGAGCTCCAAGAGGAACCGTCTACTTAGGGAGCGAGCCTAGTCAGTTGCCTGTGGTATACTAGATGGCGCCACGAAGTTATCTTATTTTTCCGCTGCTACTATTATTTCTCTCTTAAATAAGTTTCGCCCTGCGAGGCGTACATTTGTAACTTGACCATAAGGTCGAGTAACCAGTTTGACTATTTAATTAAAGTACTTTACTAGTATCGAGTGGTATGATTGTGATATTTACCGATGTTAAGACTGTGTGCACTAGCGTGTTCCTGGACTAGTGCTGAATACACAGAGGGTCCGGATTTGCAAATTCGGGGTCCCGACAACTTAGCAAATAATTACTGCTCTCGCAACTTCTTAAGAACTAGCCACAGATGCTTGGTGTGTTCTTCTCTCATCTTAGAGTAGACCAGAATATCATCAACGAACACGACGACAAACTTATATAAATACTCCATGAAAACTTTATTCATCATATTCGTGAAGTATGCTAGTGTCGGCGTATTCTACACCAGGGTACTCTCTTCGCCCTTAAAAAAGGGTGTGTAGGGCCCCATCTGGCGAGCGGCTCTTCGCCAAAAGCCCTCCTCGCTCCCAAGCCCTCCTCGCGGGGCGAGGAGGCCCACGTGGCGACGTGGCGACCAGCGCTCCCAAGCCCTCCTCGTGGGGTGAGGAGGCCCACGTGGCGTCACGGGACGTAAAGCTGAAGAAGGCTTTGCCCAGAAGCCTCCCATGGAGCATGGTGTCAGGGCATTTAATGCGGGGCATGGCGACAGACCCTTTCCATGGCATACCACGTCTAACCCGTCATGGGAAGCGCGCAGCCCTGACGGCTCGTGATGTAGCGGCACAAAGAGGGAGGCCCCAAGATGGGATGGCATTAATGAACTATAATTAATGAGCCGCACAACGGCATAGTGTTGCCCCCCACTTGCCCAAACTGGTCGGGGGTATGTAAGGGAGGTTTGGTGCATGGCGAAGGGGATCGGGTGGTGGAAGAACGCAATGTGAGATCGTAGGAAGGGAGGAAACCCTCGACCAGAGTCCGGTTGAGGGAAACGGAGGTTCCGAGAGGGAAACTCATTTTTTCAAGGGTAACAAAGACTTAAGGCAGGATGTAGGGCTATTACCCACCTTGGGGGCCCGAACCTGGGTAAATCAAGTGTGTCTACTGTTTATCTTCTCCGGGACGGCAGGGAGAGAGCGATCAGGTTAAGTCTCCGCTAAGCACACCCCCAAACCGAACTAAAACCTCCCTCGCGGGAGGATCCTATCGTGAAAAATGCCGACAGGGGCACGCCAGGTAGGGGTGTGCAGTTGGCTTACACCGGTCTGACTCCAGCCATTCCCGGCGAACTTTGTTAAAGGTCCGTCCATCAGGAGGATGGCGGGTTCGCATACGACACCACCAATAGCGGCCGGAGCTGTCAACGCTCCAGTAGCGTCCCCTCGCTCTCCCCGGGCGATTGGCGTTTCTACGCCACTTCCTACCGGGGGCGCCGAGGCCTCTCGAGGGGCCGTCGGGCCCCCGGTTCGTCGTCGACTAGTGTGGGAAGAGGCCCCCCCGGCCCACAACTTGCGCGCGGTGTGTCTCCTGTGGAGTCATCCACCTGTGGAGCTCGCTAGAGACAACCCCGCTGCACCCTGGCTCCGGGATGTGGTCCGCCTTGTGGAGGCGGCCCAGCTTCGAGTGGGGGCTTCCGATCGGTCTCCGACCAACGGGACTTCCCCCTCGAAGGGGCACGGTCACTCTTCCTGGCCCTCAAGCTGCCCAGGCGAGAGGCGTGTTGGCCAGAAGGGCCCAAGTAGGCTCCCTGGTCCCGTTTGGGGCCTCGGGGTTTTGGGGGATCATCCCAGGGGGCTCCGGCGATAACGCAGCGGCGATTCTCATTGCCGCTAGCGTGGTCACCATTCCCAAGATTCTGAATGCACTCTGCGTATGATCTCCGGGAGCCAGACTCCCTCCCAGGATCCCCCCGCTTGGAGCTCGGAGGAAGTTCATTCGTCTCGCTCCCCGGGGACCCATCTTCAGCGAACCCCCGCGCATTCTGCGCGTCGAGACGCCGAAGCTGAGGACGACTCCCCTTACAGCGCGGGATGCCAGGCGTTCACCCGACAGCTACGTCGTGTGGCGTGGCCCAGCAGGTTCCGCCCGGCGTCCCTCGAGAAGTATGACGGCACCACCAATCCAGAGGAGTTCTTGCAAATTTACACCACGGTGGTGCGTGCCGCAGGCGTGTCCGATAGGGTCATGGCAAATTACTTTCTCACAGCCTTAACCGGATCCGCCGATCCTGGTTGTTGAACCTTCCGCGAGGATCAATCTCCTCGTGGGAAGAGATGTGCGGCGTTTTCGTCGCCAACTTCCAGGGGTCCTACATACAGCCGGGTGTGGAGGATGACCTCCATGCCCTCGAGCAAAAAAGAGGGGAATCGTTGCGCGACTTCGTTCGGCGCTTTAGCCACTATCGCAATACGATTCCCTGAATTTCACAACAGTCGATCGTCATTGCCTTTCGAAGGGGCATGCGGGACACCAAGATGCAGGAGAAGTTGGCTACCCGCGACATCACCACTACCTCGGAGCTCTTCTCTCTCGCACACCGATGTGCGAGAGCAGCAGAGGCTCGAGGACCCGCGCCAATCCCCACGGCGCCCCGAGGCAAGAACAAAGCCGGCCCTTCGTGGGACCCCGGCTCCGCGACCAAGAAGATGAAGTAGCGCGACGCAGACGAGACCAGGCGGGTCTTGGCCGCCGAGCGCCCGCGTCGGGACAACCGGCCCAAGAGATCCGACCGTCCTGATCGGCGGGATGACCGTCCTGGCCAGGGGCGCGACCGCCTTGACCAGCGGGATGACCGCCATGTTCGCCGCCCCGATGGCCATGAAGACGACGGGGGCAAACCCTTCTGCCCAATCCACCAAACCCGCTCGCACGACTTGGCGCGTTGTCAAGTCGTGACCAAGAATGTGGAGCAGCGACTGAAGGATCGCTGCCCACGATAAGACAAAGATGAAGACTCTGCCCCGTTGGGATTCCAGCAGGCGGACCGTACCGTGGCGTACATCAATGGTGGATCCACCACCTATCCCTCCAACACGGCATTCAAACGACAGTGGAGGGAGGTGTACACCGCGGGGACAAGCTCAGGAGTGTGCCGAACGCTGAAATGGTCGGAGGAGCCGATCACCTTCTGTCTGGCCGATCATCCTGAGAGTACTGCTGGCCTGGGTTGCCTTCCGCTCGTCGTCTCGCCCATGGTTCAGAATGTGAAGCTGGGACGGGTACTGCTGGTCGAAGGAAGTTCAATTAACCTCCTGTCTGGCCGGGCCTTTCACAAGCTCCAGATCCCCCTCCAGGAAATGGAGCCTACTTTGCCTGTCTTCGGCATCGCCCCGGGGGCTGGCTTGGTGCCCCTGGGATGAGTGCGCCTTCGCATCACCTTCGGAAAGGAAAGCAACTACCGCACAGAGATGGTAGACTTCGAGGTCGTCGACTTCGACCTCCCGTTCAACGCCTTGCTTGGCCGACCTGCTTTGGCTAAGTTCATGGCGGTAACCCATTACGGCTACATGGTGGTGAAGATTCCGGGACCCGCTGGTCCCATCACCATCCAGGTGGACAAGGCAGAAGCCTTACGCTGCCACAAGGATTCGATGGATATGGACGTGGTCGGCGCCACCTGCTCTGGCCGTAATGAGGTAGCATCCCCCGGTGCCCCTCAGGCGGAGAACCGCACCTCACCCGCCTCGGCCGGTGACCTGCTAGCGATGTCCCTGAGGGTGAGCGAGACTGGGAAGAGAGTCTCCATTGGCGCCAGCCTCAGCGCCAAATAGGAAGACGCGCTCGTCACCTTCCTCCGGTCTAATTCCGACGTGTTTGCTTGGCACCCGTCCGATATGACCGGGTCCCCAGGGAGGTGATCGAGCACCGGTTGGTGACACTGCCCAGCGTGCGGCTTATCCGGCAGAAAATACGGAGTCAGGCCCCCGAGCAGCAAGATGCCATCCGGCAGGAGGTAGTGAAATTGCTGAGTGCAGGGATTATTCGTGAGGTCTCTCACCCTGAGTGGCTCGCCAACCCTGTACTCGTAAGGAAGTCCAATGGGAAGTGGCGAATGTGTGTCGACTTCATCGACCTCAACAAAGCCTGCCCGAAGGACCCTTACCCACTGCCTCGAGTTGATCTCATTGTCGACTCGACCGCAGGCTGCGAACTGATGTGCTTTCTAGATGCGTATTCCGGGTACCATCAGATTAGCATGGCCCCTGAAGACGAAGAGAAGACCGCATTCGTCACCCCTATGGGCGTTTATTGCTATATCAAAATGCCATTTGGGTTGAAGAATGCGGGTTCAACCTACCAGCGCGCCATGCAAGCTACGTTCCGCCCCCAAATCGGGCGCAACCTGGAGGTGTATGTGGACGACCTGGTAGTGAAGACCAAGAAGGGTGAAGGAATCATTGAATACCTGGAGAAAACCTTCGCAAACGTTTGGAAGAATGGGTTGAAGCTCAACCCCGAGAAGTGTGTGTTCGGTGTGCCTTCCGGGAAGTTGTTGGGGTTCCTTGTATCCAGTCGTGGTATCGAGGTTAACCCCGACAAGATAGCGGCGATCGAGCATATGAAGCCGCCTGCTCGACTCAAACAAGCTAAGTGCTTGGCGGGTCGACTGGCCTCCCTCAGGCATTTCGTCGCCCGGTTGGGACAAAGAAGCCTGCCTCTGTTCAAGCTGCTCAGGAAGACTAATCACTTTGAGTGGACGAAGGAAGCTCAACAGGCCTTTGAAGACTTAAAGCAGTACCTCTCCTCACCCCTAGTACTGGTCGTCCCTCAGGCCGGCGAGCAGTTGCTCTTGTACATAGCTACCACCCCTGCAGTGGTGAGCGCGGTGCTGGTGGCATAGAGGGACAATGTCCAGAAGCTAGTTTACTTCGTCAGCAAGGTGCTGCATGACGCGGAAACTCGATATTCGTAGGACTTGAAGATGCTATACGATGTCCTGGTGGCATCCAGGAAGCTGCGGCATTACTTTCAGGGGCGAGAAGTAGTGGTCGTTACGGCCTACCCGTTGAGGGAGATCCTCCACGACCGGGAAGCGGAGGGCCGTATCGCCAAGTGGTCGGTGGAACTTGGAGAGTTTTGCCTCAAGTTTGTCCCCCGCACCGCCATCAAGAGTCAAAAGTTGGCGGAGTTCGTTGCTGAATGGACTCCCGCCGCTTTGGAGAATGAAAAAGACCCCGCGCCTTCCCCCTGGACGCTATTCTTCGACGGCTCCTTCAGGCTCGAAGGGGTGGCGCTGGGGTGGTCCTGATCACCCCAACTGGTGACGTCCTCCGGTACGTAATCGTCCTCGACTTCAAGGCCACCAACAACATCGCTGAGTACGAAGGGCTGCTAGCAGGACTGCGCGCCACTGCAGCTTTGGGAAATCGACGCCTTCAAGTCAAGGGAGATTCTCTCTGGTGATCAACCAAGTGCGCAAGGAATTCCAATGCTTCGACCCAATCATGGCTGCCTACCTGTCGAAAGTTTGGAGATTGGAGCGTCGCTTCGATGGATTGGATTTTACCCATATCCCTCAACGTGGCAACCATCTGGCGTACGAGCTATCTCAGCTCGCGTCGTCCAGATCATCCGTTCTGACCGGAGTCTTTGAAGAAAGACTATCTTGGCCGTCTGTTGCAACCCCCGGCGAGGGCGGGAACAACGCCGAGAGTCCGGTTGGAGCCTTCGAAGGGAGGTCCCCTAGACCGTCCACTACAGCCCCTGAACAAGGTAGTGCAACGGGGCGTGTCCGGTAGGGGCCTTCGAAGGAGGTCCATTGTGAGCCACCACCGATGCACCTAAACAAGGATGCGCGGTGGTGCAGCTCTGACCCGGGACCTCGTGAGAGGACCTTTGTGGTCATCTATTGTAGCCCCTGAACAAAGTAGGAATGACAGTGCACTACCGGTCGGTGACCTCGGAGGAGGACATTCGTGTCCGTCCATTGTAGAACCTGAAAAAGGCACACGTAATGGTGATGCAGCAGTCAGAGCTCTCAAGAGAGAGCCATCACAACCGCCCGCCGTCGCAGCCCCTGAACAAGGTAGGAGCGGCGGTGTTCATCCGGTCGGGGCCCTCGGAGGAGGACCAACGCGACTGTCCGATGCCGCCCCTGTCCCAGGGGGCCGCGGCGAAGGTGTTCATCCGGTCGAGGGCTGCAAAGGGTGCCTACCTCGATCGTCCATTATCGCCCCCGGGTTTGATGGGGACAATGGTGCTGGTGTAATAGCCCCCGATGTCGAAGTGTGGCGAGCAGCCCCCGGCATTGGTGAGTGGCGTTCTGCTTCCGAAGGTGGCGAGCGGCCTGGGGCCCGCCTTTCCAGGACAGAGAGCACCGGCCCCGCTACGGCGGCTCTAGGGGAAACGCTCGCCCAAGCGGAGTGATGGGGGTGTAAAGGGATGCTGTCGGGACCCCGAATTTGCAAATCCGGACCCTCTGTGTATTCAACACTAGTCCAGGAACGCGCTAGTGCACACAGTCTTAACATCGGTAAATATCACAATCATACCACTCGATACTAATAAAGTACTTTTATTTAAATAACCAAACTGGTTACTCAACCTTATGGTCAAGTTACAATATATGCCTCACAGGGCGAATCTTATTAAGAGAGAAATAGTAGCAGCGGAAAATAAGATAACTTCGTGGCGCCATTGTCGGGACCCCGAATTTGCAAATCCGGACCCTCTGTGTATTCAGCACTAGTCCAGGAATGCGCTAGTGCACACAGTCTTAACATCGGTAAATATCACAATCATACCATTCGATATTATCAAAGTACTTTATTTAAATAACCAAACTGGTTACTCGACCTTATGGCCAAGTTACAAATATATGCCTCGCAAGGCGAAACTTATTAAAAGAGAGATAATAGCAGCGGAAAATCAAATAGCTTCGTGGCGCCATCCAGTATACCACAGGCAATGGCGGGCTCGCTTCCCTAAGTAGACGGATCCTCTTGGAGTTCCTCCTCCAAAGCTGGCGTAGTCTCCTCTTCAACTGATGTTGTGTTGAGGCAAGGGTGAGTACTTGGTACTCAGCAAGTCATGCACAGAATGCAAGCTAATATACTATATGCATGGCTTGGTACAAAGGAATAGCACAAGGTATATTTGCAGTAAACAGCATTTGACAAGTAATATAAGTAGATTCGAAAGCAGTAGAAATAAGTAAAGCATAAATAACTTTTCAAGAAGTTTAATAAACATTTTTCCCCATCCTAAACCACATTTCCATCATCTTCATTATTAAACCAACCCAACCTTTCAAACCAAAGTTATTTTTGAGAAAATCTAACCCTTGACTGTAATTCCCGAGCGATGTCCAATACCGCGGACACGGCTATTCGAATAGATTCTAAACTCTGCAGAGGTTATGCACTTTACCCACAAGATACAGTCAAACACCACAAAGGCGAGTTCCTCAGTAACAAAGTCTTTGAAACCTCTAACAATACAAGTGGTCCTCCCGGTTATTGCGCACTAACCCTTCCCTTCGCTAAGGCGAAGTCTAGGCCAATCAACCGTTAGATGGGTACTGGCCTCGGCCCGATGCGCTCCCCGTACAACATACACAACGGGTGTAGTTGACCTCCACGAGGTCCCACAGTGCGTTATTAGCAACTTAGTCAACTAGGTCCGTCCCATTACAGACATGTGGTTGCACGTTAGACCCGATTCAAAGGCTTGCAAGGTTAAGTCCTTAGGGTGACCAGGCAAGACTACCCGAAGAACCAAATCAACATTCCCAATGCCACAACTTGCCCACCTGATTACTCTTGCCACATGCCCCGGTCAAAAACTGTTTATCAAACCCCAGTTGATTACCATGCACCACGTGCCATCAACATCACATGATACTTTTCCAAAACAGGTTCAATATATCATTAAGTCAATATTAACATTTGATTGTCCAAAATCATGTTATGAGCACGTGTGAGTCTAAGCAGTATACTACAACGGTCTAAAACCCATGTTGGCAATTTAATAATGTCCAACTAGTAATCCACAACTAGGGCGACAAAGGGTCATGGCACATACTTAAGTAATCAAGGTGTCATACAGCAAATTGGTATTTACCTAACCCCCATGTTTAAACAAAGTATCTTTCTAATTGAACTAGCATGCAATAGTTTAAATCAAAATAGATTTCGAAATAGGATCAACATGGTCAAAGCACAACTTGCCTTCAAAAAGTACTTGCTCTTGGTCTTGAGTTGGATCCTGAGTCAATACTTCTCCTTCGAACCCTTTCGGTACTTCAACGTCTACTCGTAAAGCGTGCAAATAGCAAATACACCAATAAACAATAGGCAAAAAGTGTCCAAACATCCAAATAAAATCCATAAACAGAAAGAACATAATTTTATGGATTTTTAGAAACTGGAATCGTCAAATTTGGAGTTAAGGCCTTAAAAGTTATGATTATTTAAAGTTTAAATAATCAATTAAATAATTTTACAGAGAAAAACTTTAGTCCAAAAATTAAATAAAATTCATATTTAGGTAGATCTCAATTTTATACAAATTTAGAAATTTGAATCACTCAAATCGGAGTTGAAACGCAAAAGTTATAAGCGTTTGAAGTTTGAATCTAAATTTGAATCAATATTTCGAATTAATAAATCATTTTCTTTTTCGGAAATTAATTATTGCGTCAGCATGGACACGTGGCAGCCTCTGATTGGCCTGCTGACGTCAGCCGGTCCATAGACTTGGTCCACGCTCGGCTCGGGTCCACCGTGGACTCGGTCCACGACTCAACGTGTCACTGACATGTGGGCCCACTCGGGTGACGTCATCGGCGTCGGCGTCGGCGGCTCGGCCATGGTGTCGGCGGTGGGACCCACCGATGACGTCATGGGTGACGTCACGGTGCAGTCGCTGACACGCGGGCCCCGCGTGTCAGTGACCACGCACGCGCGCGTGGGCGCGGCGGTTCGGCTCCCTGGACACGTGGCGCAATCTCGACCGTTGATTTGAAATTCAACGGCCGCGATTAGATCCAGGGTTAACACGTTGAATCTACTCGATGATCGTGGGCCATTCGATCTAGATCGGACGGTCCAGATCTAATCCTATAATAATCACTACTACGGCACGTGGCGATTGTGAACCGTTGGATCTTGATCCAACGGTCGAATCTAATCGGGTTTGGAACACGTGAACTCACCTCAACCGCACGATCAAGATCGGACGGCGCCTGAAGTTCGCGAGGGTGATGGCGACGCGGCGGAGCTGCAGCCACCGGAGACGGAGACGACGACGAGCCCAACGGCGCTCCGGGGTCGTTCCGGCGAAGTGGGTGGTCTCTTCGGGTGCGTCTCGAAGCGGGGACTCCGGATCTGGGCTCCTTCTCGGCGGAAGACAACGGACGGCGGCGGAATCGGCGGTAAACCGCGGCGGTCACCTCCTCCAACTACGGCGAGCTCGTACGGGCAAACGGCGACGGCTCAGGCGAGATGGCTCGGGGGCACGGGTGCGCACAGATGAGGGCAACCTCGGGGCGTGACCAGGGCTTTTAAATAGCCTCGGCGTTCGTGCGGGACACGGAAACCTAGTTTCCCACGGCGGCGGGCACGGCGGCGGAGTCCGGCTCGGACTCGGTGGAGACGACGACGCACAGCCGTCCACGTGGCACGATCAACGGCCACGATCGCGTGGGCGCGATCGGATCCGGGCCGGATACGGCTCGAACCGGTACAGGCGGATCTCAGCCGTTGGATCTTGATCCAACGGTTGGGATCGATTAGGGTTTTGAGCTGGTTTGATCGAGTCACGTGGCTCGGGTCGGACTCGAGTCCGACTCGGGTTCCGACTCGGTCGGATGAACAGTACTCGACCCGAGTTGAATTTCCAGCGATTTAATATTTAAAATAATTTCCAGTAATTCATTTAATTCATTAAAAATAGCAAAAGACTCAGAAAAATTCCAGAAAAATTCTGGAAAATACTTTGGACCATTTTGGACTCAAATAAAATATTTCCAACAAAATTTTATTTGCAAAATTAAATTCTTTAATTATTTCAAAATGGAATAAATTCAAATAAATTCCAAATAAATCCAAATAAATTCCAGAAAATTCCAAAAATTCACCAAAGTGCCAAATCACACATGAATTTAAGAAAAGCAAAATTTTGGGGTGTTACAGCCATCCAGTATACCACAGGCAACTGACTGGGCTCGCTCAATAAGTAGACGGATCCTCTTGGAGCTCCTCCTCCAAAGCGGGTGTAGTCTCCTCTTCAACTGGTGTTGTAGGGTGGCAAGGGTGAGTACTTGGTACTCAGCAAGTCATGCCTGAGAATGCGAGGCTAATATACTATATGCATGGCTTGGTACAAAGGAATAGCTCAAGGTATATTTGCGATGCTTGACATTTGACAAGTAGTATAAGTAGATTCGAAAGCAGTAGAAACAAGTAAAGCATAAATAACTTTTCAAGAAGTTTAGTAAACATTTTTCCCATCCTAAACCACATTTCTAACATCATTGTCAATCCAACCCAACCTTTCAAGTCCAAGTTATTTTTGAGAAAATCTAACCCTTGACAGTAATTCCCGAGCGATGTCCAATACCGCGGACACGGCTATTCGAATAGATTCTACACTCTGCAGAGGTTATGCACTTTACCCACAAGATACAGTCAAACACCACAAAGGCGAGTTCCCGTAACAAAGTCTTTTGGAAACTTCTAACAATACAAGTGGTCCTCCCCGGTTATTGCACACTAACCCTTCCCTTAGCTAAGGCGAAGTCTAGGCCAATCAACCGTTAGATGGGTACTGGCCCCGACCCAGTGCGGCTCCCGCACAACTTACACAAAGGGTGTAGTTGACCTCCGAGGTCCCACAGGTACGTTATTAGCAACTTAGTCAACTAGGTCCGTCCCATTACAGACATGTGGTTGCACGTTAGACCCAGTTCAAAGGCTTGCAAGGTTAAGTCCTTAGGGTGACCAGGGCAAGACTACCCGAAGAACCAAATCAACATCCCCAATGCCACAACTGGCCCACCTGATTACTCTTGCCACATGCCCCGGTCGAAAACTATTTATCAAACCCCAGTTGATTACCATGCACCACGTGCCATCAACATCACATGATACCTTTCCAAAATAGGTTCAATATATCATTAAGTCAATATTAGCATTTGATTGTCCAAAATCATGTCATGAGCACGTAGCAGGTCTAAGCAGTATACTACAACGGTCTAAAACCCATGTTGGCAATCTAATAATGTCCAACTAGTAATCCACAACTAGGGTGACAAGGGGTTATGGCACATACTTAAATAATCAAGGTGTCATACAGCAAATTGGTATTTATCTAATCCCCCATATTTGAATAAAGTATTTTCTAATTGAACTAGCATGCAATAGGTTAAATCAAAATAGATTTCAAAATAGGATCAACATGGTCAAAGCACAACTTGCATTCAAAAAGTACTTGTTCTTGGTCTTGAGTTGGATCCTGAGTCAATACTTCTCCTTCGAATCCTTCCGGCACTTCAACGTCTACTCGTAAAGCGTGCAAATAGCAAATACACAAATAAACAATATGAAAAAAGTGTCCAAACATCCAAATAAAATCCATAAACAGAGAGAACATAATTTTATGAATTTTTAGAAACTGGAATCGTCAAATTCGGAGTTAAAACGCAAAAGTTATGATTATTTAAAGTTTAAATAATCAATTAAACAATTTTACAGAGAAAAACTTTAGTCCAAAAATTAAATAAAATTCATATTTAAGTAGATCTCAATTTTATACGAATTTAGAAATTTGAATCACTCAAATCGGAGTTGAAACGCAAAAGTTATAAGCGTTTGAAGTTTTGAAATTCAAATCAATTATTAAACCGAATTATTAAATCATTTTCTTTTTCGGAAAATCATTTATTGCGTCAGCAGGGACACGTGGACCAATCGGGTGACGACGCGTGGCCTCGGGTCCACGGACCCGGCACACGATCTCGGCTCGGTCCACCGTGGGCTCGGCCCACGGCTCATTGGCCGACAGTGGGCCCTCGACACGCGGGCCCGTGTCGGCGTCTACACACGACGCGTGGGCCGGCGCTGACGCGGCGGTCAGGCTTCCGACGTGGCGCCAATCTTGGCCGTTGATTTGAAAATCAACGGCCCCGATTAGATCTCGCTAACGCGCTTGGAAAACAACTCGATTCGACCGTTCGATCTTGATCGGACGGTCAAGATCCAATCTATTGCTATGAACGTGGTTCAATCTAAGCCGTTGGATCTAGATCTAATGGTTGAGATTAGATCTGGAGATTAACACGTGATTCTTTACCGTGGGTGACGTGGGAATCGACCGTGCGATGAAGATCCGACGGTCGAGAAGCTTCGCGTGCGATGTCCACGCAGCGAGTTCCGGCCACGGCGTTAAACGAAGACCACACCGACGGGCGTTTTGGGCACGCTCCGGTGAAGTGGGTGGTCTATTCGGTGCGTCTCGAGCGGGGACTCGGATCTGGGCTCCTTCTCGGAAGACGACTGACGGCGCTGAAAGCGGCAAGAAACCGGCGGACACCTCCTCCAACTACGGCGAGCTCAGACGCAAACAAGCGGCGGCTCGGTGAGATGGCTCGGGGACACGCAGTGCGCGCGGAGGAGGGCAACCTCGGGCGTGACCGGGCTTTAAATAGCCTCGGCGTTCGTGCGAGGCGGAAACCTAATTCTCCACGGCGGGCGGCGGCGAGTCCGGCCGGACTCGGCGGAGACGACGACGGCCGATCGGCCGTCCACGTGGCGCGATCAACGACCCACGATCGCCGCGAGCGATCGGGTCGGTCGATCTCGGCTCGAGCCGTCACGATCCAATCGGACCGTTGGATCTCGATCCGACGGTCGGAATCAACAGGTTAGGGTTGGGTTCGACCGACTCGGTGCTCGAATTCGGACTCGAGTCCGACTTCGAGTGCGGCTCGATCCGGATGAGCGATTGCAAACCCATTCGCATTTTCCAGCGATTTAATAATTAAAATAATTCCGAAATTCATTTAATTCATTAAAAATAGCAAAATACTCGAAAAATTCGGAAAAATTCTGGAAAATATTTTGGAACATTTTGGACTCAAATAAAATATTTCCAACAAAATTTTATTTGCAAAATTAAATTCTTTAATTATTTCAAAATCGAATAAATTCAAATAAATTCCAAATAAATCCAAATAAATTCCAGAAAATTCCAAAAATTCACCAAAGTGCCAAATCACACATGAATTTAAGAAAAGCAAAATTTTGGGGTGTTACAAACCTCCCCCCCTTAATAGAATCTCGTCCCCAAGATTCAGGGCTTACTACGGAATAGGTTTGGAAACTCTTTCTTCAGATCCTCTTCGCGCTCCCAAGTCGCTTCGCTCTCTGCATGGTTGCTCCAATGAATTCTACAGAAACGGGTTGACTTGTTTCTAGTCTCTCGATCCATGGTGTCTAAAATCTTCACGGGATGCTCCTTGTAAGTCAAATCTTCTTGCAACTCGATTGACTCTAGCGGCGTCTGTTCCTCAGGTACTCGGAGACACTTCTTCAAGCCCAGGACACATGGAATACATCATGTACTCCTGCTAACGATCGTGGCAACTCCGGTGATAAGCAACTTCGCCTCTGCGGCTCAAAATCTTAAATGGTCCAACATAACGGGGTGCGAGTTTCCCTTTGGCATGGAACCTCTTAACTCCCCTGAGAGGCGTAACTCTGAGGTATACAAAGTCTTCTGGTTCAAAACTCAAATCCCAGCGACGGTTGTCAGCATAACTCTTCTGTCGTGATTGGGCTATTTTCAACCTTTCCCTAATCATGGCAATCTGCTCTTCAGCCTCTTGAAGAATATCAGGCCCGAAGACACGGCGCTGCCACGGTCTCATTCCAATTCAATGGCGTCAGGCGAGTCGACCATCTGATGCCTCAAAGGTGACATTTGTAAACTAGCCTGATAACTATTGTTGTAATCGAACTCGGCATCACGGCAAACTCTTATCCCAAGAGGTAGCATAAGCCAATGCACAAGCTCTTAACATATCCTCCGAATCTGGTTGACTCTTTCGATGCCATCCGTCTGTGGATGATAGGTCATCTTTGAAGTTCAAGCGGGTTCCCATGGCTTCATGCAACTTATTCCAAAACCTTGAGGTAAATTGGGTACCTCTGTCTGATACAATCCTCTTTGGCACACCGTGCAAACAGACGATCTTGATCATGTACAACTCTGCCAATTTATCCCCCGAGTAAGTGGTCTTCACGGGGATAAAATGGGCTACTTTGGTCAAGCGATCCACTATAACCCATATGGAGTCATAACCTCCTTGAGTCTTAGGCAAACCGGTAATGAAATCCATCCCGATTTCCTCCCACTTCCACTCGAGTATTTTCGTGGTGTAGTAATCCTGCTGGTCTACGATGCATTGCCTTGACTTTACGGCATACATCGCACAATGCAACATGCTCGGCAACTTCACGCTTCATGCTTGGCCACTAATCTTTCCTTGAGATCCTGATACATCTTGGCGCTTCGAGGATGAATTGAATACTTGGAGTCATGGGCTTCTTCCAAAATCGATTGCTTTAACTCCTTCTTGTTAGGCACACAAATCAATCCTTCATCCATAACGTGCCTTGCTCATCCAACTTGAATTCCTCTGCCTTGCCTTCTTCCTTGATGGACTTAATCCTGCGGATTTTGTCATCATCCTTCCATCCTTCTCGGATCTGGTCCTCTAGGGTAGGCTTTACTTCTAATGCGGCCAAGAATCCGCTAGGTACCACCTCAATCTTCATTCTATGGAAATCCTCACATAACTCATCCCGACTTGTGGCTAGCAACGTACTCACGGTATGGCTTTTCCGACTCGAGCATCGGCTACTACGTTGGCCTTCCCGGATGGTAATGGATTCCAACATTGTAGTCCTTGATTAACTCTAACCATCTCCTTTGCCTCATATTCGAGATCCGATTGGGTGAATATGTACTTAAAACTCTTATGATCCGTATATACTTCACATCTGTTTCCAATCGAGATAGTGACGCCATATCTTCAAAGCATGCACTACGGCAGCCTAACTCTAGGTCATGTGTCGGATAATTTTCCTCATGCGGCCTCAAGCGCCTTGATGCATAGCGGCGACCTTTCCGTTACGCATCGGCACACATCCGAGTCCTTGGCGCGATCGTCACAATAAATATCAAAGCTTTGATTAACATCCGGTAGAACTAACACGGTCTTGATGTCAATCGCTTCTTTAGCTCTTGAAATCCTTTCTCACATTAAAGCGTCCATGCAAACTTCTTCTCCTTTTTCAGCAATTGCGTAAGAGGTTTCGCAATTGTCGAAAAGCCTTCAATGAAAGCAGCGGTAGTACCTGCCATTCCAAGGAAACTCCGGATCTGGGTCACAGTCTTGGTGCTCCCAATGTAACCACGACTTCTACCTTGCTTGGATCTACGGTGACTCCTTCTGCGGTCATTACATGTCCGAGGAATTCTACCTTATCCTTCCAAAAATCACACTTGCTGAACTTGGCGAAAAGTTGCTGTTCCCTCAGCTTTTCTAAAACTTCGCCTTAAGTGTTCGGCATGTTCATCCTCCGTCTTGGAGTAGATTAGGATGTCATCTATGAACACGACGACAAACTTGTCCAAATACTCCATGAACACCTTATTCATCATATTCATGAAATATCTTTGGCGCATTAAATCGATCCAAAGGACATAATCAGTAAACTCGTAATGTCCATATCTTGGCGAGAATGCGATCTTGAGATATCTTCTATCGGATCTTCAAGCGATGGTATCCCGATCTTAGATCAATCTTGGAGAAAACTCCGGCTCCTCTCGGTGATCAAACAAATCATCAATCACAGGTAGCGGATACTTATTCTTCACGGTGACTTCATTGAGTGCCACGATGAGTCAATGCACATCCTGAAACTCCCGTCCTTTTTCTTGACAAACAAAAGCGGTGCTCCCCATGGCGACGAACTCGGTCGATAAATCCTTTCTCCATTAACTCTTCTATTTGTTTCTTCATCTCTACCAACTCCTCGGTGGACATCCGATAGGGTCTCTTTGCTATCGGTCTTTGTGCAGTACAAGCTCTATCACAAACTCTACGTCCTGTGCAGCGGCATACCGTAGATCTTCAGAAAAACATCTGGGTACTCATTCACTCTTGAGACATCCTCTATGCAGATTGCCTTGGTACTGTTAACCATCAATCTGTCCATCTCTAAGCTGTAGTGGCTTGAAATTCCACTTTCTTCCCACACGGGCTCTCAAGCGAGATAGTCCTTTGTCCACAATCCAATACGGCCTTGTGCTTGGATAACCGATCCATTCCCAAAATAACGTCTAAGGTCCGGGTCTCGAATTATAAGGTTTGCTAGGAACTCTATTCCATCTATTAGTATTCTCACCGGAACATCCTACTTTCGTTCGGAGTTCGGAACCAGGGTTTGAACTAAAAGCATGCACTTAAGTCTTGCAATCCCCAAATCATTTCTAGTAGCAAAGCCTTGCGAAACAAGCGAATGCTGCTCTAGAGTCAAACAAAGCTGTGCAGTGCGAGTTAACAAGTAACTTACCCAAGATCGACATCTCGTAGCATTCTGCAGGCATCGGCGGTGACATGGTTGACTCGGCCTCTCACCACGATGCAGGGTGTGACTCTGGTCTTTGGCGTCCTAGCTGGGGTAGTTCCTAGATTGAAGCGAATCGGGTCACTCCTGCTGTCTTCTTTGGACAAGCTGTTGGCAAAGTGTCCTGGCTCGTTGCGATTGTAGCGGCGTCTCACTATTCCTTCTTTGCCGATTGCCTGAAGCGGCGTTTCTAGCGAGGGTGGGTCCGTAGTTACGATTGACAGGTCTTGGTGCCGTGACGGTGTCCTTGTAGCATTCGTGGTGGAATCTGAAAAATTGATTTGGTGCAACTCTCAAACGCTGTTGCATTCCCTGGCGTGATCCTTGCTGTTGCATCCTGCGCTTCCTGTTCTCATCCAGTTCCTTGCGCTTGTCCTCAAGAATAAGCGCCTTATTCACTAATTCTTGGAAATGCGGAAAGGTGTGGGTGATCAGTCCTACTTGTAGTCTGAGTTAAGTCCCTTCATGAAAGCGAGGCCCATGCGGCTTTATCTGTCGCTACATCCTCAGTGCGTAGCGTGCTAGCTGTGTGAACTTGTTCAGGTAGTCGACCACCTTTGATTACCTTGCTTGATGCTCGAACTCCTCTTTCTTAAGGTCCATGATTCCTTCGGCACGTGATCTTGTGGAATGCACTGTGAACTCTTCCCAAGTGATATCTTGAGGGTTCTCTTGCGTGTACGAAGTTCTCCCACCATTCGTAATTTGTTCCTTCCAAGCTGATGGGAAGCGTAGAGTACCTTCTCATTTCCTATGCATTGAGCTATGTGTAGCTTCCTCTCAATTGACCTTAACCAATCATCGGCCTCCAATGGATTGGCATTCCCGAAGAAAGTGGGTGGGCGAGTCCTCATGAACTCGACAGTCTTGTATTACGGCGTTGTCCCCGATTGACTTGATTAGTGTGGCCTGGCGGTGGCGTGTTGCATTTGTTGCGTCATAGCATGCATCAATCGAGTCTGAGCAGCAAGAAATGCTCCAAAATTCTGCATATCAATGGCGGTGCTTTGGTGCTCCATCATTGGGGTTTTCTGTGGCGAGAACCGCTTCCATTACTTCCAAAGTTTCCGCGGGTATTCACCATCTGTCGATTTGTTCTAAGTTTTAGAGATGAGGGGGAATCAAGAATAGACAAGTAATATGGAACTTATGCGGGGCGAAAGGTTTAACTTTAAGGTCCAACTTTATTAACTAATGATATTAATAACTTGGTATGGTTGCTTACAATGCCTAAGGGCCTTGCAACACATACTGCACACTCAGCAAACAAGGAAAATCCAAATTGAACTATCACTGGAGTCTAACGCCTAAAGGGTGACTCTTTTTTCTATGACGCGACTCGGTGAAGGAGTCTCACTATAGAACCTACGCTCACTCATCGAGAAAACCTCCACGGCCTGGGTACGGATCTTTGCGGCATAGGCGCGAAACGATTGCCATGTCCAAAGCAATCAGTGTCATCTGTGGTAGTCGAAGAAGCAGTGTCCTCATCGAGATCTGACTCCTCCGGATCTGGCTCGTGTAGCTCGAGTACTGGCTCTGGTTCTGGTCCGTACAAACCCATTTCTAACTCTCCAATCCTTTGCAGAAGGTGGGACACATACTCTTGAGCTTCCCGCCATCTATTCTTCTCTGTCGTGATCTCCTTGCGGGCCTTCTGTAGCTCTTTGCTTGTATCATCGAGTACATCCTCCTGGGCGACAACAAATCGTGCCAACTGTGTAACCATGGCATCCTCATCCTGAATCGCCTTCGGGTCAAGAAGGTTATTGCTGCGCGGGTGATAACGGAACACCGTGCTCTCCAACTCTCTAGCGTAGATACGGGTAATGTGCCGCATTGCTCGTCGTGATACTTCTTGAATACCCATCTGCATTGTAGACCTCCTGGTAGTGCAGTGTATCGGGCGATTGCCTGGGCCCTTCTTCCTAGCAGGTACCTCAATCTTCACGTCACAAGCCTTGATCAATCCCGCTTGTCTGATCACTTCCACTTGGTATTGGGGCTTCTCAAAATCTCCGAGAGTTTGTAGCATATGCCAAAGTTCTGCAGCGTGACCAACTCCCAGATCAACGTAGTTGAACTCTTCCTCCATCTGTCACAAGAGTGCTTACGTAAGAACTCGAAATTTTCAAATCGTGACAAGGTAAGGAAAAATTCAGCAAGAGACAAGAAAAGAGAGAAGGGGATAAGTCGAGATGTCATTTCTTGTCTTGACAAATTTTTAGCTTTAGAAAATAGGTTTTATCCTCACTACGACCATTCTAGCTTAGGGTTGAGCCTACGGTCAGTATGGCTCTGATACCACCTCTGTCGGGACCCCGAATTTGCAAATCCGGACCCTCTGTGTATTCAACACTAGTCCAGGAACGCGCTAGTGCACACAGTCTTAACATCGGTAAATATCACAATCATACCACTCGATACTAATAAAGTACTTTTATTTAAATAACCAAACTGGTTACTCAACCTTATGGTCAAGTTACAATATCGCCTCACAGGCGAATCTTATTAAGAGAGAAATAGTAGCAATGAAAATAAGATAACCCATTGGCGCCATCCAGTATACCACAGCAACTGATCGGGCTCGCTCCTAAGTAGACGGATCCTCTTGGAGCTCCTCCTCCAAAGCGGGTGTAGTCTCCTCTTCAAGCAGTGTTGTAGGGTGGCAAGGGTGAGTACTTGGTACTCGGCAAGTCATGCACAGAATGCAGGCTAATATACTATATGCATGGCTTGGTAGAAAGGAATAGCTCAAGGTATATTTGCGAAACAGACATTTGACAAGTAGTATAAGTAGATTCAAAGCGGTAGAAACAAGTAAAGCATAAATAACTTTTCAAGAAGTTTAGTAAACATTTTTCCCATCCTAAACCACATTTCTAACATCATTGTCAATCCAACCCAACCTTTCAAGTCCAAGTTATTTTTGAGAAAATCTAACCCTTGATCAGTAATTCCGGCGATGTCCAATACCGCGGACACGGCTATTCGAATAGATTCTACACTCTGCAGAGGTTATGCACTTTACCCACAAGATATAGTCAAACACCACAAAGGCGAGTTCCGTAACAAAGTCTTTGGAAACTTCTAACAATACAAGTGGTCCTCCCTGTTATTGCACACTAACCCTTCCCTTAGCTAAGGCGAAGTCTAGGCCAATCAACCGTTAGATGGGTACCTGGCCCCGACCGATGCGCTCCCGCATAACTTACACAAAGGGTGTAGTTGACCTCCTGAGGTCCCACAGTGCGTTATTAGCAACTTAGTCAACTAGGTCCGTCCCATTACGAGACATGTGGTTGCACGTTAGACCCAGTTCAAAGGCTTGCAAGGTTAAGTCCTTAGGGTGACCAGGGCAAGACTACCCAAGAACCAAATCAACATCCCCAATGCCACAACTGGCCCACCTGATTACTCTTGCCACATGCCCGGTCGAAAACTATTTATCAAACCCATTGATTACCATGCACCACGTGCCATCAACATCACATGATACCTTTCCAAAACAGGTTCAATATATCATTAAGTCAATATTAGCATTTGATTGTCCAAAATCATGTCATGAGCACGTAGTGTGTCTAAGCAGTATACTACAACGGTCTAAAACCCATGTTGGCAATCTAATAATGTCCAACTAGTAATCCACAACTAGGGTGACAAGGGGTTATGGCACATACTTAAATAATCAAGGTGTCATACAACAAATTGGTATTTATCTAATCCCCCATATTTGAATAAAGTATTTTCTAATTGAACTAGCATGCAATAGGTTAAATCAAAATAGATTTCAAAATAGAATCAACATGGTCAAAGCACAACTTGCCTTCAAAAAGTACTTGTTCTTGGTCTTGAGTTGGATCCTGAGTCAATACTTCTCCTTCGAATCCTTCTGGCACTTCAACGTCTACTCGTAAAGCGTGCAAATAGCAAATACACAAATAAACAATATGCAAAAAGTGTCCAAACATCCAAATAAAATCCATAAACAGAGAGAACATAATTTTATGAATTTTTAGAAACTGGAATCGTCAAATTCGGAGTTAAAACGCAAAAGTTATGATTATTTAAAGTTTAAATAATCAATTAAACAATTTTACAGAGAAAAACTTTAGTCCAAAAATTAAATAAAATTCATATTTAAGTATATCTCAATTTTATACGAATTTAGAAATTTGAATCACTCAAATCGGAGTTGAAACGCAAAAGTTATAAGCGTTTGAAGTTTTGAAATTCAAATCAATTATTAAACCGAATTATTAAATCATTTTCTTTTTCGGAAAATCATTTATTGCGTCAGCAGGGACACGTGGACCAATCGGGTAACGACGCGTGGCCTCTGGTCCACGGACGGCGCCGCGGTCTCGGCTCGGTCCGCAGTGGGCTCGGCCCACGGCTCACGGTCGCTGACAGGTGGGCCCTCTGACACGCGGGCCCCGCGTGTCAGCGTCACACGCACGCGCGCGTGGACGGCGCTGACCGCGACGGTCAGGCTTCCCGACATGTGGCGCAATCTCGGCCGTTGATTTGAAAATCAACGGCCCAGATTAGATCTGGCGAACGCGCTTGGAAAACAACTCCACTGATCTGGACCGTTCGATCTTGATCGGACGGTCAAGATCCAATCTATTGCTATGAACTTGGTTCAATCCAAGCCGTTGGATCTAGATCTAACGGTTGAGATTAGATCTGGAGATTAACACGTGATTCTTTACCGTGGGTGACGTGGAGCCATCGACCGGGCCGTGCGATGAAGATCCGACGGCCGAGAAGCTTCAGCCAGTCTGCGATGTCCACGCGAGCTCCGGCGGCGGCGTTGAGAACGAAGACCACACCGACGGCGTTTCGGGCACGCTCGGCGAAGTGGGTGGTCTCTTGGTGCGTCTCGGCGGGGACTCGGATCGGGCTCCTCACGGAAGACGACGACGGCGGCGGAAAAGCAGCGCAAACGCGGCGGACACCTCCTCCAACTACGGCGAGCTCAGATGCGGGCAAACGGCGGCGGCTTCAGGTGAGATGGCTCGGGGACACGCAGTGCGCCGCGGAGGAGGGCAACCTCGGGCGTGACGGGCTTTAAATAGCCTCGGCGTTCGTGCGAGGCGAAACCTAATTCTCCACTTGCGGCGGCGCGGCGGCGAGTCCGGCTTCGGACTCGGGCGGAGACGGCGACGGCCGATCGGCCGTCACGTGGCGCGATCAACGCCACGATCGCCTGGCGCGATCGGGTCGGTCGGTCTCGGCTCGAACCGTCGATCCTATCCGGACCGTTGGATCTCGATCCGACGGTCGGAATCAACTTGGGTTAGGGTTGGGTTCGACCGACTCGGCTGGCTCGGGTCGGACTCGAGTCTGACTCGGGTGCGGCTCGGTCGGATGAACAGTGCAAACCCATTCGCATTTTCCAGCGATTTAATAATTAAAATAATTCCCAGAAATTCATTTAATTAATTAAAAATAGCAAAATACTCAGAAAAATTCCAGAAAAATTCTGGAAAATATTTTGGAACATTTTGGACTCAAATAAAATATTTCCAACAAAATTTTATTTGCAAAATTAAAATCTTTAATTATTTCAAAATGGAATAAATTCAAATAAATTCCAAATAAATCAAAATAAATTCCAGAAAATTCCAAAAATTCACCAAAGTGCCAAATCACACATGAATTTAAGAAAAGCAAAATTTTGGGGTGTTACAAACCTCCCCCCTTAATAGAATCTCGTCCCCAAGATTCAGGGCTTACTACGGAATAGGTTTGGAAACTCTTTCTTCAGATCCTCTTCGCGCTCCCAAGTCGCTTCGCTCTCTGCATGGTTGCTCCAATGAATTCTCTGAAAGCGGGTTGACTTGTTTCTAGTCTCTCGATCCATGGTGTCTAAAATCTTCACGGGATGCTCCTTGTAAGTCAAATCTTCTTGCAACTCGATTGACTCTAGCGGCGTCTGTTCCTCAGGTACTCGGAGACACTTCTTCAACTGGAACACATGGAATACGTCATGTACTCACCTTCTTATTTGTGGCAACTCCGGTGATAAGCAACTTCGCCTCTGCGGCTCAAAATCTTAAATGGTCCAACATAGCAGAGTGCGAGTTTCCCTTTGGCATGGAACCTCTTAACTCCCACGAGAGGCGTAACTCGAGGTATACAAAGTCTTACGGTTCAAAACTCAAATCCGGCGACGGTTGTCGGCATAACTCTTCTCGTCGTGATTGGGCTATTTTCAAGCTTTCCTAATCATGGCAATCTGCTCTTGACCTCTTGAAGAATATCAGGCCGAAGACACGGCGCCACGGTCTCATTCCAATTCAATGGCGTCAGCGAAGTCGACCATCTGATGCCTCAAAAGGTGACATTTGTAAACTAGCCTGATAACTATTGTTGTAATCGAACTCGGCATACGGCAAACTCTTATCCCAAGAGGTAGCATAAGCCAATGCACAAGCTCTTAACATATCCTCCGAATCTGGTTGACTCTTTCGCTCTGTCCATCCGTCTGTGGATGATAGGTCATCTTTGAAGTTCAAACGGGTTCCCATGGCTTCATGCAACTTATTCCAAAACCTTGAGGTAAATTGGGTACCTCTGTCCGATACAATCCTCTTTGGCACACCGTTGCAAACAGACGATCTTGATCATGTACAACTCTGCCAATTTATCCCCCGAGTAAGTGGTCTTCACGGGGATAAAATGGGCTACTTTGGTCAAGCGATCCACTATAACCCATATGGAGTCATAACCTCCTTGAGTCTTAGGCAAACCGGTAATGAAATCCATCCCGATTTCCTCCCACTTCCACTCAGGTATTTTCATTGTGTAGTAATCCTGGCTGGTCTCTGATGCATTGCCTTGACTTTCTGGCATACATCGCACAATGCAACATGCTCGGCAACTTCACGCTTCATGCTTGGCCACCAGAATCTTTCCTTCAGATCCTGATACATCTTGGCGCTTCCAGGATGAATTGAATACTTGGAGTCATGGGCTTCTTCCAAAATCAGTTGCTTTAACTCCTTCTTGTTAGGCACACAAATCCGATCCTTCATCCATAACGTGCCTTGTTCAAAGACAGAATTAATCTAAGCAAAACCCAAAGCAAACCCTAGCGGCGGCTACTGGATATAAAGGCTAGGGGACATCCTAGAAACCCTAGACGTGTCCGTGATGGACTCCAACACGATACATGGGCCAACGGCCCAAATTGGTGACGACACCACTCGGGACAGATTCTGTCCGCCAGCTTGCAACGTAAATTCCCGTCGACTCCGAAGTCCAAATGACCTGAAACTGGTGCCATTGTAAAGCTTATCTCCTTAGCTTTCTATGCATATGTGGATCATCAAAATCGGAGCCCGTTTGTGGCCTGGGCGACGATTTTAGTGAACGCTGCTCCTGGTGGCCGAGGTAGTCGACTCCGAGATGAATTGAACCTCCAACTTGACTTGGACACCCTCCTTGCCTCCCTCTTGGTCCTTGCTGGTTTCCAAGGCCTTCATGGTCCTCTCCAAAGTTCCTAAGTACAATATAATCAATAATATCATTAGGTAGCATACCATCCTCACAAGTATCTGCACGGGCACTTAGGAGCAGGCTCACTGTTGATTCAATTGCCGTGCTCGTGCTCTTGTGATGGGTCCTTGCATCACAACTGGAGGAGGCTCGGTCGTATGCATAGGAGTGATGTCCTCATCATCCTCCCCCTCTTGAAGTGGAGTCGTCCTCGACTCAAGCTCATCTTCTACCCCCATGATCGGTGTCACAGCTGCAATGTTAAATGTGGACCTAATCCCAAATTCGCGCGGCAACTCAAGTTTATATGCATGATCATTTAATTTCTCAAGTATCTTGAAAGGACCATCAGCTCTAGGCATTAATTTAGACTTTCTCAATTTTGGAAAACGATCCTTTACGCAAGTGTAACCATACTAAATCACCCGGTTCAAGTTTTACTTCCTTTCTACCTTTACTTCCTTGATCCTATACCTTTCATTCATCATTTCAATATTTTCTTTAGTCTTTTCATGCAATTTCAGAATAAATTCAGCACGTTCCTTAGCATCAAGATTAACTCGTTCACTAGTAGGTAAAGGTAATAGATCAATAGGAGCATGGGGATTGAAGCCATACACTACCTGAAAAGGACTTACCTTGGTGGTGGAATGTACCGCCCTATTATAAGCAAATTCAACGGCAAACATTCTTCCCACATCTTCAAATTCTTCTTCAAAACAGCCCTCAACATAGTGGATAATGTACGATTTACTACCTCGGTTTGGCCATTGGTTTGGGGATGACATGTTGTTGAAAACAGCAGCTTGGTCCCCAATGTATTCCATAGAGTTCTCCAAAAGTGGCTCAAAAACTTGGCGTCACGATCTGAAACAATAGTAGAAGGCACACCATGCAAGCGAACGATTTCTTGAAAGAAAAGGTTAGCAATATTAACAGCATCGTCGCTCTTATGATAAGGAATAAAGTGAGCCATCTTAGAAAATCTATCAACCACCACAAAAATACTATCCCTCCCCCTCTTGGTCCTAGGCAGTCCTAAAACAAAGTCCATAGATATATCCTCCCATGGAGTGCTAGGAACAGGAAGAGGCATATATAAACCATGTGGATTCAATCGTGACTTAGCCTTTTGACATGTAGTGCAGCGGGATACAAACCTCTCAATGTCTCGCCTCATCTTCGGCCAAAAGAAGTGGGCAGACAGCACGGCCTCGGTCTTCTTGGCACCAAAATGACCCATCAACCCTCCTACATGGGCCTCCTGTATCAAAAGAAAACGAACGGATCCAACTGGAATACATAGGCGGTTAGCTCTAAACACAAATCCATCGTTTATCACATATTTGTCCCATGTTCTTCCCTCTTTGCAATGCAGCAAGACATCTTTAAAGTCATCATAATGAGCATATTGTTCTTTAATTGATTCCAATCCAAATATACGACAATCAAGTTGGGACAACATGGTATATCTCCTAGACAATGCATCAGCAATCACATTATCCTTCCCTTTTTTGTGTTTGATAACATAAGGAAAAGGTTCAATAAATTCAACCCATTTAGCATGTCTACGATTCAGTTTCACTTGACTGCGAATATGTTTTAGCGACTCATGATCAGAATGAATAACAAATTCTTTGGGCCAAAGATAATGTTGCCACGTTTCTAAAGATCGCACAAGAGCATACAATTCTTTATCATACGTGGAATAATTCAAAACAGGACCACTCAATTTTTCGCTAAAATAAGCAATGATTTTCTATCTTGCATCAAAACACCACCAATTCCAATCCCACTAGCATCACATTCAAGCTCAAAGGTCTTATTAAAATCGGGAAGTTGGAGTAAAGGTGCATTAGTAAGCTTATCTTTCAAAAGGTTGAAGGCATTCTCCTGTGGTTCCCCAATGGAACACAACTCCTTCTTCGTCAATTCATTCAATGGAGCTGCAATGGTGCTGAAATCCTTCACAAAGCGGCGGTAAAATCCGGCAAGTCCATGGAAGCTCCGCACTTGTGAAATCGTCGTGGGCGTTGGCCAACTCTTAATCGCGTGCACCTTGGCTTCATCAACCTCAATTCCTGTGAGTCACAACATAGCCAAGAAAGCGACACTCGTTCGGTGCAAAAAGTGCACTTCTCGAGGTTACCAAATAAGCGTCAGACGCAAAGCATCAAAAACAGCACCTAGATGATCAAGATGTTCATGTAATGACTTCTTTGTAAATCAATATATCATCGAAATAAACCACCACAAATTTCCCAATGAAAACTCGTAAAACCTCGTTCATTAAGCGCATGAAGGTGCTTGGTGCATTAGTTAAACCAAAAGGCATGACTAACCACTCATACAATCCAAACTTGGTTTTAAAAGCTGTTTTCCATTCATCTCCCAATTTCATTCTTATTTGGTGGTATCCACTACGCAAGTCAACCTTAGAGAAAATTATAGAACCACTTAACTCATCAAGCATGTCGTCTAGCCTAGGAATAGGATGACGGTACCTTATTGTGATATTGTTAATGGCTCTACAATCTACGCACATGCGCCAACTGCCATCTTTCTTAGGAACCAAAATAACAGGAACAGCACAAGGACTAAGGCTCTCACGTATATACCCGCGGTCCAAAAGATCTTGGACTTGGCGCTGAATCTCCTTAGTCTCCTTGGGGTTGGTCCTATAAGCAGCTCGGTTTGGCAAACTCGCTCCAGGTATCAAGTCAATTTGGTGCTCAATCCCTCGTAGGGGTGGGAGTCCTGGAGGTATCTTGGCAGGGAAAACAGCCGCATACTCCTGCAAAAGGTTAGTGACAGCAGGAGGCAAAGTCTTCAAGTGATCATCCAATGAAAACAAAGCATCTTTTGCATATCACAAAGATAGCACAAAGCATCATTACTAATTGCAGCAAGATCAGATTTCATAGCAAGCAAGACGGGATTCCTCAATTTTATTTGGTTGGCTACATGCTGAATTTCAGATTTTTCATCAATGGGTTTCTTGTCATTAGCAATCCGCTCCCTATCAGATTTAACAATTTCAGCGGGGGTCAAAGGTAGAAGTGTAATTTTCTTTCCCTTATGCATAAAAGTGTATTTATTACTTCTACCGTGGTGAAGTGCATCGATGTCATATTCCCATGGGCGACCCAATAAAAGAGAACAAGCTTGCATCGGCACCACATCACAATCAAGAAAATCGAATAGGAACCAATGGAAAAATGAACCCGAGCTGTTTGTGTTACCTTAGCTTTGCCAGAATCATTTAGCCACCGAATGTGGTATGGATGTGGAGTGCGGCGTGTGGTCAAGCCAAGCTTCTTGACCAAATCTGTACTCACCAAGTTGTTGCAAACCGGAGTCAATGATCACGCGCGCTCGTCGGTGTTGATGACGAAGAAAATCTGGAACAAGTTGTGGCGCTGTTGCTGCTCGGATTGCTCCATCTGTGCGCTAAGGACACGCTGGACAATGATGGACCAGTGCAGCAGCGGTATCCTCGGCGCCAAAGGTGGCTTCATCATCAACCTCGTCGTTGTCCACCCTGGTGTCGTCGATTTCGTCCTCAACATCGGAGGCGCCGATGTAACCTCCGTCATCGGTGGCGATGTATGCCCGCCGGTCGGGCATTCTCTCTTGACGTGGCCAATCCCTTGGCATTTGTGGCGGCGAATTCCCGTCGATGTACGGCTGTGGAAGCGACGGAGGAGCTATTGGCGGTGTTGGCGGGTCGACTTCTTCATGCGTGTAGCACGGGTGGGTGGTGCCGTCGCTGCCGGTCGTGTGTTCGGCAAAGGTGGCGTTGCCGCTGGTCGAAAGGTGGAAGAAGGCACTGTCTTTGCTTGTCCCGTAGTCGTTCGGGGCGTGAAGGTGCTACCGGCATTGCTCCTGCTCTTGTAATGTGTAACACCCCAAAATTTTGCTTTTCTTAAATTCATGTGTGATTTGGCACTTTTGTGAATTTTTGGAATTTTCTGGAATTTATTTGGATTTATTTGGAATTTATTTGAATTTATTCCATTTTGAAATAATTAAAGAATTTAATTTTGCAAATAAAATTTTGTTGGAAATATTTTATTTGAGTCCAAAATGATCCAAAGTATTTTCCAGAATTTTTCCAGAATTTTTCTGAGTCTTTTGCTATTTTTAATGAATTAAATGAATTACTGGGAATTATTTTAAATATTAAATCGCTGGAAATTCAACTCGGTCGAGTATCGTTTCATCCGATCGAAGTCGAACCCGAAGTCGGACTCGAGTCCGACCGAGCCGATTGACTCGATCAAACCAAATCAAAACCCTAATCAATCCCAACCGTTGGATCAAGATCCAACGGTACCGAGATCCGCCGTCACGGTTCGAGCCGTATCCGGCCGGATCCGATCGCGCCCCGTCGCGATCATGGCCGTTGATCGTGCCACGTGGGCGGTGGCGTCATCGTCTCCGCCGAGTCCGGCCGGACTCGCCGCGCCGCGCCCGCCGTGTAGAACTAGGTTTCCGTCTCGACACGAACGCCGAGGCTATTTAAAGCCACTGGTCACGCCCGAGGTTGCCCTCATCCTTGCGCACCCGTTTCCCGAGCCATCTACGCCTGAGCCGCCGCTTGCCCGTCGCGAGCTCGTCGTAGTTGAGCGCCACTCCGCTGCGGTTTTGCCTCGTCTCGCCGCCGTCGCTGTCTTCCGCCGAAGGAGCCGGATCCGAGTCCCCGCCGAGACGCACCGAAGAGACCCTTCACTTCGCGGAGCACGTCCCAACGCCGTTCGTGTGGTCGCTGCCTCGCCACGGCAGCACAACCTCGCCGTGAAGCCATTGCTGACCTCGAGCTCCACCAACCGTCCGATCAAGATCCAAGGGCTCAGATCGCGCCACGTCACCCTCGGTGAGTTTCCACGTTGAAAATCCTAGATCCAATCTCAGCCGTTAGATCAAGATCCAACGGTCCGAAATCAATGCGTTAACCCAATTACGTCAACACTAGATCCAATCCGCGCCGTTGATTTTCAAACCAACGGCCGAGATTGCGCCGCGTGTCGGGAAGTTGGACCGACGCGGTCAGATATCTGGCAGCGTGCGTGTAACGCCGACACGCGGGGCCGCGTGTCGAGGGCCCGCATGTCGGCCGACCCAATAGCGCCGACGTCACCCATGACGTCATCGGTGGGTCCACCTGTCGCCAACGCGTGGTGAGCCCGTGACGTCGGCGATGACGCGTCACCCGAGTGGGCCCACATGTCGGACACGTAGAATCGTGGGCCGAGTCCACGGTGGACTCCGGCCGAGCGTGGACCAAGTCTATGGACCGGTGGCGTCAGCCAACCAATCGATGTCGCCACGTGTCCATCTTGTATGATGATTAATTTTCGAAAAAGAAAATGATTTATTAATTCGAAATAATGATTTCAAATTTAGATTTAAACTTCAAACGCTTATAACTTGTGCGTTTCAACTCCGATTTGAGTGATTCAAATTTCTAAATTTGTATAAAATTGAGATCTACATAAATATGTATTTTAATTAATTTTTGGACTAAAGTTTTTCTCTGTAAAATTATTTAATTGACTATTTAAACTTTAAATAATCATAACTTTTGCGTCTTAACTCCAAATTTGACGATTCCAGTTTCTAAAAATCCATAAAATTATGTTCTTTCTGTTTATGGATTTTATTTGGATGTTTGGACACTTTTTGCCTAGTGTTTATTTGTGTATTTGCTATTTGCACGCTTTACGAGTAGACGTTGAAGTGCCGGAAGGGTTCGAAGGAGAAATATTGACTCAGGATCCAACTCAAGACCAAGAGCAAGTACTTTTTGAAGGCAAGTTGTGCTTTGATCATGTTGATCCTATTTCGAAATCTATTTTGATTTAAACTATTGCATGCTAGTTCAATTAGAAAAATACTTTGTTTAAACATGGGGGGTTAGATAAATACCAATTTGCTGTATGACACCTTGATTATTTAAGTATGTGCCATGATCCCTTGTCACCCTAGTTGTGGATTACTAGTTGGACATTATTAAATTGCCAACATGGGTTTTAGACCGTTGTAGTATCTTTGCTTAGACACACTTTACGTGCTCATGACATGATTTTGGACAATCAAATGTTAATATTGACCTAATGACATATTGAACCTGTTTTGGAAAAGTATCATGTGAAGTTGATGGCACGTGGTGCATGGTAATCAAGCGGGGTTTGATAAGCGATTTCGGCCGGGGCATGTGGCAAGAGTAATCAGGTGGGCCGGTTGTGGCATTGGGGATGTTGATTTGGTTCTTCTGTAGTCTTGCCCTGGTCACCCTAAGGACTTAACCTTGCAAGCCTTTGAACTGGGTCTAACGTGCAACCACATGTCTCAGAATGGGACGGACCTAGTTGACTAAGTTGCTAATAACGTGCACACTGTGGGACCTCGGGAGGTCAACTACACCCTTTGTGTATGTTGTGCGGGGAGCGTCATCTGGCTGAGGCCAGTACCCATCTAACGGTTGATTGGCCTAGACTTCGCCTTAGCGAAGGAAGGGTTAGTGCTTAATAACCTGGGAGGACCACTTGTATTGTTAGAGGTTTCCAAAGACTTTGTTCACTGAACTCGCCTTTGTGGTGTTTGACTGTATCTTGTGGGTAAAGTGCATAACCTCTGCAGAGTTTAGAATCTATTCGAATAGCCGTGTCCGCGGTACTGGACATCGCTCGGGAATTACAGTCAAGGGTTAGATTTTCTCAAAAATAACTTGGATTTGGAAAGTTGGGTTGGTTTAAAAATGAAGATGTTGGAAGTAAGGTTTAGGATGGGGAAAATGTTTATTAAACTTTTTGAAAAGTTATTTATGCTTTACTTATTTCTACTGCTTTCGAATCTACTTATATTACTTGTCAAATGCTATTTACTGCAAATATACCTTGAGCTATTCCTTTGTACCAAGCCATGCATATAGTATATTAGCTTGCATTCTGTGCATGACTTGCTGAGTACCAAGTACTCACCCTTGCCTCAATACAACACCAGTTGAAGAGGAGGTTACGCCAGCTATGGAGGAGGAACTCCAAGAGGATCCGTCTACTTAGGGAAGCGAGCCCAGTCAGTTGCCTGTGGTATACTGGATGGCGCCACGAAGTTCTTTGATTTTCCGCTGCTATTATCTCTCTTTCAATAAGTTTCACCTTGCGAGGCATATATTTGTAACTTGGCCATAAGGTCGAGTAACCAGTTTGGTTATTTAAATAAAGTACTTTGATAATATCGTGTGGTATGATTGTGATATTTACCGATGTTAAGACTGTGTGCACTAGCGCGTTCCTGGACTAGTGCTGAATACACAGAGGGTCCGGATTTGCAAATTCGGGGTCCCGACAGAGGTGGTATCAGAGCCATACTTGACTGTAGGCTCAACCCTAGCTAGAATGGTCGTAGTGAGGATAAAACCTATTTTCTAAAAGCTAAAAATTTGTGAAGACAAGAAATGACATCTCGACTTATCCCCTTCTCTCTTTTCTTGTCTCTTGCTGAAATTTTCCCTTACCTTGTCACAATTTAAAAATTCCGAGTTCTTACGTAAAGCACTCTTGTGACAGATGGAGGAAGAGTTCAACTACGTTGATCTAGGAGTTGGTCACGCTGCAGAACTTTGGCATATGCTACAGACTCTCGGAGATTTTGAGAAGCCCCAAAACCAAGTGGAAGTGATCAGACAAGCGGGATTGATCAAGGCTTGTGACGTGAGGATTGAGGTACCTGCTAGGAAGAAGGGCCCAGGCAATCGCCCGATACAGCTGCCTTTGCCAGGAGATCTACAATGCGGATGGGTATCCAAGAAGTATCACGACGAGCAATGCGGCACATTACCCGTATCTCGCCAGAGAGTTGGAGAGTACGGTGTTAGTTATCATCCGCAAGCGACAACCTTCTTGACCAAGGCGATTCAGATGAGAATGCCACGCAGTTACAGCTTGGCACGATTTGTCGTCGCCAGGAGGATGTACTAGATAATACAAGCAAGGAGCTAAAGAAGGCCCGCAAGGAAATCACGACGAGAGAAGAACGAGATGGCGGGAAGCTCAAGAGTATGTGGCACACCTTCTACGAAGGATTGACGAGTTGGAGATGACCTTGTACGAACTGGACCAGAGCCGATTACGAGCTACACGAGCCAGATCCAGAGGAGTCAGATCTCGATGAGGACACCGCTTCTTCGACTACCATAGAGGACACGATTCTTTGGACATGGCGATCGTTGGCGCCTATGCCACAAAGACCCGCACTGTGCCGTGGAGGTTTTCTCGATGAGTGAGCATAGGTTCTATAGTGAGACTCCTTCGCCGAGTCGCGTCATAGAATAAAGAGTCACCCTTTAGGCGTTAGACTCGAGTTAGTTCGATTTGGATTTTCATTGTTTCTTTGAGTGTGCAAGATGTGTTGCAAGGCCCTTAGGCATTGTAAGCAGCCATACCAAGTTATTAATAATAAAGTTGGACCTTAAAGTTACCCCTTTCGCCCGCATAAGTTCCATGTTACTTGTCTATTCTTGTTTCCCTCTCATCTCTAAACCTAGAGCAAACCGACAGATGGTGAACACCCGTGGAAACTTTGGAAGCAATGGGAGTGGTTCTCGCCCGATGAAAACCCCAATGATGGAGCACCCGGCCACTTGATTGATATGCAGAATTTTGGAGCATTTCTTGTCGCTCAGACTCGATTGATGCATGCTATGATGAAACAAATGCAACACGTCAACCGCTCAGGCCACGGCTAATCAAGTTAATCGGGGACCACGCGAGAACACAAGGCTGTCGAGTTCATGAGAACTCACCCACCCACTTTCTGCAGGAATGCCAATCCATTGGAGGCCGATGATTGGTTAAGGTCAATCGAGAGGAAGCTACACATAGCTCAATGCATAGGAAATGAGAAGGTACTCTCGCTTCTCATCACCTGGAAGAACATTGGCCGAATGGTGGGAGAACTTCATTGCCACGCAAGAGAACCCTCAAGATATCACTTGGGAAGAGTTCACAACATTCCGATAGTATCACGTGCCTGAAGGAATCATGGACCTTAAGAAGGAGGAGTTCAGAGCATCGAAGCAAGGTAATCGGCCGGTGGCCGACTACTGAACAAGTTCACCACGGCTAGCACGCCACGCACCGAGGATGTAGCGACGGATAAATCCGCAGTCTCGTTTTATGAAGGGACTTAACTCAGATTGCAAGTAGGATTGATCACCCACACCTTTCCAGATTTCCAAGAGTTGGTGAATAAGGCGCTTATTCTTGAGGACAAGCGCAAGGAACTGGATGAGAACGAGGAAGCGCGAGGATGCAACAAAGAAGGATCACGCCAGGAACGCATATACCGAGAGTTGCACCAAATCAATTCTTGATTCCAACCACGAATACAACAAGGACACCATCCCGGCACCAAGACACATCAATCGTAACTACTGCACCCCACCCGCTAGAAACACTACTCGAGCGTCGGCAAGGAACGGTGAGACGCTGCTACAATCGCAACGAGCCAGACACTTTGCCAACAGCTGTCCAAAGAAGACAGCGAGGAGTGACCCGATTCGCTTCAATCTAGGAACCACCCCAGCTAGGGCGCCAAAGACCAGAGCCACACCCTGCATCCGTGGTGAGAGGCCGAGTTAACCATGTCACCGCAGATGCACCGCACGAATGCTACGGACATCGTCTTGGGTAAGTTACTTGTTAACTCGATACACCTGCAGTTTTGTTTGACTCTGGAGCTTAGCATTCGTTTGTTTATGCAAGGCTTTGCTACTAGAAATGATTTGAGGATTGCAAGACTTAAGTGCTTGCTTTTAGTTCAAACCCTGGTTCCGAACTCCGAGCGAAAGTAGGATGTTCCGGTGAGAATACTAATAAGTGGAATAGAGTTTCTAGCAAACCTTATAATTTTGGAGACCGGACCTTAGACGTCATATTGGGAATGGATTGGTTATCCAAGCACAAGGCCGTATTGGATTGTGGACGAAGGACTATCTCGATTGAGAGCCCGTGTGGGAAGAAAGTGGAATTTCAAGCCACTGCGATTAGAGATGGACAGTTGATGGTTAACTTGGTACCAAGGCAATCGGCATAGAGGATGTCTCAAGAGTGAATGAGTACCCGATGTTTTTCCCGAAGATCTACAGTATGCCGCCAGACAGGGACATAGAGTTTGTGATAGAGCTTATAAGATGCACAAGACCGATAGCAAAGAGACCCTATCGGATGTCCACCGAGGAGTTGGTAGAAATGAAGAAACAAATAGAAGAGTTAATGGAGAAAGGATTTATCGAGACCAAGTTAGTCGCCGTAGGGAGCACCAGCTTTGTTTGTCAAGAAGAAGGACGGGAGTTTCAGGATGTGCATTGACTACCGTGCACTCAATGAAGTCACCGTGAAGAATAAGTATCCGCTACCCAGGATTGATGATTTGTTTGATCGGTTGAGAGGAGCCGGAGTTTTCTCCAAGATTGATCTCGAGATCGGGATACCATCGATTGAAGATCCGATCGAAGATATTCAAGACTGCATTCTCGTCAAGATATGGACATTACGAGTTTACGGTTATGTCCTTTGGGGAAATTTAACGAATCGCCGGCTTATTTCATGAATATGATGAATAAGGTGTTCATGGGATATTTGGACAAGTTTGTAAATGCGTGTTCATAGACGATATCCTAATCTACTCCAAGGCGAGAGGATGAACATGTCGAACACTTAAGGCGAGTTTTGGAAAAGCCGAGGAACGACAACTTTTCGCCAAATTCAGCAAGTGTGATTTTTGGAAGGACAAGGTGGAGTTTCTTGGACATGTAATGACCGCAGAAGGAGTCGCCAGTAGATCCAAGCAAAGTAGAAGCTGTGTTACATTGGGAGCGACCAAGATCGTGACCAGTCGGAGTTTCCTTGGAATGGCAGGATACTACCGCCCGTTTCATCGAAGGCTTCTCGACAATTGCGAAACCTCTTACGCAATTCTTGAAGAAGGAAAAGAAGTTTGCCTGGGCGCTTGAGAATGTGAGAAAGGATTTCAGGAGCTGAAGAAGCGATTGACATCAGCACCGGTGTTAGTTCTACCGGATGTTGCTCAAAGCTTCGATATTTATTGTGACGCATCGCGCCAAGGACTTGGATGTGTGCTGATGCAGAATGGAAAGGTCGTCGCTTATGCATCAAGGCAGTTAAGGCCGCATGAGGAAAATTATCCGACACCTGATTTAGAGTTAGCAGCCGTAGTGCATGCCTTGAAGATATGGCGTCACTATCTGATTGGAAACAGGTGTGAAGTGTATACGGATCATAAGAGCCTTAAGTACATATTCACCCAGTCGGATCTGAATATGAGGCAGAGGAGATGGTTAGAGTTGAGCAAGGACTATAATGTTGGGATCCATTACCATCCCGGGAAGGCCAACGTGGTAGCCGATGCTCTGAGTCGGAAAAGCCATACCGTGAGTACGTTGCTAGCCACAAGTCAGGATGAGTTATGTGAGGATTTTCAGAAAATGAAGATTGAGGTAGTACCTAGCGGATTCTTGGCCGCATTAGAAGTAAAGCCTACCCTAGAGGATCAGATCCGAGAAGGACAGAAGGATGATGACAAGATCCGCAGGATTAAGTCCATCAAGGAGGAAGGCAAGGCAGAGGACTTCAAGTTGGATGAGCAAGGCACGTTGTGGATGAAGGATCGCATTTGTGTGCCTAACAAAAGGAGTTAAAGCAATCGATTCTGGAAGAAGCCCATGACTCCAAGTACTCAATTCATCAGAAGCGCCAAGATGTATCGAGGATCTCAAGGAGAGATTACGGTGGCCGAGTATGAAACGTGAAGTTGCCGAGCATGTTGCATTGTGCGGCGTATGCCGTAGAGTCAAGGCAATGCATTAGAGACTAGCGAGGATTGTTACAACCAGAAAATACCCGAGTGGAAGTGGGAGGAAATCTGAATTGATTTAATTTCCGGTTTGCCGAAGACTCAAGGAGGTTATGACTCCATATGGGTTATAGTGGATCGCTTGACTAAAGTAGCCCATTTTATTCCCGTGAAGACCACTTACTCGGGAGATAAATTAGCATAATTGTACATGATCAGGATTGTCTGTTTGCACGGAGTGCCAAAGAGGATTGTATCGGACAGAGGTACCCAATTTACCTCAAGGTTACGGAATAAGTTGCATGAAGCCATGGGAACCCGTTTGAACTTCAAGATGACTTATCATCCACAGACGGACAGACCAGGCAGAAAGAGTCAATCAGATTCTGGAGGATATGTTAAGAGCTTGTGCATTGGCTTATGCTACTTCTTGGGATAAGAGTTTACCGTATGCCGAGTTCGATTACAACAATAGTTATCAGGCTAGTTCTGAGATGTCACCTTTTGAGGCCTTTGTATGGTCGACCACTGTCGACGCCATTGAATTGGAATGAGACGGCGGCGCCATGTCTTTGGGCCTGATATTCTTCAAGAGGTGAAGAAGCGGTCGCCATGATTAGGAAAGGTTGAAGATAGCCCAATCTCGACAGAAGAGTTATCTTGACAATCGTCGCCGAGACTTGAGTTTTGAACCGTAAGACTTTGTTTACCTCGAGTTACGCCTCTCGGGGAGTTAAGAGGTTCCATGCCAAAGGGAAACTCGCACCTGCTATGTTGGACCATTTAAGATTTTGAGTCGCGAGGCGAGGTTGCTTATCACCGGAGTTGCCACGATCGTTGGCGAGGAGTGCATGATGTATTCCATGTGTCCCGATTGAAGAAGTGTCTCAGAGTTCCCGAGGAGCAGACACCGCTAGAGTTAATTGAGTTGCAAGAGGACTTGACTTATAAGGAGCATCCCGTGAGGATTATGGACACAATGGATCGAGAAACTAGAAACAAGTCAACCCGTTTACGTAGAGTTCGATTGGAGCAACCATGAAGAAAGCGAAGCGACTTGGGAGCGCGAAGAGGATTTGAAGAAAGAGTTTCCAAACCTATTCTTTAGTAAGCCCTGAATCTCGGGGACGAGATTCCATTAAGGGGGGGAGGTTTGTAACACCCCAAAATTTTGCTTTTCTTAAATTCATGTGTGATTTGGCACTTTTGTGAATTTTTGGAATTTTCTGGAATTTATTTGGATTTATTTGGAATTTATTTGAATTTATTCCATTTTGAAATAATTAAAGAATTTAATTTTGCAAATAAAATTTTGTTGGAAATATTTTATTTGAGTCCAAAATGATCCAAAGTATTTTCCAGAATTTTTCTGGAATTTTTCTGAGTCTTTTGCTATTTTTAATGAATTAAATGAATTACTGGGAATTATTTTAAATATTAAATCGCTGGAAATTCAACTCGGTCGAGTAATCTTGTTCATCCGATCGAAGTCGAACCCGAGTCGGACTCGAATCAGGCCGAGCGATTGACTCGATCAAACCAGCTCAAAACCCTAATCAATCCCAACCGTTGGATCAAGATCCAACGGTGAGATCCGCCCGTCACGGTTCGAGCCGTATCCGGCCGGATCCGATCGCGCCCGTCGCGATCGTGGCGCGTTGATCGTCGTGCCACGTGGGCGGTGGCGTCATCGTCTCCGCCGAGTCCGGCCGGACTCGCCGCCCGCGCCGCCGTGTAGAACTAGGTTTCCGTCTCGCACGAACGCCGAGGCTATTTAAAGCCCTGGTCACGCCCGAGGTTGCCCTCATCCTTGCGCACCGTTTCCCGAGCCATCTCGCCTGAGCCGCCGCCGTTTGCCCGTCTTGAGCTCGCCGTAGTTGGCGCCACTCGGCTGCGGTTTTTGCCTCGTCTCGCCGCCGTCAGTCGTCTTCCGAGAAGGAGCCGGATCCGAGTCCCCGCTTGAGACGCCGAAGAGACCCTTCACTGGCCGAGCACGTCCCAAACGCCGTTCGTGTGGTCGCCGTCCTCGGCGCCGGCGACCACAACCTCGCCGTGAAGCCATTCGCGACCTCGAGCTCCACCAACCGTCCGATCAAGATCCAAGGGCTCGATCGCGCCACGTCACCCTCGGTGAGTTTCCACGTTGAAAATCCTAGATCCAATCTCGGTAGTTAGATCAAGATCCAGCGGTCCGAAATCAATCGTTAACCCAATTACGTCAACACTAGATCCAATCCGCACCGTGGATTTTCAAACCAACGGCCGAGATTGCGCCGCGTGTCGGGAAGTTGGACCGACGCGGTCGGCCGTATCTGGCAGCGTGCGTGTAACGGCCGACACGCGCGGGGCCCGCGTGTCGAGGGCCCGCATGTCGGCGGTGACCAGCCAAGCGGCGTCACCCATGGCGTCATCGGTGGGTCCCCACTGTCGACTGCAGTGGTGAGCCCGACGTCAGCGATGACGTCACCCGAGTGGGCCCACATGTCAGCGACACGTAGAATCGTGGACCGAGTCCACGGTGGACCCGAGCCGAGCGTGGACCAAGTCTATGGACCGGCTGACGTCAGCCAACCAATCAGATGCTGCCACGTGTCCATCTTGTGTGAATTAATTTTCGAAAAAGAAAATGATTTATTAATTCGAAATAATGATTTCAAATTTAGATTCAAACTTCAAACGCTTATAACTTTTGCGTTTCAACTCCGATTTGAGTGATTCAAATTTCTAAATTTGTATAAAATTGAGATCTACCTAAATATGAATTTTATTTAATTTTTGGACTAAAGTTTTTCTCTGTAAAATTATTTAATTGACTATTTAAACTTTAAATAATCATAACTTTTGCGTCTTAACTCCAAATTTGACGATTCCAGTTTCTAAAAATCCATAAAATTATGTTCTTTCTGTTTATGGATTTTATTTGGATGTTTGGACACTTTTTGCCTAGTGTTTATTTGTGTATTTGCTATTTGCACGCTTTACGAGTAGACGTTGAAGTCTTAGGAGCAGTTCGAAGGAGAAATATTGACTCAGGATCCAACTCAAGACCAAGAGCAAGTACTTTTTGAAGGCAAGTTGTGCTTTGACCATGTTGATCCTATTTCGAAATCTATTTTGATTTAAACTATTGCATGCTAGTTCAATTAGAAAAATACTTTGTTTAAACATGGGGGGTTAGATAAATACCAATTTGCTGTATGACACCTTGATTATTTAAGTATGTGCCATGATCCCTTGTCACCCTAGTTGTGGATTACTAGTTGGACATTATTAAATTGCCAACATGGGTTTTAGACCGTTGTAGTATACTGCTTAGACCTGCTACGTGCTCATGACATGATTTTGGACAATCAAATGTTAATATTGACCTAATGACATATTGAACCTGTTTTGGAAAAGTATCATGTGAAGTTGATGGCACGTGGTGCATGGTAATCAACTGGGGTTTGATAAACAATTTTCGACCGGGGCATGTGGCAACAGTAATCAGGTGGGCCAGTTGTGGCATTGGGGATGTTGATTTGGTTCTTCGGGTAGTCTTGCCCTGGTCACCCTAAGGACTTAACCTTGCAAGCCTTTGAACTGGGTCTAACGTGCAACCACATGTCTGTAATGGGACGGACCTAGTTGACTAAGTTGCTAATAACGTACCTGTGGGACCTCAGGAGGTCAACTACACCCTTTGTGTATGTTGTGCAGGGAGCGTCTGGGGCCGAGGCCAGTACCCATCTAACGGTTGATTGGCCTAGACTTCGCCTTAAGCGAAGGGAAGGGTTAGTCTTAATAACCGGGAGGACCACTTGTATTGTTAGAGGTTTCCGAAAGACTTTTATTCACGAGGAACTTCGCCTTTGTGGTGTTTGACTGTATCTTGTGGGTAAAGTGCATAACCTCTGCAGAGTTTAGAATCTATTCGAATAGCCGTGTCCGTGGTACTGGACATCGCTCGGGAATTACAGTCAAGGGTTAGATTTTCTCAAAAATAACTTGGATTTGGAATGTTGGGTTGGTTTAAAAATGAAGATGTTGGAAGTAAGGTTTAGGATGGGGAAAATGTTTATTAAACTTTTTGAAAAGTTATTTATGCTTTACTTATTTCTACTGCTTTTGAATCTACTTATATTACTTGTCAAATGCTATTTACTGCAAATATACCTTGAGCTATTCCTTTGTACCAAGCCATGCATATAGTATATTAGCTTGCATTCTGTGCATGACTTGCTGAGTACCAAGTACTCACCCTTGCCTCAATACAACACCAGTTGAAGAGGAGGTTACGCCAGCTATGGAGGAGGAACTCCAAGAGGATCCGTCTACTTAGGGAAGCGAGCCCAGTCAGTTGCCTGTGGTATACTGGATGGCGCCACGAAGTTCTTTGATTTTCGGCTGCTATTATCTCTCTTTCAATAAGTTTCGCCTTGCGAGGCATATATTTGTAACTTGGCCATAAGGTCGAGTAAACAGTTTGGTTATTTAAATAAAGTACTTTGATAATATCGAGTGGTATGATTGTGATATTTACCGATGTTAAGACTGTGTGCACTAGCGCGTTCCTAAACTAGTGCTGAATACACAGAGGGTCCGGATTTGCAAATTCGGGGTCCCGACAGAATGGCGTCCCTGCAATTCCTTCTCTGCTAACATAGCGAGTTGAAACAAGCGATTGATAGTGGTATATTCTTTATAATCAACAATATCCTGAATTTCTGGACGCAACCCACCATAAAAACGAGCAATTTTATCCTCAGGTTCCTCTACTACCCCACAACGTAACATACCCTTTTGAAGCTCTTGGTAATATTCCCTGCATACCATACTACCTTTATCTAATCGTTGCAATCTCTTGCGCATATCACGTTGGTAGGAAGGAGGAACAAATCTATTACGCATAGCATCTTTTAATCTCGCCCAAGAATCAGGTTGTAGCGGGCATTTACTAGTTCATTCCACCGATTATAGCAAAATCTTTAAATTCACTAGTGGCTTGTCTAACCCTATGAATCTCGGGAACTAGATGGGAGTTAAATTTCTGCTCAACCGTCATCTCCCAATCTAAGTAAGCATTAGCATCATAAGCTCCGTAAAAGGAAGGGATGGTGAATTTTACCTTAGCGAAAGGATCATCATTGCGGTTACGGTTATTACCTCCCATACCGTGACGGTTGCGGCGAAGACGGTCATGCAGGCAGGCGTCCGTTGAGCGACACGCTCCCTGGTGGCACTTTGTCGCTCATCTTCATCTTCCTCAAAATCACCATCCTCATCGTGGTCGTTGTTGTCGTGGTTGGCGCCCGTTGGCGGTTGCACCTCCTTCAATGGTCATTTGGAGAGCATTTTTCGACGACATCCATCCTCTCGGTGAGGGTGGAAACTCGTCGATCGATGCTCTCAAGGGTCTTGTTAAATGCCGTCATGGCATGCTCCTTGAACATCATTTTTATCTCGTCCATCATGGTCGACAATTACGAATGAAGGACCACAGTCTTCGACGGTAACATCGTCATCCTCGTTCCTGCCCTTCTTGCCACTGTCATGGTTAAGCGCAGAGAAAGGATAGAAGGAAACACAAGCACAAGTGTTATGAGCCCTATGAACTACTAGGTGGGATCTCACGCTCTCAAGCAATCTTACCAAGTTCTTACCGGTTCTTACCAACACAATGAGGGCGGTGCAAACCGGTGGTCGGGTTCGTGACATCGTGAGGGTGTGATGAAGCGATTGCAAGGGTCAATAACTGTGGCTGATAAGAAGGATTTATATGTGGAGTCAGTAGGAAGGTTATATGGATGGGTGGCACACAATGCAAGATATGAGATAGTAATCTTTGAATAAATGTCCAAAGTACTTGCCCTAGTTGCTGGTCTAAATGTGGCCTTAGTATAGCCGCGGCAGAAAATAAGGAATAAGTAGAGACAAGCAACAAGGCGTCAGAGTATATGAACAGATATCAGAACCGCATCAAACACTTCTACTTCTATCAGGCACGGTAGAAACACCTACCTTGGCTCCTGCCTTTTTTTTTAGGCTCTACGCCTCTATGCCTCTTTCACCAATTTTTTTTATTTTTCTTTGATTTTTCTAATATTTTTCCTAGGCTCAGGAGCACACAGGTAGATAGTACACAAATTTTCAGCCTGAACAGATGTAAGATGAAACCGATATGAAATAAGAAGTGTTTTCCGAAAAGCGTGCTCAAACTTCACACGAGAACTCAATCTTCCGAGGAATTTACTTAAAAAATAATTTCGGCAAACCCTAACACAACTAGGACTCCGAATCTGAGGAGAACCACAAAACAAACCGATTCCAACAAGGACTCAAAATACGATTGGATCGGTTGTAGGATATGGGATGCAGCGGAGGTGAGATACGACTAAATTAAGTCCACGATCTAAACCAGCAACACGACTCGATTCTGGACACAAACTCAGTACTACGGACTCTGAAACCGAAATTGTGCAAAGGCTAGGCGTGGTTCTAGGTATGGTAGACTATGAACTGCAATTTTTTTTTTGGCTTTTTCGTGGACTATAGGACGAACGCAAAACTAAATCAAACTACGGGAGAAAGCGAACCTCGGCGGTAAACCTTGCTCGATACCACTTGATGGGGGTGTAAAGGGATGCCCGAACTTCCGTCAGGTGGAGGATAAGTCGATTAGGCGGAGCGAGACACTCACGATCCGGCTTCTTGATCGACACGATCAAAACCCCGCAATTGCAGCACCACACGCCCTTCGGTTATCAACCGTCGCTGCCCGGCTGACCTCGCCACGAAGGCTAATCCCTGCCAATGAATCGAGAACACAAGCAAGAACAAGAAAGATGCACTGAATTTGAAAATTGAGGATGAATCACACGAGTTGGGGTCTCACAAACCGATGAACGACAATACTGTTCAAAGACAGAATTAATCTAAGCAAAACCCAAAGCAAACCCTAGCGGCGGCTACTGGATATAAAGGCTAGGGGATGTCCTAGAAACCCTAGACGTGTCCGTGATGGACTCCAACACGATACATGGGCCAACGGCCCAAATTGGTGACGCAGCACCCTGGGACAGATTCTGTCCGCCAGCTTGCAACGTAAATTCCCGTCGACTCCAAAGTCCAAATGACCTGAAACCGGTGCCATTGTAAAGTTTATCTCCTTAGCTTTCTATGCATATGTGGATCATCAAAATCGGAGCCCGTTTGTGGCCTGGGCGACGATTTTAGTGAACGCTGCTCCTGGTGGCCGAGGTAGTCGACTCCGAGATGAATTGAACCTCCAACTTGACTTAGACACCCTCCTTGCCTCCCTCTTGGTCCTTGCTGGTTTCCAAGGCCTTCATGGTCCTCTCCAAAGTTCCTAAGTACAATATAATCAATAATATCATTAGGTAGCATACCATCCTCACAAGTATCTGCACGGGCACTTAGGAACGAGCTCACCTGTTGATTCAATTGCCGTGCTCGTGCTCTTGTGATGGGTCCTTGCATCACAACTGGAGGAGGCTCGGTCGTATGCATAGGAGTGATGTCCTCATCACGGAGTACCTGTGAGACCATCTGGTTTCCACACTTGGCAGGGAAGAAGTATGGATGGCCCCTATCCTGGCCTTCCTGCAAGACCAAGTGCTCCCCGACAATGATGCCGCAGCCGAGAAGATCGCACGAAGGGCTAAATTCTATACTCTGGTATGTGGGGACCTATATCGCCAGAGTAGAAATGGACTTCTGCTGAAATGCATCACTTGGGAAGCGGGGGAGTTCTCTACTCTCTGAGATCCACGGAGGCATGTGCGGGAGCCACCTGTCCGGGTGGACGCTCATCGACAAAGCGTTTCATCAAGGATTCTACTGGCCCACAGCCCTCCAGGTTGCCTGCGAGCTGGTAAGACGATGTGCTGCATGTCAATTTCATGCCAAGCGCACACATCGCCCCGGCCAGGCCCTCCAGACGATACCCCTCTCATGGCCATTCACGGTCTGGGGCTTGGATATTCTGGGTCCGTTCCAATGGGCCACAGAAGGCTTCACCCACCTGTTCGTCGCCATCGACAAGTTCACCAAGTGGATTTAAGCCGAAGTAGTGCGAGCCATCACGGCCCCCACTGCCATCAAGTTCATGCGCGGGATCTTCAACCGCTTTGAAGTCGCCAATCGAATTATCACCGACAACGGCTCACAATTTACCAGCGCAGTCTTCTTGAGCTTCTATGAAGAATGGGCACCAATGTGTGCTTTGCATCAGTGGCACATCCCAGGAGCAATGGTCAGGTGGAGCGTGCCAATGCGCTGGTACTCAAGGGCCTCAAGACAAGAGCGTTCGATAGGCTCCAGAAGCAAGGGGCATCATGGACAGAAGAACTCCACGCTGTGTTGTGGTCACTTCGTACCACACAAAACCGGCCGACCGGCGAGACGCCGTTCTTTCTGGTCTACGGTGCCGAAGCTGTTATTCCCTCCGAACTGACGTTCGGATCCCCACGGGTGGCGGCCTTCACAGAAGAATACCAAGAGGATCTTCGGCGAGAAGATATCAACTTTTTCGAAGAAGCAACGGAACGGGCCGCAGTTCGGGCCGCACGATATCAACAAAGCCTCCGACGCTACCATGCCTCTCGAGTCAGCAAGAGGACGTTGGTGGTGGGAGACCTGGTGCTACGAAGAATTCAAACGCATACCAGTCGCAATAAATTATCGCCCAGCTCGGAGGGGCCCTTCAGGGTAGGCTCAGTGTCGCGACCGGGCGCCGTCCGGTTGGCGACAGAAGAAGGCCAAGAGCTGGCGAACTCCCAGAACATCGAGTTGCTGCGAAAATGCTACCCCTGAAGATGTAAATATTTGGCGGTCCAAGGCCAGCCCTTTCAGCGACTGTCGTCCGACTGGGTAGTGTTTGGTTTCAAAAGTATCTTTACTTTGATCTTTTCATTCCTTTCCTGCGCATACCAAGAAGGATTTTTGTTGCCATGGTCGCCTTTGGTTCTGGGCTATATTGGATGTTCCCTGCTTGACAAACGGTGGCTTCGGCGCCTAAGTCGTACAAGGTTGGGCAACCAGGGGTTGCGCGCGGCCCGGTCTCGTAAGACGGCCAGCTCCGCCGACACCGCTAAGTCCCCAGCCCTTGGCTCCCCCGTTTCCTTACACGCAGCCCCGTGAAGCGTAATTCCAGGTCACTTGGAACATAAGCCCAGTTAACTTTAGAACCATAGCATACCACGCGCGGGGACTTAGCGTGAGGTTTCCTTTTTGTGAAGAACAGTTGCTTCTGGCGCCTAAGTCGTACAAGGTCGGGCGACCAGGGGTTGCGCACGGCCCGATCTCGTAAGACGGCCAGCTCCGCCGACACCGCTAAGTCCCTCGCCCCTGGCTCCCAGGTTTCCTTACACGTAGCCCTGAGAAGCCTAAATCCAAAACACAAAAAAGTCTAAGTCCCCTCAGAAGAAAGTGCATGCGAAGGAAAGAAGTTGCGGTGGCTCCGTGCCCAAAATCCCCATCTTTTGGGAAGGCATCCCTTATGGGCGCTACCTAATGGGTGGCATTGTTTGCAGCAAGCCATTTCGCTAAGATGACCAGGTATCTCCGGCATATTTCGGCGAATGAATTCAACTTCGTCAGGCAGATCGGGAACTGGTCGCTCTTCATCAAAATTACGCGATATGCGCGAGCACAGTTGGCAAATAAGAAGGTAACATGAAATACTTTAGATGGTACCCAAACGTACTAATAAATTTCATGATTACAGACTACAAAAGAAAAGAAGAAACAAAAGAAGATTAAGCCAATAGCCTTGGAAAGGCTACTGGTTGTCAGCACCGTCTGCTACTGCGTCCCCGGCGTTCGCCCCCTCTTCCTCCACGACATCTCCGGCTACCGGGGCGAGGCTCGCCGGGGGCTGGACCTGCATCAGCCTGGCGACGAACTCCGCAGCCTCCTGCACGCGTGTTCGCGCCTCCGCCTCATCTCCTTCGATGCCCCCCACTGTTGCCATGGCATTGAAGGAGGTGTCACGGCTGGCACAGCACGACAGCACGTATGGGGCTGCCCCGATGGCCACTGCTCGCCCCTCGACGGTCGAACGCTCGGCAAGGGCAGCGGGCAGATTCTGGAAGGCCTCTGCAACCCGGTTCACACACACAGCCCAGTTCAGACCCCCCAAGGGGCGCCAGGCTTTCCCTCATGCTCCCGTAAGCATCGCGGAGCATGACGGTTGTCGGCGTATCAGCCAGTAGACCCCTTCCGGCAAGGGGTATACTAAGTTCTAACCGGGGCTTTCGTGGAGACTGCTCGGGAAAGGGAGAACCGGGGGCTAAGTATGCAAGGAGACTGGCGTTTTGTCAGGTTCGGGCCCTCCTGAGAGTAATAACCCTACTCCTGTGTTCTTGTATTTTGGTATGCGTGGGGGGGAGCTGGAAGATGAACAGCTACCCAAAGCAACTCAGATCAGCCCCCCAGAACGAAGAGTCTAGTCTGAGAAAAATGATCGAACCCGCTCCCCATGCACCCCAACTCCCTTTTATACTCAGGCTGGCGGGGGCGCATGGGAGGCTTACATAGCAAGCTATCTCATTACCCTACTCTTTAGCATTAAATGCCCCTCCAACATATTTAATGCCCTGGTGCAGACATCCTCTCCCCCCGCCCTTGAGCGCCGCGCCTGCCGGCTTCGTCCGCTCCACCGGGGTGGGGAAATGCACCCTGACGTCGCTCGTCATTATGGTGCACGTTGGGAACACGCATTAAATGCCTTCATTACCCCCATTTAATGCGCACGACATGCATTAAATGCCTTTGACCTCTCGAATGGCCGCGCAGGCCATTAAATGTCCTCGGGAACTGATCGCCAGCGGCATGGCCTGGTCGCCATCCTCCCGCTGGCGATCACTCAGCTGAACGCCAGTGGCGTGGCCTGGTCGCCACCCTCCCCCTGGCGATCACTCAGCTAACCGCCGGGGGCATGGCCTGGTCGCCACCTTCCCGCTAGCGATCACTCAGCTGGCCGCCAGGGGCGGGGCCTGGTCGCCACCCTCCCGCTGGCGATGACCCAGCTGACCGCCGGGGGCATGGCATGGATGCCACTTGTCCGGCGGTGGCTGCTTTTACCAAAGTGCAGTGGGCACCCTGGTGTGGAATACACCGAAAGTAGCCTCCGGACCCACCTCGGAGCGTTCTTTTTATCTTCTTCCGTCTCCTGGGTGGGTCCAGAAAAAGTGCCCACGAAACGTTGCGGCTTTTTAAATGCCGCCGCCGTTTTCGGGCCGGAGGCGAATCGTGCGACCGTCTTTGCCTCGTAACCGGCGCGGGTCTAGGGGGCATGGCCGCGCCTCTTCCGATTCTTCTGGGTTTCCCGCCAGTGAACCGCCATGCCCCCTCGATTATCCCGCCTTTCCAACTGCCACGCCTCCTCGGGTTTCCCGTTGAGGCGCTCCCTCACACGTATAAATGAAGGCACTTCGGGGGGGGTGGTCCGTTCGCTTCTCGGCCTATTACCTGTTGTGTGCTTCTTCTTCACCCTAGCTTCTTGCGAACCATCTCTCTGCCTCCGTCCTCGGCTCATTGCTCCTTGGCTCGTATGGCATCGCCAACACCCCTGCTTCCTCCCTCAACCGTCGAGGAGGTCGATGCCGAGAGATGTGCCCAGTATGTCGCCGGCGGTACTGTCCGTACTCACGCCGGGACTACCGCGCCCGGCAACTGCCCGGGCGAACTAGTCTTCTTTGGCTGGGCGATGCTGGCGGGCCTTGTTCCGCCAATTTCCGACTTCTACCTCGCCGTCCTCAACTTCTACTCCATCCACAACCTTCATCTTCCTCCTAATTCCATCGTTCTCCTTGCTGTCTTTGCTCATTTCTGCGAGATGTTCGTGGGAGTAGTCCCTAATCTCCCCCTCTTCCGCTTCTTCAATTCCTTGCATGCGGCCAAGGACCTTTCCACCGTGACCGGCTCCTGCCACTTCCGCCTTCGCGATGGCGCAATTTCCCGCTACATTCCGCTAGACCTCCGTTCCAACTGGAGGGCTTGGCGCAATGGGTGGCTCTACGTCGAAGACGACATCGGCTTAGAGGTCCTGGAGATGCCGACTAGGCCAGCGGTCGGCATCCCCACCTGGGGAGCTCACGTCGACGAGACGCCCGAGCTCTAGGTGATGCTGGCCCGCGTGGACCAGTGTAACATCCCAAAGTTTGCTTTTAATTTATTTAGTGTGTTTCTGGGTTTATTTGAATTTTTCAGAACTTATTTAATGTCATCGCTGTTAATTCGGATGGAAGTCTATCGAACTAATCGTATTAAATAAAGATCAGGCATTTTCGAATAAGCGTAAAATTTAAAATTTTATTGATAATTAAGATAATTGGTAGATGAGAGTGTTCGCTTCAAATATTTTCGAAAAATATGTTATATAACGTAAGTCGTTGATTTTATAAAAATCGGTACAGGTGTCTGATCTACGAAAAGTTTTTTTTACGAAAAATATATACGTCGAAATATCACAAAACCAACTTCGTTAGGTTCCATATAGTACCTAGTTTTTTAGAGAAATTTTTCAGACCTTTAGAACCTCGCAGCTATTTTTTCCCCTCCCTTTCTAAACCCGTTTTCCGTTTTGAGAACGTATATACGTATACCATACATGTATGCAGGACTGGTTGACCTTTCCTTTTCACAGGCATGTGGACGTTTGAGAGTAAGCCATTTAGTGTTCTGTAGTTAATAGGCAGGAAACTGTTAGACAACCTCGCTATCGAATAGTCCGGGGTTGCCTAATAGATCTCAAGTGGAGAATAGACAGGGAGAAAGAGAGACACAATATGAGGAGGAACGGGCCTGCTTTATTATTCTCAGATGCTTCGTACAATGGGGTGACCCCCGCCTCCTATATATAGTGGTTCTGCTTAGAGATAAGGAAGAGTCCATATCGGATCTGAATCCGGTTTCCTAACACTCCCTTGGACTCTTCAACTGCGAGATGCATATGCCTCATTAAAACTCCATAAAAACCCAGTGGGAAAAATAATTGGAGAAAGAGTACATAGCACACGCTTACTGTGTTGCACGGATTGCCTCATCAAAAACCTTATGTAAGAAAACTTCAATGAAAAACTTACTTAAGGAAAAGAGTACAATCCACCCAAACTTCAATGTTAATCTTCAAGATTTACGTTGGGTACTCAAACTTCATGTTTGAGATTTATGTAGGAGTATGTGGAAAATCTCCCCCTGAAATCTGCACTTCTCTAAGCCTCATCATCCCGATTCCTCTAATACATCTTTCAAAGGAAGATGCCGGGAGTGACTTAGTGAATAAATCTGCGAGATTTTCACACGACTTAGTATGCAGTATCTTTATCTCGTTCATCTTATGCATTTCATGAGCATAAAAGAACTTGGGGTTGATATGCTTTGTAAGGTTACTCTTCACATATCCCATTTGTACTTGTGCAACACAAGCTGCATTATCTTCATAGATAATAGTGGGGGTTTGTTCCATGTTCAGACCACATGACTTCTGGATGTGGTGAACCATTCTTCGAAGCCATGCACATTCCCGAGAGGCTTCATACAATGCAATGATTTTTGAGTGGTTAGTCGACGTCGAGACAAGAGTCTGCTTAGACGACTTCCAAGAAATTGCTGTTCCACCGCAAAGGAAAACATACCCGGTTGTGACTTGCCGCATATGCGGGTCCGATAGGTACCCAGCATCGGCGTAGCCAACTAAATTCAATTCATTGTTTCTTCTGTAAAACAAGCCGAGGTCTTTGCTTCCTTGAAGGTAACGGAAGATGTCCTTCACCCCTTTCCAATGCCTTTTGGTGGGTTCTGCACTGTACCGCGCTAGCAAATTCACGGCGAACGCAATGTCCGGTCTAGTGCTATTCGCAAGGTACATGAGCGCTCCAATTGCACTCAAGTATGGGAATTCCGCTCCCAGGACTTCCTCCCCCTCTTCTTTAGGCCTGTACGGGTCTAGGTCTGCTTGGAGTGACCTTCCGACCATTGGGGTCTTTGCGGGGTATACCTTTTCAAAGCCAAATCTCTCCAACACTTTCTGCGTGTAGGATGCTTGGTGTACCAAGATTCCGCCTTGGACATGTTCAAGCTGCAAGCCTAAACAGAACTTGGTTTTACCCAAGTCTTTCATTTCAAACTCAGATTTCAAGTATGTGCATGCTTCTTCAATTTCCTCATCCGTCCCAATGATGTTCAAGTCATCTACATAGACGGAGATTATACAAAATCCATTCGTGGATCGTTGTATAAATACACATGGACAATCTTCATTTGTTAGGTAGCCTTTCTTGCAGAGAAAGTCACTCAAACGATTGTACCACATTCTTCCCGATCGTTTTTAGCCCATACAGTGATTTCTCCAATTTCACCTTTGTATAGGTTTCTGTTTGCTCTGTCTTGGTTCGGGATAGGGATACCTTCCTGTACTTTCATGTATATCTCCGAATCCAAGTTTCATACAAATATGCTTTGTGACAACATCCATTAGCTTCATTCTCAACTTCAAGTTGATCGCCATTGAGATCAAGTATCTAAAGGTAATTCCACCCATGACCGGAGAATAGGTTTCTTCATAATCAACCCTAGGACGTTGAGTGAAACCTTGAACAACAAGCCTTGCAATGGTTGTTGCTCTTTTCATAGATTCTCCTATTATTACAAAATTTATGGCCATTTCGTCATGGTGTGCTTCATGCACTTCTACTTGCTCTTCATTGCTATTTCCCATTCCAGGAGCAAGTTCCTTTAGTTTTTCTCCGCCAATGTGTGCGCACACATTATTTCCGTCGACTTCTTCCAATTGAAGATTCAAATCTGGAATTGCCTATTCCACAGGCTTCTTTTCAGTGCCAGGTCTCAACTGGCTCCCCTTCTTGCTTTGGGGTATTTTTGTGATTGGCTATGGTAAGTCCTCTTGCCCATTTTCCCCAGACGTCTCCGGGTACTTTGGGTTTGAGAAGCCAGATTTCCTGTTCTTTTTCTTTGAGGCCTCTGAACAGGATGAGGGATACCTTCTGCTTTCTTTGGTATTTCCACCCTCTCTGGTGCATTTCTTGCTGGTATATGCGACTTAACCACGCTCTTCAGATCACAAAAATGATCAGGCAGTTCATTTGCTAAATTCTGCAAATCGATTGTCTTCTTGACTTCATGATTTGCTTCATTAGTGCGAGGGTCATGCACGGGGATCCCAATGGAATGCCATATGATTTCCCGGCATTTTTCATCCAATGGTTCATTTCCTCCCCCTAATGACGGGAAAACGATCCTCGTCAAAGATGCAATCAGCGAATCGGGCTGTATTCAAATCCCCAGTCATGGGTTCCAAATACCTGGTTATGGATGCACTTTCATAACCAATGTATATCCCAGACTTGCGGAGAGGACCCTTTCAGTTTGCTGTGGGGGTGGTATAGGTACATATACCATACATTCAATTCTTCAGGTTGACCCAATGCACTAGTTTGCATGGTTGAATGGATGTTGTAGGCCGATTGTCTATAATTGATGAGTCTTTGCTTTGCGTGCACGAATTTGCGTGTCCCCAACAATTGTTGGGCAAGTTACAACTCTGCAAGAGCGGTCTGGCAAGAAACTTAATCCTCTTTATTAATGCTTCAGCTAGTCCATTTTGCGTATGGACATGCGGTACAAAGTGCTCAACAGTTATTCCCGTTGCTGTACAATAATCATCAAATGCCTTGGAAGTAAATTCGCCGGCATTGTCCAATCGAATGGACTTCACGCGATGATCAGGAAAAACATTCTTAATTCTGATGATCTGCGAGATCAACTTTGCGAATGCATGATTCTTTGTTGACAGCAAACATGTATGCGACCATTTCGAGGAAGCATCAATGAGCACCATAAAGTATCGAAACGGCCCTGACAAGGGCTGAATCGGACCGCAAATATCCCCTTGAATGCGTTCCAGGAATGCAGGGATTTCATGTTGCACTTTCATAACAGAGGGTCTAGTTATTAATTTCCCGGTGGCACATGCATGGCACACAAAATCTTCGTGATTCGGGAAATTCTTAACATTAATGCCATGACCTTGTGAGTTGTTAACTATATTTCTCATCAATCTAAGACCAGGATGACCTAATCTACAATGCCATAAAGCAAATAATTCGTAGCTTCTAAAGACAGGTCTTCAAAGAAGTATACATCGCGTGTGCATTGATTTTCGTGTAGTACAACCTGATTCATATGAGGAACATTTTTCTAGTACCATCTTTCCATATTCCGCGTGCTTCACAATGCACAAGTGTTCTTTGCCATTTTCTTCATTGGTTTCTACGTGAAACCCATTGGCGCGGATATCCTTGAAAATTAAGAGAGTGCGATTTGATTCAGGGTACAAGAGGGCTTCTTCAATTACCAAAGTTGTATCCATTGGCAATATAATTGTGGCTCTTCCTGAGCCTATTATATGCGTATAAACTCTGCGATTGTCGTAATCCTTCCAGCGTTCTTCGTGATCGTCTGGAAGTATTTCGATTCTCTTAAGATGGTATTTGTTGTGCCACTATCAACAATGCATATTTCCTCCATTGGGTGCTACACGATTTCTAGATGAAAAGAAATATAATTCTAATCTGACAGTGGCAAAGTAATTCAAATATTGCTTGCAAGTAAAGAATACTGGAATAAAGAATAAATAACAATTCTTATTCATGAGAAAGTAAAAGTATGCTCTTCGAGAGCTTACAATTATTCAATATTAACTAATCAACCACAATCTAAAAGAAAGTGCTAACAATGTTATTCATGCACTAAACGGAATCTGTAAAGTATGCATTCACTTCTGCTTCTATGTCATCCACCGAAGTGTTTTCTTCATTGGCCAAGGGCTTGGCTGCATCATTGATGTCTAGGCCGGGCTGCGAGGATGAAGCATGTGGGGTGTCAACTTCCATGACATCATCATTGCCTACTTCGGCAAAATGTGCCTCTGCCAGTGCATTTCCTTTGGCCTTCTTCTTGGCCTGATATGCATTGATCACTTCTTTGGATTCCCGGCATATTTTTGACCAATGCCCCCAAGTGCCGCATTTGAAGCACGTTTGGTTCTGCTGTCCATACGGCTTGCCCTGCGGCTTTTCCTTGTCATTCTTCTTCTTTTGGGCTATGGACTTTCCTTTGGCCTGATGTTTCTCTTTTCCACCCTTCTTGACCCACTTCATGTGGGCGGGCTTTTTCACCTTATAGCTGTTGGCATTGATTTCTGGTACAATGCCCCTTCCAGGTGGCTGTGAGACGAAGTTCTTTCGGAGAACTTCATCTTGTGACTCCGCAACTTGCATAACATCAATCAGTTCGCTATACTCCTTGTATGCGTCCTGACGATAGCTGCGGGCATTCTGGATAGCATTGGGGTGAAAAGTGGAAAGAGTTTTCTCAATCTTCTCCTCTTCAGTGATCTTCTTGCCACATAGGGAGAGATTAGTACAAATTCTGTGCAAGGCAGAATTGTACTCGGCCACTGTTTTGTAGTCCGCAAACCTCAGGCGCACCCAATCTTGCTGTGCTTGGGGCAAGATTGTGTATTTGAGCTTCTCGAACCGCTTCTGGAGTGCAGTCCATAGCTCAATTGCACTTTCTTCAGCCATGTATTCATTTTTCAGGGTGGCTGAGAGATGGTGCTCGAGGAAGTGCAATGCTTGATCGCTCGCTTCTAAGAAGAGGTGGTGCGTCCTTCGAGGACCCTAAGCCGATGGCAGCTCGGAGCTTCTTGCCACCGAGTACGATCTTCACATCGGATGCCCAAGTGAGGTAGTTTTGACCGTGCTGGGCCAATTCTGCAAACTCACGATTCACAATGCCAGACATCTGCATTTTTACAAGATTCCAACATTAGATTACTGCGTGTAATCTAATAAAGTGTGATTGCATAATTCATAAAATGCGGAAAGTAAACTCTCATGAATTTCCAGAATTTTTCTTAGTATTTGGCAATTTTCTGTTAATTATACAGCAATTTTCCAGCATCACTTGATAACAGAAAATAAATTTCAACATGAATTAAACATGGCATAAGTCTAATTACAACTTATATAATTCTTGTTGGCTGGGTAAGACAAAATGTAATGAATATCTCTGTCAATTTGACTCTTGGCCAGGTCAACCTGCCCCTAGGGCTCACATGAGGGAGGGAGCACTTCCCGTTTCCGGGTGCCAATTAAAGAACCAAGCCTCATGTGTGTTTTCCTAGACACCAATTGTCTCATATCTGTTTATTCATTACCAAAATCAAATCCCAACCACTCATGTTCTCATTTTATGCCATATGAAATATTCTGGAATTTTCCTAGCACTTTTCATAATTTCTGCTGATTTCCAAGCAATTTTCAGAATTACTTTACAACAGAAAAATTGAATTTCAGCAAATATCAACATGACATAATGCTAAGAAAAAAAATAAAACCAGAGCCATAAAATTTTTGCATTTTTCTAGATATTTTCATAATTTTCTGGGAATTTTCAGGATTTTAAATCAATTTTTTTTTCAGATTTCTTATTCAACATTCAAAAATAATAGAAAAGAATAGAGGGGGGGGGCAAGAAGGGAATTTCCCCTTGCCCGTGCGCCAACCGGTCCTCTGGACTGGATTTGAGTCCGGATGCATCCACCCAATGGACTTCATGCCATATCCAGGAAGGACTTCATGTCCAGAAGTACATGCTCTTCATGTCCTTGCTCGGACTTCGTGTCCTGCTCAAAACCGGCGTCAGCGGCCGGGTCAGCCCGACGCTGATCTCGTGACGGCGGGTGAGCATCGGCCGGTGTTCGGCGGCGAGTCAAGCACAGCAATGGGCGGGCCGGGCCCGTCGGTGTCTTGGCAGCGCTGGCGTGGGAGGGAAGCGGCGGGCTCAGCAGCGAGGCGTCGCGGCACGTGGGCCGGAGGCGCGAGCTTGAGCGAGGCCGGTGGCCTGGGCGCGTCGTCTTTGGTGCAAGCCGGCGGCGGTTGTCTTGAGCGGCGGCGGATCTGTAGTAGCTGGTGGCGGCGTGGAAGGCACGGAGCCGGTCAGCGAGGGTGCGATGCACTGCCGGGCGCGATGCACTGCCGGGTTGGCTCAGCGGCAGCGGCTTCAAGCCGTGCATGTAAGGCCTTCGGGCATGTTCAGTTTCATTGCCGAATTGAATCAATTGGACTTCTAGTCCATGAATCATTGGACTTCTTTGTCCAAACCGAATGGAGCAAAGCGGCCGGGCAGCAGCTACATGCCGAGAGCCTCCCGCATGCACACAGGCGTCCAGCCGTGCTGTCGCCGGTGGCTGAAGACGCCATCTTCGGTCGGGAGGTGTGACGGCACCGACGGCTTCGTGCCATCATTGAGTATTGTCACTTCGATGGCTTCGTGCCAAGCGGCAGTACTGCGGTGCCCAGAACCGAACAATGGCTTCGTGCCAAAGTAATTTAGATGCTTAGCGATCTATACTTTGATCTCTTGTACCATAGCTTCGTGCCATGTGGTAATCCCAGCACTGGATGCATAGATTAGATCCAAGCAATGATTCATACGGGGAATTAGATCAATCCCGCGTTTCTCACCTTTCTCACTTTTTCAATCTGCTTTCCGGTAGACTATCGCGTAGGATAGAGTCGCGTAGGACTTTTATTTCGGCAATCCGAGTGGATGCCGGCTTGATGGCGAGTTGATTGCAGATCGGATCGGGCGATCAATCGCCGGTAGTAGACGTTCGTCGTCGTCTATGATCCTTCGCTTCTTGTCTTTTCTCACCTTTCAATCTTTCTCCGGTAGAGCTTCGTGCTGATAACGTGTTAGACAACCTCGCTATCGAATAGTCCGGGGTTGCCTAATAGATCTCAAGTGGAGAATAGACAGGGAGAAAGAGAGACACAATATGAGGAGGAACGGGCCTGCTTTATTATTCTGTATGCTTCTGTACAATGGGGTGACCCCCTGCCTCCTATATATAGCGGTTCTGCTTAGAGATAAGGAAGAGTCCATATCGGATACGAATCCGGTTTCCTAACAGAAACGAGTACTTCACGCATGGATGAACGTCCTGCCATGCGTTCCTACTGCGCAGGAAAAGTTCACCCATGCATGTGGCATTACGAGCTTTCCCATGCATGAAACGTGAGGAGTTTTTCTTTCTGTTCCACTGAAGTATCATAGCCATTCCATTAATCCTCCCAGCCGATTCAATTGCTCCACCCGTTTCTAGTCATATTTCCTCCAGCCGTTTCCGCATACTCCTGTACGCTTGAACCAGCAGCCATTTTGCCTCTTTATTTTCCTTTCCATGCGGTTCTCCATTTCCTTTCCAACCATTTTATTTTCCATACGGTATGCTCCTTCTCATTTTGGCCAAGTCTTCCCTTCTTCCATTTCATCCTCTCCTCATATCTCCTGCTGGTTCCATCTCCAAACGACTGATTCGGCCGACCGCTGCTGCTCGACCGACCGACCGCTGCTGCTCGACCGACCGACCGCCACCGCAGTTGCTGTCACTGCCGCCGTGGTCGACGCTGTCTACGTCGCTGCCACCGTCGTCACCGCCAACCGCGCGCTTCTCTCATCGTCACCGCCGTTTACTTCGTCGCCGCCACTGCCGTCATATACTGCCGCCGCCGTGTGCCGCCGTTGTGCACTGCATCGCCTTCTCGTCGCCGTCCTCGTTGCCGCTGCGATCTCGCCGCCGCCGCGTCTGTCGCGCCGTTGTCCTCGTCGCCGACCGTGCATTGTCGCCATCACAGCGTTAAGCGGCCCGCGCTCTTGCCGTCGACATCGTCGTCGTTGGAGCCGCCGACGTCGCCGTCGCAGCCATCGTCGCCCTCGCCGCGTTGCCGCCGCCGCCGATCGGTATCTTTTGTTCTCTCCTTTGCGCGCGTTCTATTTCTACCGTTTGATTCATCCTGTTGACGCGTAATCGTATATATATGTTAGTATATATACGTGTAGGTTGGGCGGAGGTATTCTGTAGCCTGCGCATATACATGTCTACATGTAGGTATACTTGGTCGATTCACGTGTAGATATAGTCGCGCGTAGATGTATTCGGTTGCTACGCAGGTAAAACTATATATCGTAGCCTATTGATTCGGTACTTTCTGTTATTAAACGCTAGCAGTATGTATACGTATGGATATATTCGTCGGCTCTGCATGTATATATTCGGTCGGTTCGCAAGTATAAATTTTCTATATACAAGTATACGGTTATATTAAGAACAATACGTATTTTAAATACACAAACCGAACAAGAAGGATACGTGTATACAACATGAATAGTGCCATGCAAGAAAACAAAAAGTGAGTTTACGTGTTAATTTCCTAAAATTTCGAATTTTGTCTTTTTTGCTACAAATTCGTTCTAAGTCCGAATAGTATGCGACAAATTTTGTTAAATAGTACAAATTAATACCTTTCTACAGTAATTTTTACGAAATTTTATAATTAAATTTATACTATTAAATTATTCGCGGAAAGTCCAAACTTGCGAACTTTGTTTCTTTTAAACTATACGTCCAAAAATTCTGAAATAAATTTTATAAATCTTAGAAAATTCTTGACTAATTATCTGGAAATTTTCATGAAATTATAAATTAGTTTGATATGCAGCATTTCTCTGAATGTGTGTTTATTCGTTGTTTTTGGATATTTTTCTGCTATACGTAGACGTTGAGCTGTGCGAGGGTGTTGAAGAAGACCAATCTCAAGTGTTGGACCGAGAACATCAACTGTTTGAAGGCAAGTCATGCTTTGACCATTTTGCCCCTAGCATTTTAAATAGTATTTTGATTCAAAGTATGCATGATTATGTGACAAAATAATTAATTTAGTTTTGGGAAAACTAGTTAAATGCCATAATTGTTAATTCCAACCTTGTATTATGAATTGTATGCCATGTAACCTTTGTCACCCTAAGTTTGGGAAATTTAATATGTTGGATGCTACGTATGTGCCAACACGGGAGGCTAGACCGTGACTAGTTGCTTAGAAATGCTTGCGCTGATGATATTTCCAAAACAGCAAAATAATCTTGACTAATGACAAATGAACTGATTTTGGAATGCTAAGTGTGAGCTTGTCACGGATTGACGTGAAGTGTAGGTACCTTCGTGGTTCTACACGGAATCGGAAAATATCTTGTTGGCATGCGTTGTACAAGAGATGAACAAAGGTGGGATTGATTTAGCCCGGGGCAAGTGGTAAGAGGCTTTATGCCAGGTGGGCCTTCGTGGCACTGATAATTAATAAACGGCCTTCGTGTCCGTGGGATGAGTGTTGTGAGTTGTTTGGGTCAGGGATGAGTGATGAATGTCTTGCCCTGGACAGTTAAGGACTTAACCTTGCAAGCCTTTGAACTGAGTATTTCCGTACAACCACATGGCTGAGGTGGGACAGTCTTAGTCTAGTAAGTTTCCGAAGTCTTACCTTTGATACCTCAGGGTGGCAGTTACGTCGGGGTAACTGTATGGGGGAGCGTACCGGTGCTACGGCTAGGTACCCTGTCCAACGGTGTTTGTCGGTCCTACACTTTGTCCTTCGTGGGGAAAGTAGTAGTGAAGGCAAAACCGGCGAGGGTCATCGGTGTAGATGGAAGTTTCCGAAAAGCTTCGTTACGGTTGATCGCCTTTGTGGTGTGAAACTGTATCATGTGGGGAAAGTGTACAACCTCTGCAGAGTGTATCAATCTATTCGAATAGCCGAGTCCACTGTGATCGACAAAGCTCGGGATTACGATCAAGGGTTAGATCTTCAAAATAAAATGTGGAATTGGGTGGAGTCGTTGCGATGAAGAATTTGACTTGGGCTTTGTTCCAAACCATTGATGAAAGACTTTGAAATTCATATTATAGTATGGTTTTATCAATTTGAATCTAGTATGAGTATTTGAAAGTAAAATGCTGTTTTATGCAAAAGAACCAAATGAGCCTATCCTTTGGAATAAACCTGCATATAGTTATTAGACATGCACTTCTGCGCATGACTTGTTGAGTATGTTGTATACTCACCCTTGCTTTCAAACAAAATCATCAGTTGAGGAGAAGACTACAACTTCAAAGAAGGTGAAGTTCCACGAGGAGGCGATTATCTAGGAGTTGAACCTTGTCAGTTGCCTGTGGCATACTGATGGGAGTCACCGACGTTCTTCATTCCGCTGCTGATTATTTACTTTTGTTATTGTACGCCCTGCGCGGCAGACTATTTGTAAGGTGACCTTAAGGTCTTGTAACCAGTTTATTTAATGTTTGAAGTACTTTATTAATTATTTCCGCTGTGTATGATTGTGGTACTTCATCCCTGTTATTACTGTGTGCACTAGCGTGATCCTGGACTAGTGCAGAATACACAGAGGGTCCGGATTTGCAGATTCGGGTCCCGACAACCAGCTGCGAGCGGCGGGCCTGACAGAGGCCATGGTTCTTCGGGACTACATCACCCGAAGAATCAGTCCCCTGCGCCGTCGCGCTCGCCTCGCCTGGCAGTACACGGGCCCCGACAACATGACCCAGACAACTCCCGGAGGTAGGTTGCTTTTCGCTTTGCTCTCTTTGTTTTCTTCTTCTTTCTTTCAACCGCTACTAGACTGACGGCGCCTTCACTCCCTTTTCTTATTATTTCTTATTTTTCAGCTGCGGGGAATTTATCCCTTGCCAAGATTGACGCGTGGCATGCGCAGCTGGGCGTCTTTGGCCCCGTCCCGCCCTTTCCAGTGGGCGCACTCCCACTCTGCCAGGTGGAGCCCCGGGAGCGCGTGGCGATCACTCGTGCCATGGCCGTCATGGATGCCATGGGGCCGGTGACCACGCCTCGCCAAACTGCGCTAACCATCCGGGGCCCTCCTCCAGTGGGCGGGGGGAGGGACAAGCGCCCTGTCAACGACGACGCCCCTAGCGACAGCCCCAAGCGGGTCCACGCCGCTCTGGGAGGCGCGGCGACCACGACCGGAGCGGGTAGCTCTACAGTGGCCACTGCTTCTACCTCAGCCGGTGTCGCCCCACCAGCAGCTCCTCCAGCTCCGGTTCCGTCTCCGCCGCCGCCGCCACCAGCACAGGGCGATCTTCCTTCACCGCCGGCGCAGGCGGATCCACCCCCGCCACCGGCGCGAAGCGACCGCCCCTGCCACCGCACCGGCGCAGGTGATCCGCCTCGCCATCGGCACCAGCGCAGGGTGATCCACCACCGCCGCCGGCACCGATCCTTCCCCCGCTGCCGCCGGCGAGGGTCGCTCCACCGGGGCCGGCGCCGCGCGGGGGAATAACCATGGTCTCGGGCATACCCCGATTCGGGAGGCCTTCTGCTGGGTATAGACAAGAGACACGTAGCAAGCTTATCATGTTTCATGTAACCTTGGGAGACTTACCCCTTCCTTCTTTTTTCCTCAAGGCATCTTCTTCGAGGGCTCCTGTAGGGGTCGACCAGGGCATGGCAGCAGCCGCGGCTGCGCCGGCTGCGGTGATCGAACACCAAGGCGGCCCTGGCGATCACCCAATGCTCGCCACCGGGGCGAACGTCTTACCGCCCGGTGGCGGGCTGGGCCTGCCGGCCACTCCGGAGGCCCTTGGCGCACCGGTCCCCTCGGTGGACGCAGACGCTCTGCTGGCCGCCCTTGGCGAGTTACACGCCAGCATGAGCGAACGCCTCACGGCGAGCAGGGAGAGGCTGAGGGAGGCTGTTGCGGAGATCGCCCGCCTCCGGGTAGAGGTGCAGGACTGGCACAGCTGGTCGGAGAGGCTGGAGCTGGACCTGCAGCGGGAGAGGGAGCAAGGTGCCCTCCTCGTTGAGGCGATCACCCGAGAGCGCGACGAGGAGAAGGGCGAGCGGCTCCGCGCGGAAGCCGAGGCCACCTCCATGCTGCGCCCCGCCTTCGACCGGATGGTGGCCAGCCTGGCGCCGTTGGGGTTGGAGCAGCCGAACCCGGTCGAGCAGATGACCCGGCACCATGCCTTCTGCATGGGCCGGATCGCCGACTTCCTTACCTTCCTGCCTGGCGCCCTAGCCGCCCGGTCCAGCCAAGAAGGGCGGGCAGTCGCGGCGGCCATGGCGTCGTATGTGCTTGCCTGCTGCGCCAGCCGAGACCCTAACTTCGACCCCCTGGTCGCCATCCAGGGGGTGGAAGGAGAACGGGCCCGCGCAGAGGCGCAGGTCAGCAGCGCCGCCGAAAGGGTAACTGATCAGCTTGAGATGGTCAATCCGTTGCTGGAAGCGATGGCCAAAGATGTGGCCCTCGAGCTGGACGTTGCCCCGGTGGAGGACCAGGAGGCAGCGGAAGCCGCGGCGGACGAAGACTGAGGGACTTTTTCTTTTGCCGTTAATTTGCCTTCCCTTGTAGTGGACTACTGCAAGTTTAGGATATACATTTGTAAAAACATATACTTCCCTTTCGCATGTCGTACGCTTGGACGCCTGTTCGCGCTTCCACCATGCTAGTTTTGAGCAAAAAAGGCGACGGTGCACATTAGGGGTTAGTTGGAATGCAGGGTCTGAATCCCTCGTGCCGGAAAGTCGCGGCCTTAAGGCATTAGGGCCCCGTGAGATCAGTTATCCTCGCGGCTTCTTACGGCTGATCACTCGGTGAGGTGGGACAGGGCAGTAGGCCTTCGGTAATGGTGTTTGAGTCACCAGTTCTCACGGGGACACCCTGAGCGTCATGACCGTACTGAGAACCATGCCAAACCAACCACCCGATCACCCACCCCTGTAAGCCACGCTCACCCAGTGAGCCAACTTTTGCCATCGAGCACTCGGAGGGCCTTAATGTACTGAGGGAGAGCGCGCGGTCACAGCGCAACGGGGCGCAAACCAAAAAACGGGAACGGAAGTGACAACTGCTTTAAATGAAGACTACACATTGGACAAACCAGAGACTTCCCGCGACTAGACTGCGGAGAGGAGGATTCAACGTAGCTGGTCAAGGGATGTAACTCCGTACTTATAGCCTTTTCAAGGATAGAACTTGCGCAGAAGTTCTATGTTCTAGGAGTTCACCAACTCCACTCCGTCCTAAGTGGCCAGCCTGACCGCCCCGGGACGAGAGACTGAGACCACCTTAAAGGGGCCCTCCCACTGGGGAGACAGTTTATGCAACCCGATATGCGTCTGGACTCTGCGCAAGACTAGGTCACCCACTGCCAGCATCCTCTCGCTGACCCGGGTGGCGTGGTACCGCCTGAGACTTTGCTGGTACCGGGCGGCGTTCACAGCTGCGCGGTCTCGCACTTCTTCCAGGAGGTTGACATCTTCTCGACGCTGTTCTTCTTGGGCTTCCTCGGTAAACGCTGCTACGCGCGGTGACCCTAAGGCCAACTCTGACGGTAGAACTGCCTCTGCACCGTAGACCAGGAAGAAGGGAGTCTCTCCCGTGGCCTGGTTGGGAGTGGTACGAAGCGACCACAGCACTGCAGGGAGCTCTTCGGTCCAACGGGCTCCACGCTTGTGGAGCCGATCAAACGCTCTGGTTTTGAGGCCCTTCAGCACCATCGCATTGGCCCGCTCAACTTGGCCATTGCTTATTGGGTGAGCCACCGAGGCAAAACAAACTTTGGTGCCCATCTCTTCGCAGAATCCCAAGAAAGCGGCGCTGGTGAACTGCGGGCCGTTGTCGGTGATGATGCGGTTGGCGACCCCAAAGCGGGCGAAGATACCTTGTATGAACTTGATCGCAGTGGTGGAGGTGATCGTTCTTACCGCTTCGACTTCCACCCACTTAGTAAACTTGTCGATGGTGACAAACAGGTGGGTGTAGCCCCCTGTGGCCCGCGGGAACGGGCCCAGGATATCCAGCCCCCAGACCGCGAAGGACACGAGAGCGGGATGGTTTGCAGAGCTTGGGCTGGTCGGTGGATTTGCTTGGCGTGGAACTGACATGCCTCACACTTCCTCACCAGCTCGCAAGCATCCTGGAGGGCGGTTGGCCAATAGAACCCTTGGCGGAAAGCTTTCCCGACCATCGTTCGGCTTGAAACATGGCTCCCGCACACGCCTCCATGGATATCAGAGAGCAAAGTACTCCCCTCTTCCCGAGTGATGCACTTCAGAAGAATTCCGTTTTTACCTCGGCGGTAAAGGTCCCCGCCCACCAGGGCATAGCACTTGGCCTTTCGTGCTATCTTCTCTGCTAACGCATCATCGTCGGGGCACACTTGATCCCGCAGGTAGGCCAGGATCGGGCCCATCCATGTGCCTTCCCGGTCAAGTGTAGCGACCACGGGGTGGCCGCCCGGGTACTCCGCCTGGCCGGGCGTTTCCACTGGTACTGCTTCCCCTCCTGGAGTGAGGACTGGAGCAGCATCACCATCGTCCCCACCGGAGACGGGAGCTGCGATGGACGGTCGCGGAAGCCTTTCTTCAAAGACTCCGACCGGAACGGGAGATCTTGTCGAAGCGAGCTGAGCGAGCTCGTCCGCCAAGTTGTTGTCGCACCGGGGGATATGGGTATACCCTAGCCCATTGAAATGTCGCTCCATTTTTCTGACCTCCGCCAAGTACTCGGTCATGACAGGATCAGAGCGGGAGAACTGCTTTCTTGCCTGGTTGACGACTAGCAAAGAGTCGCCCTTGACTTGCAGACGCCGGACTCCGATGGCTGTGGCTGCACAAAGTCCCGCCAGCAAGCCTTCATACTCAGCAACGTTGTTGGTGGCTTTGAAGTCTAGGACGACCACGTACTTGAGGAGGTCCCCAGTTGGTGAAACCAGGAGGACCCCAGCCCTAGCGCCCTCGTACCTGAAGGAGCCATCTAAGTAGAGTGTCCAGGGGGAGGGCGCGGGGTTTCTTCGACTTCCGGCTCGACAGGAGTCCACTTGACAACGAACTCCGCCAGCCTTTGACTTTTGATCGCCGTGCGGGGGGCAAACATAAGACCGAATTCCCCCAGCTCTACAGACCACTTGGCGATGCGGCCTTCGGCTTCGCGGTTGTGGAGAATCTCGCGCAAGGGATAAGCAGACACCACCGTGATCTCTCTTCCTTGGAAATAATGCCGCAGCTTCCTGGACGCCACCAGTACAGCATACACCATCTTCTGAGCCTGTGGGTACCTAATTTCGGCGTCGTGCAGTACCTTGCTGACATAGTAAACTGGCCGCTGGACCCCTTCACGCTAGCGGCTACGTACAGCAGTAGCGGCTCGCCCGGCTCGGGGGCGACCAGCACCGGAGGGGAGGAGAGGTATTGCTTCAATTCTTCGAATGCTTGATGCGCCTCCGTGGTCCACTCGAAGGAGTTAGTCTTCTTCAGCAGCTTGAAGAAGGGGAGACTCTTTTCTCCTAGCCTGGCGATAAACCGGCCGAGAGAGGCCAGGCGACCAGCTAGGCACTGGACTTGCTTGAGCCTTGTGGGCGGTTGCATGTGCTCGATGGCCGTTATTTTTTCCGGGTTGACCTCGATACCGCGGTGGGAAACAAGTAACCCGAGCAGCTTCTCGGACGACACACTACTAGAAAAACGATTATCAACGACGGAAGATACGGTCATTAAAAGTCCACATGTGGTCGCTAAAAGTCATTAACGACCACAAAATTGTGGTCGTTAGCCATCGTTAAAGCCTCCGTCGTTAATAGTATTAACAACCACATACAAATTTCCGTCGTTAATTTTTTTAGCGACGACGTGGTGTGTCCTCGTTAATTATGTACTATCAACAACCGCATGTCTAGTATTAACGACCACTCTGTGGTCGTGGCTAGCTAACATTCAGACAGCCACTGCTGTAGCATTAACGACCACTCTATAGTATTAACGACCACATTATTAGTGTATAAGAATAGTCCCAACTATATATATTCAGTCTTTGATCATTCAGAAATAATGAACACTTCCATATATTTACGTCAACATTTTTTCTGTCAAAACATCCGAGGATCCACAACCATGGATAAAAATCCTTTTTATTGCAATCCAAAAGTACAATCAGAGAGCACATGTTCATATCAATTGTTATGGACAACGATTCAAATGAAATTTGAGCTCTACTCATCAATCATCATCAGCATGATTAGAAGAACTCAAGGAAAAGAAATGGCATGTCATTGAAGGCAAGGTTGAAGATGAAGGATTCCATTACAACATCATCCTAATTAGATCAAAATCCAGTTATCCAAAGAAAGATATATCACAGAAATAACATCAAACTAGCAGCACAAAGTGGAGCTTGTCATGGACTACTAGAGGTTCAAGGCTACAAAACGAAGCTAAGAAGCTAGCAATCAAGAAAAAGATATCATTCATTCCCCCTAGTTATCTGAAGTTCTAGGATCTTGAGCTGGGGACATTATTCGACAACCACATGAGTGAGACCATATGATCTCGAATATCGGCGGTGCATGCATTCATCAGTTCTCTTCTAGACTTCCGATGACGGTGAAGCATCCACCACGACAAGCCATCGTTGCTTCTCATCCGATCGGCGACACTATCAACTGGCTCGCCATAGTCGCCGCCATCGCAATTTGATGGCGGTTTTTAGACTCGATTGCGATGAAGGAATCAAGAAACAACATGTCAAGCATTGGAGACAGTAAATGGATGGATGGATACTCACCGGATGTTCGGGTTGGGAAGGGAGGCACTGCGGCATTGCGTATAGGAGCTCTTTGCCGCTTGATGGAGGAACTCTGCACGCTCTTGTGCATGGATGCCTCGATTCAACCTTCTCCTTTTCACATGAACAAATTAACACAAGGATTACGTTCGATTACATTGATTGATTTGATTCTAACCACATAAATAATATGCATTGGTAGGTGACTGAAAATAATTAGATAAACTTTTTGTCGCATGAATAGGGAGCTTTTACCTTCTCCAGAATGCTATTTTGCTCCATCAGTAAACTTTCCTGCAAAAAATATTAGTAAAATCCTGAACCTGGGACTACTCTCATAAGAAGATGAAAACCTGACCTACAAGTTCAAGAATCAAAATGTTTAAACATTTGCCTTGTTTCGGAGTTCCTTGATCGAGTTGAGAAAGAGATTGTTTTGAAAGGATAACACAAAATCATTAGCAACTTCAAAATGTTCATCAAGAAAAACACAATATCTACAATGGTCATCAAGAAAAACACAATTTGTACCTATTAATTATGTTTTGAACGCAGGAATAAGTACACTTTCTTGAAAATGCATATATTCCTCCGTTACAAACGGGACCTGAGTTTTGCAAGTCTAGTGAGCCACAAAAGTCCATTTGTGCAGCTCGATGAACCTTTCTTGATGTGTAACCTAGAGCAGCAGTTTCTATCTGTGCTGTGCAGTTTCTAAATGAGGTAGAGCAAATGTAAACAGACAAATTCTTACATGATATAATGAGAGGAAGTGCCTTGTGTTGGTTTGAACGTTAATCCTGTCAGTAGATTAGGGAAGTTTCGGGCAAAAGAAAATAATGGACAGCATAGCAATATTGATAAAACTTAGTATCCTTCCCAGTTTGGACATAAAATTGTGAAATGGGGTAAATAAAAGCTGAACAAAAGCATTGAATTTCTATGTAAGCAGAAAGAGGAAACTAGAGTGTGCTACTATACTAATCCTGTAAGAGACTGCTAAACTGAACATGTGATGGCTAAAAGGATTTCTGAGCAATAGAAGACATGAGTCATGGCCAATAACTTAACTGTAAGGTCAACAGTTGGTTCTCTCTCCACATGTTCAAGAAACACAGAGTAGATTATATAATGTCTAACTATGACAATGAGTACAGTTTAATAGATAATTCAATCAGCAAAAACGCATTCCTGGAAATTTAGAAAATTCATCTTTCATGTAAAATTTTAACACCAAAACAACCAATTACATCTTAAATTCATGATAATTTATATTGTAGTTTACAGCAAAGACCGATAATAGCCATTGCACGTACCAGATTGAGGAATATCATGGTTAGAGCTTCGAGTTCGGTATAATTGTGGAGAACCAACAATAGAGGACAACTTCAATTTAGTAAGGAAGAACAAAATTGTATGATTGGGCAAAGAAAAGGAAAGGAACCTCACTTGCATTGCTAATCATCTGCGTCGGGGTTATGATCCGCGGCACTGGATCCATGGACGCCTCTATCCCTTTGGCCAGCGAGATGATGACCGGTAGTTTCAGCATAAAAGGAAGAAGAACAAAATCATATACAAAAGTAACTTACTCATAACGAACCTGTAAAGAGGAAGGGCGCAGGGGAGGATAGTGCAGGTGATCGAGCTGGGGACGCTGGGGATGTCAAGGGCGTGGGGGAGGGGCAGTATAGGGGCGCTAGCGCGCGATGCTGGGGATGTAGATCGGGAGGAAGGGTGTGCGCAGGGGAGGGGGCGATGGGGATGTCGATCCGGAGGAAGGAGCGCTCGCAAGGGAGGGGGATCGAGCTGGGGATGTCGATCGGGAGTAAGGATCACGCGCAGGGGAGGGGATACTAGCCTGGGATGTCAATCGGCAGTGGATGGGATCGGCAAGAAGGAACGCGCAGGCCGCAAGGCACGCCGGCATTGGGGATGGTGCAGGGGAGGGGATCGGGAGAAAGGAGCTCAGGCCGCAGGGGAGGGGATCGGGAGGAGCAATGTAGGGCGCCGACGCTGGGATGGAGACCAAGGATCGATAGGATCGATGGAGCACAGTAGGGAAAGAAAGAAGAGATTCTAATAGATAAAAAAATTTATTAGGAACAAGTTGATCGAGTTGGGAGTTTGCGCAAAACAAAAATGCCTATCCCGCTTTTTTTTCCACGCCATCCTATAGGTGGGTTAACGACGGGAAAATAGTGGTAGTTAGTATCTGTATTTTTTGGGAAGAGCCACCGGACAAAATCGATTAACGACCAAAATTTTCTTACGGTTGTTATTTCTACCTCAACCCGAATGGCATCTTGCCGCTCTAGTGCCTGCCTCCGGACTTTCTGCCGGATTGGGTGCACTCCAGGGAGCGTTGCCAATCGGTGCTCGATCACCTCCCTGGGGACCCCGGTCATTTCTGATGGTTCCCAAGCGAACACATCCAGGTAAGACCGGAGGAAGGTGACGAGCGCGTCTTCCTATTTGGTGCTGAGGTTGGCACCGATCTTCACGACCTTCCCGGAGCCGTCCTCGCCAACGGGGGCCGCCTTCACCTCACCCGAGGAACCGGGTGAGGCGCGGGCCTTGACCGGGGGGCGCTCCGGATAGTCTTCCTCACCTCGAGCCGTGCAGGTGGTGCCGGCCAGGTCCTGCACCTGCTTACTGAGGCGCAATGCTTCCAGCTGGTCCACCTTCATGGTGATCGGACCCCCAGGCCCGGGGATCTTCATTATCATGTAGGCGTAATGTGTGGCCGCCATGAACTTGACCAGGGCTAGCCGGCCGAGCAACGCATTGTAGGGGAGGTCGAAGTCCACGATCTCGAAGTCGATCTTTTCTGTCCGGAAGTTCTCCACACTTCCGAACATGACATGCAGCCGGACCTGACCCAGGGGTGTCAAACCCACCCCAGGGGCGACCCCGTAGAACAGAGGGGCTGGACGCAGCTCCTCGTAAGGGAACTGGAGTGCCTTGAATGCCCCCACGGACATGAGGTTGATGGAGCTCCCTCCATCGACGAGTACCCGCCCGAGTCTCGCATTTCGAACCGTGGGAGAAACCACGATCGGGAGATGGCCCGGGCATGCGGTACTCTCCGGGTGGTCGGCCTGGCTGAAAGTGATCGGCTCCTCCGACCATTTCAGCAGCCTGCTCGCCCCGGGAGTTGGCACGGTGGCGCATACCTCTCTTACCTCTCGCTTGTACTACGAGTTCGAAGAGTAGGTGGCGGAGCCACCATGGATGAAGGCCACCGTATGCTCCGCTTGCTAAAAAGCCAGTGAAGCGGGGTCCTCGTCCGCGTCATCGTGGTCGTCTTCACGGCGCTTCTTCAGCCGCTGCTCCACCAGCTTGGACACGACTTGGCAATCCGCCAAGTCATGTCCATTGGTCCTGTGGATGGGGCAGTAGGGCCTGCCTCCGTCGTCTTCTTGACGGTGGACCGACGATCCCCGCGATCACCTCGCGGGCCCCGGCGATCAACCCTTCTGTCTTGGTGGTCGCGCTTCTGGGGCTTATCCTCCAGGTTGGTGGCGAGGACCTCCCCGGCCCCGACCTCCTTGCGCTTATTCTTCTTCTTGCGGTGGGAAGCTTTCGAGGTCCCCGCCTTGTCGTGACCGGACGGCCCCGCCGGGCGCTCCTAGGCCTCCGCTGCCCGGGCGCATTTATGCGCCAGGGAGAACAGCTCGGAGGTAGTGGAAATGGCGCGGGTAACCATCTTCTCCCCGCATCTTTTGATCCTGGACTCCCCTCCGGAAGGCGATAATCACCGACTGCTCGGAGATCCGGGGGATAGTGTTCCGGTAGTGGGTGAACAGCCGAATGAACTCCCTCAGGGACTCCCCCTTCGTTTGTTCCAGGGCATGAAGGTCATCCTCCACGCCTAGTTGAGCGTAAGAGCCCTGAAAGTTGGCGACGAAGATGTCGCACAATTCCTCCCACGAGTGCACGGAGCCTCGGGGGAGGTTCAACAACCAGGAACGGGCGGAGCCCGTCAGGGATGTCGGGAGGTAGTTGGCCATGACCTTCTCAGACCCTCCCGCAGCGCGCACCACCGTGGTGTAGATCTGCAGGAACTCCTTTGGGTTGGTGGTGCCGTCATACTTCTCGATGGACGCGGGGCGAAATCTCTCCAGCCACGCTGCCTGACGTAGGCGGAGGGAGAATGCCTGGCATCCAACGTTATAGGGGGAGCAGCGCCGCTCGTCCGCCCCTCGGCCCCGAGATGGGGTTGAGGAGTGCGAGTCTGCGCTCTCCCTGGAATCAGGGGGAGAGGTTTCCCCCCGGCTGCTAAACGGCGGGTGGCCCACACGGTGATGCACGTTGGCGCGGCGCCCCCTAAGGACGTCGTGCAAGTCACCACCATGCTGGGACCTCCTTTCGTCTAGGCGAGCCCTCAGATCCCCATGGCCCCCCGCCGCCCTGGGGGAACCACGGGAAGAAGTGGGGGCGCGTGCCCGTCCCCCCTTGCCTAAGGGGGCCGCATTAGGCGCACCCTTTCCTTTGTTCCGATCCCTATGACCGAAACAAACTGTAGCCGTGCGGCTAGAGGCTTGCGCGTCAGCCACGCGCACGCTCTGTCGCCCGACATCGGAAGCCCCCAGCCGATTTGCCGCCTCTACTTGCTGTTAGGCGGCATCCACCAGGCGGGCGATGTCCCGCAACCATGGAGCGGCTGGGGTTTCGCCCTCTAGCGCAACCGGGGGGTGATCGAGAAGCAGCCGGGCCGCCTAAAGGTTCCGCGCCGGGGTGTCGTCTCCCATCAGGAGACGCCGCCGGACGGGCTGGGCCCCTAACGCCGAAGCACTGCGCGTCCCTGTGTGGGTGGACGGACCTGGGGGGTCTGACGCTCTGGGCGAGCGTCGGGACCGGCCGCGAGCGCTGCTCTCCTCGAGCAGACCGTCATGCTTGGAGCCAGAAGTTGCCATACTCGTAACCGTCGAAGCTTCTTGCAAACTTCGCAAGAAGATGGAATAAGGGAGAACAATCCGACCACTGAGCCCCCTACCTGGCGCGCCACTATCGGCGTATCAGCCAACAGACCCCTTCCAGCGAGGGGTATACTAAGTTCTAACCGGGGCTTTCATGGAGACTACTCGGGAAAGGGAGAACCGGGGGCGAAGTATGCAAGGAGACTGGCGTTTTGTCAGGTTCGGGCCCTCCTGAGAGTAATAACCCTACTCATGTGTTCTTGTATCTTGGTATGCGTGGGGGGAGCTGGAAGATGAATAGCTACCAAAATCAACTCAGATCAACCCCCCAGAACGGAGAGTCTAGTCTGAGAAAAATGATCGAACCCCCTCCCCCATGCACCCCAACTCCCTTTTATACTCGGGCTGGCGGGGGCGCATGGGAGGCTTACACAGTGTAGGATCGAAGTATACGAATATAGCAATCAGAGGGGGGTGAATGATTGTGCGGAAGCTAAAACCAAATTCTTGATCTATTAAAAGTACACCCCAAAACAGAACCAAATAATTGCCTCGTTTTCGACAAAAACAGAATGATAGAGGTTTGGTAAAACGCGAATTACTGGAGATCCAACCGTCGAAACGATCTGAAATTTGGACACAAGAAACTAGATTCCAATATGAATCAAACTCAAAAAGAATCAGCTCGATCGGACTTACGGATCAAAAGTTACGAGCTTTGCAAGCTTGTTGATCCAGAACTTGACGAGAATCAATCTAATCAAAACTTCAAGATTAAACAAGAACGACAAGAGATTGATCAACTAGACTTTGAGAAACACTAGATCAATACCCTAGAAAGGTTTTTTGAAGGATCAAATCAAGATGAAACTCAACGATAAAAAACTAATCTAGAATTAGAACAAGCATGCAAACAAGAACCAAAACAGAAAACATCAGAGCGACGTGGTTCTTGTAGCATAAAAGTCTTGGAAGAATTGATCTTTATTTCTTGTCTAAAATACTCTCATCAAAAGAGTACAAACCCTAAAACCAAGCTCAAAGCTTGATGCGCTCAGCTCTACTTGGTGCCTTTCAACAGAGACCCCCACCTATTTAAAGCACCAACCCACAAGGAGTTACGAATACGATTCCTATTCCCTAGAAGGAATCCGTGATCCAACTCAACTCTACTTGGCCCAACCTGGCCGAGTACAACTCTTGCACGCGTATGGCAACCCTACCATACTCACGTGACTAACACTTTGCACGCGTATGGCCACCTGCCATACTCACGTGACTAACACTTTGCACGCGAATGACCTCCTGCCATTCTCACGTGACTAACCATTCTTCATGTGCACCATTCTCTTAGCCCGAATGTCCCGCATGACATCCTTGACCACCAAGACCTCAGTTCCTCCTGAACCTAGTCCCGAACCTCAGTTCCTCCATGAACCTAGTTCCGGTCCCGTCATCGACCACATTCGTCTTCGAGCAATACCTGTACATGAACAAACCACAAAACAAATCCGAGCACAAGTCCACGACTTGACTCAATGTCAATCCATGCAACTACTCACATGAGCATTGCATAAAGTCCACTTCAAAAGAAGTATCATGAAATTATCACAAATTTCATAATCTCAAAATCAAATTCAAATTTCAATCTCAAAATCGCTCAAAAACCCATTCACGACGGACCAAAAAAATTTGGTCCGGCGTACATGTAAAACTTACTGTTTTTCAATAACTTGGTTTGGCACAACAACCTTCAAAAACACATTCTGACGGACGAGAAAAGTTGGTGCATGCGTACATGGAAAACGAGGTTGTCAAAAGCATGTTTACAAAGGACCAAGAAAGTTGGTGCATTGTACATGGGAGAATGAGGTTATCAAAAGCATGTTTACAAAGGACCAAGAAAGTTGGTCCGTCGTACATGGGAGAATGAGGTTGTCAAAAGCATGTTTACAAAGGACCAAGAAAGTTGGTCTGTTGTACATGGGAGAATGAGGTTGTCAAAAGCATGTTTACAAAGGACCAAGAAAGTTGGTCCGTCGTACATGCAAAACTTACTGGTTTTTGAGGAAAATTGAGTTTGGCTCAATGAGTTCAAAAGCATGTCCACGACAGACCAACAAAGTTTGTCCGTCGTAGATGGGAAACTTACTGTTTCTTGAAATCTTGGTCCGGCGCAAAAGCGAAACTTACTGCTTCTTGTCAAATTGACAAAACACATGAACAAACATATTTGCAAATTCAATTCTAAGCCAATTTTTCAGCACATGATTTCACAATCTCCCCCTTGATGAAAACATTGGCAACACCACTTAGAATTGAACATTTGGCATTCACTTTACAAAAGATTTTGAAATCCAAAGGATCAAGGACCAAAAAAGAAAACACAGAATTCCCCCTTTGACCAAAATGCAAAACAAAATCTCCCCCTGAGAAGGAAAATGTGTGTGAATGTGCAATGTGTCCAAGAATTCCAAACTTCTCCCAAAATCCTCAAATTTCCAAAAACAACTCCCCTTTTTCTTCTCCCCCTTTTTCCTTAAACTTTTCAACGATTCCCAAATTTCTCCCCCTTTGACAATGGATTCATCAAGAGCACAAGAGAGAGAACAGATTCAAAATTTTTCTTAAAACAATGATTTCACAAAGAGAAACAAGGAAGTGCCAAGATAGGAAAAGATGAGCTCATTCGATCATATAACCTTATATATCATATAATATGCAAAATACATGATCTTGATGTGATTTTAACAAGTTAGGGAATGACATGCATCTCAACCTCAATTGAGTCAACTATAGCCAAATACTAAGCAAAACCTTTAGTTGAAAAACAAAGGCTCAAAGTTGAAGCAAATAACAAATCAGGGCGAGCAAGTAGTTTCGACTCCAATCTAGTGGACCAATTTAAATAGTAAACTGCATGTGGCATGCTTGAAGCATACTTCTTTTATTTCCTTGGAGTGGCATGCTTGAAGCATACATCTTGTCTTTTGAGGGAATGGCATGCTTGAAGCATACATCTTATCTTTTAGGGAAAGCATCCTGAAGCTCATAACTTGAGGCTTTTGCTTTTAACAACCCTTTTTTATTGATTCCCTTTTTCTTTTCTTTTTCTTTGATTGTAAACATGCAAAAATGATTAAAAGGTCTTATGAAAGAGTAAAGTTGAAAACACACTTGCTTCATAGCCCAAATTTGTCAAGAAGATTCAATATCAAGCCTAGAAGAGTGAGATATCACAGAGTATTTAGCTATAGGCAATCAGTCCAGGGAATTCCGCAATGTCATTCTTAGTTCAAATGAGACAATTTAGATTATCATATATTAGCTCAATTATATAGTATATAAAGAAATATGATAAAGTGAGCTCATCAAGTGAAAGAACTTGGCAAAGAAACTCCTCAAAACAATCCCATTGGATGAACAATTCCAAGTTCTCCCGAATAAAAGCAAAACGAGAAGAAGACAAAGGTTTTGTGAAAATGTCTGCCAATTGATGTTCAGTATCCACATGATGAAGCACAATGTTGCCTTTTTCAACATGATCTCTAAGAAAGTGAAATCGATGTCAATATGTTTTGTTCTTGAATGTTGCACAGGGTTCTTAGCAATGCAAATTGCACTAGTGTTATCACACGTAAGAGGAACACTATCCAAAATAACCCCATAATCTTTAATTGTAGATACTATCCAAAGAATTTGAGAACAACAACTAGCATCAGCCAAATATTCAGATTCAGCGCTTGATTGTGCAATGTAAGATTGCTTTCTAGATGACCATGCAATGAGAGAATTTCCCAAGAAGTGACATGAACCAGAAGTGCTTTTCCTATCAATTCTACATCCTCCAAAATCAGCATCGTAAAAGATCTCAAACTAATGCATGAGGAAGCAGAAGCCAAATGCCAAAATCTTGAGTTCCATGAAGATACCTGAAAATCCTTTTTGACTTGTCGATGTGAAGCACGTGGGGAAGCTTGAAAACGAGCACACAAGCATACAAAGAAATTGTATATCCGGCCTTGATGCAGTGAGGTACAAAAGTGAACCTATCATGCTTCTATATTCCTTTTGATCAACCTGCTCACCATCTTCATCAGGGTCAAGTGCGCAAGTGCTCTCCATGGATGTCATGATTGGTTTGCTGTTTTCCATCCCAAATCTATGCAACAAGTCTTTTGTGTATTTGCTTTGATGTACAAAGGTACCATCCTTTGTTTGCTTGATTTGAAATCCCAAAAGTATGTCAACTCACCCATCATACTCATCTCAAACTCCTTCCTCATTGTTTCGAAAACTCGGACACTAAAACATGAGATGAACCACCAAAGATAATATCATCAACATAAATCTGAGCGAATAGTTGATCATTGCCTTGCTTGAGTAAAAAGAGTTTTGTCAACCTTTCCCATTAAAAGCCCTTTTCAAGTAAAAGGTTTTTAGCCTATCATACCATGCTCTAGGGGCTTGTTTCAAACCATACAAAGCTTTTGTTAGTTTGAACACATGATTTGGAAACTTTGGATTTTCAAAACCAGGTGGTTGCTTGACATAAACCTCCTCATTTATGTAGCCATTCAGAAAAGCACTTTTCACATCCATTTGATACAATTTGAAACCTTTGGATGCAGCAAAAGCTAAAAGGATTCTAATGGCTTCAATTCTAGCAACAGGAGCAAAGGTTTCATCAAAATCTAAGCCTTCAATTTGAGTGTAACCTTGAGCAACCAATCTAGCCTTGTTTCTAACAACAACACCATCCTCACTTTGTTTATTTTTGAAAACCCATCTAGTTCCAATAACATTAAAAACTGGAGGAGGTGAGACAAGTTTCCAAACTTTATTTCGTTCAAAATTCTCTAATTCTTCATGCATGGCATTGATCCAAGATTAAATCGAGATAATGCATGAGATATATCTTTGGGTTCAAAAGAAGCAACTAAAGCGAGAATGAGTATGAGTGTCGAATGAATAAACCTGGATCGAGTGACTCTCTCATTTAGGTCTCCAATCATTTGTTCAGATGGATGCATTTTTGAATGTACAAGGGAGCATTGGCTTTTGAGACTTCTCCTTCTCCTTCTTCATTTTCAGCATGTACGAGATGATGTTGTAGCTTGAGGATGATTAGTCTGTAGGTGATGTAGTAGTAGGTGCCAAAGGTGCTACATCTTGTTGTGCATTAGGAAGAGTCAAGACCTCATCTTCAACATCATCATCATCTTCAAAGATTTTCTCCCCCTGAATGTATGCGCTTTGTACTTGCATCACTTGGACTAGTGCCTGGACTAGCCTCATCAAAAGTAACTTCACAAGTTTCCACAATTTTGTTAGTCTCCAAAACAAGCACACGATAGCCACGAGTATGAGCAGGATATCCAAGAAAAATGCCATCAGTTAATCTAGCTTCAAATTTATCAAGATTTCCATATTTCAAGACAAAACATTTGCATCCAAAAACTCGAAAGTGAGAAACAGAAGGTCTATGTCCAAACCGAAGCTCATATGGAGTCTTACCCAATTTTGATCTCAAAAACACACGGTTTGAAACATAACATGCAGTTGAAATCGCTTCAGCCCAAAAGTTCCTAGGAGTGTGATGTTCATCTAACATGGTTCTAGCCATCTCAACCAATGTTCTGTTTTTCCTTTCAACTACACCATTCTGTTGAGGCACTCTAGGTGATGAAAATTGATGATCAATTCCTTTTCAAGACAAAAGTGATTAAAAGAAGCATTTTTGAATTCAGTTCCATTATCACTTCTAATAGCTTTGAGAGCTCCTGGATGATCAATAGAAAGCCTAAGAACAAGACTTCTAAAATGACTAAAAGCCTCATCCTTAGATGCCATAAAGTATACCCAAGAGTATCTAGAAAAATCATCAACAATCACAAGCACATACCATTTGCCTCCAAAGGATTGAACTCGAGATGGTCCAATCAGATCAAGATGTAGAAGCTGTCTGGAGGCGTTTGTCATTACCATGGTAAGAGGTGGATGTGAACCTGCAATCATCTTACCATGTCTACAAGAGGAACATACTAAAATGCTATCACCCTTAAGCTTAGGCAAGCCACGTATGAGATCTAAAGCTGCTTACACGAGTAAGATGATCAAAACCAACATGACCAAGTCTACGATGCCAAAAGAATAAATCTTTAGAAACATTGGCAATTAGACACCTATGTTTAGAAGAAGGTGATGCATCAAAATCAGCTTTAAAAACTCTTCCAAAACGAAATCTTGAACACAAGATCACCTGAAGCATCTAGCACTTTGCATTCATTTTTCTTAAAGCTTATCTCAAGATCTTCATCAAGCATTTGTGAGATGAAAGCAAGTTATATTTCAAGTTTTCAACAAGAGCCACATCCTTGAACATAAACTTGTCACTTACCTTTCTTGTACCTTTTGCCACAACAGAAGAGGAAGAAGCATCTCCAAAAGTAACACTTTCAGCACGAGATGCACGAGTGAGGGAGGAGAACCAATTCTTTTTACCGGACATGTGGCGTGAGCATCCGGAATCCACTAGCCATATGTTCTCCTTCCTCGCGTGAGAAGCCTACATAGCAACAAAACATGTCGAGGTCTCAAGATCAAGGTTAGGAATGAGATTTTTGGGAATCGATCTTGAGACACACGACGCACAACAAGATAGGCACAATACGATAATTTTTATGCACAAAATCAGATTTACCTTTTCCCATGTTTCTAGGCATGAAGGTGTTTTCATCACTCGAGGCGCATAAGGACTACAATGTGCTTTGCTGAAATTGGCCCTAGCCTCAGTTCTTTCCTTCTTTTGTTGTTTGGCTAATCTAAAGCAATAATCTACTAAGTGTCCATCTCTACCACAATGAGTGCTAGTGTACTTGACATGATGTTTAGCTTTAACAAGAAAGGCACATTTTGCTTTCATCATAGTAGAGGATAAAACCAGCAGATTGAAAAGCAATTTTCTTAGGCTCATTAGATAACTCAATTTTGCAAGGAGCCTGAACAACGGCGAGGTTTAGTTTCGTATGTGGCATAAGGATCAAAACCTAAACCTCTCTTGTTTGTGCTAACCTTAGATTGATCCAAGATCATGTTCAACTTTTTCTTGCCGTTAGTGAATCGTTCCAAAGAGTTTTGCAGGTAATCAACTTTCTTAGCAAGAATTAAACAATTATTGCAGGGAACATCTATTTTTCCTTTTTGCTTGCGACAAGTTGAGCATGAGAGAATTTCATGTGAAAGCAGATTATCGATCAATTGAGAAACCCTAGCATTTGCATCTTTCAGTTTTAATTCAAGAGTTGAGCATTTAGAACAGGAAGTTGAACTATGCAAATCATCGATTGGAACAGCTAGCATGTACAACATGTTTCTCATTTTTCTCATTTAGATGTAACAAAAGAGCATGTTCTTTTCTAAGCAAGGTGAGCTCATTGTAAATTAAGTCACATGATTTGCAAGTATCATCACTAGGAATCAAAGTCTTAAGTCTAGAAATTTCAGCATTCGATGATTCAATAATGAAATCATGTTTCTTAATTTTCTTATCACGTTTGTCAAGCAATTTTCCAAGACGAGCAACAGCAATAGCTAATTCATCATAAGAGGGATCTACCTCATTGAAGTCGCTGTCGTGGTCGTCCTCGGTGAAGCTATCCTTGCTGCTTGCCATGAGACATAATCCCATCAAATCATGCTTGCTTGGAGTTGCATCATCTTCGCTGCTCTCCGAGTCCACATCGCTCAAATTGACTTGTTCAAGAGCGGAAAGAACTCGGTGAACCACCTTGCGGTTGATGAAGCTCTTCTTCTTCCTATCATTTGACGAGAACCTTTTCTTCTCATTCCTTCTTTCGTTGTCCTTCTCCTCCTTTGATGTTTTTCCTGCAAGCTTAGGACAATTTGTGCGAATATGGTTGAGGTCACCACACTCATAGCATCTTGGAGGACCACCTCTCTTTCTCATTCTCACATTCTGCAAAGCTTTGTTAAAGCGAGAAGAGAGTAGTGCCAGATCTTCTTCAGGAAACTCTTCAAGTTGCTCATCTGTTAAAGAAGACATGGAAGACAAGGCAAAGCTAGAAGAAGAATTTGCATTTGGCATGTTAGGGTTAGAGATCAAAGCAATTGATTTAATGTTACCCTTCCTGGCAAGAACATCCAACTCATGAGTTTTCAACTTAGAGTAAAGAACATCTAATGTGAGTGTGCTCATGGTAGTAGATTCTTGTATAGATGTTACTTTCATCTCCCACACTGACATGTCCAAAGCACTAAGCAATTGTCGAGCATTTTCAGCATCGCGTAGCAAACTCCAACAAAGACGTAGATTGCTAAGAATTTTATTGAAACGTGCAAAGAAGTCATCTACAGATTCACTAGGTTTCATCTCAAAACGCATGTATTCTTTTTTGTAAATATCTTGGCGAACCTCTTTGACAGTGTTAGAACCCTCATGGTAATCACAAAGAGATTTCCATACCTCATATGCGGATCGAAGATGAACCACACGATCAAAGTCGCTGCGTCCCAAGCCTTGGATGATCAAGTTACGCGCCTTGCTATTTGCTTCAACATGTGTGCGATTGGTGTCGTTGACGTTGTCGTTTGCAGGGACTTCATATGGCTTGTAAACCTTTTCCCAAATTGTGAAGCCCTGTGCTTGGATGAACGCCTCCATCTTGGCCTTCCAAAACTGAAAATCAACACCATCGAACACACATGGTTTTGTCGAATAACGATCCATTGATCTAATCACCGATTAAGATAGATTAGAAAAAACCTTGCTCTGATACCACTTGTAGGATCGAAGTATACGAATATAGCAATCAGAGGGGGGGTGAATGATTGTGCGGAAGCTAAAACCAAATTCTTGATCTATTAAAAGTACACCCCAAAACAGAACCAAATAATTGCCTCGTTTTCGACAAAAACAGAATGATAGAGGTTTGGTAAAACGCGAATTACTGGATATCCAGCTGTCGAAACGATCTGAAATTTGGACACAAGAAACTAGATTCCAATACGAATCAAACTCAAAAAGAATCAGCTCGATCGGACTTACGGATCAAAAGTTATGAGCTTTGCAAGCTTGCTGATCCAGAACTTGACGAGAATCAATCTAATCAAAACTTCAAGATTAAACAAGAACGACAAGAGATTGATCAACTAGACTTTGAGAAACACTAGATTAATACCCTAGAAAGGTTTTTTGAAGGATCAAATCAAGATGAAACTCAACGATCAAAAACTAATCTAGAATTAGAACAAGCATGCAAACAAGAACCAAAACAGAAAACATTGTAGCGACGTGGTTACTGTAGCACGCAAAAGTCTTGGAAGAATTGATCTTTATTTCTTGTCTAAAATACTCTCATCAAAAGAGTACAAACCCTAAAACCAAGCTCAAAGCTTGATGCGCTCAGCTCTACTTGGTGCCTTTCAACAGGAGACCCCCCACCTATTTAAAGCACCAACCCACAAGGAGTTCTGAATACGATTCCTATTCCCTAGAAGGAATCCGTATCCAACTCAACTCTACTTGGCCCAACCTGGCCGAGTACAACTCTTGCACGCGTATGGCAACCCTACCATACTCACGTGACTAACACTTTGCACGCGTATGGCCACCTGCCATACTCACGTGACTAACACTTTGCACGCGAATGACCTCCTGCCATTCTCACGTGACTAACCATTCTTCATGTGCACCATTCTCTTAGCCCGAATGTCCCGCATGACATCCTTGACCACCAAGACCTCGGTTCCTCCTGAACCTAGTCCCGAACCTCAGTTCCTCCATGAACCTAGTTCCGGTCCCGTCATCGACCACATTCGTCTTCGAGCAATACCTGTACATGAACAAACCACAAAACAAATCCGAGCACAAGTCCACGACTTGACTCAATGTCAATCCATGCAACTACTCACATGAGCATTGCATAAAGTCCACTTCAAAAGAAGTATCATGAAATTATCACAAATTTCATAATCTCAAAATCAAATTCAAATTTCAATCTCAAAATCGCTCAAAAACCCATTCACGACGGACCAAAAAAAAATTTGGTCCGGCGTACATGTAAAACTTACTGTTTTTCAATAACTTGGTTTGGCACAACAACCTTAAAAAACACATTTACGCATGCACTGCAAAAGTTGGTCTGTCGTACATGGGAAAACGAGGTTGTCAAAAGCATGTTTACAAAGGACCAAGAAAGTTGGTCTGTTGTACATGGGAGAATGAGGTTGTCAAAAGCATGTTTATAAAGGACCAAGAAAGTTGGTCCGTCGTACATGGGAGAATGAGGTTGTCAAAAGCATGTTTACAAAGGACCAAGAAAGTTGGTCTGTTGTACATGGGAGAATGAGGTTGTCAAAAGCATGTTTACAAAGGACCAAGAAAGTTGGTCCGTCGTACATGCAAAACTTACTGGTTTTTGAGGAAAATTGAGTTTGGCTCAATGAGTTCAAAAGCATGTCCACGACAGACCAACAAAGTTTGTCCGTCGTAGATGGGAAACTTACTGTTTCTTGAAATCTTGGTCCGGCGCAAAAGCGAAACTTACTGCTTCTTGTCAAATTGACAAAACACATGAACAAACATATTTGCAAATTCAATTCTAAGCCAATTTTTCAGCACATGATTTCACACACAGCAAGCTATCTCATTACCCTACTCTTTAGCATTAAATGCCCCTGCAACATATTTAATGCCCTGGTGCAGACATCCTCTCCCCCCGCCCTTGAGCGCCGCGCTTGCCGACTTCGCCCGCTCCACCGGGGTGGGGAAATGGACCCTGACGTCACTTGTCATTATGACGCACGTTGGGAACATGCACCGCCATACTGTAGCCTTCATTACCCCCATTTAATGCGTACGACATGCATTAAATGCCTTTGACCTCTCGAATGGCCGTGCAGGCCATTAAATGTCCTCAGGAACTGATCGCCAGGGGCATGGCCTGGTCGCCATCCTCCCGCTAGCGATCACTCAGCTGACGCCAGGGGTGTGGCCTAGTCGCCACCCTCCCCCTGGCGATCACTCAGCTGACCGCCGGGGGCGTGGCCTGGTCGCCACCCTCCTGCTGGCGATCACTCAGCTGGCCGCCAGGGGAGGGGCCTAGTCGCCACCCTCCCGCTGGCGATCACTCAGCTAACCGCCAGGGGCGTGGCCTGGATGCCACGTGTCCGGCGGCGGCTGCTTTTACCAAAGTGCAGTGGGCACCCTAGTGTGGAATACACCGACAACGGTGACGTTGTGGACCACCCAGCAGTGGTCTGCCGCAGCCCTGTCCCGTATCACCTCGGCCGCCCGGGCCCAGGCAAGCGAGGCGGCGTTCTCTCGAGCCAGCGCCGCCTCAGTTCTCTCCTTCTCCTCCCGCAAAGCGACCAGCTGCTGGGGATACGATGCCAGCTGGGTCGCGATTATGGCGGGAAGAGTATCGATGCTCGTGTGCACTCGCTGGAGGTCGGCGAGCACTCGGGCATGGTCCGGGCCCTGGGCTGGAGAGGCGATGTTGCGGGGACACTCCAAGCCAGGGGCATCACTTGGGCCGCCCGATGAAGACACTCCCGTCCCGGAAGGCGCAGGAGGCACCACTGGGACTGGGACCGCCTGTACAGCCGCCTTGGGAGGCGACTGGAAGGCGAACCCCGACACAGAGAGGGCGACCAGACGAGGGCGCACGGGCGTTGTGTCGCCCAAATCCATGGGCGCCGGGGTTGAAGAAGAGGATGCCGCAGGAGGCGGCATCGAAGCTGCTGGTGCCGGCGTCGGCAGGGCCAGCGCCGTCTCCGGGGCAGTGGTCGTCAGTGCCCCGGAGGAAAAACCTGCTCCCCCAGCCTCGCGGGAGTAGTAGCAGGCATGGCGCTGCTGGAAGGGTCACCCAGGGTGCGGGGCCTCTTCAGATCCTTGGCCGGGGAATCGTCGGCGATTGGACATTTCCCGGCGTCGCGATCAGCGAGGGCTACGGAACCCCCGATCACCAAAGGGCCCCTAGGTGGCATCGCCACAAGACCGGTGGGGTCCATTGGTGGAAACATCCTGGTGATCCGGTTCCGCTCCACGGGATCCATATCGGCTAGAGGCCGGACCCCGTCGGAGAACACCAGATCTCCAGCAAGGACTGGGAGAAACTCCCTCACCCATTTCATGAGGAGGGAGCTGGTCAGATTCCCCGTGCCTAAAAAAAAAAGAAGAAAAAGAGTCAGAAGACGAAGGTTGCGAAAAGAAACCGTGCATGCAGAAGAGGACAAAGACTTACTGCTCGGATACGTCCTGGTCAGGTCATTGTCGCCCGTGTACTGCCACGCCGGGCAAACACGAAGGTGCACGGGGCTGATTCTTCGGGAGACATAATCCCAAACCATCATCACCCCAGTCAGGCCGGCGTCCCGCAGATGTTGAATGCGGTCTGCCATGGCCCGGAGCTCGACTGTCTCCTCGACAGTCACATTCCAGTCCTCGTTCCCCTCCGCCACGGCGGCGAGAACGGCGAGGACATCCGCGCCACTGTTGTCTGCGATGTATAGCCTGTCCTCCCTCCATGCCTTCCAGTTCGACTTCTGCTGGAAGGCAATGTATTGGGGGACCATCCCGTCGCGGAGTCGGAAGTGGCAACTCCCGGTAACCTCCCCGTCGCCGGCAGTGCGGAGGGAGTAGAAATGCCGGAAGAGGGGGGAGGTTGGGCTTCACCCCCACGAACATGTCGCACAGGTGTGCGAAGACGGCGAAGATGACGATGGAGTTGGGGAGAGATGAAGATGGTGCACTCCATAGAAATGGAGGACCATGAGGAAGAACTCGGAGAACGGTGGGACAAGGCCCGCCATGAGCGCCCACCCGAAAAGCACGATCTCCCCGGGCTCGGGCTTGGGAGATCGCGTCCCACGGCTCAGCCGGAGGGTCCCCTCTGGCGCCATCTGCGATAGGGCCCTTGTCGTATCATCGTTAGCCTGGGATTGAGGAAGAATCGCCATTGCAAGAAAGAAAGAGGGGAAGTCTCGAGCAAGAAGATCAAGACTCAAGAGAAAGCATGGGATACTCCAGGATATGTGGAGGCATATTTATACCCTCTACCCTCGACAGTTCGTGATGGAAGATAATTATGAGCACCGCTTCGAAAACCACAAAGAATGCGGCCGAACTGGAGAAGTCGGAGGCGGTTCAGTACCCTAGTATAGCGGTGGGCCCCTCCTGCAACAGCCAGACATTTACTAAGGCAAGTTAAAGACTGGCGTGTCCCAAGAAGGGCCCGGGGGCTACTGTCGGCGTAATCTACACCGGGGTACTCTCTCCGCCCTTAAAAAAGGGTGTGCAGGGCCCCATCTAGCGGGCGGCTCTTCGCCAAAAGCCCTCCTCGTGGGGCGAGGAGGCCCACGTGGCAACGTGGCGACCAGCGCTCCCAAGCCCTCCTCACGGGGCGAGGAGGCCCACGTGGCGATGTGGCGACCAACGCTGCCAAGCCCTCCTCGCGAGGCGAGGAGGCCCACGTGGCGTCACGGGACGTAAAGCTGAAGAAGGCTTCGCCCAAAAGCCTCCCATGGGGCATGGTGTCAGGGCATTTAATGCGGGCATGGCGATAGACCCTTTCCCTGGCATACCACATCTAACCCGTCATGGGAAGCGCGCAGCCCTGACGGCTCATGATGTAGCGGCAGAAAGAAGGAGGCCCTAAGATGGGATGGCATTAATGAAATGTAATTAATGAGCCGCGCAGCGGCATAGTGTTGCCCCCCACTTGCCCAAACCGGCCCAGGGTATATAAGGGCGGTTTGGTGCATGGGGAAGGGGATCGGGTGGTGGAAGAACACAAGGTGAGATCGTAGGAAGGGAGGAAACCCTCGACTAGAGTCCGGTTGAGGGAGAGGAGGTTCTGAGAGGGAAACTCATTTTTTCAATGGTAACAAAGACTTAAGGCATGACGTAGGGCTATTACCCACCTTGGGGGCCCGAACCTGGGTAAATCAAGTGTGTCTACTGTTTATCTTCTCCGGGACCGCAGGGAGAGAGCGATCAGGTTAAGTCTCCGCTAAACACACCCCCAAACCGAACTAAAACCTCCCAGCGGGAGGATCCTGTCGTGAAAAACGCCGACAGCTGGTGCATTTGTCAAACCATAGGACATAATTGTAAACTCATAATGTCCGTATCGAGACAAGAATGCAGTCTTCAGTACATCTTCGGATCGGATCTTCAACTGATGATGCCCTGATCGCAGGTCGATCTTGGAGAAAACTCCAGCTCCTCTCAGCTGATCAAACAAATCATCGATCCTGTGTAGCGGATATTTATTCTTTATCATCACATCATTGAGCGCGCGATAATCAATACATATCCTAAAGCTCCCATCCTTCTTCTTGAAGAATAGGACTAGCGCTCCCCACGATGACGAACTGGGTCTTATAAATCCCTTCTCCAACAGCTCCTCAATCTGTTTCTTCATTTCCATCAACTCATCGGTAGACATCCGATAAGGTCTCTTTGCTATTGGGGTTGTACCGGGTACTAGCTCGATCATGAACTCAATGTCTCTGTCTAGTGGCATACCAGGTAAATCTTCAGAAAAAAACATCCGGGTATTCACTGACCACTAGTACATCTTCAATGCTGAATGTCTTCACGCTGTTGACCATCAGCTATCCATCTCAAATGGCAATTGCCTGAAACTCAACTTTCATACCATTCGGGCCTTCTACTAATACTACTCTTCATCCACAATCTAACACAGTCTTGTGTTTTGACAACCAATCCATCCCGAGTATAACATCTAGGGTCTGGGTATCCAATAAATAAGGTTCGCTAGGAACTCTACCCCATTTATTAGTAGCTTTACCCTAGAACATCCTACATTAGATCGGAGTTTTGATCCAGTGGATTGAACTAGTAACACATGTCAAAGGTTCACCATTCTTAACCCATTTTCAATAGCAAAGTTTCGAGATATAAAAGAATGCGAAGCTCTAGAATCAAACAAAACTATTGCAGGTACTGAGTTAACCAGTAACTTACTAAGTACGACATGCAATGTGTTCTGGACTGTGTCAGCGGTGACGTGGTTGATTCGACCTCTCACCGTAACTTGGGGTGTGGCTCCAGCTTGAGTAGCTCCACGGTCTCCTCCTGGTGTGGGCGTCCTTGCAGGCGTCATTCCCAGGTTGAACCGGATAGGCGTAACACCTCCTCCTCTCTTAGGGCAATTATTGGCAAAGTGCCTTGGCTCGTTGCAACTGTAGAAGCATGTCACTATCGCTAGCTGGCTTCCTGTAGGTGAAATTATGGCTTATGCTGGTGTATGATAACATTGACCAGTAGGCCTTGGAGCTGGTGATGGTGTCTTGGCAACGTTCTGGGGCTGGAATCTAAAGAATTGATTAGGTGCAACTCTCAGCCTTTCTGCTCCTGGGCGAGCTCCCTACTATGCCATCTGGCTCTTCCGATTCTCATCCAGCTCTTTGCGCTTATCCTCCAGGATAAGAGCTTTGTTCACTAACTACTGGAAATCAGGAAATGTGTGGGTAATCAGTCCCACATGTAGTCCTGAGTTTAGTCCGTTCATGAAGCGAGACTGTCTAGCCTTGTCCATTGCTACATCTTCTGGTGCATAGCGAGCTAACTAGGTGAATTTGTTCAGATAATCAGCCACTGACTGGTTGCCTTGCTTCAAAGCTCAAAACTCCTTGTTTTAGTCCATAATTCCCTCTGGCACATGGTATTGACGAAAGGCAACAGTAAACTCCTCCCAAGTGATCTCCTGGGGGTTTTCATGTGAATCGCAGAAATTCTCCCACCATTCACGTGCAGTTCCTTCCAACTGATGAGATGAATAAAGCACTCTCATTTCCAATGCACTAGTTAATGTGTAGCTTTCTCTCTATCGATCTCAGCTAGTCATCTGCCTCCAGTGGGTTTGCAGTCCCAAAAAATGTGGGTGGATGGGTCCTCATGAACTCAGATAGTCTTGAATTCAGATGTTGTCCTTGATTGACCTGGTTATTTTGATTGGCAGCAGCATGAGTAGTAATCTGCTGCATCATAGCATGCATCTGCTGTGTTTGAGCGGCAAGGAAAGCTCCAAAATTCTGCATGTCAACTGAGGGTGCTGGCTGGGGCGCAGGTACTCCATCATTGGGGTTTCCTGTGGGGCAAAAACCACTTTCACTTCCTCTGTTGTTGTAGCGAGTGTTCACCATCTATTGAGTACTTCGAGGTTTAGAGACGAGAGGGGAACAAGAATAGACAAGTAGTATAGAAAATTATGTGGGGTAACATATGTAACTCAAAATCCAATTTTATTAATTACTAATTAATAACTTGGTATGGTTGCTCAAAATTCCTAAGGGCCTTGCAACACATACTGCACACTCGGCAGTCGAGAAGATCCAAATTAAACTAACACACTGAAGTCTAATGCCTAAAGGGCGACTCTTATTAATCTAAGATGCGACCACAACCCAAACAGCATCCTTCCCTCGTGGAGTACGAGGTAGACCAACCACAAAATCCATAGAAATGTCATCCCAAGGCCACACAGGAATCTCCAATGGCTGCAACAGACCAGCGGGACGCTTGTGTTCAGCCTTTATCTTCTGACAAATCCCACAAGAAGCCACATACTTAGCGATATCAACTCTCACCCTTTTCCACTAGAAGTTCTTTTTCAGATCCCTGTACATCTTGGTCTCTCCAGGATGAACCGGGTACGGGGTGCGATGAGCCTCTTTCAAAATATCATCTTTGACATGGGATTTCTGAGGCACACAAAGGCGACCCTGAAACCTCAAAGCTCCCACATCATCAATGGAAAAATCTCCAGTCTTACCATCCTCAAGGCGTTTCCTCACCTGCTGGAGCAAACGATCATGCTGTTGTGCTTCCCGCACACGCTCGGGGATCGCTGACTCAAGAATCAATTGAGTTTCAGCTTGCACGGTCCCCGCAAAACAGTAGGAGACTCCCAATCGCTCAAAATCAGCAACAAGACAATCAATGACAGGGGGCATTGTCTTGCGACTGAGAGCGTCAGCCACCACATTTGCCTTGCCCGGATGATACTGGATTGTGAGGTCATAATCCTTTATCAATTCCAGCCACCTCCTCTGCCTCAAATTCAGATCTTTCTGTGTAAAGATGTACTTGAGGCTCTTGTGATATCACAAGACTCACCATACAGATAGTGTCTCCATATCTTCAATGCAAACACCACAGCGGCTAGCTCAAGATCATGTGTGGGATAGTTCTGTTCATGCTTTTTCAACTGCCTCGATGCATAAGCAATCACCTTGCCATCTTGCATGAGTACACAACCAAGTCCCAAACGAGAAGCATCAGAATAGACAGTGAAACGCTTCCTTGGCTCGGGAAGGATAAGAACAAGAACAGTCACCAACTTCTCCTTCAAAGCGCAGAAACTGTGCTCACACTCTACAGACCACTGAAATTTCATCCCTTTCTGGGTCAACTGTGAACGGCTTAGCAATGATAGAGAAATCCTACACAAAATGCCGATAGTAGCCAGCTAACCCAAGGAAACTACAGACCTCTTTGACATTGGAAGGCCTCTTCCAATCCAAAACTGTTGAGACTTCGCTAGGATCTACAGATATGCCCTCTTGATTCATGATGTGGCCAAGAAAACCCACTTCTGAAATCCAGAACTCGCACTTTTTCAGCTTGGCAAAGAACTGATTCTCCCTCAAAGTACTCAACACAAGCCTCAAATGTCGCTCGTGCTCCTCTTCTGATTTAGAGTAAACCAGAATGTCATCGATGAATACTACCACAAACTCATCAAGGTACTTGTGTAGCATACTGTTCATCGCCTCCATAAAGACAGCAGGAGCATTAGTTTGTCCAAAAGACATAACTTTAAATTCATAATGCCCATACCTAGTGGAGAAAGCAGTCTTCTCAATGTCATGCTCCCTCACGCGAATCTAATTGTAACCGGACTGAAGATCAATCTTCGAGAACACCTTTGCTCCCTTCAGTTGGTCAAATAGATCCTCAATGCGAGGCAAAGGATACTTGTTTTTGACTGTCACTTGATTAAGAGCACGATAGTCAATGCACATACGCCAACTTCCATCCTTCTTCGAAACAAAGAGGACGGGTGTTCCCCATGGCGAAACACTGCGCCGAATAAAACCCCTTGGCCAATAGATCCTCCAACTACTTTTTCAACTCATCTTGAAAAGGTCGAGCCAAGCGGTATGGAGAGATAGAAATAGGTCGAGTGTCAGGAACAAGATCAATACGAAACTCCACATTCCTCACAGGAGGCAAACTGGCAACTCATCAGGAAACACATCAACAAACTCCTTCACTACAGGAATCTCCTCAATGGAAACTGAAGAAGATGGCTTTTCTGACATAGCCATGAGAAAACCCAGCTACCTCAAACGGCGACCAGAAAACAGACTAGCCAAAGCAAAGAGGGAACTGGAAGGTATACCATCCTGAAAGGTCAACTCCACCCCTGACGGGGCCTGCAAGGTAACTGTCCTCCAAAAGCAACAGATCTTGGCATGGTACTGATGCAACCAGTCCATGCCCAAAATGACATCAAAAGGAGCTAACTGAATCACCATGAGGTTGGCAAAGAAAACTTCATCATCAATGGCAATGGTGCAACCCGGGCAAACCAAAGAACTAGCAATCAAACCCCTAGGAGAACTGACTATCACAGACTCAGAGATCCGCTGAACTCCCAACTTAGCTCTACTAGCAAACTCAGACGACACAAAGGAATAGGACGCTCCAGAATCGAATAAAACAAAGGCATCAACTGACTCCACAAGCATAGTACCTGAAACCACCTCTGGATTCCCGGCTGACTCGGCGGTCGGCAAGGCGTACACTCCTGGTGGCACCGGGACAGTGGGAGCCCTGATACCCAGCTGATGCCCCAACAAAGCTGGGGGTGGAGGAGGTAACTGAGGAGGAGGCGACGGCTGCGGGCACCAGTAGGCTGCTGGTGGCGCCCAAGCATAGGGCGGCTGAGGAGCAGGAGTCGCCATCATGTGCACCGACCCTCTGGATGACGCCGCTGGAGTAGGAGGAGAAGGCACCATCTCCCACTTGATGATGCTACCGGGATTCATCCGGCAGACTCGCCCCATGTGGCCGGGCTTGCCACAGTGGTTGCAACTCCCGGTCCAACCACACTCCGAAGCACGGTGCTCACCACCGCACTTGAAACAAATCATGCCCTGCCCAGGCATAGGATGAACAGTCGCTCATGAAGAAGACGACTAGGGCGGCTTCATCTTAGCCCCTGAGGAGGAGCCCTCTCCTCCCTTGAACTTCTTGAAGATGGGTCGCTAAGAAGACCCACCTCCTCCACCAAAAGCCATCTTCTGGCCCGCGCCTAGGGCCGCTGGAAGCACTAAACCACCAGGGTTTTGCTTGTCCCTGGAGAGCTCCAACTCGAGCTCCATGCCCTTCTCTTGCTCCACCATGGAGCAGAAGTCACGAGGGACAGTCGCCCCCATGACAACTCTGAACTCCTGGTTGAGGCCCCTGCAGAACCTCCTCGCCTTCTCTCTATCATCTGCTGACACAGTCGGCACGAAGCGCACCACATTGTTGAACTCTACCTCATACTCTGCCACCGACTTCTTTCCCTGGGAAAGAGTCGTCCAAGTATGCTCCATGCTCTCAAGGAAAGACTCTAGGTAGAACTTAGCTAGGAAGCGAGCCACAAAGTCCTCCCAGGTGACCGGTCCAAGAGCGGGGGCTCTAGTAGCAAGAACCCCCCTTCAACAGATATCCGCTTGGCCTTTCAGCTGGAAAGCCAGAAAGTGAGCTCTCTGGACCGAGGTCAACTCCAGAACCTCAAACTGCCACTCCATGTACCGCAGCCAATCTGCGGACTGGACCAGTGTCAGCGTATGAGCTATCAGACCCCTTCCGAAGTGGGGTGTATGAAGTTCGAATGGAGGGGCTTTCGTGGAGATTGCTCTAGAGAGATATGGAAGAAAGAGATGGATGGCGAAGCTTGCAAGCGGACGCTAGGGTTTATCCAGGTTTGGGCCCTCCTGAGAGTAATAACCCTAGTCCTGTCTATGTGTCCTTGCTTGTGTTCTTGGGGGAAACTAAGAACTCTCTTTACAGATGCCACAGTTTTCCCGAGACGGAAGAGCAAAAACCGAATGTATCCTAACTAAAAGATCGAACAACCACCACTCCCGTGCACCCTAGCTGCCTTTTATACCCAGGTTGGCTGGGGCGCATGGGACTTACAATAGTGCAGCAAAATGAATAAACTGCCATGCCGCATTTAATGCACCTATCACTGTTCTTGCAACCCATTTAATGCCCTGACACAGCCATCCTCCCCCCCGCTTCGGGCCCCATGCCTACCGGCTCCGTCCGCTCTGCCGGGGTGGGAAATTGCACCGTGATGCCATTTGCAATAATGGCGCGCGTTGGGAACACGTGCCGCCATACTGTGGCCTTCATTACCCCCATTTAATGCGCACGACATGCATTAAATATCTTTGACCTTTGGTGTGGCGGCACAGGTTACTAAGTGGCCTCGGGAGCTGAGCGCCAGTGGTGTGGACTGAGCACCACCTATCCGCTGGGCGGTCATTTTGCTGATCGCCAGCGGCGGGGCCTGGTCGCCACCTATCCGCTGGGCGATCAGCCTGCTGACCACCAACGGCGTGGCCTGGTCGCCACCTGTCCGCTAGATGGCCACCCTGTTGACCGATAGTGGCGTGGCCTGGTCACCACCTGTCCGCTGGGCGATCACCCGGCCGACCAAGCGCCGCTTGCCGCCACTGTCATTGGCGCCACCTGTGACCGCCCGGTGGCGTGGCCTGGTCGCCACCTGTCCGCTGGGCAATTACCCTGCTGGCCGCCAGCGGCGTGGCCTTGTCGCCACCTGTCTGCTGGGCGATCAGGCTCTTACTTGGGCCAAGTGGGCACCCTGGTGTAGAATACACCGACAGTAGCCCCCGGGCCCACCCGGGAGCGCTTTTGACCCTTTTTGGAGAACGGTTCGGTCTCCCGAGTGGGTCCATCATAAATGCCCACATAACACTGCGGATTTAAATGCTCGCAGCCATTTCTGGGTATTAAGACGGAACATGCAACCGCCCACGCCTCGTAACCGATGCCTGACTTTTGGGGAACATGCCCACGCTTCGACAGCCATTTGGGCTTCCCGCCTTCGAGCCGCCGCGACGCTTCGGGTTTCCCGCCAGATGACCTCTTCGTGCCCCTATATATATATATATAGGTGGCCACTGGGGGAGCGGTTTGTTTCTTCCTTTGCAGCCTCGCCCAACTGCTAAGCCCTAACCTTTGCCTCTTGCAAACTGCTTTTTCACTGCGCATCGCCTCCCTCTTGCGCCTATGCTCTTCCTTGATCACATGGTGCCTGCAGCACCTCTGCTCCCTCTGTCGACCGTCGAGGATGCTGACGCCACGCGGTTTTCCTGGTACATCTCCGGCGGCACCATCCGCACTCGTGCCGGGACCACCGCGCCCGGCTGCCGCCCAGGAGGAGTAGTCTTCTTCGGCTGGGCGATGCTGGCGGGTCTCCTCCCGCCGATCTCCGATTTATACCATGCCGTCCTCAACTTCTATTCCATCCACAACATTCACCTTCCTCCTAACACCATCGTCCTCCTTGCTGTTTTTGCCCACTTCTGCGAAATGTTCATGGGAGTGGCGCCCAACCTTCCCCTCTTTTGTTTCTTTTACGCTTTACGCGCGGCCAACGACTCCACCACCCCCTCGGGCTGCTGCCACCTCCACCTCCGGGACGGCGCGGCTTCGCGCTACATTCCGCTGGACTCCCGTTCCAACTGGAGGACTTGGCGCAACGAGTGGCTCTACGTCGCGGACGACAGCGGCGTAGAGGTCCTGAAGCTGCCGACCGGGCCAGCGGTCAGCAACCCCACCTGGGGAGCGCATGTCGAGGAGACGCCCGAGCTCCGGATGATGTTGGCCCGCGTGGACCAGTTGCGGACAGCGGGCCTGATGGGAGGCATGTTTCTCCGAGACTACATATCTCGGAGGAACAGTCCCTTGCGCCGCAGTGCCCGTCTTGCCTGGCAGTACACGGGCTCCGACGACATGACTCGGACAGCTCTCGGAGGTAGGCCACTTGCTTTCCTTTCTTTTTGGTGCCTTTTGCAACTACCGCTAAGCTAACGACGGTTTCGCTCTTCTTATTTTTCTTTTCTTCTTTTAGCCACAGGGGACTTATCCCCCGCAAAGATCGACTCTTGAATGGGGCTACTAGGCGTTACTAGCTTTGTCCCGCCTTTTTCGGCGGGCGCACTCCCACTTTGCCAAGTGGAGCCCCGGGAGCGCGTGGTGATCACCTATGCCATGCCCACCATGGATGCCATGGGACTGGTGAACACGCCCCGCCAACGGGTGTTAACGATCCGGGACCCTCCTCCAGCTTGCGACCAGGGAAGGGGCAAGCGACTTGCTGACGACGACGCCCCTGGCACCAGCCCTAAGAGGGCTTTCGTCCCGTCAGGGGACGCGACGACCTCAGCCGCACCGCTCGGCTCGACCGGGGCGGGGAGCTCCACAGCGGCCGCGGCTGCGACTTCAGCCTCTCCCGCCGAGGTGGTTGACATCGACGTCGCTCCGACCGTGGCTCCGCTGGCACCGGTCCTTCCGCCACCGGCCGGCAGGTCGACCACGGGCTCCGATCCGCTTAGCCTGGCTTCTTCCGTCGCGCCACTGCCAGTCCGGGCATCGCCAAGACGGCGCCGAGAGGGGGACTGACGCTTGCACCGGCCGCGCCTCGCTTCAGGAGGCCTCCTGCCGGGTACTTAAACCAACACACAGTAGATCATTAAGTCCTTTTGATCTGAGAGGCATACCTCCTTTTTACCTTGTTCAGGGCGACCACTTCAAGCGCCTCAGCTGGAGGCGACTAGGGCACTGCGGCGGCCTCGGCAGCGGCGGCCGCGGTAGCGCCGGCCAAGGGGCGGTCGAGCACCGAGGCGACCGCTTGATCGCCAGTGGCGCCGCAGGGCGGCCGTCCTACCGCCTGAAGGCGGGATGGGCCTGCCGCCCACTCCGGAGGCCCCCAACGCTTCAGTCCCGTCGGCGGACGCAGATGCTCTGCTGGCCGCCCTTGGTGAACTACACTCCAGCGTGAGCGCCCGCCTCGCGACGAGCAACTAGAGGCTGAGGGAGGCCGCCGTGGAGATCAACCGCCTCCGCAAGGAGGTGCAGGACTGGCGCGGCCGGGCGGAGTGGTTGGAGCTGGACCTGCAGCAAGAGAGGGACCAGGGAGCCCTCCGCGTCGAGGCGATCACCCGGGAACGCGATGAAGAGATGAGCGATCGGCTCTGCGCGGAAGCCGAGACCACTTCCATGCTGCGCCCCGCCTTCGACCGGATGGTGGCCAGTTTGGCGCCACTGGGGCTTGAGCAGCCAGCCCCCATGGAGCAGATGGCCCGGCACTACGCCATCTGCATGAGCCGGATCGCCGACTACCTCACCCTCCTGCCCGACGCCTTATCCAGCCGGTCCAGCCAAGAAGGGCGGGCAGTCGCGGCGGCCACGGCGACTTACGTGCTCGCCTGCTGCGCCAGTCGAGACGCCAACTTCGACCCCCAGGCCGCCATCTAGGGAGTGGAAGGGGACTGGGCCCACGCGGAGGCACAGGTCAGCAACGCCGCCGAGCAAGTCGCCGATCAGCTCGAGATGGTCAACCCGGCGCTAGAAGCAGTGGCCGAGGACGTGGCACTCGGGCTGGACGCTGCCCCGGTAGAGGATCAGGCGGCCGCAGAAGCCGCGGCGGACGAGGAGTGAAGACTCCAAACTTAGCTTTGCCCTCTTTTTTGTTTTTGTCGTCCTCTGTAAAAAGATTCCTGCAAGTCAGATTCTTGTTTATAAATGCATACACTTTCCTTCACACGTCTTATGCTTGGATGCCTGTCCGCTCCTTCACTATGCGGGCTCTGGATGAACAAAAAAGCAACCGTACACTTTAAGGGTTAGTTGGGGTGCAGGGCCCGGAACCCTCGCGCCGGGACGTCGCTATCTCAGGGCCTTAGGACTGTGTGAAATTAATTACTCTCGCGATCTCTTGGGACTGAACACTTGGTGAGGTGTGGCAGGGCGGTAGGCTCTCGGTGGTGGTGTTTCAGTCGCCGGTTCCCACGGGGACACCCTGAGCGTCATGACCGTGTCGGAAACCATGCCAAACTAGCCATCCGATCGCCCATCCCTGCTCGCCACGCTCACCCAGTGGTTCCACTTTCACCGTCGAGGATTCAGAGAGTCGTAAGGTACTGAGGGCAATTACGCGGGCATGGCCTATCGGGGCGCAAACCAAAAAGGAGAACAAAGGCGATAGCTGCTTTGAACGAAAAACGAATGCTTGATTAAAACAGAAGCTTCCTCCGACCAGCCCAGGAGAGAAAAACTCGACCCGGCTGGCCGGGGCACACAGCTCTGTACTTACAGCCAACTTAGGGATAGAACTTGCGCAGGAGCTCTATGTTTTGGGAGTTCGCCAGCTCCTCCCCGTCTTCAGTGGCCAACCTGACCGCCCCGGGATGAGAGACTGAGACCACCTTAAAGGGGCCCTCCCACTAGGGAGACAGCTTGTGCAACCCGGTATGCGTCTAAACTCTACGCAAGACCAGGTCGCCCACTGTCAGTGTTCTCTCGCTGACCCGGGTGGCATGGTACCGCCTGAGATTTTGCTGGTACCGAGCAGCGCGCAAGGCTGCACGATCTCTTACTTCTTCCAGGAGGTTGGCATCCTCTCAACGCAGATCTTCCTGGGCTTCCTCTGAGAACGCCGCCACGCGCGGTGACCCCAATGCCAGCTCCGAAGGCAGGACAGCTTCCGCGCCGTAGACCAGGAAAAAAGGAGTTTCCCCGGTGGCCCGGCTGGGGGTTGTACGAAGCGACCGCAACACCGCCGGGAGCTCTTCAGTCCACCGGGCTCCGCGCTTGTGGAGTCGATCAAACGCCCTGGTTTTGAGGCCCTTCAGTACCAACGCATTGGCCCGCTCAACTTGGCCATTACTCCTCGGGTGGGCCACCGAGGCAAAACAATCCTTGGTGCCCATTTCTTCACAGAAACCCAGGAAGGCAGCGCTGGTGAACTGTGTGCCATTATCGGTGATGATGCGGTTCGCGACCCCGAAGCGGGTGAAGATTTCTTGCATGAACTTGATCGCAGCAGCGGTGGTAATCGCTCTTACTACTTCGGCTTCCACCCATTTGGTAAACTTGTCAATGGCGACAAACAGGTGGGTGTAGCCTCCTGTGGCCCGCGAGAATGGGCCCACGATATCCAGCCCCCAGACCGCGAAGGGCCATGAGAGCGGGATGGTTTGCAGAGCCTGGGCTGGTCGGTGGATTTGTTTGGCGTGGAACTGGCATGCCTCGCACTTCCTCACCAGCTCGCAAGCATCTTGGAGGGCGGTTGGCCAATAGAACCCTTGGCGGAAAGCTTTCCCAACCATCGTTTGACTTGACATATGGCTCCCGCACACGCCTCCATGGATATCAGAGAGCAAACTGCTCCCCTCTTCCCGAGTGATGCACTTCAGAAGAATTCCGTTTCTACCCCGGCGGTACAGGTCCCCGCCCACCAGGGTATATCACTTGGACTTTCATGCTATCTTCTCTGCTGACGCATCATCGTCTGGGCACACTTGATCCCGCAGGTAGGCCATGATCGGATCCATCCATGTGCCTTCCCAGTCAAGTGTGGCGTTCACTCGGTGATCGGCCGGGTACTTCGTTTGGCCGGACGTTTCCGCTGGTACTACTCTCCCTTCCGGAACGAGGGCTGGAGCAGCGTCACCATCGTCCCCACCAGAAACGGGGGCTGCGATGGACGGTCGCGGTAGCCTTTCTTCAAAGACTCCGACCGGAACAGGGGATCTTGTCGAGGCAAGCTGTGCGAGCCCGTCCGCCAAGTAGTTATCGCGCCGGGGGATATGAGTGTACCCCAGCCCGTCGAAGTGTTGCTCCATCTTTCTGACCTCTGCCAGGTACACCGCCATGACAGGATCAGAGCAGGAGAACTCCTTTCTCGCTTGGTTGACGACTAGCAGGGAGTCACCTTTGACTTGCAGACGCCGAACACCGATGGCTGCAGCGGCACGAAGTCCTGCCAGCAAGCCTTCGTACTCAGCGATGTTGTTGGTGGCTTGGAAGTCCAGGACGACCACGTACTTGAGGAGGTCCCGGTTGGGGAAACCAGGAGGACCCCAGCCCCCGCACCTTCGAGCCTAAAAGAGCCGTCTAAGTAAAGTATCCAGGGGGAGGGCGCGGGGGTTCTTCAGCTTCAGACTCGGCCGGAGTCGATTCGACAACGAAGTCCGTCAACCTTTGACTCTTGATTGCAGTGCGGGGAGCGAACTTAAGGCCAAACTTGCCCAGCTCCATAGACCATTTGGCGATGCGGCCCTCCGTTTCACGATTGTGAAGAATCTCACGCAAGGGGTAGGCACAAACCACTGTGATTTCTCTTCCTTGGAAATAATGCCGCAGCTTCCTGGATGCCACCAGCACGGCGTACACCATCTTCTGGGCTTGCGGGTTCCTTGTTTCCGCATCATGTAATACCTTGCTGACGTAGTAAACTGGCTGCTGGATGCCTTCACGCTCTACCACCAATGCCGCACTCACAACCACGGGGCTGGCCGCCACATATAACAGTAGCGGCTCACCCGGCTCGGGGGCGACCAGCACCGGAGGGGAGGATAGGTACTTCTTCAAATCTTCGAGTGCTTGTTGTGCTTCTGTAGTCCATTCGAAAGAGTTAGTCTTCTTTAATAGCTTGAAGAAGGGGAAGCTCCTTTCCCAGTAGGAGCTATGAACTGCCAAGAGAGGCCAGGCGACCAGCTAAGCACTGCACTTGCTTGAGCCTTGTGGGTGGTTGCATGCGCTCGATGGCCGCGATCTTTTTCGGGTTGACCTCGATTCCACGACTGGAGACGAGGAACCGAAGCAGCTTTCCAGATGACACACCGAACACACACTTCTCAGGATTCAGTTTCAAGCAATACTGCCGAAGGTGGGAGAAAGTCTCCTCTAGATCTTCGACAAGCCCAGTAGTCTTTTTGGTCTTCGCTACCAAGTCATCAACATACACTTCAAGATTTCTTCCAATTTGTGACCGAAATACAGCGTGCATAGCTCGCTGGTAGGTTGAACCAGCGTTCTTTAGCCCAAAGGGCATTCGGACATAACAGTACATGCCTAAAGGGGTCACGAAAGCAGTCTTCTCTTCGTCTTCCCGCGCCATGCTAATCTGGTGGTAGCTGGAGTAGGCATTCAGGAAGCACAAGACCTCGCACCCTGTAGTGGAGTCAACGACAATGTCTATTCGTGGCAGGGGATACGGGTCCTTGGGGCAGGCTTTGTTGAGGTCGGTGAATTCGATGCACATCTGCCACTTCTCGTTCGACTTCTTGACGAGCACGGGGTTGGCCAGCCACTCGGGGTAGGCGGCCTCCCGTACAGTCCTCGCCTGCAGCAATTTCTCTACCTCATCCCGAATGGCCTCTTGCCGCTCTGGTGCTTGCCTCCGGACTTTCTGCTGGACTAGATGCACTCCGGGGAGCATTGCCAATCGGTGCTCAATCACCTCCCTAGGGACCCCGGTCATTTCAGATGGTTCCCAGGCGAACACATCTAGGTTCGACTAGGGGAAGGTGACGAGTGCGTCTTCCTATTTGGCGCTGAGGTTGGCACCAATCTTCACGACCTTCCCAGAGCCGTCCTCGCCCACGGGGACCGCCTTCACCTCACCTGAGGGACCAGGCGAGGCGCGGGCCTTGACTCGGGGGAGCTCTGGGTAGTCGTCCTCGCCTCGGGCCGAGCAGGTGGTGTCGGCTAGGTCCTGCACCTGCTTGCTGAGGCGTAGGGCCTCCAGTCGGTCCACCTTCACAGTAATCGGGCCCCCAGGCCCGAGGATCTTCACCATCATGTAGGCATAATGCGTGGCCGCTATGAACTTGACCAGGGCTGGGTTGCCAAGCAAAAGCATTGTAGGGGAGGTCGAAGTCGGCGATCTCGAAGTTGATTTTCTCTGTCCGGAAGTTCTCCATACTTCCGAAGGTGACGGGCAGCCGGACTTGTCCCAGGGGCGTCATGCTGACCCCAGGGGCAACTTCATAGAAGAGAGGGGCCGGGCGCAACTCCTAAGGAATTTGGAGTTCCTTGAACACCTCGACAGACATAAGGTTGATAGAGCTTCCTCCATCAACAAGCACTCGCCCGAGTCTCGCATTTCGGACCGTGGGGGAAACCACGATTGGAAGATGGCCCGGGCCTGAGGTGCTCTCCGAGTGGTCGGCTCGACTGAAAATGATCGGCTCCTCCGACCATTTCAGTGGCCTGCCCGCCCCGGGGGTTGGTACGGCGGCGCACACTTCCCTCAACTCTCACTTGTACTGTGAGTTCGAGGAGTAGGTGGCAAAGCCACCATGAATGAACGCCACCGTGTGCTCCGCTTGCTGAAAGGCTAGCGGAGCAGGGTCTTCTCCCGCGTCATCGCGGTCATCTTCGCGGCGTTCCTTAAACCGCTGCTCCACCAGCTTGGACATGACCTGGCAATCCACCAGATCATGTCCGCTTGTCCTGTGGATGGGGCAGTAAGGTTTGCCCCCGTCGTCTTCTCGGCGGGGCGAACGGCGATCCCCGCGGTCGCCGCGCGGGTCTCGGCGATCTCCCCTCCTGTCCCGGCGGTCGCGCTTCTGGGGTTGGCCTCCGGCTCAGTGACTAGGACCTCTCCGGCACCGACCTCTTTGCGCTTCTTCTTCTTCTTGTGGTCGAAAGCCTTTGAGGTTCCCGCCTCGCTGTGGCCGGACGGCCCCATTGCACGCTCCCGGGCCTCTGCCGCCCTGGCGCACTTATGCGCCAGGGAGAACAGCTCGGAGGTGGTCGATATGGTGCAGGTAGCCATCTTCTCCCGCATCTTCTGATCTCGAACCCCCCTCCGAAAGGCAATGATCACCGATTGCTCGAAAATCCAGGGGATCGTGTTACGGCAGTGCCTGAACCGCTGGATAAACTCACTCAGGGACTCCCCCTTCATCTATTCCAGGGCATGGAGGTCATCCTCCACACCCGGCTGAGTGTAGGAGCCCTGAAAGTTGGCAATGAAAATATCGCACAGTTCCTCCCACGAGTGCACAGAGTCCCGCGGGAGGTTCAGCAGCCAGGAGCGGGCAGAGCCTGTCAGCGACGTCGGGAGGTTGTTGGCCATGATCTTTTCAGACCCTCCCGTGGCACGCACTACCGTGGTGTAGATCTGCAGGAACTCCTCCGGGTTGGTGGTACCGTCGTACTTCTTGATGGACGCGGGGCGGAACCTCTCCGGCCAAGCAGCTTGGCGTAGGCGGAGGGAAAATGCCTGGCATCCAATATTGCAGGGGGAGCAGCGTCGCTCGCCCGTCCCTCGGCCCCGAGACGGGGTCGAGGAGTGCGAGTCTACGCTCTCCCTGGAGTCAGGGAGTGAGGTCTCCCCCCAACCGCTAGGCACCGGGTGGCCAACGCGACGTTGGTCGTGCGCACGATGCCCCCTAAGGACATTGCGCAAGTCACCGTCTCGTTGGACCCTCCTTTTCTCTAGGCGGGCCCTCAGATCCTCGTGGCCCCCCGCCGGCTTGGGAGAACTACGAGAAGGAGTGGGAGCATGCGTGCGTCCCCTTGTACCCGAGGGGGCTGCAACCTGTGCACCCTTCCCTTTATCCCGGCCCTCGTGACCAGGAAAAACTCTGACAGAGCGGCTGGAAGCTTGTGCATCGGCCGAGCGCATGTCCTGCCGCCCGACGCCGGAAGCCCCCGGCTGATTTACCGCCTCCACCTGCTGTTGGCTGGCGCCCACTAGGCGGGCGATGTCCCGCAGCCACAGAGTGGCTGGGGTTTCGCCCCCTTGCACAACCGGAGGGTGATCGAGGAGCAGCCGGGCCGCATGAAGATTCCGCGCCGGGGAGTTGTCTCCCATCAACAGACACCGTCGGACGGGCTGTCCTCCTTGCGCGGAAGCACCACGTGTCCCTCCCTGGGCGGAGGGACCCGGGAGGTCCGACGCCCTGGGTGAGCGTCGGGACCGGCTGCGAGCGTTGCTCTCCTCGGGTAGGTTGTCGTGCTTGGAGCGCGAAACCACCATGCTGATGACTGTCAAAGCTTCTTGCAAGCTTCGCAAGAAGGTGGAAGAAGAAAGGGCAATATAGCCACTGAGCCCCCTACCTGGCGCGCCACTGTCAGCATATGAGCTAACAGACCCCTTTCGAAGTGGGGTGTATGAAGTTCGCATGGAGGGGCTTTCGTGGAGATTTCTCGAGAGAGATATGGAAGAAAGGGATGGATGGTGAAGCTTGCAAGCGGACGCTAGGGTTTATCCAGGTTCGGGCCCTCCTGAGAGTAATAACCCTAGTCCTGTCTGTGTGTCCTTGCTTGTGTTCTTGGGGGAAACTAAGAACTTCCTTACAGATGCCAAGGTTCTCCCGAGACGGAAGAGCTAAAACCGAATGTATCCTAACTAAAAGATCGAACAACCACCACTCCCATGCACCCTAGCTGCCTTTTATACCCAGGCTGGCTGGGGCGCATGGGACTTACAATAGTGCAGCACATTGAATACACTGCCATGCCGCATTTAATGCACCTGTCACTGTTCTTGCAACCCATTTAATGCCCTGACACAGCCATCCCCCCCGCTTCAGGCCCCGCGCCTGCCGGCTCCGCCTGCTCTGCTGGGATGGGAAATTGCACCGTGACGCCATTTGCAATAATGGCGCGCATTGGGAACATGCGCCGCCATACTGTGGCCTTCATTACCCCCATTTAATGCGCACGACATGCATTAAATGTCTTTGACCTTTGGTGTGGCGGCACAGGTTACTAAGTGGCCTCGGGAGCTGAGCGCCAATGGTGTGGACTGGGCGCCATGCATCCGCCTGGCGACCACCTTTCTGACCGCCAGTGGCGTGGTGCGGATGCCACCTGTCCGCTGGGCGGTCATTTTGCTGATCGCCAGCGGCGGGGCCTGGTCGCCACCTGTTCTCTAGGCAATCACCCTACTGACCGCCAGCGGCGTGGCCTGGTCTCCACCTGTCCGCTGGGCGGCCACCCTGCTCACCGCCAGCTGCGTGGCCTGGTCGCCACCTGTCCGCTGGACGATCACCCTGCTAACCGCCAGCGGCGTGGCCTGGTCGCCACCTGTCCGCTGGGCGATCAGGCTCTTACTTGGGCGTAGTGGGCACCCTGGTGTAGAATACACCGACAACCGGCGTGCCCGTTCCGTCAAAAGTGTCAAGACGGAGGGACATCCACTCCCGGAGACTCATCCTTGGCTCCGGCACAGCAGGGGCAGCAACTGGGGCCGCTACAGGGGGAGGCACAACAGCAGGGGTTGCCCGCAACTGTTAGCATAGCTCCTGAACCTCTCTCTGCAGAGCCTGAACTAAGTCCGTAGTGGCGGCAGGTACCTCACCGATCGTGCGCCGGAGCTCCTCTGCGCTTAGCCCATGAGCATTGAGCGGCGCTACGCCGCTCTGCACTCAAGAATCTCCCTAAGAACCTCGCCCCTGGCCTCAATGGCCACGGCGACCACGGCCTCTACCCCTCGGCATGGCTGCTACAAATAGACAACCATCCAATCACACAATCATAAGCACAACATCATATAATCAAGAACAAAGATCAAACATCATCATAAACATAGTCTTCATCAAATAATCAAGCGCAATGCAATGATGAACCAAAACCCCATCCTACTGTGCAACCAAGTGTGTCAAATTTTAAATTACTTATTCCACTTTTGCAAGTTTTAATGTTGCTATCCTATGCAAAATAGTTAAAACATAAGCCATGTTTCTAAGTTATTCCACATCACATTTTTAGTTGTATCCTGTAGTATGACACTAAAAATACACATTCCAAGGACCTACAAACTCGATACCAATCAGAATAACACCCCGGCATCTAGTATGCCCGAATGCTACCAAACATAGACTAAACAACCTCTAAATACCACAAATAAAGATAAATTACAGCAAATACACAAATGCTAAAAACCGAAATTTCGGCAGCATCTCCTTTGTTTTAACATGAATTGAACGATAGCAATAACAAGGCAAGTCATATCAAAACATAAGGCATCTAAAGCAGCAGTATAAATGAATATAGCATCAACATAAGACAATAGTACTAAAACCAACCACTCCATAAACTATGGCTAAGCAAATAAGGATCACAAGCACACAAATGAATCCATACACCAAGTTTCATTGCACTTATTAAGATCATGACTCAAGTTGATAAATCTGCCTAAAGGTGTGGAGTTATGTGAAGATGTGTAGCTAATGCCCTTTCCCACATGCCGGTGTCATGGTACCTAAAAACAACATAAAACACAAGCGTGAGTTCATCACTCAGCAAGTATATTGCAATGGAACAAAAGAACAAATACATTGCTACAACACTACAAATCATGCTTAATCACCATAATCATTCTCACATCTCATTATTCACATATCATGATCATCATGAGTGCAATGCAATGCAATGCACATGTCTCCTGGAAGCATATATCGGTATTGTTGAGTGCACACCCGTCGGCGTGCACCCTCTTCCCCCTTCCATCCCGTAGATGGAGGGTGCCTACGCATCGCTTCCACTCACCACGTGAGTGGAATCACGAGGTAGGTCTTACAACCATGGTGCTCTGGATTAGTCATAACTTTTTCACCGACCTTACCGGACTAGTTATGACGTTCTCACCGACCGGGCCAGCTTTCTTGCCATGTATGCAACATATGCCATAAACATAAACAACTTGCATCAAACTGAACTAAACACGGCATAGCATCATAATAGTCCATTTTCATCATAAACTTGGCAAGCACTAATCATGGCAAGATATCACAACATGTAAGCAATTTGCATCTAGTCACAATTAGCAACATACATTACACTACCCATTAAAATACACTTGCCTTAACCTCGGGCGACGGGTTGGCGAGAGGTTGAGGGCACTCCCGGGGTCACACCACCTGCACATACATACCACACACTCAAAACGTGCCCCCAAAACAGTAGGCAAAAGCTCGTCTACCCTGACTTCACAAACTACTCCCAAAATCGAAAAACAGAGAATCTGTCCCGCCCGGACAGCAGACTTCAAATTATCATAACTCTAGTTTTAGGACTCCAAATCGATTAAACGAGTACATCATCGCGAAGCTTAGGAAATTTCCTAACTTTTTCTAAGTATTGGGAAAAGCTGATTCAGAATCTAAAGTTATCTAATCTACAAAACACTACGTTCTGTCCTAGCTACGTCACAGATTTGAACACGTTCGGTAAATCGAGCATACCTTTCAAACGGCTGGGCGGAATTCGACGTTTTTTATGTCCACTGACAGGTATTGAAGTTACCTACAACTTTCTCAGTAGGCAGCCGACCAAATTCCGACTCTATGGTCGCAAAAACTCAAACCCTAGGTCGACTACACAATCTGCCCGAAGCAGAGAACGTGACAAACTCTAGTTTTCATCTAATCTACCAAATCACAGCACCACCACTTTATCTAAAAGCATCCAAATACCCTCTAGCACAGCACCTAGACCAACCCCAAGGATTCCCCTAACCATACCTTCGCCCGACGAACGATGAACCGACGAATCTCCTCCCAGTTCACGCGATCTCCTTCCTCGCTCCAAATCCACCGGATCTCCTCATCGCGGAGTGCTCCAATGGTGAAAACAGCGGATTGGCGAGGCGAGGGGCTCCCCTAGGGCAGCAAGGAAGGTGGCCGGAGAGGAGAGGGGAAAGGTGGAGGTGCAATGGGGAGGAAGGGGGCGCACTGCAATGGGGCAGCGGCGCCATAAAGGGAAGGGATGGGGGCGTGTGGGGGCGGCTAGGGCAGGGAGGGGGCACACCAAGCCCCCTTAACCTGGTCTCCCCCCGCTCATGGGCCCATATCTCTCCCACTAAAGCCCACAATTCATCCCCCTTGGGCCCAAACTTCCCCGGAAAGGTCCAAACTCCCGAAATCGGCCCAGAAACGCGATTAAACGGCATAACGTAAAGTTTTAACCTTTAATTTCACATTTTATAAGATTACGACATTTCGTAGTGTCATATTATGGCAGAAAACAAACTCTTGCAGCTCAACAGCGCAGGTGGCAAAGATCTTCCTCAGAGCAAGGCGTGATGTCTCCTGAATGCCGGCTTAAAATGTAGCCCTCCTGACAGTGATGTTGACGGGATGACTCGCCTTGATCTTCTCTCCAGCATACATAGTGATCTTGGTGACCATGCCCCGAGCCTTCCTGTTCATGATCCAAGTGCTGGCCCTGTAGATCGGCTGGTCAAAATCTCCCAACACCTGAAGCATCCTCCACAGCTCTACGACGTAGCCTCCCTAACGGTCACCATAGGTGTGAATCCTCTTCATCTGTCAAAAGACACTCTCGTAAGAACGCAACATTTTAAAACAAAGTGAGAACAAGAAGAATTCAGCAAGGGGTATGAACAAGAGAGAGGGGATAAGTCGAGAGTCCATTCATTATCTTGGAAAACTTTAACTTTAAAAAATAGTTTTATCCTCACTAGCGACGATTCTAACTAAGGGTAAGTCCTACAGTTAGTATGGCTCTGATACCACCTCTATCGGGACCCGAATATACAAATCCGGACCCTCTGTGTTTTCAGCACTAGTCCAGGATCACGCTAGTGCACACAGTCTCAACATCAATGAATATCACAATCATACCCAACAGAATAACAAATAAGTCTTTATTACAAAAGCGGTTGAGTCAACCTTATGGTTAAATTACAAAAGTACACCTCGTAGGGCAAAAGTCTTTATTACATAAACTTGCAGCGAAAAATAAAGAAACGCGTGGCACCAACCAATATGCCATAGGTAACTGACTGGGCTCGCTCCCTAGTTCGTCGGCTCCTCCTGGAACTCCTCCTCCAGTGCTGGCGTTGATTCTTCCTTAGCTGCTGTTTTGTGTTGTGGCAAGGGTGAGTACTTAAAGCACTCAACAAGTCATGCACATAAATGCAAGTCTAGTAACTACATGCATGGCTTATTCCAAATGATATGCTAAGTGGTTTATTTGCAGTAAAGCAACATTCACAAATAACAATAGTAGATTGAAAGCAGTAAAACAGTAATAATAACTTTCATAAACAATTTCTCCAGTAAAGCATTTAACATCCTTAATCAAGTTCATCATCTCCACACCAAGTAACCAAAGTTATTTTTATGAAAGTCTAACCCTTGACTGTAATTCCCGAGCAATGTCCAATACCGTGGACTCAGCTATTCGAATAGTTTGTACACTCTGCAGAGGTTACACACTTTGCCCACAAGATACAATCAAACACCACAAAGGCGAGTGACCGTAACAAAGCCTTTTCAAAGTTACTTCCAAACCCAGTACTGCCCGCTAAGGTTTCCACACTAAAGGGACTGGTTACCACACCACTAAAAGCCCAGAACGTAGTCCCTCAAGGCCCAAACTCCCCAGCACATGATTTCCTTCCCCGAATTGATAGAAAAATGACTAAATCATTACTCGTACTGTCACATTAAGCTAGAAAACGAATTGCGATATTAAATTAACTCACTCAATACTTGGTACATAAAGAATCCATTTGGATTGAATTGAAGCTTGGGATGAGAGGAATCCAATGGTATAGCATGCACAAGCTCAAACTCAAGTTTTTGATGGATTTGAGGGGATGAAATGGGGAAGGGTTGGAGGAGTTCTTGCCCTCTCTGCTTGGTGAATTTCTGGTTGGGGAGGAACAACTGAGGGGCATGGGGAGGAGAAACCAAGGTCGAGAAACCTTTATATATGTGCCAACTTTTTCCCTTACATGTGGGGCAAGGTCCCACATGTCATTGGGTATGTAGGGAGGTGGGTAAGAGGTGAATAAAGTGAGAAAAGACATGATGGGAAGTGCAGCCCACTTTTTTCTCATGCAAGCATGGTCCACATGTCGTTGAGTGGGTTGAAGTGAGAAAAGTGAGAAAAAGACAAAGTGGTACGTGCAGCCCAGTTTTTTCTCATGTAGACATGGTCCACATGTGTAACATCTCAATTTTTGCTTTTATTGAATTTGTTGAGTTATTTGAATTTTTGGAGTTTTCCGGAATTTATTTGGATTTAATTTGACTTAAGTCTATTATTGGATCATTTAAATATTTAAAAGTTTCATATAAAGTTTTGTTGAAAATATTTTATTTGAGTCCAAAATGTCTTAAAATATTTTTTTAGAATTTTTCTAACCATGTTGCTATTTTCTTGAATTAAATGAATTACTGGAAATGTTTCTGTATAATAATAAAAACAAAAAGGAATTTCGGAAAAACCCTAACGAGTTCTGTAACACCCCGGCACCTCACATGGCTGAAGTGCTACCAAAACCTATCCAATTTTTTTTAAAAAAAGGGCATGATCTCCCCTGCTAAATGGACATCCACTCAGCATGTAAAGAGATGACAATCAACATAATAGCAACAATAACAACATTTCATGAAATCAATTAACCATCATGACCATCTAACCATAATCAACTATGCAAAGTATCAAAAAGACAATTACAATGCACCATAAGTAGAACTACCAACATAAACACATACATCTAAGCATAAGATCAACAATCATCAATTAAACTTAACTACAACACGATTACACAAAGAATTCAACTAGTTATCAAAGTGTAACATTCCTCCAATCTACTATTTGAGCATGGCATAAAAGTGAGTGACGTGACGCTATTTCTCAACCCAGCGAGTTGTCCTCAAAGTACCTAAAAACATTAAACAAACAAGCATGAGTCCAAGACTCAGCAAAGTGCATCACAAAACCAATTAACACAAATAAACCAACAGTAAGAGCATATTTGTTATCCAATTGCACACATTCATAAAACAATAATATCAACAACATTGACCTCTTTTCACTTCACCACTTAATTCTTACACATACCTCTTTAAATCTTTTTGGATGAGTCCACGACCCGATCCCAACTCTACACATTTCCATTTAATTCGAAATCATCATTAGGATGCAATGCTTCATGAATGCTCTTTTTGATACACGTACCGGTACTGCCGAGTGCACACCCGTCGGTGTGCACCCTCACGTCCCTTCCATCCCGTGGAAGGTGCCTACTCTTACTGTCTTGCTCCCATTCACCTCGATGAACGGGACTACAAGGTAGGACTTTCGTGTTCACTACGTGTGAACACAGGCCCACATCAGAATGGGTCGCCTCTTCCATTATGAACACACAAATGCAATTAACACAATTAACTTGCATCTCCATTCATTTCTATCTTTTCATATGGACATAATTGAATACATACATAGCAATCAATTCTCATATTCGTGAATATAATCATCATCATCCACTCAATCAATAGCATTAAATAACTTTAAATGCATAACCATTTGACATTTCTCCTTTACTCATATGATGTAATGCAAATCACGTAATTCATTTCAACATAAACATGTTCATAATGATTAATGAGTGGCAAGAAGCTTCGGCCACTCCCGAGATCACAATTCCTGCAATAAACATAAATACAATCATCTCAAGCAATACAAATCATTTCAAGCGGCAACTAACAAAAACTCTTTTGCGCTACGCGAATCCCGCTTTAAACTTCCTCAACTAGACCCATTAACTTTTCTTACGCAATCCAACTCAATTTCATACACCCATCGACAATAAAATGCCCACAATATTACATATCAACTCTTCTACTCGATTCCCCAAAAAAGCCATGTCACCTCAAAACTTCCATTCCCATACAGCAATCCCGCAAGCTCGCATAACTTCCAAATGGCAAAACCAAAATTTGAGTTCTTGTACTCCAAACGACCACATGGGAATAAGCTTTAGTTTTCACAAAGCCATCCAAGCAGGAGTGTAACAGCCCAACAAGGGTAGTTGTAATAAAATTATATTCAAACGAGTAAAACGAGTTTTTCTATAGTTTTGGTGGATTTTTTTAAAAACTTTTGCAATTCAAAAGAATTTATATGATTGGTTGCAAGCTATTGTTAATTTAACTATTGGATTTTATTTCAATATTAACAGTGGCCAAAAGTATTTTAATGTAGTCCCAGATATTTCAAAATTCCTTAAGTTATTAAGTCATGCATATTAGGTTCATGCCATTCATGGTTGCAATATAATCTTCACTAATTTAAAACTTCACAAGTAATATATTATTTTACTTGGAGGAGTATGAAATTCATACAATCCTAAGACCCCTTCCATCTATAGCCATACTCTTTTACCACTCAATGACATGTGGACCATGCTAGCAAGAGAGAGTGTGTGGGTTGCACCTAACCACATATTTTTTTCTCACATGATTCACCCTTTACCCACCTCCTTACTCACTATGACATGTGGGACCAGGCCCCACATTTAAGTAATGAAGTGGGCAACATTATAAGTACCTCAACCTTGGTTTCTCCTCCCACTTGAGCTCATTTCCTGCCATCCCCATGCTGAAAACTGCACATACCTACCATGTATTTTCTTACTTTACTCACTTCTACCCACTCCCCCACCTACTCTATGACATGTGAGACCTTGCCCCACATGTAAGAAAGAAAGGTGGCCACTATATAAACACATTCGCATTGGTTTCTCCTCCCTCACACACATCATCTGCTCACTCCACTTATAAAATTCTGCACAAGGAGAGCAAGAACTCCTCCCACCCTTCTCCATTCATCCCCCTCAAATCCATCCAAAACTTGAGTTTGAGCTTATGCATGCTATACCATTGGATTCCTCTCATCCCAAGCTTCAAATCCATCCAAATGGATTTTTGATGCACCAAGTATTGGGTGAGTTGTGATCAATTTCCTTCTTTCCATGTTCTGAAATTTTTGTCACTTGAGACTCATTTCACTTCTTCTCCATGGGTTTCATCATCAAACCTTGAATCGGGTTGTCCATATTGTGTTGAAAGTCTGGATCGGAACATCCTATCCTATGATTGGAACTTTCGATGTTTCCAGAGAAGCACCTTTCATGAATTCCAACTGAAAAAAGTTAGGACCGGAACATCCGATCGTAAGATCGGAACTTTCGACCTAACCAACTTCAAGTGACCATAACTTTTGCATCATAAGTCCAAATTGGGTGAAACCAATTCCTATGCATTCATAGGATCATCCTCTTTCATCCCCAATAGAAAAATAAGACTTGGGTTACATATATGAGGATATATCATAGGATCCTTAACAAGTTGTAGCATCGTTAACCCCCACCCAAACTATATTGTTTTGGTGATAACTTTTGACACATCAGTGCAAACTTCAAAAACTCAATTTTTATGTTCATATTATGACTATTAATCCAAATCATGAGCATTTCATGCACATTTGAGCATTCTCCCATAGCAATATTCATTTGAACTCTTTTTTATGTTTATTTGAATTAGATCTTCTCGATAGGTGTTGACGCTTCGGAGGACACTCTGGAGTATGACTACGCTTATGATATCAAGAATGAGCAACAAGGCACTACCTTACTCCTTTAACATGATTGCTCTTATTATTTGCGAATTATGCTTTGAAGTTATCTTATCAATTGCATGCCTATTTTCACTTACAATTATGTTTTGGGTACAATGTTTAGCTATTACCATGTTGTCATATGAACCCCTTGCCATGTTTCTTTCACATTCCGTTGTCACCTTAGGTGGCTTAACATTATGTATGGGTTCTTGCGAATTTCTTAGTCATGCTTAAAACAACGTTAGAAAACGCGATAGATGGACTTAGTCCATCGGTCGCAATGATCGAGAATGATTATGATTATGTTGATTGGAATAGTAAATTGATGAGTAGAAATGTTGGCTAAGGATCTTAAGGATTAAATCCTGGTGCCGTCTCACAGGTAACTATCGTGTGAACCACACGCCGTTTATGGGACCGGCTTAGCCAAGTACTTGTGTATGACTAGGGTATGTAAACCATGTGCACTCGGAATTCCTTGAGCTTTGCGGAGTGTCAAGGAATGTCCGTAGGAATTCATCGAACTTTGGGAAGTGTTAGGAATGTCCTTCAGATCCCTCGAAATTTATGGAGTTAGGGATATCCTTCAAAGGGCCTACTCCTTGATCCACACACACAGCACTGGGCACGCGGGATCAAGGGTCACAGTCACTCGGGAGGTTTATATGCACTACCATGCATACCGGAAAATGGTTTTGTCACGTTTACCTTGGCCGGCACATCAAAGGAATTTTGATAATAGCTTGGCTTACGAGTGTGACGTGTCGTGTGGGTAAAGTCGTTCCTCTGTAGAGTTTAAATTATTCGAATAGCCGCGTCCATGGTCAAGGACGATTGCTTGTTATTGTTAGCCACCAGGCGAGTATTAAGGACCGGGTAAGAATGAATGGCTTGGGAAAGCAAGTCTCATGAGTATTGGAGTACTCATGAGAGGAACTTCACGAGTATTGGAGTACTCGTGGAAGGATCTTCACGGATATTGGAGTACCCATGGGTGTAAGCGAACATGAGCGTTTGACTCATGGTTCATAGAATGCTTGAGGCATGAGATGAAGATGTTTATGATGAAGTTATACTATGTATTAGACTTTGAAAAGATTTACTAAATGCAAGTTCAATCTATACGTGTCTATGTTTTTACCATAAATAGCGCTTTATGCTAAAATTAACCTTATGCCTTTCTTTTGATGTAGCAACCACACATAGCTAGAACTCAGCATACAACTTGTAATAATGTGCGAGTACACTCTTTGTACTCAATCGGATTGTCCACTTGCTGCAGGTGAGGATGAGACGCTGCCCGTTGATCTTTATCGGGCAGACGTCGACGACACTGACGTTTAGATGGGTGTTCTTAACCTCCAGTTGGTTGCCTGAGGGTTTGGGGCATACTACGCTGGACAATACTTTTGTCATTTATTTATGTTTTCCACTGCTACTTTGATGTAATAACACTAAATATGTCGTTGTGGATAGCAGTTCTACTTTTGGTATGCTTATGCTTCCGTTCATTGTGTATGTGTTGTGATGCAAACTATTGGGCATCGTTGCGCATGTTGGTTAACTGTCTTGGGACCAACACGGGCATATATGCGGAGCTCCCGAGGTTCCATTGATTCACTTAAATTGTACCATGTGTTTGGGTGAATCAGTGGAGTCCCGGGGATGGCTCCCCACAAGGAGCCATCTTAAAGGCCCTAAAATCGTGTTCCAAACACTCAGCTACCAAATCTGAATTTTCAGCAACTCTAGTTTCACGATATCAACTTCAACAAAGTATAACTTTTGCTTCGCTTAACCAAATTGAGTAAACTTAGACTCTAATTAACCACAAGAAGATAATCTACCATTATCACAAACCCATTCCATTTGGTTACTCCTCAATCAATCCCAGATTTTAAAAGAACAAGGTTCATTTACATTAATTCCAATTCTTGGTTGTTCGCATTCAAATTAGCATATCTCTTAATTAGCTATACAAAATTTGGAGTTCTTATGCTCTAAATGGCCAAAAGAAGAACGTATATCCATACATCATATCTATTCATGCTAGTTGTTCCTCAATAGATACCAGATTGCAAAAGAACAGCCTACCCGAGCTAATCCAACCTCTCAAATTTTAGAACAATCACAGTTTTGGATAGCCCACTTCAACCTAGCATAACTTTTGATTCTAGAATGCAAATCAAGCAAACAAATACATTTTCTTAATCTAAATAAAATTTTATAGTTTTCTCTAGGAAACGGAAAAGCTAATTCAGCCTGCAACTAGCTCAAATCATCAGTTGAACATTGCATCTACCATCACAAATCCACTTCGGACAGCCTGGACCAAAATGGGTATAACTTTCAAATGGCTTGATGGATTTCATGACTTGTTGTTATTGTTGCTATTATGTTTATTGTCATCTCTTTGCCTGTTGAGTGGATGTCCATTTAGCACGGGAGATCTTGCCATTTTTTTAAAAAAAATTTGGATAGGTTTTGGTAGCACTTCGGGCACGTGAGGTGCCAGTGTGTTACAGTTGGTATCAGAGTGAGGTTTTAGGTCTGTGGCTTGTGAATGTAGAAATTACTCTAGAGTAAACTAAAATGTTGACTTGGAAAAGTAGAAATATGACATGTTGTTATTGTTGCTATTATGTTGATTGTCATCTCTTTGCCTGCTGAGTGGATGTCCATTTAGAAGGGGAGATCTTGCCATTTTTAAAAAAAATTGGGATAGGTTTTGGTATCACTTCGGGCATGTGAGGTGCCGGGGTGTTATAGGTCTGACCCGTCAACCCAACAGGAAACCCATTAAACCCATTAGCCCAAAACCAAACCCTATTCGCGCGCCGTTCGATTCCAATCGGACAACCAAGATTGATCCACGTTTCATGCGAGTGTGACCGTGGGATCCGTGCCACGCATACATTCGAGATGTGGCCACGTCGTCTCTATCTCAGATACAGAGTGCGCCACCACATCACCACCGAGTGGGCCTAGGTTTTCGAATTAGGCGTGGATGCTGAGGCTATTTAATGCATGGACCGGCTTCCGAGAATCCCCATTTCCTTTGTAACACCCTACAAATCTAAACTGTCGTATAAAGAAAATTTCGACAGCATCTCTCCTAAAATTAGGACAAAACGGAAGCGACAACAAGATTCATAATAACCATTATAAACAGGAATAACATAAAAGCATCAATACTAGAGATAACAAGTCTAAATCAACCAGAAAACGAACATAAACGTAAAAAAACTCCAAAGAGGACATCAACAGGTCTATGATTAATAAAATTTCAGCAAGCTAATGAATTATTAAATGCACTAGTCCATGTGATTCGTGATGACCCCGGAGGGTTGATTGTGCTACTAAGCCCACCCTTCAAGCTTACAACTCGCGAGAACTACCTGAAAACAACAAAATAACAAGGGGTGAGATTGGGTAATCTCAGCAAGCGGAACAACTAATACAAATAAAACATCCACCATATATCTATCATTCCACATTCCTCATATACAATACCACATCAAAGAGTCCACATTCCTCATATACAATACCACATCAAAGAGTCCACACCACTTAGAAAAATGCATATGATTGATGCACATGCTTATGCCATGTTCCTCCTCACCGTGCCCTTTCTCAGAACACACGGTGTTGTACTGGCACGGTCGCGCGCCAAGGCGTCGACAAATTTCCAATGCATGATTATGCAGTTAATGCTTCATGCATGAATTCATTCATAACCTCTCCCATCGAGTCCACACGCTTCCATATCATATAGCATGGATAGGAAACAAATATCATAGAGATGAAATGTTTAGACAATTCATCCGGTAAACAACATCATTCTTCACCTTACTCTTGATTCATAGCTAAACCACAACATCACAATACCAGTCAAGATATTTCAATCCTCAAAGCAAGTGATTAAACCATATATGATTGCTGTAATTGGAGTTTATAGTGAAGGCGAATCAAACAACAATGTATAGATTAACAATACAACTGCTTCCACTTGCCTTTACCGACGTGGGCGAAGAACCTAGTTACGCCCAGCAGAGGCACCACCTGAACAAACATTATTTCAGTACATAGCGACATCACAATTCATCACACAATTCAAACACACGCTTCCTACTCCCCGATCCCATTTAAACGCCAAAAACCCCGATCTGTCCGGATCGAACAGCAGCACCCTCTCTTCCCAATTTCGTATCTTTTTTCCTACTGTTCATAAAAATACATAAAAATTACAGTAGCTAGATATTGACGATATCTACAACTTTCATGAAGGTCAAAAATTTCAATTCTGCTGTTAAATATGCCTAAACAACCGTCCAACACAGTGGACGAAATCTGTTTCCAGATTCTGTTTGTCATCTTCCAACAGAGATAACTCTCAGACCGACGGCCCAAAAATTCTGAAAAAAATACAGAAGCTAGGTATCGACGTTGTCTACAACTTTCTAGTTATAGGTTTTTGCAGGAAAAATCATCTATGCCACTTAAACCGCGAAACAATCCGCGCTGCACAATCTTCCCTTCCAAAAACAGCACCACGTGAACATCTACCCTTCTCCCCCATCAAATTCCATCCAAACCAAACACCACCAGATCTAAAACACTCCTAATCTTAGGTAGAACAGGGGGTAAAATTATGGAAATTTACCTAGAGTCCTTCCTCGAGAATCCACGGAAAGCACGCGATGAACCCCGAATCTGAAATCTGCTCGTCCTCCACGCCTCCACGGATCCCTTCTCGCTCTCTCCTTCGCGTTTCGTGGGGGATCTTGAGCCACCACGCAGGGGAGGAAGAGGAGGGGGCGGCTGCTAGGGGGTGGTGGGAGGAGGTGGCTGCCCAAGGGGGGGCGCCCTCGGGTTTGGGGGGGGGGGGCGCCACCTATGGGGCCGGCCCACCAAGGCATGGGGAGGGGGAAGGTGGGAAGGGAATTCCCGGCCCAAGCCCAGGTTGCCTCAGCCCAGCTAAAACTAGCCCAAACTCCGATTTTAATATTAAATTGCAGCATAACACTCAATTAATTCATCTCCCAACATTTTCTTCATTCCTCCCGAAAATTGAAACAAGAGAGAAAAAACCCATACGATCACTCCCCAAATTCTAAGGCATCACATTCTCCCCTCCTTAAAAGGATTCGTCCCCGAATCTACTCCTCTTTGCTACGGAACCTTAAAAAAAAAGGAAGGCAAAATGGTAATCAACACTTTACCTTCAGCATCCTCCAAGAGTGTAGGATACTTCTTCCGCATCTGGTCCTCAAGTTCCCAAGTTGCATCCCGCTCAGACTAATTGGTCCACAAATCTTTCATTGGACACTAACACGAACTATTCCCCTATTAAATAAAGGACACCTATTAGGTGAATCTGGTATCGATCTGGAATCTCAACTCCCATTTCTCTCTTCAACCCGATCGCGAAACTCCACCTTCCAATCTCAACTCCTCTACCACAGTTCGTCGCATTCTGGACGATGCGAACCATGTGAGACACAACGCTCTAGGTAAGTCTCTAAATCAACCCAAACACAAACTCCTATCTCCTACAAGTGATTGATCTTTTACAAAAAGAACCAATATCCACCCTTACCAACGACAGAGATAGCCTACTTTACAACCAGGGTCCGTAAATCCGCAGAAACAATAACACCCGAACACAATCACTACGGTTGACACAAACTCGCTCGAACCCAGCGACAAAAGTTCCAAAAAATTTAATGTAATTACCTGCAACTTCCAAGTTGTCCACTACTAAATTAAGCAACCCCACCGAGGAACACATCAATGAAAACAATTCTCCAAAAAAGGTTTGAATTGAGTCATACACAACCTTCCTTTACTCTTCACTTTTAAACTACTTACGATCAGCGACCCACACTAGATTTCCCTTGTAAGAAGGTTTCGCCTTCACATTCTTCCACCCAAGGACCAGGGCAAGGAGTACAATCCTTGAATATACTCAACCATAACATAAACATTCATTTTCTTACCCCCAAGCTTGAACGTAAAAGAAATCTTAATTCTCACTAACACAACGAACGACAATCACCACCTTTAAACCAAAGGGCTGAAATTCACATACACGGGAACTCAACTTGGAAGAGGAACTCCATAGAACCAAAACCACCAAAAAAAAAAATTCTTCGGGGAGAAGCTCTATTCAAAAGAGAAACACCGCGAAAGTCTTCTGCAAATGCATTTCACTTTTACCAAAACAAATCATCTCACTTTTATCCAAGGCCAAGCCATTCAGAAAAAAGAAACCGATCAAGGAATTAAATGCTTCCACACCACCACCATCTCTTTTTTCCTTAAAAAGGAACCAAACTCACTTCCCAACAGAAAAATTGTTTCAACCACGAATATCATTCATGTCACAACCAGAAGAATCGTCTCTTAAACAAAAACTGTCAAACACCTCACACCACAACACAACTCTAGCCCAAAATAGAAATACAAATATTTCCAGATCATGAAGTTCCAAATCTTACATTGGATTAGCTACTTCTTTTGATCAACAATGCAACCGATAACTCGACCTTGAAAACTACGGACACAAATAAAGCATACATCCTTGAGCATAAATGTCGATTCATAACTTAAGCTAGTTTTCTTATCAAAGATGAATGAATGACGATATTTAATAGAATAACATTCCAAAATCTCCACAAATTACTTCAAGGTTAATCATTCTTTTATCCTTGTTTTAAGCCTCGAAATTAACCCACATTTGGCGTAATCATTCTAAGTTTAGGAAACTCAAACACAAAGACAAAGAATACTTTGACCGAAAGTATTCAACCCAAATATCAAACAAACAAACAAATCCATATGAATTTTTAAACATAAGTTCAGCATAACTCCCGCCATCTATAGCATTCCACTACCCTTACCATTTAGATTTCAATATTCCCTATTTACTCATTGAGAAGGCCCATCAGATTTAACAACAACTACACAACAAATTCTTACTCTTATTACCTTTTCCACAATTATAAATAAAGTTAACAGTGCTTATCAAAAACACATCAAAAAAACACTACCTCATCAATATCCACACGCAGCAGCCAAACCAATATCATCATATTCTAAATTTGAAAGGCATTGCTTCAACAAGTCTTTCAGCATGATGAACCTATAAATTCCATACCACATACGCGTCAACATCTCGACAATGGAAATTTATTCACCTAAAAGATGACTCAACAAGTAAATATTATCTCAACAAGGCACCAATCGTAAATAGAAGTTTAAAACATACATTTATTAAGGACAAAATCACGCGTCATGCTAACTATCCCTGGTTCACTCCATCACAACATGTTACAATTTCCACCATTTTAACAAAGGTTTTCAACAATTAATCTAATCAGTTACCACCACTACTAAGTCATCAATATCAATAATTGGCATAATTGTAAAACAACAACATTGCTTTTAGTTACCCTATCCATAGGCTATGACAAACTGCCACTACACAACATACTCCAACTATGTAAAATAGATTGAATAATTTAAGCCATCCAAAGCTCTTACGGCAATGGCAAAAACTTATGTCTTCCCAATTGATATCGATACTAGCATTATTGGAACGCAACTGCATACTTCCGAATCTACTAATAGTTTGCAACGTCATAAATATCAACTCTAATCAATTTCCAAGTTAAAGTCACTAGCCAACACGATTAAATTAGAACATCTTTAAACAACCAGCATGGTTTCTTTAACAATATCGGTAGTCCACCATTACAATTAAATTGTTCTACCGACCTTATATTAAAATGTCTCTAAATAACCCACTAATTTTCTATTACCTTCACAAAGAGTTTACATCATCGTAATGTTCTAACTACGCATCAAGATTTAAAGCTTTAAACATTGTCCATGGTCAAGGGCACATTAAAATAATGCAATAAATCCTAAGCATGCACATTAACACATTCAATCATTATCGCTATAGAGCAATCTACAATACTAGAAGTTTATTTAATCTCAAGCTAAAGATAACAATTACATTTTAATTGATTCAACTCACAAATTAACTTAGAAGTACATCATTCCATAAACCACATTGTTACATACTACGTAACACAGACATAAAATTTCTAAACACCGTCATGGGTCACCTACCCTTGACAAACAGGAGGCAATCCCAAACATTAAAAAAAAAACAAACACAGTTCTAGATCAAGAACAAACACCGATAAAAATTTCTTCTTTTCAGGCAAGGAAGAAAAGCAAAATCCAAACATAAATGCAAGAGAGCTCGACCCTCAAATGTCCAATCATAGTAGCCAAAACTCTTCAAGAAATCCAAAACCTACACTTTCCACAAAGGAAGACGGATGCAAAAGGGAAGACCAAATGTCCAACTAAAATTTTCCGATAAAGATTCAAACTTAGCTCCATCCAGCTTGATCTGCAACAGGAGAAACTCCAACCCCCTTCTTTTTTTTAAAAAAAATCGGGGAAACAACAACCACAGAAATTTCCTCCCAACGATACCCATCACAATAAATCAGGTGCCAAAGCAAAATTGTGACCAAAAGACGCGCAACGTAGAACTCTTCTTCTGTGTCTTCACTCAAAGGAGACAAAACCACAAACCGCCAAAAGGACAAATCAGCGAGTGCTCAAAACTAAGCATTTTCCTCGGTTTCGAACCAACCACATACCCAGAAAACCAACCAAAACCGACCGTCAGCACGGTAAAGAACATCCGAAGGAATCCATCACCAACCTCTTCTATTTGACTCCAGTCACTACCCGATCTACGACAGACACGGATAAGTACTCTTTCCCTTCAAGGGTTTAATAGTTCTTCGGTGGTGACTCTACCCGGCCACACCGTCAAACCACAAATTTCACTACAAACAAAAGGTGACCGAAACCCTTCGGCACCACAACCACACTTTATCACAAATGAAGCAACTCAATCAAATCTATCATAAATATAGCATTATACATCATCAAAAGTAGCATTCAACAATAAAGCTTAAATTCAACCTTTAAGCATAAGGCAACGATACCCATACCCTTTCCTACTGTGCATCCATGTGTGTCAAATTTTAAATTAGTGATTCCACTTACACAAGTTTTAATGTTGCTATCCTATGACAAAATTTTAGTTAAAACCTAGGCCATGTTTCTAAGTTATTCCACATCACATTTTAGTTGTATCCTATAGTATGACACTAAAAATAGACATTCCAAGGACCTACAGCCCGCCTCGATACCAATCAGAACACCCTACAAATCTAAACTGTCGTACAAGAAAATTTCGACAGCATCTCCTAAAATTAGGACAAAACGGAAGCGACAACAAGATTCATAATAACCATTATAAACAGGAATAACATAAAAGCATCAATACTAGAGATAACAAGTCTAAATCAACCAGAAAACGAACATAAACGTAAAAAAACTCCAAAGAGGACATCAACAGGTCTATGATTAATAAAATTTCAGCAAGCTAATGAATTATTAAATGCACTAGTCCATGTGATTCGTGATGACCCCGGAGGGTTGATTGTGCTACTAAGCCCACCCTTCAAGCTTACGACTCGCGAGAACTACCTGAAAACAACAAAATAACAAGGGGTGAGATTGGGTAATCTCAGCAAGCGGAACAACTAATACAAATAAAACATCCACCATATATCTATCATTCCACATTCCTCATATACAATACCACATCAAAGAGTCCACATTCCTCATATACAATACCACATCAAAGAGTCCACACCACTTCCGAAAAATGCATATGATTGATGCACATGCTTATGCCATGTTCCTCCTCACCGTGCCCTTTCTCAGGAACACACGGTGTTGTACCGGTACGGTCGCGCACGCTGGCGTCGACAAATTTCCAATGCATGATTATGCAGTTAATGCTTCATGCATGAATTCATTCATAACCTCTCCCACTGAGTCCACACGTTTCCATATCATATAGCATGGATAGGAAACAAATATCATAGAGATGAAATGTTTAGACAATTCATCCGGTAAACAACATCATTCTTCACCTTACTCTTGATTCATAGCTAAACCACAACATCACAATACCAGTCAAGATATTTCAATCCTCAAAGCAAGTGATTAAACCATATATGATTGCTGTAATTGGAGTTTATAGTGAAGGCGAATCAAACAACAATGTATAGATTAACAATACAACTGCTTCCACTTGCCTTTACCGACGTGGGCGAAGAACCTAGTTACGCCCAGCAGAGGCACCACCTGAACAAACATTATTTCAGTACATAGCGACATCACAATTCATCACACAATTCAAACACACGCTTCCTACTCCCCGATCCAATTTAAACGCCAAAAACCCCGATCTGTCCGGATCGAACAGCAGCACCCTCTCTTCCCAATTTCGTATCTTTTTTCCTACTGTTCATAAAAATACATAAAAATTACAGTAGCTAGATATTGACGATATCTACAACTTTCATGAAGGTCAAAAATTTCAATTCTGCTGTTAAATATGCCTAAACAACCGTCCAACACAGTGGACGAAATCTGTTTCCAGATTCTGTTCGTCATCTTCCAACAGAGATAACTCTCAGACCGACGGCCCAAAAATTCTGAAAAAAATACAGAAGCTAGGTATCGACGTTGTCTACAACTTTCTAGTTATAGGTTTTTGCAGGAAAAATCATCTATGCCACTTAAACCGCGAAACAATCCGCGCTGCACAATCTTCCCTTCCAAAAACAGCACCACGTGAACATCTACCCTTCTCCCCCATCAAATTCCATCCAAACCAAACACCACCAGATCTAAAACACTCCTAATCTTAGGTAGAACAGGGGGTAAAATTATGGAAATTTACCTAGAGTCCTTCCTCGAGAATCCACGGAAAGCACGCGATGAACCCCGAATCTGAAATCTGCTCGTCCTCCACGCCTCCACGGATCCCTTCTCGCTCTCTCCTTCGCGTTTCGTGGGGGATCTTGAGCCACCACGCAGGGGAGGAAGAGGAGGGGGCGGCTGCTAGGGGGTGGTGGGAGGAGGTGGCTGCCCAAGGGGGGGGCGCCCTAGGGTTTTGGGGGGTGTGGCGCCACCTAATGGGCCGGCCCACCAAGGCATGGGGAGGGGGAAGGTGGGAAGGGAATTCCCGGCCCAAGCCCAGGTTGCCTCAGCCCAACTAAAACTAGCCCAAACTCTGATTTTAATATTAAATTGCAGCATAACACTCAATTAATTCATCTCCCAACATTTTCTTCATTCCTCCCGAAAATTGAAACAAGAGAGAAAAAACCCATACGATCACTCCCCAAATTCTAAGGCATCACATCCTTGCGCACCGTTTGCCCTAGCTATTTTTCGCCAAGCCACTGCCTGCTGTCGCTGATTTCTCGCTGAAGTTCCTTGAGCACCACCGCGTTTCTTTGTCGTTCCTGCCACCGTCCATCGCCCTCAGCCGCCAGGACACCTAGATTCGGGAGGAGCTCATCGAGGCATTTCGGGAGGGATACTTCACTTTGCCGGAACTGTACCGAAACGCCGTGCTAGTGGTCGTCATCCTCGTTTCTGGCAACCAAGCATCACTGCGACATCACCAGAGCTCGCGAGCTTTCAACGTCGTCCGATCCTGATCCGACTGCTCCGGTGAGTCCACATAGCCCTTCCATCCCGCTGTAGGTCAGATCAATCTAGACCCTTGGATCTGGATCCTAGGGTGTAGATTTGGCCACATAGCGCATATCTGAGATGAATTAGATCTATCCTGAGGCGTTAGATCCTAGTTGGGCGGTTGGGATGTTGCCACGTAGCACTTAGTCGCGGTGAACTGGATTAGATCTTGAACCTAGGTTTTGGAATCAATGTTCAGGATTGAATCACGTAGTTGGTTTAGATTTGCTGAGAGCCATTCAATCTAGGATCAAAGGCGTAGATCGTGCCACGCGTCGCTCGCCGGGACTAGCCACGTCGTTGTCTTTTGCGGTGATTTAGATTGATCGTAGCCGTCCAATTTTGAATTAAGGGCTGAGATCACGCCGTGCACGAGCCAACCCAAGCATGCCACATGTTTGCATAGAGTCCGAGGCATTGTCAGCCGAGCCGCGATCACCACTAACATCACGGGTGATGTCTGCATCGGGCCCACACGTCAGCGGCTGTACTGCGCGGGTATGACATCAACGATGACATCACGGTGGGACCCGCATGTCAGAGCAGCCCATTGCACCGTGCGATGACATCAATGTGATGTCATCCCGAGCTGGGCCCACTTGTCTATGAGATGTGGCCTCGTGGACCGGGCCCACGGTAGACCCAAGTTGGGCGTGGACCTAGTCCATGTACCGGGTGATGCAATGCTGACGCGATAGTTCGATTTTTCTTTAGAAAAGCAATTCGGCCAAAAAAGGAAAATGGTGTTGATGTCATGATGATGTAATAATCTTGATTTTCCAATAGAAAAATAATTCGTTTAATTCGGATTTTTCTTTTTATTGTATTTCAAACTTTGAATCGCTATAACTTTTGTGTTTGAACTCCGATTGAGGTGATTCCACTTTCTAATAATTTATAAAATTGAGATCTATTTAATTGATGCGAACGGTGGCCTGATCTTCCGATAGGTAGAGATAAATCGATTGGTGGAGAACTCTATGTTAACGATCCTGTTTCCGGTCAGAATAGACCGAACCCTGCAATCGCTACACCACGGCTCCGTAGGTTATCAACCACGCACAAACATGGTTGACCGTGCCAAGAAGGCTTGTCCTTGCAAGTGAATCGAGAACATGAGCAAGAACACAGAAGAGCAATCTGAAATTGCGAATTGAATTAAGCACACGAAGTTGGGGTTCTACAAACCAATGATCGGCGAAAAACTAACAATGTGTCTAGTTGAAATCTAAGCAAAACCCGCGACCAAAAGTGGCGGCTACAGAATATATGATAGGGATGGGCATGAGGGGGAAGGGCTAGGGTTGTGTGCGGCTGGAGGGGAGGGCACACACAACCTGGGCTTGGCCCCCCACACGCTTACAAGGCCCAAAACAATGGTTTCATGCGTTGTGTTAATGATTTCAGCCGACTCATGATGAATCTAGAGTTGAGATCTGGTCCATTGGAAAGATCTCATCGTTATCTTTCTAACAAGCACAAGAAATCCTCCATTGGACTTCGTATGAGAAAGTTATGCCCGTTTTAGTAAAGTGCTATCCGCTGACTCCGAACTGAACTTGGAGGCCGAATTGTGGATGACTTGGACTTCGGATTGACTTGGAATGCTTCTCTCATGTTCCTAAGCATTAAAACATCACAAATAGTTAGTAGCATCCCATCCTCAATAATATTATTATGATGAATAGCAAGAAACGAGCTCACCTCATGATTTAATTGACGTGCACGAGCTCTTGTCATAGGGCCATGATGTATGCGTGTATCCAAAGGAGTGATGTCCTCATCATTAATGGTGAATTGTATTTAATTTTTGGATTTGAGTTGCTCCCTATTTTTGGTTATTTATTGTGTATTTATCTGTTTCGCGTAGACGTTGAGTTGCCCGAAGGCTTCGAAGGAGAGGTCTTGACTCAAGAACAAGTCCAAGAACAGAAACATGACCTTTTCGAAGGCAAGTTGTGCTTTGACCTTATTGATCCTATTTTTGAAATGTATGTTGTTTTAAATTATTGCATGCTAGTTTAATTAAAATGATTTCAATTATTTTGGGAATTAGGTATGCAACCTATTTGTTGTATGCAACCTTGTCTACAATAATTGTATGCCATGGATCAGTCACCCTAGATTATGGAATATTAGTTGGACATTAATAATTTGCAAACATGGGTTAAATAGATCATATGTAGTATGCTTAGCCCTGCCATGTGTCGATATCATTGTTTTGGATTATTAAATGTTCACTTTAACTTAATAAGATATGGAACATGTTTACGAAAATGTGACATGTGTTATTGATGATGTTGACGACACGTGGTGCATGCTAATCAACTGGGCGATAAAATGATTTAGACCAAGGCAAGTGGCAAGATTGTTTATGGTGAGCTAGGTGTGGCATTTGGGCGGTCGCATTTCGTTTTTAATGATTTGAATATTGTGGACTTTTTTGGAAGTCTTGCCTTGGTCACATTTAGGACATAACCATGCAAGAATTTGAACTGAGTCTAGCATACAACCACAAATCTGGAATGGGACAGGCCTAGCTGATTAATTTGTGGTGTCTAGATTCTAGTACTGTCGTGGTGGTGTGAGATCCGGGTGTAACTAGTCCCTTCAGTGTTGAAACCTTAGCGGGCAGTACTGGGTCTATAAAGAGCATTGTAAAGGCTTTGTTATGGTCACTCGCCTTAGTGGTTTTTGACTGTATCTTGTGGGTAAAGTGTATAACCTCTGCAGGGTGTACAAACTATTCGAATAGCCGAGTCCACGATATTGGACATTGCTCGGGAATTACAGTTAAGGGTTAGACTTTCATAAAAAATAAGTTTGTATGCTTGGTATGGAAATGATGAACCTAATTAAGGATAATAAATGCTTATTGAGATTGATTATGAAAGTTACTACTGTTATTATTGTTTTACCGCTTTTCAATCTATTATGAATATTTGCAAATGCTGCTTTACTGCAAATTAGCCATACAACTAGTCTGTCCCATTCCAGATTTGTGGTTGTCGGAAGCTTCCATCACCTTTGATCGTTCATATCACCCCGATCACATACCTTTTCCTGGCAGATATCCCTTGGTGCTGGATCCAGTCATCCGCAGCGTGAAACTCAAGAGGGTGCTGATCGATGGAGGTAGTGGGCTCAATATTCTATTTTCCAAAACCCTCGACGACATGAAGATACCATGTACCGAGCTCAAGCAAAGTCCATCACCATTCCATGGAGTGATTCTTGGAACTTATTCTATGCCACTCGAACAGATTGTTTTGCCCATTACGTTCGGGACAAAAGACAATTACAGGACGGAGTACATGAACTTTGAAGTAGCCGATTTCGAGATAGCGTATCACGCCATCTTGGGAAAACCCGGACTGGCAAAATTCATGGCAGCATCGCATTACACTTATTCAATGCTCAAGGTGCCATGACCCAAGGGAGTCATCACGGTCCATGGAGACGTACGACAGTCATTCCAATGCGACAAGGAGAGTTGCGAGCTGGCCGAGATCCTACGGGCATCATCCGACTTGCAAAATATCCGGCTGGCGGCATCCACTTCACAGGATGAAGATGTACCGGCCAAGAAACAAGCAAAGGAGGGATCCAACCTGGCGAAGAGGTCAAGAAAATAGCACTCGACCCGTCCAATCCAGCTAAAATAGCTTTGATCGGGACAGGGCTTTGTCAAGAATAGGAAAGCGCGCTCGTCACTTTTCTCTGAGCAAACCAGGACATTTTCGCTTGGAAGTCGTCAGATATGCCTCGTGTTCCGAGGGAGGTGATCGAGCATGCACTAAATGTAAACCAGAATGCAAAACCAATCAAGCAGCGGCTTTGGCATTTCGCTCAAGACCGTCATGATGCGATTAAAGAGGAGATCACAAAACTCTTAGCTGCAAGCTTTATAAGAGAAATGTATCATCCCGACTGGTTAGTGAACCCGGTTTTGGTTCGCAAAAAGAATAAAAGCTGGCGCATGTGTGTTGATTATACCGATCACAACAAAGCATGTACTAAGGATCCTTTCGGGTTACCTTGAATCGACCAGGTTGTAGATTCCACCACCGGTTGTGAGCTCCTGAGTTTTCTGGATGCGTACTCAGGGTATCACCAGATCAGCCTCAAGGAGGACGACTGCATCAAAACTTCATTCATCACGCCATTCACAGCTTTTTGCTATGTCATGATGCCATTCGGGTTGAAAAACGCCGGCGCAACTTATCAGCGTGCGATACAACGGTGCTTTCTTAATCCACTCAGACGCAACATGGAGGACTACGTGGATGATGTTGTGGTGAAATCTCGATTGAAAGGGGACCGCATCTCTGATTTAACCGAAACATTCGAAAGCATGAGGGCTTATCGCATGAAACTCAACCCCGAGAACTGCACTTTCGGAGTCCCTTCGGGAAAGCTTCTCGGGTTCATCGTGTCACACCGTGGCATCGAAGAAAACCTAGAGAAAGTCAACGCCATCCTGAAGATGAAGCCACTAGCAAATCTGTAGGATCGAAGTATACGAATATAGCAATCAGAGGGGGGGTGAATGATTGTGCGGAAGCTAAAACCAAATTCTTGATCTATTAAAAGATCACCCCAAAACAGAACAAAATAATTGCCTCGTTTTCGACAAAAACAGAATGATAGAGGTTTGGTAAAACGCAAATTCCCGAAGATCCAACCGTCGGAACGATCTGAAATTTGGACACAAGAAACTAGATTCCAATACGAATCAAACCCAAAAAGAATCAGCTCGATCGGACTTACGGATCAAAAGTTATGAGCTTCGCAAGCTTGCTGATCCAGAACTTGACGAGAATCAATCTAATCAAAACTTCAAGTTTAAACAAGATCTTCAAAAGATTAACCAACTAGACTTTGAGAAACTCTCTAAAACAATACCCTAGTGAACGGTTTGATGGATCAAATCAAGATGAAACTCAACGATCAAAAACCAATCTAGAAATTAGAACAAGCATGCAAACAAGAAACCAAAACAGAAAATATCAGTAGCGACGTGGTTATCAGAGCACGCAAAATCTTGGAAGAATTGATCTTTATTTCTTGTCTAAAATACTCTCATCAAAAGAGTACAAACTCCTAAAACCAAGCTCAAAGCTTGATGCCACTACTTGATGCCTTTCAACAGAGACCCCACCTATTTAAAGCACCAACCCATTAAAGAGTTCTCGAATACGATTCCTATTCCCTAGAAGGAACTGTATCCAACTCAACTCTACTTGGCCCAACCAGGCCGAGCAACTTCTTGCACGCTGCGTATGGCAACTCCTACCATACTCACGTGTCTAACACTTTGCACGCCGTATGGCCACCTGCCATACTCACGTGACTAACACTCTTGCACGCCGAATGACCTCCCGCCATTCTCACGTGACTAACCATTCTTCATGTGCACCATTCTCTTAGCCCGAACGCCCCGCATGACATCCTTGACCACTCAAGACCTCGGTTCCTCCCCGAACCTAGTCCCGAACCTCAGTTCCTCCATGAACCTAGTTCGGTCCCGTCATCGACCACATTCGCCTTCTCGAGCAATACCCGCACATGAACAAACCATTAAACAAACTGAGCACAAGTCCACGACTCTGACTCAATGTAAATCCATGCAACTACTCACATGAGTATTGCATAAAGTCCACTTCAAAAGAAGCATCATGAAATCATTACAAATTTCAAATTCACATTCAAAATTAAATCCAAATCGCCAAAACCCTAATTGAGCGGTTAAAACGATTCACGACGGACAAACAAAGTTGGTCCGCTGTATAAGGAAAAGTTTCGCTCCAAGAAGCCAACCAAACGCTGAAAAACATTGCTCACAACGACAAACAAAGTTGGTCCGCTGTACATGCAAAATGGCTTTGTCATGAGCTCAAAACAAGTTCAACGGACTCCCGTGCTTTGTCCTGCCGAACGCATACGCCGGTTTCACAAAAGTAAAACCCTAGAAAAGTCCATTCACGACTTGGACAAAAAGAATTAGTCCGCTGTACATGAAATGACTTTGGCCATGGGCTCAAAACATGTTCACAACAGACCCAAAAACACTGTCAGCCGCAGATGGGAAACTTCATCGCTTGAGAACTTTGTCCGCGCTAATGCGTGAATTTCATCAAGCTTTCTTGTCAAATTGTCAAAACACATGAACAAACACATTTTGCAAATTCAAATCTAAGTTAATTTTTTCACTAAAGCCAATTTTTCAGCACATGATTTCACAATCTCCCTTGATGAAAACATTGGCAACACCACTTAGAATTGAACATTTGGCATTCACTTTACAAAAGATTTTAAAATCCAAAGGATCAAGGACCAAAAAGAAAACACAGACTTCCTTTGACCAAAATGCAAAACAAAATCTCCCCCGAGAATGAAAATGTGTGTGAATGTGCAATGCGCCCAAAATTTCAAAATTCTCCAAACTTCTCCCAAAATTCTCAAATTTAACAACTCCTCCCTTTTTCTTTAAACTTTTCAACAATTCCCAATTTTCTCCCCTTGACAATGGATTCATCAAGAGTAAAAGAGAGAACAGGTTCAAAATTTTTCCTAAACAATGATTCACAATGAGAAACAAGGGAGTGCCAAGATAGGAGAAAATGAGCTCATTCGATCATATAACCTTATATATCACATAATATGCAAAATACATGATCTTGAAGTGATTTTAACAAGTTATGGAATGACATGCATCTCAACCTCAATTCACTAACTATAGCCAAGTACTAAGCAAGACCTTAGTAGAAGAACAAAGACTCAAAGTTGAAGCAAATAACAAATCAGTATGCGAGCAAGTAGTTTCAACTCCAATCTAGTGGACTAATTTAATCTTTTAAACAAGAATCTGCATGTGGCATGCTTGAAGCATACTTCTTTTATTTCCTTGGAGTGGCATGCTTGAAGCATACATCTTGTCTTTTGAGGGAATGGCATGCTTGAAGCATACATCTTATCTTTTAGGGAAAGCATCCTGAAGCTCATAACTTGAGGCTTTTGCTTTTAACAACCCCTTTTTTATTGATTCCCTTTTCTTTTCATTTTTCTTTGATTATAAACATGCAAAAGTGATTAAAAGGTCTTATGAAAGAGTAAAGTTGAAACCACACTTGCTTCATAGCCCAAATTTGTCAAGAAGATTCAATATCAAGCCTAGAAGAGTAAGATATCACAGAGTATTTAGCTATAGGTAATTAGTCCAGGAATTCCGCAATGTCATTTTTAGTTCAAGTGAAACAATTAGGATTATCATATATTAGCTCAATTACATAACATATAAAGAAATATGATAAAGTGAGCTCATCAAGTGAAAGAACTTGGCAAAGAAACTCCTCAAAACAATCCCATTGGATGAACAATTCCAAGTTCTCCTTAATAAAAGCAAAACGAAGAAGACAAAGGTTTTGTGAAAATGTCTGCCAATTGATGTTCAGTATCCACATGATGAAGCACAATGTTGCTCTTTCAACATGATCTCTAAGAAAGTGAAATCATGTCAATATGTTTTGTTCTTGAATGTTGCACGTGGTTCTTAGCAATGCAAATTGCACTAGTGTTATCACACGTAAGAGAACACTATCCAAAATAACCCATAATCTTTAAGTGTAGCTACTATCCAAAGAATTTGAGAACAACAACTTGCAAGCCATATTCAGATTCAAAATTGATTGTGCAAATGTGAAGATTGCTTTCTAGATGACCATGCAATGAGAGAATTTCCCAAGAAGTGACATGAACCAGAAGTGCTTTTCCTATCAACTCTACATCCTCCAAAGTCAGAATAAGCGCTTAAACTAATGAATAAGGAAGCAGAAAGCCAAATGCCAAAATCTTGAGTACCATGGAGATACCTGAAAGTTCACTTGAATGCTTGTCGATGTGAAGCACGTGGGAAGCTTGAAAACAAGCACACACAAGCACGTGGGAAGAGTCTCTCATGTAAACCTCCAATTATCTCATCCTCAACAGCATCATCATCATCTTTTATGAACAAAGACACTCTCCCTTTTAGCATGAAATGCCTTCGAGTGAAGAAGAACTAAAACTTATCAATCGAACATATGAAGTGAGCATCCAAATTCACTAGCCACATGTTCTCCTTCCTCATGAGAAGCCTACATAGAAGCAGTAAATTGTCGCAGGCCTCGCATCGGGGTTAGAAATAAGATGTTTAGAATCCAAGATCGAGACACCCGACGACAACAAGAGGGCACAACACGAGTATTCTTATGCACAAAATCAGATTTGCCTTTTCCCGTGTTTTTAGCATCAAAAGGTGTTTGTTTCACCCTAGGCACATAATGAGAAGTGGAGTGTGCCTTTCTGAAATTAGACCTAGCATTAAACCTTTCTCTCTTTTGTTGTTTAGCTAGTCTAAAGCAAAAATCTACTAAATGTCCATCTCTACCACAATGAGTGCAAGTGTACTTAACAGGATGTTTGGCTTTAGAAGTAGAAGCATCATTTGCATTCATCATAGTAGAAGATAACACTCCAGCAGACTTAAAGATAATTTTCTTAGGCTCATTGACAATTTCAAATTTTCCTCCTTCAAGTGTTTTAACAACAATGGGAGCATGTGATTTATGATGAGCATAAGAATCAAAACCTAAACCTTTGTTATGAGTGCTGACTTTTGATTGATCCAAAATCATGTTTAGGTTCTTCTTTCCTTTAGTGAAACGTTCTAATGACTTTTCCAAGTAATCAATTTTTCGAGAAAGAGTTAAACAATTATTACAGGGAACGTCCACTTTTCCTTTTGCTTATGCATAAGTTGAGCATGAAAGAACTCATGTGTAAGCAAATCTTCACATTTGAGAAACCTAGCATTTGCATCATGCAACTTCAATTCTAGTATGGAGCATATAGAACATGGAGTTGTATCATGTAAATCAATGGTAGAACAACTAGCATGTTTAACAAGTTTCTATTTTTCTCATTTTTCAGCATTGATTTGCTCTTAACAAGGTAACATGTTCTTTCCTAAGCAAAGTAAGCTCATTGTAAATTAAGTCACATGATTTGCAAGCATCATCATCAGAATCAAGGTTTTAAGTCTAACAATTTCAGTATTCAATGACCAACAACAAAATCATGTTTCTTAATTTTCTTGTCACGCTTATCAAGCAATTTACCAAGTCGAGCAACAGCAATAGCTAATTCATCGTAAGAAGGATCTACCTCATTGAAGCCGCCGTCGTGGTCGCTCCTCTTCAGAAGTCAATGTCGCTTTTAGCCATGAGACACAACTCCCGCCAACTCATGCTTGCTTGGAGTTGCATCGCCCTCACCGCTTCCCCTAATCCACATCGCTTCAAATTGACTTGTTCAAGAGCCGGAAAGAACTCGTGGACAACTTTGCTGTTGATGAAGCTCTTCTTCTTTCTATTACTTGAAGAGAACTTCTTCTCTTTCTTCTCGTCGTTGTCCTTCTCCTCCCTTGATGCTTTACCTGCAAGTTTAGGACAGCTTGGACGAATATGGTCGATCACCACACTCATAGCATCTGGAGGGCCACCACCACCTCTCTTTCTCATTCTCACATTTTGTAAAGCTTTGTTAAAGCGAGAAGAGAGTAGTGCCATCTTCTTCAGAAACTCTTCAAGTTGCTCATCTGTTAAAGAAGACATGGAAGACAAGGCAAAGCTAGAAGAAGAATTTGCATTTGACATGTTAGGGTTAGAGATCAAAGCAATTGATTTAATGTTACTCCTTCCCCGCAAGAACATCCAACTCATGAGTTTTCAACTTAGAGTAAAGAACATCTAATGAGTGTGCTCATGGTAGTAGATTCTTGTATAGATGTTAATTTCATCTCCTACACCGACATGTCTAAAGCACTAAGCAATTGTTTCGAGCATTTTCAGCATCAAGCAGAAGCTAACTCCAACAAAGACGTAGATTGCTAAGAATTATATTGAAACGCAAAGAAGTCATCTACATTCACTAGGTTTCATCTCAAAACGCATGTATTCTTTTTTGTAAATATCTTGGCGAACCTCTTTCGACAAAGTTAAAGAACCTCATGGTAATCACAAAGAGATTTCCATACTTCATATGCGGATCGAAGATGAACCACACGATCAAAGTCGCTAAGGCCCCAAGCCTTGGATGATCAAGGTTGCGCCGCCTTGCTATTTGCTTCAACATGTGTGCGACAGGTCGTTGACGCTGTCGCTTGCAGGGACTTCATATGGCTTGTAGACCTTCTCCCAAATTCAGAAGCCCCTGTGCTTGGATGAACGCTCCATCTTGGCCTTCCAAAACTGAAAATCAACACCATCGAACACACATGGTTTTGTCGAATAACGATCCATTGGTCTAATCACCGGTTAAGATAGATTAGAGAAACCTTGCTCTGATATCACTTGTAGGATCAAGTAGCATAATGAATATAGCAATCAGAGGGGGTGAATGATTGTATGGAAGCTAAACCAAATTCTTGATCTATTAAAAGATCACCCCAAAACGTAACAAAATAATTGCCTCGTTTTCGACAAAAACAGAATGATAGAGGTTTGGTAAACGCAAATTCCCCGAAGATCCAACCGTCGGAACGATCTGAAATTTGGACACAAGAAACTAGATTCCAAATACGAATCAAACCCAAAAAGAATCAGCCTCGATCGGACTTACGGATCAAAAGTTATGAGCTTCTGCAAGCTTGCTGATCCAGAACTTGACGAGAATCAATCTAATCAAAACTTCAAGTTTAAACAAGATCTTCAAAAGATTAACCAACTAGACTTTGAGAAACTCTAAAACAATACCTCTAGAACGGTTTTTGATGGATCAAATCAAGATGAAACTCAACGATCAAAACCAATCTAGAATTAGAACAAGCATGCAAACAAGAACCAAAACAGTAAAAATCACTCAGTAGCGACGTGGTTACTCAGAGCACGCAAAATCTTGGAAGAATTGATCTTTATTTCTTGTCTAAAATACTCTCATCAAAAAGAGTACAAACCCTAAAACCAAGCTCAAAGCTTGATGCGCTAGCTCTACTTGATGCCTTTCAACAGGAGACCCCCACCTATTTAAAGCACTAACTCCACAAAGAGTTCTCAATACGATTCCTATTCCCTAGAAGGAATCCGTGATTCAACTCAACTCTACTTGGCCCAACCAGGCCGAGTATTAACTTTTGCACGCCGTATGGCAACCCTACCATACTCACGCATTGTTCAACACTTTGCACGCCGTATGGCCACCTGCCATACTCACGTGACTAACACTTTGCACGCGAATGACCTCCCGCCATTCTCACGTGACTAACCATTCTTCATGTGCACCATTCTCTTAGCCCGAACGCCCCGCATGACATCCTTGACTACTCAAGACCTCGGTTCCTCCCCGAACTCAGTCCCGAACTCCGCCTTCCATGAACCTAGTTCCGGTCCCGCCATCGACTACATTCGCCTTCGAGCAATACCCGCACATGAACAAACCACAAACAAACCGAGCACAAGTCCACGACTTGACTCAATCGTAAATCCATGCAACTACTCACATGAGTATTGCATAAAGTCCACTTCAAAAGAAGCATCATGAAATCATTACAAATTTCAAATTCACATTCAAAATTCAAATCCAAATCGCTTCAAAACCCTAATTGAGCGAAAACGATTCACGACGGACAAACAAAGTTGGTCCGCTGTATAAGGAAAGTTTCGCTCCAAGAAGCCAACCAAACGCTGAAAACACGCTCACAAATCTTAGACAAACAAAGTTGGTCCGCTGTACATGCAAAATGGCTTCGGTCATGAGCTCAAAACAAGTTCACAACGGACCCCGAAGCTTGTCCGGCCATAAACGTTACACGCTCGGTTTCACAAAAGTAAAACCCTAGAAAAAGTCCATTCACGACGGACAAAAAGAATTAGTCCGCTGTACATGTGAAAATGACTTCGTCATGGGCTCAAAACATGTTCACAAGACTAAAAACACCGTCTGGTCGCAGATGGGAAACTTACTGCTTCTTGAGAACTTTGTCCTGCCACGCGTAATCTCATCGCTTTCTTGTCAAATTGTCAAAACACATGAACAAACACATTTTGCAAATTCAAATCTAAGTTAATTTTTCAGTTCAAAGCCAATTTTTCAGCACATGATTTCACAAAATCAAAAGGACGTCCAGAAACTTATAGGGTGCATGGTAGCACTCGGCAGATTCGTCTCTCGCTTAGGGATGCGGGGAACACCATTCTTCAAAATCCTAAAAAAGCAAGACCAGTTTGTGTGGACCATCGAAGCACAACAAGCCTCCAAGGATCTCAAAAACTTTTTAACAAAACCCCCGGTACTGGCATCCCCATTGCTGGAGGAACCACTCATGCTCTACATAGCCGCGACAACCCATGTGGTTAGCGCAGCGATTGTCATAGAGCGCAAAGAAGATAGGCACCAGCAGAAGGTACAACGTCCGGTTTACTTCATCAGTGAAGTATTGGGTGAATCTAAAGCGCGATACCTGTAAATTCAGAAGCTTATTTATGTTGTGCTGATCACCTCCTGAAAGCTCAAACATTACTTCCAGGAACACACGATTTCGGTGGTCACTTCCTTCCCGATCGGAGATGTACTCCACAACCGGGAAGCCACCGGGAGAATCGCCAAGTGGGCAGCTAAGCTTGGAGCCTTCGAAATTGTGTTCAAGCCTCGCACTGCCATAAAATCGCAAGCACTCGTCGACTTCACCGCCGAATGGAAGGAACTACAGAGTCCATCGACCAGCAAAGAACTCAAGTACTGGATAATGCACTTTGATGGTTGTAACACCCCAATTTTTGCGTTTCATGTATTTAAATGGTATTTTGCACTTTTGAGAATTTTTGGAATTTTTTGGGATTTATTTGGATTTAATTTGAAATTATTCCCTTTTGAGATAATTAAATAATTAAAAGTTTTAAATAAAATTTTGTTGGAAATATTTTATTTAGGTCCAAAATGCCCCAAAGTATTTTCCAGAATTTTTCTGATTATTTTGCTATTTTTTTTTGAATTATTTGCATTAATAGAATTATTTTAAATATTAAATCGCTGGAAAAACCCAACCGGGTTTCACTGTTCCTCCGACCCGAGTCAGACTCGACTATGACTCGAGTCCAACCAGACCAACCTACGCCCGACTCGGATCAAACCCTAACCCTAGCCGTGTGACCGTTGGATCTCGATCCAACGGCCACGCTTCGTCCGCGTGTACGCATGAGATGCAGTGTTGGATCCGAGCCAGATGGACGCACGCAATGCGGCCACATCACCCCGATCGTGCCTGCATCGGACTCCGCCGTTGCGCCGAGTGGGCCTCAGCTTCCGCGGTTTTCACAAACGCCGAGGGCGCTATTTAATGCGCCGCCGCCGCCATCGTGACCTCATTTTCTGTGCGCACCTGTAGCCCTAGGTCACCAAGCTCAAGCCGCCGCCGTATGCTCATAATCGCTCGCCGAATTTGGAATCATGCGCCGCCGCGGTTTTCTGCTTTTTTCCGTTGTTTCCACCGTCCTCCACCGTGTTGGAGCCCAAATCCGAGACCATCACGATGAGGCGCACCTGGGAGTACCATCCACTTCGCCGGATTCACGCCCAAGCACCGCGGCCGTGGTCATCATCCCCAGCTCCGGCAACCCTAGCTCCATCGTGCCATCGCTGACCCCGCGAGCTTCGATAGCCGTCCGATCGAGATCCGAGGGCCCAGGTTCGTCGACGTCAACCCCTACGAAATCCATGTTACGGTTTTTAGATCTAATAGCAACTATTGGATCTCGATCCAACGCATAGGATTGAGCCATGTAGCCCCTTCCCGGTGATGAACTAGATCCAACCCTAACCGTAGGATCAAGATCCAACGAACCAGATTTGATCTAGCGTATAGATCTAGATTCGTTGTCAGCCATTAGATCTAGAGTAGACGGCTTGATTGTGCCACGTAGCTCTACGATGCACCGTGCTAGATCCAATCTAACCCATCCGATCTAAATCGTACGGCCCAGATTGAACCACATATGATCCACTGTAGCGGATTGGATCTAATCTGGACTGTCGGATTTCAAACCGACGGGCCAGATCAAGCCACGTGGCCGGTAGCTGAACCAACGCAGTCCACGCGGGCGACGCCCAGTCGTCGCTGACGTCACCGTGGGGCCCGCGTGTCAGTGGCCCGGTCACGCGCACGATGACGTCATGATTACGTCATAGTGGGGCCCGCTTGTCAGAGCCGCTCGGCCGAGCCATGCTGACGTCAGCAATGACATCAGCAGTGGGTCCCACATGTCAGTGACATGTGTACCCGTGGACCGGGTCCACAGTGGACCAAGCCCGAGCCGTGGACCAGATGACGCAAGCATGACGTCATAATTCGATTTTCCTTTAGAAAAATAATTTGGTAGAAATCCAAAATTCGTGCTGACGTCAGCTGACGTCATATATCCGATTTTCCTGTATAAAAATAAATGAATTAATTCAATTTATTCTTTTAATTGTTTTTTTTCAAACTTCAAACGGTTATAACTTTTGCGTTTTAACTCCGATTGAGGCGATTCCAGTATCTAATTTTTTTAAAAAAGATAACTATATTTCATGGTGAATTTTATTTAATTTTTGGACATGAATTTTTTTCTATTTTTATTTATTTGGTGTTTATTTATCCGTTACGACTAGACGTTGAAGTGCCCAATGGCTTTGAAGGTGAAGTTTTGAACCAGGAGCCAGGTCAAGACAAAGAACAAGTACTTTTTGAAGGCAAGTTGTGCTTTGATCATGTTGATTCTGATTTTGAAAATTATTTTGATTCAAATTATTGCATGTTAATTTAATTAGAAAATGCTTTGATTAATTCTGAGAATTAGTTAAATACCAAGATGTTGTATGCCACCTTGAATATTTAATTATGTGCCATGAACCTTTGTCACCCTAGTTTGGTTTAAGAAGTTGGACATTATTAAATTGCCAACATTGGAAATTGGACCGCTGTAGTATAATGCTTAGCCCTGCCACGTAGTCATGACATGATTTTGGATAATAAAATATTAATGATTGACTTAATGAGATATGGAACATATTTTGGGAAAGTGTCATGTGTTATTGATGATGATGTTGATGGCACGTGGTGCAAGGTAATCAACTGGGTGTTTAACTGATTTAAACCAGGGCATGTGGCAAGATTGTTCTGGTGGGCCAAGAGTGGCACCGGGAATGTTGATTTGGTTTTGTTACTTGAGTAGTCTTGCCCTGGTCAACCTAAGGACTAAACCTTGCAAGCCTTTGAACGGAGTTCTTCATGCAACCACATGTTTGGAATGGGACATACCTATTTGAGTAGGCTATTAATAACTTGCATATGATATATCGGGGTGACAACTATACTAGGTGTAGTTGTACGGGGGGGCATACCAGGTGCTGTGGCAAGGTACCCGTCCAACGGTATGTCGGTCCTATACTTCGCATCTGCTGAGGGAAGGGATAGTGTATGGTAACCGGGGAGGTTCATTTGTTAAGGTAGAAGTTTCCAAAAGGCTTTGTTACGGTCACTCGCCTTTGTGGTGTTTGATAGTATCTTGTGGGTAAAGTGCATAACCTTTGCAGAGTGTACAACCTATTCGAATAGCCTAGTCCACGGTATTGGAATTACTCGGGAATTACAGTCAAGGGTTAGACTTTCATGAAAATAACTTGGACTTTGAAAAAATGGTTGGGTTGGAGATGTGAATTAAATGTAGGATGTGAAATGCTTCACTTGTGAAATTACTTGTTAAAGTTATTATTATTGTTTTACCGCTTTACCATCTATTACTGTATTTATGAATATTGCTTTACTGCAAACGAACCTTGTCAGCGTAAGAGCCAACAGACACCTCCGGATCGGGTGTATATGAAGTTCGAATAGGGGGCTTTCGTGGAGATCGCTCGGAGGACGGAGAAAAGGAATTAATGGCGAAGCTTGCAAGGGGACACTTGGGTTTATCCAGGTTCGGGCCCTCCTAGCGAGTAATAGCCCTAGTCCTGTTTATCTGTTTTTGCTTGTGTTCTTGGGAGAAACTGAGACAATCCCAACAGACAGAACGGCTCTTCAGAGGTTGACGAACCAAACCGAATGCAACGAACCCCTTTCTCCCGTGCACCCCAGTTTCCTTTTATACTTGGGCTGGCTGGGGCGCATGGGAGCTTACATCAGTGTACCACACTCATTACACTGCTATACCGCATTTAATGCACCTATCACTATCCTTGCATCGCACTTAATGCTCTGACACAGCCGACTTCACCCCGGCCTTGGGCCCCGCGTGCCTGCTGTCGCCAGGGGGGACTTCGCCGTGACGTCACCCGTAATAAATGTGCGTGTTGGGAACATGCGCCGTCACACTGTGGCCTTCATTACCCCCATTTAATGCGCATGACACGCATTAAATGCTTTTGATCCTCTGTGTGATGGCACAGACCACTACGTGGCCTCGGGAGCTGAGTGCTAGTGGCGTGGACCTGTCCGCTGGGTGACCACCTTGCTGAGCGCCAGCGGCGTGGCCTGGACGCCACCTGTCCGCTGGGCGACCACCTTGCTGAGCGCCAACGGCGTGGCCTGGACGACACCTGTCTGCTGGGCGACCACCTTGCTGACCGCCAGCGGTGTGGCCTGGACACCACCTGTCCGCTAGGCGACCATCTTGCTAACCGCCAGCAGCGTGGCCTGGATGCCACCTGTCCGATGGGCGACCATCTTGCTGATCGCCAACGGCGTGGCCTGGACGCCACCTGTCCGATAGGCGACCAATCGATCGCCGCCGGTGTGGCACTGGCGCCACTGTCATTGGCGACCACCTTGCACCCTTACTGTGGTGAAGTGGGCACCCTGGTGTAGAATACACCAATAGTAGCCCCCGGGCAAACCCTGGAGCGCCTTTGTCCCTTTTTGGAAAACGGCTCAGTCTCCCGGGTGGGTCCATTATAAATGCCCACGTAACGTCGCAGCTTTAAATGCCAACCGCCGTTTCTGAGCACCGAAGCGGAACGGGCAGCCGCCCCCGCCTCGTAACCGATGCAGGATCTTTGGGAACGTGCTCACATTTTGATAGCTTTTTGGGATTCCCGCCTTTGAACCGCCGCGCCCCTTCGGGTTTCCCGCCAGATCATCCCTTCGTGTGCCTATATATAAGTCGCCATAGGGGGAGCGGTTCTTTCTTTCAGTCTCACTCATCCGCTAAGTCCTCAGCCGTGCTTCTTGCGAACTGCCTCCTTCTTGCACACCGCCTCCTTCGCCCAGATGGCACCTCCAGCACCTTTGCTCCCACCGTCGACCGTCGAGGAAGAAAACGCCGCAAGGTTTTCCCGGCATATTACCAGCGGCACCCTCCGTGTCCGCGCCAGCACTACTGCGCCCGGCTGCCACCCGAGAGAAGTGATCTTCTTCGGCTGGGCGATGCTGGCGGGCCTACTCCCGTCGGTTTTCGACTTCGACCTCTCCGTCCTCAACTTCTACTCCATCCACAATATTCATCTTCCTCCCAACTCCATCGTCCTCCTTGCTGTCTTCTCGTACTTCTGCGAAATGTTCGTGGGAGTGGCTCCCAACCTTCCTCTCTTTCTCTTTTTCTATGCCTTGAGCAACGAGTGGCTCTATGTCGCGGAAGACAGTGGCATTGAAGCCCTGGAGTTGCCGACCGGGCCGGCGGTCAGCAACCCCACCTAGGGAGCACACGTCGACGAGACGCCTGAGCTCCAGACAATGCTGGCCCACGTGGACCAGCTGCGGACAGTGGGCCTAACGGGAAGCATGGTTCTCCGAGACTTCATATCTCGGAGAATCAGCCCGCTGCGCCGCCGTGCCCGCCTGGCCTGGCAGTACACGGGCCTTGATGACGTGACCCAGACGATTTCCGGAGGTAGGCTACTTGTCTTTCTTTCTTTCTTTTTCTTCTCCCCCTTTTTTTAATTTTCCAACAGCTGCAGGGGACTTAACCCCCACAAAAGTCAACGCCTGGATTGTGCTGCTAGGCGCCCCCGGCGTCATCCCGCCTTTCCCGGTGGGCGCACTCCCGCTTTGCCTCATGGAGCCCCGGGAGCGCGTGACGATCACCCGTGCCATGCCTGCCATGGACGCCATGGGACTGGTGAACACGCCATGCCAAGGGGTCTTAACGATCCGGGACCCTCCTCCAGCCGGCGACCAGGGAAGGGGCAAACGCCCTGTTGATGACGACGCCCCTGGTGCCAGCCCCAAGAGGCTTCGTGTCCCGGCAGGGGACACGACAACCTCGACCGTGCCGCTGGGCTCGACCGGGGCAGGAAGCTCTACGGCGGGCGCGACTACGACTTCAACTGCTCCCGTCGGGGTGGTTGAAGTAGACGTTGCCCCGACCATAGCTCCGCCGGCACCGACCCTTTCGCCGCCACCGGCGTAGGTCGCTCCGCCGGCACCGACCATTCCGCCGCCACCGGCCAAGAGTTGCTCACGCCGGCCGGCTCTTCGGTTCTTGGCCGGCCACAGTCATATCTGCCGCTGCCACCGGCGCCGCGAGGGGGTCCGAATCTCACTCTGGCCGCGCCTCGCTTCAGGAGACCTCCTGCCGGGTACTTAAAGCAAAGCACGAAAAAACCTTTAAGTTCTTTTAATCTGAGAGGCTTACCCCCTTTTTACCTTCTTCAGGGCGACCACTTCAAATGCCCCACCGGTTGGCACAGGAACCGCAGCCGGCCGTGACAACGCCGGGTTAAGTGGATGAGCATCGGCGACGCGAGTGATCGCCAAGTGGCCGCCATAGGGGCTTACCACCGCGCCGACCAAAGGCGAAGTTGGCGTGCACCACCCCGCAGGCCTCAGCGCTTGATTCCCTCGGCGGGCCGCGACGCTCTGGCGCCGCCCTTGGCGAGCTGCACTCCAGCTTGAGCAATCGCCTTACGACGAGCAAGGAGAGGCTGAAGGAGGCCGCCGTGGAGATCAACCGCCTCCGCAAGGAGGTGCAGGACTGGCGTGGCCAGGCGGAGCGGCTGGAGCGGGAGCTGCAGCAGGAGAGGACGCAAGGAGCCCTCCGTGTTGAGGAGCTCACCAGGGAGCGTGACGCGGAGAGGAGTGACCGGCTCCACGCAGAGTTCGAGACCACCTCCATGCTGCGCCCCGCCTTCGACTGGATGGTGGCCAGCCTGGCACCGCTGGGGCTGGAGCAGCCGCCCCCCTTGAGTAGAGGGCACGGCACTATGCTTTCTGCATGGGCCGTGTCACCGACTTCCTCACCCTTATGCCCGCCGCCTTAGCCACCCGGTCCAGTCAAGAAGGGCGCGCAGTCGCGGCAGCCACGACGAAGTACGTGCTAGCGTACTGCACAAGCTGGGATGCGGACTTCGACCCCCTGGCTGTTATCCAGGGGTGGAAGGGGACTGGGCCCGTGCAGAGGCGCAGGTCCATGACGCCGCCGAATAGGTCGCCGGGCAGCTCGAGATGGTCAACCCGGCGCTGGAAGCAGTGGCCGAGGATATCGCTCTTGGGCTGGACGGTGGTCCGACAGAGGACCAGGGGGCCGCGACGGATGAGGAGTGAAGACCCTCGACTTAGTTTTTCTTGTCTTTTGTTTTGTCTTCATCTGTAAAAAAAACTCCTACAAGTTAGCCCTTACTCATGAATGCATGTGCTTCCCTTTACATGTCTTATGCTTGAATGTTTGTCCACGCGCCCCACTTTGCTAGTTCTGCACGAGCGAACAGGCAGCCGCACGCTTTAACGGTTAGTCGAGATGTAGGGTTCGAGACCCTCGCGCCGGAACACCGCCACCTCAGGACCTTAGGACTTTGTGAAATTAACTACTCTCGTGGTCTCTTGGGACCGAACACTTGGTGAGGCGTGGCAGGGTGGTAGGCTCTCGGTAGCGGTGTTTAAATCATCGGTTCTCACGGGGACACCTGGAGCGTCATGACCGTGTTGAGAACCATGCCAAACCAGCCGCCCGATCGCCCATCCCTGCTTGCCGCGCTCACCTAGTAGTTCCACTTTTACCGTCGAGGTTTCAGAGAGTCGCAAGGTACTGGGGGCGACTACGCGGATACGGCCCATCAGGGCGCAAACCAAAACAAAGAGAACGAAGATGATAACTGCTTTGAATAAAAACCGAACGCTTGATTAAACAGAGGCTTCCCCCGACTAGCCAAGGAGGGAAGAACTCAGTCCGGCTGGTCGGGGCACAAAGCTCTACACTTACAGCCATTTTTAGGGATAGAACTTGCACAGTAGCTCTATGTTTTGGGAGTTCGCCAACTCCTCCCCGTCCTCAGTGGCCAACCTGACTGCCCCGGGGCAAGAGACCGAGACCACCTTGAAGGGGCCCTCCCACTGGGGAGACAGTTTGTGCAAAACGGCATGTGTCTGAATTCTGCGCAAGACCAGGTCGCCCACTGCCAGTGTTCTCTCGCTGACCCAGGCGGTGTGGTACCGTCTGAGACTTTGCTGGTACCGGGCAGCGCGCAAGGCTGCACGGTCTCGCATTTCTTCCAGGAGATTGGCTTCCTCTCGACGCAGATCTTCCTGGCCTTCCTCCGTGAACGCCGTGATGCGCGGTGACCCCAAGGCCAGCTCCGAAGGCAAGACAGCTTCCGCAACGTAGACCAGGAAGAAAGGAATTTCTCCGATGGCTCGGCTCGGGGTGGTACGAAGCGACCACAATACCGCCGGGAGCTCTTCAGTCCAGCGGGCTCCGTGCTTATGGAGTTGATCAAACGCCCTGGTTTTGAGGCCCTTCAGCACCAGCGCATTGGCCCACTCAACCTGGCCATTACTCCTTGGGTGGGCCACCGAGGCAAAACAAACCTTGGTGCTCATTTCCTCACAAAGACCCAAGAAGGCAGCGCTGGTGAACTGTGTGCCATTGTCGGTGATGATGCGGCTGGCGACCCCAAAGCGGATGAAGATTCCTTGCATGAACTTGACTACGGTGGCAGCGGTAATGGCCCTTACTGCTTCAGCTTCCACCCATTTGGTAAACTTGTCGACGGCGACGAACAGATGGGTGTAGCCCCCTGTGGCCCGCGGGAATGGGCCCAGGATATCCAGCCCCCAGACCGCGAAGGGCCACGGGATGTTTTGCAGAGCCTGGGCTGGTCGGTGGATTTGCTTGGCGTGGAACTGGCACGCCTCGCACTTCCTCACCAGCTCGCAAGCATCCTGGAGGGCGGCTGGCCAATAGAACCCTTGGCGGAAAGCTTTCCCAACCATCGTTCGACTGTACATATGGCTCCTGCACACGCCTCCATGGATATCGGAGAGCAGACTGCTCCCCTCTTCCCGAGTGATGCACTTCAGAAGAATTCTGTTACTACCCCGGCGGTACAGGTCCCCGCCCACCAGGGTATAGCACTTGGCCTTTCGTGCTATCTTCTCCGCTGACACATCATCGTCGTGGCACACTTGATCCCGCAGGTAGGCTAGGATCGGATCCATCCATGTGCCCTCCCGATCAAGTGAGGCGACCACTCGGTGATCGCTCGAGTACTTCGTCTGGCCAGACATTTCTACCGGTACTACTCTCCCTTCCGGAACGAGGGCTGAAGTAGCGTCACCATCGTCCCCACCAGAAATGGGGCTGCGATGGACGGTCGCGGAAACCATTCTTCAAAGACTCTGACCGGAATAGGGGATCTTGTCGAGGCGAGCTGCGCGAGCCCGTCCGCCAAGTAGTTGTCACGCCGGGGGATATGAGTATACCCCAGCCCATCGAAGTGTCGCTCCATTTTTCTGACCTCTGCCAGGTACACCGCCATGACAGGATCAGAGCAGGAGAACTCCTTTCTCGCTTGGTTGACGACCAGCAGGGAGTTGCCCTTGACTTGCAGACGCCGAACACCGATGGCTGCGGCAGCGCGAAGTCCCGCCAGCAAGCCTTCGTACTCAGCAACATTGTTGGTGGCCTTGAAGTCCAGGATGACCACGTACTTGAGGAGGTCTCCGGTTGGGGAAACCAGGAGGACCCGAGCACCAGCGCCTTCGAGCCTGAAGGAGCTGTCGAAGTAAAGTGTCCAGGGGGAGGGCGCGGGGAGCCATTCGACCACGAACTCTGCCAACCTTTGACTCTTGATTGCAATGCGGGGGGCGAATTTGAGGCCGAACTCCCCCAGCTCCACGGACCAGTTGGCAATGCGACCCTCCGCTTCACGATTGTGCAGGATCTCACGGAGGGGATAGGCAGAAACCACTGTGATCTCCCTTCCTTAGAAATAATGCCGCAAATTCCTGAATGCCACCAACACGGCGTACACCATCTTCTGGGCTTGCGGGTACCTTGTTTCCGCATCATGCATGTAACACCCCAATTTTTGCTTTTCATGAATTTAAGTGTTATTTTTCACTTTTGTGAATTTTTGGAATTTTCTGGGATTTATTTGAATTTATCCCCTTTTGAAATAATTAAGGAATTTAATTTTACAAATAAAATTTTGTTGGAAATATTTTATTTGAGTCCCAAATGCCCTAAAATATTTTCTGGAATTTTTCTGAGTATTTTGCTATTTTTGTTGAATTAAATGATTTTCTGGAAATTAATCGGATTATTTAAATCGCTGGAAAATCGAGTGGGTTGTATCGTTTCCTCCGACTTGGACCCGATTCGAAAGCCCGAAGTCGACTCGAGTCCGAGTCCGACTCGAACCCGACTCAACCCTAACCCTCTCGACCATCCGATCAAGATCGAACGGCCGAGATTGAGCCCTAGCACGCAACCGTTGGATTCCGATCCAACGGCTCACGTTGCGCCACGTCACCCAATCCGAATCCATTTCGGATTCCGCCACCGCAGCCGTGTGGACCTCGGTTTCCGCGGTTTTCACGGACGCCGAAGGGCCTATTTAATGCGCCGCCACCCCCATCGTGTACCCCGTTTCCGTGCGCACCCGTAGCCCTAACTCACCGAGCTCAAGCCGCTGTGGTTGCGCCGCAATCGCTCGCCATAGTTGGGTTAGGCTTCCACCGCAGTTCTTCGTCGTTTCCGCCGCCGTCCGTCGTCCTCCGCCGCGTTGGTGCCCAGATCCGGAACCGCAAGGACCAAACGCGTCTGAGGCTACCACCCACTTCGCCGGAGCGTGCCCGCAATGCTATCGGGTTCGTCATCGTCTTCCTCTCTGTCCGGCTAGCTCCGCCGCGCGCCATCGCCGACTCACGAAGCTTCTCCGCCGTTGGATCTTCATCGCACGGCTGAGATTCGTCCACGTCATCCCCGGGTAATTTCCACGTTTTAGTTTTTAGATCTATTTCCAACCGTTGGATATAGATCCAACAGTTTAGATCACGCCACGTAGCCATAGCTGCACCGTGCTTGGATAGATCTCAGCCGTTAGATCTAGATCGTACAGCTAGGGTTAACCCACGTTGTAGCTTTAGATCGGATCTCGACTGTCCGATCAAGATCGAACGGTCCAGATCAACTGAGTAGTTTCCAATGCGTGAGGTTGGATCTGATCTGTACCGTTGATTTTCAATTCAACGGCCCAGATCGTGCCGCCTGTCCAGTAGTTGGACCGTCGCGGTTAGCCGCGGTCGCCGTTGATGTCACGCGTGAACCTCAAGGACAAGCCGCGTCGTAGGGTACCTTTCACTTTGCCGGAGCGTGCCCGCAACGCCGTCGGGAGCGTCGCCATCCCCGTCTCCGGTGAGCCAGCTCCGCCGCACGCCATCACCGTCGCTCGAGCTCTCTCCACCGTCCGATCCAGATCCGAGGGCTCAGATTCGTCCACGTCATCCCGGGTAAAATCTCACGTTTTAGTTTCTAGATCTGTTTCCAACCGTTGGATCTAGATCCAACGGTTTAGATCGTGCCACGTAGCCGTAACTACACTATGCTTGGATAGATCTCAGCCGTTAGATCTAGATCGTACGGTTAGGGTTAGCCACGTTGTAAACTCTAGATTGGATCTTGACTATCCGATCAAGATCGAACGGTCCAGATGGACCGAGCTGTTTCCTAATGCACGAAACCAGATCTGATCTGGGCCGTTGATTTTCAAATCAACGGCCGAGATTTAGCCACGTGGCCAGAAGCGTGACCGGCGTGGTCAACGCGGTCGCCACCCGGTCACCGCTGATGTCACGCGTGACGTCAGCATGGGACCCGCGTGTCAGCGGCTCACCCGAACCGCATCATGATGTCACCGCTGATGTCACGGTGGGGCCCATCTGTCAACCATCCTCAGCCGAGCATGATGACGTCACCGCTGACGTCATCCGAGGGGGCCCACATGTTAGTGAGACATGTCCTCGTGGGCCGAGTCCAAGGTGGACCGAGCCGCGCCGTGCGTCGGGTCCATGGACCCGAGGCGACGTGGTGGCTCCCGATTTGTCCACGTGTCATGCTGACGCAATAAATCATTTTTCGAAAAAGAAATTATTTATTTAATTCGGTTAATTGATTTTAAATATAGTTTCAAACTTCAAACGCTTATAACTTTTGCGTTTCAACTCCGATTTGGGTGATTCAAATTTCTAAATTTTCATAAAATTGGGACCAACCCAAATATGAATTTTCATTAATTTTTGATTATGAATATTTCTCTGTTTATATTTAATTAATGGTTTCATTAAACTTTAAACAATTATAACTCTTGCATTTTAACTCCGATTTGGACGATTCCAGTTTCTAAAAATTTATAAAAATGTGCTCTCTCTATTTATGAAGTTTAATTGAACTTTTGAACAATTTTTGTGTACTGTTTTATTTATTATCTGCTATTTGCACGCGTTACGAGTAGACGTTGAAGTACCCAAAGGCTTCGAAGGAGAAATATTGACCCAGGCGCCACCCCAAGACCAAGAACAAGTACTCTTTGAAGGCAAGTTGTGCTTTGACTATGTTGATCCCATTTTGAAATTAATTTGATTTAAATTATTGCATGCTAGTTCAATTAGAAAATGCTTTAATTAATTTTGGGAGATTAGTTAATTGCCCAGTTGTTGTTTGCCACCTTGACATAAATGATCGTATGCCATGACCCCCTTGTCACCCTATTTGTAGATTAAATAGTTCGACATTATTAAATTGCCAACATGGGTAATTAGACCGATGTAGTATGCTTAGCTTTGCCACGTAACATGTTTTGACAATTACATGATAACATTGACTTAATGAGATATGGAACCTGTTTTGAGAAGTGTTAGGTGTTAGTGATGATGATATTGATGGCACGTGGTGCGTGGTAAACAACTGGGGGTTTGATAAGTAGTTTTTCGACCGGGGCATGTGGCAAGAATGATCGGGTGGGCCAGTTGTGGCACCAGGAGCGTTGATTTGGTTCTTCGGGTAGTCTTGCCCTGGTCACCCTAAGGACTTAACCTTGCAAGCCTTTGAACTGAGTCAAACGTGCAACCACATGTCTGTAATGGGACGGACCTAGTTGATTAAGTTGCTAATAACGAACCTGTGGGACCTCGGGGTGTCAATTATACCTTTTGTGTAGTTGTACGGGGGAGCGTACCGGGGCTGCAGCCAGGTACCCATCTAACGTTTGATTGGCCTAAATTTCGCCTTCGCTAAGGGAAGGGTTAGTGTGCAATAACCGGGGAGGCCCACTTGTGCTGTTGGAAGTTTCCGAAAGACTTTGTTATGGACACTCGCCTTTGTGGTGTTTGGCTGTATCTTGTGGGTAAAGTGCATAACCTCTGCAGAGTGTAAAATCTATTCGAATAGCCGTGTCCGCGGCATTGGACATTGCTCGGGAATTACAGTCAAGGGTTAGACTTTCTTGAAAATAACTTGGACTTGAAAGGTTTGGCCTAGTTTAATAATGACGTTGATGGAAATGTGGATTAGGAATGGGAAAGATGTTTATTTAACTCTTGGAAAAGTTATTGATCTTATACTTGTTTTTACTGCTTTCGAATCTACTTATGTTACTTGTTAAATGTTGTTTTACTGCAATCATACCATGACCTGCTCCTTTGTACTAAGCCATGCATGTAGTATATTAGTTTGCATCCTGTGCATGACTTGTTGAGTACCAAGTACTCACCCGTGCCGCAATACAACATCAGTTGAAGAAGAGTCTACACCAGCTTTTGAGGAGGAGCTCCAAGAGGAACCGTCTATCTAGGGAGCGAGCCTAGTCAATTGCATGTGGTATACTGGATGGTGCCACGAAGTTATCTTATTTTCCGCTGCTATTATTTCTCTTTTAATAAGTTTTCGCCCTGCGTGGCGTATATTTGTAACTTGACCTTAAGGTCGAGCAACCAGCTTGGTTAACTAATTAAAGTACATTATTATTTCGTTGAGTATGATTGTGATATTTACCAATGTTGAGACTGTGTGCACTAGCGTGTTCCTGGACTAGTGCTGAATACACAGAGGGTCCGGATTTGCAGATTCGGGTCCCGACAATGCAACACCTTGCTGACATAATAAACTGGCCGCTGGACGCCTTCCCGCTCTACCACGATTACGCTCACAACCGCAGGATCAAGCGCCACATATAACGATGGCGGCTCGCCGGCTCGGGGCGACCGATCTTGAGGGGAGGAGAGGTACTTCTTCAGATCTTTGAGTGCTTGTTGTGCTTTTGTAGTCCATTTGAAGAAGTCAGTTTTCTTTAATATCTTGAAAAAGGGGAGGCTCCTTTCTCCCAGCCGGGCTATGAACCGGCCGAGAGAGGCCAGGCGACCAGCCAAACACTGTACTTGCTTGAGCAGTGTGGGTGGCTTCATCCGCTCGATGGCCGCGATCTTTTCCGGGTTGACCTCGATTCCACGACTGGAAACGAGGAACCCGAGCAGTTTTCCGGACGACACACCGAACACACACTTCTCAGGATTCAGCTTCAAACAATACTAACGGAGGTGGGAGAAAGTCTCCTCTATATCTTCAACAAGCCCAGCAGTCTTTTTGGTCTTCACTACCAAGTCATCAACATACACTTCAAGGTTTCTTCCAATCTGTGATCGAAATACAGTATGCATAGCTCGCTGGTAGGTTGAGCCAGCGTTCTTTAGCCCGAAGGGCATTCGGACATAATAGTACACGCCGAGAGGGGTCACAAAAGCAGTCTTCTCATCATCTTCCCGCTCCATGCTGATCTGGTGGTAGCTGGAGTAGGCGTCCAGGAAGCACAAGACCTCGCACCCTGCTGTGGAGTCGACGATGACGTCTATTCGGGGCAAAGTGTACGGGTCCTTGGGGCAGGCTTTGTTAACGTCGGTGAAGTCAATGCACATGCACCACTTCCCGTTTGACTTCTTGACAAGCACGGGGTTGGCCAGCCACTCAGGGTAGGTGGCCTCCCTTACGATCCTTGCATGCAGCAGTTTCTCCACCTCATCCCGAAGGGCATCTTGTCGCTCACGGTGCACCTTTGAAATTTACGCGGTAGGTGCACTCCAGGGAGCGTTGCCAATCGGTGCTCAATCACCTCCCTAGGGACCCTGGTCATTTCAGATGGTTCCCAGGCAAACACATCTAAGTTGGACCGGAGGAAGGTGACGAGCGCGTCTTCCTATTTGGTGCTGAGGTTGGCGCCGATCTTCATGACCTTCCCAGAACCGTCCTCACCCACGGGGACCACTTTCACCTCACCCGAGGGACCGGGTGAAGCGCGGGCCTTGACCGGGGGGACCTCTGGGCAGTTGTCCTCGCCTCGGGCCGAACAAGTGGCGTCGGCCGTGTCCAGCACCTGCTTGCTGAGGCGTAGGGCTTCCAGCCGATCCACCTTCACAGTAATTTGGCCTCCAGGCCCAGGGATCTTCACCATCATGTAGGCATAATGCGTGGCCGCCATGAACTTGACCAAAGCTGGTTTGCCAAGTAAAGCGTTGTAGGGGAGGTCGAAGTCAGCGACCTCAAAATTGAATCTCTCCATTCGGAAGTTCTCCACACTTCCGAAGGTGACGGGCAGCCGGCCTTGTCCCAGGGGCGTCAAGCCTACCCCAGGGGCAACTCCGTAGAAGAGAGGGGCCAGGCGCAACTCATCATAGGGAATTTGGAGTGCCCTGAACGCCCCAACTGACATGAGGTTGATGGAGCTTCCTCCATCAAAAAGCACTCGCCTGAGTCTCGCATTTCGGACCGTGGGAGAAACCACGATCGGAAGATGGCTCATGCCGGAAGCGCTCTCCGGGTGGTCTGCTCGATTGAATGTGATCGGCATCTCCGACCATTTCAGTGGCCTGCTCGCCCCGGGGGTTGGCACGGTGGCGCACACCTCCCACAACTTTCGCTTGTACTGCGAGTTTGAAGAGTAGGTGGCGGAGCCTATTGGGGAACGCGGTATGCTACACTAGCACAAATTAAAATTTCTACCGCAAACCAGAAAACCTACTCGCAAGAGGGGGATCATAGATCTATTACCACTAGACGCGCAGTTGTGGAATCCTTCGCACATCATTGTAGTGGATCGTTCTCGGCGTGGATCGTCCTCACCGCGGATCGTTCTCGCCGCAGATCGTCCTCGCCACGGATCGTCCTCACCCCGGATCGTCCTCTCCACGCCGCAGTAGCAGCAGCGTCACCACAGCAGTCCACACGTCCAGGGATGGAACGCCGTGCGTTAGTGTGCAAGCACCGGGTCGCTCGGCAGGGGCAACGAGAGGAGGTGGCTAGGGTTTCTGGCGAAACACCTCTAAACCGCACGAAAGTGTATTCTGCGTCTAGCCTCCTCCCCTCCTTATATAGCCACGAGGTGAAACCCTAGGCAGTCAGGGCCCATCTACGCGCTAAGCCCACGAGGTCCATTAATTGCGGATCCAATCTGAATTAATGCGTCGGCCCAGATTAAGTGTGTGACCAGAGGTTCATGCGCATTTGGACATGGATTCGGAAAACCTTTTTCTAATCCAATAGTCGATGTGACTCCTTGCGAGCATGCCAACTCCCAAACGCATATGATTAAAGTAATCTGATGTAATAATCCCTTTGCCAAACTATATGAAGATCGAACTCAAGGCGAGAAGCATGTCATCCTTTGTGATTCAATCCATCTCTCGTATCCGTGATATATTAATAAGTTGTGATTGACTTCTCAATCACGGCATGGCCATGCACTTCCTTAATCATATCACACGAGTGGCCTAGACATATATCTCCGTTACATTGGAGTGCAAATTCCATCTTGACTGCTCACTTCCCTCTGCATGTTTCATAGTAAACATGAAAGCTACCTTTATAACTATCCGGTTAGGAAATAGTGTTTGGTAACCCCAAGGTAAACTATTACACATGTAGGGAATATGACAATCTCAGGTCTAAGGATCATACATCTACTATGTGTGAGATACACTGATGACACATAAGAATGTAACATTCTCGTATTGTCCCATTGTGGGTCTATCTAACACATGTTCTTCAACATGCGTCCACAATGTATTGATGATATCTCCATATCCCATGATCTATAAAACATGATCATCGAACAATATATGTGCTGATCTATTCATCGTTGTCTTATACGATGATATCCGATTAGAGATATTTATCCAATTATATCAATAAGTAAAGAGCTTCATAAACAAGTCACACACTTGTTGATCAAAACAATGATATACATTCATTGGACCAATAATCATATTATTATTCATAAACATAGTCATGTTACAATCATCCATATGATTGCCTCAAGGGCATAACACTAACAGAGCAACCGTAAATGAACACCACCGTGTGCTCCGCTTGCTGAAAGGCCAGCGGAGCAGTGTCTTCACCCGCATCGTCGTGGTCGTCTTCGCGGTGTTCCTTGAGCCGTTGTTCCACTAGTTTGGACACGACCTGGCAATCCACCAGATCATGTCCGCTGGTCCTGTGGATGGGGCAGTAGGGTTTGCCCCTGTCTTCTTCTCGGCGGGGTGAACGGTGGTCCCTGCGATCACCCCTCCTGTCCTGGTGGTCGCGCCTCTTGGGCTTGGCTTCCGGCCCAGCGACCAGGATCTCTCCGACGCCGACCTCCTTGCGCTTCTTCTTCTTGTTGTTATCGGAGGCTTTCGAGGTTCCCGCCTCACTGTGGCCGGAAGGCCTTGCCACGCGCTCCTGGGCCTCCGCCGCCCTGGCGCATTTATGCACCAAGGAGAACAGCTCGGAAGTGGTCGACATAGTGTGGGTAGCCATCTTCTCCCGCATCTTCTGATCCCGAACCCCCCTCCGGAACGCGATGATCACCGATTGCTCGGAAATCCGGGGGATTGTGTTACGGCAGTGGCTGAACCACCAGATAAATTCTCTCAGGGACTCCCCCTTTGTCTGTTCCAAGGTGTGGAGGTTGTACTCCACGCCTGGCTGAGTGTAGGAGCCCTGGAAGTTGGCGACGAAAATGTCGCACAGTTCTTCCCACGAGTGCACGCGGCCTCGTGGGAGGTTCAGCAGCCAGGAGCGGGTAGAGCCCGTCAGCGACGTCGGGAGGTAGTTGGCCATGATCTTTTCGGACCCTCCCACGGCACGCACCATCGTAGTGTAGATCTGCAGGAACTCCTCCTGGTTGGTGGTACCATCGTACTTTTCGATGGACGCAGGACGGAACCTCTCCGGCCACACAACTTGGCGTAGGCAAAGGGAAAACGCCTGGCATCCAACGTTGTAGGGGGAGTAGCGTCGCTAGCCCTCTCCTCGGTCCCAAGAGGGCGTCGAGGACTGCGAGTCTATGCTCTCCCTGGAGTCAGGGGGTGAGATCTCCCCTCGACCGCTAGGCATCGGGCAGCTGGCGCGACGTTGCGCATGCTCACGACGCCCCCTAAGGGCATTGCGCAAGTCACCATCGCGCTGGAGCCGCCTTTCGTCTAGACGGGCCCTTAGATCCTCATGGCCCCCCGCTGACTTGGGGGGACCGCGAGAAGGGGTGGGAGCATGTGCACATCCCCCGATACCCGAGGGGGCTGCAACCAGCACACCCTTCCCTTTGTCCCGTCCCTCGTGGCCAGAAAAAACTTTGACGGGGCGACTGGAAGCCTGCGCATCGGTCGCGCGCATGTCCTGCCGCCCAATGCCGGAAGCACCCGGTTGGTTTGCTGCCTCTACCTGCTGCTGGGCGGCATCCACTAGGCGGGCGATGTCCCGCAGCCATGGAGCGGCTGGGGTTTCGCCCCCTAGCGTAACTGGAGGGTGATCGAGGAGTAGTTGGGCCGCATGAAGATTCCGCGCTGGGGTGTCGTCTCCCATCAACAGGCGCCATCGGACGGGCTGTCCTCCGAGCGCGGAAGCAACACATGTCCCTCCCAGGACGGAGCGACCCAGGAGGTCCAACACCCTGGCCGGGCACCGGGATCAGCTACGAGTGCTGCTCTCTGCAGGTAGGTCGCCGTGCTTGGAAAGTGAATCCGCCATGCCGACGACCGCCAAAGCTTCTTGCAAGCTTCGTGAGAAGGTTGAAGAAGAAAGGGCAATCTAGCCACCGAGCCCCCTACCTGGCACGCCACTGTCAGCGTAAGAGCTAACAGACACCTCTGGATCGGGTGTATATGAAGTTCGAATAGGGGGCTTTCGTGGAGATCGCTCGGAGGACGGAGAAAAGGAATCAATGGCGAAGCTTGCAAGGGGACACTTGGGTTTATCCAGGTTCGGGCCCTCCTAACGAGTAATAGCCCTAGTCCTGTTTATCTGTTTTTGCTTGTGTTCTTGGGGGAAACTGAGACAATCCCAACAGACAGAACGGCTCTTCAGAGGTTGAAGAACCAAACCGAATGCATCGAACCCCTTTCTCCCGTGCACCCCGGTTTCCTTTTATACTTGGGCTGGCTGGGGCGCATGGGAGGTTACATCAGTGTACCACACTCATTACATTGCTATACCGCATTTAATACACCTATCACTATCCTTGTGTCGCACTTAATGCTCTGACACAGCCGACTTCACCCCAGCCTCAGGCCCCGCGTGCCTAGACGCCACCTGTCCGCTGGGCGACCACCTTACTGACCGCCAGCGGCGTGGCCTGGACGCCACCTATCCGCTGGGCAACCACCTTGCTAACCGCCAGCAGCGTGGCCTGGATGCCACCTGTCTGCTGGGCGACCATCTTGCTGACCACCAGCGGCGTGGTCTGGACGCCACCTGTCCGCTAGGCGACCACCATACTGACCGCCAGCGGCATGGCCTGGATGCCACCTATCCGCTGGGCGACCACCTTGCACCCTTACTGTGTTGAAGTGGGCACCCTGGTGTAGAATACATCGACAAACCTGTTAGCCTATTCTTTGTAATAAGCCATGTATGTAGAATATTAGCTTGCATTTTGTGCATGACTTGCTGAGTACCAAGTACTCACCCCTTGCAAAATACAACATCAGTTGAAGAAGAAGCGATGCCAGCTTTGTAGGAGGAATTTCAGGAGGAGCCGTCTACATAGGGAGCGGGCCCAGTCAGTTGCCTGTGGTAAACTGAGTGGCACCACGTTGATTCTATTCCGCTGTAATGGTTTATTTTAATAAGTTTTTGCCTTACGAGGCGTACTCTTGTAACTTGACCATAATGGCGAGCAACCAGTTTGGTTATTAATAAAGTACTTTATTATTTTCGTTGAGTATGTCTGTGATATTTACCAATGTTGAGACTGTGTGCACGGGCTTGATCCTAGACTAGTGCTGAATACACAGACGGTCCGGATTTACAAATTCGGGTCCCGACAGAGGTGGTATCAGAGCCATACTAACTATAGGCTTACCCTTAGTTAGAATGGTTGTAGTGGGGATAAAACTATTTTCTAAATTTAAAATTTGCCAAGATGATGAATGAACTCTCGACTTATCCCCTTCTCTGTTGTTCATGCCCCTTGCTGAATTCTTTTTGTCTCCACTTTGATTTTAAAATGTTGCGTTCTCACGTGAGTGTCTTTGGCAGATGAAGATGATCAGCAACTATGCTGAGCGTGAGGGAGGCTACGCCGCTGAGTTGTGGCGTATGCTGCTGGTACTTGGGGGTTTTGAGAGACCACTCTACCGAGGGAACACCATAGTGTAGGCAGGATTGGTCCAAGCGTGGCACGTCAAAATCACTATGTATGCCCGAGAGAATACGAAGGCAAGCCGTCCACTCTACTTCATAGCGAGGAGGTCTTCGTTTAAGGCTGGTATCCAAGAGACATCGCGTCTAGCGATGCGGCAGATCGCTCGCATCTACTCTAGGGAGTTGGAGGGCACCGTGTTTCATCACCACCCGCACAGAGACAACCGCCTTGACCGGGAGCCGATAGATGATGAGAACGCCATGATCACTCATATATCGAGGTTTGTCGTCGCCCAGGAGGATGTGATTGATGATACTGTACAGGAGTTACAGAAGGCTCGTGAGGAAGTCGAGGATGTCAAGAAGCAACTACAAGAAGCTCGAGAGTACCTAGCTCACTCTATTTAGAGGGTTCATGAGCTGGAGATGGCACTGTACGGACCTGAACCAGAGCAGGTGTTGGAGCTGCACAACCCAGACCCACGCCATAGCCAGAGCAGCGGCCACAGCTAGAGCCAGAGCCAGAGGAGGACGTCGCATCATCGACCACAGTTGTGGTAGGGCATGGTGATCGTTTTGCACCAATGCAATCGCACCCACGAGTGTACACACCGGGGAGTTCCCGTGGTGGTTGGCTCGAGGAGTGAGCATTCAGGATTAGTAGTGAGACTCCTTCGTCGAGTCGCATCTAAGAATAAAGAGTCACCCTTAGAGGTGTTAGACTTCAATCTATTAGTTTATTTTGGATTTTCATTACTTGCTGAGTGTACAGTATGTGTTGCGAGGTCCTTAGGCATTGCAAGCAACCATACCAAGTTATTATTGAATAATTAATAAAGTTGGATTTCGAGTTATACCTTTCACCCCGCATAGTTCTCTACTACTTGTCTATTCTTGTTCCCCTCTTGTCTCTAAACCTTGGAGTAATCGACAGATGGTGAACACCCGCGGAAACCTTGGAGGCAACAGGAATGGTTCTCGCTCAGCTGGAAAACCCAATGATGGAGCACCTGCACCCCAACCAGCACCCCCAGTTGACATGCAAAACTTTGGAGCTTTCCTTGCTGCACAGACCCAGTTGATGCATGCCATGATGCTGCAGATGCAACAAGTCACTACTCAGGCCGCTGCCAACCAGTTCAATCAAGGACAACAATAAAACTCAAGGCTGTTAGAATTCATGAGGACTCATCCACCTACGTTCCCCAGGAATGCCATCCCGTTGGAGGCAGATGATTGGCTAAGGTCCATTGAGAGGAAGTTGCACATCACCCAGTGTGTAGTGAATTAGAGGGTACTCTATGCCTCTCATCAATTAGAGGGAACTACAGCTGAATGGTGGGAGAACTTATGTGCTTCACATGAGAACCCACATGAGATTACCTGGGAATAATTTACTGTTGCTTTCTGCCAGTACCATGTGCCAGAAGGGATCATGGATGTCAAGAAGGAAGAGTTCAGGGCTTTAAAGCAAGGCAGCCAGTCAGTGGCTGATTATCTCAATAAGTTCACACAGCTTGCTCGTTACACAACTAAAGATGTAGCGACAAACAAGGCTAGATAGTCCCGCTTCATGAAGGGAATGAATTCAGGACTGTAGGTGTCGAGACCTGAATTTGCAAATCTGGACCCTCTGTGTATTCAGCACTAGTCCAGGAACACGCTAATGCACACAGTCTCAACATTGGTAAATATCACAATCATACTCAATGAAATAATAAGGTACTTTAATTAGTTAACCAAGCTGGTTGCTCGACCTTAAGGTCAAGTTACAAATATACGCCACGCAGGGCGAAAACTTATTAAAAGGGAAATAACTGCAACGAAAAATAAGATAACTTCGTGGCGCCATCCAGTATACCAAACCTTTCAAGTTAAACTTATTTTAAGTCTAACCCTTGACTGTAATTTTCGAGCGATGTCCAATGCCGCGGACACAGCTATTCGAATAGATTTTACACTCTGCAGAGGTTATGCACTTTACCCACAAGATACAGTCAAACACCACAAAGGCGAGTGTCCGTAACAAAGTCTTTCGGAAACTTCTAACAGCACAAGTGGTCCTCTCCGGTGAATTCACACTAACCCTTCCCTTAGCGAAGGCGAAGTTTAGGCCAATCCACCGTTAGATGGGTACCTGGCCACAGCCCCGGTACGCTCCCCCGTACAACTACACAGAAGGTATAGTTGACCCCCCGAGGTCCCACAGGTACGTTATTAGCAACTTAATCAACTAGGTCCATCCCATTACAGACATGTGGTTGCACGTTTGACTCAGTTCAAAGGCTTGCAAGGTTAAGTCCTTAGGGGTGACTAGGGCAAGACTACCCGAAGAACCAAATCAACGTTCCTAGTGCCACAACTGGCCCGCCCGATCATTCTTGCGACATGCTCCGGTCGAAAACTATTTATCAAACCCCCAGTTGTTTACCACACACCAAGTGCCATTAATATCATCATCAATAACACATGACACTTCTCAAAACAGGTTCCATATCTCATTAGGTCAATATTATCATGTAATTGTCAAAAACATGTTACGTGGCAGGGCTAAGCATACTACATCGGTCTAATTATCCATCTTGGCAATTCAATAATGTCCAACTAATAATCCACAACTAGGGTGACAAGGGGTCATGGCTCATAGATAATAATCAAGGTGTCATAGAGCAAAGTTGGCATTTAACTAATTTCCCAAAATTAAGTAAAGCATTTTCTAATTAAACTAGCATGCAATAATTTAAATCAAATTAATTTGAAAATGGGATCAACATGGTCAAAGCACAACTTGCCTTCAAAGAGTACTTGCTCTTGGTCTTGGGCTGGCTCCTGGGTCAACACTTCACCTTCGAAGCCCTCGGGCACTTCAACGTCTACTCGTAAAGCATGCAAATAGCAATAAATAAATAAACAGTAGTTAAAAAGTGTTCAAACATCCAAATGAAGTCCATAAACAGAGAGAGCATAATTTTATGAATTTTTAGGAATTTGAATCGGCAAAATTGGAGTTGAAACACAAAAGTTACAAGCGTTTAAAGTTTAAATAATCAATTAAATAATATTATTGTGAATCATGTGATGAAAAATTGGCTTGATCTTGTGCAGAAAAATTTGTTAGGATTAATCTTGCAAAATTGCTTGCATGAAGGACCAAACATTCAAACATCCAAAAACAGAGACTTTGCATTTGCGCCAGACCAAACATCCAAAACAGTGAGTTTCGCATGTATGACGGACCAAACTTTTTGGTCTGTCATAAACGTGATTTTGATGCATTTACGCTTGTACAAGAAATCGCGTTTTTCGCATGTATGACAAACCAAATTTTTGGTCTATCATACACATGATTTTGGCGACCTCGTTTTTCCCATGTATGACAAACCAAATTTTTTGGTCTGTCATACACATGTGTTTGGCAACCTCGCTTTTTCCATGTACGACAGACCAAATTTTTTGGTTCATCGCAAACGGGATTTTTGATGCTTGTTTTCGCCATGTATGCCGAACCAAATTTTTTGGTTCGCCATAAACTGATTCTTCTGGGGTTTTGAGACATGTGTGCGCTGGACTGGATTTTGGTCCGTGATGAATGTCTTTTTGCTCAGTTAGGGTTTTGAGCAAATTTGGAATTGAATCTTGCTTTTAATTTGAGATTATGAAATTAGTGTGAATTTCATGATGCATGTTTTGAAGTGGACTTTATGCAATGCTCGTGTGAGTATTTGCATGGTCTAATGTTGAGTCAAGTCGCGGACTTGTGCTCTGTGAAATCATGTGCTGAAAAATTAGCTTTGAACTGAAAAATTAACTTAGAAATTGTTTTGCAAAATGTGCTTGTGCATGTGTTTGACAATTTGACAAGAAACAGTAAGTTTCGTTTTTACGCGCGGGACCAAGTTCTTAAAAGACAGTAAGTTTTACATGTACGCCAGACCAAATTTTTTGGTCCGTCGTGAATGGCTTTTTGCTCGATTAGGGTTTGTGCAAATTTGGACTTTGAATTTTGATTTGTTTTTGAGATTATGAAATTTGTGAGAATTTCATGATGCTTGAAGTGGACTTTATGCAATGCTCATGTGAGTAGTTGCATGGATTGACATTGAGTCAAGTCGTGGACTTGTGCTTGGATTTGTTTTGTGGTTTGTTCATGTGCAGGTATTGCTCGAAGACGAATGTGGTCGATGACAGGACCGGAACTAGGTTCATGGAGGAACTGAGGTTCGGGACTAGGTTCAGGAGGAACTGAGGTCTTGGTGGTCAAGGATGTCATGTGGGACGTTTGGGCTAAGAGAATGGTGCACATGAAGAATGATTAGTCACGTGAGAATGGCAGGAGGTCATTCGCGTGCAAAGTGTTAGTCACGTGAGTATGGCAGGTGGCCATACGCGTGCAAAGTGTTAGTCACGTGAGTATGGTAGGGTTGCCATACGCGTGCAAGAGTTGTACTCGGCCAGGTTGGGCCATACGGTTGTGTTGAATCTGATTCCTTCTAGGGAATAGGAATCGTATTCAGAACTCCTTGTGGGTTGGTCCTTTAAATAGGAGGGGTGTCTCGTGTTAAAGGGCATCAATCGAATTGAGGAGAGCTAGGCGCATAGAGCCTTGAGCTTGGTTTTAGGGTTTGTACTCTTTTGATGGGAGTACTTTAGACAAAAGAAATAAATCTAGATTGGTTCTTGTTTGCATACTTGTTCTAGTTCTAGTTCCTTGTTTGCATACTTGTTCCTTGTGTGCTACAATATTCTCTTTTGGTTCTTGTTTGCATACTTGTTCTAGTTCTAGATTGGTTTTTGTTTTTTGAGTTTCATCTTGATTTGATCCATCAAAAACCTCTCTAGGGTATTGATCTAGTGTTCATCAAAGTTTTGTTGATAAATCTTTTGTTGTTCTTGATCAATCTACAAGTTTCGATTAGATTGATTTTCGTCAAGTTCTGGAACAGCAAGCTTGCGAAGCTTATAACTTTTGATCCGTAAGTCCGATCGAGCTGATTCTTTTTGGGTTCGATTCATACTGGAATCTAGTTTCTTGTGACAAATTTTAGATCAATCTGACGGTTGGATCTCCGGGAATTCACAGTTTACCAAATCTCTGTCATTCTATTTTTGTCGAAAACAAGGCAATTATTTGGTTCTGTTTTGGGGTGAACTTTTAATAGATCAAGAATTTGGTTTTAGCTTCTGCACAATCATTCACCCCCCCCTCTGATTGCTATATTCGTATACTTCGATCCTACATGCTCGGATCATTTTTGTGGTTGATCAAGTGCAGGTGTTGCTCGAGGACGAACGTGGTCGATGATGGGACCGGAACTAGGTTGATGGAGGAACTGAGGTTCGGGACTAGGTTCAGGGAGGAACTGAGGTCTTGGTGGTCAAGGATGTCATGCGGGACGTTCGGGCTAAGAGAATGGTGCACATGAAGAATGGTTAGTCACGTGAGTATGGCAGGTGGCCATGCGCGTGCAAAGTGTTAGTCATGTGAGTATGGTAGGGTTGCCATACGCGTGCAAGAATCTGACGGTTGGATCTCCGGGAATTCACGGTTTACCGAACCTCTGTCATTCTATTTTTGTCGAAAACAAGGCAATTATTTGGTTCTGTTTTGGGGTGAACTTTTAATAGATCAAGAATTTGGTTTTAGCTTCCGCACAATCATTCACCCCCCCTCTGATTGCTATATTCGTATACTTCGATCCTACAAGTGGTATCAGAGCAAGGTTTTTCTAATCTATCTTAACCGGTGATTAGATTAATGGATCGTTATTCGACAAAACCTTGTGTGTTCGATGGTGTTGATTTTCAGTTTTGGAAGGCCAAGATGGAGGCGTTCATCCAAGCACAAGGCTTCACAATTTGGGAGAAGGTCTACAAGCCATAACAAGTCCCTGCAAACGACAACGTCAACGACACCAATCGCACACATGTTGAAGCAAACAGCAAGGCGCGCAACTTGATCATCCAAGGTTTGGGATGCAGCGACTTTGACCGTGTGATCCATCTCAAATCCGCATATGAGGTATGGAAATCTCTTTGTGATTACTATGAGGGTTCTAACACTATTAAAGAGGTTCATCAAGATCTTTACAAAAAGGAATACATGCGATTTGAGATGAAGCCTGGTGAGTCACTAGATGATTTCTTTGCACGTTTTAATAAAATTCTTAGCAATTTGCGTGCTGTTGGAGTTAGCTTTGATGATGCTGCTAATGCTAGACAATTGCTTGGTGCATTAGACATGTCTATTTGGGAGATGAAAGTTACATCCATTAGAGAATCTACTGTCATGAGTACACTTACTTTAGATGTTCTTTATTCTAAGTTGAAAACTCATGAATTAGATGTTTTTGCTAGAAAGAATGATCATAAATCAATTGCTTTGACATCTCAATCTAGCATATCTCATAATAATGCTGCTTCAAGTTTTGCTCTATCCTTCTTGTCTTCATTAACCGATGAACAGATTGAGCAATTCCCAGAAGAAGACTTATCACTACTCTCTTCTCGCTTTAACAAAGCTTTGCAAAATGTGAGAAAGAGAAAGAGAGGTGGTGGTGATCCTCCAAGATGCTATGAGTGTGGTGATCTCGACCATATTCATCCAAACTGTCCTAAACTTGCAGGTAAAACATCATGGGAGGAGAAGGACAACGACAGAAGAAAAGAGAAGAAGTTCTCTTCAAGTAATAGAAAGAAGAAGAGCTTCATCAACATCAAAGTTGTCCACCGAGTTCTTTCCGCTCTTGAACAAGTCAATTTGAGTGATGTGGATTCAGGGAGCAGTGAGGACGATGCAACTCCAAGGAAGCATGAGTTGACGGGGTTGTGTCTCATGGCTAAAAGCAGCAACAACTTTACTGAGGACGACCACGACAGCGACTTCAATGAGGTAGATCCTTCTTACGATGAATTAGCTATTGCTGTTGCTCGACTTGGTAAATTGCTTGATAAACGTAACAAGAAAATTAAGAAACATGATTTTGTTGTTGAGTCATTGAATGCTGAAATTGCTAGACTTAAAACCTTGATTCCTGATGATGATGCTTGCAAATCATGTGACTTAATTTACAATGAGCTTATTTTGCTTAGGAAAGAACATGTTACCTTGTTAGAGCAAATCAATGCTGAAAATGAGAAAAATGAGAAACTTGTTAAACATGCTAGTTGTTCTACCATTGATTTGCATGATACAACTCCATGTTCTAAATGCTCCATACTAGAATTGAAGTTGCATGATGCAAATGCTAGGGCTTCTCAAATGACAGAAGATTTGCTTACACATGAGGTTCTTTCATGCTCAACTTGTTGCAAGCAAAAAGGAAAAGTGAACGTTCCCTGTAATAATTGTTTAACTCTTTCTCAAAAAATTGATTACTTGGAAAAGTCATTAGAATGTTTTACTAAAGGAAAGAAAAACCTAAACATGATCTTGGATCAATCAAAAGTCAGCACTCATAACAAATGTTTAGGTTTTGATTCTTATGCTCATCATAAATCACATGCTCCCACTGTTGTTAAATCATTTGAAGGAGGAAAATTTGAAATTGTCAATGAGCCTAAGAAAATTGTCTTTAAGTCTGCTGGAGTGTTATCTTCTACTATGATGAATGCAAATGATGCTTCTACTTCTAAAGCCAAACATCCTGTTAAGTACACTTGCACTCATTGTGGTAGAGATGGACATTTAGTAGATTTTTGCTTTAAACTAGCCAAACAACAAAAGAAAGAAAAAACTAAGGCTAGGTCTAATTTCAGACAGGCACGCTTTGTTTCTCATTATGTGCCTAGGGTGATGCAAACACCTTTTGTTGGTAAGAACACGGGAAAAGACAAATCTATCTTTGTGCATAAGAATGCTCGTGTTGTGCCTACTGTTGTGCGTCGTGTGTCTCGATCTTTGGATTCCTAAACATCTTATTTCTAACCCCAGTACCGAGGCCTCGACAATTTCCGCTTCTATGTAGGCTTCTCACGCGAGGAAGGAGAACATGTGGCTAGTGAATTTCGGATGCTCACTTCATATGTTCAGTGATAAGTTTTGGTTCTTCTTCACTCGTGCATCTCGTGCTAAAAGTGTTATTTTTTCAAGATGCTTCTTCCACCTCTGTTTTCGCAAAAGGCACTAGTTCAAATAGTGCAGGTACAGGTGCATATGTTCAGGGGGAGAGTGTCTTTGTTCATAAAAGATGATGATAATGATGCTGTTGAGGATGAGATAATTGGAGGTTTACATGAGAGACTCTTCCCACGTGCTTCACATCAACAAACGGTCAAGTGAATTTTTAGGTATCTCCATGGTACTCAAGATTTTGGTATTTGGCTTTTTGCTTCCTTATGCATTAGTTTAAGAGCTTATTCTGATGTTGACTTTGGAGGATGTTGAATTGATTTGGTTCGTGCCACCTCTTGAGTAATCCTCTTTCTTGAGCATTTGATATTGGATTTCACTTTCTTAGAGATCATGTTGAAAAAGAAAATATTGTGCTTCACCATGTGGATACTGAACATCAATTGGCAGACATTTTCAAAACCCTTGTCTTCTTCTCGTTTTACTTTTATTCGGGGAGAACTTGGGATTGTTCATCCAATGGGTTTGTTTTGAGGGGGAGTTTCTTTGCCAAGTTCTTTCACTAAATGAGCTCACTTTATCATATTTCTTTATATATTATGTAATTGTGCTAATATATGATAATCTAAATTGTTCCACTTGAACTAAAAATGATATTGCGGAATTCCTTGGTTTGATTGCCTATAGCTAAATACTCTGTGATATCTTACTCTTCTAGGCTTGATATTGAATCTTCTTGACAAATTTGGGCTACGAAGCAAGTGTGGTTTCAACTTTACTCTTTCATAAGACCTTTTAATCACTTTTGCATGTTTATAATCAAAGAAAAATGAAAAGAAAAGGGAATCAATAAAAATGGGTTGTTAAAAGCAAAAAACCTCAAGTTATGTGCTTCAGGGTGCTTTCCCTAAAAAGATAAGATGTATGCTTCAAGCATGCCATTCCCTCAAAAGACAAGATGTATGCTTCAAGCATGCCACTCCAAGGAAATAAAAGAAGTATGCTTCAAGCATGCCACATACAGTTTACTGTTTAAAGATTAAATTGGTCCACTAGATTGGAGTTGAAACTACTTGCTCGCCTTGATTTGTCATTTGCTTCAACTTTGAGCCTTTGTTTTTCTACTAAAGGTTTTGCTTAGTACTTGGCTATAGTTGACTGAATTGAGGTTGAGATGCATGTCATTCCCTAACTTGTTAAAATCACATCAATATCATGTATTTTGCATATTATGTGATATATAAGGTTATATGATCGAATGAGCTCATCTTTTCCTATCTTGGCACTTCCTTGTTTCTCCTTGTGAAATCTTTGCTACATGAAAAATTTTGAACATGTTCTCTTTTTTGTACTCTTGATGAATCCATTGTCAAAGGGGGAGAAATTTGGGAATCGTTGAAAAGTTTAAGGAAAAAGGGGGAGAAGAAAAAGGGGGAGTTGTTTGAGAATTTTGGGAGAAGTTTGGAAAATTTTGAAATTCTTGGGCACATTGCACATTCACACACATTTTCCTTCTCAGGGGGAGATTTTGTTTTGCATTTTGGTCAAAGAGGGAATTCTGTGTTTTCTCTTTTTGGTCCTTGATCCTTTGGATTTCAAATCTTTTGTAAAGTGAATGTCAAATGTTCATTTCTTAGTGGTGTTGCCAATGTTTTCATCAAGGGGGAGATTGTGAAATCATGTGCTGAAAAATTGGCTTTGAACTGAAAAATTAACTTAGAAATTGTTTTGCAAAATGTGCTTGTGCATGTGTTTGACAATTTGACAAGAAACAGTAAGTTTCGTTTTTACGCGCGGGACCAAGTTCTTAAAAGACAGTAAGTTTTACATGTACGCCAGACCAAATTTTTTGGTCCGTCGTGAATGGCTTTTTGCTCGATTAGGGTTTGTGCAAATTTGGACTTTGAATTTTGATTTGTTTTTGAGATTATGAAATTTGTGAGAATTTCATGATGCTTGAAGTGGACTTTATGCAATGCTCATGTGAGTAGTTGCATGGATTGACATTGAGTCAAGTCGTGGACTTGTGCTTGGATTTGTTTCGTGGTTTGTTCATGTGCAGGTATTGCTCGAAGACGAATGTGGTCGATGACGGGACCGGAACTAGGTTCATGGAGGAACTGAGGTTCGGGACTAGGTTCAGGAGGAACTGAGGTCTTGGTGGTCAAGGATGTCATGCGGGACGTTCGGGCTAAGAGAATGGTGCACATGAAGAATGGTTAGTCACGTGAGAATGGCAGGAGGTCATTCGCGTGCAAAGTGTTAGTCACGTGAGTATGGCGGTGGCCATCTGGCGTGCAAAGTGTTAGTCACGTGAGTATGGTAGGGTTGCCATCTGGCGTGCAAGAGTTGTACTCGGCCAGGTTGGGCCAAGTGCTGATTGTGTTGAATCTGATTCCTTCTAGGGAATAGGAATCGTATTCAGAACTCCTTGTGGGTTGGTCCTTTAAATAGGAGGGGTGTCTCCTGTTAAAGGGCATCAATTGAATTGAGGAGAGCTAGGCGCATAGAGCCTTGAGCTTGGTTTTAGGGTTTGTACTCTTTTGATGGGAGTACTTTAGACAAAAGAAATAAAGATCAATTCTTCTAGTTCCTTGTGTGCTACAATATTCTCTTTTGGTTCTTGTTTGCATACTTGTTCTAGTTCTAGATTGGTTTTTGTTTTTTGAGTTTCATCTTGATTTGATCCATCAAAAACCTCTCTAGGGTATTGATCTAGTGTTCATCAAAGTTTTGTTCATAAATCTTTTGTTGTTCTTGATCAATCTACAAGTTTCGATTAGATTGATTTTCGTCAAGTTCTGGAACAGCAAGCTTGCGAAGCTTATAACTTTTGATCCGTAAGTCCGATCGAGCTGATTCTTTTTGGGTTCGATTCATACTGGAATCTAGTTTCTTGTGTCCAAATTTCAGATCAATCTGACGGTTGGATCTCCAGGAATTCACAGTTTACCGAACCTCTATCATTCTATTTTTGTCGAAAACAAGGCAATTATTTGGTTCTGTTTTGGGGTGAACTTTTAATAGATCAAGAATTTGGTTTTAGCTTCCGCACAATCATTCACCCCCCCTCTGATTGCTATATTCGTATACTTCGATCCTACATGCTCGGATCATTTTTGTGGTTGATCAAGTGCAGGTGTTGCTCGAGGACGAACGTGGTCGATGATGGGACCGGAACTAGGTTGATGGAGGAACTGAGGTTCGGGACTAGGTTCAGGGAGGAACTGAGGTCTTGGTGGTCAAGGATGTCATGCGGGACGTTCGGGCTAAGAGAATGGTGCACATGAAGAATGGTTAGTCACGTGAGTATGGCAGGTGGCCATGCGCGTGCAAAGTGTTAGTCACGTGAGTATGGTAGGGTTGCCATACGCGTGCAAGAATTGTACTTGGCCAGGTTGGGCCAAGTGGAGTTATGTTGGATACATACTCCTTATAGGATTAGGAGTGGGAATCCTTCTAGGAGTAGGAATTGTATCCAGGACTCTTTGTGTTTTGCTCCTTTAAATAGGAGAGGTTGTCTCCTGTTGAAGGGCATCAAACAGAGCTGAGCGCATTGAAAGCTTAGAGCTTTGTTTTTAGGGTTTGTACTCTTTTGATGGGAGTACTTTAGACAAAAGAAATAAAGATCAATTCTTCTAGATCCTTGCGTGCTACAGTAACCGCGTTGCTACAGTGTTTCCTGTTTTGGTTCTTGTTTGCATGCTTGTTCTTATTCTAGATTGGTTTTTTTTATCCTTGAGTTTCTTCGTGATTTGATCAATCCAAAACCTCTCTAGGGATTTGTTTTACAGTTCTTGAAAGTTCTGTAGGTTGATCTTTTGTCGTTTCTGTTAAACCTTTAAGTTTACGTTAGATCAATTCTCGTCATCTTTTGTTACAGCAAGCTTGCGAGATTCATAACTTTTGATCCGTAAGTCCGATCGAGCTGATTCTTTCTGAGTTAGATTCGTATTGGAATCTAGTTTCTTGTGTCCAAATTTCATATCGTTCTGACAGTTGGATCTCCGGGAATTCGCGTTTTACCAAACATCTATCATTCTGTTTTTGTCGAATACGAGGCAATTATTTGGTTCCGTTTTGGGGTGAACTTTTATTAGATCAAAGATTTGGTTTTAGCTTCCGCAAAATCATTCACCCCCCCCTCTGATTACTATATTCGTATACTTCGATCCTACAATTATAGAGAAAAACTTTGGTCCAAAAATTAAATAAAATTCACCATTAGGTAGATCTCAATTTTATAAAAATTTAGAAATTTGAATCACTCAAATCGGAGTTAAATTGCAAAAGTTATAAGCGTTTGAAGTATCAAAATTCAAAAAATCAATAATCCGAATTAATCCATTTATTTTTGTACTGAAAAACTGAATAATGACGTCAGCATGACATCAGCGTGGATTTTGATTTTCCACCGAATTATTTTTCTATTGAAAAATCGATTTATTTAGTCAGCAGGTCCATGGACGTGGTCCACGGTTCGTGTAGGATCGAAGTATACAAATATAGCAATCAGAGGGGGGGTGAATGATTATGCGGAAGCTAAAACAAAATTTTTGATCTACTAGAAGAACACCCCAACTCGGATTCAAAAGATTGCCTCGAAATCAACAAAAACAGATTGACAAACGCTTGGTAAAATGAGAATTCCTGGCGATCCAACAGTCGAAATGATCTAAAATTTGGACACAAGAAACTAGATTTCAATACGAATCAAACCCAAAAAGAATCAGCTCGATCGGACTTATGGATCAAAAGTTATGAGCTTCGCAAGCTTGCTGATCCAGAACTTGACGAGAATTGATCTAATGTAAACTAGAAAGTTTTAACAGAACCGACAAAAGTTTAATCAACTAGACTTTGAGGAACTCTAAAACAATAACCTAGAATGGTTTTTGATGGATCAAATCAAGATGAAACTCAACGATCAAAAACCAATCTAGAATTAGAACAAGCATGCAAACAAAAACCAAAACATAAAACACTGTAGCGATGTGGTTACTGTAGCATGCAAAAATCTTGGAAGAATTGAACTTTATTTCTTTTGTCTAAAATACTCTCATCCAAAGAGTACAAACCCTAAAACCAAGCTCAAGGCTTGATGCGCTCAGCTCTACTTGATCCACTTCAACAGGAGACAACCCCTCCTATTTAAAGGACCAACCCACAAGGAGTTCTGAATACAATTCCTATTCCCTAGAAGGAATCCGTATCCAACACAACTCTACTTGGCCCAACCTGGCCGAGTACAACTCTTGCACGCGTATGGTAACCCTACCATACTCACGTGACTAACACTTTGCACGCGTATGGCCACCTGCCATACTCACGTGACTAACACTTTGCACGCGAATGACCTCTTGCCATTCTCACGTGACTAACCATTCTTCATGTGCACCATTCTCTTAGCCCGAACGTCCCGCATGACATCCTTGACCATCAAGACCTCAGTTCCTCCTGAACCTAGTCCCGAACCTCAGTTCCTCCATGAACCAAGTTCCGGTCCCGTCATCGACCACATTCGTCTTCAAGCAATACCTGCACATGAACAAACCACAAAACAAATCCGAGCACAAGTCCACGACTTGACTCAATGTCAATCCATGCAACTACTCACATGAGCATTGCATAAAGTCCACTTCAAGCATCATGAAATTCTCACAAATTTCATAATCTCAAAAACAAATCAAACACAATTCAAGTTTGCTCAAAACCGCAAAAAGCATGTGTATGACAGACCAAACTCTTTGGTCTGTCATACATGGGAAAAACGAATTCGCCAAAAGCATGTGTATGACAGACCAAACTCTTTGGTCTGTCATACATGGGAAAAACGAGTTCGCCAAAAGCCTGTGTATGACAGAGTTTGGTCTGTCATACATGGGAAAAATGCGATTTCTTGAACAAGCGTAAAAGCATCAAAATCACGTTTATGACAGACCAAAAAGTTTGGTCCGTCATACATGCGAAACTCACTGTTTTTGGATGTTTGGTCCTTCATGCAAGCAATTTTGCAAGATTAAACCTAATCACTTTTTCAGCACATTATCAAGCCAATTTTTCATCACATGATTCACAATCTCCCCCTTGATGAAAACATTGGCAACACCACTTTAGATTTGAACATTGGCATTCTCTTTTACAAAAGATTTTGAAATCCAAAGAATCAAGAACCAAAAAGAGAAAACACAGAATTCCCCCTTTGACCAAAATATAAAACAAAATCTCCCCCTGAGAAGTAAAATGTGTGTGAATGTGCAATGTGACCAAAATTTCAAAATGCTCCAAACTTCTCAAATTTCCAAAAACTTTCCCCCCCTTTTTCAAACTTCTCCCCAAACTTCTCCCCAAACTTCTCAAAACTTCTCCCCCTTTGACAATGGATTCATCACGAGTACAAAAGAGAAATTTTTTCTGAAACAATGATTTCACAAAGGGAAACAAGTGAGTGCCAAGATAGGAGAAGATGAGCTCATTCGATCATATAACCTTATATATATCACATAATATGCAAAATACATGATCTTGAAGTGATTTTAACAAGTTATAGAATGACATGCATCTCAACCTCAATTCAGTCAACTATAGCCAAGTACTAAGCAAAACCATTAGTAGAAAAACAAAGGCTCAAAGTTGAAGCAACTAACAAATCAGGGCGAGCAAATAGTTTCAACTCCAATCTAGTGGACCAAATTAATCTTTAAACAGTAAACTGCATGTGGCATGCTTGAAGCATACTTCTTTTATTTCCTTGAAGTGGCATGCTTGAAGCATACATCTTGTCTTTGAGGGAATGGCATGCTTGAAGCATACATCTTATTTTTTTTTTTGGGAAAGCATGCCTGAAGCATACAACTTGAAGCTTTTGCTTCTAACACCCTTTTTTTTATTCCCTTTTCTTTTCTTTTTCTTTGATTGTAAACATGCAAAAGTGATTAAATGGTCTTATGAAAGAGTAAAGTTGAAACCACACTTGCTTCATAGCCCAAATTTGTCAAGAGGATTTAATATCAAGCCTAGAAGAGTGAGATATCACAAAGTATTTAGCTATAGGCAATCAGTCCAGGGAATTCCGCAATGTCATTTTTAGTTCAAGTGAGACAATTAGATTATCATATATTAGCTCAATTACATAACATATAAAGAAATATGATAAAGTGAGCTCATCAAGTGGCAAGGAAACTCCCCCTCAAAACAAACCCATTGGATGAACAATTCCAAGTTCTCCCCGAATAAAAGCAAAACGAGAAGAAGACAAAGGTTTTGTGAAAATGTCTGCCAATTGATGTTCAGAATCCACATGATAAAGCACAATGTTGCCTTTTTCAACATGATCTCTAAGAAAGTGAAATCTGATGTCAATATGTTTTGTTCTTGAATGTTGCACAGGGTTCTTAGCAATGCAAATTGCACTAGTGTTATCACACAGAAGAGGAACACTATCCAAAATAACCACATAATCTTTAAGTGTAGCTACTATCCAAAGAATTTGAGAACAACAACTAGCAGCTGACCACATATTGCATTCAGCAGTTGATTGTGCAACAGAAGATTGCTTTCTAGATGACCATGCAATGAGAGAATTTCCCAAGAAATGACAAGAACCAGAAGTGCTTTTCCTATCAATTCTACATCCTCCAAAATCAGCATGAGGAAGCAGAAAGCCAAATGCCAAAATCTTGAGTTCCATGAAGATACCTGAAAATCCTTTTGACAGCTTGTCGATGTGAAGCACGTGGGGAAGCTTGAAAACGAGCACACAAGCACACAGCAAATTGTATATCCGGCCTTGATGCAGTGAGGTACAAAAGTGAACCTATCATGCTTCTATATTCCTTTTGATCAACCGGCTCACCATCTTCATCCGGATCAAGTGTGCAATTGCTTTCCATAGGCGTCATGATTGGTTTGCTGTTTTCCATCCCAAAATGATGTAGCAAGTCTCTTGTGTATTTGCTTTGATGCACAAAAGTACCATCCTTCGTTTGCTTGATTTGAAATCCCAAAAAGTATGTCAACTCACCCATCATACTCATCTCAAACTCCTTCCTCATTGTTTCTGAAAACTCAGACACTAAAACATGAGAGGAACCACCAAAGATAATATCATCAACATAAATCTGAACGAATAGTTGATCATTGCCTTGCTTGAGTAAAAAGAGAGTTTTGTCAACCTTTCCCATTAAAAAACCTTTTTCAAGTAAAAAGGTTTTTAGCCTATCATACCATGCTCTAGGGGCTTGTTTCAAACCATACAAAGCTTTTGATAGTTGAACACATGATTTGGAAACTTTGGATTTTCAAAACCAGGTGGTTGCTTGACATAAATCTCCTCATTTATGTAGCCACTAAGAAAAGCACTTTTCACATCCATTTGATACAATTTGAAACCTTTGGATGTAGCAAAAGCTAAAAGAATTCTAATGGCTTCAATTCTAGCAACAGGAGCAAAGGTTTCATCAAAATCTAAACCTTCAATTTGAGTGTAACCTTGAGCAACCAATCTAGCCTTGTTTCTAACAACAACACCATCCTCACTTTGTTTATTTTTGAAAACCCATCTAGTTCCAATAACATTAAAATCAGGAGGTGGTGAGACAAGTTTCCAAACTTTATTTCGTTCAAAATTCTCTAATTCTTCATGCATGGCATTGATCCAAGATTTGTCAGATAATGCATGAGATATATCTTTGGGTTCAAAGGAAGCAACTAAAGCAGAATGAGCATGAGTGTCAGAATGAATAAACCTGGATCGAGTGACTCTCTCATTTAGGTCTCCAATCATTTGTTCAGATGGGTGCATTTTTTGAATGTGCAAGGGAGCATTGACTTTTGAGACTTCTCCTTCTTCTTCATTTTCAGCATGTACAGATGATGTTGTAGCTTGAGGATGGTTAGCTGTAGGTGATGTAGTAGTAGGTGCCAAAGGTGCTACAGCTTGTTGCGCATTAGAAAGAGTCAAGACCTCATTTTCAACATCATCATTATCTTCAAAGATTTTCTCCCCCTGAACATATAAGGCCTCAGACTGCATCACTTGGACTAGTGCCTGGACTAGCCTCATCAAAAGTAACTTCACAAGTTTCCACAATTTTGTTAGTCTCCAAAACAAGCACACGATAGCCACGAGTATGAGCAGGATATCCAAGAAAAAAGCCATCCATTGATCTAGCTTCAAATTTATCAAGATTTCCAGATTTCAAGACAAAGCATTTGCATCCAAAAACCCTAAAGTGAGAAACAGTAGGCCTATGTCCAAACCGAAGCTCATATGGAGTCTTACCTAATTTTGATCTCAAAAACACACGGTTTGAAACATAACATGCAGTTGAAATCGCTTCAGCCCAAAAGTTTCTAGGAGTGAGATGTTCATCTAACATGGTTCTAGCCATCTCAACCAACGTTGTGTTTTTCCTTTCAACTACACCATTCTGTTGAGGCACTCTAGGTGATGAAAATTGATGATTAATTCCTTTTTCAGTACAAAAGTGATCAAAATAAGCATTTTTTAATTCAGTTCCATTATCACTTCTAATAGCTTTGAGAGCTCCTGGATGATCAATAGAAAGCCTAAGAACAAGACTTCTAAAATGACTAAAAGCCTCATCCTTAGATGCCATAAAATATACCCAAGAGTATCTAGAAAAATCATCAACAATCACAAGCACATACCATTTGCCTCCAAAGGATTGAACTCGAGATGGTCCAACTGTATCAAGATGTAGAAGCTGTCCTGGAGCGTTTGTCATCACCATGGTAAGAGGTGGATGTGAACCTGCAATCATCTTACCATGTCTACAAGAAGAACATACTAGATTGCTATCACCCTTAAGCTTAGGTAAGCCACGTATGAGATCTAAACCACTTACACGAGTAAGATGATCAAAACCAACATGACCAAGTCTACGATGCCAAAAGAATAAATCTTTAGAAACATTGGCAATTAGACACCTATGTTTAGAAGAAGGTGATGCATCAAAATCAGCTTTAAAGACTCTTCCAAAACGAGAAATCTTGAACACAAGATCACCTGAAGCATCTAGCACTTTGCATTCATTTTTCTTAAAGCTTATCTCAAGATCTTCATCAAGCATTTGTGAGACAGAAAGCAAGTTATATTTCAAGTTTTCAACAAGAGCCACATCTTTGAACATAAACTTGTCACTTACCTTTATTGTACCTTTTGCCACAACAGAAGAGGAAGAAGCATCTCCAAAAGTAACACTTTCAGCACGAGATGCACGAGTGAGGGAGGAGAACCAATTCTTATCACCGGACATGTGGCGTGAGCATCCGGAATCCACTAGCCATATGTTCTCCTTCCTCGCGCGAGAAGCCTACATAGCAACAAAACATGTCGAGGTCTTAGTACTGGGGTTAGGAATGAGATTTTTGGGAATCCAGCACTGAGACACATGACGCACAATAGTAGGCACAACACGAGATTTTTTATGCACAAAATCAGATTTTCCTTTTCCCATGTTTATAGGAACAGAAGGCGTTTTCAACACTCTAGGCGCATAGTGAGAAGAAAAGTGTGCTTTTCTGAAGTTAGACCTAGCCTTAGTCATTTCTTTCCTTTGCTGTCTGGCTAGTCTAAAGCAAAAATCTACTAGATGTCCATCTCTACCACAATGAGTGCAAGTGTACTTAGCATGAAGTTTAGCTTTGGAAGTAGAAGCAACATTTGCATTCATCATAGTAGAAGATAAAAGGCCAGCAGATTTGAAGACAATTTTCTTAGGCTCATTTGAAATCTCAAGTTTGTCATTGCAAGGAGCATAAACAACAGAGCGAGGTTTAGTTTCATATGAAGCATGAAGATCAAAACCTAAACCTTTCTTGTTTGAGCTAACCTTAGATTGATCCAAAATCATGTTCAACTTTTTCTTGCCATTAGTGAATCGTTCCAAAGAGTTTTGCAAGTAATCAACTTTATTAGCAAGAATTAAACAATTATTGCAGGGATCATCCACTTTTCCTTTTTGCTTGCGACAAGTTGAGCATGAAAGAACCTCATGTGTAAGAAAATCTTCTATCATTTGAGAAACCCTAGCATTTGCATCATGCAACTTCAATTCTAGTATGGAGCATTTAGAACATGGAGTTGTATCATGCAAATCAATGGTAGAATAGCTAGCATGTTTAACATGTTTCTCATTTTTCTCATTTAGATGTAACAGAAGAGCGTGCTCTTTCCTAAGCAAGGTGAGCTCATTATAAATTAAGTCACATGATTTGCAAGTATCATCATCAGGAATCAAAGTCTTAAGTCTAGTAATTTCAGCATTCAATGACTCCACAAGAATATCATGTTTCTTAATTTTTCTATCACGTTTGTCAAGCAATTTTCCAAGACGGGCAACAGCATTGGCTAATTCATCATAGGAAGGATCTACCACATTAAAGTCGGTGTCGTTGTCGTCCTCAGTAAAGCTGTTGCTGCTTTTAGCCATGAGACACAATCCCATCAAATCATGCTTGCTTGGGGTTGCATCATCTTCGCTGCTCTCCGAGTCCACATCGCTCAAATTGACTTGTTCAAGAGCGGAAAGAACTCGGTGAACCACCTTGCAGTTGATGAAGCTCTTCTTCTTCCTATCATTTGACGAGAACCTTTTCTTCTCATTCCTTCTGTCGTTGTCCTTCTCCTCCTTTGATGTTTTTCCTGCAAGCTTAGGACAATTTGTGCAAATATGGTTGAGGTCACCACACTCATAGCATCTTGGAGGACCACCTCTCTTTCTCATTCTCACATTCTGCAAAGCTTTGTTAAAGTGAGAAGAGAGTAGTGCCAGATCTTCTTTGGGAAACTCTTCAAGTTGCTCATCTGTTAAAGAAGACATGGAAGACAAGGCAAAGCTAGAAGAAGAATTTGCATTTGACATGTTAGGGTTAGAGATCAAAGCAATTGATTTAATGTTACCCTTCCTGGCAAGAACATCCAACTCATGAGTTTTCAACTTAGAGTAAAGAACATCTAATGTGAGTGTGCTCATGGTAGTAGATTCTTGTATAGATGTTACTTTCATCTCCCACACCGACATGTCCAAAGCACTAAGTAATTGTCGAGCATTTTCAGCATCAGTGTAGCTAACTCCAACAGCACGTAGATTGCTAAGAATTTTATTGAAAGCGTGCAAAGAAGTCATCTACTGATTCACTAGGTTTCATCTCAAAACGCATGTATTCTTTTTTGTAAATATCTTGGCGAACCTCTTTGTGATGTTAGAACCCTCATGATAATCACAAAGAGATTTCCATACCTCATATGCGGATCGAAGATGAACCACTCGATCAAAATCGCTGCGTCCCAAGCCTTGGATGATCAAGTTGCGCGCCTTACTATTTGCTTCAACATGTGCGCGATTGGTGTCGTTGACGTTGTCGTTTGCAGGGACTTCATATGGCTTGTAAATCTTCTCCCAAATTGCGAAGCCCTGTGCCTGAATGAACGCCTCCATCTTTGCTTTCCAAAACTGAAAATCAACACCATCGAAAACACAAGGTTTTGTCGAATACCTATCCATCGCTACGGTTTCTAATCACCGGTTAAGATTAATTAGAAAAACCTTGCTCTGATACCACTTGTAGGATCGAAGTATACGAATATAGCAATCAGAGGGGGGGTGAATGATTATGCGGAAGCTAAAACAAAATTTTTGATCTACTGGAAGAACACCCCAACTCGGATTCAAAAGATTGCCTCGAAATCAACAAAAACAGATTGACAGATGCTTGGTAAAATGAGAATTCCTGGAGATCCAACTGTCGAAATAATCTGAAATTTGGACACAAGAAACTAGATTTCAATACGAATCAAACCCAAAAAGAATCAGCTCAATCGGACTTATGGATCAAAAGTTATGAGCTTCGCAAGCTTGCTGATCCAGAACTTGACGAGAATTGATCTAACGTAAACTAGAAAGTTTTAACAGAACCGACAAAAGTTTAATCAACTAGACTTTGAGGAACTCTAAAACAATACCCTAGAACGGTTTTTGATGGATCAAATCAAGATGAAACTCAACGATCAAAAACCAATCTAGAATTAGAACAAGCATGCAAACAAAAACCAAAACATAAAACACTGTAGCGACGTGGTTACTGTAGCATGCAAAAATCTTGGAAGAATTGAATTTTATTTCTTTTGTCTAAAATACTCTCATCCAAAGAGTACAAACCCTAAAACCAAGCTCAAGGCTTGATGCGCTCAGCTCTACTTGATCCACTTCAACAGGAGACAACCCCTCCTATTTAAAGGACCAACCCACAAGGAGTTCTGAATACAATTCCTATTCCCTAGAAGGAATCCGTATCCAACACAACTCTACTTGGCCCAACCTGGCCGAGTACAACTCTTGCACGCATATGGTAACCCTACCATACTCACGTGACTAACACTTTGCACGCGTATGGCCACCTGCCATACTCACGTGACTAACACTTTGCACGCGAATGACCTCCTGCCATTCTCACGTGACTAACCATTCTTCATGTGCACCATTCTCTTAGCCCGAACGTCCCGCATGACATCCTTGACCATCAAGACCTCAGTTCCTCCTGAACCTAGTCCCGAACCTCAGTTCCTCCATGAACCTAGTTCCGGTCCCGTCATCGACCACATTCGTCTTCAAGCAATACCTGCACATGAACAAACCACAAAACAAATCCGAGCACAAGTCCACGACTTGACTCAATGTCAATCCATGCAACTACTCACATGAGCATTGCATAAAGTCCACTTCAAGCATCATGAAATTCTCACAAATTTCATAATCTCAAAAACAAATCAAACACAATTCAAGTTTGCTCAAAACCGCCAAAAGCATGTGTATGATAGACCAAACTCTTTGGTCTGTCATACATGGGAAAAACGAATTCGCCAAAAGCATGTGTATGACAGACCAAACTCTTTGGTCTGTCATACATGGGGAAAACGAGTTCGCCAAAAGCCTGTGTATGACAGACCAAACTCTTTGGTCTGTCATACATGGGAAAAATGCGATTTCTTGAACAAGCGTAAAAGCATCAAAATCACGTTTATGACAGACCAAAAAGTTTGGTCCGTCATACATGCGAAACTCACTGTTTTTGGGTGTTTGGTCCTTCATGCAAGCAATTTTGCAAGATTAAACCTAATCACTTTTTCAGCACATTATCAAGCCAATTTTTCATCACATGATTCACAGTTCGGTTTGCATCCACCGGGGACCCGGTCCATGGCTGTACGAGCCGCTGACAGGTGGGACCCCTCGGTGACGTCAGCGCACGGTTCGGCCTAGAGCTCTGACAGCTGGGCCCCACCGTGACGTCACGACTGACGTAATCGAGCCGTTGGAATGGCCGCTGACACGCGGGCCCCACGCTGACGTCACGCGTGACGTCAGCGGTGATCGGGCGGTGACCGCGACGGTCAGCCTACCAGCCACGTGGCTAGATCTCGGCCGTTGATTTGAAAATCAACAGCCCAGATCGGATCTGGGTTTTCACGCGCTGGAAACAGCTCGGTCCATCTGGACTGTTGAATCTTGATCGGACGGTCAAGATCCAATCTAAAGTTACAACGTGGCTAACCCTAGCCGTACAATATAGATCTAACGGCTGGCAACGGATCAAGCACGGTGCGGTTGCGGCTACGTGGCACGATCTAAACCGTTGGATCTAGATCCAACGGTTGGAAACAAATCTAAAAACTAAAACGTGGAAATTACCCAGGGATGACGTGGACGAATCTGAGACCTCGGATCTTGATCGGACTGTGGAGAGAGCTCGAGAGACGGCGATGGCGTGCGGCGGAGCTGGCTGGCCGGAGACAAAGACGACGAAATGCCCGACGGCGTTTGGGTGCGATTCCGGCGAAGTGGATGGTACCTCCCGACGCGTCTTGTCCTTGCGGTTCCTGATCTGGGCACCAACACGGCGGAGAACGGCGGACAGCGGCGGAAATGACGGAGAACCGCGGCGGAATGCACGACTAACTACGGCGAGCGATTGCGGCGCAACTACGGTGGCTTGAGCTCGGTGAGTTAGGGATACGGGTGCGCAAGGAAACGGAGAACACGATGGCGGCGGTGGCGCATTAAATAGGGGCCTCGGCTTCCGTGTATTGCGCGGAGACCGAGGTCCAGCCGGTTGCGGCAGCGAATTGGATTCGGTGACGTGGCTCAACGTGGACCATTGAATCAAGATCCAACGGGCACGGGGTTTGGGCTCGGGTACGGCCTAGCGACCTGGCTGGCTCGGTCGGGCTCGGGTTCGGGCGACGTGGCTCAATCTCGGCCGTTCGATCTTGATCGGACGGTCAAGAGGGTTAGGGCTGAGTCGGGTTCGAGTCGGACTCGGACTCGAGTCAGACTCGGGCTCGGGTCGGGTCCGGGTCGGAGGAACAGTGAAACCAACTCGATTTTCCATCGATTAAATATTCAAATTAATTAACAGAAATTCATTTAATTCATTAAAAATAGCAAAACACTAAGAAAAATTCCAAAAAAATTCTAGAAAATATTTTAGAACATTTTGGACTCAAATAAAATATTTCCAACAAATTTTATTTGCAAAATTAAATTCTTTAATTATTTCAAAAGGGAATAAATTCAAATAAATTCCAAATAAATCCCAGAAAATTCCAAAAATTCACAAAAGTGCCAAATCGTATTTAAATTCATGAAAAGCAAAAATTGGGGTGTTACAAACCTCCCCCCTTAACAGAATCTCGTCCCCGAGATTCAGGGCTTACTAAAGAATAAGTTCGGAAACTCTTTCTTCAAATCCTCCTCGCGCTCCCATGTTGCTTCACTCTCTGCATGGTTGCTCCATTGAACTCTACAAAAACGGGTTGACTTGCTTGTCGTTTCTCGATCCATTGTGTCCAAAATCTTGACGGGGTGTTCCTTGTAAGTTAGATCCTCTTGCAGTTCTATCGACTCTAACGGTGTCTGCTCATCTGGTACTCGAAGACACTTCTTCAACTGGGACACGTGGAACACGTCATGTACTCCGGCTAGTGATTGCGGTAATTCCAGCTGGTACGCAACTTCACCTCTACGGCTCAAGATTTTAAATGGTCCAACATATCTTGGTGCAAGTTTTCCCTTGGCGTGGAACCTCTTAACTCTGAGATATACGAAATCTTCTGGTTCAAAACTCAGGTCTCGGCGACGGTTATCGGCGTAGTTTTTCTGTCTTGACTGTGCTATTTTCAGTCTTTCCCGGATCATGGTAACTGCTCTTCAGCTTCTTGAAGAATGTCCGGCCCATAGACACGGCGTTCACCTGTCTCATTCTAGTTCAACGGTGTTCGACAAGGTCGACCATATAATGCCTCAAAAGGTGACAGTTGCAAACTTGCTTGATAGCTATTGTTGTAGCTTAACTCAGCATACGACACTTTTATCCCAAGAGGTAGCATAAGCCAATGCACATCCTCTTAACATATCCTCCAGTATCTGATTAACTCTCTCAGTTTGTTCATCCGTATGCGGATGATAGGCGGTGTTGAAGTTCAAACGGGTCCCTATGGCTTCATGCAGCTTATTCCAGAGTCTCGAGGTAAACTGGGTACCTTTGTCCGATACAATCTTCCTCGGCACTCCGTGCAAACAGACGATCCTGGTCATATACAATTCTGCTAACTTATCTCCCGAATAGGTGGTCTTCACGGGGATAAAGTGAGCGACCTTAGTCAAGCGATCCACTATGACCCATATGGAGTCATATCCTCCTTGAGTCTTGGGTAAACCGGTAATGAAGTCCATTCCGATTTCCTCCCATTTCCACTCAGGTATCTTCAACGGCTGTAGCAATCCTGCTGGTCTCTGATGCATTGCCTTGACTCTCTGGCATATGTCACACAGCGCAACATGCTCGGCAACTTCACGCTTCATACTCGGCCACCAGAATCTTTCCTTCAAATCCTGATACATCTTGGCACTTCCCGAATGAATTGAATACTTGGAGTCATGGGCTTCCTCTAGAAACAACTGCTTCAGCTCCTTCTTGTTTGGCACACAAATTCGATCCTTCATCCATAATGTGCCTTGCTCGTCCAGTCTGAAGTCTTTTGCCTTGCCCTCGTCCATCTTGGACTTAATCCTACGGATCTTGCCATCATCCTTCTGTCCTTCTCGGATCTGATCCTCCAGGGTAGGATTCACTTCTAATGCGGCCAAGAATCCTTCTGGTGCCACTTCAATCTGCATTCTCTTGAAATCCTTGCATAGCTCTTCCTGACTTGTGGCTATCAACATGTTTACGGTATGGCTTTTCCGACTCAAAGCATCGGCCACCACGTTGGCCTTTCCAGGATGGTAATGGATTCCGACATTGTAATCCTTGATCAACTCTAACCATCTCCTCTGCCTCATATTCAAGTCCGATTGGGTGAAGATGTACTTAAGACTCTTATGGTCCGTGTATACTTCACATCTGTTTCCAATCAAATAGTGATGCCACAACTTCAAAGCATGCACTACGGCAGCTAGCTCTAGGTCATGCGTTGGATAATTCTCCTCATGCGGCCTGAACTCCCTTGATGCATAAGCGACGACCTTTCCGTTCTGCATCAGCACACATCCAAGTCCTTGGCGCGATGCATCACAATAAATATCGAAGCTTTGATTAACATCCGGTAGAACCAACATCGGGGCTGATGTCAATCGCTTCTTCAGCTCTTGAAAACCTTTCTCGCATTCCGGCGTCCATGCAAACTTCTTCTCCTTTTTCAACAATTGCGTAAGAGGTCTTGCAATCGTCGAAAAACCTTCAATGAAACGGCGGTAGTAACATGCCATGCCAAGGAAACTACGAATCTGGGTCACGGTCTTCGGCTGCTCCCAGTGTAACACAGCTTTGACCTTGCTCGGATCGACGGCGACTCCTTCTGCGGTCATTACATGTCCGAGGAACTCCACCTTGTCCTTCCAAAAGTCGCACTTGCTGAACTTAGCGAAGAGTTGCTGTTCCCGCAGCTTTTCCAAAACTCGCCTCAAGTGCTCTGCATGTTCATCCTTTGTCTTGGAGTAGACTAAGATATCATCTATGAACACAACAACAAACTTATCCAAATATTCCATGAACACCTTATTCATCATATTCATGAAATATGCTAGCGCATTCGTCAGACCAAATGACATAACTATAAACTCGTAATGTCCGTATCTGGATGAAAATGCGGTCTTCGGAATATCCTCTGATCGAATCTTTAACTGGTGGTATCCCGATCTTAGATCAATCTTGGAGAAGACTCCTGCTCCTCTCAGCTGGTCAAACAGATCATCGATCCTGGGTAGCGGGTATTTATTCTTCACGGTGACTTCATTGAGTGCACGGTAGTCAATGCACATCCTAAAGCTCCCGTCCTTCTTCTTGACAAACAGAACTGGCGCTCCCCACGGCGACGAACTCGGTCGGATGAATCCTTTCTCCATCAGCTCTTCAAGCTGCTTCTTCATCTCTACCAATTCTTCGGTGGACATCCGATAAGGTTTCTTTGCTATCGGCGCTGTACCAGGTACAAGCTCTATCACAAACTCTATGTCCTCGTCAAGCGGCATACCTGTAGATGTTCGTGAAAACATCTGGATACTCATTCACCATCGAGACATCTTCTATGCTGATTGCCTTTGCGCTGTTAACCATCAATCATCCATCTCTAACGGCGGTGGCTTGAAATTCCACTTTCCTTCCACATGTGCTCTCAACTCGAAATAATCCTTCGTCACAATCCATGACCTTGTGCTTGGATAACCAATCCATTCCAAAAATAACATCGAAGGTCTGGGATTCAAGTATAAAAAGGTTTGATAGGAATTCTACCCCATCTATTAATATTCTCAACCAGAACATCCTACATTAGTTCGGAGTTCTAACCGTGGGTTTGAACTAAAAGCATGCATTTAAGTCTTACAATCTCCAAATCATTTTTAGCAGCAAAGCCTTGAGAAACAAACGAATGCGAAGCTCTAGAGTCAAACAAAACTGTTGTAGGTACTGAGTTGACGAGTAACTTACCCAACACGACGTCCATGGCATTCTGGAGTGCCTCTGTGGTGACATAGTTGACTTAGCCTCTCACCACAGTTTGGGGTGCGTCTCCCGGCTGTGCTGTCCCGCGGTTTGCTCCGGGTGCAGGCGTCCTGGCTGGTGTAGATCCCAGATTGAAGCGGACTGGGGTCACTCCTGCTGTCTTCTTGGGGCAACTGTTGGAGAAGTGCCCTGGCTCGTTGCATGTGTAGTAGCATTTCACTATCCCCTGTTGATTGCCTGAAGCGGCGTTTCTGGCTGGAGCCGGGGTCTGATAATTCTGGTTGACGGGTCTTGACGCTGGTGACGGTGTCCTTGTTGCATTCTGCGGCTGGAATCTAAAAAACTGATTTGGCACAACCCTTAAGCGTTGCTGCGCTCCCTGACGCGATCCCTGCTGTTGCATCCTTCGCTTCCGGTTTTCATCTAGTTCCTTGCGCTTGTCCTCAAGAATGAGCGCCTTGTTCACAAGCTCCTGGAAATCTGGAAAGGTGTGGGTGATCACTGATCAGTCCCACCTGTAGTCCTGAGTTAAGTCCCTTCATGAAGCGAGACTGTCTGGCCTTATCTGTCGCTACGTCCTCAGGTGCGTAACGTGCAAGCTATGTGAACTTATTCAGATATTCTGACACCGGTTGATTACCTTGCTTCAGTGCCCTGAATTCTTCCTTCTTTAAGTCCATTATTCCCTCAGGCACGTGATAATCTTGTGAAATGCACCGTAAACTCCTCCCAAGTGATGTCCTGAGGGTTCTCCCGCGTGGCGCAGAAGTTCTCCCACCATTCTGCGGCGATTCCTTCCAACTGATGAGAAGCGTAGAGTACCTTCTCATTTCCCATGCATTGGGCAATGTGTAGCTTCCTTTCTATTGACCTTAGCCAATCATCGGCCTCCAACGGATTAGCATTCCCAGAGAAAGTGGGTGGATGAGTCCTCATGAACTCTGACAGTCTTGAATTCTGGCGTTGTCCCTAATTGACTTGATTATTCTGATTAGTAGTGGTGTGGGCGGTAATCTGTTGCATCTGCTGCATCATTGCATGCATCAATTGGGTCTGTGCGGCAAGAAAAGCCCCAAAATTCTGCATGTCAACTGGCGGTGCTGGCTGGCGTGAAGGTGCTCCATCATTGGGGTTCCCAGCTGGGCGAGAACCACTTCCATTGCCTCCAAGGTTTCCACGGGTGTTCACCATCTATCGATTGCTCCAAGGTTTCAGAGATGAGAGGGAATAAGAATAGACAAGAGAGTAGGGAAACTTATGCGGGGAAAAGTGTAACTCAAAAATCCAACTTTATTATTTAATAATAATAACTTGGTATGATTGCTTACGATGCCTAAAGGCCTTGCAACACATACTGCACACTCAACAAGCAATGAAAATCCAAATCCTCTTATACTGGAGTCTAACGCCTAAAGGGGTGACTCTTATTCTATAACGCGACTCGACGAAGGAGTCTCAACCTTATCGCCTATGCTCACTCGTCGAGAAAACCTCCACTGCCTCCTCGGGGTGGGTGCGGCGGCATAGGTGCGAAACAATCGCCATGCCCTACAAACTGCAGCTGTGGTTGACGACGCGGTGTCCTCCTCTGGCTCAGGATCTGGCTGTTGCTGTGGCTGTGGCGCGGGTGCAGGTGGCACCTCTTCTGGGTCCTCCTCTGGCTCTGGGGCGTCCAACTCCAACACTGGATCGGGGCCCTGTCCATACAGTGTGGTCTCCAGCTCTACGTCCTTTCCGCAGCATAGGCGACGTACTCACGAGCATTCTCTAAATGCTTTTTCTCTTCCTCGACCTGCTCGCGAGCCTTCTTCAACTCCTGAACTGTGTCTTCGATAAGCTCCTCCTGGGCGGCGACGAATCTGAATAAGTGAGTGACGGTAGCATCCTCATCTTTTATCGGCTTCTGCTGAGCTCTGCTGTCTCGGCGTGGGTGGTAACGGAACACTGTGCCTTCCAGCTCCCTGGAGTAATTGCGAGCAATCTGCTGCATTGCTCGATGCGACACCTCCTGGATTCCCATCTCAAAGGTAGATCTCCTGGCGGTGAAGTGGAAAGGGCGACTGAACTTCGTCTTCTCTCGGGCATACACCGTGATCCTGACGTACCATCCTACGACCAGTCCTGCCTGCACGAGTGTAGTCCCTCGGTAGAGCGGTCTCTCAAAACCTCCAAGAAACTGAAGCAAACGCCACAACTCGGCAGCGTAGTTATTCTTCATCATCATCTGTCAGAAGACACTCGCGTAAGAACGCAACATTTTTAAAATCGAAGTGGAAGACAAAAAAGAACTCAGCAAGGGTATGAACAAGGAAGAAAGGGGTAAGTCGAGAATTCATTCATTATCTTGACAAATTTTATCTTTAGAAAATAGGTTTTATCCTCACCATGACCAATCTATCTATGGGTGAGCCTACAGTCAGTATGGCTCTGATACCACCTCTATGGGGACCCGAATTTGCAAATCCGGACCCTCTTTGTATTCAGCACTAGTCAAGGAACACGCTAGTGCACACAGTCTCAACATTGGTAAATATCACAATCATACTCAACGAAATAATAAGGTACTTTAATTAGTTAACCAAGCTGGTTGCTCGACCTTAAGGTCAAGTTACAAATATACGCCACGCAGGGCGAAAACTTATTAAAAGGGAAATAACTGCAGCGGAAAATAAGATAACTTCGTGGCGCCATCCAGTATACCACAGGCAACTGACTGGGCTCGCACCCTAGTTAGACGGTTCTTCTTGGAACTCCTCCAAAGCTGGTGTAAACTCTTCTTCAACTGGTGTTGTATTGTGGCAAGGGTGAGTACTTTGTACTCAGGAAGTCATGCACAGAATGCAAGCTAATATACTACATGCATGGCTTAGTACAAAGGAATAGCTCAGGGTATAATTGCAGTAAAACAGCATTTGACAAGTAAAATAAGTAGATTCAGAAGCTGTAAAAACAAGTATAAGATCAATAACTTTTCCAGGAGTTAAATAAACTTCTTTCCCATTCCTAATCCACATTTCCATCAACGTCATTATTAAACCAGACCAAACCTTTCAAGTTTAAGTTATTTTCAAGAAAGTCTAACCCTTGACTGTAATTCCCGAGCGATGTCCAATGCCGCGGACACGGCTATTCGAATAGATTTTACACTCTGCAGAGGTTATGCACTTTACCCACAAGATACAGTCAAACACCACAAAGGCGAGTGTCCGTAACAGTCTTTCGGAAACTTCTAACAGCACAAGTGGTCCTCTCCGTTGATTGCACACTAACCCTTCCCTTAGCGAAGGCGAAGTTTAGGCTAATCCACCGTTAGATGGGTACCTGGCCGCAGCCCCGGTACGCTCCCCCGTACAACTACACAGAAGGTATATTTGACACCCCGAGGTCCCAGAGGTACGTTATTAGCAACTTAATCAACTAGGTCCGTCCCATTACAGACATGTGGTTGCACGTTTGACTCAGTTCAAAGGCTTGCAAGGTTAAGTCCTTAGGGTGACCCGGGCAAGACTACCCGAAGAACCGAATCAACGTTCCCGGTGCCACAACTGGCCCACCCGATCATTCTTGCCACATGCCCCGGTCGAAAACTATTTATCAAACCCCCAGTTGTTTACCACGCACCACATGCCATTAATATCATCATCAATAACACATGACACTTCTCAAAACAGGTTCCATATCTCATTAGGTCAATATTATCATGTAATTGTCAAAAACATGTTACGTGGCAGGGCTAAGCATACTACATCGGTCTAATTATCCATCTTGGCAATTCAATAAAGTCCAACTAATAATCCACAACTAGGGTGACAACGGGTCATGGCACATAGATAATAATCAAGGTGTCATAGAGCAAAGTTGGCATTTAACTAATTTCCCAAAATTAAGTAAAGCATTTTCTAATTAAACTAGCATGCAATAATTTAAATCAAATTAATTTGAAAATGGGATCAACATGGTCAAAGCACACCTTGCCTTCAAAGAGTACTTGCTCTTGGTCTTGGGCTGGCTCCTGCGTCAACACTTCACCTTCGAAGCCCTCGGGCACTTCAACGTCTACTCGTAAAGCGTGCAAATAGCAATAAATAAATAAACAGTGATAAAAAGTGTTCAAACATCCAAATGAAGTCCATAAACAGAGATAGCATAATTTTATGAATTTTTAGGAATTTGAATCGGCAAAATCGGAGTTGAAACGCAAAGGTTACAAGCTTTTAAAGTTTAAATAATCAATTAAATAATATTATAGAGAAAAAATTTGGTCCAAAAATTAAATAAAATTCACCATTAGGTAGACCTCAATTTTATGAAAATTTAGAAATTTGAATCACTCAAATCGGAGTTAAATTGCAAAAGTTATAAGCGCTTGAAGTTTCAAAATTCAAATAAATCAATAATCCGAATTAATCCATTTATTTTTGTACTGAAAAACCGAATAACGACGTCTGCATGACGTCAGCGTGGATTTTGATTTTCCACCGAATTATTTTTCTATTGAAAAATCGATTTATTGCGTCAGCCGGTCCATGGACATGGTCCACGGTTCGGTTTGGGTCCACCGGGGACCCGGCCCACTACCAGACGAGCCGATGTGTCGGACCCTCGGTGACATCAGGCCCGACGCCGCCGCAGTTCGGCCGAGCTCGGCATACCGGCCCCACCGTGACGTAATCAAGCCGTTGGAACGGGCGCTGACACACGGGCCCCACGCTGACGTCACGCGTGATGTCAGCGGTGACCGGGCGTTGACAGCGCTGATCGCGACAGTCAGCCTACCGGCCACATGGCTAGATCTCGGCCGTTGATTTGAAAATCAATGGCCCAGATCGGATCTGGGTTTCACGCGCTGGAAACAGCTCGGTCCATTTGGACCGTTCGATCTTGATCGGACGGTCAAGATCGAATCTAAAGTTACAACGTGGCTAACCCTAGCCGTACGATCTAGATCTAACGGCTGGCAACGGATCAAGCACGGTGCGGTTGCGGCTACGTGGCACGATCTAAGCCGTTGGATCTATATCCAACGGTTGGAAACAGATCTAAAAACTAAAACGTGGAAATTACCCGGGGATGACGTGGACGAATTTGAGCCCTCGGATCTTGATCGGACGGTGGAGAGAGCTCGAGAGACGGCGATGGCGTGCGGCGGAGCTGGCTGGCCGGAGACGAAGATGACGACACGCCCGACGGCGTTTGGGTGCGATTCCGGCGAAGTGGATGATACCTCCCGACGTGTCTTGTCCTTGCGGTTCCGGATCTGGGCACCAACACGGCGGAGAACGGCGGACGGCGGCGGAAACGACGGAGAACAGCGGCAGAATGCACGACCAACTACGACGAGTGATTGCGGCGCAACTACGGCGACCTGAGCTTGGTGAGTTAGGGCTACGGGTGCGCAAGGAAACGGAGAACACGATGGCGGCGGCGCATTAAATAGGGGCCTTGGCTTCCGTGTATTGCGCGGAGACCGAGGTCCACCCGGTTGCGGCGGCGGAATCCGAATCCAATTTGGATTCGGTGACGTGGCTCAACGTGGACCGTTGGATCAAGATCCAATGGGCACGGGGTTTGGGCTCGGGTCCGGCCTGGCGACCTGGCTTGCTCGGTCGGGCTCGGGTTTGGGTGACGTGGCTCAATTTCGGCCGTTCGATCGTGATCGGACAGTCAAGAGGGTTAGGGCTGAGTCGGGTTCGAGTTGGACTCAGACTCGAGTCAGACTCGGGCTCGGGTCGGGTCCGGGTCGGAGGAACAGTGAAACCAACTCGATTTTCCAGCGATTAAATATTCAGATTAATTCCTAGAAATTCATTTAATTCTTTAAAAATAGCAAAACACTCAGAAAAATTCCAGAAAAATTCTAGAAAATATTTTAGAATATTTTGGACTCAAATAAAATATTTTCAACAAAATTTTATTTGCATAATTAAATTCTTTAATTATTTCAAAAGGGAATAAATTCAAATAAATTACAAATAAATCCCAGAAAATTCCAAAAATTCACAAAACGGCCAAATCTTATTTAAATTCATGAAAAGCAAAAATTGGGGTGTTACAGCAGGTGGGACTGATTACCCAAACTTTTCCAAATTTCTAGGAATTAGTGAACAAGGCTCTCATCCTAGAGGATAAGCATAAGGAGCTGGATGACAACCGAAAGCGCCGAATGGAACAATAAGGAGCTCGGCTAGGAGGACAACATTTGAGGGTTGCACCCAATCAGTTCTTCAGGTTCCAGCCACAGAATCTTTGCGAGGGCCTTGATCGCCATCACCGAGACCTCTTTGGGCCGAATTTTGAGACACCAAAGATAAGCGAGAATCATACCAAATAGGAAGCCGGCCCAAAGAACGGTGAAACGTTGTTACACATGCAATGAGCCAAGGCACTTCTCCAATAATTGCCCCAAGAAGGGAGGATGTGTGACTCCAGTTCATTTCAATCTGGGATCTACATCGGCAAGAACACCTGCACCAGGAGCAAGCCATGGAGCCGCACAACCTGGAGCCGCAACGCAGACTGTGGTGAGAGGCCGCATCAATCACGTCACCGCGGATGCACTTCAGAATGCTACAGATGTCTTACTGGGTAAGTTAGTTGTTAACTCAGTACCTGCAATAGCTTATTTGACTCTAGAGCTTCGCATTCGTTTGTTTCTCGAGATTTTGCTGCCACAAATGATTTGGAGATTGTGGATCTTAAATGCATGCTTATAGTTCAAACCCCTGAGTGAGAACTTCGATCGCAAATAGGATGTTTTGGGGTAAGAATTTTAGTAGATGGGATAGAATTCTTAGCGAACCTCATTATACTAAGAACCCAGACCCTAGATGTTATCTTGGGAATGGATTGGTTATTCAGGCACAAGGTTGTGCTAGATTGTGGACGAAGAGTCATATCCGTTGAGAGCCCATGTGGAAGAAAAGTGGAGTTCCAAGCGACCGCCGTTCGACATGGACAGTTGATGGTCAACAGTGCGAAGGCAGTCAATATTGAAGATGTTCCAGTGGTGAATGAGCACCCTGATGTTTTTCCTAAAGATTTACCGGGTATGCCGCCAGACAGAGACATAGAATTTGTGATTGAGTTAGTACCTAGAACAGCGCCGATAGCAAAGAGGCCCTATCCGATGTCAACCGAAGAGTTTGTGGAGATGAAGAAGAAGCTCGAGGAGCTGATGGAAAAAGGATTCATCAGACCTAGTTCGTCGCCATGGGGAACACCAGTTCTATTCGTTAATAAGAAGGATGGAAGTTTCAGGATGTGCATAGATTACCATGCACTAAATGAAGTCACCATGAAGAACAAGTACCCGCTACCCAGGATCGATGACCTGTTTGACCAGTTGAGAGGAGCCGGAGTTTTCTCCAAGATTGATCTGAGGTCAGGATATCACCAGTTGAAGATCCGATCAGAGGATATTATGAAGACCGCCTTCTCGTCAAGGTACGGACATTACTAGTTTACTGTTAAGTCCTTCGATCTGACGAATGCGCCAGCTTATTTCATGAATATGATGAATAAGGTCTCATGGAGTATTTGGACAAGTTCGTTGTTGTGTTCATAGATGATATCGTAGTATACTCCAAGACAAGGGAAGAGCATGTAGAACACCTGAGGCTAGTTTTGGAGAAGCTGAGGGAACAACAACTCTTCGCTAAGTTTAGCAAGTGTGACTTCTGGAAGGACAAGGTAGAGTTCCTTGGTCATGTGATGACCGTGGAAGGAGTTACAGTTGACCCAAGCAAGGTGGAAGCCACGTTACATTGGGAACGGCCGAAGACAGTGAACCAGATCCGTAGTTTTCTGGGGATGGCTAGTTATTACCGCCATTTTATTGAGGGATTTTCGACGATTGCGAGGCCTCTCATGCAATTGTTGAAAAAAGAGAAGAAGTTACTTGGACGCCAGAGTGCGAGAAGGGTTTGCAAGAGCTGAAGAAACGATTGACATCAGCACCGGTATTGGTTCTACCGGATGTTAATCAAAGCTTCGATATATACTGTGATGCATCGTGCCAAGGACTTGGATGCGTGCTGATGCAGAATGGAAAGGTCGTGGCATATGCGTCAAGGCAGTTGAGGTCGCATGAAGGGAATTACCCAACGCATGATCTAGAGTTAGCAGCCATAGTGCATGCCTTGAAGTTGTGGCGTCACTATTTGATTGGGAACAGATGTGAAGTGTATACAGACCATAAGTCTAAAATACATCTTCACCCAATTGGATCTGAACATGGCAAAGGAGATGGCTAGAGTTGATCAAGGACTACGATGTCAGAATCCATTACCATCCCGGGAAGGCCAATGTGGTGGCCGATGCTCTAAGTCGGAAGAGCCATACCGTGAATATGTTGATAGCAGAAGATCAGGACGAACTATGTAAGGATTTCCAGAAGATGAAGCTGGAAGTGGTACCGGAAGGATTTTTGGCTGCATTAGAAGTAAAGCCTACCCTGGAAGATCAGATCTGAGAAGGACAAAAGGATGATTGCAGGGTTCAGAGAATCAAGTCTAAGATGGAGGAGGGCAAGGAAAAGGACTTCAGACTGGATGAGCAGGGCACGTTGTGGATTAAGGATCACATCTCTGTGCCAAACAAGAAGGACCTGAAGCAGTTGATTCTAGAAGAAGCTCATGACTCTAAGTATTCCATTCATCCGGGAAGTGCCAAGATGTATCAAAACCTGAAAGAGAGATTTTTGGTGGCCGAGTATGAAGCATGAGGTTGCCGAGCATGTTACTTTATGTGACATATGTCAAAGGGTAAAAGCAATGCATCAGAGGCCAGCTGGATTGCTGCAGCCATTGAAGATACCAGAGTGGATGTGGGAGGAAGTAGGTATGGACTTCATTACTAGGTTGTCGAGAACTCAGGGTGGATATGACTCCATATGGGTAATAGTAGATTGCCTGACAAAGGTCGCTCACTTCATCCCTGTGAAGACCACCTATTCAGGAGATAAGCTAGCATAGCTATATATGTCCAGGATTGTCTGCTTGCATGGGGTGCCGAAGAAGACTATATCGGACAGACGTACCCAATTTACCTCAAGGTTTTGGAATAAGTTACACGAAACCATGGGAACCCGCTTGAACTTCAATACAGCATATCATCCGCAGATGGATGGACAAACTGAAAGAGTTAATCAAATCCTGGAGGATATGGTAAGAGCTTGTGCATTGGCTTATGTTACCTCTTGGGATAAGAGTCTACCGTATGCTGAGTTTAGCCACAATAACAGCTATCAAGCCTGTCTGCAAATGTCACCATTTGACGCATTGTACGGTCGGCCCTGTCAAACAACGTTGAACCGGAATGAGATAGGTGAACGCCATGTCTTCGGACCGGATATTCTTCAAGAAGCCAAAGAGCAGATTGCCATGATCCGGGAAAGACTGAAGATAGCTCAGTCGAGACAAAAGTTTTGAACCAGGAGATTTCGTATATCTCAGAGATACACCTCTCAAGGGAGTTAAGAGATTTCATGCCAAAGGGAAACTCGCACCGCGCTATGTTGGGCCATTAAAGATCCTAAGCCGTAGAGGAGAGGTTGCCTACCAATTGGAGTTGCCACAGTCGTTGGTAGGAAACTCGCAACTGAAGAAGTGTCTCCGAGGGCCAGGTGAACAGACGCTGCTAGAGTCAACAGAGCTGCAGGAAGATCTGACTTACAAGGAACACCCCGTGAAGATTTTGGACACAATGGATTGAGACACGAGAAACAAGTCAACTTGTTTCTGCAGAATCCAGAGGAGCAATCATTCATAGAGCGAGGCGACTTGGGAGCGCGAAGAGGATTTGAAGAAAGAATTTTTGAACCTATTCCTTAGTCAGCCCTGAATCTCGGGGTCGAGATTCTGTTAAGGGGGGAGGTTTGTAACACCCCAATTTTTGCTTTTCATTTATTTAAATGGTATTTTGCACTTTTGAGAATTTTTGGAATTTTCTGGGATTTATTTGGATTTATTCCCTTTTGAGATAATTAAATAATTAAAAGATTTAAATAAAATTTTGTTGGAAATATTTTATTTTGGTCCAGAATATCTCAAAGTATTTTCCAAATTTTTTCTGGAATTTTTCTGATTATTTTGCTAATTTTGTTGAATTATTTGAATTACTAGAATTATTTTAAATATTAAATCGCTGGAGAAACCCAACCGGGTTTCACTGTTCCTCCGACCCAAGTCAGACTCGAGTCTGACTCGAGTCCGACCGGATCAACCCGCGCCCGACTCCGACCCAACCCTAACCCTAGCCGTGCGACCGTTGGATCTCAATCCAACGGCCACGCTTCATCCGCGTGTACACGTGAGATGGAGCGTTGGAACCGAGCCGGATGGATGCACGCGATGCAGCCACGTCACCCCAACCGTGCTCGTGTCGGACTCCACCGCCGCGCTGAGTGGGCCTCGGTTTCCACGGTTTTCACGGACACCGAGGCCGCTATTTAATGCGTCGCCACCGCCATCGTGACCTACATTTCCGTGCGCACCCGAAACCCTAGGTCACCAAGTTCAATCCACCGCCGTCCCCTCCCAATCGCTCACCGATGTTGGAATCGTGCATCGCCGCGGTTTTCCGTCGTTTCCGCCGTCCTCCGCCTTGTTGGAGCCCAGATCCGAGAATGTCGCGACTAGGCGCACGTGGGAGTACCATCCACTTCACCGGATTAACGCCCAAGCGCCGCAGCCATGGTCGTCGTCCCCAGCTCCGGCAACCCAAGCTCCGCCGTGCCATCGCCGACCCCGCGAGCTTCGACAGCCGTCCGATCGAGATCCGAGGGCCCAGGTTTGTCCATGTCACCCGTACGAAATCCACGTTACAGTTTTTAGATCTAATAGCAACTGTTGGATCTAGATCCAACGCATAGGATTGAGCCACATAGCCCCTTCCCGGTGATGAACTAGATCCAACCCTAACCGTAGGATCAATATCCAATGAACCAGATTAGATCTAGCGTATAGATCTAGATTCGTTGTCAGCCATTAGATCTAGGGTAGATGGCTTAGATTGCGCCACGTAGCTCTACGATGCACCATGCTAGATCCAATCTAAGCTGTCCGATCGAAATCGTACGGCCCAGATTGAACCACTTAGGATCCACTGTAGCGGATTGGATCTAATCTGGACTGTTGGATTTCAAACCGACGACCCAGATCAAGCCACGTGGTCGGTAACTGAACCGACGCGGTCCACGTGGGCGATGCCTGGTCATCGCTGATGTCACCGTGACGTCAGCATGGGGCCCATGTGTAAGCGGCCCGGTCACGCGCATGTTGACGTCATCCGTGACATCACGGTGGGGCCCGCTTGTCAGAACCGCTCGGCCGAGCCATGATGACATCAGCAATGACGTTAGCAGTGGGTCCCACGTGTCAGTGACACGTGTACCATGGACCGGGTGCACGGTGGACCGAGTCCGTGGACCGGATGACGCAAGCATGACGTCATAATTCGATTTTCCTTTAGAAAAATAATTCGGTGGAAATCCAAAATTCGTGCTGATGTCAGCTGACGTCATATATCCGATTTTCCCGCATAAAAATAAATAGATTAATTCGATTTATTCTTTTAATTATTTTTTTCAAACTTCAAACGGCTATAACTTTTGCATTTTAACTCCGATTGAGACGATTCCAGTTTCTAAATTTTTATAAAATTGAGCTCTATTTAATGGTGAATTTTATTTAATTTTTGGACATGATTTTTTATCTATTTTTATTTATTTGGTGTTTATTTATCCGTTACGAGTAGACGTTGAAGTGCCCGAAGGCTTCGAAGGTGAAGTTTTGACCTAGGAGCCAGCTCAAGACCAAGAACAAGTACTTTTTGATGGTTAGTTGTGCTTTTATCATGTTTATTATACTTTATAAAATTATTTTGATTCAAATTATTGCATGTTAATTTAATTATAAAATGCTTTGATTAATTCTGGGAATTAGTTAAATGCCAAGATGCTGTATGTCACCTTGAATATTTAATTATGTGCCATGAACCTTTGTCACCCTAGTTTGGTTTAAGAAGTTGGACATTATTAAATTGCCAAAATGGGTAATTAGACAGTTGCAGTATAATGCTTAGCCCTGCCATGTAGTCATGACATGATTTTGGATAATCAAACATTATTGATTGACTTAATGAGATATGGAACATATTTTGGGAAAATGTCATCTGTTATTGATGATGATGTTGATGGCACGAGGTGCATGGTAATCAACTCGGGGTTTAACTGATTTAGACCGGGGCATGTGGCAAGATTGCTCTGGTGGGCCAAGAGTGGCACCGGGAATGTCGATTTGGTTTTGTTACTTGAGTAGTCTTGCCCTGGTCAACCTAAGGACTTAACCTTGCAAGCCTTTGAACTGAGTTCTTCATGCAACCACATATCTGGAATGGGACAGACCTGGTTGAGTAGGCTACTAATAACTTGCATGTGATACCTCGGGGTGTCAACTATACTAGGTGTAGTTGTACGAGGGAGCGTACCAGGTGCTGTGGCAAGGTACCAGTCCAACGGTATGTTGGTCCTATACTTCGCCTCTACTGAGGGAAGGGATAGTGTATGGCAACCGGGGAGGTTCACTTGTTACTATCAAGGTACCCGTCCAATGGTATGTCAGTCCTATACAGGTGCTGCGGTAAGGTACCCGTCCAACGTGATGACTGCGTACTATCAAAAGGTGAGCAGATTGGAAGACAAGTTCGACAGACTGGAGCTATCCCATGTACTCAGACGAGATAACGAAGCCACCGATGAGCTTGCCAAACTGGGTTCCAATCTAGTAGATGTGCCAGCGGGCGTTTTCGTGGAAGAACTTCACAACCCCTCAGCTACCCTGCGCCAAAGAGGCGGGGAGGCGTCCCCCTCAACTGACTCTGAGGCGTTACCGGAAGGGAGAGATCTTCCGGAAGAGTGCCTTCGAAATTCTCAAACGTTGCATCTTGGAACAAGAAGCAAAAGATCTCCTCAAGGCATCGTTCACACCTGTGAAGGTGGCCAATTCTTTGCTCGGCAAATCCATATGTCGGCTCAATAGTTGCAGACAATCCCAATCACTTGGCCGTTCGCAACTTGGGGGCTTGACATGGTAGGACCACTGAAAAAAGCGCAAGGCAGATTTGCACATCTTTTCATCTATGTGGGCAAGTTCACGAAGTGGATCGAAGCCAAGCCAGTTGCCACCATAACAGCAGCAAATGCCAAGGAGTTCTTCTAAGAAGTTGTGGTTCGCTTCGGCACGCCGAACAGAATCATCACCGATAATGGCACCCAGCTCAGAGGGGAGGAATTCCATGATTGGTGCGAGGAGCTGGGAATTAAAATCTGTTTCACTTCTGTGGCGCACCCACAGTGCAATGGACAGGTTGAACGAGCAAAAGACATGGTGCTTCAAGGACTGAAAGAAAGGATCATCGATCGCCATAATCCTTATGCCACCCGATGGGTAAAGGAATTGCCTTCGGTACTCTAGGGGCTTAGAACAACCCCCAGTTGGGCAATCGGGCAGTCCCCCTTTTTTTTCTGTTGTGTGGGTCTAAGGCGTTCTTACCTACCGAGTCAAAATTCGGATCCCAAGGGTTCGGAACCACAGCGAGGATAAATCAGAAGAAAGCAGACTAGATGACCTCGATCAGTTGGAAGAAGAAAGGGATGTAGCTACGATCTGGTCAGCCAGATACCTCCAAGGCTTGCGCCGCTATCATGACCGCAATGTTAGGGGGGCGCTTTCTCCAAAGGAAACCTGGTTCTAAGAAGAAATCAGAAGAGCGATCACAAGCTTTCCCCGAGTTGGGAGGGTCCCTATATTGTCGATGAAGTGGTACGGCCTAGGACTTATTGACTTAAACGAGAAGACGGTGCAGTCATCAGCAACACCTGGAACATAGAACATCTACGTCACTTCTATGCTTAAACCTTATATTCTTATTGCATCAGTATAAATGAAACATTTCGTGAGTCTACCCTACCTAGAAATTTCCTAAGTACTCCCTTTTTTCCTTGAGGCGTCGGCAAAGACTTCCAAGCACGTTTAAATCATAATTCATGAAAATGCAAAACCGTGTATGATAAAGTCCAAATCCCCCACAAAAAGAGTGCCCAGGAAGAATAGCAACTAGGGAACTACCAACACTCGGGGGCTGGGTTTAGTCAGGCGAAACGCGTAAGTGACAAAGGATACAGCGCTTGGACGAATTCAAAAAGCGCTCTAAATTGAAAAAATAAGTGCACAGAGCGATGCGGAGGAAAGATATCATTTCATTCTTTTCATTATATATTACAAAAAAATTAGATGCAGCTTTGTTCTTGTTCTCCTCCTTCTCCCGCTCAGGCCTTGCCGCGGTGCTTACGACCAACCGCATCAATGAGGGCGTCCCTTGCCCTGAAAATATGAGGGACGACCTCAAGCAACGGGTCGACAGCGGCGGCATCACGCTCGACGGCCTCCATCTCCGTCGCCTAGGCCATGGATTCCTCTAAAGCCCTCCACACCTCCTCGTTGGGCAGCCCTACGTACCAGGGGTCAGGGAAGTGCGCCGTCGCTGGGTGTCAGGACCCGAATTTGCAAATCCAGACCCTCTGTGTATTCAGCACTAGTCCAGGAACACGCTAGTGCACACAGTCTCAACATTGGTAAATATCACAATCATACTCAACGAAAAGATAAGGTACCTTAATTAGTTAACCAAGTGGGTTGCTCGACCTTAAGGTCAAGTTACAAATATACGCCACGTAGGGCAAAAACTTAGAGAAATAACAGCAGCGGTGTCAAGGCCCTAAAACTTCAAAAATTCTGGGACATCCGGAGTATCCGGATCAACATCCGGAATGTCCGGACATAACCCGGAATGTCCGGATATATTATCCGAAGTATCCGGATTAACCTGACCGAGCGCCTCAACCCGGAGTATCCGGACCGAATTGTCCGGAGTGTTCGGGTTGGCTACCGAAGACCCCAACCCGGAGTCTCTGGGTTAAATGACCGGAGTGTTCGGATTGTGCGGGGGTTTTGGTATATAAGTCCTATTTCGTGGCTCCCATTCTTCTTTCCTCCTCTCCACTTGCTCTCTACCCCTCCCGTGCGTCTCCTCCGCCCTAGCTCCACTCCGGTGAGCTCCCCACCGGCCGGTGACCTTCCCGGCGGCTCCTCCATCCCGAGAAACTCCTCCTCAAGCCGGCATCCTCCTTCCTCCACCCGGCGTTGCTTCTCCTCCATCTCCCTTGGAGGTAGGTCCTTCTCTTGGGGGTTGATTCATGAGTTTTTTTTTGGGTTCTAAGGCCATCCATGGTAGGTTTGGAACTTAGGTTTGGATTTGAGAGTTTGGGGATGAACTTTGGAGTTCTAGGGTTTTGAGGTGTGGTGATTTTTGGGGTTGGATTTTGGGAATGTAGGTTGCCTAGGTGAGGGATCGGGTAGTAGCAAAGCCATTTCTTGGCTCGGAGTTAGTTTTGGTTGGGCTAGTGGAATGTCGCCGTTTCTTAGCGATTTGAGCTAGCTCGGGGCTTCTCCCGGCTTGCAATTTGTAGAGAAGTCGTAGATCGGGTCGATGTGAAGCCGTAGAAAGTGGTAGGACTCCCATACCCAAGTTGTGTTGGGCCAAATGCCCCAGGTTCGGAGTATCCGCACAAGCAACCCGGAGTGTCCGGCCTATCCGGACAGTCCGGATCAAATGCCCGGACTATCCGGGTTAGGCTGATCTGTCCGGGTTGAGTCGAGTTGTCCGGTTGCGTCATTCGTCGGGGATTTTCAATTGTGGTTGTTTCATTTGCATGGCATGCATCTTATTATGCATTGGACTCGTGTAGAGAGCGACCCCGCGGGATTTGACGCCGCGGTGACCGAGGGTGTTACCGGAGAGCCGGCTACCGCCGATCCACAAGCAGAAGAACAAGGCAAGCACCTAAGCATATTCAACCCTATGTACTTTTACTTTGGTGAATCAATTGCTTATTGAATTAAGTGATGCATTAGGGATTGAAATGTGGGATAGGCTAGATCCTATTTGCTGCATGTACCTTTCTTATTGTTGCTTGTTGAACACTCCTTTGGAGCTAGATTATGGGTACTAATTGTGTCATGCTTAGTATGCTTAGGAGTCGGGTTTGGGCCAAGTGGTGGGACGTTCCACCGCTTGAGATGGTTGTACTTTACAAGTATTGGGTTGCAATGGGTTGTTTATGAGAAATGAAATGAAGAAAACTGAGACCGGGCGAGAGAGTTGGATCACTTGGGTAAGGAGACCCAAGCGTGGTAGACTCGTCCATGTCGATTAAGGACCGATCGGGTGTAACGTGGCTAAAGCACCTTTTTGGTTGATCGCATGCCTGATTATGGTACGGTAAGACGCTCTTGTATCGCATGCCGTTCGATGGACTGTGACCTCATGCGGTTGGACATGGTTGAGGGCGGGGCTTAGGCCGGCTCTCGAGTGCCAAGTCGGGTTTGGGGCCGCTCGAGGGGGTGCTAGTTTTCTGGGCAGCATGAAGACGCTCCAACGGATTGGTATGGATGGGAGGGGGTTGACATGAGGTTCCTTCGTGGCACATGTCGTGTGATCAATGCTTCCCTACAGGGTTAATTAAGCGATTCAAATTGCCGTGCTCACGGATAAGAGCAAGCTTGGTCAGATGTTACTCAATGTAGTAATAACTTGAACCGAAGTTCGCCGTTGGGCTTGAGCTCGAAATGAATGTGGTTAATTGATGTGAGTTGTTCAATGTTAACTTCACTTAGTGGTAGGTGCCGTTACAACCGCATTAAAAATTGTGAGCTGAGTAGTCAAGTAACTGAACAACAAAAGCTAAGCATTTCAGCAATAGTTACCTTGAGCTTATTGTCCTTTCTACATCCAAATGCATATCCTTTTGGAGTCGGTCATATATGGACCACGGGTAAGACTTGCGAGTACCTTCTGTACTCAGGCTTCTCCTTTTGTGGTTTTGCAGGTGAGGATCCAGCGGGGTGTGAGTTACGCCCCTCTTGCTGTCGGTGGACCGGGCGGGGCACCGAATAGAAATTTGTCGGCGTGTCTTCGGAAGTGTTCAGGGCATGGCACTTCCAGGATGTGTTTACTTTTGTTGTATAGGATAGTTGATAGTGCTTTTGGTGTACAAACTATGCTTTTATTTCTGAAATGGAACTATCTACTTTTCGCTTGTTCGTTTGGTTGTCCTTTGGGCTTCCGTGTGCCGTGTTGTGTGTTTGTTTGCTTCCGCATTTTTGCGCCTCTGGTAGTGAGGTTTGGGGCTCGATGCCCCTTGGTGCGAATTGATTTTGGTATGGCATTGGGAACCGGTATGTGGGGATCCTGGGCGAGTTTCGGATCGCATACCAGGGGAATACCGGGGTTGTTGTCGAGTCGTTTGGATGTTTGTGGAGTTGTCTCGATTGGGCTTGGGTGTTAGCATCAGGATCACTTCTGGTGATTTGTTGCTAGGACCCAAATCCGACGGGAGCAACTGTTCATCCAACAACTCGAGGACGATCTGGGCGGCTCCTCTCAAGCGGAATGTAAGATAACTCCGTGGCGCCATCCAGTATACCACAGGCAACTGACTGGGCTCGCTCCCTAGTTAGATGGTTCCTCTTGGAGCTCCTCCTCCAAAGATGGCGTAGACTCTTCTTCAACTGGTGTTGTATTGTGGCAAGGGTGAGTACTTGGTACTCAGTAAGTCATGCACCGAATGCAAACTAATATGCTACATGCATGGCTTAGTACAAAGGAGTAGCTCAGGGTATAATTGCAGTAAAACAACATTTGACAAGTAGCATAAGTAGATTCGAAAGCAGTAGAAACAAGTATAAGATCAATAACTTTTCCAGGAGTTAAATAAACTTCTTTCCCATTCTTGATCCACATTTCCATCAACATCATTATTAAACCAAACCCGACCTTTTAAGTCCAAGTCATTTTCAAGAAAATCTAACCCTTGACTGTAATTCCCGAGCGATGTCCAATGCCGCGGACACGGCTATTCGAATAGATTTTACACTCTGCAGAGGTTATGCACTTTACCCACAAGATACAGCCAAACACCACAAAGGCGAGTGTCCGTAACAAAGTCTTTCGGAAACTTCTAACAGCACAAGTGGGCCTCACCGGTTATTGCACACCAACCCTTCCCTTAGCGAAGGCGAAGTTTAGGCCAACCAACCGTTAGATGGGTACCTGGCCGCAGCCCCGGTACGCTCCCCCGTACAACTACACAAAAGGAATAGTTGACACCCCGAGGTCCCATAGGTACGTTATTAGCAACTTAATCAACTAGGTCTGTCCCATTACAGACATGTGGTTGCACATTTGACTTAGTTCAAAGACTTGCAAGGTTAAGTCCTTAGGGTGACCAGGGCAAGACTACCCGAAGAACCAAATCAACACTCCCGGTACCACAACTGGCCCGCCCGATCATTTTTGCCACATGCCCCGGTCGAAATCTATTTATCAAATCCCAGTTGATTACCATGCACCACGTGCCATCAACAAACATAACACATGATACTTCTTTCAAAAACAGGTAAAATATCTCATTAAGTCAATATTAGCATTTGATTGCTCACGTGGCAAGGCTAAGCATACTACGTCGGTCTAACTACCCATGTTGGCAATTTTAATAATGCCCAACTAATAATCCACAACTAGGGGTCATGGCACAAACTTAGTTAACCAAGGTGTCGTACAGTAATTTGGCATTTATCTAATTTCCCATAATTAAATAAAGCATTTTCTAATTTAAATTAGCATGAAATAATTAAAATCAAATTAATTTCAAAAATGGGATCAATATGGTCAAAGCATAACTTGCCTTCAAAGAGTACTTGTTCTTGGTCTTGAGCTGGCTCCTGGGTCAAAACTTCATCTTCGAAGCCTTCGGGCACTTCAACATCTACTCGTAAAGCGTGCAAATAGCAATAAATAAATAAACAATTCAAAAAAAGTGTCCAAACATCCAAATGAAGTCCATAAACAGAGAGAGCATAATTTTATAAATTTTTAGAAACTGGAATCGTCCAAATCGGAGTTAAAATGCTAAAGTTACAAGCGTTTAAAGTTTAAATAATCAATTAAATAATATTACAGAGAAAAACTCTTCTCCAAAAATTAAATAAAATTCACCATTAGGTAGATCTCAATTTCATAAAATTTTAGAAATTTGAATCACTCAAATCGGAGTTGAAATGCAAAAGTTATAAGCATTTGAAGTTTGAATCTATATTTAAAATCAATAAACTGAATTAAATAAATAATTTCAATTTCGGAAAAATGATTTATTGCGTCAGCACGACACGTGGACCAATCAGAGGCCGCCACGTCGCCTCAGGTCTATGGACCTGGCGCACGGTTTGGCTCGGCCCACCGTGGACCCGGTCCACGGCTCGTGTGCCTCTAACAGGTGGGCCCCTCGGATGACGTCAGCAGTGACGTCATCACGCACGGCTGAGGACGGCAGACAGCTGGGCCCCACCGTGATGTCACGGTGACGTCATGGTGTGGTTCGGCTGAGTCGCTGACGCGTGGGTCCCACGCTGACGTCACGCGTGATGTCAGCGGTGACCAGGCGGCAACCGCGCTGACCGCAATGGTCAGACTACCGCCCACGTGGCTAGATCTCGGCCGTTGATTTGAAAATCAACGGCCCAGATCAGATCTGGTTTTGTGCGTTAGGAAACAGCTCGGTCCATCTGGACCGTTCGATCTTGATCGGACGGTCAGGATCCAATCTAAAGTTTACAACGTGGCTAACCCTAGCCGTACGATCTAGATCTAACAGCTGAGATCTATCCAAGCACGGTGCGGTTACGGCTACGTGGCACGATCTAAACCGTTGGATCTAGATCCAACGGTTGAAAACATATCTAGAAATTACAACGTGAGATTTTTACGTGGTGACGTGGGCGAATCTGGGCCCTCGGATCTTGATCGGACGGTTGGTGGAGCTCGAGCGACGGCGATGGCGTGTGGCGGCGCTTGCAGACCGGAGACGATGACGATGACCACGGCAACGGCGTTGCGGGGCCCGTCCAGCAAAGTGGATGGTACTCTCCGACGCGTCTCGTCCTTGCGGTTCCGGATCTGGGCACAACGGCGGCGGAGGATGGCGGACGGCGGCGGAATCGATGAATAACCGCGGCGGAAACCTAACTCCACTACAGCGAGCTCTAGCGGGCGAACGGTGGTGGCTCAGGCGACGTGGTCTAGGGCTACGGGTGCGCACGGAAGTCGGCTACCCGGTGGCAGCGGCGGCGCCTTAAATAGGGGCCTCGGCTTTCGTGTATTGCACGGAGACCGAGGTCCACCCGGTTACGGCGGCGGAATCCGAATCCAAATCGGATTCGGTGACGTGGCTCAACGTGGACCGTTGGATCAAGATCCAATGGCACGGGGGTTTGGGCTCGGGTTCGGTGACGTGGTTCGACCGAGACAGCTGGCGCGGTCGGGTGCGGGTCGGACTCGAGTTTGACTCGGACTCGGGTCTGGTCGGATGAACAGTAAAACCCGGTTTGGTTTTTCCAGCGATTAAATAATCAAATTAATTCCTAGAAATTCATTTAATTCATTAAAAATAGCAAAATACTCAGAAAAATTCCAGAAAAATTCTAGAAAATATTTTGGAACATTTTGGACTCAAATAAAATATTTCCAACAAAATTTTATTTGAATAATTCAATTCTTTAATTATTTGAAAAGGGAATAAATTCAAATAAATTCAAATAAATTCCAAATAAATCCAAATAAATCCCAGAAAATTCCAAAAATTCACAAAAGTGCCAAATCTTATTTAAATTCATGAAAAGCAAAAATTGGGGTGTTACAAACCTCCCCCCTTAACAGAATCTCGTCCCCGAGATTCAGGGCTTACTAAAGAATAGGTTTGGAAATTCTTTCTTCAAATCCTCCTCGCGCTCCCAAGTTGCTTCACTCTCTGCATGGTTACTCCATTGAAATCTGTAGAAACGGGTTGACTTGTTTCTCGTCTCTCGATCCATGGTGCCCAAAATCTTGACGGGGTGTTCCTTGTAAGTTAGATCCTCTTGTAGCTCAATCGATTCTAACGGTGTCTGCTCATCTGGTACTCGAAGACACTTCTTCAACTGGGACACGTGAAACACGTCATGTACTCCGGCTAGTGATTGCGGTAATTCCAGCTGGTACGCAACTTCACCTCTACGGCTCAACATTTTAAATGGTCCAACATATCTCGGTGCAAGCTTTCCCTTGGCGTGGAACCTCTTAACTCCCTTGAGTGCCGTAACTCTGAGATACACAAATCTTTTGGTTCAAAGCTCAGGTCTGGGCGACGATTATCGGCGTAGATTTTCTGTCTTGACTGGGCTATCTTCAGTCTTTCCCGGATTATGGCAATCTGCTCTACAGCTTCTTGAAGAATGTCTGATCCAAAGACACGGCGTTCACCTGTCTCATTCCAGTTTAACGGTGTTCGACAGGGTCGACCATATAATGCCTCAAATGGTGACATTTGCAAACTTGCTTGATAGCTGTTGTTGTAGCTAAACTCAGCATACGGCAGACTTTTATCCCAAGAGGTAGCATAAGCCAATGCACACGCTCTTAACATATCCTCCAATATCTGATGAACTCTTTCGGTCTGTCCATCCGTCTGCGGGTGATATGCTGTACTAAAGTTCAAACGGGTCCCCATGGCTTCATGCAGCTTATTCCAGAATCTTGAGGTAAACTGGGTACCTCTGTCCGATACAATCTTCTTCGGCACTCCATGAAAACAGACGATCCTGGTCATGTATAACTCGGCTAACTTTTCTCCCGAATAGGTGGTCTTTACGGGGATAAAATGGGCGACCTTAGTCAAGCGATCCACTATGACCCATATGGAGTCATATCCACCCTGAATTTTTGGCAAACCGGTAATGAAGTCCATTCCGATTTCCTCCCACTTCCACTCAGGTATCCTTAACGGCTGCAGCAGTCCTGCTGGCCTCTGATGCATTGCCTTGACTCTCTGGCATATGTCGCACAGCGCAACATGCTCGGCAACTTCACGCTTCATGCTCAGCCACCAGAATCTTTCCTTCAAATCCTAATACACCTTGGCACTTCCCGGATGAATGGAGTACTTGGAGTCATGGGCTTCCGCTAGGGTCAACTGCTTCAGCTCCTTCTTGTTTGTCACACAAATTCGATCCTTCATCCATAACGTGCCTTGCTCGTCTAGTTTGAAGTCTTTTGCCTTGCCCTCGTCCATCTTGGACTTAATCCTGCAGATCTTGTCATCATCCTTCTGTCCTTCTCGGATCTGATCCTCCAGGGTAGGCTTCACTTCTAACGCGGCCAAGAATCCTTCTGGTACTACTTCAATCTGCATTCTCTGGAAATCCTTACATAGCTCATCCTGACTCGTGGCTATCAACATGTTCACAGTATGGCTTTTCCGACTCAGAGCATCGGCCACCACGTTGGCCTTTCTGGGATGGTAATGGATCCCGACATTGTAATCCTTGATCAACTCTAACCATCTCCTTTGCCTCATATTCAGGTCTGATTGGATGAAGATTTACTTAAGACTCTTATGATCCGTGTATACTTCACATCTGTTTCCAATCAAATTATGATGCCACAACTTCAAAGCATGCACTACAGTAGCTAGCTCTAGGTCATGCGTCGGATAATTCTCCTCATGTGGCCTCAACTGCCTTGATGCATAAGCGACGACCTTTCCGTTCTGCATCAGCACACATCCAAGTCCTTGGCGCGATGCATCATAATAAATATCGAAGCTTTGATTGACGTCCGGTAGAACTAACACCGGGGCTGATGTCAATCGCTTCTTCAGCTCTTGAAAACCTTTCTCGCATTCCGGCGTCCATGCAAACTTCTTCTTCTTTTTCAGCAATTGCGTGAGAGGTCTCGCAATTGTCGAAAAGCTTTCAATGAAGCGGCGGTAGTAACCTGCCATACCAAGGAAACTACGAATCTGGTTCACGGTCTTCGGCTGCTCCCAGTGTAACACAGCTTCCACCGTGCTCGGATCGACGACGACTCTTTCTGCGGTCATTACATGTCCGAGGAACTCCACCTTGTCCTTACAAAAGTCGCACTTGCTAAACTTAGCGAAGAGTTGCTATTCCCTCAGCTTTTCCAAAACTCGCCTCAAGTGCTCTGCATGTTCATCCTTTGTCTTGGAGTAGATTAAGATATCATCTATGAACACAACCACAAACTTTTCTAAATATTCCATGAACACCTTGTTCATCATATTCATGAAATATGCTGGCGCATTCGTCAGACCGAATGACATAACTGTAAACTCGTAATGTCCGTATCTTGATGAGAACGCGGTCTTTGGAATATCCTCTGATCGAATCTTCAACTGGTGGTATCCCAACCTCAGATCAATCTTGGAGAAGACTCCTGCTCCTCTCAGCTGGTCAAACAGATCATCGATCCTGGGTAGCGGGTATTTATTCTTCACGGTGACTTCATTAAGTGCACGGTAGTTAATGCACATCATGAAACTCCCGTCCTTCTTCTTGACGAACAGAACTGGCGCTCCCTACGGTGACAAACTCGGTCTGATGAATCCTTTCTCCATCAGCTCTTCAAGCTGCTTCTTCATCTCTACCAATTCTTTGGTGGACATCCGATACGGTCTCTTTGCTATCGGCGCTGTACCGGGTACAAGCTCTACCACAAACTCTATGTCTCTGTCTGGCAGCATACCAGGTAGATCTTTAGGAAAAACAACTGGATACTCATTCACTACTGGGACATCTTCTATGCTGATTGCCTTGGCGCTGTTAACCATCAACTGTCCATCTCTAACGGCGGTAGCTTGAAATTCCACTTTCCTTCCACACGGGCTCTCAACTGAGATAATCCTTCGTCCACAATCCAGCACAGCCTTGTGCTTGGATAACCAATCCATTCCCAAAATAACATCTAAGGTCTGGGTTTCCAATATAATAAGGTTCGCTAGGAATTCTACCACATCTATTAATATTCTCACCGCAGAACATCCTACTTTAGTTCGGAATTCGAAACCAGGGGTTTGAACTAAAAGCATACATTTAAGTCTTGCAATCTCCAAATCATTTTTAGCAGCAAAGCCTTGAGAAACAAACGAATGCAAAGCTCCAGAGTCAAACAAAACTGTTGCAGGTATTGAGTTGACAAGTAACTTTCCCAGCACAATGTCCGTGGCATTCTGGAGTGCCTCTACGGTGACATGGTTGACTCGGCCTCTCACTACGGTTTGGGGCGTGGCTCTCGGCTATGCTGTTTCACGGTTTGCTATGGGTGTAGGCGTCCTGGCTGGTGTGGATCCCAGATTGAAGCGGACTGGGGTCACTCCTGCTGTCTTCTTTGGACAACTGTTGGAGAAGTGTCCTGGCTCGTTGCATGTGTAGCAGCGTCTCACTGTCCCCTGTTGACTGCCTGAAGCGGCATTTCTAGCTGGAGCTGGGGTCTGATAATTCTGGTTGACGGGTCTTGATGCTGGTGACGGTGTCCTTGTTGCATTCTGCAGCTGGAATCTGAAAAACTGATTTGGCGCAACCCTCAAGCATTGCTGCACTCCTTGACGCGTTCCCTGCTGTTGCATCCTTCGCTTCCAGTTCTCATCCTGTTCCTTGTGCTTATCTTCAAGAATGAGTGCCTTGTTCACAAGCTCCTGGAAATCTGGAAAGGTGTGGGTTATCAGTCCCACCTGCAGTCCTGAGTTAAGTCCCTTCATAAAGCGAGACTGTCTAGCTTTATCTGTCGCTACGTCTTCAGGTGCGTAACGTGCAAGCTGTGTGAACTTATTCAGGTATTCAGCCACCGGCTGATTACCTTGCTTCAGTGCTCTGCACTCTTCCTTCTTGAGGTCCATAATTCCTTCAGGAACGTGATACTGATGAAATGTGGTGGTAAACTCCTCCCAAGTGATGTCCTAAGGGTTCTCCCGCGTGGCGCAGAAGTTCTCCCACCATTATGCGGCGGTCCCTTCCAACTGATGAGAAGCGTAGAGTACCTTCTCATTTCCCATGCATTGAGCAATGTGTACCTTCCTTTCTATTGACCTTAGCCAATCATCGGCCTCCAACGGATTGGCATTCCCAGAGAAAGTGGGTGGATGAGTCCTCATGAACTCTGACAGTCTTGAGTTCTAGCGTTGTCCCTGATTGACTTGATTATTCTGATTAGCAGTGGCGTGGACATTAATCTTTTGCATCTGCTGCATCATTGCATGCATCAACTGGGTCTGTGCGGTAAGAAAAGCGCCAAAATTCTGCATGTCAACTGGCGGTACTGGCTGGGGTGCAGGTGCTCCATCATTGGGGTTCCCAGCTGGGCGAGAACCACTTCCTTTGCCCCCAAGGTTTCCGCGGGTGTTCACCATCTGTCGATTGCTCCAAGGTTTCAGAGATGAGAGGGAACAAGAATAGACAAGTAGTAGGGAAACTTATGCAGGGAAAGTGTAACTCAAAATTCCAACTTTATTATTTAATAATAGTAACTTGGTATGGTTGCTCACAATGCCTAAGGGCCTTGCAACACATACTGCACACTCAGCAAACGATGAAAGTCCAAATCGACTCTTACGGGAGTCTAACGCCTAAAGGGGTGACTCTTATACTATAACGCGACTCGACATAGGAGTCTCAACCTCAACGCCTACGCTCACACGTCGAGAAAACCTCCACTGCCTCCTCGGGGCGGGTGCAGCGGCATAGGCGCGAAACAATCGCCATGCCGTGCAACTGCAGCTGTAGTTGACGACGTGGCGTCCTCCTCTGGCTCGGGATCTGGCTGTTGCTGTGGCTGTGGCTCGAGTGCAGGTGGCGCCTCTTCTAGGTCCTCCTCTGGCTCTGGGGCGTCCAACTCCAACACTGGATCGGGGCCCTATCCATACAGTGCAGTCTCCAGCTCTGCGATCCTTTCCGCAGCATAGGCGACATACTCATGAGCATTCTCTAAATGCTTCTTCTCTTCCTCAACCTGCTCACGAGCCTTCTTCAACTCCTGAACTGTGTCATCGATAAGCTCCTCCTTAGCGACGACGAATCTAGCTAAGTGAGTGACGGTAGCATCCTCATCTTCTATCGGCTTCCGCTGAGCTCTGCTGTCTCGGCTTGGGTGGTGACGAAATACTGTGCCTTCTAGTTCCCTGGAGTAGGTGCGAGCGATCTGCTGCATTGCTCGACGCGACCCTCCTGGATTCCCATCTCAAAGGTAGACCTCTTGGCACTGAAGTGGAATGGGTGACTGAAGCATACGCCACAACTCGGCAGCGTAACCTCCTTCACACTCGGCGTAGTTGTTCTTCATCATCATCTGTCAAAAGACGCTCGCGTAAGAACGCAACATTTTAAAATCAATGTGGAAGATGAAAAGAACTCAGCAATGGTATGAACAAGGAAGAAAGGGGTAAGTCGAGAATTCATTCATTATCTTGACAAATTTTATCTTTAGAAAATAGGTTTTATCCTCACTATGATCAATCTAACTATGGGTGAGCCTACAGTCAGTATGGCTCTGATACCACCTCTGTCGGGACCCAAATTTGGAAATCCGGACCCTCTGTGTATTCAGCACTAGTCCAGGAACACGCTAGTGCACAGAGTCTCAACATTGGTAAATATCACAATCATACTCAATGAAATGATAAGGTACCTTAATTAGTTAACCAAGTGGGTTGCTCGACCTTAAGGTCAAGTTACAAATATACGCCATGCAGGGCGAAAACTTAGAGAAATAACAGCAGCGGAATGTAAGATAACTTTGTGGCGCCATCCAGTATACCACAGGCAACTGACTGGGCTCGCTCCCTAGTTAGACGGTTCCTCTTGGAGCTCCTCCTCCAAAGCTGGCGTAGACTCTTCTTCAACTGGTGTTGTATTGTGGCAAGGGTGTGTACTTGGTACTCAGCAAGTCATGCACAGAATGCAAACTAATATGCTACTTGCATGGCTTAGTACAAAGGAGTAGCTCAGGGTATAATTGAAGTAAAACAACATTTGACAAGTAGCACAAGTATATTCGAAAGCAGTAGAAACAAGTATAAGATCAATAAATTTTCCAGGAGTTAAATAAACTTCTTTCCCATTCTTGATCCACATTTCCATCAACATCATTATTAAACCAAACCCGACCTTTTAAGTCCAAGTCATTTTCAAGAAAATCTAACCCTTGACTGTAATTCTCGAGCGATGCCCAGTGCCGTGGACACAGCTATTCGAATAGATTTTACACTCTGCAGAGGTTATGCACTTTACCCACAAGATACAGCCAAACACCACAAAGGCGAGTGTCCGTAACAAAGTCTTTCGGAAACTTATAATAGCACAAGTGGGCCTCCCAGGTTATTGCGCACTAACCCTTCCCTTAGCTAAGGCGAAGTTTAGGCCAACCAACCGTTAGATGGGTACCTGGCCGCAGCCCCGGTACGCTCCCCCGTACAACTACACAAAAGGTATAATTGACACCCTGAGGTCCCACAGGTACGTTATTAGCAACTTAATCAACTAGGTCTGTCCCATTACAGACATGTGGTTGCACGTTTGACTCAGTTCAAAGACTTGCAAGGTTAAGTCCTTAGGGTGACCAGGGCAAGACTACCCGAAGAACCAAATGAACACTCCCGGTACCACAACTGGCCCACCCGATCATTCTTGCCACATGCCCCAGTCGAAATCTATTTATCAAACACCAGTTGATTACCATGCACCACGTGCCATCAACAAACATAACACATGATACTTCTTTCAAAAACAGGTGCAATATCTCATTAAGTCAATATTAGCATTTCATTGCCCAAAACATTTCAAGTGGCAAGGCTAAGCATACTACGTCGGTCTAACTACCCATGTTGGCATTTTAATAATGTCCAACTAATAATCCACAACTAGGGTGACAAGGGGTCATGGCACATACTTAGTTAACCAAGGTGTCGTACAACAATTTGGCATTTATCTAATTTCCCATAATTAAATAAAGCATTTTCTAATTTAAATTAGCATGCAATAATTTAAATCAAAGTAATTTCAAAAATGGGATAAATATGGTCAAAGCATAACTTGCCTTCAAAGAGTACTTGTTCTTGGTCTTGAGCTGGCTCCTGGGTCAACACTTCACCTTCGAAACCTTCGGGCACTTCAACGTCTACTCGTAAAGCGTGCAAATAGCAATAAATAAATAAACAGTACACAAAAAGTGTTCAAACATCCAAATGAAGTCCATAAACAGAGAGAGCATAATTTTATAAATTTTTAGAAACTGGAATCGTCCAAATCGGAGTTAAAATGCAAAAGTTAGAAGCGTTTAAAGTTTAAATAATCAATTAAATAATATTACAGAGAAAAACTTTGGTCCAAAAATTAAATAAAATTCACCATTAGGTAGATCTCAATTTTATAAAAATTTAGAAATTTGAATCACTCAAATCGGAGTTGAAACGCAAAAGTTATAAGCGTTTGAAGTTTGAATCTATATTTAAAATCAATAAACCGAATTAAATAAATAATTTCATTTTCGGAAAAATGATTTATTGCGTCAGCATGACACGCGGACAGATAGAGGCCGCCACGTCGCGTCGGGTCTATGGACCCGGCGCACGGTTTGGCTCGGTCCACCGTGGACCCGGTCCACGGCTCGTGTGCCTCTGACAGGTGGGCCCCTCGGATGACGTCAGCAGTGACGTCATCACGCACGGCTGAGGACGGCTGACAGCTAGGCCCCACCGTGACGTCATGGTGATGTCATGGTGCGGTTCGGCTGAGTCGCTGACGCGTGGGTCCCACGCTGACGTCACACGTGACGTTAGCGGTGACCGGGCGGCGACCGCGCTGACCGCGGCGGTCAGACTACCGCCCACGTGGCTAGATCTCAGCCGTTGATTTGAAAATCGATGGCCCAGATCAGATCTGGTTTCGTGCGTTAGGAAACAGCTCGGTCCATCTGGACCATTCGATCTTGATCGGACGGTCAAGATCCAATCTAAAGTTTACAACGTGGCTAACCCTAGCCATACGATCTAGATTTAACGGCTGAGATCTATCCAAGCACGGTGCGGTTACGGCTACGTGGCACAATCTAAACCATTGGATCTAGATCCAACAGTTGAAAATAGATCTAGAAATTCAACGTGAGATTTTACCGTGGTGATGTGGGCGAATCTGGGCCCTCGGATCTTGATCGGACAGTTGGTGGAGCTCAAGCGACGGCGATGGCGTGCGGCGGCGCTTGTAGACCGGAGACGAGGACGACGACCACGGCAATGGCGTTGCGGGGCCCCTCCGGCGAAGTGGATGGTACTGTCCGACGCGTCTCATCCTTGCGATTCCGGATCTGGGCACAACGGCGGTGGAGGACGGCGGACGGTAGTGGAATCGACGAATAACCGCGGCGGAAACCTAACTCCACTACGGCGAGCTCTAGCGGGCGAACGGCGGCGGCTCAGGCGACGTTGTCTAGGGCTACGGGTGCGCACGGAAGTTGGCTACCCGGCGGCGGCGGCGCCACCTTAAATAGGGGCATCGGCTTCCGTGTATTGCGCGGAGACCGAGGTCCACCCGGTTGCGGCGGCGGAATCCTAATCCAAATTGGATTCGGTGACGTGGCTCAACGTGGACCATTGGATCAAGATCCAACGGCACGGAGGTTTGGGCTCGGGTCCGGTCGGTCGACCTGGTTGGCTTGGTCGGGCTCGGGTTTGGGGCGACGTGGCTCGATCATGGCCGTTGGATCACGATCCAACGGTCATGCACGTTAGGGTTCGGTGACGTGGTTCGACCGAGACGGCTGGCGCGGTCGGGTCCGGGTCGGACTCGAGTCTGACTCGGACTCGGGTTCGGTCGGATGAACAGTAAAACCCGGTTTGGTTTTTCCAGCGATTAAATAATCAAATTAATTCCCAAAAATTCATTTAATTCATTAAAAATAGCAAAATACTCAGAAAAATTCTAGAAAATATTTTGGAACATTTTGGACTCAAATAAAATATTTCCAACAAAATTTTATTTGAATAATTAAATTCTTTAGTTATTTGAAAAGGAAATAAATTCAAATAAATTCCAAATAAATCCAGAAAATTCCAAAAATTCACAAAAGTGCCAAATCTTATTTAAATTCATGAAAAGCAAAAATTGGGGTCTTACACTGGGTGCAGAGAGAAGAAAGACAAGGGAAGAGGGAGAGCTGGAGACAGGAACATCGAAGAAACGATCGCACATCCCTTCTTATATGTGCAGGCGCGGAAGCCGATGAGGTCCACAATTAATGAAGGCGGCGGAGGCCGAAGCGGCCTGGCACCAATTCCGAGCCGGGTTCAACTGACCGCGCACTATCTCTGCCCATCTTTCAGCCCGATGACATCATAATTCCTTCCTACTTTTAATTAAGATTACTTTCTTTTGCCTTACGACCTAGTTGCTTCTCAACTAGGCAGTAAGCCGGGGCCTACACTTAATAAGTGCACGTTCGCACGAACATGAGTCACCGACTTACACCACTCTACCTAATGGTCACAACACTTAATAAGTGAATGCTAAACGCTCCCGTAAGTTGTCTCTCCTTGATTTTAGCACCGATTAGAAAAGCACTCGGCTGACAAAGCAGTCGGGCAAAGGAACTCAAACAACGCTCTAGTCGAAAGAAACGCTAGGCTGTTAACCCATCAGGCACACGGGAGCCTCACCTCTCAAACAAAGGAACTCGGACGACCTTCTAGTCGGACGAGATAGTAGGCTGCTAATGCGCCAAGAGACAGGAGGGCAAAACGCCTAGCCAAAAAATCCACGTTTATTCCAAGCTCACAAAGCTTGTACACACGCCCATACAGGATTCAAGTCTAACTTTTCAGCTAAAGCTTCTGAGACATCCTCAACTTCCCTCAGAAGAACGGCGGCTTGCTCGTCATCCACGGTGCAGGCAAAACCCTCCTTAACGGCCTCAAGCTCCACTTGGGGATACAATGACTTCATGATCGCCAATGCTTGGTTGGAGCTCGTGATTGCTCTTTCCCGCACATGGGCCCTAAGCCTCTTAGGGGCTGCCCACAGACGTTGAAGAGCCTGGCTCCCGCTGCTCGGATCGCAAGGGCGCAAGAAAGACATCACTGACTCAGAAGCCTATTGGAAAGCTAAGCGCAGTGCGTCAGCACGTTGAATCCTCACTTCAAGGTCGTCAAATTGCACTTGCACCCTTCTCCGGTGCTCTGGAAACAGAGCGAGTCAATGATCTAGGACACCCCGCAAGCCGACAAAGCAAGAAGAAAAGGCCCAGATGCGAACCTTCGAGCTCCCTCGACAACCTCTCCTGCTCAGCTTTGGCCTGGCGCTCCCGGGCCTCGGCTCCTTAGAGCCTCTCCTCCAAAACACGAGACCGCATTTCCAGGGCCTCGCGTCGTTCCTTTGAGGTGGCAAGTTGGTCCTGGAGTTTTGCGCAAGCAGCCTCCCTATCTGTGAAAGCTAGACGAGGTTAGAGATAGAAGACGAAAAGCCACGGGAGCCAGCTGCCGAGTAAGAGAACTCACCTCGAAGGGAACCCGACGAGTCCAGTTTATTTTGGTTATTAAGTTGTGCATGGCATGTTCATATCATACATTTAGTGGTATCAATTATACTCATTTAGAACTCCATTAGTGCTAATGTGGTTTTATGCATGCATGAGTAGGAATTTATAATGTTCATGACAACTTAAAATTGCTACTTATTTATACCCATGTTCTACTCACCATTGTCAATGACTTGTGGACCCTACTTGTAAGTGAGAGAGTGGACTGCACATACCTACTTGTCATTTCTCACTTTACCCACCTCTACCCACTCTTCTTACCTCACTATGACATGTGGGACCAAGCCCCACATGTAAGGGGTGGAGTGGACCACTATATAAACCCCCTCACCTTGGTTTCTCCTCCCCCACACTCTCATTTTCTGCTCACCCCATTTCTGAAAATAGCAAGGAGAGCAAGCAAGAACACTCCTCCCTCACTTCCCCATTTCACCCCACACAATCCATCCAAAAACTGAGATTGAGCTTGTGCATGCAACACCATTGTGATCCTTAGATCAATGGCTTCAAATCCATCCAAGTGGATTTTGAATGTGCCAAGTTTTGGGTGAGTTCTAATCCTTCCTTTACTCTCCCTTTTTCTGAAATTTTGTTATGTGGAGCTCATCCATCTTCCTTTCCATGAAAATCATCTCCCCGTAGATGATCGGGTTGTGCTTGTTGTGTTGCAAGCTTGAGGAGGAGGAGTTGATGCTACTACAAGCTCAAGAGGAGGAGGCATTGCTTCTACAAGCGAGGAGGAGTTAATACCGGGAAGAACACCGAAGATCACTTTCACAGCGTCATTCTTGATTTCTTCGTCAAACCACCCTTCCATCAAGTGCAAGAACATCCTTGTGGGGGTAAGATTCTACCCTACTCCATTTTCTTGAAGTATAGGAGCACAATGTGCAATAGCCATTCAAAGACTTGAACAAAAATCTTGTTGGACTGTACATTTCGACACACATCGGAACTTCCGACCCCAAATCGGAACATCCGATGTGGCTAAAACCCCAGAAAACTCGTCAATCCTAACCCATCTCTGCTGGAAATTTACACATATCGAACATCGATGTTCACATCGAACTTCGAAGTTTCGAGAGAAGCACCTTTCGTGTACTCCAACGAAAATTTTTCTAAGTCTGGATCGGAACTTCCGATGTCGGATCGGAACTTCCGATGTGTCGAAGAAGCACCTTGTGAATTCCAACTGAAAATTTTCTAAGTGCGGATCGGAACATCCGATGTAACATCGGAACTTCCGATCGAACCAACTTCAAATGACCATAACTTTTGCATCGTAAGTCCAAATTGGGTGAAACCAATTCCTATGCTTTCATAGGGTCGTCCTCTATCATTTCCAATAGAAAAACAAGACTTGGGTTGCATATATCAAGATCTATCATAGGATCTTTAACAAGTGGTAGTATTGTTGACCCTCACCCAAAGCGATATTGTTTTAGTGATAACTTTTGACACACAAGTCCAAACTTCCCAAAGTCAAATCGTATGTTCATATTATGACTATTACTCTAAAATCATGAGCATTTCATGCATGGTTGTGCATATTTCAATTATGATTTATTGTTTCGTTTGTGTTCTTGATTGGAGTTATTTGAATTGAATCCTCTCGATAGGTGTTGACGCTTCGAAGGACACTCCCGAGTACGACTACGCTTACGATATCAAGAACGAGCAGCAAGGCACTACCTTACTCCTTGAACATACTTGATCCTATTAATTGCAAATTATGTTGAAGTTATTTTATCAATTGCATGCTTACTTTCAATTACAAATATATTGGGGTAGAATGCTTAGTTACTACCTTGTTGATATGCTATCCTCTTACCATGTTCATTTTGTATACCATTGTCGCCCTAGGTGGTTGGTTTATTATTATGTATGGGTTCGTACGATTTGCTTAGCCACGCTTAGACATCGTTAGGAACCGCGACAGATGGACTTAGTTCATTAGTCGCGATGATCAAAGATGATTATGATAATGATGGTTCGATTGTGGTTATTGTGTAGCAATATTGGTTAAGGATCTTAAGGACCAAATCCTAGTGACGTCTCTTTAAGTAACTATCGTGCGAACCACACGCCGTTTATGGGGCCGGCTTAGCCAAGTATTTGTGTATGACTACGGGTGTTTAAACCACGTGCACCCGGAATTCCTTGAGCTTTGTAGAGTGTCAAGGAATGTCCACCGGAGTTCCTTGAGCCCATTAGAGTGTCAAGGAATGTCCTCAGAATCCCTCGAACTTTGTGAGAGTTGGGGATGTCTAACAACGGGTGTACTCCTTGGTCCACACACACGGAGCACTGAGCACGCGGGATCAAGGGCCACAGTCACCCGGGTGGTTTAAATACACTACCATGCACACTGGAAAATGGATTTGTCACGTTCACCTCGGCCGGCACATCAAAGGAATTGTGCTCATAGCTTGGCTTACGAGTGTGGCGTGTCGTGTGGGTAAAGTCGTACCTCTGCAGAGAATAAACTGTTCGAATAGCCGCGTCCATGGTCAAGGACGATCACTTAAGTTGTCAGTCACTGGGCGAGTGTTAAGGATCGGGTAAGAATGGATGGTTTGGGAAACCAAGTCTCATGAGTATTGGAGTATTCATGAGGAGGAACTTCGCGGGTATTGGAGTACTCGTGGAAGGAACTTCACGGATATTGGAGTATCCGTGGGTGTAAGCGAACATGAGCGTTGGACTCATGGTTCGAAAAATGCTTGGAGGCGTGAGATAAAGATGTTTATGATAATGTTATACTATGTATTAGACTTTGTAAATGTTTATCAAACAGCAGTTTCAATCTATACGTGTCTGTGTTTTTATCCCAAATGTTGCTTTACGCTAAAATTAACCTTGTGCCTTTCTTATGATGAAGCACCCACATGTAGCTAGAACTCAGCATGCAACTTATAATATTGTGCGAGTACACTCTTTGTACTCAAACGGATTGTCCACTTGCTGCAGTGAGGATGAGGCACTGCCGGAGACTTTTCTCGGGCAGATTTCGATGATGCTAACGCTTAGGGGCACGTTCTTACTTCCATCGGTTGCTGCGGGCTATGGCACACTCTGCTGGACTCTTTTGTTGTCTATATTATGTTTCGCTGCTAGTTACGTAATAACTTTAAATATGTCGTTTTGGACAGCGATCCTGCTTTTGTATGTAACTATGCTTATGCTTTTGTTAATTGTGTATGTGTTGTGATACAAAGCTGTTATGCATTGTCGCGCGTGTTGGTGAACTTTCTGGGACCAACACGGGCATATATCTTGAGGGGCCCGAGGCTCCCTTGATTTACTTGGATGATGCGAAGCTCTTGAGTGAATCAATGGAATCCCTGGGACGGAGTCCCCACGATCTTGGTATCGAGCCCTATCTTGGCAGTTAGGACATAGCATGGTCGATCGCTTAGAACTTGTTTTGAGTCAAAACTATTTTACTTATCAAATAATTTTGAACTGATAGCATTGTGCCATTCTTTTGTTCCTCATCCATCTTAGTTCTATGCCTCATCTTTGTGTTCATTTGATTTAGCAAAATTGTTTTCTGACTCATCTTCTCTTTTCCAAAATGCTAGATGAACCACGGTCCTTTGGTCATGGTTACCCGCGCTGAGGATGTGGACGGTTTTCCTTCCCTCCTCAGGGACATGCTCTGGAGGGCCAGCTTCACCTATGCACCCGAGTACGCGGTGTATGGGCGGGCTTTGGGACCTGGATTGAAGACCTACACTGCCACAGTCCACATCATCGCCCGAATCATGCCGGGGAGCATTCCCCATCACTTCCAAGCACAAGGGACATCCATTGGGATGGCAATCCAAGAGGTGGCATATGTTGCCATGTGTCATCTTCGTCATGATCTGCGGGAGTTGCTTGAGCCTCCGTTCCTTTACTTCCCGCAGCGAGGACCAGCGAGCTCATCGTTGTGTGGTTCACGAGTTGTGGGAGACTCGTGCCCGTCTTCGCGCCGCCCAGGGGCATCTTCATCAATTTTTACAGACTGGTCTCGTGCCACGGAATGTGGTGTACGCATCCAATTCTACTACGCCCCACGATGCAGCTTCAGGCCCTTTTCAATTCCCACGCGTGACGGGGGTGGAGGCCCAACATTGCAACCCCAGTCGTGCACGCATCAACTCAGGAAGTGCAATGCGTCTTCGTGGGCAAGGATTACCAGGAGAACTGTAGGATCGAAGAATACGAATATAGCAATCAGAGGGGGGGTGAATGATTGTGCGGAAGCTAAAACCAAATTCTTAATCTATTAAAAGTTCACCCCAAAACAGAACCAAATAATTGCTTCGTTTTCGACAAAAACAGAAAGACAGAGGTTTAGTAAAACGCGAATTCCTGGAGATCCAACCGTAGGATCGATCTGCAATTTGGACACAAAAAACTAGATTCCAGTACGAACCGAACCCAAGAAGAATCAGCTCGATCGGACTTACGGATCAAAAGTTATAAGCTTCGCAAGCTTGCTGTTTCAGAACTTGACGAGAATCAATCTAATCAAAACTTCAAGATTAAACAAGATCTTCAAAAGATTAATCAACTAGTCTTTGAGAAACTCTAAATCAATACCCTAGAACGGTTTTTGATGGATCAAATCAAGATGAAACTCAACGATCAAAAACCAATCTAGATTTAGAACAAGCATGCAAACAAGAACCAAAACAGAAAACACTGTAGCGACGTGGTTCTTGTAGCACATAAAAATCTTGGAAGAATTGATCTTTATTTCTTGTCTAAAATACTCTCATCAAAAGAGTACAAACCCTAAAACCAAGCTCAAGGCTTGATGCGCTCAGCTCTACTTGGTGCCTTTCAACAGAGACCCCCACCTATTTAAAGCACCAACCCACAAGGAGTTACGAATACGATTCCTATTCCCTAGAAGGAATCCGTATCCAACACAACTCTACTTGGCCCAACCTGGCCGAGTACAACTCTTGCACGCGTATGGCAACCCTACCATACTCACGTGACTAACACTTTGCACGCGTATGGCCACCGCCATACTCACGTGACTAACACTTTGCACGCCGAATGACCTCCTACCATTCTCATGTGACTAACCATTCTTCATGTGCACCATTCTCTTAGCCCGAACGTCCGCATGACATCCTTGACCACCAAGACCTCGGTTCCTCCTGAACCTAGTCCCGAACCTCGGTTCCTCCATGAACCTAGTTCCGGTCCCGTCATCGACCACATTCGTCTTCGAGCAATACACGCACATGAACAAACCACAAAACAAATCCGAGCACAAGTCCACGACTTGACTCAATGTCAATCCATGCAACTACTCACATGAGCATTGCATAAAGTCCACTTCAAAAGAAGCATCATGAAATCATCACAAATTTCATAATCTCAAATTCAAATTATTTCAATTCTGCTCAAAACCTAATTCAAGAAAACGCATTCACGACGGACAAACAAAACCATCCGGCGCAAATGCCAAGTGAAACCCTAGAAAAGCTTGATTCTAGCGGACCAACAAAGTCTGTCCGTTGTACAAGGGAAACTCTCGGTTCCAAAGAAAACATTCGGCCAAAACATGTTTCTGACGGACAACCAAAATCGATCCGTCGTACATGCAAAAGTCTCGGTTCAAAACGCTTTCAAATTCATGTTCACGACGGACAAAAATCTTGTCCTGGCGCAAGCGTGCGCTCGGTTTCAAAAACAACATGGTCCGAACGAAACCTAAAGCAAAAATGCATTCACGATCGACCAAAGAAGTTTGTCCGCCGTACATGCAAAACTTCTTGGTTTCTTGGAAGATTGAGTTCGACTCATGAGCTCAAAAACACGTTCACGATGCACCCAAAAACTTTGTCCGTCATACATAGGAGACTTCTTGTTTCTTGAGATCTTGGTCCGCCAAAAGCGAAACTTATCGCTTCTTGTCAAATTGTCAAGCACATGCACCAAAGACATTTGCAAATTCAATTCTAAGCCAATTTTTCAGCACATGATTTCACAATCTCCCCCTTGATGAAAACATTGGCAACACCACTTAGAATTGAACATTTGGCATTCACTTTACAAAAGATTTTGAAATCCAAAGGATCAAAGACCAAAGTAAGAAAACACAGAAATCCCCCTTTGACCAAAATGCAAAACAAAATCTCCCCCTGAGAATGAAAATGTGTGTGAATGTGCAATGCGCCCAAAAATTTCAAAAATTCTCCAAACTTCTCCCAAAATTCTCAAATTTAACAACTCTCCCTTTTTCTTTAAACTTTTCAATGATTTCCAAATTTCTCCCCCTTTGACAATGGATTCATCAAGAGTAAAAGAGAGAACAGGTTCAAAATTTTTCCTGAAACAATGATTTCACAAAGAGAAACAAGGAAGTGCCAAGATAGGAAAAGATGAGCTCATTCGATCATATAACCTTATATATCACATAATATGCAAAATACATGATCTTGATGTGATTTTAACAAGTTAGGGAATGACATGCATCTCAACCTCAATTTAGTCAACTATAGCCAAGTACTAAGCAAGATCTTAGCAGAAAAAGCAAGGCTTTAAAAATTGAAGCAACTAACAACTTAGGGCGAGCAAGTAGTTTCAACTCCAATCTAGTAGACCAATTTAATCTTTAAACAATAAGTTGCATGTGGCATGCTTGAAGCATACTTCTTTTTTTTTGGGAGTGGCATGCTTGAAGCATACATCTTATCTTTGAGGGAATGGCATGCTTGAAGCATACATCTTATCTTTTTAGGGAAAGCAAGCCTGAAGCACATAACTTGAGGTTTTTTGCTTTTAACAACCCTTTTTATTGATTCCCTTTTCTTTTCATTTTTCTTTGATTATAAACATGCAAAAGTGATTAAAAGGTCTTATGAAAGAGTAAAGTTGAAACCACACTTGCTTCATAGCCCAAATTTGTCAAGAGGATTCAATATCAAGCCTAGAAGAGTAAGATATCACAGAGTATTTAGCTATAGGTAATCAGTCCAGGGAATTCCGCAATGTCATTTTTAGTTCAAGTGAGATAATTAGATTATCATATATTAGCTCAATTACATAACATATAAAGAAATATGATAAAGTGAGCTCATTAAGTGAAAGAACTTGGCAAGGAAACTCCTCAAAACAAACCCATTGGATGAACAATTCCAAGTTCTCCCGAATAAAAGCAAAAGCGAGAAGAAGACAAAGGTTTTGTGAAAATGTCTGCCAATTGATGTTCAGTATCCACATGATGAAGCACAATGTTGCCTTTTCAACATGATCTCTAAGAAAGTGAAATCGATGTCAATATGTTTTGTTCTTGAATGTTGCACAGGGTTCTTAGCAATGCAAATTGCACTCGTGTTATCACACAGAAGAGGAACACTATCCAAAATAACCCCATAATCTTTAAGTGTAGCTACTATCCAAAGAATTTGAGAACAACAACTAGCAGCGACCACATATTCAGATTCAGCAGCTTGATTGTGCAACAGAAGATTGCTTTCTAGATGACCATGCAATGAGAGAATTTCCCAAGAAGTGACATGAACCAGAAGTGCTTTTCCTATCAATTCTACATCCTCCAAAATCAAAGCATCGAAAAAGATCTCAAACTAATGCATGAGGAAGCGAAAGCCAAATGCCAAAATCTTGAGTTCCATGAAGATACACGAAAATCCTTTTTGACACTTGTCGATGTGAAGCACGTGGGAAGCTTGAAAACGAGCACACAAGCACACAAAGAAATTGTATATCCGGCCTTGATGCGTTGAGGTACAAAAGTGAAACTATCATGCTTCTATATTCCTTTTGATCAACCGCTCACCATCTTCATCAGGGTCAAGTGCAAATGCTCTCCATAGGTGTCATGATCGGCTTGCTGTTTTCCATCCCAAAACGATGTAGCAAGTCTCTTGTATATTTGCTTTGATGCACAAAAGTACCATCCTTCGTTTGCTTGATTTGAAATCCCAAAAGTATGTCAACTCACCCATCATACTCATCTCAAACTCCTTCCTCATTGTTTCTCAAAACTCGGACACTAAAACATGAGATGAACCACCAAAGATAATATCATCAACATAAATCTGAGCGAATAGTTGATCATTGCCTTGCTTGAGTAAAAAGAGAGTTTTGTCAACCTTTCCCATTAAAAAGCCCTTTTCAAGTAAAAGGTTTTTAGCCTATCATACCATGCTCTAGGGGCTTGTTTCAAACCATACAAAGCTTTTGTTAGTTTGAACACATGATTTGGAAACTTTGGATTTTCAAAACCAGGTGGTTGCTTGACATAAACCTCCTCATTTATGTAGCCATTCAGAAAAGCACTTTTCACATCCATTTGATACAATTTGAAACCTTTGGATGCAGCAAAAGCTAAAAGGATTCTAATGGCTTCAATTCTAGCAACAGGAGCAAAGGTTTCATCAAAATCTAAGCCTTCAATTTGAGTGTAACCTTGAGCAACCAATCTAGCCTTGTTTCTAACAACAACACCATCCTCACTTTGTTTATTTTTGAAAACCCATCTAGTTCCAATAACATTAAAATCTGGAGGTGGTGAGACAAGTTTCTAAACTTTATTTCGTTCAAAATTCTCTAATTCTTCATGCATGGCATTGATCCAAGATTCGTCAGATAATGCATGAGATATATCTTTGGGTTCAAAAGAAGCAACTAAAGCAGAATGAGTATGAGTGTCAGAATGAATAAACCTGGATCGAGTGACTCTCTCATTTAGGTCTCCAATCATTTGTTCAGATGGATGCATTTCCTGAATGTGCAAGGGAGCATTGGCTTTTGAGACTTCTCCTTCTCCTTCTTCATTTTCAGCATGTACAGATGATGTTGTAGCTTGAGGATGGTTAGCTGTAGGTGATGTAGTAGTAGGTGCCAAAGGTGCTACAGCTTGTTGTGCATTAGAAAGAGTCAAGACCTCATCTTCAACATCATCATTATCTTCAAAGATTTTCTCCCCACGAACATATGCTTTGTACTGCATTGCTTGGACTAGTGCCTGGACTAGCCTCATCAAAAGTAACTTCACAAGTTTCCACAATTTTGTTAGTCTCCAAAACAAGCACCACGATAGCCACGAGTATGAGCGGGATATCCAAGAAAAATGCCATCAGTTGATCTAGCTTCAAATTTATCAAGATTTCCAGATTTCAAGACAAAACATTTGCATCCAAAAACTCGAAAGTGAGAAACAAAAGGTCTATGTCCAAACCGAAGCTCATATGGAGTCTTACCCAATTTTGATCTCAAAAACACACGGTTTGAAACATAACAAGCAGTTGAAATCGCTTCAGCCCAAAAATTTCGAGGAGAGTGATGCTCATCTAGCATAGTTCTAGCCATTTCAACTAACGTTCTATTTTTCCTTTCAACTACACCATTTTGTTGAGGCACTCTAGGAGATGAAAATTGATGATCAATTCCTTTTTCAGCACAAAAGAGATCAAAAGAAGCATTTTTGAATTCAGTTCCATTATCACTTCTAATAGCTTTGAGAGCTCCTGGAAGGTCAACAGAAAGCCTAAGAACAAGACTTCTAAAATGACTAAAAGCCTCATCCTTAGATGCCATAAAATACACCCAAGAGTATCTAGAAAAATCATCAACAATCACAAGCACATACCGTTTGCCTCCAAAGGATTGAACTCGAGATGGTCCAATCAGTATCAAGATGTAGAAGAGCTGTCTGGGCGTTTGTCATCATCATGGTAAGAGGTGGATGTGAACCTGCAATCATCTTACCATGTCTACAAGAAGAACATACTAGATTGCTATCACCCTTAAGCTTAGGCGAGGCCACGTATAAGATCTAATCCACTTACACGAGTTAGATGATCAAAACCAACATGACCAAGGCTACGATGCCAAAAGAATAAATCTTTCGAAACATTGGCAATTAGACACCTATGCTTAGACGAAGGTGATGCCTCAAACTCAGCTTTACAGACTCTTCCAAAAGCGAGAAATTTTGAACACAAGATCACTGAAGCATCTAGCACTTTGCATTCATTTTTCTTAAAGCTTATCTCAAGATCTTCATCAAGCATTTGAGAGACAGAAAGCAAGTTATATTTCAAATTTTCAACAAGAGCTACATCTTTGAACATAAACTTGTCACTTACCTTTATTGTACCTTTTGCCACAACAGAAGAGGAAGAAGCATCTCCAAAAGTAACACTTTCAGCAAGAGATGCACGAGTGAGGTAGGAGAACCAATTCTTATCTCCGGACATGTGGCGTGAGCATCCGGAATCCACTAGCCATATGTTCTCCTTCCTCGCGCGAGAAGCCTACATAGCAAAACATGTCGAGGTCTCGATCGGGTTAGGAATGAGATTTTTGGGAATCCAAGATCGAGACACCACGACCTTTTAACAACACGATAATTTTTATGCACAAAATCAGATTTGCCTTTTCCCATGTTTCTAGGAACAGAAGGTGTTTTCATCACTCTAGGCGCATAAAAATGTGCTTTGCTGAAATTTGACCTAGCCTTAGTTCTTTCCTTCTTTTGCTGTTTGGATAGTCTAAAACAAAAATCTACTAAGTGTCCATCTCTACCACAATGAGTGCAAGTGTACTTGACATGATGTTTAGCTTTAACAGTAAAAGCACATTTTGCATTCATCATAGTAGAAGATAAAAAACCAGCAGATTGAAAAGCAATTTTCTTAGGCTCATTAGATAACTCAATTTTGCAAGGAGCCTGAACAACGATCACGAGGTTTAGTTTCATATGTGGCATAAGGATCAAAACCTAAACCTCTCTTGTTTGTGCTAACCTTAGATTGATCCAAAATCATGTTCAACTTCTTCTTGCCATTAGTGAAACGTTCCAAAGAATTTTGCAAGTAATCAACTTTCTTAGCAAGAGTTAAACAATTATTGCAGGGAACATCTACTTTTCCTTTTTGCTTGCGACAAGTTGAGCATGAGAGAATTTCATGTGAAAGCAAATTATCGATTAATTGAGAAACCCTAGCATTTGCATCTTTCAATTTTAATTCAAGAGTTGAGCATTTAGAACAAGAAGTTGAACTATGCAAATCATCGATTGGAACAGCTAGCATGTACAACATGTTTCTCATTTTCTCATTTAGATGCAACAAAAGAGCATGTTCTTTCCTAAGCAAGGTGAGCTCATTGTAAATTAAGTCACATGATTTGCAAGTATCATCACTAGGAATCAAAGTCTTAAGTCTAGCAATTTCAGCATTCAATGATTCAATAATGAAATCATGTTTCTTAATTTTCTTATCACGTTTGTCAAGCAATTTTCCAAGACGAGCAACAAAGAATAGCTAAATCATCATAAGAGGATCTACCTCATTGAAATCGCTGTCGTGGTCGTCCTCGGTGAAGCTATCCTTGCTGCTTGCCATGAGACATAATCCTATCAAATCATGCTTGCTTGGAGTTGCATCATCTTCGCTGCTCTCCGAGTCCACATCGCTCAAATTGACTTGTTCAAGAGCGGAAAGAACTCGGTGAACCACCTTGCGGTTGATGAAGCTCTTCTTCTTTCTATCATTTGACGAGAACCTTTTCTTCTCATTCCTTCTGTCGTTGTCCTTCTCCTCCTTTGATGTTTTCCTGCAAGCTTAGGACAATTTGTGCGAATATGGTTGAGGTCACCACACTCATAGCATCTTGGAGGACCACCTCTCTTTCTCATTCTCACATTCTGCAAAGCTTTGTTAAAGCGAAAAGAGAGTAGTGCCAGATCTTCTTCAGGAAACTCTTCAAGTTGCTCATCTGTTAAAGAAGACATGGAAGACAAGGCAAAGCTAGAAGAAGAATTTGCATTTGACATGTTAGGGTTAGAGATCAAAGCAATTGATTTAATGTTACCCTTCTGGCAAGAACATCCAACTCATGAGTTTTCAACTTAGAGTAAAGAACATCTAATGTGAGTGTGCTCATGGTAGTAGATTCTTGTATAGATGTTACTTTCATCTCCCACACTGACATGTCCAAAGCACTAAGCAATTGTCGAGCATTTTCAGCATCAGTGTAGCTAACTCCAACGACACGTAGATTGCTAAGGATTTTATTGAAACGTGCAAAGAAGTCATCTACAGATTCACTAGGTTTCATCTCAAAGCATGTATTCTTTTTTTTGTAAATATCTTGGCGAACCTCTTTGACAGTGTTAGAACCCTCATGGTAATCACAAAGAGATTTCCATACCTCATATCTTGGATCGAAGATGAACCACACGATCAAAGTCGCTGCGTCCTAAGCCTTGGATGATCAAGTTGCGCGCCTTGCTATTTGCTTCAACATGTGTGCGATTGGTGTCGTTGACGTTGTCGTTTGCAGGGACTTCATATGGCTTGTAGACCTTCTCCCAAATTATGAAGCCCTGTGCTTGGATGAACGCCTCCATCTTGGCCTTCCAAAACTGAAAATCAACACCATCGAACACACATGGTTTTGTCGAATAACGATCCATTGATCTAATCACCGGTTAAGATAGATTAGAGAAACCTTGCTCTGATACCACTTGTAGGATCGAAGAATACGAATATACCAATCAGAGGGGGGGGTGAATGATTGTGCGGAAGCTAAAACCAAATTCTTAATCTATTAAAAGTTCACCCCAAAACAGAACCAAATAATTGCTTCGTTTTCGACAAAAACAGAAAGACAGAGGTTTAGTAAAACGCGAATTCCCGGAGATCCAACTGTAGGATCGATCTGAAATTTGGACACAAAAAAACTAGATTCCAGTACGAACCGAACCCAAAAAGAATCAGCTCGATCGGACTTACGGATCAAAAGTTATAAGCTTCGCAAGCTTGCTGTTTCAGAACTTGACGAGAATCAATCTAATCAAAACTTCAAGATTAAACAAGATCTTCAAAAGATTAATCAACTAGTCTTTGAGAAACTCTAAATCAATACCCTAGAACGGTTTTTGATGGATCAAATCAAGATGAAACTCAACGATCAAAAACCAATCTAGATTTAGAACAAGCATGCAAACAAGAATCAAAACAGAAAACAACGTAGCGGCGTGGTTCTTGTAGCATAAAAATCTTGGAAGAATTGATCTTTATTTCTTGTCTAAAATACTCTCATCAAAAGAGTACAAACCCTAAAACCAAGCTCAAGGCTTGATGCGCTCAGCTCTACTTGGTGCCTTTTAACAGGGGACCCCCCACCTATTTAAAGCACCAACCCACAAGGAGTTCTGAATACGATTCCTATTCCCTAGAAGGAATCCGTATCCAACACAACTCTACTTGGCCCAACCTGGCCGAGTACAACTCTTGCACGCGTATGGCAACCCTGCCATACTCACGTGACTAACACTTTGCACGCGTATGGCCACCTGCCATACTCACGTGACTAACACTTTGCACGCGAATGACCTCCTGCCATTCTCACGTGACTAACCATTCTTCATGTGCACCATTCTCTTAGCCCGAACGTCCCGCATGACATCCTTGACCACCAAGACCTCAGTTCCTCCTGAACCTAGTCCCGAACCTCAGTTCCTCCATGAACCTAGTTCCGGTCCCGTCATCGACCACATTCGTCTTCGAGCAATACCGCACATGAACAAACCACAAAACAAATCCGAGCACAAGTCCACGACTTGACTCAATGTCAATCCATGCAACTACTCACATGAGCATTGCATAAAGTCCACTTCAAAAGAAGCATCATGAAATCATCACAAATTTCATAATCTCAAATTCAAATTATTTCAATTCTGCTCAAAACCCTAATTCAAGAAAAAGCATTCACGACGGACAAACAAAACCGATCGGCGCAAATGCCAAATGAAACCCTAGAAAATAGCTTCACAACGGACCAACAAAGTCTGTCCGTTGTACAAGGGAAACTCTCGGTTCCAAAAGAAAACATTCGGCCAAAACATGTTTCTGACGGACAACCAAAATCGATCCGTCGTACATGCAAAAGTCTCGGTTCAAAACGCTTTCAAATTCATGTTCACGACGGACAAAAATCTTGTCCGCCGTATAAGCGTGCCACGCTCGGTTTCAAAAACAACATGGTCCGAGCGAAACCTAAAGCAAAAATGCATTCACGACTGACCAAAGAAGTTTGTCCGCCGTACATGCAAAACTTACTGGTTTCTTGGAAGATTGAGTTCGACTCATGAGCTCAAAAACACGTTCACGACAGACCCAAAAACTTTGTCCGTCGTACATGGGAGACTTACTGTTTCTTGAGATCTTGGTCTGGCGCAAAAGCGAAACTTACTGCTTCTTGTCAAATTGTCAAGCACATGCACCAGCACATTTGCAAATTCAATTCTAAGCCAATTTTTCAGCACATGATTTCACAAGAACCTACATCCTACTTGGGATCCCCTCAACGTCTCGCTAGCTCTTTGGATCCTGAAGATACGGGATCGCCGGAATACCATCTTTTGGATGAATTTCCCCCAGGCTTCCTTAGAGATATTTGAGTTGCCTTCGTCAAATTAGTCGTAACCCCTATGTAGGGGAGAACTATCTTAATTCGAAGTTATGTAATAGACTCTGTCGTGTAACTTAGACTATGTCCTTTTGTTATCGTCTCGGAACTTTGTTGTTGCTCATGGATGTTGTTGAAGTTTATGAACTTCCTTCATTTGATGCTTTGTGCTTGTGTTGTGTGTTTTCCTTGTTGCATTCATGTAGATTGCTATAAGTGTATCTTGCTATTCGGAATTGCAATTTCCATGTTGTTGTTGCTCTCTTGTTTCTTGTTGCTAACTTGGGGTTGGCAACAGGATGGCAGGAGCTACCACTCGATCGCAAACTCGGCAAGAAGGGCGAGGCCACACACCTCGGGCTCCCAAGCAGCTGAGGAGCATGCTCAGGGGGTTGCTCATGACAACCCGGAGTCATCTCACCGTCAAAATCAGCACCATCCTCGTGCGGAGGCGGAACTTCCACCACCTCCTACCACGGCTCAAGTGCTTGCCATGATTGAGCAGAATCGGCAAGATCAGACTTTGATCTTGCAGCAGATTGCTCGCAATACCGCCGTTGCCCCGGGCCCTGTCTGAGGTGCCGGTGGGGGAGGACATCATGCCGCAGGAGGACTCGGCGAGTTCCTTCGCACGCAACCACCGTTATTCTCCCGTGCCGAGGATCCACTCGAAGCGGATGACTGGCTTCGGACCATTGAGCGCAAGCTTACCATTGCTCAGTGTCCAGATCATGAGAAGGTCCTTTATGCTTCCCATCAGCTTGATGGAGCAGCGTGCGCATGGTGGGACAGCTTCACCGCCATGCAACCTGCTGATCATGTTATCACGTGGGTGGAGTTTCGCGCAGCCTTCCGTGAGGCTCATGTCCCCACGGGTGTTATGGCCATCAAGAAGCGCGAATTCCTCTCGTTGAAGCAAAGTGGCAAATCCGTCATGGAGTATCTTCACGAGTTCAATTACTTGGCTCGTTATGCTCCTGATGACACCTCTACAGACGAGCGCAAACAAGAGCGCTTCATGGAGGGACTTTCCCAGGAATTGCAGCTGGAGCTCGTTGCACATGAATTCCGCAATTTCCAACACTTGGTCAATAAGGCCATAGTGGTGGACGAGAAGCGGGGAAGGCTGGAAGAGTCACGCAAGCGCAAGCGAGCGGCTCAGATTTTGGCTAGCAACAGCTCGCAACCGCCACGCGCCACTCATCCCCCGCCTTCCAATTATCAAGCTCCGACACCCCCAAGACCTCCGGTACCTGTTGCGCGTCCACCGCAGCAGAATTTTCCGCCGAATGCCGGTGGGAGTCAGCGAGGAGGTAACACTCAAGGTCGCCCAGTTCTAGTGTGCTACCAGTGCAAGAAGCCGGGACACTTTGCGCGCCAATGTCCGCAAAGGAACCCAGCGACGGCAGGGACTCGAATGCCGAATGTAGCAGGAGCCGCACCACCGCCACCGCCACGACCAGCTCCACCGAGAGTCGCACCGGCACAACCACACGGTCGCATCAACCACGTCACCGCCGAAGAAGCTCAGGATGCGCCAGATGTGGTGTTGGGTACGCTTTTTGTCAACTCCTACCCAGCTACTTCATTATTTGATTCCGGAGCATCGCACTCATTTATCCGAGAGGGGTTTGCTACTCATAATGGGTTTTCTATCCAACCATTGCATCCGCCTCTTCTCATTAGAACGCCAGGATCGGAGTTGAGAACAAATCAAATTTGTCGGGGAATTAGCATTGAAGTCAATGGGGTAGAATTTCTGGCTGACTTGATCGTGATCGAGACGAAGGGAATTGAAGTTATTCTTGGATGGATTGGTTGTCCAAGCATCGAGGATACATCGATTGTGCACAAAAATCCATCTCCTCACAAGTGCAAGCGGAGCAAGTTGTCCTTACATCTAGTTTTGATTCTACTCATCTCTATGCCTTGAGGATGTGCCACTTCTCTGGATTAGTGATGTGCCAGTGGTACGTGACTACCCGGATATCTTTCCAGAAGAATTACCGGGGATGCCGCCAGACCGGGAGGTTGAATTCGTCATTGAATTGCTGCCCGGAACAGCCCCGATATCCAAGCGTCCATACCGGATGCCTCCAAATGAGTTGATTGAATTGAAGAAACAACTCGTGGAGCAGCAAGAGAAGGGCTTCATTCAACCGAGCTCCTCACCCTGAGGATGCCGGTCTTGTTTGTGAAGAAGAAGGACAACGATTTGCGGATGTGTGTTGATTACCGTCCGTTGAATGAAGTAACGGTCAAGAACAAGTATCCGCTTCCACGGATTGATGATTTGTTCGATCAAATGACCGGAGCCCGTGTATTCTCCAAAATTGATTTGAGGTCGGGCTATCATCAAATCAAAATCAGGGTGGGAGACATTCCAAAGACGGCATTCTCCACTCGTTATGGCCTATACGAGTATACCGTCATGTCTTTCGGATTAACCAATGCACCGGCCTACTTCATGAGTCTAATGAATTCAGTTTTCATGGAGTACCTTGACAAATTTGTTATCATCTTCATTGACGACATTCTCATCTACTCCATGTCTGAAGAAGAACATGAAGTGCACCTTCAGTTGTTGGAAAAAGCTGAGAACACCGACTTTATGCAAAATTCAGTAAATGTGAATTTTGGATAAAAGAGGTTACCTTCTTAGGCCATGTGCTATCAGAAGGCGGTGTTGCAGTTGATCCAAGCAAAGTGCAATCAGTACTTAATTGGGGACAACCCAAGACTGTCACAGAAATTCGGAGTTTTCTCGGACTTGCGGGTTACTACCGTCGGTTCGTGGAGAACTTCTCCAAGATTGCAAAACCACTGACCGAACTTTTGAAGAAGGAGAAGAAATTTTCGTGGTCAGCAGAGTGTGAAGCGAGCTTCCAATTGCTGAAGGTTCGCTTAACTACTGCACCAGTCTTAGTACTGCCGAATATTCACAAGGCCTTCGACATATATTGCGATGCATCACGCCTCGTACTCGGTTGTGTACTTATGCAAGGAGGCTGAGTGGTGGCATATGCATCCAGGCAATTGAGGCCACATGAGATGAATTATCCAACCCATGACTTAGAGCTAGCAGCTGTGGTGCATGCTCTAAAAATTTGGCGACATTACCTCATCGGTAATCGTTGCGAAATCTACACCGATCACAAGAGCCTGAAATACATCTTCACTCAAGCCGATCTGAACTTGCGACAAAGAAGGTGGCTCGAATTGATCAAAGACTACGATATGGGACTCCATTATCATCCTGGAAAAGCCAATGTCGTTGCCGATGCCTTGAGCCGAAAATCACAATGCAATTGTATTTCGTGAACCGAATCGAAGCGATTTGCGCTGAATTCAAGACTCGGATTAGAAGTGGTCAATCAGGGATTCCTTGCTGCCCTTGAGATTAAATCTGACCTCTTGGATCAGATCAAAGCAGCCCAAAAGAAAGACAAGGGCATAACACTTATCCGAGCCAACATCGAGCAAGGCAAAGCTAATTGCTTTAATGAAGACCCCCAAGGTGTCTTGTGGTTTGGCACCCGTTTGGTAGTGCCGAATTGTAAGGAGTTGAAGCAATCCATTCTTAATGAAGCTCATAACTCCTCATTCTCTATTCATCCCGGGAGTACAAAGATGTATCAAGATCTTAAGCCGAGACTTTGGTGGACCCGGATGAAGCGAGAAATTGCCCGGTATGTTGCCGAGTGCGACATATGCCGAAGGGTGAAAGCTGACTATTTACGTTCAGCAGGCACACTCCAGCCACTACCGATTCCCTTGTGGAAATGGGAGGAGATCGGCATGGATTTCATCACCGGATTGCCCAGGACGCAAAAGGGTTTCTACTCTATTTGGGTAATCATTGACCGGTTGACAAAAACTGCTCATTTTCTTCCCGTCAAGGTTACCGATACGGTAAGCAAGTTGGCAGAGCTATACCTCTCTCGAATTGTATCTCTGCATGGTGTTCCCAAAAGAATTGTATCAGATAGAGGTACCCGGTTACCTCGCATTTCCGGCAATGTCTTCACAAAGCCATGGGAACTCAACTTTCCTTCAAGACCGCCTATCATCCCCAAACTCATGGACAAGCGGAGAGAGTGAACCAAATCCTCGAGGATATCTTTGAGGGCTTGTGCTCTTACATACGGCAAGGATTGGGAGAAGTGCTTGCCATTCGCGGAGTTTTCCTACAACAATAGCTATCAAACTAGTCTTCAAATGTCGCCATTTGAAGCTCTTTATGGAAGGTCTTGTAGGACTCCACTCAATTGGTCTGAATCTGGAGAAAGACCCATCTTTGGCCCAGACTTGGTCACCAAGGCTAAGAGCGAGTCCTCAGAGGATCAAGCATACGAATATAGCATCGAGGGGGGGTGAATGATTGTGCGGAAGCTAAAACCAAATTCTTGACCTATTAAAAGTTCACCCCAAAACAGAACCAAATAATTGCCTCGTTTTCGACAAAAACAGAATGACAGAGGTTTGGTAAAACGAGAATTCCCAGAGATCCAACCGTCGAAACGATCTGAAATTTGGACACAAGAAACTAGATTCCAAATACGAATCGAACTCCAAAAGAATCAGCTCGATCGACTTACGGATCAAAAAGTTATGAGCTCTGCAAGCTTGCTGATCCAGAACTTGACGAGAATCAATCTAATCAAAACTTCAAGATTAAACAAGAACGATAAAAGATTGATCAACTAGACTTTGAGAAACACTAGATCAATACCTAGAGAGGTTTTTGATGGATCAAATCAAGATAAAACTTGAAGAACAAAACCAATCTAGAACTAGAACAAGCATGCAAACAAGAACCAAAAACAGTAAAAACATCAGAGCGACGTGGACATCAGAGCACGCAAAAATCTTGGAAGAATTTATCTTTATTTCTTGTCTAAAATACTCTCATCAAAAGAGTACAAACTCCTAAAACCAAGCTCAAAGCTTGATGCGCTAACTCTACTTGGTTGGATACTCCTCAACAGAGACAACTCCCTCCTATTTAAAGGACTAACTCACATAAGGAGTTCTCAATACAATTCCTATTCCCTAGAAGGAATCAGATTCAACACAACTCTATTTGACTCAACCTGGCCGTAGCATAACTCTTGCACGCGTATGGCAACCCTACCATACTCACGCGACTAACACTTTGCACGCCGTATGGCCACCTCGCCATACTCACGTGACTAACACTTTGCACGCGAATGACCTCCTCGCCATTCTCACGTGATTCAACCATTCTTCATGTGCACCATTCTCTTAGCCCGAACGCCCCGCATGACATCCTTGACCTACCAAGACCTCGCTCTCCCTGAACCTAGTCCCCAACCTCAGTTCTTCCATGAACCTAGTTCCGGTCCCGTCATCGACTACATTCGCTCTTCGAGCAATACCTCGACATGAACAAACCACAAAATACTCCGAGCACAAGTCCACGACTTGACTCACATTAATCCATGCAACTACTCACATGAGCATTGCATAAAGTCCACTTCAAAAGAAGTATCATGAAATTATCACAAATTTCATAATCTCAAAATCAAATTCAAATTTCAATCTCAAAATCGCTTCAAAACCTGATTCACGATGGACCAAAAATTTGGTCCGCGACATATGTAAAACTTTATCTGTTTTTCAATAACTTGGTTTGGCACAACAACCTTCAAAACACATTTACGGCTGCATCAAAAAAGTTGGTCTCATGTACATGGGAAAACGAGGTTGTCAAAGCATATGTTTACAAAGGACCAAGAAAGTTGGTCCGCTGTACATGGGAGAATGAGGTTGTCAAAGCATGTTTACAAAGGACCAAGAAAGTTGGTCCGCTGTACATGGGAGAATGAGGTTGTCAAAGCATGTTTACAAAGGACCAAGAAAGTTGGTCCGCTGTACATGGGAGAATGAGGTTGTCAGCATAGTTTACAAAGGACCAAGAAAGTTGGTCCGCTGTACATGGGAGAATGAGGTTGTCAAAGCATGTTTACAAAGGACCAAGAAAGTTGGTCCGCTGTACATGGGAGAATGAGGTTGTCAAAGCATGTTTACAAAGGACCAAGAAAGTTGGTCCGCTGTACATGGGAGAATTAGGTTGTCAAAAGCATGTTTACAAAGGACCAAGAAAGTTGGTCCGCTGTACATGGAAACTTACTCGCTTTTCTTTAAGTTTGGTCCTGCGCCAAAGCGAACTTATCAAGCTTCTTGTCAAATTGTCAAACACATGCACAAGCACATTTTGCAAATCCAATTCTAAGTTAATTTTTCACTAAAGCCAATTTTTCAAAGACATGATTTCACAATCTCCTTTGATGAAAAACATTGGCAACACTACTTAGAATTGAACATTTGGCATTCACTTTACAAAAGATTTTGAAATCCAAAGGATCAAAGACCAAAGTAAGAAAACACACTCTTTTACCAAAAGCAAAACAAAATCTCCCCCTGAGAATGAAAAAATGTGTGAATGTGCAATGCGCCCAAAAATTCCAAAATTCTCCAAACTTCTCCCAAAACCAAACTTCTCCCAAAATTCTCAAATTTCCAAACACAACTCCCCCTTTTTCTTCTCCCCCTTTTTCATTAAACTTTTCAACAATTCCCAATTTTCTCCCCCTTTGACAATGGATTCATCAAGAGTACAAAAGAGAGAACATGATTTCACAAGGAGAAACAAATGAGTGCCAAGATAGAAGAGGATGAGCTCATTTGATCATATAACCTTATATATCACATAATATGCAAAATACATGATATTAATGTGATTTTTAACAAGTTAGGGAATGACATGTATCTCAACCTCAATTCTCACAACTATAGCCAAGTACGGCAAGATCTCAAGAAAAGAACAAAAGCTCAAAAATTGAAGCAACTAACAACTCAAGTAGCAAGTGATTTCAACTCCAATCTAGTAGACCAATTTAATCTTTAAACAAGAATCGCATGTGGCATGCTTGAAGCATACTTCTTTTATTTCCTTGATTGGCATGCTTGAAGCATACATCTTGTTTTTTGAGGGAATGACATGCTTGAAGCATATATCTTATCTTTTAGGGAAAGCATTCCGAAGCTCATAACTTGAGGCTTTTGCTTTTAACAACCCTTTTATTGATTCCTTTTCTTTTCATTTTTCTTGAAAACATGCAAAAGTGATTAAAAAGTCTTATGAAAGAGTAAAGCTAAACAGATTTGCTTCATAGCCCAATTTTGTCAAGAAGATTCAATATCAAGTTTAGAAGAGTAAGATATCACAAGGTATTTAGCTATAGGCAATCGTACTCAAGGAATTTCGCAATGTCATTTTTAGTTCAAGTGAACAATTTAGATTATCATATATTAGCACAATTACACAATATATAAAGAAATATGATAAAGTGAGCTCATAAAGTGAAAGAACTTGGCAAAGAAACTCCTCAAAACAAACCCATTGATGAACAATCCCTAAGTTCTCCTAATAAAAGCAAAACGAAGAAGACAAAGGTTTTGTGAAAATGTCTCGCCAATTGATGTTCAAAGATTCACATGATGAAGCACAATGTTGCCTTTTTCAACATGATCTCTAAGAAAGTGAAATCGATGTCAATATGTTTTGTTCTTGAATGTTGCACAGGTTCTTAGCAATGCAAATTGCACTAGTGTTATCACACGTAAGAGGAACACTATCCAAAATAGCCCCATAATCTTTAAGTGTAGCTACTATCCAAAGAATTTGAGAACAACAACTAGCAGCAGCCTACATATTCGATTCAAAGAGCTTGATTGTGCAAACAGAAGATTGCTTTCTAGATGACCATGCAATGAGAGAATTTCCCAAGAAGTGACATGAACCAGAAGTGCTTTTCCTATCAATTCTACATCCTCCAAAATCAAAGCATCGTAAAAGATCTCAAACTAATGCATGAGGAAGGTAAAGCCAAATGCCAAAATCTTGAGTTCCATGAAGATACCTCAAAATCCTTTGACAAATTTGTCGATGTGAAGCACGTGGGGAAGCTTGAAAACGAGCACACAAGCATACAAAGAAATTGTATATCCGGCCTTGATGCGTTGAGGTACAAAAGTGAACCTATCATGCTTCTATATTCCTTTTGATCAACCTGGCCACCATCTTCATCCTGATCAAGTGTGCAATTGCTTTCCATAGGTGTCAAGTGATTGGTTTGTCGCTTTCCATCCCAAATCTATGCAACAAGTCTTTGTGTATTTGCTTTGATGTACAAAGGTACCATCCTTTGTTTGCTTGATTTGAAATCCCAAAAAGTATGTCAACTCACCCATCATACTCATCTCAAACTCCTTCTCATTGTTTCTCGAAAACTCGACACTAAAACATGAGAGGAACCACCAAAGATAATATCATCAACATAAACCGAACGAATAATTGATCATTGCCTTGCTTGAGTAAAAAGAGAGTTTTGTCAACCTTTCCCATTGAAAACCCCTTTCAAGCAAAAGGTTTTTAGCCTATCATACCATGCTCTAGGGGCTTGTTTCAAACCATACAAAGCTTTTGATAGTTTGAACACATGATTTGGAAACTTTGGATTTTCAAAACCAGGTGGTTGCTTGACATAAACCTCCTCATTTATGTAGCCATTAAGAAAAGCACTTTTCACATCCATTTGATACAATTTGAAACCTTTGGATGCAGCAAAAGCTAAAAGGATTCTAATGGCTTCAATTTAGCAATGAGAGCAAAGGTTTCATCAAAATCTAAGCCTTCAATTTGAGTGTAACCTTGAGCAACCAATCTAGCCTTGTTTCTAACAACAACACCATCCTCACTTTGTTTATTTTTGAAACCCATCTAGTCTCCAATAACATTAAAATTAGGAGGAGGTGAGACAAGTTTCCAAACTTTATTTCGCTCAAAATTTTCTAATTTTCATGCATGGCATTGATCCAAGATTCGCCGATAATGCATGAGATATATCTTTGGGTCTCAAAAGAAGCAACTAAAGGTAATGAGCATGAGTGTCGAATGAATAAACCTCGATCGAAAGCGACTCTTCTCATTTAGGTCTCCAATCATTTGTTCAGATGGATGCATTTTTTTGAATGTGCAAGGGAGCATTGGCTTTTGAGACTTCCTCCTTCTCCTTCTTCATTTTCAAAGATGTACAGATGATGTTGTAGCTTGAGGATGGTTAGTCAGAGGTGATGTAGTAGTAGGTGCCAAGGGTGCTACAAATTTTGTTGTGCATTAGGAAGAGTCAAGACATCATCTTCAACATCATCATTATCTTCAAAGATTTTCTCCTCGAATGTATGCGCCAGACCTGCATCACTTGGACTAGTACCTGGACTAGACTCATCAAAAGTAACCTCACAAGTTTCCACAATTTTGTTAGTTTCCAAAACAAGCACACGACAGCCACGAGTATGAGCAGGATATCCAAGAAAATGCCATAAGTTGATCTAGCTTCAAATTTATCAAGATTTGATTTCAAGACAAAACATTTGCATCCAAAACTGGAAGTGAGAAACAGAAGGTCTATGTCCAAACCGAAGCTCATATGGAGTCTTACCCTAATTTTGATCTCAAAAACACACTCGCTTGAAACATAACATGCAGCTTGAAATCGCTTCAGCCCAAAAAGTTCCTAGGAGTGTGATGTTCATCTAACATGGTTCTAGCCATCTCAACCAATGTTCTGCTTTTCCTTTCAACTATACCATTCTCGTTGAGGCACTCTAGGTGATGAAAATTGATGATCAATTCCTTTTCAAGACAAAAGTGATTAAAAGAAGTATTTTTGAATTCAGCCCATTATCACTTCTAATAGCTTTGAGAGCTCCTGGATGATCAATAGAAAGCCTAAGAACAAGACTTCTAAAATGACTAAAAGCCTCATCCTTAGATGCCATAAAGTATACCCAAGAGTATCTAGAAAATCATCAACAATCACAAGCACATACCATTTGCCTCCAAAGGATTGAACTCGAGATGGTCCAATCAGACAAGATGTAGAAGCTGTCCTGAGCATTTGTCATCACCATAGTAAGAGGTGGATGTGAACCTGCAATCATCTTACCATGTCTACAAGAGGAACATACTAAATTGCTATCACCCTTAAGCTTAGGCAAGCCACTTATGAGATCTAAATCGCTTACACGAGTAAGATGATCAAAACCAACATGACCAAGTCTACGATGCCAAAAGAATAAATCTTTAGAAACATTGGCAATTAGACACCTATGTTTAGAAGAAGGTGATGCATCAAAATCAGCTTTAAAACTCTTCCAAAACGAAATCTTGAACACAAGATCACCCAAGCATCTAGCACTTTGCATTCATTTTTCTTAAAGCTTATCTCAAGATCTTCATCAAGCATTTGTGAGACAGTAAAGCAAGTTATATTTCAAGTTTTCAACAAGAGCCACATCCTTGAACATAAACTTGTCACTTACCTTTATCACTTTGCCACAACAGAAGAGGAAGAAGCATCTCCAAAAGTAACACTTTCAAAGACGAGATGCACGAGTGGAGGAGAACCAATTCTTTTACTGCACATGTGGCGTGAGCATCCTAATCCACTAGCCATATGTTCTCCTTCCTCGCGAGAGGCCTACATAGCAACAAAACATGTCGAGGTCTCAAGATCAAGTTAGGAATGAGATTTTTGGGAATCCAAGATCGAGACACACGACGCACAACAGAGGGCACAACACGATAATTTTTATGTACAAAATCAAATTTATCTTTTCCCATGTTTCTAGGAACAGAAGGTGTTTTCATCACTCTAGGCGATAAGGAGTAAAATGTGCTTTGCTGAAATTTGACCTAGCCTCATTTCTTTCCTTCTTTTGTTGTTTGGCTAGTCTAAAGCAATAATCTACTAAGTGTCCATCTCTACCTACAATGAGTGCAAGTGTACTTGACATGATGTTTAGCTTTAACAAGAAAGGCACTTTTTTGCTTTCATCATAGTAGAGGATAAAAACCAAAGCAGATTGAAAAGCAATTTTCTTAGGCTCATTAGATAACTCAATTTTGCAAGGAGCCTGAACAATGCTAAGTAGGTTTAGTTTCGTATGTGGCATAAGGATCAAAACCTAAACTCTCTTGTTTGTGCTAACCTTAGATTGATCCAAGATCATGTTCAACTTTTTCTGCCATTAGTGAATCGCTCCAAAGAGTTTTGGCAGGTAATCAACTTTCTTAGCAAGAATTAAACAATTATTGCAGGAACATCTACTTTTCCTTTTTGTTTATGCATAAGTTGAGCATGAGAGAATTTCATGTGAAAGCAAATTATCGCTAATTGAGAAACCCTAGCATTTGCATCTTTCAATTTTAATTCAAGAGTTGAGCATTTAGAACAAGAAGTTGAACTATGCAAATCATCGTTGAACAAATAGCATGTACAATATGTTTCTATTTTTCTCATTTAGATGCAACAAAAGAGCATGTTCTTTCCTAAGCAAGGTGAGCTCATTGTAAATTAAGTCACATGATTTGCAAGTATCATCACTAGGAATCAAAGTCTTAAGTCTAGCAATTTCAGCATTCAATGATTCAATAATGAAATCATGTTTCTTAATTTTCTTATCACGCTTGTCAAGCAATTTTCCAAGACGAGCAACAAAGCAATAGCTAATTCATCATAAGAGGGATCTACCTCATTGAAGTCAGCCGCCGTGGTCGCCCCTAAGGAAGCTATCCTTGCCGCTTGCCATGAGACATAATCCTATCAAATCATGCTTGCTTGAGTTGCATCATCTTCGCCGCTCTCCGAGTCCACATCGCTTCAAATTGACTTGTTCAAGAGCCGGAAAGAACTCGTGAACCACCTTGCGTTGATGAAGCTCTTTCTTCTTCCTATCATTTGACGAGAACCTTTTCTTCTCATTCCTTCTCGCTGTCCTTCTCCTCCTTTGATGTTTTTCCCGCAAGCTTAGGACAATTTGTGCGAATATGGCTGAGGTCACCACACTCATAGCATCTTGAGGACCACTCTCTTCTCATTCTCACATTCTCGCAAAGCTTTGTTAAAGCGAGAAGAGAGTAGTGCCAGATCTTCTTCAGAAACTCTTCAAGTTGCTCATCCGTTAAAGAAGACATGGAAGACAAGGCAAAAGCTAGAAGAAGAATTTGCATTTGACATGTTAGGGTTAGAGATCAAAGCAATTGATTTAATGTTACCCTTCCTGGCAAGAACATCCAACTCATGAGTTTTCAACTTAGAGTAAAGAACATCTAATGTGAGTGTGCTCATGGTAGTAGATTCTGTATAGATGTTACTTTCATCTCCCCACACCGACATGTCCAAAGCACTAAGCAATTGTCGAAAGCATTTTCAAAGATCATAGAAGCACCTCCAACAAAGACGTAGATTGCTAAGAATTTTATTGAAACGCAAAGAAGTCATCTACAAGATTCACTAGGTTTCATCTCAAAACGCATGTATTCTTTTTTTTGTAAATATCTTGGCGAACCTCTTTGACAAGTGTTAGAACCCTCATGGTAATCACAAAGAGATTTACACTCATATGGATCGAAGATGAACCACACGATCAAAGTCAGCCTGGCCCTAAGCCTTGATGATCAAGTTGCGCTACTTTGCTATTTGCTTCAACATGTGTGCGACAGGTCGTTGACGTTGTCGCTTAGTGGACTTCATATGGCTTGTAGACCTTCTCCCAAATTGTGAAGCCCTCGTGCTTGGATGAACGCCCCATCTTGGCCTTCCAAAAACTGAAAATCAACACCATCGAACACACATGGTTTTGTCGAATAACGATCCATTGATCTAATCACCGTTAAGATAGATTAGAGAAACCTTGCTCGATACCACTTGTAGGATCAAGCATACGAATATAGCAATCAGAGGGGGTGAATGATTGTGCGGAAGCTAAACCAAATTCTTGACCTATTAAAAGTTCACCCCAAAACAGAACCTAAATAATTGCCTCGTTTTCGACAAAAACAGAATGACAGAGGTTTGGTAAAACGAGAATTCCCAGAGATCCAACCGTCGAAACGATCTGAAATTCTGGACACAAGAAACTAGATTCCAATACGAATCGAACCCAAAAGAATCAGCTCGATCGGACTTACGGATCAAAAGTTATGAGCTTCGCAAGCTTGCTGATCCAGAACTTGACGAGAATCAATCTAATCAAAACTTCAAGATTAAACAAGAACGCATAAAAAGATTGATCAACTAGACTTTGAGAAACACTAGATCAATACCCTAGAGAGGTTTTTGATGGATCAAATCAAGATAAAACTTGAAAACAAAACCAATCTAGAACTAGAACAAGCATGCAAACAAGAACCAAAACAGTAAAATATCAGAGCGACGTGGTTATCAGTAGCACGAAAATCTTGGAAGAATTTATCTTTATTTCTTGTCTAAAAATACTCTCATCAAAAGAGTACAAAACTCCTAAAACCAAGCTCAAAGCTTGATGCGCTTAACTCTACTTGGTTGGATACTCCCTCAACAGAGACAACCCTCCTATTTAAAGGACCAACTCATTAAGGAGTTCTCAATACAATTCCTATTCCTAGAAGGAATCAGATTCAACACAACTCTATTTGACTCCTAACCTGGCCGAGTACAACTCTTGCACGCTGTATGGCAACCCTACCATACTCACGTGACTAACACTTTGCACGCTGCAGATGGCCACCTCGCCATACTCACGTGATCGGATTAACACTTTGCACGCCGAATGACCTCCTCGCCATTCTCACGTGATCAACCATTCTTCATGTGCACCATTCTTCTTTAGCCCGAACGCCCCGCATGACATCCTTGACTACCAAGACTCGCCTCCTCGAATCCTAGTCCCGAACCCCGCTTCTTCCATGAACCTAGTTCCGGTCCCGCCATCGACTACATTCGCCTTCGAGCAATACCGCATTACATGAACAAACCACAAAAAATACTCCGAGCACAAGTCCACGACTTGACTCACATTAATCCATGCAACTACTCACATGAGCATTGCATAAAGTCCACTTCAAAGAAGTATCATGAAATTATCACAAATTTCATAATCTCAAAATCAAATTCAAATTTCAATCTCAAAATCGCCAAAACCCATTCACGATGGACCAAAAATTTGGTCCGCTGCACATGTAAAACTTAATCGCTTTTCAATAACTTATTCTGGCACAACAACCTTCAAAACACATTTACTTGCATGCACCAAAAAAGTTGGTCTCGTTGTACATGGGAAAACGAGGTTGTCAGCATGTTTACAAAGGACCAAGAAAGTTGGTCCGCTGTACATGGGAGAATGAGGTTGTCAAAGCATGTTTACAAAGGACCAAGAAAGTTGGTCCGCTGTGTATGGGAGAATGAGGTTGTCAAAAGCATGTTTACAAAGGACCAAGAAAGTTGGTCCGCTGTACATGGGAGAATGAGGTTGTCAAAAGCATGTTTACAAAGGACCAAGAAAGTTGGTCCGCTGTACATGGGAGAATGAGGTTGTCAAAAGCATGTTTACAAAGGACCAAGAAAGTTGGTCCGCTTGTACATGGGAGAATGAGGTTGTCAAAGCATGTTTACAAAGGACCAAGAAAGTTGGTCCGCTTGTACATGGGAGAATTAGGTTGTCAGCATGTTTACAAAGGACCAAGAAAGTTGGTCCGCTGTACATGGGAAACTTATCGCTTTCTTTAAGTTTGTCCGGGCGCCAAAGCGAAACTTATCAAGCTTTCTTGTCAAATTGTCAAACACATGCACAAGCACATTTTGCAAATCCAATTCTAAGTTAATTTTTCAGTTCAAAGCCAATTTTTCAGCACATGATTTCACAAGTCCGGATAATCCGAGAACGATTGCGGACAGCGTAGTCTCGTCAAAAGAGCTATGCTGATCGTCGTCGTCGTGCATTAACCTTTGAAGTGGATGATCACGTATACCTCAAGGTTTCTCCAATGAAAGGTATTCGTCGTTTCCATGTTAAAGGAAAGCTAGCACCTCGCTACATCGGACCCTTCCGAATCGTAGCAAAGCGAGGAGCAGTGGCATATCAATTGGAACTTCCACCTTCCCTCTCCGAGGTACATGATGTCTTTCATGTCTCTCAATTGAAGAAATGCCTTCGTGTTCCAACCGAGGCTACGGAGTTGGACACTCTCGAATTGCAACCCGATTTGTCATAAAAAGAATATCCAGTTTGCATTATTGACGAACGAGAACGTGTCACTCGGAATCACACCATCAAATTCTTCAAAGTTCAGTGGAGTAACCATACTCCTGACAAGGCTACATGGGAGCACGAAGATCACCTTCGAGCCGAATATCCTCATCTTTTCACCGAGATGATTCAATCTCGAGGTCGAGATTCTCTTTAAGGGGGGTAGGTTTTGTGACAACCCAAATTTATTTTGGTTATTAAGTTGTGCATGGCATGTTCATATCATACATTTAGTGGTATCAATTATACTCATTTAGAACTCCATTAGTGCTAATGTGGTTTTATGCATGCATGAGTAGGAATTTATAATGTTCATGACAACTTAAAACTGCTACTTATTTATACCCATGTTCTACTCACCATTGTCAATGACTTGTGGACCCTACTTGTAAGTGAGAGAGTGGACTGCACATACCTACTTGTCATTTCTCACTTTACCCACCTCTACCCACTCTTCTTACCTCACTATGACATGTGGGACCAAGCCCCACATGTAAGGGGTGGAGTGGACCACTATATAAACCCCCTCACCTTGGTTTCTCCTCCCCCACACTCTCATTTTCTGCTCACCCCATTTCTGAAAATAGCAAGGAGAGCAAGCAAGAACACTCCTCCCTCACTTCCCCATTTCACCCCACACAATCCATCCAAAAACTGAGATTGAGCTTGTGCATGCAACACCATTGTGATCCTTAGATCAAGGGCTTCAAATCCATCCAAGTGGATTTTGAATGTGCCAAGTTTTGGGTGAGTTCTAATCCTTCCTTTACTCTCCCTTTTTCTGAAATTTTGTTATGTGGAGCTCATCCATCTTCCTTTCCATGAAAATCATCTCCCCGTAGATGATCGGGTCGTGCTTGTTGTGTTGCAAGCTTGAGGAGGAGGAGTTGATGCTACTACAAGCTCAAGAGGAGGAGGCATTGCTTCTACAAGCGAGGAGGAGTTAATACCGGGAAGAACACCGAAGATCACTTTCACAGCGTCATTCTTGATTTCTTCGTCAAACCACCCTTCCATCAAGTGCAAGAACATCCTTGTGGGGGTAAGATTCTACCCTACTCCATTTTCTTGAAGTATAGGAGCACAATGTGCAATAGCCATTCAAAGACTTGAACAAAAATCTTGTTGGACTATACATTTCGACACACATCGGAACTTCCGACCCCAAATCGGAACATCCGATGTGGCTAAAACCCCAGAAAACTCGTCAATCCTAACCCTGTCTACGCTGGAAATTTACACATATCGGAACATCTGATGTTCACATCGGAACTTCCGAAGTTTCCAGAGAAGCACCTTTCGTGTACTCCAACGAGAAAATTTTTCTAAGTCTGGATCGGAACTTTCGATGTTGGATCGGAACTTCCGATGTGTCCAGAGAAGCACCTTGTGAATTCCAGCTGAAAATTTTCTAAGTTTGGATCGGAACATCCGATGTTACATCGGAACTTCCGACTGAACCAACTTCAAATGACCATAACTTTTGCATCGTAAGTCCAAATTGGGTGAAACCAATTCCTATGCTTTCATAGGGTTGTCCTCTATCATTTCCAATAGAAAAACAAGACTTGGGTTGCATATATCAAGATCTATCATAGGATCTTTAACAAGTGGTAGTATTGTTGACCCTCACCCAAACGATATTGTTTTAGTGATAACTTTTGACACACTAGTTACATGCCCGTGCGTTGCTACGAAAAACAAAATTGATAACGAAAAATATCATCTTTCATGTTAGTAGTGAATAACAAAGCCGCAAGAGCACACAGAAAACGATCATAAATCTTCTCAATCTCATTGTCAGAGAGATTCCAAGCATTGAACAATACCCACTGAATATCTGCATGCACAAGGGCACCTTCTATTTCTCCCGATTGCAAAAGTTTCTATGGTTTCTCCCGATTACAACATACTTAGAGATGATATTCTTGGTATACATCTCGGAAGATCTTAAAATAAACAGTTACATTGTAACACGACTTGAATATGATTTCAATCAAAACCTTGTCTATGATGTTAGTACTTCTCTGTAGACAATGTTTTTTGTGAGGTTTCCATTAGTATTTTTAGACTTTCGACCCTTATCCTTCTCCTTGTCAGCGACGGCAAGTATCTTGATATTGCTTCTAGCGGTGGCTCTAGATAGCGCAACATACAATTGCCCATGAGAGAAAACCGGTTCAGGGAGGTAGACACCGACATTCGAGATGGTCTGTCCTTGTGCCTTGTTGATTGTCATTGCGAAACTGAGCCTGATAGGGAACTGCTTCCTCTTGAATCTAAATGGAAACATCTCGTCATCAGAGGGACATAGAGGTATTCGAGGTAGAAACACCCTCTTCCCGGCGTGCTGGCCAAGCACAATCTCGGCATCTATAGTATTCTTTTGGAATGCCCGGACTACAAGTCTCGTCCCGTTGCATAGTCCATTTGCAGGGTCAATGTTCCGCAACAGTATCACGGGATAGTTAATCTTCAGCTTGAGTATATGCGGAGGTAGACCGTTAGGGGTCAAGGTGTTTAGGAATTCAGGAGGGTAGTAGCTATGGGGATCATCCTCTGCAGAATCGAAGCTATGGTACACCATCTCCTCACCACGAAACATGCCAATCATCTTCGTATTGATCCTATCAATGGACTCGTTCCGGGTCGACAGGATGGCTCGAGATGTGATATAGTTGGCATCCGATAGGTTATCATTCAGCATAGGAAATACACTTTGTATGAGTTTATCGATGTCTTTGCCATTTCCTGTAAATGGAATACAGATCTGCTCGGGAAGCCGCACGCAGCCATCCTCATTAGTCTCCTCGATACCATTCCCGATCCGCAATAGGAACTCTGCGTACTCAGGATCACCCTGGGCCCTCATGTTACGTACGAGCCTTAGCTGCCGCATGCAATCCCATAGGTATGACCTACGCAACGTCGCATCAATTATTTCTGGCCTCGTCCCCTTACGAACAACCGGTAGAACCTGCCGGAAGTCTCCACCAAACACGATCGTTTTCCCACCGAATGGCAGGTCACGTCGGCCCATGATGTCCCGCATGCTACTGTCCAGGGCCTCCATCGCCTGTCGCCTCGTCATGGAGGCTTCATCCCATATTATCAATGACGCCTGCTGAAGAAGCTTAGCGGTCCCACTTTGCTTTGTGAAGCTACATACCGCCCCATTTGTAACGTTGAGTGGGATCTTAAACCTCGAGTGCGCTGTCCTACCTCCAGGCATGATGGATGCGGCTACGCCTGACGTCGCGGTTGCTACTGCTATCTTGCCATCACCTCGGATCTTCGCGAGCAAAGCTTTATATAGGAATGTCTTTCCGGTGCCTCCCGGGCCATCTACGAAGAAGACTCCTCCATTGCCACTGTCAACCGCAGATAATATTTCGACGTACGCTGCCATTTGCTCAAGGTTGAGGGAGGACGATAGGGATATATGATCATCGTCGACCTGGATTGTGGACTCCTCGTATATCTCTCTGACATCTATATCGGCGTTGTCGTGAGACTCATCTATAACAGGAAGAGGAAATGATGTTATGTCCTTCCCCATCGATCGCAAGATATTTCGATGTCCAATAGCACCATCTGCTCAACCGTCTGTTGGCATGCATAGGAACGGCGGTAGTCATCTGACATTCCCTCGAGATGCCTTTCCCATAGCCCACACACGTCGTTTGGCTCGCAGAACACCAGTATAGTTGCAAATAGCCTCCTGAGCGATGATGGCATCTGGAATAGCTCAGCCTCACTAAGGCACTCCTCTAGGGTGTTGTCAGCCTCGATTAGTCCCCTATTCTCAGCGGCTTCACGGAAGAACGGGTAGACTACACCATTCACCGTCCTAAGTTCTTCAAATGAGGTGGCACCAGGTACGTGGTTTAGGAGAACCCTTAGATAGTAACGCTCCCCCTCGTTCGGACGAGCCGACACGGTCTGCCAACTTGTGTTCGTTCTACCCTCTTCGTCCACTGCTTCAGTCCTGGCTGCCAAATAAATGCCGCTGGAAAATACCTGTACAAGATCCCTCGAGCCTCCTCGCATGTTCGGTTCATGTTGAAATACTCTGTCAACATCGTCCTCTCGACGCCATGCTGGGCAACAACATCATGAAGATCTTGACCCGCGGCGAACGAGACCATGTGCATGTTCGGTAGATGTAGCTGCATTTGCAACACGGGTGGGGAAATCTTGCTAAGGTCGAAGCTGTAGATCCTCCATAGAGCTTCTGGTGGGGTAACCCACCTAGCGTCCCTAAACTGATTGATCTCATCAATATTTCCGTTGCTATCGGGTTCATTGAGAGCTACAGAAGCACGGTCGTGACCTTTGTAAATATACTTGAATAGGTATTTTACAGCTTTTATGCTTGAGCAAACCTCCACATTTATATGGCAGTTGTACTTCCTCAGAAGGTAAGGGTTGTATGGCACTACCCACCTATTGTCAAGCGTTCGCCCTCGAACCTTTGCATGGCGGCCATTATCCCTTCTCCTGTATAAGGGATACGCATCATTGCCTTGTGTTGTAGATGCATTGAAATGACGTGGGTAGTAGTTCTTGCATCTACCCTCCCGCATGCACACATTCTTCGGATTTAGGACTCCGCATGGGCCATGCATCATATGCTTAATGACCATCTCGTACAACTCTGGATACTTGTTCCTGTCTGGGAGCTCAGCGGAGATGAGACAATCAAACTGCTCCGGACAAGTGAGTTTGTACCCTCCCTTCATGATAAGAAGGAAGTGAACATGCGGAAGACCCCTCTTCTGGAACTCGATGACGTACACATAAGCAACTATTGTGCCAAGGATATGCCTCTTGAATAGTTGTTCCTTGATGCTCTCAAGCTTGGCTCTGAATACCCGAACGATGAGATCAGGTCGATCCTGTGGGGTCTGTCCAGGCTCTAGCTCTCGTATTATCTCTTCCCAGTTAGGGTTGCAAGTCATAGTTAAGAAGATGTCCGGCTTCTCGTAATTCTGCACCAAGGCCATAGCATCCAGGTACCTTCGTTGCATATCTCTATCACCCCCAATGAATGAAGCTGGGAGCACGATCCTTTTGCCCACAGCTTGCGCACGACTCTCTCCAGACTCTATGCTATCAACCAAGCCCTGATAAAGATCGGCTCGTATCTCCTTTTGGTGGTGCCTGATGTAGTCCAGCCTTGTACCCTCCACCTTGATGTACATGTCAACTACGTACTGCTGGAATAGGCGCTTGCCGTATAACAAGGCGTTGAATATCCCACGACGCATCTGGAATTTGTAGCAATAGTAGTCCCTTACAGTAACGCAAAGCCGGTTATTCGAATCTATGCAAAAGAGGGACATATAGTCAGATGATGTGTAAATAATATGGACATCAATAATGATGAGATTCAAGGTTAATAGCAATACTCACCTTGATCCTCGTAGTGACTATTGTTATTGTTATTTTCTGATGCCCGGATTACAGCTTCAACGGGCACACCATGCTTGGGGATTTGTGGATGCCATCCTAGTTCTCCTCTTGGGAAGAAGAGTGGATACGACAGGGGGTCGTAGCATCCATAGTGCGACTTTATACTGAACTTCTCATTGTTGTTGCCATATAGGATTACACTGCGATTGAATTCTCTGCGTCGCTCATTGCCCTCAACCCACACAGCGGCCACTTCTGACGTTACTGGCGTGTTGTACACTCGTTGATCCATCTGTAAGTCGGTGTTAAGTGATACACGATATTCCTGGAGGTTTTCGGCTTGGCCTAGGCTCCTAAAAGTTTGAGAGTAGGGGTTGTCCCGAAGGATGTTGACCAACCTCCTAACGACTTCCTGGTCGAGGCTAGGTGAGTAACGAAACCGGTGATTCAGACTGGGGTCGTCGTCATAGAAATAGAGTTCCAAATGATTTGGATCGGATTCGCTCGGGCCAAAGGAATGGACATTGTGGTAAATTTGTCCGTGGGCTCGAAATGTGTACACTCCAGATCTCATGTTAGTATAGTTCTCATCAAGACTCACGCCTAGGCTGGTGAAGGAGAAGTGACCGTTGAAGAATCTTATATTTTCGCGAAAATGCCTAGCATCAGCATCTGCACTCGACCAAAGCCTGAGGAGTTCGGGAATTGGCTCTGGATCTGATAGCCTGATTTTACCGTTGCGACAACAAAACCCATTCGTCTCATACTGAAACCTCTTTGCACCGCAATGCTTGCGATCTGGCTCGATCTTCTGCATATGTGTGCTATCTGAATGTTGCTATACACATGATCGTAGGGATCTTGGACATCCGAGGCCGCTGAAGAGTCCCTATCCTCCATTTCGTCATCATCTGGATGGATTTAAGTTGAGGAGATTATGATAGTTGTTGAATTCCATATAAAGAAGAGAGAAATGTCATCTAAACTACCTCCACCGGCGAACATGTAGTACTCATCATCCATATCCTCCTCTACGATTGTTTCTATACCACCTATCATTTTCCATGAGTACATGTTAATAACGGTTACATAGTTACAAAGGTAAATCTAGTTATAGATATTACCATTGTCTCAGAATGAATGACTGTGTTGAGGACCCTGCAATAGCGAAGCCATGCGATGATAGATTGGCCGCCAATGAAGCATCTGATTGTGGGCATTTCATTGCAATTGACTCAGAGCATGGGGTGTCTCTCCTACCCGCATAGATTGCATTACGTTCATGTAACGATGCTTGTCTATCATGTGGTGTAATTATTTGCCTGGCTGATCTTCTACGGGCGTTAATGTCATCCCTCTCCTCTCTTCTACATGCTCTTCGATGAGCATTTGACTCATGCCTTTCTTTAGGAGCCAAACTTTGCCTACGCGCTCTTCGACGGGCATTAATCTCTTCCTTTTGTTCATGTGTTAAACTTTGATGACGTGCTCTCTGTCGTTCTCGTCTCGCTAGCTTTTGCTCTGGTGTAAGAGCTGCATTCCAAGCATTTTGTCGTTGACGCCTTGATTGTATTTGCTCCTCTCTGAGGTTTGCATTGCTTGCAAACTGTCCACTATAACTTGGTACACTTTGTTGAGGTGTAATGTGAGCCACTACTTGATCAAAATTTAGTTGTGTTTGGACCTCTGTCATGGCAGCGGAACTTTCAGCAACATAACGGTAATTCATCCTACCTGAAGTGTACAACGCATATAATATAATGAGCTATTTTGAGTAGGAATGTTTGTGATTAGAACAGACATCATAGGGAAAAAGCAACTTGTACCATTTGAGCAATCGTCTTGTAACGATACACCCATTGTGAGGGTACTTTGAGGTGTAATTGTGTATAGCATAGGTGTTTGATTGTGATCATCTTCTTCGTCCGAAGACAAAAATATTTGACTTTGAATATTGTCTCCATCACGTATAAATAAGCTAGCAGATGCTTGCGGCAAAGGAGCAGTGCGAACTCTCTTTGGAGCATGATGTGCATCCATCACTGCCAAAATGATATTTCCAGAAATAATATCACACGCTGATTGCGATGTTCATCAAGAACATAAATCAAAGGTATCACACATGTTTATTAGTATATTAGTTTAATGATGTAGCATAGGACTATAAAGCAAATAATATAATAAGTAAGTTAAAATAGAAACCTTCTCTTCCTTTTCTTGTCCTTCTGTTCTTATCCGGCATGCTAGCAATTTCTTTCGTCATGTGTTAAAGCCTATAAAATAAATATATATACATACTCAGATGGTAGCACAAATATAATAATAGCACTAATTTGTCAACTCAATGACAAATAACACTCACATAACGAATTGCAGTCAATCAATGATACTCGGGTTAACATGTATATTTCTAGTGACAAGGTGAAGGTTTTTTAGATTTATTTTATTAACATTTATTTTTCTAGTGACAAGGTGAAGGTTTTGCAGTCATTTTTCACGTTTTTCCCATTTATTTTATTAACATTTTTCTTAATGTTCATACAAGAACCCATTATTCTTTTGTCTTTTTTCTCTCCCTCCCATGCCCTTATTTGGCCCAGCCGCACTTCGGCCCACCGGCCCGACTCACTCCCCTCCTCTAACCCTAAGCCTTACTCCCTCTCTGCCGACACACCTCATCTCACACGCCGCCGCCCTCTCCCTCATCTCAATATAGCAACCTTCTTTCCCTTTGAGAAGTATTTGGCTTGGATGATGCGACATAATTGTCAAAATCGTTTGTGATCTACAAAATGATTCAGAAGTAATGTTAGTTGTTTGAAGTTTAGGCCACCTCCTCGTAGGCGAGGGTATGGCTAGATCTTGTCCATTCGGTGACATAAATGAATTGCAGTCAATCAATGATACTCAGGTTAACATTTGCAAATTGGGTTCCATTCCTCCTATTTAATAGTGCGAAAAATAATAAGCATCACAATGAAACAGTGCAAGATACGAGCTATTCAAAAGTATCACACATGTAGTTGGGCTAGTTTGATGTGAATCATAGAAGCCAATTCACGGATGTTGTCATCGTTCACCAGCTTATATTAAAGTTAAATTAATTTAGAGAAAAGAAAAGAGAAAAACAAGAAAATAAAATCTAGAATCATTTTCCACTTATTGCTCAGCCATTTTCGTTTTCTTTTATCTTGGACCAGGTTGATATATATATTGTTATTATAATTGTTTGTGTATACATATATGTTTTTCTGTCCAAATGATTTTGGTAGTTAATATTTTATTAATATTTCCACTAATTTATATACACCTTGCACCAACATCATTTTATGTATTTATTTTTTCAATTGACAACCCAGGCCATTTTCTGGCCCAGCTTATCCTCGGCCCACCTGGCCCGACCACTCCCCCAAAACCTAACCCTAACCAAACCCTTGCCCCTCCCTGCCGCCGCCCTCTCCCTCGTCTCTTCCCCCCACCCTCTCTCTCTCTCTCTCTCTTTCTCTGATGTGGGAGAGGAAGCCTTATTCTCCCGACATCTCCCCCATCTCCCTCTCTGTCTCTGCCGACACCCCTCCATCTCACACGCCGCCGCCCTCTCCCTCATCTCCCTCTCTCTCTCACACGCCATGCCGCTCCCTCCCTGCTCTCCTGGCGCCGACGCCTCTCCTCTCCCGGCGCCTCCCCCTCCTGCTTCCCTTCCTCCCCCTCGCCATCGCCGCCACCCAGATCGGCGGTCCAAGTACTCCCTCCATCTCTCTCTTCCTCTCCGTCTCTCTCTTGATCTCTCGCATCGTCCTCCCTCGCACGCGTCTCCTCCGTTTCTTCCTCCCGAGTCCAACCCCTACCCGCTTCGCTAGATCTCGGCGGATTCGGGAGTAGCGGAGGAGGAGATGGCGGACGCGAAGATCAAGAGCCAGCAGCAGGCGGCGGCGGCGGCCACCGGCGTTTGGAAGACGGTCAAGCCCTTCGTCAACGGCGGCGCCTCTGGGATGCTCGCCACCTGCGTCATCCAGCCCATCAATATGGTCAAGGTACGGATACATGCCATCATGCGCTTGCTCCATCTCTCTCTTCCTCTCCATCTCTCTCTTCCTCCATCTCTCTCTTCCTCTCCATCTCTCTCTTGATCCCTATTTCTTTCTTCTTTTCTAGGTGGGCAGCGGCAAGGAGCTCGCCAACCCGCCGTCCGACGGAATCTCCAACCTCCGCTTCTCCAACCACAGCGACCACCTCCTCGTCTCCTCCTGGGACAAGGTCAGCGATGATGGAATAGTGCCTTGTCTATTTACTGGATCTGTGACTTGCTCGATTTAAATTGGTATGTTCTGGGCTTAAGCTAGGCTTGGAAGTAAATTGTGTATATGTAGTATTGTGTTCATATACTCATATCCTCTCCTCACCTTCTCCACAGGCCACGACCCTCGGCGGCTACTGCCATTTCCGTCCAAGCGCCGCCCAGATGCAGCGGATCTGGAGGTCCTTGGCGACTCCATCCTAAGGGCGCCGCCAACAGATATGCCGAACCTCACAACCCCCTTCGGCATGGGTACTCCCTGAAAGCTAAGTGTGCTTCCTACCCTCCTTCCTCCCTAACTACTGCTATGGCCCCTATGCTACTGAGAAGGATGGTATTTGTGTGTTCTATACGTATTAGTATTGTGTATATGTAGTATTGTGTTCATATACTGATTTCTGTTCACAGGACATATACTGATTTCTGTTGTATTAGTATTGTGTATATGTAGTATTTGTGTGTTCTATACATATGTATGACGCTTTGAGATGCTACTGATATATGCTTAATGAGTATATGTAGTATTATGTGTTTTCTATTTGCATAACAAAGAAGGTTTCATGGAAACACATTAAGCATGAGAATAAGAAACACATGAAGCATGAGACTTTCTGTTGAATTTCATGAGCACTAATCAGTCCAAATGGGATAGAAAAACATATATTAGCCAAATGGTGATAAGGGATGTGTCGACATTGTTGTTGGTTGAATTAGGATATACTTAGTATTTTGACTGTGTATTATGTAGTTTGTTCTTTATTTTTTTTGACTATTGTATGTTTTTTTCTAACTTATTTATACTTTACTGGTGATAAGAACCTTTCCTGCTGGATTATTTTATCCAAAAAAAAGTGCAACTTGTTATCCTGGGTTCACTGTTTTTATTCGTATCTACATTGAGTTAAGAGTTTCACAGCATATAATTGTGCTTAATATATATTTTTTTTTTCAATATTCTGCTTGATAACTTTGCATGAGCTCTTAATATAAAGCATAAATTTGATGCTTTAGAATAGTAGAGATGTATTGCTTATCAACTTGGTAGTTGACAGAAATGTGTGAACTGCAGATGTCTTGTTTAGCTATTCAACGCCTACTTGGTTTAGGGAGTTGACTTGGTATTTTTTTCTCGGAAATTATATGGATATGCGATTGCGATTACTATAATAACTACTGTGATGATGGAATAGTGCCTTGTCTATTTACTGGATCTGTGACTTGCTCGATTTTAAATTGGTATGTTCTGGGCTTAAGCTAGGCTTGGAAGTAAATTGTGTATATGTAGTATTGTGTTCATATACTCATATCCTCTCCTCACCTTCTCCACAGGCCACGACCCTCGGCGGCTACTGCCATTTCCGTCCAAGCGCCGCCTAGATGCAGCGGATCTGGAGGTCCTTGGCGACTCCACCCTAAGGGCGCCTATGCCGAACCTCACAACCCCCCTTCGGCATGGGTACTCCCTGAAAGCTAAGTGTGCTTCCTACCCTCCTTCCTCCCTAACTACTGCTATGGCCCCTATGCTACTGAGAAGGATGGTATTTGTGTGTTCTATACGTATTAGTATTGTGTATATGTAGTATTGTGTTCATATACTGATTTCTGTTCACAGGACATATACTGATTTCTGTTGTATTAGTATTGTGTATATGTAGTATTTGTGTGTTCTATACATATGTATGACGCTTTGAGATGCTACTGATATATGCTTAATGAGTATATGTAGTATTATGTGTTTTCTATTTGCATAACAGCAGTGCTCATGGAAACACATTAAGCATGAGAATAAGAAACACATGAAGCATGAGACTTTCTGTTGAATTTCATGAGCACTAATCAGTCCAAATGGGATAGAAAAACATATATTAGCCAAATGGTGATAAGGGATGTGTCGACATTGTTGTTGGTTGAATTAGGATATACTTAGTATTTTGACTGTGTATTATGTAGTTTGTTCTTTATTTTTTTTGACTATTGTATGTTTTTTTCTAACTTATTTATACTTTACTGGTGATAACAACCTTTCCTGCTGGATTATTTTATCCAAAAAAAAGTGCAACTTGTTATCCTGGGTTCACTGTTTTTATTGGTATCTATATTGAGTTAAGAGTTTCACAGCATATAATTGTGCTTAATATATATTTTTTTTCAGTATTCTGCTTGATAACTTTGCATGAGCTCTTTTATAGGAATCAATGAACTAATAATTATGAGTAACAGAACTGCTTGATAACTTTGCATGAGCTCTTTTTTCAGTATTCTTATGAGTAGTGACAATGTCACCCTCACACTTTTGCTTGTACTACCATTAATCTCCAGTTGTCCTTATCTATCTGTTTACTCCTTTGCTCTCTCCCTCCATCCCTCTCTCCCTCTCTCTCTCTGCCCTCCCTTTCTTGCAACACCTCCATAATATTCTTCAGATCTCACTCCCTTATTCAATACAGCTTGCCTTTTCATACAGTAGAGACTACTATACAGCATATAATTGTGCTTAATATTTTTTTTTTCATATCTTGCTGTCTACACACCTCACCTTTCCCCTGCTGCAGTTGTAGTAGGAGGAGAAGCTGATCTCTATATCTCTCTCCCACAGATCACTACCAGAGAGACAAGAGTTAGGCTGTCCTACCTGATCATATGCTACCTCCTCCTACAATTCTTTGATTCACTGCTAAAGAGACAAGAATTTCTAATCTTGTTTGTTTTTCCATTTCTATTCGTTCTCCTGTCTTTTCCATTCTGCAGCTTGTTGGATCTTGGAAGAAACAAGTAGCAACAAAGAGAGAGAAAAATCATCCCAAATATTTATTTATCCTTCTTCGTTAGATCATCAGATCTATCCTCCCTCTGATCCCCAAAGAGGTAAGGATGAGCAGTTTTTTAACAGCTCGCTAGATGCAACCGAGAGAGAAAATTGAGAAGAAAGTTTGCAGTCTAGTCCTCTTTTCTTGCTACTAATATATTTATTTTCCTTGGTTCTAGTTGATATTAATAATGCCTGGCATTACAAAGCAAAAGTTATAAACTGGCTGCGTGTGCTTTATACTAAGCATGACTAAAGGCAGCTAGTGAGTATATACATACACGTTGCTTTCAGAAAAGAGTGTATATGTATACATACAAGATTAATATGCAGCTAGGGTACGCTGGTTAATTAAATTGGCGTGCATATTTTGAAGAGGTTCACAGACATATATACGTATGTATATACTAATTATTTAGCTACACGTACGCAGTAGGAATTTGTCAAACACACATAAACGTGTCCGTAAAGATGGAGATATACTGATTGAGCTGATCCAAGAGGTAAATTTGTCAAACACACATAAACGTGTCCATAGAGACAAATATACAGATGATCATAGTAATAAAACCTATCTAGCATCCAGTTACATCACCTATCATATTAGCCTAATCTCTAACGATCCAAATGGCGTCGATTGGTAGTCCAAGTAACCACACGAGCAAGATATGCCCACCTCCTTTCAATAAATTTTTTAAGAATGTCGATCAAATGCTCCTGCTACCAAAGGGTGCCGAAAGTCTACAATAATAATTTAAGACGTGTTAGAGAAAATAAGTTAAAAGTTTATTTTGTATATAGTTTGTTTCTTATCTAAACTAAATACACTTACTTTGAAGTGCTTGTGTTGTGGGAAGATCTGGGGCGAATGCTAGTTTTGTGTACCGTGTAGTCTCCACACATCCTGTTTTAAAGATCAACATACATATTAATACAAGTTTTTTTAAATCAACATTAACTATAGGTTAATGAATTAGTTACCGTATCTATTATCTTTTTTCAACATTGTTGCAAGAAGGACGTGGTGATTGGCCTTAGCCTCCGACCAACTGAGAACATGTTGGGTTAAATGCTCATCCCATACTTGAACAACTAATAAGTTAAACCTACAATTAAACATAAAAAGAATATTATAAATATTGTGCACAAATTAGTTTGAGTTAATATGTACTTTGTGAAAATAATTATAGCTTTACCTTGTGTCTAGCAATATCACCTCTCTATGGACTATACGGCGTGGAAAGGTTTCGTAGTACTCAAGATCACCACAATGGACCACCACTCCAACTATATCTGGATGACATGTTGTATGTTTATTTTTTTAGCTTCAAAATCTCATTTAATATCAGTTACGCTAAAAGAAATTTTGAACCATACCTACAAAGTTTTGTTCTGACGTCCATACACATCCTCAAATGACATAAAATGCTTTGGGTAGAGAGGAAAATCAACTAAGACCGCAGAAGGGTCGACAGTTGTGCGGTCAGTTAGCGTGCACTCATAAGAGTTTTGAATGTTTCGAAACTGGACTTCCTCAAGGTTAGGCTGAATCGACACGATGAATGTTGTACTTACGGCCTTCATTGAGTGCTAAGTTACATCTATGAACATTTCTCGCTCGACAATAGCTTCCATTTTTGATCCCTTTAAATTTTGAATAAACCATGTTAGTCGGGCAATAAAAATTATTTCATTAGGGTTGAATTGAATTTTGTTTGGACTTACGGTCTCATCCACAAAGATAAATCAAGCATATCACCGTTATCTTGAACAGGAATTTGACATCTACTAAAACACAGATGCTCTAAAACATATCCACATCCCCAAATTCAATATTGTCGAACATCTTGAAACTAATAAAAGAGCATATTTATTATTTTGGTATATGTGTAATTAGATGGATGAGATAGTGCAAGAACTCACCTAGGCACCACTGGCTTTCTAAAATAGCGCCAGACGTTTCTCTTTCTTGTTGGATTAATTGGTGCCATAGAAATGTCCTTCAAGTACTTCATTACAGAAAATGAGTTTATAGAAGGCATAAGCAATTGCTATTTGCACAACTATTGAAATATTAACGTCATACAATAGACGCAAAGAAAATACTCAACTGGAGAAAGCGAAGAAAAGAGAGGCTAATTTTATTGTAACCCATAAATTCAGATATCAATCATTGATGAGCACAAGGTGATTACGAACCCATAAATTCATGATTTCATATCGTTCATTGCTGCTGAAACACAACTAAAAACTGTTGAAAATCAGGAAAAGAAAAGCAAACAATTATTCTTTTGGTGCATATCATTAATCTATAATACTTCCATGGGATTGTCTCATCAATCATCAGATATAGCAAATGAACACATAAGTAAGCATGTAGTGAAATAATGCAATTTTATCAAAGTCACTTCTACCACCCACCCGAATATATATGCATATAACTATAACAGAATACAAGAACCAGAACTCTGATCGAGCATGTAAATTACAAATAACCATTAGCAGTGAGGAGTCAAGTAACTACCTGAGAACTCGCAATGTCGTGACAAAGTTGTCGCTTCAGAATTGAAGGGGGTGGCAAAGTGAACCTCGCAAAGATCACATTGTGTTCCTTGTCACTGGTCAATCCACAAATATAAGACTATAGCATGGGTTAACAATTACCTTCAAGGTGAATGGACGGTCAACGATTTTTTTGTATTCCCTGACCACTACACTTCACTTCAAATGGGAACTACTGTTAGTACAAAATTGTTTGAGCTAACAAACCAAAAGAGAAGCAGCAGCAAATCATCTGTGTAGGGAGACAAACAGACTACACACGACAACACCTACGACAGTAAACTTTGTGTAAAATGCAACAAAAAAGAGAATACTGTCATATATTGCCCCCTGGTATTGCCCCCTGAGCTCCTCTATTTTTTATACCTTTATCGATTGTTGCTCAGAAACCAGGTGAAAATAATTGTTATCTTTGGCCTTATCCTCGTGGGCGAATCGGTTTAAGAATGATCCATTGACAAATGTGATATATGCCGTATATGGAGTAATTTGGGCTTAGCTAAATTTGGGCTTGCATACTGGGCGTGTTGCAGCTGCCATTCTAATTAGATAGTCATTGTAGATTCTAGTTAATTGCTGACTTGAGAGTCATGTTTCTTGATTTTTGGTCTTGAAATGCTCCTGTGTTTATACATGACTAATTTAGTTAAGTTTCAGATTTGGTGCATTATCATTTTCGTTGATTACTTTTGTGCAGCAGGCAACTTGTGTACTAATTTCTGTTGTTTATACTGATTTCTGTTGTATTTGTGTGTTCTATACATATGTATGACGCTTTGAGACGCTTTTAGATGCTACTGAGATATGCTTAATGAGTATATGTAAGAATAAGTTGCTTCTGCCACAAATCTTAAATTGTTTGGAATATGCTTCTGCTGTTCCTTTACACGATTTATGCTATAATGGTGGTTAATGTGAGTGTCTACCCATTTTATCCATCTGCAATATTTAGCTCACCATCTCATAGCGGTTCAGTATATTTATTCTGTTTTTCATCTTGTGATGCCATGAGTACACAACAACTTCATTATATGGATTATTTAGTTACATTGCATGCCTCTTTGTTTATTGCAGTGGCAGCTTACATATTCTTATGTGTTCACAGACATAAGTATAGAACACACAAATACTACATATACACAATACTAAGCACCTGTTGGTCCCCTATTTGCATGCACCAGTACTTAAAATAGGAGTCCCAATGGGAGTAAATAGGGAAGGTGTTTCTGTGATTTGTTCTTTTTTGTGTGAGCACGTGCTGCATAGACTACGTCTTAGACTCTTAGTAACAATTTGTTGTCAAAACACAATGAGATGTGTACTGAGACGCTAAGTGTTGTTGCAATGAGGCTTCTATATATTTTTCATTACATCTATGCATTCAAACTGTGTAATTTGTGGGAGATTTCATGGCTTTGCTGTGGAAGATGGAACAATACCTTTTAGGAACAACTCTTTAAAGTCATGTTTGTCCTAGCTTTAGGTTATGGGTTTATTGTTTGAAGGCAGCGACAAATTTGTAGCTTATTTTTCGAGTTTATTTAGTAAGTTGAAGCCCTTCTTCCATATGCAAACCTCATGAAAGCAGCAATGCCAAACTGGCCTAAGTGATTTTTTATGGCATAATCTCTGGAACTACACACTGGCTCTGGCATAATGCTATTTTTTGGATTTATTTTCTCTTCCAAGTTCTTTCTTATGGTTTCACAGCTTTTTTTTTTAAAAAAACTCATATCATCGGTTCTTCACTACAAAACCATATGCCTGCAATCCATCAAGTCTACCAAAATATCCCCCGAGCTGATACAAGGCTGATAATTTTACTGAAGTATAAGTAAGACCCATAGTCCTGTTGCACTATAGTTTTACTGAAGTATAACTTTTTATTGACATTAACATTTTATTTTTGATGTCAAATCATTATGCATGATATGCAGAATAGGCAAACTGTTCTTTTTTCTGCTACACAAACAAGTGAGATTTCGCAAAGTTGTCATTTGAGAAAAATGAAGAAAGTAAAGAAAAACCTGTTTATGTTGAGAAAAATGAAGAAAGTAAAGAAAAACCTGTTTATGGTAAATCAAATGTAAGGATATGCTATTTTAAGAATGTTTGTAGCAACGAGAGGTTTCTGGTTCTATATGCAGAACATCTAAATTTTCATCATGTAGTTCAGTCAAGTTCCATGCAGAACATCTAAATTTTCTTCAGATAGAGTGTTCTGATATCCATGGGTATTTTAACTTTTGCAAGGCAGAAAAGGGTATTTTATTATGCACTAATGTAGCAGCACGTGGACTTGATATTCCTGATGCACTAATGATGCTTAAATCATGGTTTTACATTTAGCATGCTTAGCTTCAATGATAGTTAGGGTTTCTTGCTTTATGTTTGGTTCAACAGATCCTGCCTCATAGTCATGTCTCTATCAGATATAGCTTCAATGATAGTATGGTGCGAAATAGCTATCAAGTCAAACCACTGTAAGTTTTAATGCGCTTTCTTGGTGCCCACCAATCAATGGTGTCGATCTGATTTGTGATTCTGTTGAGGTTTCAGGGAATAGTTGAACGCAATAGTTAGTTTTTTCTGCCGTTCAGCAGGGAATAGTATTGCATTCTGTTGAGGTTTCAGGGAAACCATTGTTTCTTGAAATTTGTGATATATGTTCCTGTATACACTTCTCTTTTATGATGATAATAATGCATGATACTCAGACAAACCAAAACAAGCAAGAAAAACCAAAACAAGCAAGAAAAACCAAAACAAGCAAGAAAAACCATGAAGCATAATAAACAGCACTATTAACCTTGCGTTCAACTGGAAATGCAGGGAGGGAAGGATGGAACAAGGTTGCGCCAAGGCGTCTTGCCAGAGGGTGACGCCAGGTCTTGGTCAGATGGAAGGATGGAAATCGATCGACACCATTCGGCTTGCGGCGTGCAGACGCCAAGGTGTTGGCTGCGGATGGAAGATGGAAGACGCCGTTGTCCGGCCGCGAATAGAAGATGGAAGACGCCAAGGTGTTGGTCGCGAATCGGTATTTTCTTTCAAATCTGGCCAGTAGGGCACTATTTGTAAATGGGCAGAATGCTTCAAATCCACGCTGGAAGCGGGAACTGGGAATGGGTCAAATTACGTGGTTTTGAATGCTTCGATTCAAATGAATGCTTCGTTTCTTGTGTAATCTGGCCGACTAATGACGCTGGAAGCGGGACTATTGAGGTGGTATTAGCTTTCAAATTGACTGCAATTGACGTGGTTTCAAAATGAAGCGGGAAGAAAGCTAATAAAAGCTTCCCTAATGAAAGCTAATAAAAGCTTGACGTTGGAAGAAATGTCACTTTATACAGTAGAGACTACTATCTGTAGAATGAACCACTGCCACCAACTGTCACTTTAGAATAGTAGAGACAAGTCCAAACTTCCCAAAGTCAAATCGTATGTTCATATTATGACTATTACTCTAAAATCATGAGCATTTCATGCATGGTTGTGCATATTTCAATTATGATTTATTGTTTCGTTTGTGTTCTTGATTGGAGTTATTTGAATTGAATCCTCTCGATAGGTGTTGACGCTCAAGGACACTTTGAGCACGACTACGCTTACGATATCAAGAACGAGCAGCAAGGCACTACCTTACTCCTTGAACATACTTGATCCTATTAATTGCAAATTATGTTGAAGTTATTTTATCAATTGCATGCTTACTTTCAATTACAAATATATTGGGGTAGAATGCTTAGTTACTACCTTGTTGATATGCTATCATCTTACCATGTTCATTTTGTATACCATTGTCGCCCTAGGTGGTTGGTTTATTATTATGTATGGGTTCGTACGATTTGCTTAGCCATGCTTAGACATCGTTAGGAACCGCGACAGATGGACTTAGTTCATTAGTCGCGATGATCAAAGATGATTATGATAATGATGGTTCGATTGTGGTTATTGTGTAGCAATATTGGTTAAGGATCTTAAGGACCAAATCCTAGTGACGTCTCTTTAAGTAACTATCGTATAACCACACGCCGCTTATGGGGCCTGGCTTAGCCAAGTATTTGTGTATGACTACGGGTGTTTAAACCACGTGCACCCGGAATTCCTTGAGCTTTGTAGAGTGTCAAGGAATGTCCACCGGAGTTCCTTGAGCCCGTTAGAGTGTCAAGGAATGTCCTCAGAATCCCTCGAACTTTGTGAGAGTTGGGGATGTCTAACAACGGGTGTACTCCTTGGTCCACACACACGAGCACCGAGCACGCGGATCAAGGGCCACAATCACCCGGTGGTTTAAATACACTACCATGCACACTGGAAAATGGATTTGTCACGTTCACCTCGGCCGGCACATCAAAGGAATTGTGCTCATAGCTTGGCTTACGAGTGTGGCGTGTCGTGTGGGTAAAGTCGTACCTCTGCAGAGAATAAACTGTTCGAATAGCCGCGTCCATGGTCAAGGACGATCACTTAAGTTGTCACCACTAGGCGAGTGTTAAGGATCGGTAAGAATGGATGGTTTGGGAAACCAAGTCTCATGAGTATTGGAGTATTCATGAGGAGGAACTTCGGTATTGGAGTACTCGTGGAAGGAACTTCACGGATATTGGAGTATCCAGGTGTGTTTAACATGAGCGTTGGACTCATGGTTCGGAAAATGCTTGGAGGCGTGAGATAAAGATGTTTATGATAATGTTATACTATGTATTAGACTTTGTAAATGTTTATCAAACAACAGTTTCAATCTATACGTGTCTGTGTTTTTATCCCAAATGTTGCTTTACGCTAAAATTAACCTTGTGCCTTTCTTATGATGAAGCACCCACATGTAGCTAGAACTCAGCATGCAACTTATAATATTGTGCGAGTACACTCTTTGTACTCAAACGGATTGTCCACTTGCTGCAGGTGAGGATGAGGCACTGCCCGGAGACTTTTCTCGGGCAGATTTCGATGATGCTAACGCTTAGGGGCACGTTCTTACTTCCAGTCGGTTGCCTGCGGGCTATGGCACACTACGCTGGACTCTTTTGTTGTCTATATTATGTTTCCGCTGCTAGTTCTGTAATAACTTTAAATATGTCGTTTTGGACAGCAGTCCTGCTTTTGTATGTAACTATGCTTATGCTTTTGTTAATTGTGTATGTGTTGTGATACAAACTGTTATGCATTGTCGCGCATGTTGGTGAACTTTCCTGGGACCAACACGGGCATATATGCGGGACGCCCGAGGCTCCCTTGATTTACTTGGATGATGCGAAGCTACTGAGTGAATCAATGGAATCCCTAGGACGGGTCCCCACATTGTAGCTCCTAGGAACGCTTGTTCCGAACCTCTGCCAGCTCATCCCTATGCTCTTTGCTCGTCTTGATGGAAGGAAGGACGCGCCGAAAGAAGTCCGTTTTCTTCCTCAAATAGCCCCCCTAGGGTCTGAGGGTGACAAGAAAAAGTGAAAAAAGTATCCCGGACAAACAAAAGCACAGAAGAAGGCCACGAGTCTACTTGAACCAATCGGTAGCACCAGATACAGTACTCGTGAAGATCCTCTATCTCCTGCTCTTCGGCAGCAGCATCAAAGGTGTCCCACTTTTCCTCCTCACTATCTCATGTACCCAGCATAAGGGCAGGCTCGGCATGTGTGGTCGGGCATGGGATCTCTTCCACTTGAAGGGAGGCGCTCTCAGCCGGTCCTCGCGCCTCTCCACTCACCAACGGCGGCGGATGTTCTGAGGAGGACGGTCCAGTCGGAGCTACCTCAGGAACGACCTCCGCACCCCCCAGAGCAGCCGCACCTAAAGAAGGTAGCCTATCCCGACTGGAGAAATCCCCAGGGCTAGGACCCTGAGGAGTTTCAGTCGGCGTCCCGATAGGGATGTCAACCGACGGCTTCCTGACATGAAAAAGAAAAAGGGGGGATCGAAGGCTCATGTCAACAAGCCAACAGGGAATGATGGAAGGAGTAACATGATGAATTACCTGGTGGACCTCTTTATCTTCAGCCCCGGGCCACCCCAGTTGAACGAGCCACTACCGGAGGGAACGGGCCGCGGGCCTGGCTCTTGGATCCGCGAGGCAGGTGGCGCTGGAGACTGGACAGAAGGCCCTCGGGTGGTCGGGCTGCCACTCGGAGCTGCAGAAGAGGACTAGGGGCTTAAAGTCCCCGGTACTGTCACCCCCTTCCCTTCCTCCGCACTTGGCACGGCGGCTGAGTCATTATCCGGGGCTGTAGGGGAAGGGGATGGACTCGGGAAACCTTGCCCAGATGTCCGCCTTCCTCTCTTTGCAATCGGCGCAGCAGGGGAAGTCCGGGCCGACCGTTTTGAGTCCGCCCCTGGGCGAGAGGCATCCTCTGGGGAAGCAGCCGGAATAGGAGAATCTGCAGTCCCTAGTGTCACTGCTTCCACGTTTTCGGGGGTCTCCCCGGACACGGACTGACCAAGCCTCCTCAGTCCGCACCCCTGATAGTTGGGGTACCCGGGGACTGGAACAACAGAAAAGAAAACTTCCCATCCCAACAACAGGAAAAGAATAACAATTCAAACGAGAACAGCTGAAGACAGGAGCATAAAGGCATTCGGGAACTCAAAAGATCACCGGGGGAGGAGGGTGTTGTCGGCGTATGAGCCAACAGACCCCTTCCGGCGAGGGGTATACTAAGTTCTAACCGGGGCTTTCGTGGAGACTGCTAGGGAAAGGGTGAATCGGGGGCGAAGTATGCAAGGAGACTCTGGCGTTTTGTCAGGTTCGGGCCCTCCTGAGAGTAATAGCCCTACTCCTGTGCTCTTGTATTTTGGTATGCTTGGGGGGAGCCGGAAGATGAACAGCCACCCGAAGCCGCTCAGATCAGCCTACCCAGAACAGAGAGTCTAGTCTAAGAGAAATGATCGAACCCCTGCTCCCATGCACCCCGGCTCCCTTTTATACTCGGGCTGGCCGGGGGCGCATGGGTGGCTTACACAACAAGCTATACTCATTACCCTGCTCTACGGCATTAAATGCCCCTGCAACACATTTTATGCCCTGGCGTAGACATCCTCTCCCCCGCCCTTGAGCGCCGCACCTGCCGGCTTCGCCCGCTCCACGAGGGTGGGAAATTGCACCCTGATGTCGCTCGTCATTATGGCGCGCGTTGGGAACACGTGCCGCCATACTGTGGCCTTCATTACCCCCATTTAATGCGCACGACACGCATTAAATGTCTTTGACCTCTCGAATGGCCGCGCGGGCCATTAAATGGCCTCGAATCGGGCGCCAAAGAAGATGGCTCGACCGCCACTGTCTGGGCGACCACGAAGCTGACCGCCAGAGGCGTGGCCTGGTCGCCACCTTCCCGCTGGTGATCACTCAGCTGACCGCCAGAGGCATGGCCTGGTCGCCACCTTCCCGCTGGCGATCACTCAGCTGACCGCTAGAGGCGGGGCCTGGTCGCCACCTTCCTGCTGGCGATCACTCAGCTGACCGCCAAAGGCGTGGCCTGGTCGCCACCTTCCCGCTGGCGATCACTGAGCTGACCGCCAACGGCGTGGCCTGGTTGCCACCTGCTTGCTGGCGATCACCACTAGCCGCCAGCGACGTGGCCTAGCCGCCACCTGTTCGTTGGACGGCGATCTCTCCGACCGCTAGTGGCATGACTTGGATGCCACATGTCCGCTAGCGGTGGCTTTTACTAAAGTGCAGTGGGCACCTTGGTGTAGAATACACCGACAGGTGTGCCACACGGAAAGACTTCGGGCACCCCCACAATCCAACATGGTGCCAGGTGCAAAGAATTCATTCAGCCACTGATCCAATACCTCCTCCAAAACTCCCGCAGAAAACTCCTGAGTGGGGTTCGACCTCCCCAGATATTCGAACCCTGGGTGGACCCGTTCGTTGATTGGTTGAACATGGCGAATGGCAAAGCTAGCAGCAACACGCACCCCGTGCAAATCAGCACTCTTGAATTGATGGATGATGGCCATAAGCCCCTCGACTTGGTCTTCGTCGGAGTCGGGAGGAGGCTTAGTCCAAGAAACAGATACCACGGGCCTCCGTCAGGAAAAGGCAGGAAGGCACGGCTCGGGATTAGAATAGTAAAACCACTCTTGGTGCCAACCCTTATTGGAGGATCAGAAAGGAATAGCAAAATAGGATTTCCTCAACCCATCCCGCAATTGAAGACCTACACCCCCAACCAGCTTGGGAGCTTTCTTGTTCGAGAAAGGCTTGAGGAGAAAAAGATGGCAGAAAAGGCTAAAGTGGGGATGGATACCAATGTAGGCTTCGCAAAAATGCAGAAAAATAGCAATCTGAAGAATGGAGTTTGGATTGAGGTGGGTCAACTCAATCCCAAAATAATGAAAAAGGCCACGGAAGAATGCACTAGAGGGTAAACTAAACCCGTGCAAGAAAAAAGATTTAAAAACGACAACCTCCTCCGGACGAGGGGTATGGGAAGACTCACCCGCCGCTAGGCGTGCCCCGATCAGTACAAAACGAGGAAGGACTCTGGCAGAAACCATTGCGTCTAGATGATCCTCTGTCACCACCGAGATGGCCCAATCTTGTGGCGCGGGTGATGCGTCAGGCGCGGTGGTGGCGGAGGATGCCATTCTGAAGACCAGAGAAAAGAGATGGCAGACTTTGGGCTGAGCGGAGAAACCTAAGAAACGCAACACAAAAAGCAACAGCAGAGAGACGAAGAATGGGGAAAAGGAAATACCATCTCTCCCCATAAAACCACACTAAATGTGTCGTGGGGTGCTGAGGAACCATCTTCGGGCGGGGAAAGCGGAGTACCCTCCTCTACAAAAGGATAGTGCAGGTCTAAGGATGTGTTCTCAGATTGGATTTAATCGATAGTTCTGGGTCCGGACCGGGTCAAAGTTTTCGGAGCATGCTTCCAACAGAGCCATGCCAATCAGGTGCGCCCCAAGCCGGGCTGATCACCAGCGTCCCATTAGACACCAACCAGGTGCGCCCCAAGCCAAGCTAATCACCAGCGTCCCATTGGACACCAATCAGGTGCGCCCCAAGCTGGGCTTATCACCAGCATCCCATTGGACACTAATCAGGTGCGCCCCAAGCCGGGCTGATTACCAGCGTCCCATTGGACACTAATTAGGTGCGCCCCAAGCCGGGCTGATCACCAAAGATCCTATTGATGCCAAAGTGTGCCCGAGCTGGTTGATCACCAAAGATCCTATTGGATGCCGGTCCAAAGTCGCCTCAAGCTGGATCGATCACCAAAGATTTCATCGGATACGCCTTTGGTGCGCCCCAAGCAGGGTAGATCACCAGAACCTTTCCGAGCGAAAATCCAAAGAATTCCAGGGTGGGGCGAGTGCTAGTGTGACCACAGGCGCACCCCCACGAGAGTCGAGAACCAGCATCACATCACAAAGGAGTCACCCCAATACACACGATAAGAAGGTTGAGACTGAGTCCTTGGCAAAGTCCTCGCTGGTCACTCGGATGACGCGATGAAAAGACCAAGTTATCTCCGTGAGAGATCTGGAAAGCATCATCAAGGGAAACTCGATTGCAAAGCAAGTGGGGGATACTGTGGAGGATATAAGGATCGGGTATACGCATAACAGGGAGACCGAAGGAAGTCAAGCGTGCAGACCCCGGAGATTTATCTATTCCCCCGTTATAACGGGAAAATTGTAATCGCAGGGGAAACCACCCTAAATAAGAAAGGATATGATTCCTCTGCTTGTAACCAACTTGGACTCTTTTCCTAGTAGCCGAGTTGGACTCTTCCCCCCTCCCCGTATATAAGAAGGGCAGGAGGATCTCAAAGAGAGGGCTCAGATCATCCCAAAACACCGGACTAGGGTATTACCTCCACCGTAGAGGGCCCGAACCTATCTAAACTCTTGTCTTGTGTTACCATCGAGTCCCTGATCCAGCACCGTGCCCCACAAATTCACACCCGCTAATATTATTGATGACACTTCTGTCGGTGTATTTTACACCAGGGTGCCCACTTCATCGCAGTAATGATGTGAGGTGACCGCCCAGCGGACAGGTGGCGTCCAGGCCACGTCGATGGGCGGTCATCAAGGTGGTCACCAGCGGACAGGCGGCATCCAGGCCACGCTGTTGGCGGTTAGTATGGCGATCGCCCGGCGGACAGGTGGCGTCCATGCCACGCTGCTGGCGGTCAGTACGAGGTGGTCACCAGCAGACAGGTGGCGTTCAAGCCACGCCGCTGGGGTCAAAATGGCGATCGCCCAGCGAACAGGTGGCGTCCAGGCCCCGCCGCTGGCGGTCAGTACAAGGTGGTCGCCCAGCGGACAGGTGGCGTCCAGGCCACGCCGCTGGCGCTCAGTTCCCGAGGCCACCTAGTGGTCTGTGCCACCACACAGAGGGTCAAAGGCATTTAGTGCGTTTCGTGCGCATTAAATGAGGGTAGTGAAGGCCACAGTGTGACGGCGCATATTCCCAACACGCGCATTTATTACGGGTGATGTCACGGCGAAATCTCCCCTGGCGAGACAGGCGGAGCCAACAGGAACACAGGGCCCGAAGCCGGAGAGAAGTCGGCTATGTTAGAGCATTAAGTGTGGTGTAAGAATAGTGACAGGTGCATTAAATGTTGTACGGCAGTGTAATGAGTATGGTGCACCGATGTGAACTCCCATGCGCCCCAGCCAGCCCAAGTATAAAAGGGAACTAGGGTGCATGGGAGGAAGAGAGGGTTCAGTCCGGCTTGATATATTCGGTTTGGTTCTTCAACCTCTAAAGAGCCATTCGGCCTAGAAAGATTGCCTTAGCTTCCCCCAAGAACACAAGCAAATACAGAAGAACAGGACTAGGGCTATTACTCGTCAGGAGGGCCCGAACCTGGATAAACCTAAGTGTCCCCTTGCAAGCTTCGTGATTCATCCCTTTCTTCCATCTCTCTCTCTAGCGATCTCCACGAAAGCCCCCTATTTGAACTTCATATACACCCGACCCGGAGGTGTCTGTTGGCTTTTACACCAATAGTGGCATGCCAGGTAGGGGGCTTAGTGGCTAGATTGCCCTTTCTTCTTCAACCTTCTAGCCAAGCTTGCAAGAAGCTTTAGCGGTCATCGGCATGGTGGATTCACGTTCCAAGCACGACGACCTACCTGAGGAGAGCAGCACTCGTAGCCGATCCCGACGCTCGGCCAGGGCGTCGGACCTCCCGGGTCCCTCCGTCCTGGGAGGAGCATGTTATACTTCCGCGCTCGGAGGATAGCCCATCCAACGGCGCCTGTTGATGGGAGACGATACCCCAGCACGGAATCTCCATGCGGCCCGGCTGCTCCTCGATCACCCCCAAGTTGCGTTAGGGGGCGAAACCCTGGCCGCTCCTTGCCTGCGGGACATCGCCCGCCTAGTGGATGCTGCCCAGCAGCAGGTGGAGGCGGCAAACCAGCCGGGGGCTTCCGGCATTGGGTAGCAGGGCATGCGCTCGACCGATGCGCAAGTTTCCAGCCACCCCGTCAAGGTTTTTTCTGGCCGCGAGGGCCGGGACAAAGGGTAGGGTGCACAGGTTGCAGCCCCCTCGGGTACAGGGGGATGTGTACATGCTCCCACCTCTTCTCGCAGTTCCCCCAAGCTGGCGGGGGGCCACGAGGATTTGAGGGCCCGTCTAGACGAAAGGCGGTTCCAGCGCGATGGTGACTTGCGTAATGCCCTTTGCGGGTGTCGTGCGCACGTGCAACATCGCGTTGGCCGGCCGATGCCTAGCGGTTGGGGGGAGACCTCGCTCCCTGACTCCAGGGAGAGCGTAGGCTTGCACTCCTCGACCACATCTCGGGGCCGAGGAATGGGCGAGCGATGCTACTCCTCCTACAATGTTGGATGCTAGGCGTTTTCCCTCCGCCTACGCCAAGCTGCGTGGCCGGAGAGGTTCCGCCCTGTGTCCATCAAAAAGTACGATGGCACCACCAACCCGGAGGAGTTCCTGCAGATCTACACTACGGTGGTGCGTCCCGCGGGAGGGTTCGAAAAGATCATGGCCAACAACCTCCCGACGTCGCCGACAGGCTCTGCCCGCTCCTGGCTGCTGAATCTCACGCGAGGCTCTGTGCACTCGTGGGAGGAACTGTGCGACCTTTTCGTTGTCAACTTCCAGGGCTCCTACACTCAACCAGGCATGGAGGATGATCTCCACACCCTAGAACAGATGAAGGGGGAGTCCCTGAGGGAATTTATCCAGCGGTTCAGTCACTGCCGTAACACGATCCCCCGTACCTCCGAGCAATCGGTTATCATTGCGTTCCGAAGGGGGGTTCGGGATCAGAAGATGCAGGAGAAGATGGCTACCCGCACTGTATCGACCACTTCTGAGCTGTTCTCCTTGGCTCATAAGTGCGCTAGGGCGGCAGAGGCCCAGGAGCGCGCGGCAAGGCCTTCCGGCCACAGCGAGGCAGGAACATCGAAAGCCTCCGATCACAAGAGGAAGAAGAAGCGCAAGGAGGCCGACGCCAGAGAGATCCTGATCGCTGGGCCGGAAGCCAAACCAAAGAGGCGCGACCGCAGGGACAGGAGGGGTGATCGCAGGGACCACCATTCACCCCGCCGAGAAGAAGACAGGGGCAAGCCCTACTGCCCCATCCACAGGACCACCGGACATGATCTGGCAGATTGCCAAGTCATGTCCAAGGTGGTGGAACATCGGCTCAAGGAACACCGCGAAGACGACCGCGACGACGCGGGTGAAGACCCTGCTCCGCTGGCTTTTCAGCAAGTGGAGCACACAGTGGCATTCATTCATGGTGGCTCCACCACCTACTCATCAAACTTGCAGTACAAGCGAGAGTTGAGGAAGGTGTGCGCCACCGTGCCAACCCCCAGGACGAGCAGGCCATTGAAATGGTTGGAGGTGCCGATCAATTTCAGTCGAGCCGACCACCTGGAGAGCACTTCCGGTCCGGGCTACCTTCCGATCGTGGTTTCTCCCACGGTCTGAAATGCGAGACTCGGGTGAGTGCTTGTTGATGGAAGAAGCTCCATCAACCTCATGTCAATTGGGGCGTTCAAGGCACTCCAAATTCCTTATGAGGAGTTGAGCCCGGCCCCTCTCTTCTACGGAGTTGCCCCTGGGGTAGGCTTGACGCCCTGGGGACAAGTCCGGCTGCCTGTCACGTTCGGAAGTATGGAGAACTTCCGGACAGAGAAAATCAATTTTGAGATCGCTGACTTCGACCTCCACTACAACGCTTTGCTTGGCCGACCAGCTTTGGTCAAGTTCATGGCGGCCACGGATTATGCCTACATGATGGTGAAGATCCCTGGGCCTGGAGGTCCAATAACTGTGAAGGTGGATCGACTGGAAGCCATGCGCCTCAACAAGTAGGTGCAGGACCTGGCCGGCGCCACCTATTCGGCCCGAGGCGAGGACGACTGCTCGGAACTCCCCCCGGTCAAGGCCCGCGCTTCACTCGGTCCCTCTGGTGAGGTGAAGGTGGTCCCGGTGGGTGAGGGCGGTTCTGGGAAGGTCGTGAAGATAGGCGCCAACCTCAGCACCAAATAGGAAGACACGCTCGTCACCTTCCTTCGGTCTAATTTAGATGTGTTTGCTTGGGAACCATCTGAAATGACCGGGGTCCCTAGGGAGGTGATTGAGCACCGATTGGCAACGCTCCCTGGAGTGCACCCAGTCTGGCAGAAAGTCCGGAGGCAGGCACCAGCGCGGTAAGATGCCATTCGGGATGAGGTGGAGAAACTGCTGCATGCAAGGATCATACGGGAGGCCACCTACCCTGAGTGGCTGGCCAACCCCGTGCTTGTCAAAAAGTCAAACGGGAAGTGGCGGATGTGCATTGACTTCACCGACCTTAACAAAGCCTGCCCCAAGGACCTGTACCCTCTGCTGCGAATAGACATCGTCGTCGACTCCACAGCAGGGTGCGAGGCCTTGTGCTTCCTGGACGCCTACTTCGGCTACCACCAGATCAGCATGGCGCGGGAAGACGAGGAGAAGACTGCTTTTGTGACCCCCCTCGGCGTGTACTATTATGTCCGAATGCCCTTCGGGCTGAAGAACACTGGCTCGACCTACCAGCGAGCTATGCACACTGTATTCCGGTCACAGATTGGAAGAAACCTTGAAGTATATGTTGATGATTTGGTAGTGAAGACCAAAAAGACTGCTGGGCTTATTGAAGATTTGGAGGTGACTTTCTCCCACCTCCGGCAGTATTGTTTGAAGCTGAATCCTGAGAAGTGTGTGTTCGGTGTGTCATCCGAAAAACTACTCGGGTTCCTCATTTCCAGTCGTGGAATCGAGGTCAACCCAGACAAGATCGCGGCCATCGAGTGCATGCAGCCACCCACACGGCTCAAGCAAGTACAGTGTTTAGCTGGTCGCCTGGCATCTCTCGGCCAGTTCATAGCCCGGCTGGGAGATAGGAGCCTCCCCTTTTTCAAGCTTTTAAAGAAAACCAACTTCTTCGAATGGACTACAGAAGCCCAACAAGCACTCAAAGATCTGAAGAAGTACCTCTCCTCTCCCCCGGTGCTAGTTGCCCCCGAACCGGGCAAGCCGCTACTGTTATATGTGGCGGCCAGTCCTGCGGTTGTGAGCGCGGCACTGGTGGCAGAGCGGGAAGGCGTCCAACGGCCAGTTTACTACGTCAGCAAGGTGTTACATGATGCGGAAACAAGGTACCCGCAAGCCCAGAAGATGGTGTACGCCGTGCTGGTGGCATCCAGAAAGCTGCAGCATTATTTCCAAGGAAGGGAGATCACATTGGTTTCTGCCTACCCCCTGCGTGATATCCTTCACAACCGTGAAGCGGAGGGCCGCATTGCCAAGTGGTCCGTGGAGATGGGGGAGTTCGGCCTCAAATTCGCCCCCCGCACTGCAATCAAGAGTCAAAGATTGGCGGAGTTTGTCGTCAAATGGACTCCTGCCGAGTCTGAAACTAAAGAAATCCCTGCGCCCTCCCCCTACACACTTTACTTCGACGGCTCCTTCAGGCTCGAAGGCGCGGGGGCTGGGGTCCTCCTGGTTTCCCCAACCAGAGACCTCCTCAAGTACGTGGTCGTCCTGGACTTCAAGGCCACCAACAACGTTGCTGAGTACGAAGGCTTGCTGGCGGGACTTCGCGCCGCCGCAGCCATCGGTGTTTGGCATCTGCAAGTCAAGGGCGACTCCCTGCTGGTCGTCAACCAGGCGAGGAAGGAGTTCTCCTGCTCTGATCCTATCATGGCGGTATACCTGGCGGAGGTCAGAAAGATAGAGCGACACTTCGACGGGCTGGGGTATACTCATATCCCCCGGCGCGATAACTGAAGGAGAACGCGGTGCTACGCTAGCCGAAAACAAAACTTTTCTACCGCGAACACCCAGGAAACATGCGAGTCAGAGATCATGGAGCATTACCCTTGGAGCAAGTTAGCAGCGGAAGTAGAGTGGGTGAAACCTCCCCGCGTGCTTCGAAGCACAGTGCGTAGTCGAACATGACGTGGTACACCTCCTCCTCATCACGGATCGCCGTCACAACAGCTTCGTTGTAGTCGCACAGTTGATGTAGCCGATTGAATCGATCACCGCCAACAGCGATGACGCTGTTGGTGATATGCCCTAGAGGCAATCATGTGAGATGATTATATCATACGTCTATGTTTATGTACTTATCAGTTCCATGAATAAATGTCACTCCTTTGTTCATTGAGTACGACTTAAATGTGAAATACATTGGTTATATGATATTATTCTAAATGATCCCTGGTCACATATCATTATGTGGGACAATAGTGATTTGACCAGCACATATATTGATTGATGGTAATGTTTCACATACCATAGATATGGAGATATCAAATCAGTAATGTGGGCACATGTTAGAGAACATGGGGTTGGATAGACCCGCTCCGAGACACTGCTGAGATTGTTATCTTAAGAAGTGCCATCAGGATGTAGTCTCGAGTGCTATACCTATATGATCCTTTGACCTGAGATTCTTATTGATTCTCAGCATGTGTAATTGTATACTTTGGGGCTATCAAACGCTTCACCATAACAGGGGAGTTATAAAGGTAGCTTACGGGTATGCCATGAAACATGACATGAGATATAAGAGATCAAGATGGAATTTGCCCCTCCTTGATAACGGGATAGATATTTTCTGGGCCCCTCGGTGTGGATGGATAAGGAAAAGTGCATGCCCATGCCAAAGTGATTAAAGAGTTAATCACGAATTATATCCATTACAATGACGAGTGAATTTGTCGAGCTATCACAAGGGTGGCACGCTTCTTGCCTTGAGCTTGACTGATATCGTGTGGCAAAAGGATCCTATGTGAGTATATCAAGGTTCAGCTGATTCGATCATTGTGTACATTCGGGGGTCAATATGTGCTGCTAGGTACCGCTATTGACTTGTGGTCTGGAAAAGGGGTTCTCCGGGACCGCGGCTGACTTGTACATGAGCCTAATGGGTCACACACTTAACGGGTTGGATCATGTGTAATGGATCGGATCCATTAGTGGGTTTATGTGGATTTGGATCCTCTAGCGTCTTAATGGATTTCTATTATAGAAGATCCATTAGTGCGAGCCCTAGTGGGCTTCTATTATAGAAGGCCCGTTAGTGCGCTCTATATAAAGGAGGTGTGGGGGAGTGCGGAGTGATAGTCTCCCCACCACAAGCCCTAGCCGCCACCGCGTCCCACTAAACCCTAGCCGCACGCGTGGGTGCTAGCACACCACAAGGTGATCCCACCCCTGACGTGTGGATACCGTAGAGGCGCTATCGCTGCTAAGGCGCTTGCCGATCGATTCAATCGACTACATCAACTGTGCGACTACAACGAAGCTGTTGTGACGGCGATCCGCGACGAGGAGGAGGTGTACCACGTCGTGTTTGACTACGTACTGTGCTTCGGAGCACGCGGGGAGGCTTAACCCACTCTACTTCCGCTGCTAACGTGCTCCAAGGGTAATGCTCCATGATCTCTGACTCGCATGTTTCCTGGGTGTTCGCGGTAGAAAAGTTTTGTTTTCGGCTAGCGTAGCACCGCATTCTCCTTCAGTGGTATTAGAGCCGATCTTGCGTTGTCTTGGATCTGGATGCTTCACATATGTTGATATGCTGTTGAGTTGGTCACGGGTTGATGCGATCAATTGGTATAGGGTTCATGAGGTACGAGTTGGTAGTGCCTTGAGGCCAAAAAGATTAGTTTGTGCTTTATCTAGATTGTGCCGCGACTTGTCCATACCGGCTGGAAACACCATCTGGACTTCCGTCATGTGCCATCTATGATATTAGCCAACAGATCGAGGCTACATGCGCACAACCTTCTCGAGGGGCCTACACGATCAAAAGATTAGTTCGTGCTCATTTTCTTTCGTGCCGTGCATTACCCCTACCGGCTGGTAACACCATCAGGGTAGTAGCCCGTGCCGAATAGATCATGCCAACAGATCGAGATCGGTGTGGTCGCCGTCTTCTCATGGATCTTATGGAAATTGAGGCATTCTGATGGCTTGGGATCGGTATGATTTGATCAATCCGATTGAATTTCCATAGCGTTTCCGTAGATGTGATCTACATTCCCCAAAAATTTTCGCGTAGCGCCCACTAATTAAAACTTGTTCACGTCGTGCGTGCTAGAATTCGATCCAGCGCCTAACTTGTTTTTGCAGGGAATGATGTGAATGGTATGGCTCCCTTGTGTGTATGTGTGATGCCCTAGAACTTGAGAGTGATCGTAGGGTTTTTTCTTCCTTGTTTTTGTTTCGGAGAGGAATGACGGTTTTGTCGGGGAATGAAACAATTGCAGAAAATGCTGCATTTTAATATAATTTTGGTGTTTCGGGCTAAGGGAAAAAGGCCGAAGAAAACCTGGGCCTGGACCGGGAATTCCCCTTCCCACCTCCACCCCCCCACCCCCCTAGTGGGCCGGCCCACTTCCCCCACCAAGGGGTGCGCCCCCCCTTGTGGCCGGCCACCCCCCAAACCCTAGGGTGCCTCCCCTTCCTCCCCTAGCAGCCACACCACATCTCCTCTTCCTCCCCCGCATGGTGGCTCAAGATCCGCCGCGAAACGCGAAGGAGAAAGCGAGAAGCGGATCCGTGGAGGCGTGGGGAACAAGCAGATCTCGTTTTCGGTGATCATCGCGTGTTCTTCGTGGGATCTCAAGGGAGAACTTTAGGTAAAATTCCCAATCTTTTACCCCCTGTTATACCTAGGATTGGGAGTGTTTTAGATCTGGTGGTGATTGGATTGGATGGGATTTGAAGGGGGAGAAGGGTAGATGTTCACGTGGTGCTGTTTCTGAGAGGGAAGATTGTGCAGTGCGGCTTGTTTCACGTTTTACGTGACCTAGACGATTTTTCCTGCAAAAACCTATAACTAGAAAGTTGTAGACAACGTCGAGTTCTAGCTTCTGTAATTTTTTCAGAATTGTTGAGACGACGGTCTGACAGTTATCTCTGTTGGAAGTTGACGAAAAGAATCTGGAAACAGATTTGATCCCCTGTGTTGGACGTCTGTTTAGGCATAATTAACTATGGAATTGAAATTTATGGTCTTCATGAAAGTTGTAGATCTAGTCAATATCTAGATCCTGTAATTTTTTTTATATTTTTCTGATCTGTATAGAAAAAGATACGAAATTGTGAAGAGAGGTTGCTGCTATTTAACCCGGTCAGATTGGGGTTTTTGGCGTTTAAGAAGGGAACGGGGGTTAGGAAGCGCGTGTTCGAGTTACGTGATCATTTGTGTTGTCGCTATGTACTGAAATAATGCTTGTTCAGGTGGTGCCCCTTCTGGACGCAACTAGATTCGTCTTCAACGTCGGTAAAGGCAAGTGGAAGTAGTGTTATGGTTGAGCTATACATCATTGTTTGCATTGCCTTCATTATAACCTCCGATTACATTAAACATACATGGTTTAATCAATTGCTTTGATGATTGCAATATTTAGATTAGCATTGTGATGATGTGCTTTGACTATGAATTACGATTAAAGAGAAGAATGATGTTGTCTACCTGTTGAATTGTCTAGATAGTTCATCTCAGTGTTATTTGTTTTCTATCCATGTTATATGATGGTATGCAAACATGTGGACTCAATGTGGAAGGTTGTGAATGAATTCATGCATGAAGCATTAACTGCATATTCATGCATTGGAAGTTTGTCGACGCCAACGGCGCGATCAAGACGGGTACAACACCGTGTGTTCCCCGAGAAAGGGCACGGTGAGGAGGATCATGGCATAAGCATGTGCACAATCATGAGCATTCTACTGAGGTTGTGGGAATCTATGTTGTGGTATTGAATGTGAGGCTTGTAGTATGTTAGATTCATGATGGAAGTGTTTATGTACTAATTGTTCCGCTTGCTGAGATTACCAATCTCACTACTTGCTGTTTGATGTTTTCAGGTAGCGTGCGTGAGACGTAAGCATGAAGGGTGGGCTAGCAACACAATAAACCTTCGAATGTCATCACAACTCTCATGAACCAGTGTTTTAATTAATGCATTAGCTTGCTGAAATTTGATTACACTTAGACCCATTGTTGTCCCTTTAAACTTGTTCGCTTATGGTCCTGCCTTTAGAGGTGTGTTATGTCTTTGGTTGATTCCTGGATGGATTAGACTTGTTGTCGCTAGTATTTTTGTCATGTTATTACTTCCATTTGATTTGCTTATCATGAATTGCTTCCGTATTGTCCTGTTTTAGGGGAGATGCTGTCGAATTTTTTTCTTGTTCAACAGTTTAGTTTTAAGGGGTGTTACAGTTGGTATCAGAGCGGGCTTTAGGTCCTTGGTGTATGAGTTTATTGAAAAGATTCTAGCATGAACTAAAATTTTGCTGTGTGAATTTAATAACATTGCTTAGGGTTAAGTTTTAAAATTTCCATAGGCTAATAAACTTTAAAATTGACACACTTGCACTATTAGGATGGGACGGGCTGCATTGCATGGCATGCGTATGTTCGACTATATTTATGGTTTGATTGTTGGTGAATTTGATTATGTTCTTGTTGGCGTGATTGTTTGTTTGCGGTGTTTGGGTACAGTATGCCACCGAGGACGCGCGCGACAGGTCGTTCGGGAGGCGACGCTCCCGAGCCGTCTGAGGCAGCCGAGACTACCCAGGCTGAGGGTGGTGTTGTTTCGGCGGAGTTGGTGGCCGCCATGAGAGCGATGCAGGAGGAGTTGCGGGTGCTGAGGCAGGGCGCACCGGCCGCCCCTGCTGTGGGCGCGGCTGCAGCACCTGTGCCAGCTGTCGGCGCGGCAGGCGGTGGCATCAAGCTGCGAGAGTGGGTTGGACTGAGGCTGGACAGCTTTGATGGTGTGGGCACTCCGATCCAGGCGGCGGATTGGCTGTCCTTTATGGAGTTGCAGCTGGACGCTTTTGAGGTGGTGGCACAAGATCGTGTTCGCTTTGTAGCACAGCTCTTGAAGGGAGAAGCCCAAATCTGGTGGAGGGGTGTGCTGTCCTCGAGGGGTGCGCAGGGGGACTCCTCTTGGGAGGAGTTTGTCCGTCAATTTGAGAGGCGGTTCTTTTCCGCCACCTTCCTCGACAAGATGCAGATTGACTTGGGACAGTACGCCCAAGACAAGAAGACTGTGGCGGAGTACGAGGTTGGCTTCAACCAGATCGTACGTTTTGTGCCCCATGTGGCACGTGACGAGGTGGAGAAGGCAAGGCGGTTCCGACAGGGACTCCGTCCTGCCATTCGCCATATGCTGGGCGCTTTTCCCATTGTCGATTTTCGGACAATGGTGGAACAAGCTCTGGGTGTAGAGCTGCAGCTGAACTACACTGAAGAGCATCGCAAACCTGCCATGGGAGAGCAGGTTAGGGGCCCTCCAGAAAAGAAGGGCCAATCCTCTGGTATCTGGAGCAAGAAGGGGAAGAATTATCGTCACTAGCCCTATGGTGGCCGTCCTACTCAGCAGCACACCTCAGGTGGAGGTGCGCCCCAATACCGTGCCATAGTCACTCCTGGCATGGGAATGGTATGTTTCCGTTGTGGCGATTCCCATCGCCGCAGCGAGTGCTCGTGGAAGGGAAGGTGCACCATCTATGGTCGGGAGGATCACAAGGATGTGGTGTGCCGGAAGAACCCCAACGGCAAGATGCGTTCGGAGCCGGTGACATCCTCACCAGGGGGACAGCGTCAGGGAGGCGTGATGCACATGTTGCCATCAGCTCCTACCCCGCAGTATCTCCCGGCGCCTACTTCGACTCCTTCGTTCTACCACGCACCACCTCCAGGGACTTACTGGATGCCCCAGCTTCCACCGCCGCCTTCTTCCGGCTTCGCCGTGGGTCCTCGTGACCGACTTATCCAGAGGCAAGGGCTACTCCATCTCAGTCTACCTCGGGGGTCCACGCTTTGCCCTCTTCGGGGGAAATGGATCGTGGCAATGTGGTGACAGGTACTATTTCTGTTAATTCGGTTGTTGCCAATGTGTTGTTCGACTCCGGCGCTAGCTACTCGTTTGTCTCTGTGGATTTTGTTTTTCGGGCTGGACTGCCAGTGCAGAGCTTGGGTGACGCCGTGGTGGTTAGTGCACCGCAAGGTTTGATTTCTAGTTCGAGGGTCTGTCAGGGCTGTCACTTTCTGTTAGTTGATGAGGTGTTCATGGCGAATCTGGTGGTGATCTCCTTGGAGCCGTTTGATGTTATCCTTGGCATGGACTGGCTATCCCAGCACCAGGCGGTGATTGATTGTGCTTGGAGGACAGTTACTTTGCATGCTCCTTCTGGGTAGGAGATAACTTTCCAGGGAAGTGCTATGCGGTACTCCCTATCCTTTTTGTGTAAGCTATTCCCAAACTCCCAGATGTTGAAATCAGGGGTCCTCTGGTCCATGGTTGAAGGTCGAGAGGAGGAGAAGAGTTTGGAGGGCATTGCTATAGTTTGCCGTTATCCGGATGTGTTTCCCAATGAGCTTCCGGGATTGCCTCCAGAGCGGGAGACTATTTTCCGCATTGACCTTGTTCCTGGTACGAGGCCAATCTATAAAACCCCGTACCGGATGGCTCCAATAGAACAAGTTGAGTTGAAGAGGCAATTGGATGAACTCCTAGCTAAGGGGTTTATTAGAGTGAGCTCGTCTCCTTGGGCGGCCCCGGTCTTGTTTGTGGAGAAGAAAGATGGCACCAAGCGGCTATGTGTGGACTACCTGGGCGCCAATCAAGTTACCATTAAGAACAAGTACCCATTGCCTCGTATTGATGATCTTTTTGATCAATTGAGGGGTGCCAAAGTATTCTCCAAGATCGATCTGCAATCTGGGTATCATCAGTTGCGGATTAAGGAGGAGGATATTGAAAAGACGGCTTTCAACACGAGGTACGGGTATTTTGAGTTTGTAGTCATGTCTTTTGGACTAACGAATGCTCCTGCCGTCTTTATGGAAGCCATGAATAGGATGCTTCATGAATATCTTGATGTCTTTATCGTCGTTTTCATTGACGACATTCTTGTCTACTCGAAGTCCAAGGAGGAGCACGCCATACATCTCGGTCTAGTTTTGGAAGCTCTTCGTAAGAATCAATTCTATGCCAAACTCAAGAAGTGCGCCTTCTGGTTGTCGGAGGTGAGTTTCCTTGGGCATGTCGTCAACCAAAGTGGTGTCACAGTTGACCCAAAGAAGATTGCTACTGCGGTTGAATGGCGAAGACCGTCTAGTGTGACGGAAATCAGGAGTTTTCTTGGGTTGGCAGGTTATTATCAGCGTTTCGTGCACAATTTCTCCATCATTGCTAAACCGATGTCAAGGCTCACACAGAAGGGAGTTCCTTTCATCTGGTCAGGGGAATGTGAGGCTAGTTTCCAGACGCTAAAGAACAAACTGGTCAATGCACCTATTTTATCCTTACCTGTGAGTGGCAAACGTTATACAGTGTATGCAGATGCCTCCAGGATTGGTTTGGGTTGTGTGCTCATGCAAGAAGGCTGTGTCATCACTTATGCTTCAAGACAGCTTGAAGACTCATGAATGTAATTATCCCACCCATGATCTTGAGTTAGCCGCCGTGGTTTTTGCCTTGAAATTGTGGAGGCACTATCTTTATGGGGAGTCTTGTGATATTTTCACTGATCATAAGAGCCTCAAATATATATTCACCCAAATGAGCTGAATCAAGCGGCAACGTAGATGGTTGGAGTTGATAAAGGACTTTGATGTGTCGATCCAAAGATCATCCCTGAAGGCTAATGTTGTGGCGGATGCCTTGAGTAGAACGGGTGTCCCCAAGACTGCTATGCCTTTGGTTGCAGAGTTGGAAAGAGGACAGGTCACTTCATCGCTTTGGCTGGGTTTGCACAAGAGGAGACTCGAGATGACCATTCAGTCTTGCATACCCGAGCCGGTGCATGAGGCTCGATTGCAGGATCGCTTGCTTCAGGAGGTTCGGCGGAGGATTTCCGAAGGAAACCTCGGGAATTCAGATAGACGAGCATGGTTCTATTCGGTTTAGAGGCCATCTTTGTGTGCCTCGTAAATCGGATGTGAAGATGGACATTCTAAGGGAAGCCCATAGGACTCAGATTCCGCTCATCCCGAGAGACCAAGATGTATCAGATCTCAAGCGAAGTTTCGTGGAAGAGGATGAGGGTGGATATTGCCAAGTATGTGGCTTCTTGCGGAGTATGCCAACAGTAAAAGCTGAGCATAAGAGACCTGCCGTCTGCTACATGCCATTGGAAATTCCGAATGGAAGTGGGAACACATCACTATGGACTTTGTGATTGGGTTACCCAGCTCACCGCGAGGTAGAGATGCCATTTGGGTGGTTGTGGATAGACTCACTAAGTCAAGACATTTTATTCCAATGAAGACGACCAATTCGGCACCAGATCTAGTTCCCTTGTACATGAAGGAAGTGCTTAGGCTCCATGGAGTGCCTAAATCGATTGTCTCACGATCGAGACACTAGATTTGTGTCCCGCTTTGGCAGAGCTTGCATAGTGCTTTGGGAACAAAACTCTCTCAAAGACATCTTTTTCATCCTCAGACAGATGGCCACCTGAGCGGACCATCCAGACTCTAGAGGACAAGCTTCGAGCTTGTGTTCTTTCTTGGAAGGGAAGTTGGGAGGATCACTTGGCCTTAGTAGAGTTTGCCTACAATAACAGCTACTGTGCTAGCATCGAATGGCTCCATTCGAGGCACTTTATGGCCGAAGGTGTGTTTCTCCGCTGTGTTGGGATACAGTTGGTGAAAAATCATTGCAGGGTCCGGATTGGGTTCAACAGACCTTTGAGAAGGTGCAAGAGATACGGCGGAATCTCCTGGCCGCCCAGAGCCGTCAGAAGAGCTATGCCGATAATAAAAGACGGGATTTGGAATTTGCAGTGGGTGATCAAGTTCTCCTCAAGGTATCTCCATCAAAGGGTGTTGTTCGTTTTGGTACCACTGGCAAGCTTAGCCCGAGGTACATTGGTCCATTCCCAGTTGTGGCTCGAGTGGGCGCTTTAGCGTCTGCATTTGGAGTTGCTTGACTCTTTGAAAGGAGTGCATGATGTCTTCCATGTCTCTATGTTACGTATATCTCCATGACCCAGAGCATAAGATTGATCTGGAGCCAATTACGATTGAGGAAGATTTAACTTTGGAGTGCCATCCCCTTCGAATTTTGGACTCTTCAGAACGAGTCATGAGGAGGAGAACCATTAGATATGTAAAAGTTCTGTGGACCAATCAATCTGAGTGGGAGGCAACTTGGGAGCTTGAGGACCAGATGCGGAAGAAGTATCCTGCACTCTTCGAGGATGCTGAAGGTAAATTGTTGTTTACCTTTTTGCCTTCCTTTCCTTTTTCTGTTCTTTCCGTAGCTAAAAGGAGAAGATTCGAGGACGAATCTTTTTTTTAAGGAGGGGAGAATGTGATACCCTAGAACTTGAGAGTGATCGTAGGGTTTTTTCTTCCTTGTTTTTGTTTCGAAGAGGAATGACAGTTTTGTCGGGGAATGAAACAATTGCAGAAAATGCTCCATTTTAATATAATTTGGGTGTTTCGGGCTAAGGGAAAAAGGCCGAAGAAAACCTGGGCCTGGACTGAATTCCCTTCCCACCTCCACCTCCCCACCCCCTAGTGGGCCGGCCCACTTCCCCACCAAGGGGTGCGCCCCTTGTGGCCGCCACCCCAAAACCCTAGGTTGCCTCCCCTTCCTCCCCTAGCAGCCACACCACATCTCCTCTTCCTCCCCCGCATGGTGGCTCAAGATCCGCCACGAAACGCGAAGGAGAAAGCGAGAAGCGGATCCGTGGATGCGTGGGGAACAAGCAGATCTCGTTTTCGGTGATCATCGCGTGTTCTTCGTGGGATCTCAAGGGAGAACTTTAGGTAAAATTCCCAATCTTTTACCCCCTGTTATACCTAGGATTGTGAGTGTTTTAGATCTGGTGGTGATTGGATTGGATGGGATTTGAAGGGGGAGAAGGGTAGATGTTCACGTGGTGCTGTTTCTGAGAGGGAAGATTGTGCAGCGCAGATTGTTTCACATTTTACGTGACCTAGACGATTTTTCCTGCAAAAACCTATAACTAGAAAGTTGTAGATAACGTCTAGATCTAGCTTCTGTAATGTTTTCAGAATTGTTGAGACGACGGTCTGAGAGTTATCTCTGTTGGAAGTTGACGAACAGAATCTGGAAACAGATTTCGTCCCCTGTGTTGGACGTCTGTTTAGGCATAATTAACTATGGAATTGAAATTTATCGTCTTCATGAAAGTTGTAGATATCGTCAATATATAGCTCCTGTAATTTTTTTATATTTTTCTGATCTGTATAGAAAAAGATACGAAATTGTGAAGAGAGGTTGCTGCTGTTTAACCCGGTCAGATTGGGGTTTTTGGCGTTTAAGAAGGGAACGGGGGTTAGGAAGCGTGTTCGAAAGTTACGTGATCATTTGTGTTGTCGCTATGTACTGAAATAATGCTTGTTCAGGTGGTGCCCCTTCTGGACGCAACTAGATTCATCTTCAACGTCGGTAAAGGCAAGTGGAAGTAGTGTTATGGTTGAGCTATACATCATTGTTTGCATTGCCTTCGTTATAACCTCCGATTACATTAAACATACATGGTTTAATCAATTGCTTTGATGATTGCAATATTTAGATTAGCATTGTGATGATGTGCTTTGACTATGAATTACGATTAAAGAGAAGAATGATGTTGTCTACCTGTTGAATTGTCTAGATAGTTCATCTCAGTGTTATTTGTTTTCTATCCATGTTATATGATGGTATGCAAACATGTGGACTCAATGTGGAAGGTTGTGAATGAATTCATGCATGAAGCATTAACTGCATATTCATGCATTGGAAGTTTGTCGACGCTAAGGCGCGATCGTCACGCAGACAACACCGTGTGTTCCTGAGAAAGGGCACGGTGAGGAGGATCATGGCATAAGCATGTGCACAATCATGAGCATTCTACTGAGGTTGTGGGAATCTATGTTGTGGTATTGAATGTGAGGCTTGTAGTATGTTAGATTCATGATGGAAGTGTTTATGTACTAATTGTTCCGCTTGCTGAGATTACCAATCTCACTACTTGCTGTTTGATGTTTTCAGGTAGCGTGCGTGAGACGTAAGCATGAAGGGTGGGCTAGCAACAAATAAACCTTCGAATGTCATCACAACTCTCATGAACCAGTGTTTTAATTAATGCATTAGCTTGCTGAAATTTGATTACACTTAGACCCATTGTTGTCCCTTTAAACTTGTTCGTTTATGGTCTGTTCCTTTAGAGGTGTGTTATGTCTTTGGTTGATTCCTGGATGGATTAGACTTGTTGTCGCTAGTATTTTTGTCATGTTATTACTTCCATTTGATTTGCTTATCATGAATTGCTTCCGTATTGTCCTGTTTTAGGGGAGATGCTGTCGAATTTTTTTCTTGTTCAACAGTTTAGTTTTAAGGGGTGTTACAGTTGGTATCAGAGCGGGCTTTAGGTCCTTGGTGTATGAGTTTATTGAAAAGATTCTAGCATGAACTAAAATTTTGCTGTGTGAATTTAATAACATTGCTTAGGGTTAAGTTTTAAAATTTCCATAGGCTAATAAACTTTAAAATTGACACACTTGCACTATTAGGATGGGACGGGCTGCATTGCATGGCATGCGTATGTTCGACTATATTTATGGTTTGATTGTTGGTGAATTTGATTATGTTCTTGTTGGCGTGATTGTTTGTTTGCGGTGTTTGGGTACAGTATGCCACCGAGGACGCGCGCGACAGGTCGTTCGGGAGGCGACGCTCCCGAGCCGTCTGAGGCAGCCGAGACTACCCAGGCTGAGGGTGGTGTTGTTTCGGCGGAGTTGGTGGCCGCCATGAGAGCGATGCAGGAGGAGTTGCGGGTGCTGAGGCAGGGCGCACCGCCGCCTCGCTGTGGGTGTGGCTGCAGCACTGTGCACCTGCCGGCGCGCAAAGCGGTAGCATCAAGCTACGAGAGTGGGTTGGACCGAGGCCGACAGCTTTGATGGTGTGGGCACTCCGATCCAAAGCGGATTGGCTGTCCTTTATGGAGTTGCACCGGACGCTTTTGAGGTGGTGGCACAAGATCGTGTTCGCTTTGTAGCACAGCTCTTGAAGGGAGAAGCCCAAATCTGGTGGAGGGGTGTGCTGTCCTCGAGGGGTGCGCAGGGGGACTCCTCTTGGGAGGAGTTTGTCCGTCAATTTGAGAGGCGGTTCTTTTCCGCCACCTTCCTCGACAAGATGCAGATTGACTTGGGACAGTACGCCCAAGACAAGAAGACTGTGGCGGAGTACGAGGTTGGCTTCAACCAGATCGTATGTTTTGTGCCCCATGTGGCACGTGATTTAGGTGGAGAAGGCAAGGCGGTTCCGACAGGACTCCGGCCCCGCCATTCGCCATATGTTGGCGCTTTTCCCATTGTCGATTTTCGGACAATGGTGGAACAAGCTCTGGGTGTAGAGCCGCAGCTGAACTACATCAAGAGCATCGCAAACCTGCCATGGGAGAGCAGGTTAGGGCCCTCCGTAAAAGAAGGGCCAATCCTCCGGTACCGGAGCAAGAAGGGGAAGAATTATCGTCACCACCTATGGTGGCCGTCCTATTTCAGCAGAGACACCTCGTGGAGGTGCGCCCCAATACCGTGCCATAGTCACTCCTGGCATGGGAATGGTATGTTTCCGTTGTGGCGATTCCCATCGCCGCAGCGAGTGCTCGTGGAAGGGAAGGTGCACCATCTGTGGTCGGGAGGATCACAAGGATGTGGTGTGCCGGAAGAACCCCAACGGCAAGCTGCGTTCGGAGCCGGTGACATCCTCACCAGGGGGACAGCGTCAGGGAGGCGTGATGCACATGTTGCCATCAGCTCCTACCCCGCAGTATCTCCCGGCGCCTACTTCGACTCCTTCGTTCTACCACGCACCACCTCCAGGGACTTACTGGATGCCCCAGCTTCCACCGCCGCCTTCTTCCGGGGCTTCGCCGTGGTCCCTCAGACCGACTTATCCAGAGGCAAGGGCTACTCCATCTCGCCTACCTCGGGGTCCACGCTTTGCCCTCTTCGGGAAGTGGATCGTGGCAATGTGGTGACAGGTACTATTTCTGTTAATTCGGTTGTTGCCAATGTGTTGTTCGACTCCGGCGCTAGCTACTCGTTTGTCTCTGTGGATTTTGTTTTTCGGGCTGGACTGCCAGTGCAGAGCTTGGGTGACGCCGTGGTGGTTAGTGCACCGCAAGGTTTGATTTCTAGTTCGAGGGTCCGGCTGTACGCTACTTTCGTTAGTTGATGAGGTGTTCATGGCGAATCCGTGGTGATCTCCTTGGAGCCGCTTGATGTTATCCTTGGCATGGATCAAGCTATCCCGACCAAAGCGGTGATTGATTGTGCTTGGAGGACAGTTACTTTGCATGCTCCTTCTGGGTAGGAGATAACTTTCCAGGGAAGTGCTATGCGGTACTCCCTATCCTTTTTGTGTAAGCTATTCCCAAACTCCCAGATGTTGAAATCAGGGGTCCTCTGGTCCATGGTTGAAGGTCGAGAGGAGGAGAAGAGTTTGGAGGGCATTGCTATAGTTTGCCGTTATCCGGATGTGTTTCCCAATGAGCTTCCGGGATTGCCTCCAGAGCGGGAGACTATTTTCCGCATTGACCTTGTTCCTGGTACGAGGCCAATCTATAAAACCCCGTACCGGATGGCTCCAATAGAACAAGTTGAGTTGAAGAGGCAAATGGATGAACTCCTAGCTAAGGGGTTTATTAGAGTGAGCTCGTCTCCTTGGGCGGCCCCGGTCTTGTTCGTGGAGAAGAAAGATGGCACCAAGCGGCTATGTGTGGACTACCGGGCGCTCAATCAAGTTACCATTAAGAACAAGTACCCATTGCCTCGTATTGATGATCTTTTTGATCAATTGAGGGGTGCCAAAGTATTCTCCAAGATCGATCTGCCATCTGGGTATCATCAGTTGCGGATTAAGGAGGAGGATATTGAAAAGACGGCTTTCAACACGAGGTACGGGTATTTTGAGTTTGTAGTCATGTCTTTTGGACTAACGAATGCTCCTGCCGTCTTTATGGAAGCCATGAATAGGATGCTTCATGAATATCTTGATGTCTTTATCGTCGTTTTCATTGACGACATTCTTGTCTACTCGAAGTCCAAGGAGGAGCACGCCATACATCTCGGTCTAGTTTTGGAAGCTCTTCGTAAGAATCAATTCTATGCCAAACTCAAGAAGTGCGCCTTCTGGTTGTCGGAGGTGAGTTTCCCTGGGCATGTCGTCAACCAAAGTGGTGTCACAGTTGACCCAAAGAAGATTGCTACTGCGGTTGAATGGCAAAGACCGTCTAGTGTGACGGAAATCAGGAGTTTTCTTGGGTTGGCAGGTTATTATCAGCGTTTCGTGCACAATTTCTCCATCATTGCTAAACCGATGTCAAGGCTCACACAGAAGGGAGTTCCTTTCATCTGGTCAGGGGAATGTGAGGCTAGTTTCCAGACGCTAAAGAACAAACTGGTCAATGCACCTATTTTATCCTTACCTGTGAGTGGCAAACGTTATACAGTGTATGCAGATGCCTCCAGGATTGGTTTGGGTTGTGTGCTCATGCAAGAAGGCTGTGTCATCACTTATGCTTCAAGACAGTTGAAGACTCATGAACAGAATTATCCCACCCATGATCTTGAGTTAGCCGCCGTGGTTTTTGCCTTGAAATTGTGGAGGCACTATCTTTATGGGGAGTCTTGTGATATTTTCACTGATCATAAGAGCCTCAAATATATATTCACCAAATGAGCTGAATCAAGGGCAACGTAGATGGTTGGAGTTGATAAAGGACTTTGATGTGTCGATCCAGTATCATCCCGGCAAGGCTAATGTTGTGGCGGATGCCTTGAGTAGAACGGGTGTCCCCAAGACTGCTATGCCTTTGGTTGCAGAGTTGGAAAGAGGACAGGTCACTTACTGTTTTGCTGGGTTTGCACAAGAGGAGACTCAGATGACCATTCAGTCTTGCATACCCGAGCGGGTGCATGAGGCTCAGTTGCAGGATCGTTTGCTTCAGGAGGTTCGGCGGAGGATTTCCGAAGGGAAACCTCGGGAATTCAGTATAGACGAGCATGGTTCTATTCGGTTTAGAGGCCATCTTTGTGTGCCTCAGAAATCGGATGTGAAGATGGACATTCTAAGGGAAGCCCATAGGACTCAGATTCGCTCATCCCGAGAGACCAAGATGTATCGGGATCTGAAGCAGAGTTTCTGGTGGAAGAGGATGAGGGTGGATATTGCCAAGTATGTGGCTTCTTGCAGAGTATGCCAACAGGTAAAAGCTGAGCATAAGAGACCTGCCGCCTGCATGTACCATTGGAAATTCGGAATGGAAGTGGGAACACATCACTATGGACTTTGTGATTGGGTTACCAGCTCACCGCGAGGTAGAGATGCCATTTGGGTGGTTGTGGATAGACTCACTAAGTCAGCACATTTTATTCCAATGAAGACGACCAATTCGGCACCAGATCTAGTTCCCTTGTACATGAAGGAAGTGCTTAGGCTCCATGGCGTGCCTAAATCGATTGTCTCCGATCGAGACACTAGATTTGTGTCCCAGTTTTGGCAGAGCTTGCATAGTGCTTTGGGAACAAAACTCTCTCTCAAGACATCTTTTTCATCCTCAGAGATGGCCACCTGAGCGGACCATCCAGACTCTAGAGGACATGCTTCGAGCTTGTGTTCTTTCTTGGAAGGAAGTTGGGAGGATCACTTGGCCTTAGTATAGTTTGCCTACAAAAACAGTTACCAGGCTAGCATCAGAATGGCTCCATTCGAGGCACTTTATGGCCGAAGGTGTGTTTCTCCGCTGTGTTGGGATACAGTTGGTGAAAAATCATTGCAGGGTCCGGATTGGGTTCAACAGACCTTTGAGAAGGTGCAAGAGATACGGCGGAATCTCCTGGCCGCCCAGAGCCGTCAGAAGAGCTATGCCGATAATAAAAGACGGGATTTGGAATTTGCAAGGTGATCAAGTTCTCCTCAAGGTATCTCCATCAAAGGGTGTTGTTCGCTTTGGTACCACCGCAAGCTTAGCCCGAGGTACATTGGTCCATTCCCAGTTGTGGCTCGAGTGGGCAGTTTAGCGTACCGTTTGGAGTTGCCGGACTCTTTGAAAGGAGTGCATGATGTCTTCCATGTCTCTATGCTACGGAAGTATCTCCATGACCCAGAGCATAAGATTGATCTGGAGCCAATTACGATTGAGCAAGATTTAACTTTGGAGTGCCATCCCCTTCGAATTTTGGACTCTTCAGAACGAGTCATGAGGAGGAGAACCATTAGATATGTAAAAGTTCTGTGGACCAATCAATCTGAGCGGGAGGCAACTTGGGAGCTTGAGGACCAGATGCGGAAGAAGTATCCTGCACTCTTCGAGGATGCTGAAGGTAAATTGTTGTTTACCTTTTTGCCTTCCTTTTCTTTTTCTGTTCTTTCCGTAGCTAAAAGGAGAAGATTCGAGGACGAATCTTTTTTTTAAGGAGGGGAGAATGTGATGCCCTAGAACTTGAGAGTGATCGTAGGGTTTTTTCTTCCTTGTTTTTGTTTCGAAGAGGAATGACGGTTTTGTCGGGGAATGAAACAATTGCAGAAAATGCTGCATTTTAATATAATTTGGGTGTTTCGGGCTAAGGGAAAAAGGCCGAAGAAAACCTGGGCCTGGACCGGGAATTCCCCTTCCCACCTCCACCTCCCCACCCCCCTAGTGGGCCGGCCCACTTCCCCCACCACGGGGTGCGCCCCCCCCCTTGTGGCCGGCCACCCCCCAAACCCTAGGGTGCCTCCCCTTCCTCCCCTAGCAGCCACACCACATCTCCTCTTCCTCCCCCGCATGGTGGCTCAAGATCCGCCGCGAAACGCGAAGGAGAAAGCGAGAAGCGGATCCGTGGAGGCGTGGGGAACAAGCAGATCTCGTTTTCGGTGATCATCGCGTGTTCTTCGTGGGATCTCAAGGGAGAACTTTAGGTAAAATTCCCAATCTTTTACCCCCTGTTATACCTAGGATTGGGAGTGTTTTAGATCTGGTGGTGATTGGATTGGATGGGATTTGAAGGGGGAGAAGGGTAGATGTTCACGTGGTGCTGTTTCTGAGAGGGAAGATTGTGCAGCGCGGATTGTTTCACATTTTACGTGACCTAGACGATTTTTCCTGCAAAAACCTATAACTAGAAAGTTGTAGATAACGTCGAGATATAGCTTCTGTAATTTTTTCAGAATTGTTGAGACGACGGTCTGAGAGTTATCTCTGTTGGAAGTTGACGAACAGAATCTGGAAACAGATTTCGTCCCCTATGTTGGACGTCTGTTTAGGCATAATTAACTATGGAATTGAAATTTATGGTCTTCATGAAAGTTGTAGATCTCGTCAATATCTAGCTCCTGTAATTTTTTTATATTTTTCTGATCTGTATAGAAAAAGATACGAAATTGTGAAGAGAGGTTGCTGCTGTTTAACCCGGTCAGATTGGGGTTTTTGGCGTTTAAGAAGGGAACGGGGGTTAGGAAGCGCGTGTTCGAGTTACGTGATCATTTGTGTTGTCGCTATGTACTGAAATAATGCTTGTTCAGGTGGTGCCCCTTCTGGACGCAACTAGATTCATCTTCAACGTCGGTAAAGGCAAGTGGAAGTAGTGTTATGGTTGAGCTATACATCATTGTTTGCATTGCCTTCGTTATAACCTCCGATTACATTAAACATACATGGTTTAATCAATTGCTTTGATGATTGCAATATTTAGATTAGCATTGTGATGATGTGCTTTGACTATGAATTACGAGTAAAGAGAAGAATGATGTTGTCTACCTGTTGAATTGTCTAGATAGTTCATCTCAGTGTTATTTGTTTTCTATCCATGTTATATGATGGTATGCAAACATGTGGACTCAATGTGGAAGGTTGTGAATGAATTCATGCATGAAGCATTAACTGCATATTCATGCATTGGAAGTTTGTCGACGCCAACAGGCGCGATCAGCAGTCGTACAACACCGTGTGTTCCTGAGAAAGGGCACGGTGAGGAGGATCATGGCATAAGCATGTGCACAATCATGAGCATTCTACTTAGGTTGTGGGAATCTATGTTGTGGTATTGAATGTGAGGCTTGTAGTATGTTAGATTCATGATGGAAGTGTTTATGTACTAATTGTTCCGCTTGCTGAGATTACCAATCTCACTACTTGCTGTTTGATGTTTTCAGGTAGCGTGCGTGAGACGTAAGCATGAAGGGTGGGCTAGCAACACAATAAACCTTCGAATGTCATCACAACTCTCATGAACCAGTGTTTTAATTAATGCATTAGCTTGCTGAAATTTGATTACACTTAGACCCATTGTTGTCCCTTTAAACTTGTTCGTTTATGGTCTGTTCCTTTAGAGGTGTGTTATGTCTTTGGTTGATTCCTGGATGGATTAGACTTGTTGTCGCTAGTATTTTTGTCATGTTATTACTTCCATTTGATTTGCTTATCATGAATTGCTTCCGTATTGTCCTGTTTTAGGGGAGATGCTGTCGAATTTTTTTCTTGTTCAACAGTTTAGTTTTAAGGGGTGTTACAGTTGGTATCAGAGCGGGCTTTAGGTCCTTGGTGTATGAGTTTATTGAAAAGATTCTAGCATGAACTAAAATTTTGCTGTGTGAATTTAATAACATTGCTTAGGGTTTTCGTGTGGAGTTGGCCTCTTTCGCCATAGCAGGGGGTTTTCGTCGCCGGTGCTGGGGTGTGGCTAAACCCTTAATGATGGGAATGAATAGTTCATTCTTGCATATCGGGTACCTCTCGGTATCGCGTGTATCCTGGCTGACAGGAGTGCAATTATGAATTGTGTTTGGGTAAAGTGTGCAAACTCTGCAGAGTCTTAAAACAAATCTAATCGATTAGCCGTGCTCACGGTTAAGAGCAACTCTTCAGTTAATGGATCGAGTATAGTATTTGTTTTGGTTTCAAAAATAAAAAGTTACTTCGGAGTCTAGCTAAAGGTATTTGGTTCGGTATGGTACTTGGTGGATTTATGTATATATGGATGTCGTTTCGTATCCCAGCTGCGATCATGGATGATGGCAGCTGAGAAGCTCAAATGTTACATATGCTGTAAATATGTTTTATTCAAACTGCTATTTTTTACATTATGTACTGCTTTTCGATGAACTGTTTCAACTACCGCTTTTCGCAATAGACCTAGTGTAGCAGCCATTTCATTTGTATCGGCCTGCATTTAATTATATTTCCATACACTAAAGTCTTGCGAGTACATACATGTACTCACCGTGCTGTTGCTAACCTTTTTTCCCCAGAGGAAGGTATTACTGATGTCCTGGATGATGGCGAGCCTCACTTCTGTGAGCTTTGTGGCTTCGTGGGCCCTTCCTCCGCCAAGAGCCTTAGGGTTGGTGGGCCAGCTACCGGGTTGTGTTTCTTTTGGGTTTCATTTGTCGTACTTCTTCTTTTGGCCTGTATTATATTTCTGCAAGTTATACACCCAGTTATGTAAATTAAATTAGCTTCGTGCTTTGATATTCGCGTTGTTGGTATGCGACATCGGCTCTTGATCCAGGGAACCAAGATCTCAGTGCGCAGTGCACCGGGTTTGAAGCTAGGATTTCGATTGTGGTGATCGAAATTTTTAGGTTCAGATTTCCGGTACCGAGAACCCTGTTGCTATACGGTGCCGTACACTACAGTAGATGGTGTACAGTACGGTATAGGAAGAGGGGCTCTCACAGAAATGCACTAGAGGGAAAGTGATTTTAATGGGAGCATCTTTTATTAAAATTGTTTAATAGAAGGTTTACACGAACATTGTGCTAAAACTTTGCTTTACTGTTATAGATGGCGCCTAATACTGTCAATAACTCTGGTTTTAACTTGCGATCGATTCTGGAGAGAGAGAAGCTCTCTGGAACAAATTTCATTGATTGGTATCGTAACTTGAGAATTGTTCTCAAGCAAGAGAAAAAGGAGTATGTCATTGAGGAGCCATATCCTGAGGAACTAGCTGATGATGCTACTGCTGCTGAACGACGTGCTTATGATAAGCATGTCAATGATGAGGTTGATGTTGGCTGTCTCATGCTTGCTACAATGAACTCTGAGCTTCAGAAGCAATATGAGAACACGAATGCCTATGCTATGATCACAGGGCTTCGTAGCATGTTTGAGAACCAAGCTAGGGCTGAGAGATTCTCGATCTCAAAAGCTCTGTTTGCGTGCAAGCTAACCGAAGGTAGTCCGGTGAGTCCTCATGTGATCAAGATGATTGGTTACATTGAGAACTTGGAGAAACTGAACTCACCCTTAAGCCAAGAGTTGGCCACTGATGTGATTCTCCAGTCGCTTCCTGCAAGCTTCAAGCCTTTCATCATGAACTTTCATATGAATGGCATGGAGAAAAACATGTCTGAATTGCATGGGATGCTTAAGACAGCAAAGGAAAGCATCAAGAAAAGCAATAATCATGTGATGATGGTCCAAAAGGATGGTGGTAAGAAAAGGAAGCGTGGGGCAAAAGGCAAGGGTAAGGATGTGATCTCGAACTCGAAACCTAAGCATGATGGTAAGACCAAGGGTGGTCCTGCTGCTTCCGATGAATGTCACTACTGCCATAAACCTGGTCATTAGCGTAGAAACTGCAAGAAATATCTGGAGGATAAAAAGAATGGAACTTTGGCTTCCACTTCAGGTATTAATGCTATAGAAATTAATCTTGCTACTTGTCCCAACGAGTCATGGGTATTTGATACCGGATCAATGATTCACACTTGCAAATCGTTGCAGGGGCTAAGAAGGACTAGAAGTTGTGCAAGTCGTGAAGTGGAAATTCGTGTCGGCAATGGCGCAAAGGTTGCTGCAGTGGCCGTCGGTGTTTATCCCTTATCGTTACCTTCAGGATTAGTTTTGGAATTAAATAATTGTTATTACATTCCAGCTTTGAGCAGAAACATTATCTCTTCTTCATGTTTGGAAGAAGATGGTTTTGATTTTGTAATAAAGAACAAACGTTGTTCAATTTATTTCAATGGTATGCTCTATGGTCATTGTCCATTATTGAATGGGCTATATGTGCTAGAACTTGAAGATAAATTTGTCTATAATGTTAATGCTAAAAGGCTCAAAACAAATGATTTTAATCGCACTTATTTATGGCATTGTCGCTTAGGCCACATAAATGAGAAACGCGTGCAGAAGCTCCATAGAGATGGTCTTCTTGATTCATTTGATTTCGAATCATTTGACACATGCGAATCTTGTTTACTTGGCAAGATGACTAAGACGCCATTCACTGGTTCAAGTGAGAGGGCCAGTGAATTGTTGGCTTTAGTACATACAGATGTATGTGGACCAATGAGCGTTGTGGCCAAAGGTGGATTTCAGTACTTCATTACTTTTACTGATGACTTTAGTAGATATGGCTATATCTATTTAATGAAGCATAAGTCTGAATCTTTTGAAAAGTTCAAGGAGTTTCAGAATGAAGTACAAAATCATTTGGGCAAGACAATCAAATTTCTGCGATCTGATCGTGGAGGTGAATATTTGAGCCATGAGTTTAATGATCATCTTAAGAGTTGTGGAATTGTTTCACAATTGACTCCGCCAGGGACGCCTTAGTTGAATGGCGTGTCTGAATGGAGGAATCGAACTCTGTTGGACATGGTTCGATCTATGATGAGTCAAACTAATCTTCCGTTATCTCTTTGGGGACATGCTCTAGATACTGCTGCGTTCACCTTAAATAGGGTTCCATCAAAATCCGTAAGTAAGACACCATATGAGATGTGGAAAGGGAAACGTCCCGATTTGTCTTACCTAAAGATTTAGGGCTGTGAGGCTTATGTTAAACATTCGATGTCAGATAAGCTCCACGCTAAATCACACAAGTGCTTCTTTGTGGGGTACCCAAGATCTGTAGGGTATTACTTTTATAACCGGGAGGAGGGCAAAGTGTTTGTCGCCCGGAATGGTGTCTTTTTGGAAAAGGAGTTTTTCAAAAGAGCCAGTGGGAGCAAGGTGCAACTCGAAGAAATTCGGGAAACATTTGAAAATGTTTCAGCTCCCACTGATCCACATGAGGAGATGCAAAATGTTGCAAAACCGATGGAAGAGGCACCAATCCCACGAAGGTCTACAAGGACAAGCCGTGCTCCCGAGAGGTATATGGTCCTCGCTACGGAACAGCGCAACATTTTCTTGTTAGACAAAATGTGATGCCTTAGAGCGTCAGAGCGATTCTAGGGCTCCTTTTCCTGGTTTTGTTTCGGGAGAGGAATGAAGGATTTGTCGGGGGATGAAATAATTGAAGTTTATCCGGCGTATTAATATTAAATTTGGAGTTGTCGGGCTAGAAACAGTGGGCCGAGGAAAACCTAGGCCTGGGCTGCGAATCCCCTCCCCACCTCACTCTCTTTTCCCCTAGTGGGCCGGCCCACCATATAAAAGGGGTGTCACCCCCCCAAAAGCCCTAGGGCACCCCCCTTCCTCCCCTAGCAGCCACACCACCCCTCCTCTTCCTCCCCTTGCGTGGTGGCTCAAGATCCACCGCGAAACGCGAAGGAGCAAGCGAGAAGAGGATCCGTGGAGGCGTGGAGGACGAGCAGATTTCCGTTTCGGGAATCATCGCTGCGTTTTGTGGGTTCTCAAGGGAGAACTCAAGGTAAAATTCCCAATCTTTTACCCCTGTTCTACCTAGGGATTAGGAGTGTATTAGATCTGGTGGTGAGTGTTTTAGATGGATCTTGATGGGGGAAAAGGGTAGATGTTCACGTGGTGCTGTTTTTGGAAGGGGAGATTGTGCAGCGCGGATTATTTCGCGTTTTACGTGGCATAGACGATTTTTCCTGCAAAAACCTATAACTAGAAAGTTGTAGATAACGTCGAGATCTAGCTTCTGTAATTTGTTCAGAATTTTTGGGGTGTCGGTCTGAGAGTTATCGCTGTTGCAAGATGACGGACAGAATCTGGAAACAGATTTTGTCCACTGTGTTGGACGTTTGTTTAGACTTATTTAACAGTGGAATTGAAATTTGTGATCTTCATGAAAGTTGTAGATCTCGTCAATATCTAGCTACTGTAATTTTTTTGTATTTTTATGATCTGTATAAAAAAATATACGAAATTGTGAAAAGAGGGTGCTGCTGTTTGACCCGGACAGATTGGGGTTTTTGGCGCTTAAGAAGGGAGCGGGGATTAGGAAGCGTGTGTTCGAGTTGTGTGATCATTTGTGATGTCGCTATGTACTGAAATAATACTTGTACAGGTGGTGCCCCTTCTGGACGCAACTAGGTTCGTCATCCACGTTGGTAAAGGCAAGTGGAAGTAGCGGTCTTGCTAAACTATAACTCGCTATTTGTTTCGTCTTCAATATAAACCTTAATTGCAGCACACCTACATGGTTTAACTACTTGTTTATGAGATTACAATATCCTATCCTGCTTTTGAATCATGAGTAAGAATGAAGAAAGATGTTGTTTGCAAGATGAATTGTGGAGCTATTCTATCTCAATGATGTTCGCATTCTATCCATGTTATTTGATTGTATGCAAGCATGTGAATTCAGAGTGGGAAGTTATGCATGTATTTATGCATGAAGCATTAACTGCATAATCATGCATTGGAAGTTTGTCGACGCCAGCGTGCGCGATCAGAGAGACAACACCGTGTGTTCCTGAGAAAGGGCACGGTGAGGAGGATCATGGCATAAGCATGTGCACAATCATATGCATTTTACTGAGGTTGTGTGGACTCTATAATGTGGTATTGGACATGAGGAATTTGGTATGCTAGTTTTACTGTGGCTGTGTTATTCGTTAGAAGTTGTTCCGCGTGCTGAGATTACCCAATCTCACCCCTTGTTATTTTGTTGTTTTCGTGTAGTTCTCGCGAGTCGTAAGCTTGAAGGGTGGGCTTAGTAGCACAATCAACCCTCCAGGGTCATCACGAATCACATGGACTAGTGCATTTAATAATTCATTAGCTTGCTGAAATTTTATTAATCATAGACCTGTTGATGTCCTCTTTGGAGCTGTTTTACGTTTATGTTTGTTTTCTGGTTGATTTAGACTTGTTATCTCTAGTATTGATGCTTTTATGTTATTCCTGTTTATAATGGTTATTATGAATCTTGTTGTCGCCTGCTTTGTCCTAATTTTAGGAGAGATGCTGTCGAAATTTTCTTGTACGACAGTTTAGATTTGTAGGGTGTTACAGTTGGTATCAGAGCCAGGTTGTAGGTCCTTGGAATGTCTATTTTTAGTGTCATACTATAGGATACAACTAAAATGTGATGTGGAATAACTTAGAAACATGGCCTAGGTTTTAACTAAAATTTTGTCATAGGATAGCAACATTAAAACTTGTGTAAGTGGAATCACTAATTTAAAATTTGACACACATGGATGCACAGACGGAAAGGGTATGGGTATCGTTGCCTTATGCTTAAAGGTTGAATTTAAGCTTTGTTGTTGAATGCTACTTTTGATGATGTATAATGCTATATTTATGATAGATTTGATTGAGTTGCTTCATTTGTGATAAAGTGTGGTTGTGGTGCCGAAAGGTTTCGGTCACCTTTTGTTTGTAGTGAGGCTGTGGTTTGACGGTGTGGCCGGGTAGAGTCACCACCGAAGAACTATTAAACCCCTGTAGGGAAAGAGTACTTATCCGTGTCTGTCGTAGATCGGGTAGTGACTGGAGTCAAATAGAAGAGGTTGGTGATGGATTCCTTCGGATGTTCTTTACCGTGCTGACGGTCGGTTTTGGTTGGTTTTCTGGGTATGTGGTTGGTTTGAAACCGAGGAAAATGCTTAGTTTTGAGCACTCGCTGATTTGTCCTTTTGGCGGTTTGTGGTTTTGTCTCCTTTGAGTGAAGACACAGAAGAAGAGTTCTACGATGCGCGTCTTTTGGTCACAATTTTGCTTTGGCACTTGATTTATTGTGATGGACTGTCGTTGGGAGGAAATTTCTGTGGTTGTTGTTTCCCCGATTTTTTTTTTTAAAAAGAAGGGGGTTGGAGTTTCTCCTGTTGCAGATCAAGCTGGGTGGAGCTAAGTTTGAATCTTTATCGGAAAATTTTAGTTGAACATTTGGTCTTCCCTTTTGCATCCGTCTTCCTTTGTGGAAAGTGTAGGTTTTGGATTTCTTGAAGAGTTTTGGCTACTATGATTGGACATTTGAGGGTCGAGCTCTCTTGCATTTATGTTTGGATTTTGCTTTTCTCCCTTGCCTAAACAGAAGAAATTTTTATCGGTGTTTGTACTTGATCTAGTACTGTGTTTGTAGTTTTGAATGTTTGGGATTTCCTCATGTTTGTCAAGGGTAGGTGACCCATGACGTTGTATAGAAATTTTATGTCCGTGTTACGTAGTATGTAACAATGTGGTTTATGGAATGATGTACTTCTAAGTTAATTTGTGAGTTGAATCAATTAAAATGTAATTGTTATCTTTAGCTTGAGATTAAATAATCTTCTAGTATTGTAGATTGCTCTATAGCGATAATGATTGAATGTGTTAATGTGCATGCTTAGGATTTATTGCATTATTTTAATGTGCCCTTGACCATGGACAATGTTTAAAGCTTTAAATCTTGATGCGTAGTTAGAACATTACGATGATGTAAACTACTGTGAAGGTAATAGAAAATTAGTGGGTTATTTAGAGACATTTTAATATAAGGTCGGTAGAACAATTTAATTGTAATGGTGGACTACCGATATTGTTAAAGAAACCATGCTGGTTGTTTAAAGATGTTCTAATTTAATCGTGTTGGCTAGTGACTTTAACTTGGAAATTGATTAGAGTTGATATTTATGACGTTGCAAACTATTAGTAGATTCGGAAGTATGCGCTATGCTCCAATAATGCTAGTATCGATATCAATTGGGAAGACATAAGTTTTTGCCATTGCCGTAAGAGCTTTGTGATGATTTCACCTATTCAGTTCACTTTAAAAAAAAGGCTGGAGTATGTCTTGGAGTGGCAATTTTGCTATAACCCGTGTATAGGGTAGCTAAAAAAAATACAAAAAATTTAAATTTAATTTAGCGTTGTTGTTATAAGAGCTTTGGATGGCTTAAATTATTCAATCTATTTTACATAGTTGGAGTATGTTGTGTAGTGACAGTTTGTCATAGCCTATGGATAGGGTAACTAAAAGCAATGTTGTTGTTTTACAATTATGCCAATTATTGATATTGATGACTTAGTAGTGGTGGTAACTGATTAGATTAATTGTTGAAAACCTTTGTTAAAATGGTGGAAATTGTAACATGTTGTGATGGAGTGAACCAGGGATAGTTAGCATGACGCGTGATTTTGTCCTTAATAAATGTATGTTTTAAACTTCTATTTACGATTGGTGCCTTGTTGAGATAATATTTACTTGTTGAGTCATCTTTTAGGTGAATAAATTTCCATTGTCGAGATGTTGACGCTGTATGTGGTATGGAATTTATAGGTTCATCATCTGAAAGACTTGTTGAAGCACTGCCTTTCAAATTTAGAATATGATGATATAGGTTAGGCTGCTCCGTGGGGATCTTGATGAGGTAGTGTTGGTTGGATGTGTTTTTGATAAGCACTGTGAACTTTATTTATAATTGTGGAAAAGGTAATAAGAGTAAGAATTTGTTGTGTAGTTGTTGTTAAATCCTGATGGGCCTTCTCAATGAGTAAATAGGGAATATTGAAATCTAAATGGTAAGGGTAGTGGAATGCTATAGATGGCGGGAGTTATGCTGAACTTATGTTTAAAAATTCATATGGATTGGTTTGTTTGTTTGATATTTGGGTTGAATACTTTCGGTCAAAGTATTCTTTGTGCTGTGTTTCAGAGTTTCCCTAAACTTAGAATGATTCTGCCAAATGTGGGTTAATTTCGAGGCTTAAAACAAGGATAAAAGAATGATTAACCTTGAAGTAATTTGTGGAGATTTTGGAATGTTATTCTATTAAATATCGTCATTCATTCATCTTTGATAAGAAAACTAGCTTAAGTTATGAATGCGACATTTATGCTCAAGGATGTATGCTTTGACTGTGTCCGTAGTTTTCAAGGTCGAGTTATCGGTTGCATTTTTGATCAAAAGAAGTAGCTAATCCAATGTAAGATTTGGAACTTCATGATCTGGAAATATTTGTATTTCTATTTTGGGCTAGAGTTGTGTTGTGGTGTGAGGTGTTTGACAGTTTTTGTTTAAGAGACGATTCTTCTGGTTGTGACATGAATGATATTCGTGGTTGAAACAATTTTTCTGTTGGGAAGTGAGTTTGGTTCCTTTCTAAGGAAAAAGAGATGGTGGTTGTGTGGAAGCATTTAATTCCTTGATCGGTTTTTTTTTTCTGAATGGCTTGGCCTTGGATAAAAGTGAGATGATTTGTTTTGGTAAAAGTGAAATGCATTTGCAGAAGACTTTCATGTGTTTCTCTTTTGAATAGAGCTTCTCCTCAAGAAATTTTTTTTTTTTTGGTGGTTTTGGTTCTATGGAGTTCCTCTTCCAAGTTGAGTTCCCGTGTATGTGAATTTCAGCCCTTTGGTTTAAAGGTGGTGATTGTCGTTCGTTGTGTTAGTGAGAATTAAGATTTCTTTTACGTTCAAGCTTGGGGGTAAGAAAATGAATGTTTATGTTATGGTTGAGTATATTCAAGGATTGTACTCCTTGCCCTGGTCCTTGGGTGGAAGAATGCGAAGGCGAAACCTTCTTACAAGGGAAAACTAGTGTGGGTCGCTGATCGTAAGTAGTTTAAAAGTGAAGAGTAAAGGAAGGTTGTGTATGACTCAATTCAAACTTTTTTTGGAGAATTGTTTTCATTGATGTGTTCCTCGGTGGGGTTGCTTAATTTAGTAGTGGACAACTTGGAAGTTGCAGGTAATTACATTAATTTTTGGAACTTTTGTCGCTAGGTTCGAGCGAGTTTGTGTCAACCGTAGTGATTGTGTTCGGTTGTTATTGTTTCTCATGGATTTACGGACCCTGGTTGTAAAGTAGGCTATCTCTGCTGCTGCTAAGGGTGGATATTGGTTCTTTTGTAAAAGATCAATCACTTGTAGGAGATAGGAGTTTGTGTTTGGGTTGATTTAGAGACTTACCTAGAGCGTTGTGTCTCACATGGTTCGCCGTCCCGTAATGACGAACCTGTGGTAGAGGAGTTGAGATTGGAATGCGGAGTTTCGCGATCGGGTTGAAGAGAGAAGTGGGAGTTGAGATTCCAGATCGATACCAGATTCACCTAATAGGTGTCCATTTTTTAATAGGGGAATAGTTCGTGTTAGTGTCCAACGAAATATTTGTGGACCAATTAGTCTGAGCGGGATGCAACTTGGGAACTTGAGGACCAGATGCGGAAGAAGTATCCTACACTTTTTGAGGATGCTGAAGGTAATGTGTTGATTACCATTTTGCCTTCCTTTTTTTTAAGGTTCCGTAGCAAAGAGGAGTAGATTCGGGGACGAATCCTATTAAGGAGGGGAGAATGTGATGCCTTAGAGCGTCAGAGCGATTCTAGGGTTCCTTTTCCTGGTTTTGTTTCGGGAGAGGAATGAAGGATTTGTCGGGGGATGAAATAATTGAAGTTTATCCAGCGTATTAATACTAAATTTGGAGTTGTCGGGCTAGAAACAGTGGGCCGAGGAAAACCTGGGCCTGGGCTGCGAATCCCCTCCCCACCTCTCTCTCTTTTCCCCTAGTGGGCCGGCCCACCATATAAAAGGGGTGTCACCCCCCCAAAAGCCCTAGGGCACCCCCCTTCCTCCCCTAGCAGCCACACCACCCCTCCTCTTCCTCCCCTTGCGTGGTGGCTCAAGATCCACCGCGAAACGCGAAGGAGCAAACGAGAAGAGGATCCGTGGAGGCGTGGAGGACGAGCAGATTTCCGTTTCGGGAATCGTCGCGCGTTTTTCATGGGTTCTCAAGGGAGAACTCAAGGTAAAATTCCCAATCTTTTACCCCTGTTCTACCTAGGGATTAGGAGTGTATTATATCTGGTGGTGAGTGTTTTAGATGGATCTTGATGGGGGAAAAGGGTAGATGTTCACGTGGTGCTGTTTTTGGAAGGGGAGATTGTGCAGCGCGGATTATTTCGCGTTTTATGTGGCATAGACGATTTTTCCTGCAAAAACCTATAACTAGAAAGTTGTAGATAACGTCGAGATATAGCTTCTGTAATTTTTTTCAGAATTTTTGGGGCGTCAGTCTGAGAGTTATCGCTGTTACAAGATGACGGACAGAATCTGGAAACAGATTTTGTCCACTGTGTTGGACGTTTGTTTAGGCTTATTTAACAGTGGAATTGAAATTTGTGATCTTCATGAAAGTTGTAGATCTCGTCAATATCTAGCTAATGTAATTATTTTGTATTTTTATGATCTGTATAAAAAAATATACGAAATTGTGAAAAGAGGGTGCTGCTGTTTGACCCGGACAGATTGGGGTTTTTGGCGCTTAAGAAGGGAGCGGGGATTAGGAAGCGTGTGTTCGAGTTGTGTGATCATTTGTGATGTCGCTATGTACTGAAATAATACTTGTACAGGTGGTGCCCCTTCTGGACGCAACTAGGTTCGTCATCCACGTTGGTAAAGGCAAGTGGAAGTAGCGGTCTTGCTAAACTATAACTCGCTATTTGTTTCGTCTTCAATATAAACCTTAATTGCAGCACACCTACATGGTTTAACTACTTGTTTATGAGATTACAATATCCTATCCTGCTTTTGAATCATGAGTAAGAATGAAGAAAGATGTTGTTTGCAAGATGAATTGTGGAGCTATTCTATCTCAATGATGTTCGCATTCTATCCATGTTATTTGATGGTATGCAAGCATGTGAATTCAGAGTGGGAAGTTATGCATGTATTTATGCATGAAGCATTAACTGCATAATCATGCATTGGAAGTTTGTCGACGCCTTGGCGCGATCGTGACGGGTACAACACCGTGTGTTCCTGAGAAAGGGCACGGTGAGGAGGATCATGGCATAAGCATGTGCACAATCATATGCATTTTACTGAGGTTGTGTGGACTCTATAATGTGGTATTGGACATGAGGAATTTGGTATGCTAGTTTTACTGTGGCTGTGTTATTCGTTAGAAGTTGTTCCGCTTGCTGAGATTACCCAATCTCACCCCTTGTTATTTTGTTGTTTTCAGGTAGTTCTCGCGAGTCGTAAGCTTGAAGGGTGGGCTTAGTAGCACAATCAACCCTCCGGGGTCATCACGAATCACATGGACTAGTGCATTTAATAATTCATTAGCTTGCTGAAATTTTATTAATCATAGACCTGTTGATGTCCTCTTTGGAGCTGTTTTACGTTTATGTTTGTTTTCTGGTTGATTTAGACTTGTTATCTCTAGTATTGATGCTTTTATGTTATTCCTGTTTATAATGGTTATTATGAATCTTGTTGTCGCTTCCGTTTTGTCCTAATTTTAGGAGAGATGCTGTCGAAATTTTCTTGTACGACAGTTTAGATTTGTAGGGTGTTACACAATGATGAGCCCAAGAACTATGCGGAAGCGATGGTGGGACCGGACTCTGAGAAATGGCTGGAGGCCATGAGATCCGAAATAAAGTCCATGCATGATAATCAAGTTTGGGACTTGGTTGATCTGCCTGATGGTGTGAAAACGATCGAGTGCAAATGGGTCTTTAAGAAAAAGATAGATGCCGATGGAAATGTTCACATCTATAAGGCACGGTTGGTGGCAAAAGGGTATAAGCAAATTCATGGTATCGACTATGATGAAACTTATTCGCCTGTAGCCATGCCGAAGACTATCCGGATCATGCTAGCAATTGCCGCATTTCACGACTATGAGATACGTCAAATGGATGTCAAAACGGCTTTCCTAAATGGAGACCTAAGTGAGGATGTGTACATGACACAACCTGAAGGTTTTGACGATCCTAAGAATGTTGGCAAGATATGCAAGCTTCGAAAGTCCATTTATGGACTAAAGCAGGCATCTCGGAGTTGGAATCTTTGTTTTGATAAAGTGGTCAAAGAGTTTGATTTCATCAAGAACGAAGACGAGCCTTGCGTTTACAAGAAGGCAAGTGGGAGCGCAATTGTATTTTTGGGTCTTGTATGTGGATGACATTTTATTAATTGGAAATGATATTCTAATGTTAGAAATTGTTTAATCTTATCTGAGAAAATGTTTCTCGATGAAAGATTTGGGAGATGCAGCTTACATTTTGGGCATAAAGATCTATAGAGATAGATCGAGGAGGCTAATCGGATTAAGCCAAAGTATGTACATTGACAAGGTTTTGAAACGGCTCGAAATGCATAATTCCAAGAAAGGTTTCCTGCCAATGTCACATGGTGTTAGTCTTAGCAAGACTCAGTGTGCTTCGACACCTGATGAGTTGGATAGAATGAGTAGGATTCCATATGCCTCTGCTATTGGATCCATCATGTACGCCATGTTGTGTACTCGCCCAGATGTTTCTTATGCTCTAAGTGTTACGAGCAGATACCAATCAAATCCAGGTGAGAGTCATTGGATGGCTGTAAAGACTATTCTCAAGTACTTGCGAAGGACTAGAGATATGTTCTTGGTCTTTGGAGGTGAAGAAGAGCTCGTCATAAAGGGTTACGCTGATGCTAGCTTCCAAACCGATAAAGATGACTCACGATCGCAATCCGGTTTTGTATTCTGTCTCAATGGTGGGGCAGTGAGCTGAAAAAGTTCCAAGCAAGAGACAGTAGCTGATTCCACTACAGAGGCTGAGTATATTGCAGCTTCTGAAGCTGCAAAGGAGGCCGTTTGGATCAGAAAATTTGTTTCTGAGTTGGGAGTTATCGCTAGTGCATCCTATCCAGTGGACCTCTATTGTGACAATAGTGGTGCCATTGCACAAGCGAAGGAGCCTAGGTCTCACCAAAAATCCAAACACATACTCAGGCGTTATCACCTCATCCGAGAGATCATCGATAGAGGAGGAGATGTGAAGATTTGCAAAGTGCACACGGATCTGAATGTCGCCGATCCGCTGACAAAACCTCTTCCACAACCGAAGCATGAGGCACACACAAGAGCCATGGGTATTAGATACTTTCATGATGCACTCTAGTGCAAGTGGGAGATTGTTGGTGATATGCCCTAGAGGCAATAATGTGAGATGATTATATCATACGTCTACGTTCATGTACTTATCAGTTCCATGAATAAATGTCACTCCTTTGTTCATTGAGTACGACTTAATTGTGAAATACATTGGTTATATGATATTATTCTAAATGATCCCTGGTAACATATCATTATGTGGGACAATAGTGATTTGACCAGCACATATATTGATTGATGGTAATGTTTCACATACCATAGATATGGAGATATCAAATCAATAATGTGGGCACATGTTAGAGAACATGGGGTTGGATAGACCCGCTCCGAGACACTGCTGAGATTGTTATCTTAAGAAGTGCCATCAGGATGTAGTCTCGAGTGGTATACCTATATGATCCTTTGACCTGAGATTCTTATTGATTCTCAGCATGTGTAATTGTATACTTTGGGGCTATCAAACGCTTCACCATAACAGGGGAGTTATAAAGGTAGCTTACGGGTATGCCATGAAACATGACGTGAGATGTAAGAGATCAAGATGGAATTTGCCCCTCCTTGATAACGGGAGAGATATCTCTGGGCCCCTCGGTGTGGATGGATAAGGAAAAGTGCATGGCCATGCCAAAGTGATTAAAGAGTTAATCACGAATTATATCCATTACAATGACGAGTGAATTTATCCGAGGGAACTGAAGCGGTGGAGGCCTCCGGACAGGGCTGCACGCCCAACTCGCCCTCGATGGGTGCGATAGTCGCCCCTGTGGCGGCCACTTGGCGGTCACCCGCCTCGCCCTGGTGCTCGTCCACCGTAGCCGGCGCTATCACGGTCGCAGTGGTCCCCTGGTCGCCTTCGGCTGGGGCACTTGAGGTGGTCGCCCTGAAGAAGGTAAAAAGGGGGTAAGCCTCTCAGATTAAAGAAACTTAACGGGCTTTTTCGTGATTTGGTTTAAGTACCCGGCAGGAGGTCTCCTGAAGCGGGGTGCGGCCGGAAGGAGATTCGGCCCCCCTCGCGGCGCCAGTGGCAGCGGTGGTACGACTTGCGCAGGTGGCACAGGCGGAAGCACTGGGGCCGGTGGATCGGCCTGTGTAGGAGGCAGCACCGGGGCCGGCGGATCGGCCTACGCAGGCGGAAGAACCGGGGCCGGCGGATCGGCCTACGCAGGCGGAAGAACCGGGGCCGGCGGAAGAACCGGGGCCGGTGGATAGACCTGCGCCGGCGCCGGCGGAAGGGTCAGTGCCGGCGGAGTTGTGGTCGGGGCAGTGTCTACGTTAACCACCTCGACGGGAGCGGTTGAAGTCGTAGCCGCGGCCGCCGTGGAGCTCCCTGCCCCGGTCGAGCCCAGCGGCGCGGTCGAGGTCGTCGTGTCCCCTGCTGGGACGTGAAGCCTCTTGGGGCTGGCACCAGGGGCATCATCGTTAGCGGGGCGTTTGCCCCTTCCCTAGTCGCTGGCTGGAGGAGGGTCCCAGATCGTCAGGGCCACTTGGCGTGGCGTGTTCACCAGACCCGTGGCGTCCATGGCAGGCATGGCATGGGTGATCGCCATCCGGAATGTCCGGATTAAATGTCCGGAGTATCCAGATTAGCTTGCCCGAACACCTCAACGCGGAGTATCCGGACTAATTGTCCGGAGTGTCTGGGTTAACCCTACCGAAGACCCCAATCCGGAGTCTCCGCGTTAAACGTTCGTAGTATCCGGACCTTGCATGACTTGAGTATAAAAATCCCATTTCTTGTCTCCTCACTCACTTCCCCTCACATTTATTGCTCTCCACTCCCTTGTGCGTGCTCTCCTCCACCTCTAGCTCATCTCTAGTGACTCCCCACCGGCCGGCGTCCTCCCGTGCTCCTCCCCGGTGACCTCTTCACTCTGGCGTCCTCAAGCTTCCCTCCAAGCCAGCGTCTCCCATCCCCTAGCCGGCCATCCCTCCTTCTCTTTCATCCTCAAAGGTGAGACCTCTTCTTGGAGCTTGATTCGTGGGTTATTGGGTTCTAGGGCATCAATGGGGGTGGATTTGGGGTTTGGCATGTAGATTGGGGGTTTGGGGGTAAACCTTGGAGTGATAGGGTTTTTGGTGGGTGGTTGGTTTTTGGAGTTGGATTAGGAAATGTAGGTTGTAGGGTGAGAGATCGGGGTTACATGATGCCGTTCTAAGAATCGGATTAGGTTTTGGTTACAGTTTTTAGAACTGAGCGTCGTTTCGTCGTGTTTGGGCTAGCTCGGAACTTCTCCGGCTTGGCCGCGGGTAGGAAACTTGTAGATCGGGTTCTTGTGGTGCTGTAGAACTCGGAAATCACTCCAATCCCTAGAGTCATAGGGCGAAATGCGCCATGTCCGGAGTGTCCGGCCAAATGGCCCGGAATGTCTGGCTTATCCGGAGTGTCCGGATTAAACATCCGGACTGTCCGGATTGACTGGGCTGTTTCGGTGGGATAATTGCATTGTCTTCATTTCATTTGCATCGCATGCATCTTAACATGCACTACATTCGTGTAGAGAACAAGACCGCGGTGACTAACGTGGTCGTGGTCGAGGGGACTGCCGAAGAGCAAGTCGTGGTTGATCCACAAGCAGAAGCACAAGGCAAGCACCTAAGCATGTTTACCCTATGTGTAAATTATTTTTGTGAATCAATTGCTTGTTGCATGTTAAGTTCTGCATTAGGACTTGAATGGTGGGTTTGATGTTAGAACCAAATTGCTGCACATACACCCCTTGACATTGTTGAACACCTCCCTTGGAACTAGTATATGGGTAAATATATGGTGTCCACGCTTAGTTTTGCTTAGGTGTCGGGTGTGGGCCAAGTGGTGGATGGTTCCGTCGCTTGAGGTTAATTTACTTCACTTTTATCGAGTTGCAATGGTTATGGTTATGAGTAGAAGTGGAATATGAAATGAGACCGGGCGAGAGAGTTGGATCACTTGGGTGTGGAGACTCAAGTGTGGTAGTCTCGCCTGTGTCGATTGAGGACCGATCCGTTGTTTGCCCTTCGATCGAGCACATCTTGTCAGTTGTATGCCGGAATGGGACGGTAAAGCTATTCTTTCATCGCATGCCAATTCGATGGGGTGTGCCCTCATGCGGTTGGGCGTGGTTGAGGGCGAGGCTTAGGCCGACCCTCGAGGGCCAAGCCGGGCTTGGGCCGCTCAAGGGGGTGCTAGGTGCTCGGACCGCATGAAGTTGGCCCAACGAGTTAGTATGGATGGGAGGAGGGTTGACATGAGGTTCTTTGTGGCACATGTCGTGTGATTGATGATCCCTTGCAGGGTGAATAAGCGATTCGAATTGCCGCGCTCTTGGATATGAGCACGCTTGATCTTAGCACACTTCAACGTAGTAATAACTTGAACTTAATGATGGTTGGTTGTGGTGGTGGTACTTGTTTATGTTGGCGCTTGTTTACTTTAACTGCAAGGTTCCAGTTTTCACTCTAGTAATAGGTGCTGTTGATAAGTGCCATAAAAGTTGTGGAAATGGAGTAGTGGTTTGTAATTAAACAACAAAGTTAAGCTTTCTGCACTTTCTACTATAAGCTTGATTCCTTTCTACATCCAAATGCATACTCTTTCGAGTCGGTCATATATGGACCATGGGTAAGTCTTGCGAGTACCTTCTGTACTCATGCTTTTGCTTTGTGGATTTTCAGGTCAGGATCCGGACGGATGTGAGTTTTGTCCGTACTGCCTCTCGGTGAACGAGCGGGGCACCGAGTAGAGGCTACCTTCATCGTCGCACACGCCCGGGAGTGTTCAGAGGCAGAACACTTCCGGAGGGGAATACCGTCTTGGGATACTTTGTTTCCTTGTAGTGAACTCTTGTTGTATGTTGTTACTCCCCTCGTACTTGTGTTGTTGTCTCGTCCTTTTGTCGGCCTTCGTTCCTTGTTGTTGTTGGTTGTGGTCGTGGGGCTTTGTCTTTGTGCCGGGGTTTGTTTGGTTGGTCTTGCTTCCGCGCGTGTCTGGTTCTGGGGGTTCCGAGTTCGTTGTCCCCTTTATGCAATTTGGGTTGGTATGGCTTGGGAACCGGTATGCGGGGATCCTGGGCGAGTTCGGGTATCATACCGGGGGAATACCGGGATTGTTGTCGAGTTATTCGAAGGGTCTCACCGTTGTCCCAATTGGGCTTTGGTGCTAACACTACGAGCACCCTCGGCGGTCCGTTGTTAGCCTCCAAATCCGATGGGGTTGACCGAGTCTTCAAATAACCCGAGGACGATCTGGGCGGCTCCTCTTAGGGCTGGTATCAGAGCAAGGTGCATGAAGACGAACCCGAAACTTGACGACCACTTAGGGAATTGATTAGGACTATCATCATGCATTAGGTAGAAGTGAGTCCTTATATCCTGCCCTTTGTATGTATATGGTGAGTGAGGAAATACGTTGGAATCGTGCATTTCATGTCATGTCATGCATGTGCCATGCCATTTGCATCATGAACTGTGTTTTGGATGTGTTAGATTTATTGGACTCCAGTGTGGAGTGCTGCAGTCTGACTTGGGTTTAGTTCGCGGGTTTATCAGATTTAAGACCTATCCCTTCCGTGTGGGTCTAACTTTTGTTGTCTGACTTGGATGACGATAGAATGAGGACCCGTGGTGGCATGGGAGGTGATGTTGGCGCTAGGCGATCGCAGCCTGGCGGTAGCAATCCGCCTCCTCCTCCCAACCTACTGGACGTATTGCTACGATCGGAGCAGAACCAGCAGGCTAACAACAGAATTTTGGAGGTGCTGGTCCAAAACCAGGCTGCTTTGGGTGGCCGCGGTGAAGGGCGAGGCCGACCGAATGGTTACTTGGACTTCCTGCACACTCAGCCGCCGACCTTCTCTCGGGCCAGCGATCCGTTGGAGGCTGATGATTGTCTGCGCACGATATAGCATAAGTTGTTCTCATCCACTATGAGGACCTTCAGAAGGCTCCCTTCGCAACGCAGCAGCTTCAGGGCCCTGCGGGGGCATGGTGGGCCAACTTCGTGGTGATGCAGCCTGCCGGTCATCAGGTGACCTGGGCAGAGTTTCGTGAGGCATTTCGAGCGTATCATATCCCGAAAGGGGCTCATGGATATCAAGAAGCAGCAGTTTCTTGCCCTCAAGCAGTTGAGCAAGTCCGTGATGGACTATTCACGGGAGTTCAACTACTTGGCTCAGTATGCGTCGGAGGAAGTGGACACCGATCAGAAGAAGCAGAGTCGGTTCATGAATGGGTTGTCCGCCAAGATGCAGGACAAACTTTCAGTGTGCGACTTCGCTGACTTCAATGCCTTGGTGAGTCGGGCGATCACGGTGGAACACAAGATGAGGTGCCATCAAGATGAGAAGAAGCGAAAGAGGTCAGTGCAGTACTCGGCAGGTGGCAGTTCACAGTGGGCCCAGACTGTTCCTCTTCCACCACCAAGGGCCCCTGTTCCTGCGCCTTCCCTGCCGGCTGGAGTGGCCCGGCTTCCTGTTGCTGCTCCTCGGCCTCCGCAGCCATAGCCCAGAGTGCGCGTGGTGATGAGCTCTAGACCGGGTCCGTGTTACAACTGTGGGCGTGCGGGGCATTTCATCCGTGATTGTCCCTTTCCAAGGAGGGGAAACAATTCCAATGCCCTGAGACCTCAAGGCGCGACTGCACCACCTCCACTCCCTGCGCCGAGCCATGGCCGTGTCAACTATATGGATGCTGAGGCGATTCCCGAGGGCGCCACCGTGCTGACGGGTACGTTATTCATTGAGGGATATGCTGCTAGGGTTTTGTTCGGCTCAGGGGCTTCCCATTCCTTCATCTGCAAGGACTTTGCTATGCATCATCAGTTGAGGGTGGGTCGTAGCATCACCTCGTTTCTCATTGAAGCGCTGGGTTAAAAGATTGTTGTTAATCAAGTAGTCCAAGAGGTAACTCTGCTAATTCAAGGGGTTCCATTCCTTGTCAACCTGCTGCTCCTTGATCTTCATGGAATGGATGTCATTTTAGGCATGCATTGGCTCACGCGGTAGCAGGCTGTCCTAGATTGCTCTCATCGCTCCATCTCGCTCAAAGGACCGCGAGGCGACTGGCTAACCCTGCTTCTCGAGAATGGCGAGGCGGCTCTTTGTTCCTTGAATGGCACTGAAGTTGAGGAACTAGAGTTCATTTCTATGGTTTCGGAGTACCCGGATGTGTTCCCAGCGGAACTGCTAGGGATGCCGCCCGATCGGGACATTGAGTTCGTAATGGAGCTTCAGCCCGGGACTGCTCCCGTGTCCAAGCGGCCATATAGGATGCCACCAAATGAATTGGCCGAACTGAAGGCTCAGCTGAAGGAACTGATGGACAAGGGATTCATTCGCCCGAGCTCTTCACCTTGGGGCTGCTCGGCTCTCTTCGTGACCAAGAAGGATGGTTCCCTTCAACTCTATGTGGATTATCAACCGCTGAATGTAGTCACTGTCAAGAACAAGTACCCTCTACCTCGGATTGACATCCTGTTTGATCAGCTTGTTGGTGCACGGGTGTTTTCCAAGATTGACTTGAGGCTCGGGTACCATCAGATCAAGATTCGGGCTGAGGACATTCCGAAGACAGCCGTCTCTACTCGTTATGGATTGTACGAGTACACCGTCATGTCGTTCGGTTTGACGAATGCACCGCCGTACATCATGTACCTCATGAACTCCATCTTCATGGAGGAGCTGGATTCTTTTGTGTTCATTTTCATTGATGACATTCTCGTCTATTCAGCCAATGAAGAAGGCATGCAAGGCATCTTCGTGTCGTTCTCGGGCGACTCCGGGAACATCGCCTTTACACCAAATTCAGCAAGTGCGAGTTTTGGCTGAAGGAGATATCTTTCTTGGGACATGTCCTCTCAAAGCAAGGCGTCGCTGTTGACCCAAGTAAGGTGCAGGATATTCTCAAGTGGGAGCAGCCCAACACTGTCACAGAAGTCCATAGTTTCCTTGGGCTTGCCGGCTATTATCGTCGTTTCATTCAGGACTACTCCAAGGTTGCCAAGCCCATGACGGAACAACTTAAGAAGGGTGCGGAATTCAAATGGTCGGTGGGCTGTGAGCGAGCATTTCAGACTCCAAAACAGCGCCTAACTACAACTCCTGTCCTTACCCAACCTGATGTCCACAAGCCATTCGATGTGTATTGCGATGCATCAGGTATTGGCCTTGGCTGTGTACTTATGCAAGAAGGCCGGATTGTCGCCTATGCATCTCGCCAATTGAAATATCATGAAGGGCACTACCAGACTCATGATTTGGAGCTTGCAGCGGTGGTCCATGCTTTGAAAATTTGGCGCCACTGTCTCCTCGGGAACAAGTGCAACATCTATACCGATCACAAGAGTCTCAAGTACATCTTCACTCAGGCAGATTTGAACATGAGGCAAAGAAGGTGACTTGAGTTGATCAAGGACTACAGTTTGGAAGTCCATTACCACACGGGAAAAGCCAATGTGGTGGCTGATGCGTTGAGTTGCAAGGCTCGATGCAACTGTCTCACTCTTCAACCCCGAAGTGCCACCCTCTGTGCTGAATTCAGAAACTCGGCTTAGAGATGGTTGAAAAAGGGTCCTTGGCTAATCTGGAGTTGAATTCCACGCTGTTGGATCAGATTAGGGAAGCTCAAAAGGGGGATAGTGACGTTGCCCAAATATGCAGCCAACTGAGTTCCGGCCAAGCCACTGACTTCCATCTTGATGACCGTGGAACTTTGTGGTTCGGCAAGCGCTTGGTTGTCTCTGAAAACCAAGAATTTTGAAGAAAAATTCTTGATGAAGCCCACAACTCCTTGCTCACAATCCATCCAGGTAGCAACAAAATGTACCAAGACCTGAAGCAACGGTTTTGGTGGACTCGCATGAAGTGTGAGATTGCTCACTATGTGGCCGAATGCGACGTCTGCAAAAAGGTAAAGGCGGAACATCTTAAGCCAGCCGGTACTCTTCAGCCGCTGCCCATTCCCAGCTGGAAGTGGGAAGATATTGGTATGGATTTCATCACCGGCCTGCCGACGACTTCTTCGGGTCACGACTCGATATGGGTTATAGTCGACCGGTTGACAAAGTCCGCACATTTCCTAGCCGTTCGCACCACCTATCGGGCCATGAATTATGCGGAGTTGTACATCTCCCGAATTGTATGCCTTCATGGGGTGCCCAAGCGGATAGTTTCAGATCGAGACTCTCAGTTTGTCTCTCAATTCTGGAGAAGTTTGCATAAGGCATTGGGCACCAAGCTACTCCACAGCTCAGCATATCATCCGCAAACTGACGGTCAAACTGAGAGGGTCAATCAGATCCTTAAGGACATGTTGAGGGCTTTTGTTCTGTCTTATGGGAAGAAATGGGACGAATGTCTTCCTTTTGCCGAGTTTGCGTACAACAACAGCTACCAGACCAGCATCAATATGTCTCCTTTCGAAGCACTCTATGGTCATAGCTGTCGGACACCCCTGAACTGGTCCGAGAGTGGAGAACGACCGCTCTTTGGACCGGATGTGGTTAAAGCCGCGGAAGAGAAGGTGAAGACCATTCAAGAGAACATGAAGGTAGCACAATCACGGCAAAAGAGCTATGCTGACCGCCGTAGGAGACCCCTCTCCTTCGAAGTTGGTGATTATGTCTATCTGAAGGTGTCTCCGCTCCGGGGCACCCATCGTTTTGGAGTTAAGGGAAAATTGGCACCTCGCTACATAGGACCTTTTCAGATCCTGGCGAGGCGTGGTCAAGTGGCATATCAGCTGGAGCTTCCTCCTTCTCTAGCAATGGTCCACGACGTCTTCCATGTATATCAGTTGAAGAAGTGCTTCTGTACTCCCTTTGAGTCACTGGAGGTGGACGAACTCGAAGTTCTGCCTGAACCTGATCTCTCGTACCAAGAACATCCTATTCGGGTTTTGGATCAAGCTGAACGCAAGACCCGTCGGAGGACTCTCAAGTTCTATAATGTTCACTTGAGCAATCACACCGAAGACGAAGCTACTTGGGAGCCTGAAGATCGTCTGAGGAATGAATATCCCGAGTTCTTCGGTACATTGTGAACTGCTTGTATACAAATGCTTCACAGTTCAAGTCAAGTCGATCGGTACGTGCCCGTACTACCTAATTGTGTTCCATTCCACCTATACGCTTGTTCCGAATCTCGGGGGCGAGATTCCCTTAAGGGGGGAGGGTTTGTCAAGGCCCCAATTTCAAAAAAATTCTGGGAAGTCCGGAGTATCCGGATTAAACATCCGGAATGTCCGGATTAAATGTCCGGAGTATCCGGATTAGCTCGCCCGAACACCTCAACCCGGAGTATCCAGACTAATTGTCCGGAGTGTTCGGGTTAACCCTACCGAAGACCCCAACCCGGAGTCTCCGGGTTAAACGTCCGGAGTATCCAGACCTTGAGGGACTTGAGTATAAAAATCCCATTTCTTGTCTCCTCACTCACTTCCCCTCACATTTATTGCTCTCCACAACCTTGTGCGTGCTCTCCTCCACCTCGAGCTCATCTCCGGCGACTCCCCACCGGCCAGCGTCCTCCCATGCTCCTCCCCGGCGTCCTCAAGCTTCCCTCCAAGCCGGCGTCTCCCTTCCCCTAGCCGGCCATCCCTCCTTCTCTTTCATCCTCCTTGAAGGTGAGACCTCTTCTTGGAGCTTGATTCGTGGGTTATTGGGTTCTAGGGCGTCAATGGGGGTGGATTTGGGGTTTGGCATGTAGATTGGGGGTTTGGGGGTAAACCTTGGAGTGTTAGGGTTTTTGGTGGGTGGTTGGTTTTTGGAGTTGGATTAGGCAATGTAGGGTGTAGGGTGAGAGATCGGGGTTACATGATGTCATGCTAAGCATCGGATTAGGTTTTGGTTAGAGTTTTTAGAAGTGAGCGTCGTTTCGTCGTGTTTGGGCTAGCTTGGATCTTCTCCATCTTGGCCGCGTGTAGGAAAGTTGTAGATCGGGTTCTTGTGGTGCCGTAGAACTCGGAAACCACTCCAATCCCTAGAGTCATTGGGCGAAATGCACCATGTCCGGAGTGTCCGGCCAAATGGCCTGTATCAAACCGCTTATCGGATCGTCGGATGAAACATCCGGACTGTTCGGATTGACTGGGCTATTTCGGTGGGATAATTGCATTGTCTTCATTTAATTTGCATCGCATGCATCTTAACATGCACTACATTCATGTAGAGAACGAGACCGCGGTGACTAACGTGGCCATGGTCGAGGGGACTACCGAAGAGCAAGTCGTGGTTGATCCACAAGTAGAAGCACAAGGCAAGCACCTAAGCATGTTTACCCTATGTGTAAATTATTTTTGTGAATCAATTGCTTATTGGATGTTAAGTTATGCATTAGGAGTTGAATGGTGGGTTTGATGTTAGAACCAAATTGCTGCACGTACACTCCTTGACATTTTTGAACACCTCCCTTGGAACTAGTATATGGGTAAATATATGGCGTCCAGGCTTAGTTTTGCTTAGGTGTCAGGTGTGGGCCATGTGGTGGATGGTTCCGTCGCTTGAGGTTAATTTACTTCACTTTTATCGAGTTGCAATGGTTATGGTTATGAGTAGAAGTGGAATATGAAATGAAACCGGGCGTGAGAGTTGGATCACTTGGGTGTGGAGACTCAAGTGTGGTAGTCTCGCCTGTGTTGATTGAGGACCGATCCGTTGTTTGCCCTTCGATCGAGCACATCTTGTCAGTCGCATGCCGGAATGGGACGGTAAAGCTATTCTTTCATCGCATGCTAATTCGATGGGGGTGTGCCCTCATGCAGTTGGGCGTGGTTGAGGGCGAGGCTTACGCCGACCCTCGAGTGCCAAGTCGGGCTTGGGCCGCTCGAGGGGGTGCTATGTGCTCGGACCGCATGAATATGGCCCAACGAGTTCGTATGGATGGGAGGAGGGTTGACATGAGGTTCCTTGTGGCACATGTCATGCGATTGATGATCCCCTGCAGGGTGAATAACCGATTCGAATTTCCGTGCTCTCGGATATGAGCACGCTTGATCTTTGCACACTTCAACGTAGTAATAACTTGAACTTAATGATGGTTGGTTGTGGTGGTGGTACTTGTTTATGTTGGCGCTTGTTTACTTTAACTGCAAGGTTCCAGTTTTCACTCTAGTAATAGGTGCTGTTCATAAGTGCCATAAAAGTTGTGGAAATGGAGTAGTGGTTTGTAATTAAACAACAAAGTTAAGCTTTCCGCACTTTCTACTATAAGCTTGATTCCTTGCTACATCCAAATGCATACTCTTTCGAGTCGGTCATATATGGACCACAGGTAAGTCTTGCGAGTAACTTCTGTACTCATGCTTTTGCTTTGTGGATTTTCAGGTGAGGATCCGGACGGATGTGAGTTCTTTCCGTACTGCCTCTCGGTGACCGAGCGGGGCAACGAGTAGAGGCTACCTTCATCGTCGCACACGCCCGGGAGTGTTCAGAGGCAGAACACTTCCGGAGGGGAATTCTCTTTTGGGTCTAGCTTCATAGTTGTATGTCCTTTTGTTGTATAGTCAGTTTCAAACTTTGTCTTTTCTGTCTTGGGATACTTGGTTTCCTTGTAGTGAACTCTTGTTGTATGTTGTTACTCCCCTCATAATTGTGTTGTTGTCTCGTCCTTTGTCGGCCTTCGTGCCTTGTTGTTGTTGGTTGTGGTCGTGGGGTTTTGTCTTTGTGCCGTGGTTTGTTTGGTTTGTTTGGTTGGTCTTGCTTCCGCGCGTGTCTGGTTGTGGGGGTTCCGAGTTCGTTGCCCCCTTTATGCAATTTGGGTCGATATGGCTTGGGAACCGGCATGCAGGAATCCTGGGTGAGTTCGGGTCGCATACCGGGGGAATACCGGGATTTTTGTCGAGTTATTCGAAGGGTTTCACTGTTGTCCCAATTGGGCTTGGGTGCTAACACTGCGATCGCTCTCAGCGGTCCGTTGTTAGCCTCCAAATCCGATGGGGTTGACCAAGTCTTCAAATAACCTGAGGATGGTCTGGGCGGCTCCTCTCACTAGGGATGTAGCTTTGATTCGGTCGGCCAGATACCTCCAAGGCTTGCGCCGCTATGATGACCGCAATGTTAGGGGGCGTGTTTTCTCCATAGGAGACCTGGTTCTAAGAAGAAATTAGGAGAGCGAGCACAAGCTTTCCCCGAATTGGGAGGGTCCCTATATTGTCAATGAAGTGGTACGGCCAGGGACTTATCAAATTAAACGAGAAGACGATGTAGTCATCAGCAACACCTGGAACATAGAACAGCTAAGTGGCTTCTATGCTTAAATCTTATATTCTTATTGCATCATTATAAATGACACATTTCGTGAGTCTACCCTACCTAGAAATTTCCTGAGTACTCCCTTCTTTCCTTGAGGCGTCGGCAAAGACTTCCAAGCACGTTTATATCCTAATTCATGAAAACGCAAAACCATGTACGATAAAGCACGAATTCCCCGCAAAAAGAGTGCCTAGGAAGAATAGCAAATAGCGAACAACCGGCACTCGGGGGCTGAGTTTAGTCAGGTGGAACGCGTAAGTGACAAAGGATACGGCTCTTGGACGAATTCAAAAACCACACTAAATTGAAAAAAGAAGTGCACAGAGCAATGCGGAGGAAAGATAACGTTTCATTATTTTCATTATATATTACAAAAAAAATTACATGTAGCTTTTTTCTTCTTCTCCTGCTCCTCCCACTCAGACCTTGCCGCGGCACTTACGACCAACCGCGTCAATGAGGGAGTCCCTCGCCGTTAAAAGACGAGGGATGACCTCAAGCAATGCGTCGACAGTGGCGGCATCACGCTCGACGGCCTCCATCTCTGCCACCTCGGCCATGGCTTCCTCTAAAGCCCTCCACACCTCCTCGTTGGGCAGCCTTGCATACCAAGGGTCAGGGAAGTGCGCCATCGCATAGTGCGGAGAGAAGAAAGACAAGGGAAGAGGGAGAGCTGGAGATGGGGAACGTCGAAGAAACGACGGCATATCACTTCTTATATGTGTAGGCGCGGAAGCCGAGGAGGTCCACAATTAATGAAGGCGGCGGAGGCCGAAGCGGCCTAGCACCAAATCCTAGCCGGGTTCGACTGACCGCGTACTATCTCTGCCCATCTTTCAGCCCGGTGACGTCATAATTCCCTCCTAATTTTAATTAAGATTAGTTTCTTTTGCCTTACGACCTAGTTGCTTCTCAACTAGGCAGTAAGCCGGGGGCTACACTTAATAAGTGCACATTCGCACGAGCATGAGTCCCTGACTTAGACCACTCTGCCGAATGGTCACAACACTTAATAAGTGAATGCTAAACGCTCCTGCAAGTTGTCTATCCTTGATTTAAGCACAGATCAGAAAAGCACTCGGGTGACAAAGCAGTCGGGCAAAGGAACTCGGTTAATGCTCCAGTCGGAAGAAATGCCAAGCTATTAACCCATCAGGAACTTAGGAGCCTCACCGCTCGGACAAAGGAACTCGAACAACCATCTAGTCGGATGAGACAGCAGGCTGCTAATGCGCTAAGAGACAACAGAGCAAAACGCTAAGAAAAAATCCACGTTCATTCCCAGCTCAGGAAGCTTGTACACATGTCTATATAGGATTCTAGTCTAAGTTTTCAGTTAAAGCTTATGAGACATCCTCAACTTCTCTTAGAAGATTGGTGGCTTGCTCGTCATCCACGGTGCAGGCAAAACCCTCCTTAACGGCCTCAAGCTCCACTCGGGGATACAATGACTTCACGTTCACCAATGCTGGATTGTAGCTCGTGATTGCTCTGCTTCAATGGCGCAACCTTTTCCAACTTCTTCTATCCAAAGGGAGAGGGCAGGGGCGCTCTCCAAGCTCGCGCCCGAGGGTTCCCTCCACTTTCGCCATGGGACCCTCGTACCGCGGTGCGAACCCGGGTAGATCGTCGTCTTTGACTGGGGAGTACTAGCGGACCTGGTGCTGCATTTCTCTGAATTCCTCTTCACCGTCCTCCACTTCTACGAAGTCAGCCATCTTCATCTCACTCCCAACTCTGTTCTCACCCTTTCCATCTTCGCATACCTCTGCAAGATGTTCGTAGGGGTAATACCAAATCTTCCTCTCTTCCGGTACTTCTATACTCTCCATAGCTCTACAGACGGTGGGGTTGTGGGGAGCTGCCATTTTCACCTCCACGACGAGTTGGCTCCCCGCTACATTTCCTTCCAGGCGAAGTCCAACTGGAAGGCGTGGAGGAGCGACTGGCTGTATGTCGGCAATGACAGCGGGGTCAACGCTCTCATGATGCCTTCCACGCCGGCAGAAGCCCGCGAGAGTTGGGGTTCGCCTGTCGAGGAGACGGCGGAGCTCCTGGCAATGGCGGCCCGCATCAACCATCTGCACGATGTCGGCTTGACCGGGGTGCTGGTAGTCCGTGACTTCATAGCCCGGAGGATTAGCCCCCTTCGTTGACGTGCCCGCCCTGCATGGCAGTACACGGGCGACGATGACATGATGCGCACGCACCCGAGCCGTGAGTTCTTTATTCTCCTTGTGAACACATTTTTTCTTTTGTGGTCGCCATCGACCAACAATCTTGTTTTCCTTTTTTCGCCAGTTGCGGGGAACTTGGACAGTCTCGCCATCTCCAAATGGCTGGCCGGACTGCTCCCACCACCGCGGGGCGCCTAGATTTTCCTGCCGGGGCCCGGCCGCTCTATGATCTGGAGTCCACGGAGCGCCTCCGGATCGTATTGTTGTTCCCAACGATGGACTCCACCGGCCCTTCGGTGCTGCCGGCCCGTGGTCCCTTGGTGATCAAGGACCCGGGCCCGGCCAACGATCGAAGCACGGGCAAGCGGCCGGCCTCTCCGGACGCCGCGGGTGCGGACCCCAGGAGGCCTCACACCAGGGACCAAACCCGTGCTGCTGCAGACTCCGCCGCTGCTCCAAGCGAGTTCGGAGTGGTGGGATCTTCATCCGGGGTGACAATGTCTGCTGGCCCGAATCCAGTGCCGGCTCTGCCGGCACCAACTCTTTTGCCGTCAACCTCCTTAGCTCCTACTCCGTCGACACCAACTCCATCGGCATTGAGGGTTATGGCCACCGCCCACCAGGGTGGGCTCGCACTCCCAACTGCTTCGTTCGTCTTCTGGTCTCCTCCAAGGGTGGCCCCCTAAGGTACTCCAGCCGAGCGGACGCCTGCTGTGCCAACAGAAGCCGTTGGGATAAATGGATAAGAATTATAATTTATTCAATAATTTAGCTAGATCTTAAAAATCCACTACATCACTAAAATGGATAAGAATTATAATTTATTCAATAATTTAGCTTGATCTTAATTTGAGCACTACCGACCTAAAATGTTCACACCATACAATCAGTGATTATCAAAATCTAGAGCACTCTATAAAGTAAAATTTTACTACAAATATAACATAGATCAAGTTAGTAACCTCGAAGAGAAATACAAGACAAATTTTAAAACAATTTTTCGGTTGCATCTCGGCAAGAAAATGACAACCGAATAAACAGAGCTCTTCTCTGTCTGTTCGGCTAGGGAAGGCGTTAGTCAGGGTAGCTATATAAATACCTTATCACTGCCGGCTCTGCGCAGAACCGACAGTGATAATGTCAGATTATGCGAGGAAATTCAGATGCGTGGGAAAAATACATATCACTGTTGATTAAAAAATAAACTCGATAGTAAAAATTCCAATATCACTACCGGTTTTGGGTATAAACCGGTAGTGCACTACTACAGAACCGGCTACCACAAGCGGGGCGTAACCCCCTTCAGAAGCGGTTTTATAACCGCTTCTAAGCAACCGCGTGTGATACCCGTCCGGTATCACAAGCGGTTGCACGAACCGCTTGTGCTGTGGCACCAGAAGCGGTTGGTAATGTGTCTAGGAAGGCCAGTGGAGGCGCCACGTGGGGGACTCCACAAGCGGTTCGTATTACAAACCGCTTGTGGAGAGCAAGCACTCCAGAAGCGGTTGGAATCACCAACCGCTTGTGGAGAGAGTTTTCAATTATATGTATTACAGAATATGTTCTTTCAGTGTTTTTGTATATCATTTTTGACCATAAACTTAAAAATGAGTGGAGGAGTTTTTAGCGCAATGAAATATATATTACATATGCTTAATAGTGTAACAAATGTTCACAAGCTAGCTCACTCATACACATGTTCACAAGCTAGCTCTCACAAAAAAAACGAACTTAATAGTGTAACAAATGGACAAGTACATACACGCTACCGACGTTTACAAGTTTGAATGATTAAAAAAATGATTATCGAACTCATTTCTTGTGTGCATCAGTCAAGTCCTTGGTCGATGTGGATGTCGTCATCAGTTCGGCGGTGTTCAACGAAGGACCAAGCCTTACGTGGAACTCGCCATTTGGAGATACAACCTCGTCGATAATGAAGCCCATGAGTTGCTCTTGGAGTGCGCGCACTCGGTGAGGCGGGAGCACGTTAATGTGCTCATTGATGTTGGGCTGACAATTGATTAAGTGGGAAGTATATAAATATGCGATCACATGCAATTAATTAAAAATGTAAGTTGCAGCAAACAAATTGACATGCATATACGAACCTCGGCATAATGTTCCGGCTCATCGCCATGGATAAAACTTTGAATATAGTGGAACATGTAGTAGCCACATAAGTTGTTTCCAACCGTCTGGCGTTTAACCTTCACAGGGAGAAATTTAAGAACATAAGATGAAGAACTGATATGACGCATTTGATTTCATATTTGTTTTTGTAGTACGTACCTGAGCATTTATTACGACTTCAAATTCTTTCTTGAATTCTCCTTTCTGCTTCTTCCTGAACTTTGCAAATGTCTTGTTCAGGACGTCAATGAACCATTGGTATTTGTCGAGTGGATTCCTTCTTGAGTCATGAACTATAATCCTACTGTTGTCAAGCTCGATGACTAGAAGGATCCAGTGAAACATATTCGTATATTCCAACATATGCGTAAGTAGCTAGTCGTACTATCAATGTCTTAAGTAATACAAGAACAAAAGGTTTCTGAGAACACGTACTTGAAGTTGAAGGGCAGAAGTATGTACGGTTTGTAGTGCTGTTTCAATAATGCATGCAAAATGTATGCCTCAACTTGCGGTCTTTGCTGGTCGAATGCCCAGATTTTCTCGTTGACAGCCTGTGGGTCGATGAAGCCAACGTTCTGTTTGCCCATCCTTCTACATCGTTGTATCTCCATTCTACATAAAAAGGGATAACTAAGTTAATTAGATTTTCAATTTTGTGGTACGAGAGGAAGCAAATGGTAAACTTAGTAGATCGACACTTATAGACACCAGCAGCACATGAAGGACATGTCAATGGCATCTGTTTGGTACACATGGTACAAGTCCTCGAATTCCAGCCAGTTTTCAGTGTTGTTCCCGTGGAAGAAATGCTCATCTTGAGAAACGAGGAGGAATATTTTCTTTCCTTTAGATGCCCTTTTCATGTAACATTCATGCAATTGACGCATCTTGGTTGGGAGATCATTTATATCTTTTGGATCAATTAGCGGTTTGCCCAACTCATACTTCCATCTGGTTGGTGCCATTGGAAGATCCTGATCTATTGATTCGAGTCTCGCCTCATTCAGGAATGCCTGGACCCTCAACTGTTCAGCACTCTGCTCATCTTCCACTATCTTCTTCTTTCCCGCCGACATAGCCCGTTTATTTTTCACTGTAGCCTTTCTTATTGTCCTTTTGTAGTCTGTCGTCACAGGCGGTGGCGCCGTTCCGCATGACTGAAAGTGCTTCACAGTTTTTTTATCTATTTGAACCTTGGGCTTTCACTTCACTGGCGCAAGCTGCATGGCCACATCGGCCTTTACGGTAATTGATAGCTCCTCCGCAGTCAGATCATATGGCCGCTTTGGCAGTTCCTTTAACATTATCTGTCTGTCGGATGCCGACTTCGTGGGAGGAGGTGCCGGTGCGGGATCCCTCCTTCTGACAGCGAGCTTCTTCCTCGGGGGAGATGCTGGAGGTGGAGTCGGGCTTCTTTGTGGAGCGGGAGGTGGAGGAGGCGTGGCCAGGACCACCGGGGAAGCATTACGTGCAGGCGACGTCGGAGGAGTCGTGTGTTGTCGATGTACAGGAGGTGTGCTTGCTCCTCCAACTTGCTCAAACTGCGGGGCCTGTATTGCTGGAGATGTAACCTCCACACCATCTGGAAATATAATGTACTTTTTGCGCCAGAGGATGAATGTGCCGTGGACGGCCTGTCCAAGCTTGGTCACGTCGTCGCCCCCAGCAATCTCCAGCATTAGTTCTTTGAAGCCCCCCACAACCTCTTCCACCGTGACCTTCGAGTATCCGGAGGGTATCTGGTTGAAGTGGAACGTCTGGCCCGCCTCCACCGGATAAGCCATGCCGTAAGCCACATTGTAGGAGAGGTTACGCATATCATTGTGTAGCTCGCACTGGCGGCGAACCTTGATGATGTCCACGGGATAGCGGGCCTGCGGGTCGTCTGCTTCAGGGGCCACGGTGGATGCGCAACTGCTCTTTTGCGCGGTCGGGCTGATCATGAATTCCGGCGCCGCCTGGACATTACTGGCGGGAAGCTGAAGCTGGTTTATTGCTTCGAACACTTTTTGCATGACCAAATCAGGGATGGAAGCCTTCGTAACTCTAAGCACGTGCTCCAATCGGCTCACTCTAGCCTGCTCTCTCCTCTTGCTTCTGTCTCGGCTCCTGTAACTACATGTGTCTTTGGCAAAGCCGTGCCTCCACGGTACCTTCCCGAAACCTCGTGTCTGTCCCGGGTGCTCAGGGTTTTGAAGGGCATATGTTAGCTCGTCATTCTCCCTGTCCGTCACCAAGGATCCTGACCGAGATTGGTCGATGGCTTCTACAATCCTTTCACCAACTTCTTGGACTGTCGGTGCCATCACCAAGCTACCGTCATTTGCAAGTGTGCCCCCGTGACCCTAAAACCAATTGTGAAAGTGAGGCTTCCAATTATCAGTTTCAGGTACAATATCCTGCTGCCGAAGTTCCTGTTCCCGCTTGTCCCATTTCTTTGCACCTTGATGTGACCACCGGTGTCGAGATGGTGGTGGTATTTCTTCTTCTGGTCATTCACCTTGTTTTTCTCTCTCGCCACCTGTCCTGCATCAGACAGCTTGTATTCCTCGAAAGCCTCCCAATGATCCGCCAGCTTAGGAAATTGATTGAAGTCTGGCCTTTCTCCTTTGTCGATGTACTTGCGGGTGAGGGATGACTTCCACTGCTGAAAGAAAGTTGCCATCTTCTTCAAAGCCCAACCCTTGGCCTTCTATTCGTACCCTTCTGGAAAAGTGAAATTTTCCTTCATATCATTCCAGAGCTGTTCCTTGGTAGCTGCAGGGACTTCGGCCCATTTCTGGATGCTGATTGGGACATGGTCCCTCATGTGGTATCCGCAAGCATTGTTGAAAGGGCCAACTGCTGATTCTGGGGCTAGCAGACTCCCGTCATTTCCGACTTTGGTTATCACATACTTGGTCGAAGGCTTCTTGTTTGGTCCTCGGTTAATTCTGGACTGGGTGGCCGATGATGTACCGGGCTGGATACACAAACACATGTTAGAATAATTACATAGAAGACTTGGACATGTCATATTGGTTAAGAGGATACCTCGGTGTTGTCGACAGCATTAGAAGTATCCTCACCGGTACCAGTGTTAACAGCCTCATCGACTGCGTTAGCAGCATCCTCGCCGGTACCAGTGTTAATAGCCTCATCGACGCCTAAGATGCTACCCAGCGCAATTGTCTCGAATATCATATTTTCCTCGTCATCGAAATCCGGGTCACTACGTCGTGGTGTCGCCATCTATAGTGGGCATGAAATCATATATACAATATTTATATATACTCAAACATACATACAACATAAAAGTGGGCATGAAAACAGAGAGAGCATGAAGGGCATACATACAACACAACACAGAGAGCATGAAAACTCCATACCACAAGAGAGCATGAAAACTCCAACATACAACATACGCAAACATATATACAATACTTATATATATGCAAACATACATACAACAGAGAGAGCATGAAAACTCCAACATATATACAATATTTCATTACTCCAACATCAACAGATCAACAAAACGCCTTGTGGGCATTTCACCGAACACCTTGCGGGCATGAAAACAGAGAGAGCAGGGGGGCGTTGCGCCAGCTACCTAGGTCCTCCGGGGTGGATTGGCTGGGGGCGTCGGCGCGGTGGCTGGGGGGCGCCGGCGCGGTGGCGGTCGACGGAGGTGCTGTGGCGCGCATGAAGGTCGGGGCTCTGGTGCGTGGGACTTAGAAAATTTGAAGGTGCGGGAGAGTGTGGGGACTTCAAAATTTAAAGCTCACCCACCTCTACAAGCGGTTCGTACTACCAACCACTTGTAGAGTTACTTCTACAAGCGGTTCTTAATACTAGCCGCTTGTAGTGGTACTTCTACAAGCGGTTCTTAGTACCAACTGTTTGTAGAATGGACTATAGGCTGGCTGCACTGCTTGTAGTGGACCCCGACTCCAAGCGGTTGGCGATACAAACCGCTTGTAGAGGTACTTCTACAAGCGGTTGGTATTACGAACCGCTTGTAGAGGACCCCGAGTACAAGCGGTTGGTACTAAGAACCGCTTGTAAAAGTACCGCCACGTAATACTTAAAAGGGTTTCGTGCCTAATGTGGTTAACAAGAAATCTCCTCTCCCCCTTGGCTAGCGCAGGCGCTTGAGTGCGGGCTTGTGGCCATCCATGAGGTTGGCTGTTCGAGCCCTACTCGCACCCCGCTGGCCTTTCTTTTTTTTTTAAATTCAACTACAAGCGGTTGGTAATGCAAACCACTTGTAGAAGACCATGACTACAAGCGGTTGGTAATACAAACCGCTTGTAGAGGACCCCGAGTACAAGCGGTTTGTACTAAGAACAGCTTGTAAAAGTACCGCCACGTGATACTTAAAAGGGTTTCATGCCTATTGTGGTTAACAAGAAATCTCCTCTCCCCCCTGTCTAGCGCGGGCGCTTGAGTGCGGGCTTGTGGCCATCCATGAGGTTGGCTGTTTGAGCCCCACTCGCGCCCCGCTGGCCTTTCTTTTTTTTTTAAATCCAACTACAAGCGGTTTGGTGCCTAATGTGTACTAAGAACCCCGAGTACAAGCGTCATTTTTTTAAGTGTTTGTATTTCTTTTGTTTGTAGAAAATATGTAGAAGCAATGTTAAACATCAACATATCAACACGATCATATGGAATAATGTAAAAGCAATGTTTCATATGGAATAATTTATACAAGCACTACATCTTAAGTCTTCGTCTTTACAATTGTTCCTTCGTTATGATCGTGACGTATGTAAGGAGCATCGACATCACTGTCACGCAGGATGTTTATGTCAACATCAACTGTAAAAGGAGGGAGCTCGTCGAACTGACCATACTCTTCCTCGTCGGTGACGTTCTCAACTCCTACAATCCTTCGTTTGCCTTGGAGAACTACATGTCGCTTTGGCATTACCTTTTGCTTGTCCTTTTGATTTTTAGGCTTGCTTGACATGTCCATTAAATAGAAGACTTGGATCACATCGTTCGCGAGAACAAACGGTTCGCGCCTATAGCCGACTTCTGTGAGATCCACAGTTGTCATGCCGTATTTGTCAACCTTCACACCATTTGGAGTCAGCTTAACCCATTGGCACTTATATAGAGGGACCTTGAGAGGTCCATAGTCGAGCTCCCATATTTCTTCTATGAAACCATAATATGTGTTCAACCTGCCACTGTTGTCTTCGGCGTCTATACGGACACCGCTCTTCTGGTTGGTGCTCCTGTTATCCTGGGATCTGGTGTAGAATGTGTAACCATTGATCTCATACCCCTTGAATGTCACGATTTCTTGTGACGGTCCCTAGGCCAAGCGTTGCAATAGTTCATCGTTTGACCCTTCCTCAATGATGTACTTCTGTAGCCAGCTGCCGAAAGAATCCATGTGCTTCAAGGTTATCCAACTCTCTGTCTTCCCTGTGAACTCGCGGCGTAGGACACTCTTGTGCTGAAGGACATAGGGGGCAACTATGGTTGATTGCTTCAGAATAGTGAAATGTGCTTGCTTGAATGCAGCAAGATCACTGCATGCAACTGCTTGCCATCCTATTGTGCCTTTGCCCCATAGCCTCCCCTCGTGTCGTGATATGGGGATGCCGATAGGATTTAGATCATTCATGTAATCAACACAAAACTCTATCACCTCCTCCGTCACGTAGCCCTCGGCAATGCAGCCTTCCGGACGCGAACGGTTACGAACGTACTTCTTGAGGACACTCATGTACCTCTCGAAAGGGAACATGTTGTGCAGATACACTGGTCCGAGGATACCTATCTCCTTGACAAGGTGAACGGTGAGATGAACCATGATATCAAAGAATGCAGGAGGAAAAATCATCTCGAGGCTAACCAAACTTTGTACCACATCAGCCTCCAACTTAGGCAGTTTAGCTGGTTTGACGACCTTCTGCGAAATGGCGTTCAGGAAGGAACATAGCTTTGCGATTGTCCCCCGCACCCACTCGGGCAGTATACACTACGTCAGGATGGGGCTATAGTAACATGCATATGTGCTACTATAGTTTAGCAAAAGTGTTACTGAGTCCTATTGCAACATATTTGTTTAGTGTTACTATAGTCTATGTTGCTATAAAAGGGTCTATTGTAACATGTAACAAGTGTTCTTGTATATAAAAAAAGATGTTGCAACCATGCTACAACAACATGCATCAAATGTGTTGCTATAGACTGCAGTAACACCTTTTTTAGCAAGAGCAACATAGTAGCGCGTGTTGCCATAGACCCTAGTAACACCTTATTTTTGCTAAAGCAACATAGTAGCATGTGTTTCCATAGACCCTAGTAACACATTTTTAGATACAATAATTGAACTTAGTAACACCCTTTTTGAACGACAACACAATGTTGAGCTCCTGAAATAAATTTAAATATCTTTATTATTTTCTTTTTTTTGTGAATGTACAAATTAAAATTGTTTCATAGAATATCTTTTGATAAGCATAACACATTGTACAATATAAAACACAAATTAACGACCATAAGTGCAACAATCATAACATATTGCATTGCATCAAACAAATAAATATTTCACACCATTCGATAGAATACACAACGATTTGATTTCTAGAGAAGGCAAATCTTTAGTCTGAGAGTTCAAAATACATTGTTCTAAATAAAAAGAATATAAAATAAATCTAATATTGCCTAATCTTCATGAAATTCTTTGCTTCTAGATCCCTTCATGTGGTAAGTAGCCAAATGTATGAATTTCAACCATTGATTTTTTCAACCTGCACAAAAGAAAGTATTAACCTTTACGATTGCAATTACAGAATATGATATATACACTTCATCGCAATTGAAGCAAGAAACAATTAACATACACAAAAGGAAGGCCAAGCAATCGGTCTTGCTTCCACAGGGGCATCACCAATTGTTTTGCAAGGCTTGATTGGCCTTACTAACTCATCCTTTTCCATAACAGGATAATTGATAACCACTTTCATAAATTGGTTATGTGACACCTCGGAGTGTCGCAACCTTATACAATGTGAAGGTTGAGGACAAAAACTCTATGGAATGTGGAATTTAGGTTAAAACCTTTCGGCTTGAGGTTTACTCGCGTTTTTGGGCCGGTTGAAGTGTTACGTCGCCACGGAGTGTCGTATCCTTAATTATTGAGCATGATAAGGTTAAATACAGTATGAGATGTGGAAATAAGGTTAAGATCATAAGGATCGGGGGTTAATAACGTTTCCGGGCCGTTTCCGGGCCGTTTTCGGGGTTTTGGGCCTTCCCGGGGGAGTTTTGGGCCTTGGTGGGCTTTGGTGGGATGGATTAGGACTCCGTAACGGACTAGGATTGGGTTGAGGGCTGTTAAAAGGGGCTCCCCTGCCCCCTTGCGCCCCATCTCAGCCCCTTGCGCCCCCACCTCCCCCTCTTGCGCCCCTCTCCTCCCTCCTCCCCTAAGCCCTAGCCCCCCATAACCACGCATCCTCTCCTTTCCTCCACTCCTCCACACCACCTCCCTCCACCCCTTGCTGCCCTAGGGTGGCCTCCCCACCCCTGCACCTTGTGGAGTCATCCCGTGGAGCGAGGAGCGAGGAGCAAGGAGCGAGGAGCGAGGAACGTGGAGCGAGAGCGATTCGCGAGGAGAGATTCGCGGAGATTGATTGGAGTTTTGCGCCGGGCAAAGGTATGATCTTAAGGGATCCTTGGGGATGATCTAGGTACTGTTATTAGGGTGTTTACCAAGTTTTTAGATCAATTGGAGGCGCTGGTTTGAAGTAATTTGGGTTAGATCTAAACTTGTCCACGTTTCTGTTTTTCGGGCAGATTGAGCAGTCGAACTAGGGTTCAGTTTCCGTCGATTTAGAATCCGAATCAGACCGTACGGACTTCTAGGAAGTTGTAGATAATTTAATTATCTTTCCGTGGACGTAAAGCACGTTAATTTCCGATCAGCCGTTTGAAAGTTATGGCTGTTTTACCGAGCGCCTAAAAATCTGTGACGTAACTGGAACAGATTGTGGTAATCTGTAGATTAAACAATTTTAGAGTCCGAATCAGTCTTTCCTATAACTAGAAAAAGTTGGGAAATTTCTAAGCTTCAGCGACGGTGTACTCGTTTATTCGATTTGGAGTCCCAGAACTCAAGTTATGCCTTTTGCAAGGCTGCTGTTCCGCCGACAGAACTCTGTTTTTAGGTTTTACGAGTAGTTGGCAATGTCGGGTTAGATGGGGCGTGTGTACTGTTTTGAGGTTATGATTGTGAGTGTGTGATGCCTATGTGCAGGTGGTATGACCGGGAGTTCCCTCTTCTTCCCGCCAATCCGTTGCACGTGGGTTGAGGCAAGTGTGTTGTGATGGATAGCAAGTTGTAGGTTGCATGTTGAAATTAGATGGAATTGCCTACATGATATATGTCCACTTGCCATGTGTTAATGAATGATATGATATGATGAGCATGTTTAACATATTATGATGCCATGTGTTAATATGTGAATTAAATATGATAATTGGCATGGTTGCATGCATGTCATGAGATAGGGCGAGGGCGGTGAGAAAGTCTTAACTAGTCCGGCAAGGTCGGTGAAAGTTATGACTAATCCGGAACGCCATTGAGTAAGTCCTATGTCGTGACTCCATCCACGTGGTGTTTGGAAGCGAGTAGGCACCCTCCATCTTCGGGATGGAAGGGAGGAAAGGGTGCACACCGACGGGTGTGTACTTCCCCTACCGTATGAGGTTCCAGAGGGTCGAGCAATGCATTACATCGCATACAAATGGATGATGATATTGATAAGTATTCATGAATGAGATGTTATACATGCCGAAAGATGTTATTGACTTGTTGTTATGCTTGTTGTCCATTGCAAGATGCTTGCCGAAGTTTTCGAACTCACCCTTGTGTTTTCTTTGTTGTTTTAGGTACCATGAGAACGGCATGCGGGAAAGGGGAATAGTCACACGCTCACCACGTTGCTTCACTTTAATGTTTCCCCAAAGTCAATTCATATAGTTTGATAATAAATTATGTGATGATCTTTAAAATTAAGTCTTAGCTTGGTTAATGAGAGTTCTATTGTTTGTTTGACACTTGGAACCTTAAGAGCTTAATGTTAGTCTCTTTATTGTCGTTAAGACTTTATTTATTGCTGTTTTAGATGTTTCTCTTATTGCCATATAATGCTATATTGTTGCTGTTCCTTAAATTCATGATAAAACAAAGGAGGTGCTGCCTAAATCTCTCGGTTTTAGTCTATGCACCTTTGCTGGAATTTGATGTTAAATGTGGTATTTAGATGTTGTTTAGCTTAGGTTTGGTAACATTCAGGCATAGTAAATGCTTGGGAGTGTTACTGATTGAGTATCGAAGCGGCTGTAGGTCCTTGGAATGTGAATTTTTAGTGTCATGCTATAGGGTACAACTAAAATGTGATGTGGAATAACTTAGAAACATGGCTTAGGTCTTAACTAAAACTTTGTTATAAGATAGCAACATTAAAACTTGTAAAAGTGGTATAACTAATCTAAAATTTGACACACTTGGTTGCACAGTAGGATGGGGTTTTGATTCATCATTGCATTGCGCTTAATTATTTAATGAAGGATATGCTTATGATGATGTTTGATCTATGATCTTGATTGTGTGATTTTGTGTTTATGTTTTTGTGTTTGGATGGTTGTTCTGTCTAAGCAGCCATGCCAAGGGGTAGAGGCCGTGGACGCCGTGGCCCCTGTGGAGGCCGGGGCGAGGCTCCTGCAGAGAGTGCGGGTATCGTATAAATGATTGGATTGTTCCTGTTGTGGTGATTAAAGTGGGGTTGTGGTCTGAAGGAGTTTCGGTCACCTCTTTTTGGTTCATAGTAGCAGTGAGGTTTGACGTGTGGCGGTTAGCGCCATCACCGAAGAACTATTAACCCCTGTAGGAGAAGAATGCTTATCCTTTCTGTCCTTGATCTGGGTAGTTGACTGGAGTCAAATAGAAGAGTTGATGGTGGTTCCCTTGGATGTTCTCTGCCCGGTTACGGAGTTTACTGCTTTTTCTTGGCTTTAGTTGAGCTGAACCAAAGAAAAGTGTTTTTGTATTGGATTTTCGCGATCGTTCCGAGTGCGGTGGTGAGCACCGTGCTTGGTGTGGTTGGACCGGAGTTGCAACCCCTTTGTGGCAAGCTCGGCCACATGGGGCGAGTCTGCGGATGAATCAGAGCCTCATCAAGTGGAGGCAGATGTCTTCTCCTCCCACTCAGCGAGGTCTTCGAGAGGATCGGTGCACATGATGGCTGCCCCTGTTTCTCAGCCGCCTTTTAACGTGGCGCCACCGGTGATCGGTGCCAGCGATCGTCTGCTTCCTCCTCGCTGCCTCCTCCGCCTCCGACCTTGTTGGGGCATCACCGAGTCGGGGCTCCTTCGCCCCGACGCCACAGGAGTGTACGCTTTCTCGCCGACCGGAAGTCGATCGGGCATCCAGAGGTGGTTTCGTGTACTGGCTCGTAGATTCCGTTGATGCCTTTGTTCTATTTGATTCGGAGCATCCTACTCTTTGTGTCAAATGAGTTTGCTAGTAGAGCTAAGTTGGGAGTTCACGATTTTACAGTCCGTGTTAGTCGATTCTCACAGGGGTTTGATTGCTAGTTCTTTGGTTTGCCCCAGTTGCACCATTGCCATTGATGATGAGGTTTTCTTTGCCAATCTCATGGTGATCCAGCTTGGCTCCTTTTGATGTCATTTTGGGCATGGTGGCTGCATCGATGTGCTAAGATCTCATTGTTTCTGGAAGACAGCTTTCCTTGCAGGCCGTCAGGGAAGAGTTGACCTTTCGGTGGTATACCCTCGATTCGTCTTTGCTTTGACTAGTTTGTTTTCCGGTTTCACGTTTGAGGCTATTAGGTTTCTCATGACTTTGTCTCGAGAAACCATCTTCTTCGATTTCCATTAAGGAGATTTACTGTAGTGAAGGAGTTCGTTGATGTGTTCCCCGACGAAGTTGCCTCTACTTCGTGAGGAATGTGGAGTTTCAGATTGATCTTGCTCAGGGCACTCGACCTATTTCTATCTCTCCATACCGCTTAGCTCGACCTTTTCAAGACGAGTTGAAGAAGCCGCTTGAGGATACATTAACCAAAGGCTTCATTCGCGTAGCGTATCGCCATAAGGGGAGCACCCGCCCTCTTCGTCTCGAAGAAGGATGGAAGTTGGCGTATGTGCATTGATTATCGTGCTCTTAATCAAGTGACAGTCAAAAACAAGTATCCTTTGCCTCGCATCGAGGATCCGCTTTGACCAACCAAGGGAGCAAAGGTGTTCTCCAAGATTGATCTTGATGGGTACAATCGAGATCCGTGTGAGGAAGCGAGGACATTGAGAAGATCGCTTTCTCCACTAGGTATGGGCATTATGAATTTAAAGTTATGTCTTTTGACTAACTAATGCTCCTTGTCTTTATGGAGGCGATGAGCATGATGCTACAAGTACCTTGATGAGTTTGTGGTAGTGTTCATCGATGACATTCTGATTTACTCTAAATCAGAAGAGGAGCATAGCTGACACTTGAGGCTTTCAGCCGAGTACTGAGGAGAATCAATTCTTTGCTAAGCTGAAAAAGTGCGAGTTCTGGATTTCGTATGGGTTTTCTTGGCCCATCATCAATCCAGAGGCATATATCGTAGATCCTAGCAAAGTCTCGGCAGTTTTGGATTGGAAGAGGCCTTCCAATGTCAAAAGTGCGTAGTTTCCTTGAGTTGGCTGGCTACTATCGGCGTTTTGTGCAGGATTTCTCTATCATTTGCCACCACTTTCACAGCCGACCAGAAAGGGATGAAGTTCAGGTGGAGTGAGTGTGAGCACAACGCACTTTGAAGGAGAAGTTAGTGATTGCTCTGTTTCTTACCCTTCCCGAACCAGGAGGCGCTTCACTTGCTTATTCCGATGCTTCGGTTGGGACTTGGGTGTGTGCTCATGCAAGAGGGCAAGGTGATTGCTTATGCTTCGAGGCGCTTGAAAAAGCATGAGCGAACTATCCCACCCATGATCTTGAGCTAGCCAGCCGTGGTGTTTGCATTGAAGATATGGAGGCATTACTGCACGGTGAGTCTTGTGATATTTTCACTTGATCACAAGAGCCTCAAGTACATCTTTACTCGTAAAGATTTGAACTTGAGGCGAGGAGGTGGCTAGAATTGATAAAGGATTATGACCTCACTATCCAAGATCATCCGGAAGGCAAATGTGGTGGACGCTCTCGGCAAGACAATGCCCCTGTTGTTGATTGTCTTGTTGCTGATTTTGAGCGTTTGGGAGTCTCCCACGCTTTGCGGGGACCGTGCTGAAACTCAATTGATTCTTGAGTCGGGCCGATTCCTGGCGTGCAGCGAGAGGCACAACAAAGATGATCGTTTGCTCCAGCAGGTGAGGAAACGCCGAGGAAGGCAAGTCTGGAGACTTTACCTTGTTGATGATGCGGAGTTTTGAGGTTTCAGGGCCGTCATGCGTGCTCCCGTAAATCTCAAGTGAAAGAAGACATTCGAGAGAAGCTCATCGCACCTCAGATACCACGGTCCATCTGGAGAGACCAAGATGTACAGGACTTGAAGAAGAATTTCCCGTGGAAAAGGATGAGAGTGGATATTGCCAAGTATGTGGCGTCTTGTGGGATCTGTGAAGATCGAAAGTTTGAGCATAAGCGTCCCCGGTCTGTTGCAGCCATTGGAGGTTCTGTGTGGCCATGGGATGACATCTCCATGGATTTTCGTGGTTGGTCTACTCTGTTCTCCACGAGGAAGGATGTCGCTTGGGTTGTGGTGGACTGCCAGTCTCGGCAAGTCTCAAGCATTTCATTCCCATCCATACGACTCAATTCAGTGGCGAGTTGGCTCCCATCTATGTGCGGGAGATTGTGAGATTGCATGGTGTACCCAAGACCATTATCTCGATCGGGATCGAAGTTCGCCTCCAAGTTCTCGGGAGAGTTTGCGAGTGCGCAGGTACGCAGCTTTGCCTTAGTACCGCTTTCACCCCTCAGACGGATAGGGTCTGAGCGTACCATCCAAACTTTGGAGAGGACATGCTCGGGCACGTGTGATGGCTTGGAAGGTAGCAGGAAGACCATTTGCCCCTTGCGTAGTTTGCTTACAATAAGCGGCTACCATTCCGGATCCTGCCGCTCCTTATGAGGTATCAGTATGGTCGGAAGTGCGATCGCCACTTTGTTGTTGGGATCTTTGTGGCGAGAGAGCTATTCTTGGACCTGGATTGGGTCTATTGATCGCGTGTCGGAGGGTTCAAGCAAAACCTTCTCGCGGCCAGAGCGGACGTAAGAGCTATCTTTGATGTGGCGGCGAGACTTGGAGTTTGAGGCGGGTGATAAGCCGTACTCTTGCGAGTATCTCCACCAAGGGTGTGGTGCGTTTGGCACCAAGAAGCTCAGTCCAAGGTATGTTGGGCCTTTTCCTATCCTCGCCTTGAGTTGGCAGGTTGGCTCTATCGCCTAGGCCTAGGAATCCATGCAAGGTGTGCATGATGTGTTCCATGTCTCGATGTTGAGGAAATACTTGCATGATCCGGAGTTGGTGGTTCCATTGGAACCATTAGTGCTTCAACAGACTCACCTTCGAGTCCCATCCTCGGGGAAATTCCGGGGACTTGAGCGAGTGATGAAGAGCAGGGCTTAAGTTTGTCAGATACATCAGGTCACATCAGGCCAGAGAAAGCGACTTGGGAGCTGGAATCTCGCATCTGTGAAGTATCTGACTTTTAGCCTCGTGTATGTGACGTGAAAACCTAGCTATCTTTGGTTTCTTGGGTTTCATGTTGGTGCGTTAGATTCGAGGTCGAATCCGTTGAAGGGGGAAGAATGTGACACCTCGGAGTGTCGCAACCTTATACAATGTGAAGGTTGAGGACAAAAACTCTATGGAATGTGGAATTTAGGTTAAAACCTTTCGGCTTGAGGTTTACTCGCGTTTTTGGGCCGGTTGAAGTGTTACGTCGCCACGGAGTGTCGTATCCTTAATTATTGAGCATGATAAGGTTAAATATAGTATGAGATGTGGAAATAAGGTTAAGATCATAAGGATCGGGGGTTAATAACGTTTCCGGGCCGTTTCCGGGCAGTTTTCGGGGTTTTGGGCCTTCCCGGGGGAGTTTTGGGCCTTGGTGGGCTTTGTGGATGGATTAGGACTCAGACGGACTAGGATTGGTTGAGGGCTGTTAAAGGGCTCCCCTGCCCCCTTGCGCCCCCCATCTCAGCCCCTTGCGCCCCCCTACCTCCCCTCTTGCCCTCTCCTCCCTCCCCCTCCCCTAAGCCCTAGCCCCCATAACCGTGCGCATCCCCTCCCCTTTCCTCCACCTCCACACCACCTCCCCTCCACCCCTTGCTGCCCTAGGGTGGCCTCCCCACCCCTGCACCTTGTGGAGTCATCCCGTGGAGCGAGGAGCGAGGAGCAAGGAGCGAGGAGCGAGGAACGTGGAGCGAGGAGCGATTCGCGAGGAGATTCATGGAGATTGATTGGAGTTTTTGGCGCTCGGGCAAAGGTATGATCTTGGGGATCCTTGGGGATGATCTAGGTACTGTTATTAGGGTGTTTATCAAGTTTTTAGATCAATTGGAGGCGCTGGTTTGAAGTAATTTGGGTTAGATCTAAACTTGTCCACGTTTCTGTTTTCGGGCAGATTGAGCAGTCGAACTAGGTTTTTAGTTTCCGTAGATTTAGAATACTAATCAGACCGTACGGACTTCTAGGAAGTTGTAGATAATTTAATTATCTGTCCGTGGACGTAAAGCACGTTAATTTCCGATCAGCCGTTTGAAAGTTATGGCTGTTTTACCGAGCGCCTAAAAATCTGTGACGTAACTGGAACAGATTGTGGTAATCTGTAGATTAAACAATTTTAGAGTCCGAATCAGTCTTTCCTATAACTAGAAAAAGTTGGGAAATTTCCTAAGCTTCGCGACGGTGTACTCGTTTATTCGATTTGGAGTCCCAGAACTCAAGTTATGCCTTTTGCAAGGCTGCTGTTCCGCCGACAGAACCTCTGTTTTTAGGTTTTATGCAGTAGTTGGCAATGTCGGGTTAGATGGGGCGTGTGTACTGTTTTGAGGTTATGATTGTGAGTGTGTGATGCCTATGTGCAGGTGGTGTGACCCGGGAGTTCCCTCTTCTTCCCGCCAATCCGTTGCACGGGTTGAGGCAAGTGTGTTGTGATGGATAGCAAGTTGTAGGTTGCATGTTGAAATTAGATGGAATTGCCTACATGATATATGTCCACTTGCCATGTGTTAATGAATGATATGATATGATGAGCATGTTTAACATATTATGATGCCATGTGTTAATATGTGAATTAAATATGATAATTGGCATGGTTGCATGCATGTCATGAGATAGGGCGAGGCGGTGAGAAAGTCTTAACTAGTCCGGCAAGGTCGGTGAGAAAGTTATGACTAATCCGGGAACGCCATTGAGTAAGTCCTATGTCGTGATTCCATCCACGTGGTGTTTGAGGCAGTAGGCACCCTCCATCTTCGGGATGGAAGGGAGGAAAGGGTGCACACCCGGGTGTGTACTTCCCATACCTGTATGAGGTTCCAGGGTCAGAGCAATGCATTACATCAGCATACAAATGGATGATGATATTGATAAGTATTCATGAATGAGATGTTATACATGCCGAAAGATGTTATTGACTTGTTGTTATGCTTGTTGTCCATTGCAGTATGCTTAGTTTTCGAACTCACCCTTGTGTTTTCTTGTTGTTTTAGGTACCATGAAGAACGGGCATGCGGGAAAGGAATAGTCACACGCTCACACGTTGCTTCACTTTAATGTTTCCCCAAGTCAATTCATATAGTTTGATAATAAATTGCGTGTGATGATCTTTAAAATTAAGTCTTAGCTTGGTTAATGAGAGTTCTATTGTTTGTTTGACACTTGGAACCTTAAGAGCTTAATGTTAGTCTCTTATTGTCGTTAAGACTTTATTTATTGCTGTTTTAGATGTTTCTCTTATTGCCATATAATGCTATATTGTTGCTGTTCCTTAAATTCATGATAAAACAAAGGAGGTGGCCAAATCTAGGTTTTAGTCTATGCACCTTTGCTGGAATTTGATGTTAAATGTGGTATTTAGATGTTGTTTAGCTTAGGTTTGGTAACATTCAGGCATAGTAAATGCCGGGGTGTTACAGGTTACCTATCTCAACATCATCAACTATTGCATGTGGATCACTAATAAAAAACATAGCATATGCCACACATTCTATATTTGAATATGTCGCAATCTTGAGAATTACCATAGTACCAGCCTATATTAACATTAATATAGTCGAATCAGTAAATGGAAAACATGAATTAGTTGTATAAATTATAATTAAATAATTTTTTTTGATGTTTTTGTACCTTCATTAGAGATGGCTGCATTTGCTTTGAAGACTTGTGTTGTGGAGTCTTCTTTCGAGTGCCTTGTTGTTGTGTACTGTTTATAGTCTCTTGTAAATATTGTTGCTTCTTATTCATCTATGGAGAGATAAGATACAATTTGTAACACACTATGAATTTTATGCCTAGAATCACAAACAAGGCTCGTATGAGTAGTGCTGGAATGTCTTTGGAGGGTAGATCACCAAATTCACAAGAGGCTTTTTTCAAAGCTCTGTAAGCAAACCCATACTTTGCAAAAAAAAAAAAAAAACCTGAACACCTTTGCTCTGAAATTGCAGCAAAATGAATTAGAATATTGGAAGAGATGAAATGACAAAGAGACAAACGATATTGATTATTGGCACGTATCATAGAAAGGTCTTTGGCTAAATGAAGCTAAATCACACATAAGAGTTTTTTTTCATTCAACTTGTGACTTGTGGGGGGGTGAAAGAAGCGATACTGAACCTAAAACAGCACAAAATTCTCCTTGGCCACCCGCATGCACGCTAGTTCAGCGAGCGACTTGGAAAAGTTCTCGGTCTCCGATGGATATACGCTAGTAAGGTGCCCATGCGTTGCAATGGGAAAAAAACATGTACAAAGCGCACATGATTTTTCTTTTGCATCATTACGAGAGTAGATGTAATATCCACACTTGGTACACAATTACAACATGTAGAATAGTAGTTGTTAAATATCTAAATGAAGATTATTAAGTGCAATATACTTTAATACAGATTATATTAGTAGGTTGCCCATGTGTTACAACAAAATATCAAAAGAAAGTGCGCTACTATGAGCGCTCATTGGTTGCTGAGAGCTCACTTGCAAGATTAAGACAATCCGAATTGTAGGAATTACCTTTTTTAATCCCAATAAGATTGTGCCTGTCATCAACGCGATTGGCAAGGAAAGCATCCATAGCAAAGATTTCTTTTTCGCCACTAATTTGTGGTATGGTACATGGCTGGCAATGATTTACTCTTTTTGACAAGTTTTGCTTTGATCCCGACTGTTAGTTCTTTGGCACTCTGAATTTCCTGACACAAATTTCATGCTAATGGTAGTCAAATTTGGAAAACTGCAGAGAATCAAAAGGTTGGCCTTTCAAAATAAAGGTGGTTACAGACCACATTGCCATGTATAGAGAGTACATTGTAAAGCAAAATGATTCCAAGCTTGCATTAACCACTTGATAAAATATAATCCAGCTTGGACAACATACTGCAGAGACCAGTTGGGAATAATACACATCTTACTACTATTGATTATGGACACAAAACACTGAAAGGAAGAAAAATGAAAAAACCATTGCAGCTTCTATTAGCGAACTGAAAATTTTTAGCTAAATGCAGGAAGGCAGCCAACTGTACAATTGATGAACTGTATCCAATAATTTAAATGAGTAAGCAGGACCTATGTCAAATTAATAGTAAATTGGCAAACATATCATACATTATCTAAAATTCTCTTCTACCATATATCTGAGGCTTTTTAAAAATAGTACACACTACCCCACAATAAATACTTCATTTCAGACTTGCCATTGTGCAGTAATGACATGAGATTGCCTCAGCAAATGAATGCACACATGCAGGTTTGTATTATGCAGAATTCATTATATTTCTTACAGGATTGTTGTCATCTAACATTCAACCAAAACAGGATAAGTGCGTGTATTTGCAAAACAGGAACCAATTCCCCCTTTGAGAAGTGGTATAATCTTGTGACGAAAATGTAAAAGAATGAGAACAATAAACGTTTGACAGAGGTATTCCCACCATGCTAACCAATATGTGACAGGAGAATCTTTTGCCAATAAAGGAATGTTGCCACCAGAAACATAGTGGAGGACCAAATGGGAAGCTTAAATGGGCGGATTAGGCATTTCATCAAGTAGCTGGAAGGCATGTTTGCTGTGCTCTTCGTTCTGCACAGATGCTTCTCTACTACATGCCTTCCTGTTATGATGGGCTGTCGGTGATGTAAATGGACGTCGAGGTGAAGATGAGAGATGGAGCTGTCGAGACGACGTACCCGTGTGGCTGTGCATAGCAGATGGGGGAAAGAAGCTTTGCACGAAAGCGAGTGGTCCTTGTCCATCTCTTGTCTATGCACGCAAGCCTCTCCCCGCAGCATTGGCATGCCACATTCTTGTCCATCTCGCGGAGGAGGCGGCCATGCGTCAGATGAAAGAGAAGGCCATGGATGGGTCGCAGCGCGCAACGGCGAGGCGGGTGATGCTGGTGAGGGTGGCCTCGTTGGGCTCGATGTGGAGGCCTCCATCCCAGAGAAGATCTGGGCATAGGCGGTAGCGCCTTGGGGAGGGTACAGGGCGACCTGCAGGTACACGATGGGCGCGTGTCGGGACCCGAATCTGCAAATCCGAACCCTCTGTGTATTCAGCACTAGTCCAGGAACGCGCTAGTGCACACAGTCTCAACATTGGTAAATATCACAATCATACCACTCGATACTAATAAAGTACTTTAATTAGATAATCAAACTGGTTGCTTGACCTTAAGGTCAAGTTACAAATATACGCCTCGCAGGGCAAAACTTATTAAAAGAGAAATATTAGCAGCGAAAAAATAAGATAACATCGTGGCGCCATTCAGTATACCACAGGCAACTGACTGGGACTCGATTCCTAGTTAGACGGTTCCTCTTGGAGCTCCTCCTCCAAAGCTGGTGTAGTCTCCTCTTCAACTGGTGTTGTATTGCGGCAATGGTGAGTACTTGGTACTCAGCAAGTCATGCACAGAATGCAACTAATATACTATATGCATGGCTTAATACAAAGGAATAGCTCAAGGTTTGTTTGCAGTAAACAGCATTTTAACAAGTATCATAAGTAGATTCGAAAGCAGTAGAACAAGTAAAGCATAAATAACTTTTCCAGGAGTTTAATAAACATCTTTCCCATTCCTAATCCACATTTCCATCAAAACCAAACCCAACCTTTCAAGTCCAAGTTGTTTTCATGAAAGTCTAACCCTTAACTGTAATCCCCGAGCAATGTCCAATACCGCGGACACGGCTATTCGAATAGATTTTACACTCTGCAGAGGTTATGCACTTTCCCACAAGATACCGTCAAACACCACAAAGGCGAGTTTCCGTAACAAAGTCTTTCGGAAACCTCTAACAGTACAAGTGGTCCTCTCCGGTGATTGCACACTAACCCTTCCCTTAGCGAAGGCGAAGTTTAGGCCAATCCACCGTTAGATGGGTACCTGGCCGTAGCCCCGGTACGCTCCCCCGTACAACTACACAAGGTATAGTTGACACCCAGAGGTCCCACAGGTACGTTATTAGCAACTTAATCAACTAGGTCCGTCCCATTATGGACATGTGGTTGCAAGATTGACTCAGTTCAAAGGCTTGCAAGGTTAAGTCCTTAGGGTGACCAGGGCAAGACTACCCGAAGAACCAACACAACGTTCCCGGTGCCACAACTGGCCCACCCGATCATTCTTGCCACATGCCCCAGTCAAAAACTATTTATCAAACCCCAGTTGATTACCATGCACCACGTGCCTTCAACATCACAACACATGATACCTTTCCAAAACAGGTTCAATATATCATTAAGTCAACATTAACATTTGATTGTCCAAAATCATGTCATGGGCACGTAGCAGGTCTAAGCAATATACTACAACGGTCTAAATTCCCATGTTGGCAATTTAATAATGTCCAACTATTTAAACCTCAACGAGGGTGACAAGGGATCATGGCACATAATTAATTAACCAAGGTGTCATACATCAATTAGGCATTTATCTAATTCCCATAATTAAATAAAGTATTTTCTAATTAAACTAGCATGCAATACATTGAATCAAAATAGATTTCAAAATGGGATCAACATGGTCAAAGCACAACTTGCCTTCAAAATGTACTTGCTCTTGGTCCTGAGCTGGCTCCTGGGTCAACACTTCTCCCTCGAAGCCTTCGGGCACTTCAACGTCTACTCGTAAAGCGTGCAAATAGCAATAAATAAATAAACAGTAGACAAAAAGTGTCCAAACATCCAAATAAAGTTCACAAATAGAAAGAGCATAATTTTATGAATTTTTAGAAACTGGAATCGTCAAATTCGGAGTTGAATTGCAAAAGTTATAAGTATTTAAAGTTTAATTAATCAATTAAATAATATTACAGAGAAAAACTTTAGTCCAAAAATTAAATAAAATTCATCATTAGGTAGATCTCAATTTTATACAAATTTATAAATTTGAATCACTTAAATCGGAGTTCAAACGCAAAAGTTATAAGCGTTTGAAGTTTGAAACAAATTCTGAAATCAATTATTCAAATTAATAAATCATTTTATTTTTCGGAAATTCATTTATTGCGTCAGCAAGGACACGTGTCAGCACCTGATTGGGTGGCTGACGTCAGCCGGTCCATGGACGTGGTCCATGGTTTGGCTCGGTCCACCGTGGACTCGGTCCACAGACGCGTGGATCGATAGGTGGGACCCATCGGTGACGCCACGGTGGCGTCACCAAGACTGGGTGGCCCGACATGCGGGCCTGCCATGAAGTCAGCGTGACATCATGTTGCGGTCACTGACACGCGGGCCCGGCGTGTCAGACTCTCACGCGCGTGAGTGCACTGGCCGCGCTGACCGCGACGGTCAGCCTTCTGGACGCGTGGCTTGATCTCGGCCATTGATTTTGTAACACCCCAGCTTCTACTAAGCCCAGAATGTCACCAAACATAGACAATAACACGTTTAATACCATAGTTTAAGGTAAATTACAACAGGTAATCACTTAGAATAATTGAAAATTTTGACAGCATCTCCTTTGTTTATGCATGAAACTTAACAACATAACATCATATCAATATGTAGGACAAACAAGATCTCCATACGCAGCGATAATGATAGCTAATCATCAACTAAAACATCAATAAGCATCGCTAGCAAAAGAATACGCATCAATTTAAGTCTAGGAAGATATAACAATTCACTCCATAGCCCCACATGATACACATGAGGGAAACAACCAAACATAAAGACCATACACTAATGATTATTGTAATACTTATTGCCGTGTCTCCAAACCAGGTGAATTAGCTAGATTATGAAACTACGTGGAGGAGTGTAGCTAAATCCCTTTCCCCCGCGCCGATTTCATGGTACCTAAAGAAACAAACAACGAAAACACAAGCGTGAGTTCATAACTCAGCAAAGTGTATTGTAATGGATCAACAAGGATCAAGACAACAAACCATCATCCCAGTCTCCACAGTTATATCACAACACATCATACTTAACATTATATACACCCTTTAAAACAACATGATAATCATCTCATGAGCATCTCATGAGTACTCTCATCATCATCTCATAAACTTCTTCATTTATGTATATCATTCATGCAATGCAATGCACATGTCTCCTGGAATTCTCATACCGGTATGGTTGAGTGCACACCCGTCGGCATGCACCCTTTTCCCCCTTCCATCCCGAAGATGGAGGGTGCCTATCACTCGCTTCCAATCACCTCGGTGATGGAATCACGAGGTAGGACTTACTCAAACGAATAGCCCCGGACTAGTCATAACTGTTCTCACCGACCCTACCGGAATAGTTATGACTTATCTCACCGGCCGGCCATGAAAATATGCCATGTATGCAAAATGGACAGCAACGTATACAAAAATAGAAATATTGCATATCAACATATGGCATCTCAACATGTAAGACCGTAATCAACAATCGATGGTAACCGTTCAAAACATGGCATGTGAATCATTTGTCAACAACAAGCATTTTTAATCATAGCATGAGGACACCATATCATCGACAACATTTAAATCATGGCCTAAGGACATCCTATCAATTATAACATGTAATTCATGGCAAGACAACATGTTATCTATTCCAAATACTATCAAGCAATTCTAGCAACACGTATAGCATACAATCCACGCAACACACTTGCCTTCAACCACGGGCAACGGAGTGACGAGAGGTTGAGGGCACTCCCGGAGGCACACCACCTGCAAACACGTGCCACACACTCAAATCGAGTCCACAAAACAGCACACATATAAATCCCACTACCCGACTTCGCTTACAACTCCTAAGATCAGAAAATAGCAAATCTGTCCCTTCGGGACAGCAGCCTTCCAATGGGCATAACTTCAGTTCTAGGACTCCAAATTGAATAAACAAGTACATCCCCGCGTAGCTTAGGAAATTTCCCAACTATTTCTAGTTATAGGGAAAGACTAATTCGGATTCTAATGTTGTTTAATCTACAAAATTCCGTGATCTATTCCAATCACGTCATAGATTTTAACACGATCGGTAAAACGGTCATAACATTTAAACGGCTGATCGGAATTTAACGTTCTTTATGTCCACGGAAAGATAATTAAATTACCTACAATTTCTTCAACGTCCGTACGACCAGATTCCAATTCTAAATTGGCGAAAACGCCTGCCCTAGTTCGGGTTCCCAATCTGCCCGAACAGAACGTGAATATAATCCAAGTTTTTCATCAATTCTACCCCATGGCAGCACCTCCCTTGATCTAAAAACATGGTAATCCCCCTCTACAGCAGCAAGAGACCTACCCCCAAGGATCCCCCCATTACCTTCTTGGAGAATCACCAATCGACGATCAAACCTTCGCGTTCCTCCCCCGACTTCCTTCCACGCGCCGTTTCCACCAATCCTCCTCGTCGCAGCCCCTCCCAACAGCTTGGACAGCGCCTAGGCAGCGAGGAGGAGACCTTGGGATGCGCCCACAAGGGAGGAGAGGGGTGGGGCGGCAGCACCTAGGGAAGGGGGCGGTTGGGAAGGGACAGGAGAGGTGAGGGGAGATGAGGGGAAGTGGGGAATGAGGGGAGAGGGGATGGGGGGGGCGACGCATGGGGGTGGGGAGTGCTAGGTCAGCAGGGTTTTCTGCCCCCCCCTCACCCCCACATGGGCCAAGTGAATCCCACCATCCGGCCCACGAAGATTCCCTCAAGCCCAACACCTCCCCGGAGCGGCCCAAACGCCCGAAAACGGCCCGAAACGCGTTAAAACGTGAAATCTCAGGGTTTTAGTTGCAAAATCCCCAACTTATCCCATTTTACCACATTTTATAACCTATTATCACAAATTATAAAGTCTCGGCATTCCATAGTATCACATTCTACCCCCCTTCAATAGGATTCGACCTCGAATCCAAGACACATCACTAAGCAACCCAGCAAAGCAAAAGTTAGCTAGATATTGCAACCCATACCTGATGTAAAAAGCTCAGGATACTGCTCGCGCATGCGAGACTCCAGCTCCCAAGTTGCTTCCCACTCAGATTGGTGCGACCACAATATTTTAACAAATTTAAGTGTCCTATTCTTCAGTACTCGCTCTGAGTTCTCCAGGATCCTCACAGGATGGGACTCAAAGGTAAGGTTCTGCTCAATCACTAGTGGCTCTAACAGAACCACCAACTCTGGATCATGCAGGTATTTCCTCAACATGGAAACATGAAACACATTGTGAACTCCTTGCATCGATTCTGGTAACTCCAAGCGGTAAGCCAACTTACCAACTCGAGCCAAAATAGGAAATGGCCCAACATACCTCGGGCTAAGCTTTCCTTTGGTACCAAAACGTACCACACCCTTTGTGGGAGACACTCGCAAGAGCACACTATCACCCACCTCAAACTCTAAATCCCGCCTTCTCACATCAGCATAACTTTTCTGTCTGCTTTGCGCTGCGAGAAGATTTTGTCGTACCTCTACCACACGATCCACTGTCTGCTGAACCCAGTATGGACCAAGAACTGCTCTTTCTCCCACAGCATCCCAACAAAGTGGCGATCTGCACTTCCGGCCATATAGTACCTCATAAGGAGCAGCCCGGATGCTGGAATGATAGCTGTTATTGTAAGCAAACTCCGCAAGAGGCAAATGATCCTCCCAGCTACCTTTCCAAGCCATCACACAGGCCCTGAGCATGTCTTCCAAAGTCTGGATGGTACGCTCAGACTGCCCATCCGTCTGAGGGTGAAAGGCGGTACTAAGGCGAAGCTGTGTACCCAAAGCACTCTGCAAACTCTCCCAGAACTTGGAGACGAACTTCGCATCCCGATCAGAAATAATGGTCTTGGGTACACCATGCAGTCTCACAATCTCCCGCACATAGATGGGAGCCAACTCGCTCGCTGAATTGGTAGTGCAGATAGGAATGAAATGCGCAGACTTGCTGAGACGATCCACCACAACCCAAACAGCATCCTTCCCTCGTGGAGAACGAGGTAAACCAACCACAAAATCCATGGAGATGTCATCCCATGGCCACACAGGAATCTCCAATGGCTGCAACAGACCGGCGGGACGCTTATGCTCAGCCTTTATCTTCTGACAGATCCCACAAGATGCCACATACTTGGCGATATCAACTCTCATCATTTTCCACCAGAAATTCTTCTTCAAGTCCATGTACATCTTGGTCTCCCCAGGATGGACCGTGTACGGGGTGCGATGAGCTTCTTTCAGAATGTCTTCTTTCACTTGAGATTTCTGAGGCACGCACAGACGGCCCTGAAACCTCAAAACTCCCGCATCATCAACGGTAAAAGTCTCCTGACTTGCCATCCTCAAGGTGTTTCCTCACCTGCTGGAGCAAACGGTCATGCTGTTGTGCCTCCCGCACACGCTCGGGAATTGCTGACTCAAGAATCAATTGAGTTTTAGCTTGCACGGTCCCCGCAAAGCAGTAGGAGACCCCCAAACGCTCAAAATCAGCAACAAGACAATCAACAACAGGGGGCATTGTCTTGCGACTGAGAGCGTCGGCCACCACATTTGCCTTTCCCGGATGATACTGGATTGTGAGGTCATAATCCTTTATCAATTCTAGTCACCTCCTCTGCCTCAAGTTCAAATCTTTCTGGGTAAAGATGTATTTGTGGCTCTTGTGATCAGTGAAAATGTCACAAGACTCGCCATACAGGTAATGCCTCCATATCTTCAATGCAAACACCACAGCGGCTAGCTCAAGATCATGCGTGGGATAGTTTTGCTCATGCTTTTTCAGCTGCCTCGATGCATAAGCAATCACCTTGCCATCTTGCATGAGCACACAACCAAGTCCCAAACGCGAAGCATCAGAATAAACAGTGAAGCGCTTCCCCGGCTCGGGAAGGGTAAGAACAGGAGCAGTCACTAACTTCTCCTTCAAAGTGCAGAAACTGTGCTCACACTCTGAAGTCCATTGGAATTTCATCCCCTTCTGAGTCAGCTGCGAAAGTGGCTTGGCAATGATAGAGAAATCCTGCACAAAATGCCGATAGTAGCCAGCCAACCCAAGGAAACTACGCACCTCTTTGACATTGGAAGGCTACAACCCAAGTGATACTATGGAATGTCGAGACTTTATAATTTGTGATAATAGGTTATAAAATGTGGTAAAATGGGATAAGTTGGGGATTTTGCAACTAAAACCCTGAGATTTCACGTTTTAACGCGTTTCGGGCCGTTTTCGGGCGTTTGGGCCGCTCCGGGGAGGTGTTGGGCTTGAGGGAATCTTTGTGGGCCGGATGGTGGGATTCACTTGGCCCATGTGGGGGTGAGGGGGGCAATAAACCCTGCTGCCCTAGCTCTCCCCACCCCCATGCGCCGCCCCCCCATCCCCTCTCCCCTCATTCCCCACTTCCCCTCATCTCCCCTCACCTCTCCTGTCCCTTCCCAACCGCCCCCTTCCCTAGGTGCTGCCGCCCCACCCCTCTCCTCCCTTGTGGGCGCATCCCAAGGTCTCCTCCTCGCTGCCTAGGCACTGTCCAAGCTGTTGGGAGGGGCTGCGACGAGGAGGATTGGTGGAAACGGCGCGTGGAAGGAAGTCGGGGGAGGAACGCGAAGGTTTGATCGTCGATTGGTGATTCTCCAAGAAGGTAATGGGGGGATCCTCTGGGGTAGGTATCTTGCTTCTGTAGAGGGTATTACCATGTTTTTAGATCAAGGGAGGTGCTGCCATGGGGTAGAATTGATGAAAAACTTTGATTGTATTCACGTTCTGTTCGGGCAGATTGGGAACCCGGACTAGGGCAGGCGTTTTCGCCAATTTAGATTTGGAATCTGGTCATACAGAAGTTTAAGAAATTGTAGGTAATTTAATTATCTTTCCGTGGACATAAAGAACGTTAAATTCCGATCAGCCGTTTAAAAGTTATGACTGTTTTACCGATCGTGTTAAAATCTGTGACGTGATTGGAATAGATCACGGAATTTTGTAGATTAAACAACATTAGAGTCCGAATTAGTCTTTCCCTATAACTAGAAATAGTTGGGAAATTTCCTAAGCTACGCGGGCATGTACTTGTTTAATCAATTTGGAGTCCTAGAACCGAAGTTATGCCCATTGGAAGGCTGCTATCCCGAAGGGACAGATTTGCTGTTTTCTGATCTTAGGAGTTGTAAGCGAATTCGGGTAGTGGGATTTATATGTGTGCTATTTTGTGGACTCGATTTGAGTGTGTGGCACGTGTTTGCAGGTGGTGTGCCTCCGGGAGTGCCCTCAACCTCTCGTCACTCCGTTGCCCATGGTTGAAGGCAAGTGTGTTGCGTGGATTGTATGCTATACGTGTTGCTAGAATTGCTTGATAGTATTTGGAATAGATAACATGTTGTCTTGCCATGAATTACATGTTATAATTGATAGGATGTCCTTAGGCCATGATTTAAATGTTGTCGATGATATGGTGTCCTCATGCTATGATTAAAAATGCTTGTTGTTGACAAATGATTCACATGCCATGTTTTGAACGGTTACCGTCGATTGTTGATTACGGTCTTACATGTTTAGATGCCATATGTTGATATGCAATATTTCTATTTATGTATACGTTGCTGTCCATTTTGCATACATGGCATATTTTCATGGCCGGCCGGTGAGATAAGTCATAACTATTCCGGTAGGGTCGGTGAGAACAGTTATGACTAGTCCGGGGCTATTCGTTTGAGTAAGTCCTACCTCGTGATTCCATCACCGAGGTGATTGAAAGCGAGTGATAGGCACCCTCCATCTTCGGGATGGAAGGGGGAAAAGAGTGCATGCCGACGGGTGTGCACTCAACCATACCGGTATGAGAATTCCAGGAGACATGTGCATTGCATTGCATGAATGATATACATAAATGAAGAAGTTTATGAGATGATGATCAGAGTACTCATGAGATGCTCATGAGATGATTATCACGTTGTTTTAAAGGGTGTATATAATGTTAAATATGATGTGTTGTGATATAACTGTGGAGACTGGGATGATGGTTTGTTGTCTTGATCCTTGTTGATCCATTACAATACACTTTGCTGAGTTATGAACTCACGCTTGTGTTTTCGTTGTTTGTTTCTTTAGGTACCATGAAATCGGCGCGGGGGAAAGGGAGACACGGCAATAAGTATTACAATAATCATTAGTGTATGGTCTTTATGTTTGGTTGTTTCCCTCATGTGTATCATGTGGGGCTATGGAGTGAATTGTTATATCTTCCTAGACTTAAATTGATGCGTATTCTTTTGCTAGCGATGCTTATTGATGTTTTAGTTGATGATTAGCTATCATTATCGCTGCGTATGGAGATCTTGTTTGTCCTACATATTGATATGATGTTATGTTGTTAAGTTTCATGCATAAACAAAGGAGATGCTGTCAAAATTTTCAATTATTATAAATGATTACCTGCTGTAATTTACCTTAAACTATGGTATTAAACGTGTTATGGTCTATGTTTGGTGACATTCTGGGCTTAGTAGAAGCTGGGGTGTTACAGATTTGAAAATCAACGGCCCAGATTGGATCTGGCTTTCACGCGTTTGGGTTAACGCGGTCAATTCGGACCGTTGGATCTAGATCCTACGGTTGAGATCCAATCTAACGCGGCTAACGCTAACCGTACGATCTAGATCTAATGGCTGAGATTGGATCTGGGGTTTGGAACGGGATCTCACCGGCGGGATGACGTGGCGTGATCTGGACCGTGCGATGGAGATCCAACAGCTCACAGTGCTCACGAACGGCGATGGCGACACGGCGGAGCAGAGGCCACCGGAGATGAAGACGACGACGAGCCCGACGGCGCTTCGGGGTCTCTCCAGTGGAGTGAGACGTACCCACGGGTGCGCCTTGGCTTGGGGGTCCCGGAGCTGGGTTCAGTTGCGGCGGAAGACGGCGTACGGCGGCGGGGCGAAGCAAAAATAGCGGCGGAGGCCTCACCAACTACGGTGAGCAATAGCGGGAGGACGGCGGGGGCTAGGGCTACGGCACGTGGGGCAATCGATGGACGAGGCTAGGGCGAACCTCGGGCACGCATCCGGGCATTAAATACCTGCCCGGACGCCGAGATCCCCGAGGAATCCGTGACGGAGCCGGTACGGGCGGCGGAGTCCGTCTCGGACACGGCGAGGCGACGTGGCTTAATCTCAGCCGTCCACGTGGCACGATGGATGGCCGGGATCGCTCGGGTGCGGCCGTGGTCTCACGTGGGTTGATCCTGACCGTTGGATCTTGATCCAACGGTTCGGATCTGATCTGGGTTAGGGTTGGGTTCGGTCGAGTCGGCTGGCTCGAGTCGGACTCGAGTCCGACTCGGATTCCAACTCGGTCGGATGGACAGTACTCGACCCGATTTGATTTTTCCAGCGATTTAATAATCCAATTAATTCCCAGAAATTCATTTAATTCTTTAAAAATAGTAAAATACTCAGAAAAATTCCAGAAAAATTCTGGAAAATATTTTGGATCATTTTGGACTCAAATAAAATATTTCCAACAAAAATTTATTTGCAAAGTTAAATTCTTTAATTATTTCAAAATAGAATAAATTCAAATAAATTCCAAATAAATCCAAATAAATTCCAGAAAATTCCAAAAAATGACCAAGGTGCCAAATCACACATGAATTTAAGAAAAGCAAAATTTTGGGGTGTTACAAACCTCCCCCCTAAACAGAATCTCGTCCCCGAGATTCAGGGCTTTCTAAGGAAATAGGTTCGAAAACTCTTTCTTCAAATTCTCTTCGCGCTCTCAAGTTGTTTCACTCTCCGCGTGGTTGCTCCATTGAACTCTACAGAAACGGGTTGACTTGTTTCTAGTTTCTCGATCCATGGTGTCCAGAATCTTCACGGGGTGCTCCTTGTAAGTTAGATCTTCTTGTAGCTCAATTGACTCAAGCGGTGTCTGTTCCTCGGGTATTCGGAGACACTTCTTCAGCTGGGACACGTGGAACACGTCATGCACTCCTGCTAATGATTGCGGTAACTCTAGCTAGTAAGCAACTTCACCTCTTCGGCTGAGAACCTTGAATGGTACAACATATCTCGGCGTGAGTTTTCCTTTGGCATGGAATCTCTTAACTCCTCTGAGTGGCGTGACCCTGAGATACACAAAATCTTCTGGTTCAAAACTCAGGTCTCGGCGACGGTTGTCAGCATAACTCTTCTGTCGTGATTGGGCTATCTTCAATCTCTCCCTGATCATGGCAATCTGTTCTTCGGCTCCTTGGAGAATATCTGGCCCAAAGACACGGCGTTCACCTATCTCGTTCCAATTCAACGGCGTCCGACAGGGTCGACCGTATAGTGCTTCAAATGGTGACATTTGCAAACTGGCTTGGTAACTATTATTGTTGCTGAACTCAGTGTACGGCAAACTTTTATCCCAAGAGGTAGCATAAGCCAATGCACACGCTCTTAACATATCCTCCAAAATCTGATTAACTCTTTCGGTTTGCCCATCTGTCTACGGATGATAAGCTGTACTGAAGTTCAAACGGGTTCCCATGGCTTCATGTAGTTTATTCCAGAATCTTGAGGTAAACTGGGTACCTCTGTCCGATACAATTTTCTTCGGCACTCCGTGCAAACAGACGATCCTGGTCATATACAATTCAGCTAACTTGTCTCCCGAGTAAGTGGTCTTCACTGGAATAAAATGGGCGACCTTAGTCAAGCGGTCTATTATGACCCATATGGAGTCATAACCTCCTTGAGTTTTCGGCAAACCTGTAATGAAGTCCATTCCGATTTCCTCCCATTTCCACTCTGGTATCTTCAACGGCTGTAGCAATCCTACTGGTCTCTGATGCATTGCTTTGACTCTCTGGCATATGTCGCACAATGCAACATGCTCGGCAACTTCACGCTTCATGCTCGGCCACCAGAATCTCTCCTTCAAATCTTGATACATCTTGGCGCTTCCAGGATGAATGGAATACTTTGAGTCATGGGCTTCTTCTAAAATCAACTGCTTCAGCTCCTTCTTGTTTGGCACACAGATTCGATCCTGCATCCATAACGTGCCTTGTTCATCCAACTTGAAGTCCTTTGCCTTGCCTTCATCCATCTTGGACTTGATCTTGCGGATCTTGTCATCATCCTCTTGTCCTTCTCGGATCTGATCCTCCAGGGTAGGCTTCACTTCCAATGCTGCCAAGAATCCTTCTGGTACGACTTCAATCTGCATTCTCTGGAAATCCTCACATAGCTCCTCCTGACTTGTGGCTAACAACATGTTCACAGTATGGCTCTTCTGACTCAGAGCATCGGCAACTACGTTGGCCTTCCCGGGATGGTAATGGATTCCAACATTGTAGTCCTTGATCAACTCTAACCATCTCCTCTGCCTCATGTTCAGGTCTGATTGGTATGGTCCGTGTATACTTCACATCTGTTTCCAATTAAATAGTGACGCCATAATTTCAAGGCATGCACTACGGCAGCTAGCTCTAGGTCATGTGTCGGATAATTCTCCTCATGTGGCCTCAACTGTCTTGACGCATAAGCGATGACCTTCCCATTCTGCATCAGCACACATCCAAGTCCTTGGGGCGATGCGTCACAATAAATGTCAAAGCTTTGATTAACATCCGGTAGAACTAACACCGACACTGATGTCAATCGTTTCTTCAGCTCTTGAAAACCTTTTTCACACTCTGGCGTCCATGCAAACTTCTTCTCCTTTTTCAACAATTGCGTAAGAGGTTTCGCAATTGTCGAAAAGCCTTCAATGAAATAGCGGTAGTAACCTGCCATACCAAGAAAACTCTGGATGTGGGTCACGGTCTTCGGCTGTTCCCAATGTAACACAGCTTCCACCTTTCTTGGATCTACGGCGACTCCTTCCGCGGTCATTACATGTCCGAGGAACTCCACCTTGTCCTTCCAAAAGTCACACTTGCTGAACTTGGCGAAAATTTGCTGTTCCCTTATCTTTTGCAACACTCGCCTCAAGTGCTCGGCATGTTCCTCCTCTGTCTTGGAGTAGACTAAGATATCATCTATGAACACCACAACAAACTTGTCCAAATACTCCATGAACACCTTATTCATCATATTCATGAAATATCTTTGGCGCATTAAATCAGACCAAAGGACATAACTGTAAACTCGTAATGTCCATATCTTGACGAGAATGCGGTCTTCGGAATATCTTCCGATCGGATCTTCAGTTGGTGGTATCCCGATCTCAGATCAATCTTGGAGAAAACTCTGGCTCCTCTTAGCTGATCAAACAGATCATCGATCCTGGGTAGTGGATACTTATTCTTCACGGTGACTTCGTTGAGGCACGGTAATCAATGCACATCCTGAAACTCCCGACCTTCTTCTTGACGAACAAAACTGGCGCTCCCCACGGCGACGAACTTGGTCTGATGAATACTTTCTCCATCAATTCTTCAAGCTGTTTCTTCATCTCTACCAATTCTTCAGTGGACATCCGATAAGGTCTCTTTGCTATCGGCGCTGTTCCGGGTACCAACTCGATCACAAACTCTATGTCTCTGTCTGGCGGCATACCAGGTAGATCTTCAGGAAAAACATCTGGATACTCATTTACCACTGAGACATATTCTATGCCGATTGCCTTGGTACTGTTAACCATCAACTGTCCATCTCTAACGGCGGTAGCTTGAAATTCCACTTTCTTTCCACACGGGCTCTCAACTAAGATAGTCCTTCGTCCACAATCCAATACGGCCTTGTGCTTGGATAACCAATCCATTCCCAAAATAACATCTAAGGTCTGGGTTTCCAAAATAATAAGGTTCGCTAGGAACTCTATCCCATCTATTAATATTCTTACCCCAGAACATCCTACTTTAGTTCGGAGTTCGGAACCAGGGGTTTGAACTATAAGCATGCACTTAAGTCTTGCAATCTCCAAATCATTTTTAGCAGCAAAGCCTTGAGAAACAAACGAATGCGAAGCTCCAGAATCAAACAAAACTGTTGCAGGCACTGAGTTAACAAGTAATTTACCCAGTACGACGTCCGTGGCATTCTGCAGTGCATCTGCGGTGACATGGTTGACTCGGCCTCTCACCACGGTCTGGGGTGTTGCTCCTGGCTGTGCTGTCCCTCGATTGGCTCCTGGTGCTGGCGTCCTGGCTTGTGTGGATCCCAGATTGAAGCGAACTGGGGTCACTCCTGTTGTCTTCTTAGGGCAATTGTTGGCAAAGTGCCCTAGCTCGTTGCAATTGTAGCGGTCTCACTGCCCCTCGCTGGATCGCCTGAAGCGGCGTTTCTGGCTGGTGCTGGGGTCTGATAGTTTTGATTGACGGGTCTTGGTGCTGGTGACGGTGTCCTTGTAGCATTCTGTGGCTGGAATCTGAAAAACTGATTTGGCGCAACTCTCAAACGTTGTTGTGCTCCCTGACGCGATCCCTGATGTTGCATCCTGCGCTTCCTGTTGTCGTCCAGCTCCTTGCGCTTGTCCTCAAGAATAAGTGCTTTATTCACCAACTCTTGGAAATCTAGAAAGGTGTGGGTGATCAGTCCCACTTGCAGTCCTGAGTTAAGTCCCTTCATAAAGCGAGACTGTCTGGCTTTATCTGTCGCTACGTCTTCAGGTGCGTAGCGAGCAAGCTGTGTGAACTTGTTCAGGTATTCTGCCACTGGCTGATTACCTTGCTTCAGTGCTCTGAACTCCTCCTTCTTGAGGTCCATAATTCCTTCTGGCACATGATACTGACAAAATGCAGCGGTAAACTCCTCCCAAGTGATATCCTGAGGGTTCTCTTGCGTGGCACAGAAGTTCTCCCACCATTCGGCGGCTGTTCCTTCCAACTGATGAGAAGCGTAGAGTACCTTCTCATTTCCCATGCATTGAGCAATGTGTAGCTTCCTCTCAATTGACCTTAACCAATCATCGGCTTCCAATGGATTGGCATTCCCGGAGAAAGTGGGTGGATGAGTCCTCATGAACTCTGACAGTCTTGTATTTTGGCGTTGTCCCTGATTGACTTGATTAGCAGTGGCCTGAGCAGTGACGTGTTGCATCTGTTGCATCATAGCATGCATTAACTGAGTCTGAGCAGCAAGAAAAGCTCCAAAATTCTGCATGTCAACTGGCGGTGCTGGTTGGGGTGCAGGGGCTCCATTGTTGGGGTTTCCAGCTGGGCGAGAACCACTGTCGTTGCCTCCAAGGTTTCCGCGGGTGTTCACCATCTGTCGATTGCTCCAAGTTTTAGAGATGAGAGGGAACAAGAATAGACAAGTAATAGAGAAACTATGCGGGGGAAAAAGTGTAACTCAAAATCCAACTTTATTATTAATAATAGTAATAACTTGGTATGGTCGCTTACAATGCCTAAGGGCCTTGCAACACATACTGCACACTCAGCAAACAATGAAATCCAACGCCTCTAAAGGGTGACTCTTATTCTATAACGCGACTCGACAAAGGAGTCTCAACCTCAAAACCTATGCTCACTCGTCTAGAAAACCTCCACTACTTGGGTGGGGGTGCGACGGCATCGGCGCGAAACAATCGCCATGCCCTGCAACTGCAGCTGTGGTTGACGACGCGGAGTCTTCCTCTGACTCTGGATCTGGCTGTTGCTGTGGCTGTGGCGCGGGTGCAGGTGGCGCCTCTTCTGGTTCCGCCTCTAGGTCTGGAGCGTCCAACTCCAACACTGGATCGGGACCCTGGCCATATAGTGCAGTCTCCAACTCTGCGATCCTTTCCGCAGCATAAGCGACGTACTCACGGGCATTCTCCAAGTGCTTCTTCTCTTCTTCAACCTGCTCGCGAGCCTTCTTCAACTCCTGAACTGTGTCTTCGATCAGCTCCTCCTGAGCGGCGACGAATCTGGCCAAGTGAGTGACGGTAGCATCCTCATCCTCTATCGGCTTCCGCTGAGCTCTGCTGTCTCGGCGTGGGTGGTGATGGAACACTGTGCCTTCCAGCTCCCTGGAGTAGGTGTGAGCGATCTGCTGCATCGCTCGACGCGACACCTCCTGGATTCCAATCTCAAAGGTAGACCTCCTGGCGGTGAAGTGGAAAGGGCGGCTGAACTTTGTCTTCTCTCGGGCAATCACAGTGATCCGGACGTCCCATCCTATGACCAGTCCTGCTTGCACAAGTGTAGTACCTCGGTAGAGCGGCCTCTCAAAACCTCCAAGAAACTGAAGCATACGCCACAACTCGGCGGCATAGCCTCCTTCATGCTCTACGTAGTTGTTCTTCATCATCATCTGCCAAAAGACGCTCGCGTAAGAACGCAACACTTTAAAAATCAATGTGGAAGATGAAAGAACTCAACAAGTGGTATGAAGAAGGAAGAAAGGGGTAAGTCGAGAATTCATTCATTATCTTGACCAACTTTTAGCTTTAGAAAATAGGTTTTATCCTTACTACGACCATTCTAACTATGGGTGAGCCTACAGTCAGTATGGCTCTGATACCACCTCTGTCGGGACCCGAATCTGCAAATCCGGACCCTCTGTGTATTCAGCACTAGTCCAGGAACGCGCTAGTGCACACAGTCTCAACATTGGTAAATATCACATTCATACCACTCGATACTAATAAAGTACTTTAATTAGATAATCAAACTGGTTGCTTGACCTTAAGGTCAAGTTACAAATATACGCCTCGCAGGGCGAAACTTATTAAAAGAGAAATAATAGCAGCGGAAAAATAAGATAACTTCGTGGCGCCATCCAGTATACCACAGGCAACTGACTGGGACTCGATTCCTAGTTAGACGGTTCCTCTTGGAGCTCCTCCTCCAAAGCTGGTGTAGTCTCCTCTTCAACTGGTGTTGTATTGCGGCAAGGGTGAGTACTTGGTACTCAGCAAGTCATGCACAGAATGCAACTAATATACTATATGCATGGCTTAATACAAAGGAATAGCTCAAGGTTTGTTTGAAGTAAACAGCATTTTAACAAGTATCATAAGTAGATTCGAAAGCAATAGAACAAGTAAAGCATAAATAACTTTTCCAGGAGTTTAATAAACATCTTTCCCATTCCTAATCCACATTTCCATCAAAACCAAACCCAACCTTTCAAGTCGAAGTTGTTTTCATGAAAGTCTAACCCTTAACTGTAATCCCCGAGCAATGTCCAATACCGCGGACACGGCTATTCGAATAGATTTTACACTCTGCAGAGGTTATGCACTTTTCCCACAAGATACAGTCAAACACTACAAAGGCGAGTTTCCGTAACAAAGTCTTTCGGAAAACTCTAACAGTACAAGTGGTCCTCTCCGGTGATTGCACACTAACCCTTCCCTTAGCGAAGGCGAAGTTTAGGCCAATCCACCGTTAGATGGGTACCTGGCCGCAGCCCCGGTACGCTCCCCCGTACAACTACACAAAAGGTATAGTTGACACCCAGAGGTCCCACAGGTACGTTATTAGCAACTTAATCAACTAGGTCCGTCCCATTATGGACATGTGGTTGCAAGATTGACTCAGTTCAAAGGCTTGCAAGGTTAAGTCCTTAGGGTGACCAGGGCAAGACTACCCAAAGAACCAACACAACATTCCCGGTGCCACAACTGGCCCACCCGATCATTCTTGCCACATGCCTCGGTCAAAAACTATTTATCAAACCCCAGTTGATTACCATGCACCACGTGCCATCAACATCACAACACATGATACCTTTCCAAAACAGGTTCAATATATCATTAAGTCAACATTAACATTTGATTGTCCAAAATCATGTCATGGGCACGTAGCAGGTCTAAGCAATATACTACAACGGTCTAAATTCTCATGTTGGCAATTTAATAAAGTCCAACTATTTAAACCTCAACTAGGGTGACAAGGGATCATGGCACATAATTAATTAACCAAGGTGTCATACAGCAATTAGGCATTTATCTAATTCCCATAATTAAATAAAGTATTTTCTAATTAAACTAGCATGCAATACATTGAATCAAAATAGATTTCAAAATGGTATCAACATGGTCAAAGCACAACTTGCCTTCAAAATGTACTTGCTCTTGGTCCTGAGCTGGCTCCTGGGTCAACACTTCTCCCTCGAAGCCTTCGGGCACTTCAACGTCTACTCGTAAAGCGTGCAAATAGCAATAAATAAATAAACAGTAGACAAAAAGTGTCCAAACATCCAAATAAAGTTCACAAACAGAGAGAGCATAATTTTATAAATTTTTAGAAATTGGAATCGTCAAATTCGGAGTTGAATTGCAAAAGTTATAATTATTTAAAGTTTAATTAATCAATTAATTAATATTACAGAGAAAAAATTTAGTCCAAAAATTAAATAAAATTCATCATTAGGTAGATCTCAATTTTATACAAATTTAGAAATTTGAATCACTTAAATCGGAGTTCAAACGCAAAAGTTATAAGCGTTTGAAGTTTAAAACAAATTGTGAAATCAATTATTCAAATTAATAAATCATTTTATTTTTCGGAAATTCATTTATTGCGTCAGCAAGGACACGTGTCAGCACCTGATTGGGTGGCTGACGTCAGCCGGTCCATGGACGTGGTCCATGGTTTGGCTCGGTCCACCGTGGACTCGGTCCACCGTGGACTCGGTCCACAGCACACCCACTGGTGACGTCACGGCTGACGTCACCGCACGGCTGGGGTGGCCGCTGACATGCGGGCCTGCCATGACGTCAGTGTGACGTCATGTTGCGGTCACTGACACGCGGGCCCGGCGTGTCAGCGTCTCACGCGCGTGAGTGCGCTGGCCGCGCTGACCGCGACGCTCAGCCTTCTGGACGCGTGGCTTGATCTCAGCCGTTGATTTGAAAATCAACGGCCCAGATTGGATCTGGCTTTCACGCGTTTGGGTTAACGCGGTCAATTCGGACCGTTGGATCTAGATCCAACGGTTGAGATCCAATCTAACGCGTATAACGCGGCTAATGCTAACCGTACGATCTAGATCTAACGGCTGAGATTGGATCTGGGGTTTGGAACGGGATCTCACCGGCGGGACGACGTGGCGTGATCTGGACCGTGCGATGGAGATCCAACGGCTCACAGTGCTCGCGAACGGCGATGGCGACACGGCGGAGCAGAGGCCACCGGAGATGAAGACGACGACGAGCCCGACGGCCCTTCGGGGTCTCTCCGGCGAAGTGAGATGTACCCACGGGTGCGCCTTGGCCTGGGGGTCCCGGAGCTGGGTTCAGTTGCGGCGGAAGACGGTGGACGGCGGCGGGGCGAAGCAAAAATAGCGGCGGAGGCCTCACCAACTACGGCGAGCAATAACGGGAGGACGGCGGCGGCTAGGGCTAGGGCACGTGGGGCAATCGATGCACGAGGCTAGGGCCAACCTCGGGCACGCATCCGGGCATTAAATACCGGCCCGGACGCCGAGATCCCCGCGGAATCCGGATTTGAGCCAGACGGGCAAATGAGTTCGCCCCGACACGGCGAGGCGACGTGGCTTGATCTCAGCCATCCACGTCGCACGATGGACGGCCGGGATCGCTCGGGTGCGGCCGTGGTCTCGCGCGGGTTGATCCTGACCGTTGGATCTTGATCCAACGGTTCGGATCTGATCTGGGTTAGGGTTGGGTTCGGTCGAGTTGGCTGGCTCGGGTCGGACTCGAGTCCGACTTCGTTCCGACTCTTCGATCGTATGAACAAGATGCGACCCGATTTGATTTTTCCAGCGATTTAATAATCCAATTAATTCCCAGAAATTCATTTAATTCATTAAAAATAGTAAAATACTCAAAAAAATTCCAGAAAATATTTTGGATCATTTTGGACTCAAATAAAATATTTCCAACAAAATTTTATTTGCAAAGTTAAATTCTTTAATTATTTCAAAATAGAATAAATTCAAATAAATCCAAATAAATTCCAGAAAATTCCAAAAATTCACCAAGGTGCCAAATCACACATGAATTTAAGAAAAGCAAAATTTTGGGGTGTTACAGCGCGCCCATCACGGGTGGCGGCGGAGGGGTGGTGGATTTGGGGTCCATTGCTAGGGTTTTGGAGAAGGGGACTGGGGGGAAGTGGGTTTCGATGGATTGTCGTTGATGAGGAGGAACGGGAAAGGTGAAATGCTTCGCCTGGGTAATGTGTGTGTGGATTTATTAAGGGAATAAATTGTTATTTTGCTATAAAGTTGTGGCAAATAATCAAATCCTCTGAGGCAAGTAATCATGGTGTAATGTTTATTTATACTTTAATATTTATATAGCTTTAAAAGAAAAAAATATAGAAACACCTCTCTTGTTAAAGTATTTTTCTTGTTTAATTAGAGATTAAAGAGGGTAGTACTATTTTTATGTTACCCTAAAACTAAAAAAATTAGAGACACCTTTCTAGAATATCATGTCGCATCTTTTCTATTTTTCTACTTGCCGATTTCTAGAATATATGCTACATATTGCAATTAAATCATGTGTTACATTGTGCCTCTATATGTGTTACTGCAGTATTATTCTATAACACATATTCACACCTTACAACCATGTGTTACAATGTTCCTCTGTAACACATGATGTGTTGCTGCTGTAGTGTAACACCTCATAAATCTAAATTGTTGTACAAGAAAAATTCGACAGCATTTCCCCTACAACAGGATAATACGGAAGCAATTTATAAAAACAAGGTCCATGATAAGCAATTCAAATAGGAATAATATCACAACATCAATACTAGAGACAACAAGTCTAAATCAGCCAGGAATCAACCATAAACATAACACATCTCTAAAGGGACAACCATAAACGAGGACAAGTTTAAAGGGAACAACAATGGGTCTATTTGTAATAAAATTTCATCCAATTAATGAATTATTTAAAGCACTAGATCATGTGAGTCGTGATGACATCAGAAAATTTATTGTGTTGCTAGCCCACCCTTCATGCTTACGACTCACGTGCGCTACCTGAAAACATCAAAACAGCAAGTAGTGAGATTGGGTAATCTCAGCAAGCGGAACAACTAATACAAATAACACATCCACCATATATCTAGCATTCCGCATTCCTCATATACAATACCACATCAAAGAGTCCACACCACTTCAGTAAAATGCATATGATTGATGCACATGCTTATGCCATGTTCCTCCTCACTGTGCCCTTTCTCAGGAACACACGGTGTTGTATGCACGGTCGCCAAGACGCTGGCGTCGACAAACTTCCAATGCATGATTATGCAGTTAATGCTTCATGCATGAATTCATTCATAACCCCTCCCACTGAGTCACATGTTTGCATATCATCATATAGCATGGATAGAAAGCAAATATCATAGAGATGAAATGTTTAGACAATTCATCCGGTAAACAACATCATTCTTCACCTTACTCATGATTCATAGCTAAACCACAACATCACAATGCCAGTCAAGATATTGCAATCCTCAAAGCAAACAACAATGTATGATTGCTGTAATTGGAGTTTATAGTGAAGGCGAAGCAAACAACAATGTATAGCTTAACAATACAACTACTTCCACTTGCCTTTACCGACGTGGGCGATGAACCTAGTTACGCCCAGCAGTGGCACCACCTGAACAAACATTATTTCAGTACATAGCGACATCACAATTCATCTCACAATTCAAACACACTCTTCCTACTCTCCGATCCCATTTAAACGCCAAAAACCCCGATCTGTCCGGATCGAACAGCAGCACCCTCTCTTCCCAATTTCGTATCTTTTTTTCTACTATTCATAAAAATACAAAAAAATTACAGTAGCTAGATATTGACGAGATCTACAACTTTCATGAAGGTCAAAAATTTCAATTCTGCTTGTAAACATGCCTAAACAACCGTCCAACATAGTGGACGAAATCTGTTTCCAGATTCTGTTCGTCATCTTCCAACAGAGATAACTCTCAGACCGACGCCCCAAAAATTCTGAACAAATTACAGAAGCTGGGTCGCGACGTTATCTACAACTTTCTAGTTATAGGTTTCTGCAGGAAAAATCGTCTATGTCACGTAAAACATGAAACAAACCGTGCTGCACAATCTCCCCCTCTCAGAAACAGCACCACGTGAACAACTACCCTTCTCCCCCATCAAAATCCATCCAAACCAAACACCACCAGATCTAATACCCTCCTAATCCCTAGGTAGAACAGGGGTAAAAGATTGGAAATTTTACCTTGAGTTCTCCCTTGAGAACCCACAAAGATTGCGCGACGATCCCCGAAACGGAAATCTGTCCTCCTCTCGAATTTTCCTTCGCGAACCGCGGTGGATCCTCGAACCACCACGCCGTGAAGGAGAAGGGGAGGGGGCGGCTGCCTAGGGGAGGGAGTGGTGGCTCCCAAGGGGAGGAAGTGGTGGCGCCTAGAGTTTGGGGGAGGGGGTGGCGCCACTAAGGGAGAGGTGGGCCGGCCCACCAAGGCGTGGGGAGGGGGAAGGTGGGAAGGGAATTCTCGGCCTAGGCCCAGGTTGCCTTAGCCCAGCTAAAACTAGCCCAAAACTCCAATTTTTTTTATTAATTGCAGCATAAAACTCAATTATTTCATCTCCCAACATTTCCTTCATTCCTTCCGAAATCGAAACAAGGGAGAAAAAACCCCCCTACGGTAACTCCCAAATTCTAAGGCATCACATGTAGTTTAGGCATGTTTAAGAATGTGTTACGACATGTCTTTGTAACACAAATTATATGTTACTACAAAATCTCTTTGTAAAACATTGTTTAATGTGTTATGCGAATGTGTTACAAAAGATACGTTTTGTAGTAGTGATACCTCTGATAGCTACTGGGAGCAACTGTGTCATCAACACAAGGCAGTCATGGGATTTTAGGCCTTGGAGTCTCTTCTCTTTCGTGTTTATGAGTCTCTTTACATTTGAGGAGTATCCAGAATGGACCATCACACTGTTCAAACCTTAATCATGCTTTTTTTCTCTTCTTTGCTTGGAGTGTAGCTCGCAGGATGTAGATAAAGTTGTTTTGTCCCTTCTTTGTTTTTCGGATGTAGGTCACTCCTCACCTCCATGTCTTCAAGGTCCTTCCGAGCTTGCAGTGTATCTTTCGATTTGCCGTACATATCTATGTAGCCTAGCAGGTTCAAGCAAACATTCTTCGTGATGTGCATGAAGTCAAGTGAGTGACGAACCTCTAAAAGCTCCCAATACGGCAGGTCCCAAAATATTGATTTCTTCTTCCATGTGACCGCATGACCATCCTCGTTCCGCACAGGTATGCTTCCAAGACCCTTCCCAAATACTACTTTCAGATCCTTTACCATAGCAAATACAAGTCGCCCATTACGATGCTGAGGCTTAACACGAATTTCTGTTCCCCCGTTAAATTTACTGCCTTTCCACCTCAAAGCATGATTGCTAGGAAGAAACCGGCGGTGGCCCATGTACACACACTTCCGAGAGTTTTTCAGGTACATGCAGTCTGTTTCATCTATGCACTGGGTGCAGGCTTTAAACCCTTTGACAGTTTGGCCGGACAGGTTACCGAGAGCAGGCCAATCGTTGATTGTTACAAACAACAATGCACGCAGGTTGAAATACTCTCTTTTGTACTCATCCCAAACCCGTACACCATCCTCCCACAACTTCACAAGGTCTTCAACCAATGGTTTCAGGTAGACATCTATGTCGTTTCCAGGTTGCTTCGGGCCTTCGATCAACAATGGCATCATGATGTACTTCCGCTTCATGCACAGCCATGGAGGAATGTTATAGATGCAAAGCGTCACAGGCCAGGTGCTATGGATGCTGCTCAACTGACCGAAAGGATTCATCCCATCGGTGCTCAACCCAAACCTTATGTTTCTGACCTCATTTGCAAAGTTCGGGTAAGCTCGATCGACTTTCCTCCACTGCGAGCCATCTGCGGGGTGTCTAAGCATCCCGTCTTCCTTACGCTCCTCTTCATGCCAACGCATCATCTTGGCATGACCTTCGTTAGCAAACAGACGCTTCAACCGGGGTATCATAGGGAAATACCATAATACTTTGGCTGGAGTTCTCTTCTTCGTACGATTCCCATCTAATTCACCTGAATCGTCACGCTGCACCTTATACTGTGATTGTTCGCACACTGGACAAACCTCCAAAGCGGTATACTCATTGCGATACAGGATACAATCGTTAGGACATGCCTGTATCTTCTGTACTTGCAATCCTAAAGGACAGAGGACTCGTTTCGCTTCATACGTAGATTCGGGTAGAGTGTTACCTTCCGGAAGCAACTTCTTTACGAGTGATAACAAACCATTGAATCCCTTGTCTGACACACCGTACGTGGCCTTCCATTGCATGAGTTCTAGTGTAGTACGCAGCTTTTTGTGGCCCTGTCCACAGTTTGGGTACAAAGCAGTTCTGTGGTCCTCTACCATGCTCTGAAACTTCTTGTATTGTCTTTCCTCGGTGAACTCTCCCTCTCCGTTACGGAGCATCTGATCTAGCTCATCATCGCCAAACTCGTCGAGTGTATCTTCCACGGATCCGTATTGAGTGGTGTCCGGCATACTGTTGGCTATATCTTCCTCTTCTTCGTCTTCTTCATTGTCTTCCTGTCGAATCACCTCTGTTTCGCCATGGTGGGTCCAGCAGGTATAGTTTGCCATGAAACCTCTCGTGATCACATGCCTCATAACCATCCATCGTTCGGAATGCTCCTTCTCATTCTTGCAGTCTACGCAAGGACAACGTATGAAGCTTCCTGGAGGCAAGAATGCAACGGCTGCGTCGAGAAACTCCTTCATGCCATCTCTGAACTCTCTTGACCGACGGTCTGCATTGTACATCCATTGCCGGTTCATCTGCACAAACAAAAATAATAACAACATCTATCACAACATTTAATTAAAGCTAACTATGTCTAACAGTTTTGTATTTTTTAATCATTCTGTATTGTTTTAACTAAAGCCAACTAATTATTTCTAATCCTCCTGCATTTTTTAAATAAAACTAACTAATTGTTACATTTTCATGCAAATCTTTTCTCTTCCCCACCTTTGTAATTTTTCAACGTTTCACATTTATTGCATTTCATTTCGTACACCAAACAATATATGACCTTAAAAACAAAAAAAATTAGCCAAACAAAAGAAACACTAATTCCCACAAGAACAAAACATAATTTCTCAACATCCAATGCACAAAAAACATCAATATCTATGTGACAAGGATGTCGGCAACATATTACTCACCTTAGGAACAATTAATTCGGAGCTAATAGCCTCAATTGAAAATTTTGGCAGCACCTCCCCATGAACAGCTCTCGGCCCACCACTGTGATGTCCTGTGCGAGCTCGGGGAGGAAGACAGGGTTTAAATGTGCTGGGCGGGGGGAGAGGTCTCTACAAGCGGTTCTACATACAAACCGCTTCTGGAGCTACACTACACCTCTAGAAGCGGTTTGTAACACGAACCGCTTGTAGAGTGTGGGCTCCAGAAGGGGTTCGTGTTAAGAATCGCTTCTAGAGACCCCCTCCCGCCCGTTACCCACGAACCGCTTGTGGCACCTAGAGCACAAGCGGTGCGCACCTAACCGCTTGTGATAGACCGGCTGTGAAGGCCGGTTCTGTAGTAGTGGTGATAGTGTGTTATTACTGTTGGTTGGTTATACAAACCGGCAGTGATACATTTCCTGGGCAGTGGATCTTATGAACCGGCCGTGATATTTTATCATTGACGGCTCTAGCCTAATCGGCAGTGATATGACGATGAGAATTGCATGTTCTGTAGTAGTGTGGGCCATTCTGATTGGCCAATTCCAACAGAAACATGTAAGATACGTATGGTGATGTAAACTGGTTGTACGATCAGGGTGTACCCAGCGTGATTCTTTGAACGTCCCACAAATCGCTCTCAATATTGAACTGCTTTTTACCACGCAAATTAATTGTTTTGCTTATCGGTGCCACTTCCACGATCGTTGACGGTTGACTAACTTGTCTCATTGGTAGCCATGTAGCTAACATACAATACTAATATAGTAATATCGACACATATCGCTCTCCACCTATATGATTGCACACGAGCATCATGTCCTACCACCAAGGTTCACCTTGCCGACATAGGCTCGAAAATTGGAGATCCAGTGGCAAGGGTTTACTATGAAAATCAAGCAAAAATTGAGCGGTTTAGCACAGTCAAATTGATAGTCAAACAGGGCCAAAATTTTTTTGACAATCGGCCGATTTTGTCGAAAATAGACCGATTTGCGCAGATTATCGGGCGATTTCGTGGGAAAATCGGAACTTAATGAAAAATGAAAAAAAGCAAAAAAAAAAAAAATAGAAAAACTGTAGAAAATGGTGGAAATAGTGTAAAAAGCCGATAAAGGCCAAAAATTCAAGAAAAATGTTAGAAATGTATAAGAAAAATATAGAAATTTTTGATAAAATTATGGCATGACCTTTCCTTCATTTTACACTAGTACAAATAACATCATTAGTAGCGGTTTTTAACTAACATCTGTGGCGGTTTTCAAACCGTCACAGATTAAGTGCCACTCATAATCGAGGATTATCGTTGGTGGTTTTGAAACCACCATAGATAAAACTATCAGTGGTGGTTTTTGGCTAAAATCGCCACAGATAATATGAGTATCTATGGCGGTTTTAGCCAAAAACCGCCACAAATACTATATCACTACTTTAAAAACCTAAATTTGTGTCATTTCTAACAACTTCTTGCAACGCGTCAGCCCATCCTAGTACTACTCCCGACCTTGCACAAGCACACTTAACTTTGAAGTTCTAACAGGATCCAACGGATTTAACTTCCCGAGATGTCATCCATCCTAGTACTACTCTCACCCCAAGCACGCTTAACTTTAAAGTTCTTATAGGATCTAGTGCTTTAGTGCTGGTATGATCGCATGTGACGTGTAATGCGTCCCTCTCTCCTTAACCCCATAGAACACCCAAACACGGATTTTTAATGTTATCATACTCTGAAAACGGTTTGAGTATATTTTATGGCCATTTTACCAAATGTGTTCGGATTTCCTATTTGCAAACCGAATCAGACTTGTTGCCCAAAAGAAAAAATGGAGAGCTCATTGTGTTGATTTTAGAAAGTACAAGAATGCCTCGATCGGAATTACGAGCCAAAAGTTATGATGTTTTTACTAACCGTGCGGAATATTATTTGTGACGGTTTTAAACTCAACCCGCCACAGATAATACTATCACAGATACTCATATTATCAGTGGCGATTTTTGACTAAAACCGCCCCAAACACTCATAATTATTTGTGATGGTTTTAGCTAAAAACTGCCACAAATAATGCATTATTTGTAATGGTTTTTCTTTAGAACTGCCACAAGTAGTTCCAAAAGTATTTATGATGGTTCCAAAGAAAAACCGCTACAAATAACACATTATTTGTTGCGGTTTCAAACAAAAACCGTCAGAAATAGTGCTCCCACCATTTTGAATTTTAAAACTATCACTGATAACTTTATTTGTGGCGGTTCCAAAAAAACCGCCACAAATAGGGTGTCACCTATGTGCTATTTTGTAGTAGTGTTAAGATAACGTGAAGTTGTAAACTACATATTTTACAATAATAGCATAATTATAGAAAAATATGGGAAAATTTCAGCATGACCTTTGCTATATTTTAGACAATCTCAAGTTGTAAAGTAGGTATTTAGCAATAATACGTCAACAAATAATATTTCATTTCAACACCATTCACAACTCAATCCAACAAGTGCACATTTCAATAACATTCATTTCAATACCATGGCATATGACATTTGAAATAAATATTTCGCACCAAAAATGGATGTTCGCTCTTAGCATAGCTTCATTGTCATTCCATTGTTGCACATATGCCATGTTGGACCTATATGAACACTATGTTAGTAAAAAATTGAGTTGCAATGAAATAAGAATACAAATGAAACATTACCTTTGGGGTTTTGGATAGTATTGTTGGGTGTACATGCACTTCGTTGGCCATGTTGTACTCATTTGTGGATATTATCACCAATCCTCATGTAGCTAGCAACTCCGCCTTGTATTTATGCTAGCTTTACCCTGTCTATAGGCTAGTCATTTCTCATTGTTGGTACAACATGGTATAAAATTCAGTGTCTTGCCACTCATAAACTCATTAGGTGGGAGGTTATGCACAACCATCCGGGATGGCGTAGTCATATAGGCCATGTGATCCATAACTCCCTTGTGTCCCGGCGTTGCTGTACGAGCTAGAGCTATCCCTTCCCTTTTATGCAGTTATGGTCCTCTGTGATTGTGGAGTGCCATAGTCTTTGTCTTGTGTGGCATGAGTGTACTGGGACTCCCCTGTAAATTCTATGGGATGATGTCCTTCTTAGGGGGAAGTGAGAGGGATAGAGGCACCGTCACCGCAATCACTATCCGTCTTGGAGCTACTATCATTAGAGGTGCCACTACCACTACCGTACTCATAGCTGCCACCTGCATGACAGGTAAATTATGCGTCCATCCAGGATGCAGCCATGGCATGCTAGAGTTGGTCCTCATCAGCACCACCCGTGTACTTTGAATATACACATCTTCTCGGCGGGAAATAAACAGTTGCTGCTTTCTTTCTGAGCATCTCTTCCCTCATTCTTGTCTATGTCGTGCTGAAAAAACTTGCAAATCTCCTTGGGAACTTGATTGCAAAGGACGACATTCATACCACCCCCTGCCAAGTGGTACTTCAATCGGGTTGCACTGCCTCTTTTCTTCTCTTTGTGATAGTACTTGTATCGAAATCCGATCCCTATCTTGTCACCATGCTCCTACAAAACGTTGCTATGGTCTGCCATCTGCTACTTGACATATACCATAACAACATCATAAATATGGATCATACTAAATAGTCAATAATATATAATTAATTAGTCTTGAAATCCTACTGTTACCACCTCCCCAACGACACTTCGAAATGCACCAAATCAATATTATGCACTACACACTAAGATTATTGCAACATAATGGCAAAATTTCAGTTGCATCATATGAGTACCCATAGTTTTATTGCTATTCCATATTATCGTCTTCATGTTTACAGAGAAATCATACTGTTAGCACAGTCAAAACCTACTATTACCACAATGTTTAATTAATCTAACCAAACAAACACATTGATTATGGCTTACTATCCAATGAAAATCGTTTGATTTACACCAAATATCGCCCGGTTTGCTGCAAAAATCAAAATAGCATTCGGTTTAACAGGTACCTATCGATTTTCGAATTTTTTTTATATTATATTTATTTTAAATTCTTTTTTCGAAATTGTACCTCAGAATGAAAAATTTGCAGAAATGGATGCCCGTCGCCCGTATATGGGGCGATTACTAGCCGCCGTGAAGTTTGTTTTTGACGCCGTGACGCTGTTTCATCTGCCGTGTCACTGATCGCCCCATGCACGGGCGATCGCCCCACTCATGGGCGATCAGTGCCTCCCCCCTAAAACACTGCCACAACAGCAAATAATCGCCCCGTGGCAGCAAATGACAGCAAAGATAAGTGCCTTCCCCGCCTAAAACACTGCCACGGCAGCAAAAACCCGTGGCAGCAATTCGCTGAACGGAAACAGCGATTTATCGATTGAATGACTCAGCGGTTTAGCGATGTAGGGACTTAGCGGTTTAGCGATTTATCGATTGAACGACTCAGCGGTTTCCAAAAAGACATGTCACGATCGGCTTTCGGTTGCCACGGCAGAGTTTCGGCGGCAAACATTCAAAAAGGTTATGTCGGCAAATATTTTATTTACACCTTTGTTTGCATATAAAATGCACTAACCCTAACCCTACCCTTACCCTAACCCTAACCTAACCCTAACCCTACCGTAACACTAACCCTACCATACCGTAACGCTAACCCTAACCATACCCTAACGCTAAACCGTAAACCCTAACCCTACCCTAACCCTAACCCTACCCTAACCCTAACCCTACCCCTAACCCTACCCTAACGCTAACCCTAACCCTAACCTAACCCTAACCCTACCCCTACCCTTACCCCTACCCTAACCCTAACCCTATCCCTAACCCCACCCTAACCCTAACCCTATCCCTAACCCTAACCCTACCCTAACGCTAACCCTAACCATACCCTAACCCTAAACCCTAAACCCTAAACCCTAACCCTACCCTAACCCTAACCCTAACCGTAACCTAACCCTAACCCTAACCCTAACCTACCCCTAACCCTAACCATACCCTAACCCTACCCCTACCCCTAACCCTACCCCTACCCTAACCCTACCCTAACGCTAACCCTAACCCTAACCTAACCCTACCCCTACCCCTACCCTAACCCTATCCCTAACCCTATCCCTATCCCTAACCCTAACCCTAACCCTAACCCTAACCCTAACCCTACCCTAACCCTAACCCTACCCTAACGCTAACCGTAACCCTACCCCTACCCCTACCCTAACCCTAACCCTAACCCTAACCCTACCCTAACCCTAACCCTAACCCTAACCCTAACCCTACCCTAACCCTAATTAAAGAACGTATTGACATATTACTCAATTAATGATTCGTGGCCTAATGAATGTCTCTACGTACGGATACCACACCTGTAAGCAACAAGAACCAGTGCGCACTAAATCCGGGCGATTGGTCCTTTTTATAACCACAGGCACATTGTCCGGGTACTTTTTATAACCACAGGCACATTGCCCGAGGTTAATATCGCTGAGAAGAAGAGCGACGCCCAAATATGGGGAGATCGCCCAAATATGTGGAGATCGCCCAAATATGGGGCGATCGCTCTTAATCCCGGCGATTGGTCCTCTTTATAACTAGAGGCGTAAGCGAAACCTTTGGGGCATTGCGAGGAAGACGAAACACATAGCACAAGTAAGTGCGACCAAGCAACGAGTGGCAATGGAGTTCCTCGCCCCAAGGCACACCATCGCGAAGACATCCCGAAGGTACGCAGTCCCTATGTGCCTATGCGGAGATCCTTGCCGGTTCGAAAGTTCAGAGAGAACTCATACACATATGGTATGAGGTACTGGAGCTGCCGCAACCACGAGTCCGAGCCAAAGCTGGAGATGCGGATGGGCCGAAAAAGTCCGGTATGTTCGTACTCGCATTTGATGTTACATGAAAAGGTGAAAACATAATACTGACGAGTATGGGGAGGTCGCCCATACTGACGAAGTCATCTTTTCTGACAAATTGCAGCCTCCACTGTGTGAGTTCATCAAATTCTACGACGCGGAGCAGACAGCCGAGATGGAGAGGATGCGAGATCGGGAGTACTCGCATCGAAGAGCTATGGTAGACGAGAAGTGGCGTGAGCAGGAACAGGAGGAGAAGCGCATGAAGCAGCATGAAGAAATGTGTGAAAAGAGGGACGCGGAACGACATCGCCTGGCGGCCGAGCGGGAGGCCGAGCGTGAGAGGAAGCGCGAGAGGGCGGCTAGGGCCAGGTCGGCAGGCACCGATGGGTTGCGCAAGGGGAAATATCCCCGGTGCACTCAGTAGTGTACCATAACGGCCGTTGTTGTTCGTTGTAACCTTCATGTTATTTGTTAGCATTTTGGCCCTATCGTTAAATCGTGGCAACTCAAATCGAATACTGTAGTCACACGTGCTAGTAATTAAGATAGATTAAAAAAACATGCACTGAGTTCAGCTAACTGCATTACAAGATGAAGAATGTAAAGTCATAACAAAAACATGCACTGAGTTCAGCTAACTGCATTACAGTGGGCGATGTACGGACGACATGATTGGTGTGTCTCGGCAGCTGCAGCAATCACATGAGAGCACGGCAAGTGTAGCAGGCGTGGTTTCTGGCAGGAGCACTCGCACTCAGATGCTCTCAATATGCACATATGTGAAGTCCTCTCTCGGTGGGCACCTCTTCGACCTCGATCACCACAGTGCACGTGGTACCTCCGTTCCAAGCCACTCTCCGGTGTAACACGATGAGTTTGTGCCTTCCGTGTTTTATTGGCCATGTACGTAGATATAACCGTTGAGTACATCAGTCGATTGTCCGACATACATGCAACAGACTTGTTGTATCGCTCTATGAAATATCGTTGGGTGCCTAGCAACACACCTTCAACTATACCCACCAATGGTAGGCATCTAGTGCCTTTCATTACCCAGTTGTAAATCTCCGCCAGGTTCGTTGTCATTATTCCATAACGCGAACCACCCTCGTCATGTAGAAGGGACCATTTCTCCAACGGCTCGTGTCGTATCCAGTCGGTGAAACTCTTTATGCTTGTCCCGGGCCTACGCCAAATGTTTGGGGCATCGGTCGGAAGCGCACACAAGGCTGTCGGGTCCTCTCCTTGCTCGTGGTAGACCATAGGGTTCCTTGAAGAACTAGCAGCCCCCCTTGGATTCATTGATTGCTTCCTGGTTAGTTCATCCAGTGTCCTCCACAGTGCATCGAACTTCCACCGCTGGTTCTGCTTGCACAGCCGCTTAAACATGTTCATCAACTCCTTGTTCCTGAACTGACGAAAGAAATTGGCACCCATGTGCCTCATGCACCACCTGCTCTTCAGGTCTGGCCACTTTGCTGCTCCCACGACCTCAGAACCCTCCTGCATATCCACGATCGCCCTCAGCAACCCTGCATGCCGGTCGTGGATGACACAAACATCGGGCCTATCTTGCACAACTGCAAGCTTGACTCTCTCAAGGAACCAATACCAGCTGTCGGTGTTTTCTCCCTCCACAAAGGCCAATGCGACTGGTAGAACCTGATTGTTGGCGTCCACCGCGATCGCAGTTAGAATCTGACCCTTGTATTTCCCAGTGAGGAATGTGCCGTCCATGCATATGACCGGACGGCAGTGTCGGAACGCACTTATGCATGCGCCGAGGGCGAGGAAGGCCCGCTGCAATACCCACTTACCCGCGCACGGACCACCAGCAGGAAACTCCATAAGGTCGATGGATGTACCGGGGTTCCTATTTGATATTGCCCTGAGCAGGTGGGGAATATTCTCGTACGAAGCCTCGTACGTCCCGAACCGTATTTGCAAAGCTGTCATTTTTGCTCTCCATTCTTTCGCATAGCTAATCTTGTACTGAAACCTCTCCTCGACAGCTGTTATAATGGATCGAGGCTGCAGGTGTGGATTGTCCACAATATGACCATAAAACACATTTGCCACCCAGGTGGACAACAGATTGCGATGTTCCTGCTCCGCTTCCTCCAGTACACAGTTATGCTCCGTCACTATGGAACATTTCCAGTAGTCCCTCCACTTCCCCTTGTATGCATGCACCCGCCATGGGCACGAATTAGCTACGCACTTCACGTCGTACTCTGTTTTGCTGGACTTCACTACCCTAAATTGCCGCCGAAGTGACATTGCCCAGTATTTCACCGCATCCATCACAGCCTCCTTGTCTTTATATATGGCTCCCTGTGTTACCTCGTTGTCATGATACTCCCATGCATCAACGTTCCCTTCATTCATTGTTAGGTCTTCGAAGTTAAAATTACTCCACGCACCAGGGACTGGCACCTCAGTAGTATTGTCCTCCTCATCCGACTCTTCGCAATCAGGGACTTCCTCATCCGCACGGCCCTCCTCCTCCATCATGTCAACTATATCCTCCACCTCCTCCCCCTCGTCGGCCACCCCCCGCGCCTCCACGACAGTCTCCTCGCCCCCGCCGATCCCCTCGCCACCACCAAACTCATGCCCCCCCTCTCCGAGCTCCTTGTCACCTTCATCATCACGTTCCTGCATGTTTGTCTGCCCCTCCTTCACAATATCTACCTCGGCATCGCCCACTACCGACACCGACGGAGCTACCGGGTACCACTGTACCAGTAAGATGAGCGGCCAGCTCCGCTCCACGGCATACCCAAGATAGCTCCTCCACGATGTTGTCCCGTTAATAGGAATCAACTCTCCAAAAAAACAGTGTTGCGCACGGCTGACTATTGCTCTAATCCGCAGCCGAACTGCCTCTGCATCCAACCTGAACATCCCAAACAACCACTCCAACAAAGTCCTGTATGTCCTATCCCTCGGTCTAGGCATGCCCTGTACGACCATTGAAAATGATGACAAATCTACGCCTGTCGGACCCTGTGCTATCTCGCCATCTCCATAAAATATTTGGAAATATGTCATCTCTGACATGCTGCCTACAACGTCGGACCGAAATTTCAATCAGTTGTCATCTAACCGCATCGTGCATTACCCTATGAATGTTACACTATATTTATACATTTTTCTGTGCTAACTTCTAACATTGCATGACTACTATTTTTTTAAATATTACTCAACACTACAATATGTAAGTCAATCAACTATAAACAAGTATTTCGACTAGCCTAATGTATGAAATCCTATTAAATCCTACTACGTTGTAATATTTCTAAAGACTTAACCTACATTAGTGGGGCTTAACGTATGAAATCCTATTAAATCCTACTACGTTGTAATATTTCTAAAGACTTAACGTATGTAAGTCAATCAACTATAAACAAGTATTTCTACATTACATTTTCTATATCGAAAACTAACCTACATTATATTTCTAAAGACTTAACAATATATTTCTAAAGACTAACCTACATTACAATCCTATATTAGGATTCATACATCGAAAACTAACCTACATTATATTTCTTAACAATAGACAAAAATAAACTTTTATACTACATTGCAAAAAACAAATTTGAAAAATCATACCTCACAAAAACGATAAACCAAACTTTTAATCTTCTTTTTTTCTTCTCTTTTCCTCTCCTTCTCTTCTTTCCTTTTCTTCTCTTCTTTCTTCTCTTCTTTCTTCTCTTCTTTCTTCTTCTTCTCTTCTTTCTTCTCTTCTTTCTTCTTTCTTCGGCTGGTTCTTCCTCTCCTCTGGCTTTTGCTCGGCCGAATGGGGGGGGGGGGGGCGCTTATGGAGGGGCACCTATCGCCCCTCTTATGGGCGATCGCCCAAGGCTTCGGCGACAGGTGGGGCCCACTGCCCTGCCCCCTTCTAGCCGTTAGCCTGCCCCCTTCTAGCCGTTAGCGCCCGTTAGTGGGCCCACTGCTCGCTCGTGTAAGGGGCGATCGCCTTGTAAATGGCCGACAGGTGCCTATTTCTGTAAAATTTGAACTCCGCAGTACAATTTTGAAAAATTGATTAAAAAGAAGTATTAAATAAAAAAAAATTCTCAATTTTCACTGGGGGGCTGGAGGGGGGCGCCTTATTGAGCGATTATTGAGCTCTTACGTCGATATGGCAGCTGGCGGCGTGGAATCTGGCTAACGGCGTGGAGAGCGAACCGAGGGTAATGTCCGGATTTTCGCAGATTCAGCTTAAAGGCATGCCATTTGCAAGTGGGCTAGACCGGGCTATTGGGCCAACAGGCTATGGGCTCAGCTCGTTACTGTTTTTTTTTGTCCCTTTTCAATTCTCTAAACCCGATTTTGCCTAAAAAATGTCTTACAAATTCGTTTTTTCCGTAACATTTTGATGTCATATGTCAGAAAGCTATTATTAATGTTTTTAGAGAACTTTTGTACAATTTTTTCTAAATTTCTCAAAAATTTTAAATTTGAATTTGAATTGACGTTTGAGAAGCCAAACCGCTTTGACACAGTCGGTTTTTGCGATAATCGAACGGTTTTTTGCGATTTTTCAAACATTGCCTACCACCATGCAACGAGATGCCTATATAAACCCATGAAACCCCACAAGCAACAAAATCAGTTAAGCAAACCTTAGCTGAAGATCTCATCCAAACAGGCAAACAATATGGAATTTCCGAGTAGTGCGAGATGTCTTGCAACTGCTGCCTTGCTTATTGCTATTGCTGGTTGCACCCTTCTCTCCGGTGCACTTGCTGTTCGTGAGCTGAGTAACTCGGCCATGGTGGAGAGGCACGAGCAGTGGATGGCGCGATACGGCCGCGTCTACAAGAACGCCGCCGAGAAGGCACGGAGATTCGAGGTATTCACGGCTAACGTCGCGTTCATCGAGTCGTTTAATGCAGGAAAACAGAAGTTCTGGCTCGGTGCCAACCAGTTCGCAGACCTCACCAACGACGAGTTTAGAACTCACAAATTTGGCTTCAAGGTTAACTCGGCTAGGGTTCCTACAAGTTTCAAGTATGAAAACGTTAGCCTTCATGCGATTCCTAGGAGTGTGGATTGGAGAACCAAGGGTGCTGTCACTCCCGTTAAGGACCAACGCGACTGCGGTTGCACACGTACATATATATACTTGACAGAACTATATATACTACTATGACTGCACTACAAGTACACTTGAGAGACCTGACGATAATATATTGCAATACGTATGGCACTGTGGCAGGGTCTTGCTGGGCCTTTTCGGCTGTCGCAGCAATGGAGGGCGTTGTCAAGCTGAGAACCGGCAAGCTCATCTCCCTGTCTGAGCAAGAGCTGGTTGACTGCGATGTACAAGGCGATGACCAGGGCTGTGACGGTGGTTTCATGGACAATGCCTTCCAGTACATCGTGAAGAACGGTGGCCTCACCACCGAGACAAACTATCCGTACACGGCAGAAGATAGTAGCTGCAAGGCAGCGAAGGTGGTCAGCCATGCCGCATCCATCAACGGCTACGAGGACGTGCCGGCCAACAGCGAGACCGCCCTCATGAAGGCAGTTGCCAACCAGCCTGTGTCAGTGGCTGTAGATGCCAGCTGCCGGGAATTTAAACTTTACTCCGGCGGCGTGATTAATAAATCCTGCGGTAACGAGCTGGGCCATGCGATTACTGCAATCGGGTACGGCACGGCGATCGACGGCACGAAGTACTGGCTGATGAAGAACTCATGGGGCACATCTTGGGGGGAGAAAGGGTATGTCAGAATAAAGAAGGACGTTGCAGACAACAAGGGCATGTGCGGCCTTGCCATGGCGCCGTCCTATCCTACTAAGTAGTGAGGATTAACCGCCCTGACTACAACATATTTATATGAGACCTACATGCCCGCAAAAAATAAACCAGGTCTCCACTTTACAAGTATACAATTGGAGTGCTTATATATGTCATATCACAGGAGCTTGTATGTACTACCGTACACCCCCATAGCTATGTTTAAAATTAAAACTGGCCAATACGGAAAAGTTTGCTTAAGGGTTTAAAGGCTCTCTGCTCTATGTTTTGTGATTCCGATATGTGCCACTACAAGAGAACTGAGATGTGAGGGTATTTAATCAAGGGGCTGACTATTTCACAGGCAACTGAAAATTCAGTAAGTTTCAGTCGATTATGAAAACCATCAGATCTGCATCATGTGGCTGCTATGTCTCAGTGTTGTTCCCGTTAACTTTGATGGGCGGGCCTTTCTGGATGCATGCTTATCGTTTCCGCACTTCTCGAAAAGCTACCCGTTAATTGCCTGCTACGTAATGGGCGAGCACGTTTAGACTCAGTTTTCAGCCCAACACTTTCAATTTAATGCAACTAATAATATTATATTAATTATTTTTTATCTTTAGTTTGGAATCTATTAAAATTGTTTGTTCAACACATTTCATCACTACTACAGAACCGGCTACCACAAGCTGGTCGTAACCCCCTTCAGAAGCGGTTTTATAACTGCTTCTAAGCAACCGCGTGTGATACCCGTAAGGTATCACAAGTGGTTGCACGGACCGCTTGTGTTGTGGTAGAAGAAGCGGTTGGGAAGGTGTCCAGGAAGGCCAGTGGAGCACTACTACAGAATTAGCTTCTAGAAGCGGTTCGAAACCACCTCTAGAAGCGGTTTTACAACCGCTTCTAGGCAACCGGTTGTGATACCTCGAAGGGTATCACAAGCGGTTCTAGGAACCGCTTGTGGTGGTGCGACACCAAGCGGTAAAAGGTAGTAATAATATCGTGGGAACGAGATTTGAACCCACGACCAGCACTCCAACCTCGTGACTCGCCTCATCCATCTAGCCAACCCACCCACGCGTGCTCTCTGATAGAGTAGGGCACGCATTCCTTTTATTATTTCTAAAACTGGGCTTCTACAAGCGGTTCGTGACACGAACCCCTTCTGAAGGGGGTCTTTAGAAGCGGTTCGTGTCACGAACCGCTTCTAAAGCCCCACCTTTAGAAGGGGTTCGTGACACGAACCCCTTCTAAAGCTTTAGAAGGGGTTGGGGACACCAACCGCTTGTAAAGAGCTTTAGAAGGGGTTCGTGTCACGAACCCCTTCTAAAGGTGTGGCTTTAGAAGGGGTTCGTGCCACGAACCGCTTCTAGAGATCCCCTCCGGCCTGTTGCCATAAACCGCTTCTGTTGTGAGCATTATAACCGGTTCGCACCAAACCGTTGCTAATAGGCCGCTTGTGATACCCGGTTTTGTAGTAGTGGAGCCACCACGTGGGGGACTCCACAAGCGGTTCGTGTTACAAACCGCTTGTGGAGAGCAAACACTCCAAAAGCGGTTAGAGTCACCAACCGCTTGTGGAGAGATTTTTCAATTATATGTATTATAGAATATGTTCTTTCAGTGTTTTTGTATATCGTTTTTGACCATAAAATTAAATATGAGTGGAGGAGTTTTCTGCGTAATTAAATATATATTACATATGCTTACTCATACACATGTTCACAAGCTAGCTCAGTAAAAAAAATGAACTTAATAGTGTAACAAATGGACAAGTACATACACGCTATCGACGTTTACAAGTTTGAATGATTAAAAAAATGATTACCGAACTCAGTTCTTGCATGCGTCAGTCAAGTCCTTGGTCGATGTCGATGTCGTCATCAGTTCAGCTGTGTTCAACGATGGACCAAGCCGTACGTGGAACTCGCCATTTGGAGATACAACCTCGTCGACAATGAAGCCGATTAGTTGTTTTTGCGCGCCGCGACTCGGTGAGGCGGGAGCACGCTAACATGCTCATCGATGTTGGGCTGAAAATTGATTAAGCGGGAAGTATATAAATATCCGATCACATGCAATTAATTAAAATGTAAGTTGTAGCTAACAAATTGACATGCATATACGAACCTCGGCATAATGTTCCAGCTCATCGCCATGAATAAAACTTTGAATATAGTGGAACACGTAGTAGCCACATAAGTTGTTTCCAGCCGTTTGGCGTTTAACCTTGACGGGGAGAAATTTCAGAATATCAGATGAAGAACTGATATGGTGCATTTATATTAATAATTGTTTTTGTAGTACGTACCTGAGTGCTCACTATGACTTCGAATTCTTTCTTGAATTCTCCTTTATGCTTCTTCTGGAACTTTGCAGATGTCTTGTTGAGGACGTCAATGAACCATTGGTATTTGCTGATTGGATTCCTTCTTGAGTCATGAACTATAATCCTGCTGTTGTCAAGCTCGATGACTAGAAGGATCCAGTGAAACCTATTCGTATATTCCAACAAGCGCGTAAGCAGCTAGTCGTACTATCAATAGCTTAAGAAATACAAGAACAAGAGGTTTGTGAGAACACGTACATGAAGTTGAAGGGCAGAAGTATTTACGGTTTGTAGTGCTGTTTGAATAATGCACGCAAAATGTATGCCTCAACATGCGGTCTTTGCTGGTCGAATTGCCAGATTTTCTCGTTGACAACCTCTGGGTCGATGAAGCCAACGTTCTGTTTGCCTAGTCTTCTACATCGTTGTATCTCCATTCTACATAAGAAGGGATAACTAAGTTAATTAGATTTTCAATTTTGTGGTACGAGAGGAAGCAAACGGTAAACTTAGCAGATCAACACTTACAGACACCAGCAGCACATGAAGGCAACGTCGATGGCGTCTGTTTGGTACACATGGTACAAGTCCTCGAATTGCAGCCATATGTCTGTCTTTTGCCCGCGGAAGAAGTGCTCATCTTGAGAAATGAGGTGGAACATTTTCTCTCCTTTAGATGCCCTTTTCATGTAACATTCATGCATTTGACGCATCTTCGTTGGGAGATCTTTTATATCTTTTGGATCAATTAGCGGTTTGCCCAACTCATACTTCCATCTGGTTGGTGCCACTGGAAGATCCTGGTCTATTGATTCGAGTCCTGCCTCCTTCAAGAATTCTTGGATCCTCAACTGCTCAGCACTCTGCACATCTTCCACTTTCTTCTTCTTCTTTCCCGCCGACGAAGCCCGTGTATTTTTCCTTGTAGCCTTTCTTATTGTCCTTTCGTAGTCGGTCGTCACAGGCGGTGGCGCCGTTCATATGACTGAAAGTGCTTCACAATTTTTATCGGTTTTAATGTTGGGCTCACGGCCGTTGGCGCAAAGCTGCACAGCCACATCCGTCTTTACGGTAATTGATAGCTCCTCCGCAGTCAAATCATATGGCCTCTTCGGCAGTTCCTTCAACATTCTCTGTCCGTCGGATGCCGACTTCGTGGGAGCAGGTGCCGGTGCGGGATCCCTCCTTCTGACATGGAGCTTCTTCCTCGGGGGAGATGCTGGAGGTGTGGTGACTGGAGATGTCGGGCTTCTTTGTGGAGTGGGAGGTGGAGGAGGCATGGCCTGGACCACCGGAGAAGCTTTGCGTGCAGGCGACGTTGGAGGAGTCGTGGGTTGTCGATGTGGAGGAGGCGTGCTTGCTGCTGCAACTGGCTCAAACTGCGAGGCCTCTATTGTTGGAGATGTGACCTCCACACCATCTGGAAATATGATGTACTTTTTGTGCCAGAGGATGAATGTGCCGTGGAGGGCCTGTCCAAGCTTGGTCACGTCGTCGCCCCCAGCAATCTCGAGCAAGAGATCTTCGAAGCCCCCCACCACCTCTTCCACCGTGACCTTCGAGTACCCGGAGGGTATCTAGTTGAAGTGGAACGTCTGGCCCGCCTCCACCGGATAAGCCATGCCGTAAGCCACCTTGTAGGAGAGGTTACGCATATCAATGTGTAGCTCGCACTGGCGGCGAACCATGATGCTGTCCACGGGATAACGGACCTGCGGGTCATCTGCTTCAGGGGCCACGGCGGATGCGCAACTGCTCTTTTGCGCGGTGGGACTGATCACGGGTTCCGGCGCACCTTGAACATTACTTCCCTGAAGCTGATAGTGGCTTATTGTTTCGGACACTTGTTGCGCGATCAGATCAGGGATGGAAGCCTTCGTAGCTCTAAGCTCGTCCTCCAATCGGCTCACTCTACCCTGATCTCTCCTCTTGCTTCTGTCCCGGCTCCTGTAACTGCTTGAGTCTTTGGCAAATCCGTGCCTCCACGGTATCTTTCCGAAACCTCGTGTCCTTCCCGGGTGCTCAGGGTTTTGAAGGGCATATGTTAGCTCGTCATTCTCCCTGTCCGTCACCAAGGATCCTGACCGAGATTGTTCGATGGCTTGTACAATCCTTTCACCAACTTCTTGCACTGTTGGTGCCATCACCAAGCTACCGTCATCTGCAAGTTGGCCCCCGTGACCCAAGAACCAATTGCGCAGGCGAGGCTCCCAATCCTCAGTTTCAGGTACAATTTCCTGCTGCCGAAGTTCCTCTTCCCGCTTGTCCCATTTCTTTGCAGCCTTAATGTAACCACCGGTGCCGAGATGGTGATGGTATTGCTTCTTCTGGGCATTCACCTTGTTTTTCTCTCTCGCGGCCTGTCCTGCATCGGATAGCTTGTACTCCTCGAAAGCCTCCCAATGATCTGCCAGCTTAGGAAATTGATTGAAGTCTGGCCTTTCTCCTTTGTCGATGTACTTGCGGGTGAGGGACGACTTCCACTGCTGAAAGGAAGTTGCCATCTTCTTGAAAGCCCATCCCTTGGCCTTCTGTTCGTACCCTTCTGGAAAAGTAAAATTTTCCTTCATATCATTCCAGAGCAGTTCCTTGATAGCTGCAGGGACTTCGGGGTGGATGGCCTGGGGGGCGTCGGCGTGGTGGCTGGGAGGTGTCGGCGTGGTCGCTGGGGGCGTCGGGGCGGTCGCTGGGGGGCGTCGGCGCGGTGGCGGTCGACGGAGCTGGCTCTAGCGCGCGGGGGACTTAGAAAATTTGAAGGTGCGGGAGAGTGTGGGGACTTCAAAATTTAAGTGTTTGTCCCGCTTCTACCAGCGGTTGGTATTACGAACCGCTTGTAGAAGCACCTCTAGAAGCGGTTCCTAATACCAACCGCTTGTAGAAGAACCTCTAGAAGCGGTTCGTAATACCAACCGCTTGTAGGCCCCTAGGCTGGCTTCACCACGTGTAAAGGATCCCGACTACAAGCGGTTCGTAATACCAACCGCTTGTAGAGGTACATCTTCAAGCGGTTTTTAATACCAACCGCTTGTAGAGGGCCCCGATTACATGCGGTTTGTTCCATGAACCGCTTGTAAAAGTACGGATACGTAACACTTAAAAGAATGCAATGCCTTATGCTGTTAACAAGAAATCTCTTCTCCCCCTTGGGTAGCGCGGGCGCTTGAGTGCGAGCTTGTGCACAGAGGTCAGGTGTTCGAGCCCCATTCACGCCCCGCGGGCCTTTCTTTTTTTTTAAACCAGACTACAAGCGGTTCTTAGTCCAAACCGCTTGTAGAGACCCCCTCTACAAGCGGTTTGGACTAAGAACCGCTTGTAGTCTGGTTTAAAAAAAAAGAAAGGCCCGCGGGGCGCTAGTGGGGCTCGAACACCCGACCTCTGTGCACAAGCCCGCACTCAAGCGCCCGCGCTAGCCAAGGGGGAGAAGAGATTTCTTGTTAAGCACATTAGGCACCGCATTCTTTTAAGTGTTTGTATTCGACTGTTTAATTTTTTTCCGTGTTTCTTTTCTATTGTTTCATTTTTTTCAAGTGTTTGTATTCGATCCCTTCATTTTTGTTAAGTGTTTGTATTCGATTGTTTAATTTTTTCCTGTTTTTCTATTCTATTGTTTCATTTTTTTAAAACATCATATGTACAAGCAATGTTAAACATCAACATTTCAACATGATCATATGGAATAATGTACAAGCAATGTTAAACATCAACATTTCAACATGATCATATGGAATAATGTACACGCAATGTTTCGCCAGCCATAATGTATACAGGTAGTACATCTTAAGTCTTCGTCTTTACAATTGTTCCTTCTTTATGATCGTGACGTATGTAAGGAGCATCGACATCACTGTCACGCAGGACGTTTATGTCAACATCAACTGTAAAAGGAGGGAGCTCGTCGAACTGACCATACTCTTCCTCATCGGTGACGTCCTCAACTCCTACAATCCTTCGTTTGCCTTGGAGAACTACATGTCGCTTTGGCATTACCTTTTGCTTGTCCTTTCGATTTTTGGGTTTGCTTGACATGTCCATTACATAGAAGACCTGGATCACATCGTTCGCGAGAACAAACGGTTCGCGCCTATAACCGACTTCTGTGAGATCCACTGTTGTCATGCCGTATTTGTCGACCTTCACACCGTTTGGAGTCAACTTGACCCATTGGCACTTAAATAGAGGGACCTTCTGAGGTCCATAGTCGAGCTCCCATATTTCTTCTATGAAACCATAATATGTGTCGAACCTACCACTGTTGTCTTCGGCGTCTACACGGACACCGCTGTTCTGGTTGGTGCTCCTGTTATCCTGGGATCTGGTGTAGAATGTGTAACCATTGATCTCATACCCCTTGAATGTCCCGATTCCTTGTGATGGTCCCCGGGCCAAGTGTTGCAATAGTTAATCGTTTGACCCTTCCTCAAGGATGTACTTATGTAGCCAGCTGCCGAAAGAATCTATGTGCATCAGGGTTATCCAACTCTCTGTCTTCCCTGTGAACTCACGGCGTAGGACACTCTTGTGCTGAAGGACATAGGGGGCGACTATGGTTGATTGCTTCAGAACAGTGAAATGTGCTTGCTTGAATGCAACAAGATCGTTGCATGCAACTGCTTGCCTTCCTATTGTCCCTTTGCCCCGTAGCCTCCCCTCGTGTCGTGATATGGGGACGCCGATAGGATTTAGATCATTCATGTAATCAACACAAAACTCTATCACCTCCTCCGTCACGTAGCCCTCAGCAATGCAGCCTTCGGGACGCGAACGGTTACGAACGTACTTCTTGATGACGCTCATGTACCTCTCGAAAGGGAACATGTTATGCAGATACACTGCTCCGAGGATACCTATCTCCTTGACAAGGTGAATGGTGAGATGAACCATGATATCAAAGAATGCAGGAGGAAAAATCATCTCGAGGCTAACCAAACTTTGTACCACATCAGCCTCCAACTTAGGCAGTTTAGCTGGTTCGACGACCTTCTGCCAAATGGCGTTGAAGAAGGAACATAGCTTCGTGATTGTCCCCCGCACCCACTCGGGCAAGATACCTCGATAGCTACTGGGAGCAACTGTGTCATCAACACAAGGCAGTCATGGGATTTTAGGCCTTGGAGTTTGTTCTCTTTCGTGTTTATGAGTCTCTTTACATTTGAGGAGTATCCAGAAGGGACCTTCACACTGTTCAAACACTCAATCATGCTTTTTTTCTCTTCTTTGCTTGGAGTGTAGCTCGCAGGATGTAGATAAAGTTGTTTTGTCCCTTCTTTGTTTTTCGGATGTAGGTCACTCCTCACCTCCATGTCTTCAAGGTCCTTCCGAGCTTGCAGTGTATCTTTCGATTTGCCGTACATATCTATGTAGCCTAGCAGGTTCAAACAAACATTCTTCGTGATGTGCATGAAGTCAAGCGAGTGACGAACCTCCAAAATCTCCCAATACGGCAGGTCCCAAAATATTGATTTGTTCTTCCATGTGGGTGCATGACCATCCTCATTCAGCTCAGGTATGCTTCCAAGACCCTTCCCAAATACTACTTTCAGATCCTTTACCATAGCAAACACAAGTCGCCCATTACGATGCTGAGGCTTACCACGAACTTCTATTCCCCCGTTAAATTTACTGCCTTTCCACCTCAAAGCATGACTGCTAGGAAGAAACCTGCGTTGCCCCATGTACACACACTTCCGAGAGTTTTTCAGGTACATGCAGTCCGTTTCATCTATGCACTGGGTGCAGGCTTTAAACCCTTTCACAGTTTGGCCAGACAGGTTACCGAGAGCAGGCCAATCGTTGATTGTTACAAACAACAATGCACGCAGGTTGAAATACTCTCTTCGGTACTCATCCCAAACCCGTACACCATCCTCCCACAACTTCATAAGGTCTTCAACCAATGGTTTCAGGTAGACATCTATGTCGTTTCCAGGTTGCTTCGGGCCTTCGATCAATAAATGGCATCATGATGTACTTCTGCTTCATGCACAGCCATGGAAGAATGTTATAGATGCATAGTGTCACTGGGCAGGTGCTATGGATGCTGCTCAACTGACCGAAAGGATTCATCCCATCGGTGCTCAACCCAAACCTTATGTTTCTGACCTCATTTGCAAAGTTCGGGTAAGCCCGATCGACTTTCCGCCACTGTGAGCCATCTGCGGGGTGTCTAAGCATCCCGTCTTCCTTACGCTCTTCTTCATGCCAACGCATCATCTTGGCATGACCTTCGTTAGCAAACAGACGCTTCAACCGGGGTATCACAGGGAAATACCACAATACTTTTGCTGGAGTTCTCTTCTTCGTACGATTCCCATCTAATTCACCTGAATCGTCACGTTGCACCTTATACCGGGATTCTTCGCACACTGGACAAACCGCCAAATCGGCATACTCATTGCGATACAGGATACAATCGTTAGGACATGCATGTATCTTCCGCAATTGCAATCCTAAAGGGCAGAGGACTCGCTTCGCTTCATACGTAGATTCGGGTAGAGTGTTACCTTCCGGAAGCAACATCTTTACGAGTGATAACAAACCATTGAATCCCTTGTCTGACACACCGTGTCTGGCCTTCCATTGCATGAGTTCTAGTGTAGTACGCAGCTTTTTATGGCCCTGTACACAGTTTGGGTACAAAGTAGTTGTGTGGTCCTCTACCATGCTCTGAAACTTCTTGTATTGTCTTTCCTCTGTGAACTCTCCCTCTCCGTCACGGAGCATCTGATCTAGCTCATCATCGCCAAACTCATCGAGTGTATCTTCCACAGACCCGTATTGAGTGGTGTCCGGCATACTGTTGGCTCTATCTTCCTCTTCTTCGTCTTCTTCATCGTCTTCCTGTCGAATCGCCTTTGTTTCGCCATGGTGGGTCCAGCAGGTATAGTTTGCCATGAAACCTCTCGTGATCACATGCCTCATAACCATCCATCGTTCGGAATGCTCCTTCTCATTCTTGCAGTCTACGCACGGACAACGTATGAATCTTCCTTGAGGCAAGAATGCAACGGCCGCGTCGAGAAACTCCTTCATGCCATCTCTGAACTCTCTTGACCGACGGTCTGCATTGTACATCCATTGCCGATTCATCTACACAAATAAAAATAATAACAACATCTATCATAATATTCTATTAAAGCTAACTATGACTAATAGTTTTGTATTTTTTTAATCATTCTGTGTTCTTTGAACTAAAGCCAACTAATTATTTCTAATCCTCCTGCATTTTTTAAAATAAAAATAACTAATTGTTACATTTTCATACAAATCTTTTCTCTTCCACACCTTTGTACCATTTCATCGTTTCACATTAATTGAATTTCATTTCATACACCAAACAATATATATCACCTTAATTAAGAACAAAAATATAAGCCAACAAAACATAATTTCTCAACATCCAATGCACAAAAAACATCAATATCTAGGTGAGAAGGATGTCAGCAACATATTACTCACCTTAGAACAATTAATTCAGATCTAATAGCCTCAATTCAAAATTTTGGCAGCACCTCGCCATGAACAGCTAGCTCTCGGCCCACCACTGTGATGTCCTGTGCAAGCTCGGGGAGGAAGACAGGGTTTAAATGCGCTGGGCGGGAGGGGGTTTCTACAAGCGGTTCTACACACAAACCGCTTCTGGCGCCCCACTAGAGCTCTACAAGCGGTTCCAAAGACGAACCGCTTCTAGAGAGGAGGCTCCAGAAGGGGTTCGTGTTACAAACCGCTTCTAGAGACCCCCTCCCGTCCGTTGCCCACGAACCGCTTGTGGCACAGGACTCCACAAGCGGTGCGCACGTAATCGCTTGTGATAGGCCGGTTGTGAAGGCCGGTTCTGTAGTAGTGCATCCTGTAATATTACAGGTTTGAATGCTCAAAATTTTAGTTTCCTTATTTTTACTCATAATTTGTATATATATGCATACCACAATTATTTTTAATTCTTAACTTTTTTCTTTCATTCTTGTAAATCCTAGCTAATTTTTATTTTTTTTAAAGTTTTTTATTTTCCCTCCTACAATTAACATGTGTGCTTCTAAGAGAGCGTCCAATTAGTATTGATATAGATTCCTTGCAAAAAAAGTATAGATATAGATAAATAGTTAAATTTGGATACCATTACTTTCTATTAGTTTGTTTAGAGTTCTATACATAAATGCAAATTTTATGTAATTTAATTAATTAAAAATGTTTTATTTATTTGACTACAGTTCAAATATGTACACAGAACGTCAACGTGCTTTGCAGACTCTACGTTCCAATTGTACTAATAATTTTATTGGATAAATCTGATAATAATTGAAGAGGATCCATTATATTGACGAATTATATTGATTGTGTCTACTTATTCATCGTGGTATTAATTAATGCTAAATTTTTTCTTAAGGATCTATTAAGCATGATGAAAGAAGCATGATGACCATAAGTTTTGCTTTTGTTAACTTGCATATTGTGAGCTGCCTCGAATTATTTTGATCAATCTCATCTATGATGTGTAAATAATATATGGGCATGCAATCTTTTATTCTTATATATATATATATATATATATTTCAATTGAACATTAACCTCATTTTATTTAGATTGCCCAATTAGTATATTTAGTATATATATTGTCCAATATCCTAACGGACACATACTCGCATCCTGATTTGCATCAGCCTTATGTATACACTACTACAGAAGGGCTCATATTAGACTCCTCATCATAGATGGTTTTTTAAATTCACGGTCTGTGATGAGTCGAAGGAACATCACAGACGGTTGTAACTATGAACAGTCTGTGATGATCTCCTTATCACAGACGGTTCTATCCACTAACAGTCTTTGATAAGGGTCCCCCACATCTCAGACGGTTTTAATTTCAAACCGCGTGATGAGGATCGATATCGCTGAGGCGGTTTACTTATAAAACCGTCTGTAATGTCTGTGACCCTTATCACAGACTGTTGGTGTATTAAACCGTCTGTGATAAGGAGATCAGCACAGACTGTTAATTTTTAGTGCCGTCTGTGACGTGTTCAACTTATACGTACTGCTGTTGTAAATTTGCATTCGTAGCGCGCTATACGTACGTTGGTCACTAATTAGCATGCGCTGCGGCATACGTAGGACCATGCATCCACAACCTTAATTAATTATGTCCTAATCGATATGGCAAAATGCATGACAAAGGTAATTAGAATACTAATATATATTTATAAACTAGACAAATATATAATTCTTAACAAATTACAATAGAAATATATATTTTTATAGTGGTGGCAGTGATCGCGCAAGCGCGATCACCGCCACCACTCCTCGTCCTCGTCCTCGTCGTCCACCGGCCACTCGTAGTCGTCGTCGTCGCCGCCATCGGAGGAGGAGGAGGTGGTGGTGGTCCTGCTCCCGCGGCCCCAGCGGCTGTAGGTGTCCTCTTCCTCGTCCTCGTCCTCGTCCTCCTCATGCTCGTGCACGTCCTCGTCCTCGTCCTCGTCCTCATCGTCCTCCTCCTCCTCTGCCTCCTCCTCCTCGGGGGAATAATAGAAGTGGCCGCATGTTGGGCATTGCCCTGGGGAATTGGGGGGAGGATCGCACTGGCATGGCGGTAGAGGTTGTGATGGAGGGGGGGTCGATGAGTCAGAGGACCCGGTGGGAGATGGAGGCAGAGCTGCCATGGATGCAGAGTGATCTGTGTGTGGAGAATGATCGAGTAGTAGTGCTGCGCCGGGTAGGAAAAATATATATAGGCAGTGGCGACGTTAATTAAGACCTGAGAAGATGAAGACGAAGACTTTCTGATGGTTGGAAAGGCGCGCGCGCGGGAGACGATGAGTCTCCCTTTGAATCTGTGCAGTCATCAAGACGCATCAACAGTTCAGTGTTACCATTAAGAGAGTTATAAAAACAAAATATTAAGTAAATCTTCAATACAAGGACGGGCATCAATGATGCTTTTAATGCTTTCAGAGCATCGTTCGTTGTAGCGAAGTCAGTGCATAATAATTTGTGGACGCCTAGCCGTCAAAGGCGAGTGGCACAGGTAGGGCAAGTTGTCCCAAGGCTTGGTCCGAAGGACACCACCGCCCGAAGCAAACCCCTTCTTTGTGTTCGCGAATTGGCTTGGTGAAGCTCTTTTCTTTGCTAGGCAAAGGCTTACCTGGTTTACCACATTCATTGATGTCTCGCACGAGGAAGGACTGATTGTATGCTACGAAGAAATGAGATGTTCCCGTCCACCGCTGTTTCACAAAGAAGACCCTCAATTGCAAAACCGTCAGCAAAGCTTATCATCACAGATGGTTTTTACTTTAAAACCGACTGTAAATTATGTCAGGACAGACGGTTTATAAATGTAAACCGTCTGTAAATGTTTCTATATCATAGACGGTTTTTATAAATAACCGTCTGTGATGATACTTAATAAGAGACCCCCCGGCCCGATCGACCTCCTCTGTTATCTTAGGATTTCCAAGCAATTTTTGATAGGCCGCCTCGACGCCCTGCTCCTTCGGCCATATCTAGTTGTTTCCACACGGTAATCTTATAACTTGTGGATTAGGGTTAGAATAAATTGTTGTGGCTGTAGGGTCGCATTAATTCTCTGCTAGGATTCGGCATTAATTGTGAGATAGGCTATGACAGTGTACGAGAAAACTGAATTTAGTTTGCTATATATTGCATTCTTGTCAAATCAAATTACTTTGCATAGTGCCTGGACTCTGTGAGGGTTCGGCATTGTGAGTTCAATGTGATTGTATGTACTTACGTTCTAAGTTATCAAAGGTTAGGAACTGGTTCAAATTTGCAAGCTATGTAAGGAGAATATATCCATTTGTTCTTTGTCATTATTTAAGTGTACTTAATTCATTATCTAACACATATTGTTATATGCGTAGCGTAGATGGACCGAAGCTGGATGTACGCTGACAACCGTGCGAGCGCCGAGTACATTAATGGCGTCTCTGCTTTCATAAGAGCTGCAAAGGAAGATATGTTTAACAAGGGGGTGGAATTTATGTCTTGTCCATGCATTGACTGCGAGAATATGAGGATGTTTCGAAACCCATCCCAAATCGAAGCACACTTGATTCTACGGGGTTTCAAAAGGGGGTATTCATGCTGGACCAGTCACGGTGAAGAGTAGATTGTGCAGGCATCAATTAGTGAATGCATCGTCGATGAAGTCAATAATACACCGGATGATATCGATTGTACCTTCGATAAGGATATTCCTCCCGATGACAATCTGGATCAGATGCTACGGGATGCAGAAGGGAACCGTGATGGGCAGGAGTATGTAAAATTCCGGGGTTTGATGGATGACTCCGAGAGACCTTTGTTCCCGGGCTGCAAGTCCAAATATACAAGGTTGTCATGTGTGCTGGAACTGCTGAAATTAAAGGCAAGCAACGGTTGGTCCGACAAGAGTTTCACTGAGCTGTTGGGCCTGTTAGCGGACATACTTCCGGAGGGAAACGAGTTGCCGACGACCACCTACAAAGCCAAGAAGGTTCTTTGTCCCTTAGGATTGGAAGTAGAAAGAATAGCTGCCTGTCCGAACGATTGTATCCTGTACCGCAAAGAGTATGCAAACTTGCATATATGTCTTGTATGCAAGGCATCCCGGTACAAGTGTAAAGATAGATCAGATGACGACAACGAGTGTATCAAGGCGAAGAAAGGACCTCCCGCTAAGGTGGTGTGGTATCTGCCTATAATCCCCCGTCTGAAACGTTTGTTTTCAAACTCAAAAGAGGCAAAACTACTTCGGTGGCACTCGGATGAGCGCAAAAATGATGGAATGATAAGGCACCCTGCTGATTCCACCCAGTGGAGAAACATCGATAGGAGGTTTGAAGAATTTGCATCGGATCCGAGAAATATAAGGTTCGGTTTGAGTACAGACAGAATGAATCCTTTCGGCAACATGAGCAGCCGTCATAGCACTTGGCATGTGAATATCTGTATATACAATCTTCCTCCTTGGTTGTCTATGAAGCGGAAGTCTATTTTTTTGTCTATACTCATCCAAGGCCCAAAGCAACCTGGAAACGATATTGATGTGTACCTAGCACCATTGGTGGAAGATCTAAACACGTTGTGGGCTCCTGGGGTAAAGGTATGGGATGCTCACAAACGAGAGTATTTAACTTTGCATTGCCTGTTGTTCTGCACCATAAATGATTATCCAGCCCTTGCTAACCTGTCGGGGCAGAGTACAAAAGGAGCCAAAGCCTGCACTCACTGTTTGCATGTTACCGAGGTTGTGTGGCTCAATCACTCACACAAAACCGTGTACATGCATCACCGTAGGTTCCTTCGGAGGAATCACCCATACCGCAAGATGAAGAAACAATTCGACGGAACGGGTGAAGATGGATTAGCTCCAAAGCATTTAAGCGGGACGAACATTCATGATATGGTTAAGAACTTGGAGGTAGCTTTGGGAAAGGGACGTCAATCGAGGACCCGTGAGAAGCACATGTGGAAGAAGAGATCAATATTTTGGGACCTACCTTATTGGGAGCACCTACAAGTTCGGCACTGCATCGACGTGATGCATGTAGAGAAGAATGTCTGTGACAGCTTGATTGGTCTCTTACTGAACATTAAGGGCAAAACAAAGGACGGTATCAACTCACGGCTTGACTTGGTTGATATGGGCATCAGACCTGAGTTAGCACCGAAAGAGACCGACAGAGGCCGAACTTATTGCGAACCTGCTTGCTACACTTTGTCCAAGGCCGAGAGAACTGAACTGTGCCAGTGCTTGCATGGTGTTAAAGTTCCGTCCGGTTACTCGTCCAATATGAAGAGGCTTGTTTCAATGCAAGACTTGAGTTTAATTGGCATGAAGTCTCATGATTGCCATGTGCTTATGACACAGATGCTCCCTGTGGCAATTAGAAGCATCTTACCGACCAAGGTCCGAGAGACAATCACAAGGTTATGTTATTTCTTTAACACAATTGCTCAGAAGGTCATCAATCCCGAGGGACTAGATGCTCTGCAGGCCGAGGTGGTAATGACCATATGTAATCTAGAGATGTATTTCCCTCCGTCATTTTTCGATATCATGGTCCATCTCATTGTTCACCTAGTTACGAAGATAAAGTTGTGCGGGCCCGTGTTTCTACATAGCATGTACCCGTTCGAGAGGTACATGGGAATTCTCAAGTCTTACGTACGGAATCGATCTCGACCGGAGGGTAGCATTGTCGAAGGTTATGCAACCGAAGAGGTCGTCGAGTTTTGTGTGGATTACATGGCATAGGTCGAGCCGATAGGTGTGCCTCGATCCCGCCAGGAGGGAAGGCTCCAGGGTGCGGGGACCATCAAAAGAAAATCAATCACGCCTGATCCAGCTGCGTGTGCTAAAGCCCATTTCACTGTTTTGCAACACATGGCTATTGTGACCCCGTATATCGACGAGCACAAGAACTGGCTGCGGCAAGAGAATCCATCACGGTTGGAGTCCTGGATCATCAGACAACATAACCTTCAATTCAACAGATGGCTGAAGGAACGACTACCCATCATTGGAAGCTCGGCCGAAGGTCTGCTGACATGGTTGGCAAAAGGGCCAGCTTTTATGGTTGTAACATGGAAAGGATACGACATAAATGGGTACACATTTTACACGAGGGATCAGGATAAGAAGAGTACAAACCAGAATAGCGGTGTTCGCATAGATGCGTTGAATACTGCTGGGTCGACGAGGAGGTCGTACTATGGGTTTATTGAGGAAATTTGGGAGCTTGACTACATACTATTCAAGATCCCCCTATTTCGGTGTCGTGGGGTTCACTTGCAGCATGTGAAGGTTGACAAGTACGGTGTCACTACTATGGATCTTGAACGTGTCGGATACCAAGACGAACCGTTTGTTCTTGCTAACCAAGTTTTTCAAGTGTTCTATGTAACCAACCCATTGAACAAGAAGCGCCACGTGGTTCTACAGGGAAAAAGGAGGATTGTCGGAGTCGAGAATGTGTTAGATGAGGAAAAGTACAATCAGTTCGATGAGTTGCCTCCTATTGGTACTGGATGGGTGGTCCAGGAAGACCAACCAGAGGAAGCTATCTACACACGCGTTGATCATCATGAAGGCCTAATTTTTGTACCAAATAATAAGCAAGTGGCCGATTAACGATGAGATCCTTATTTATATTCCAAATGTATGTGTACCTGTAATCAAATATGTTCGGGTCATAAGTAATGGGGTGTACATATGTATTACAATTAATCATAATTATAATTATGCTTGTTTTACTTTTCGTCGATCAAGTCATCGCAATGGTCATCACAGACGGTTCATTAAAAACCGTCTGTGATATAGTGGTCATCAAAGACGGTTCATTAAAAACCGACAGTGATATGGTGGTTATTATAGACGGTTTTTAATGAACCGTCTGTGATGACCATGTCGGGACCCCGAATTTGCAAATCCGGACCCTCTGTGTATTCAGCACTAGTCCAGGAACGCGCTAGTGCACACAGTCTTAACATCGGTAAATATCACAATCATACCACTCGATACCAATAATGTACTTTATTTAAATAATCAAACTGGTTACTCAACCTTATGGTCAAGTTACAAATATATGCCTCGCAAGGCGAAACTTATTCAGAGAAAAATAATAGCAGCGGAAAATCAAATAACTTCGTGGCGCCATCCAGTATACCACAGGCAATCGACCGGCTCGCTTCCCTAAGTAGACGGATCCTCTTGGAGTTCCTCCTCCAAAGCTGGTGCAGTCTCCTCTTCAACTGGTGTTGTATTGTGGCAAGGGTGAGTACTTGGTACTCAGCAAGTCATGCACAGAATGCAAGCTAATATACTATATGCATGGCTTGGTACAAAGGAATAGCTCAAGGTATATTTGCAGTAAACAGCATTTGAAAAGTAATATAAGTAGATTCGAAAGCAGTAGAAACAAGTAAAGTAAATAACTTTTCAAGGAATTTAATAAACATCTTTCCCATCCTAATCCACATTTCCATCAACTTCATTATTAGTCCAACCCAACTTTTCAACCAAAGTTATTTTTAGGAAAATCTAACCCTTGACTGTAATTCCCGAGCGATGTCCAATACCGCGGACACGGCTATTCGAATAGATTCTAAACTCTGCAGAGGTTATGCACTTTACCCACAAGATACAGTCAAACACCACAAAGGCGAGTTCAGTAACAAAGTCTTTCGAGAGACTTCAAACAATACAAGTGGTCCTCCCGGTTATTGCGCACTAACCCTTCCCTTCGCTAAGGCGAAGTCTAGGCCAATCAACCGTTAGATGGGTACCTGGCCTCACCCGATGCGGCTCCCCGTACAACTTACACAAAGGGTGTAGTTGACCTCCCGAGGTCCCACAGTGCGTTATTAGCAACTTAGTCAACTAGGTCCGTCCCATTACAGACATGTGGTTGCACGTTAGACCCAGTTCAAAGGCTTGCAAGGTTAAGTCCTTAGGGTGACCAGGGCAAGACTACCCGAAGAACCAAATCAACATCCCCAATGCCACAACTGGCCCACTGATTACTCTTGCCACATGCCCTGGCCGAAATCGTTTATCAAACCCCAGTTGATTACCATGCACCACGTGCCATCAACATCACATGATACTTTTCCAAAACAGGTTCAATATATCATTAAGTCAATATTAACATTTGATTGTCCAAAATCATGTCATGAGCACGTAGCAGGTCTAAGCAGTATACTACAACGGTCTAAACCCATGTTGGCGATTTAATAATGTCCAACTAGTGATCCACAACTAGGGTGACAAAGGGTCATGGCACATACTTAAGTAATCAAGGTGTCATACAGCAAATTGGTATTTATCTAACCCCCATGTTTAAACAAAGTATCTTTCTAATTGGACTAGCATGCAATAGTTTAAATCAAATAGATTTCGAAATAGGATCAACATGGTCAAAGCACAACTTGCCTTCAAAAAGTACTTGTTCTTGGTCTTGAGTTGGATCCTGAGTTAATACTTCTCCTTCGAATCCTTCCGGCACTTCAACGTCTACTCGTAAAGCGTGCAAATAGCAGATACACAAATAAACAATAGGAAAAAAGTGTCCAAACACCCAAATAAAATCCATAAACAGAGAAAACATAATTTTATGAGTTTTTAGAAACTGGAATCGTCAAATTCGGAGTTAAAAAGCAAAAGTTATGATTATTTAAAGTTTAAATAATCAATTAAATAATTTTACAGAGAAAAACTTTAGTCCAAAAATTAAATAAAATTCATATTTAGGTAGATCTCAATTTTATACAAATTTAGAAATTTGAATCACCCAAATCGGAGTTGAAACGCAAAAGTTATAAACGTTTGAAGTTTGAAACAAAATCTGAAATCATTATTTCGAATTAATAAATCATTTTCTTTTTCGGAAATTAATTATTGCGTCATCATGGACACGTGTCAGCCTCGGATTGGCCTGCTGACGTCAGCCGGTCCATGGACGTAGTCCACGCTCGGCTCGGGTCTACCGTGGACTCGGTCCACGACTCCACGTGTCGCTGACATGTGGGCCCACTCGGGTGACGTCATCGGCGGCGTCGGCGAGGCTCGGCCACGGTCGGCGGTGGGTCCATCCGATGACGTCATGGGTGACGTCACGGTGCGGTCGCTGACACGCGGGCCCCGCGTGTCAGTGGCCCACGCGCACGCCCGCGTGGCGCGGCGGTTCGGCTCCCTGGACACGTGGCACGATCGTAGCCGTTGGTTTGAAAACCGACGGCTAGGATTGGATTTGGGCCTCAAGTGCTTGGGCGCACGGGTTAATCTGGGCCGTTGGATCTTGATCTAACGGTCCAGATCCAATCTAGCCTGGTGCAGTTCCCGCTACGTGGCACGACCTAAGCCGTTGGATCTAGATCCAACGGTTGAGATTAGATCTAGGATTTTCAACGGGGAACTCACCGAGGGTGACGTGGCGCGATCTGAGCCCTTGGATCTTGATCGGACGGTTGGTGGAGCTCGGGGTCGGCGATGGCTTCACGGCGAAGTTGTGGCTGCCGGCGCTGAGGACGGCGACCACACGAACGGCGTTTGGGGCGTGCTCCGGCGAGGTGAAGGGTCTCTTCGGGTGCGCCTGGCCGGGGTGCCGGATCTGGGGTCAATGGCGGCAGGGGACGGCGGACGGCGGCGGAATCAAGCAAAACCACAGCGGAGGGATGCTATGACTCCGGCGAGCGATTCCGTCAGATCTACGGCGGCTGAGGCTCGGTGAGATAGGGCAGAGAGTGCGCGGGGTCACGGCGGTCCTCGGGGTACCACCCGGTACTTAAATGCCCTCGGCATGCGCCAAGACGGATCGGAACCCTAATCCTACACGCAGCGACAGCGGCGGAGGAGTCCGGCTCGGACTCGGCGGGGACGATGACGCACGGCCGTCCACGTGGCACGATCAACGGCCACGATCGCGTGGACGCGATCGGATCCGGGCCAGACACGGCTTGGGTCGGGGCGATCCAATCCGGACCGTTGGATCCCGATCCAACGGTCGGGATCGATTGGGGTTAAGAACGGGTTTGGTTGAGTCAACTGGCTCGGGTCGGGTTCGGGTCGGACTCGAACTCGAGTCTGACTCGGGCTCGGTCGGATGAACAGTACAAACCCATTCGCATTTTCCAGCGATTTAATAATTAAAATAATTCCCAGAAATTCATTTAATTCATTAAAAATAGCAAAATACTCAGAAAAATTCCAGAAAAATTCTGGAAAATATTTTGGAACATTTTGGACTCGAATAAAATATTTCCAACAAAATTTTATTTGCAAAATTAAATTCTTTAATTATTTCAAAATGGAATAAATTCAAATAAATTCCAAATAAATCCAAATAAATTCCAGAAAATTCCAAAAATTCACCAAAGTGCCAAATCACACATGAATTCAAGAAAAGCAAAATTTTGGGGTGTTACAAACCTCCCCCCTTAATAGAATCTCGTCCCCGAGATTCAGGGCTCACTACAGAATAGGTTTGGAAACTCTTTCTTCAAATCCTCTTCGCGCTCCCAGGTCGCTTCGCTCTCTGCATGGTTGCTCCACTGAACTCTACAGAAACGGGTTGACTTATTTCTGGTCTCTCGATCCCTTGTGTCCAGAATCCTCACGGGATGCTCCTTATAAGTCAAATCCTCTTGCAACTCAATTAACTCTAGCGGTGTCTGTTCCTCAGGAACTCGGAGACACTTCTTCAACTGGGACACATGGAATACGTCATGCACTCCTGCTAACGATCGGCAACTCCGGTGATAAGCAACTTCGCCTCTGCGGCTCAAAATCTTAAATGGTCCAACATAACGGGGTGCGAGTTTCCCTTTGGCATGGAACCTCTTAACTCCCCTGAGAGGCGTAACTCTGAGGTATACAAAGTCTTCTGGTTCAAAACTCAAGTCTCGACGACGATTGTCAGCATAACTCTTTTGTCGTGATTGGGCTATCTTCAACCTTTCCCTAATCATGGCGATCTGTTCTTCAGCCTCTTGAAGAATATCAGGCCCAAAGACACGGCGCTCGCCGGTCTCATTCCAATTCAATGGCGTCCGGCAGGGTCGACCATACAGTGCCTCAAAAGGTGACATCTGTAAACTAGCCTGATAACTATTGTTGTAACTGAACTCGGCATACGGCAAACTCTTATCCCAAGAGGTAGCATAAGCCAATGCACAAGCTCTCAACATATCCTCCAGAATCTGGTTGACTCTTTCGGTATGTCCATCCGTCTGTGGATGATAAGCTGTACTGAAGTTCAAACGGGTTCCCATGGCTTCATGCAACTTATTCCAGAACCTTGAGGTAAATTGGGTACCTCTGTCCGATACAATCCTTTTCGGCACTCCGTGCAAACAGACAATCCTGATCATGTACAATCCTGCTAATTTATCTCCGAGTAAGTGGTCTTCACGGGGATAAAATGGGCTACTTTAGTCAAGCGATCCACTACAACCCATATGGAGTCATAACCTCCTTGAGTCTTCGACAAGCCGGTAATGAAATCCATTCCGATTTCCTCCCACTTCCACTCGGGTATTTTTAGCGGTGTAGCAATCCTGCTGGTCTCTGATGCATTGCCTTGACTCTCTGGCATACGTCGCACAATGCAACATGCTCGGCAACTTCACGTTTCATACTCGGCCACCAGAATCTCTCCTTCAGATCCTGATACATCTTGGCGCTTCCAGGATGAATTGAGTACTTGGAGTCATGGGCTTCTTCCAAAATCAGTTGCTTTAATTCTTTCTTGTCAGGCACACAAATCCGATCCTTCATCCACAACGTGCCTTGCTCATCCAACTTGAAGTCCTCTGCCTTGCCTTCCTCCTTGATGAACTTAATCCTGCGGATCTTGTCATCATCCTTCTGTCCTTCTCGAATCTGGTCCTCTAAAGTAGGCTTTACTTCCAATGCGGCCAAGAATCCGCTAGGTACAACCTCAATCTTCATTTTCTGAAAATCCTCACATAACTCATCCTGACGTGTGGCTAGCAACGTACTCACGGTATGGCTTTTCCGACTCGAGCATCGGCTACTACGTTGGCCTTCCCGGATGGTAATGGATTCCAACATTGTAGTCCTTGATTAACTCTAACCATCTCCTCTGCCTCATATTCAGATCCGATTGGGTGAATATGTACTTAAAACTCTTATGATCCGTATATACTTCACATCTGCTTCCGATCGATAGTGACGCCATATCTTCAAGGCATGCACTACTTTGCTAACTCTAGGTCATGTGTCGGATAATTTTCCTCATGCGGCCTCAAGCGCCTTGATGCATAAGCGGCGACCTTTCCATTCTGCATCGGCACACATCCAAGTCCTTGGCGCGATGCGTCACAATAAATATCGAAGCTTTGAGCAACATCCGGTAGAACTAACACCGGTCTTGATGTCAATCGCTTTTCAGCTCCTGAAATCCTTTCACATTCTGGCGTCCATGCAAACTTCTTTTCCTTCTTCGGAATTGCGTAAGAGGTTTCGTAATTGTCGAGAAGCCTTCGATGAAAGCGGCGGTAGTATCCTGCCATTCCAAGGAAACTCGAATGCGGGTCACGAGTCTTTGGTCGCTCCCAATGTAACACAGCTTCTACTTTGCTTGGATCTCTGGCGACTCCCTCTGCGGTCATTACATGTCCAAGAAACTCCACTTTGTCCTTCCAAAAATCACACTTGCTGAACTTGGCGAAAAGTTGCTGTTCCTCGGCTTTTCCAAAACTCGCCTTAAGTGTTCGGCATGTTCATCCTCCTGTCTTGGAGTAGATTAGGATATCATCTATGAACACGACGACAAACTTGTCCAAATATTCCATGAACACCTTATTCATCATATTCATGAAATAAGTGGCGCATTAAATCGATCCAAAGGACATAATCAGTAAACTCGTAATGTCCATATCTTGGCGAGAATGCGCCTTGAATATCTTACGATCGGATCTTCAAGCGATGGTATCGATCTAAGATCAATCTTGGAGAAAACTCCGGCTCCTCTCACCGATCGAACAAATCATCAATCCTGGGTAGCGGATACTTATTCTTCACGGTGACTTCATTGAGTGCACGGTAGTCGATGCACATCCTGAAACTTCCGTCCTTTTTCTTGACAAACAAAGCTGGTGCTCCCACGGCGACGAACTCGGTCCGATAAATCCTTTCTCCATTAACTCTTCTAGCTGTTTCTTCATCTCAACCAACTCCTCGGTGGACATCCGATAGGGTCTCTTTGCTATCGGTCTTTGTGCAGTACAAGCTCTATCACAAACTCTATGTCCTCGTCTGGCGGCATCCCGTAGATCTTCGGGAAAACATCTGGGTACTCATTCACTCTTGAGACATCCTCTATCTTTGATTGCCTTGGTACTGTTAACCATCAACTATCCATCTCTAAGCTGCAGTGGCTTGAAATTCCACTTTCTTCCCACACGGGCTCTCAATCGAGATAGTCCTTCGTCCACAATCCAATACGGCCTTGTGCTTGGATAACCAATCCATTCCCAATATGACGTCTAAGGTGCAGGTCTCCAAAATAATAAGGTTTGCTAGGAATTCTATTCCATCTATTAGTATTCTCACCCGGAACATCCTACTTTCGTTCGGAGTTCGGAACCAGGGTTTGAACTAAAAGCATGCATCTAAGTCTTGCAATCCTCAAATCATTTCTAGTAGCAAAGCCTTGCGAAACAAGCGAATCTGAAGCTCCAGAGTCAAACAAAACCGTTGCAGTACTTGAGTTAACAAGTAACTTACCCAAGACGACGTCCGTAGCATTCTGCGGTGCATCTGCGGTGACATGGTTGACTCGGCCTCTCACCACGATGCAGGGTGTGGCTCCTGATCTTTGGCGTCCTAGCTGGGGTGGTTCCTAGATTGAAGCGGCCCGGGGTCACTCCTGCTGTCTTCTTGGACAAGCTGTTGGCAAAGTGTCACTGGCTGCGTTGCGATTGTAGCGGCGTCTCCTTTGTTCCTTCTTGTTGCACGAGTAATGTTTCTAGCGGGGCTGGGTGCAGTAGTTCGATTGACAGGTCTTGGTCTTTGAGGATGGTGTCCTTGTTGCATTCTCGTGGTTGGAATCAAGAATTGATTTGGTGCAACTCTCGGTATTTATTGCGTTCACTGGCGTGATCCTTCTTTGTTGCATCCTGCGCTTCCTGTTCTCATCCAGTTCCTTGCGCTTGTCCTCAAGAATAAGCGCCTTATTCACCAACTCTTGGAAATCTGGAAAGGTGTGGGTGATCAACCCTACTTGCAATCCTGAGTTAAGTCCCTTCATAAAAGCGAGGTATGCGGATTTATCTATCGCTACATCCTCGGTGCGTGGCGTGCTAAGCGGTGTGAACTTCGTTCGGGTAGTCGACCAGGGTGATTACCTTGCTTTAGTGCTCTGAACTCCTCCTTCTTAAGGTCCATGATTCCTTCAGGCACGTGATACTGTCGGAATGCAGCTGTGAACTCTTCCCAAGTGATATCTTGAGGGTTCTCTTGCGTGGCACAGAAGTTCTCCCACCATTCGGCGGCTGTTCCTTCCAGCTGATGAGAAGCGTAGAGTACCTTCTCATTTCCTATGCATTGGGCGATATGTAGCTTCCTCTCAATTGATCTTAACCAATCATCGGCCTCCAATGGATTGGCATTCCCAGAGAAAGTGGGTGGGTGAGTTCTCATGAACTCTGATAGTCTTGTATTCTGGCGTGGTCCCTGATTGACTTGATTAGCAGTGGACTGCGCAGTGACGTGTTGCATTTGTTGCATCATAGCATGCATCAACTGAGTCTGGGCAGCGAGAAAAGCTCCAAAATTCTGCACATCCAGTGGCGGTGCTGGTGCTCCCTCATTGGGGTTTTCTGCTGGGCGAGAACCACTCCCATTGCTTCCAAAGTTTCCGCGGGTGTTCACCATCTGTCGATTTGCTCTAGGTTTAGAGATGAGAGGGAATCAAGAATAGACAAGTAATATGGAACTTATGCGGGGCGAAAGGTATAACTGTAAGGTCCAACTTTATTATTAATAACTTGGTATGGCTGCTTACAATGCCTAAGGGCCTTGCAACACATACTGCACACTCAGCAAACAATGAAAATCCAAATCGAACTAACTCTGGAGTCTAACGCCTAAAGGGTAACTCTTTATTCTATGACGCGACTCGGCGAAGGAGTCTCCCTATAGAACCTATGCTCACTCATCGAGAAAACCTCCACGGCACAGTGCAGGTCTTTGCGGCATAGGCGCGAAAGCGATTGCCATGTCCGGCAAGCTGTGTCCTCTGTGGTAGTCGAAGAAGCGGTGTCCTCATCGAGGTCGACTCCTCCGGATCTGGTTCGTGTAGCTCGAGTCTTGGCTCTGGAGTCTGGTCCATACAAAGTCATCTCCAACTCGTCAATCCTTCGCGAGAAGGTGTGCCACATACTCTTGAGCTTCCCGCCATCTGTTCTTCTCTGTCGTGATCTCCTTGCGGGCCTTCAGAGCTCCTTGCTTGTATTATCTAGTACATCCTCCTGGGCGACGACAAATCGTGCCAACTGTGTAACCGTGGCATCCTCATCCTGAATCGCCTTCGGGTCAAGAAGGTTATCGCTGTGCGGATGATAACGGAACACCGTACTCTCCAACTCTCTGGCGTAGATACGGGTAATGTGCCGCATTGCTCGTCGTGATACTTCTTGGATACCCATCTGCATTGTAGATCTCCTGGCAGTGCAGTGTATCGGGCGATTGCCTGGGCCCTTTTTCCTAGCAGGTACCTCAATCTTCACGTCACAAGCCTTGATCAATCCCGCTTGTCTGATCACTTCCACTTGGTATTGGGGCTTCTCAAAATCTCCGAGAGTCTGTAGCATATGCCAAAGTTCCGCGGCGTGACCAACTCCCAGATCAACGTAGTTGAACTCTTCCTCCATCTGTCACAAGAGTGCTTTACGTAAGAACTCGGAATTTTTAAATTGTGACAAGGTAAGGAAAATTCAGCAAGAGACAAGAAAAGAAAGAATGGGATAAGTCGAGATGTCATTTCTTATCTTGACAAATTTTTAGCTTTTAGAAAATAGGTTTTATCCTCACTACGACCATTCTAGCTAGGGTTGAGCCTACGGTCAAGTATGGCTCACGATACCACCTCTGTCGGGACCCCGAATTTGCAAATCCGGACCCTCTGTGTATTCAGCACTAGTCGAGAACGCAGCTAGTGCACCACAGTCTTAACATCGGTAAATATCACAATCATACCACTCGACACCAATAAAGTACTTTATTTAAATAATCAAACCGGTTACTCAACCTTATGGTCAAGTTACAAATATATGCCTCGCAAAGGCGAAACTTATTCAGAGAAAAATAATAGCAGCGGAAAATCAAATAACCGTGGCGCCATCCAAGTATACCACGTGCAAGCGGCGGGCTCGCTTCCGTACGTAGACGGATCCGCTTGGAGTTCCGCCTCCAAAGCTGGTGCAGTCTCCTCTTCAACTGGTGTTGTATTGTGGCAAGGGTGAGTACTTGGTACTCAGCAAGTCATGCACAGCATGCAAGCTAATATACTATATGCATGGCTTGGTACAAAGGAATAGCTCAAGGTATATTTGCAAGATAAACAAAGATTTGAAAAGTAATATAAGTAGATTCGAAAGCAGTAGAAACAAGTAAAGTAAATAACTTTTCAAGGAATTTAATAAACATCTTTCCCATCCTAATCCACATTTCCATCAACTTCATTATTAGTCCAACCCAACTTTTCAACCAAAGTTATTTTTAGGAAAATCTAACCCTTGACTGTAATTCCCGAGCGATGTCCAATACCGCGGACACGGCTATTCGAATAGATTCTAAACTCTGCAGAGGTTATGCACTTTACCCACAAGATACAGTCAAACACCACAAAGGCGAGTTCCCGTAACAAAGTCTTTCAGAGACTTCAAACAATACAAGTGGTCCTCCCCGGTTATTGCGCACTAACCCTTCCCTTCGCTAAGGCGAAGTCTAGGCCAATCAACCGTTAGATGGGTACCTGGCCTCAGCCCCGGTACGCTCCCCCGTACAACTTACACAAAGGGTGTAGTTGACCTCCTGAGGTCCCACAGTGCGTTATTAGCAACTTAGTCAACTAGGTCCGTCCCATTCTGAGACATGTGGTTGCCACGTTAGACCCAGTTCAAAGGCTTGCAAGGTTAAGTCCTTAGGGTGACCAGGGCAAGACTACCGAAGAACCAAATCAACATCCCCAATGCCACAAGCGGCCCACTGATTACTCTTGCCACATGCCCGGCCGAAATCGTTTATCAAACCCAGTTGATTACCATGCACCACGTGCCATCAACATCACATGATACTTTTCCAAAACAGGTTCAATATATCATTAAGTCAATATTAACATTTGATTGTCCAAAATCATGTCATGAGCACGTAGGGGTCTAAGCGATACTACAACGGTCTAAACCCATGTTGGCGATTTAATAATGTCCAACTAGTGATCCACAACTAGGGTGACAAAGGGTCATGGCACATACTTAAGTAATCAAGGTGTCATACAGCAAATTGGTATTTATCTAACCCCCATGTTTAAACAAAGTATCTTTCTAATTGGACTAGCATGCAATAGTTTAAATCAAAATAGATTTCGAAATAGGATCAACATGGTCAAAGCACAACTTGCCTTCAAAAAGTACTTGTTCTTGGTCTTGAGTTGGATCCTGAGTTAATACTTCTCTTTCGAATCCTTCCGGCACTTCAACGTCTACTCGTAAAGCGTGCAAATAGCAGATACACAAATAAACAATAGGCAAAAACTGTCCAACCACCCAAATAAAATCCATAAACAGAGAAAACATAATTTTATGAGTTTTTAGAAACTGGAATCGTCAAATTCGGAGTTAAAAAGCAAAAGTTATGATTATTTAAAGTTTAAATAATCAATTAAATAATTTTACAGAGAAAAACTTTAGTCCAAAAATTTAATAAAATTCATATTTAGGTAGATCTTAATTTTATACAAATTTAGAAATTTGAATCACCCAAATCGGAGTTGAAACGCAAAAGTTATAAACGTTTGAAGTTTGAAACAAAATCTGAAATCATTATTTCGAATTAATAAATCATTTTCTTTTTCGGAAATTAATTATTGCGTCATCATGGACACGTGTCAGCCTCGGATTGGCCTCTTGGCGTCGGTAGGTCCATGGGCGTAGTCCACGCTCGGCCGGGTCTGTGGACTCGGTCCACGACTCCGCGCGTGTCGACATGTGGGCCCACTCGGGTGACGTCATCGGCCCGGCGTCGGGGCTCGGCCACGGTCGGCAGTGGGTCCATCCGATGGCGTCATGGGTGGCGTCCACGGTGCGATCGGCCGACACGCGGGCCCCGCGTGTCGATGGCTTACGCGCGCTGCCGCGTGGCGCGGCGGTTCGACTCCCTGGACACGTGGCACGATCGTAGCCGTTGGTTTGAAAACCGACGGCTAGGATTGATTTGGGCCTCAAGTGCTTGGGCGCACGGGTTAATCTGGCCGTTGGATCTTGATCTAACAGTCCAGATCCAATCTAGCCTGGTGCAGTTCCCGCTACGTGGCACGACCTAAGCCGTTGGATCTAGATCCTACGGTTGAGATTAGATCTAGTATTTCCAACGTGGAACTCACCGAGGGTGACGTGGCGCGGTCTGAGCCCTTGGATCTTGATCGGACGGTTGGTGGAGCTTCGGGTCGATGGCTTCACGGCGAAGTTGTGGCTGCCGCCGGCGAGGCAGCGACCACCACGAACGGGCGTTTGGGGCGTGCTCAGACGAGGTGAAGGGTCTCTTCAGTGCGCCTGGCCGGGGTTCGGATCTGGGGTCAATGGCGGCGAGGGACGGCGGCGGCGGAATCAAGCAAAACCAGCGGAGGGATGCTATGACTCGGCGGCGATTCCGTCGAGATCTACGGCGGTGAGGCTCGGTGAGATAGGGCGAAGAGTGCGCGAAGTCACGGCGGTCCTCGGGTACCACCGTGCCAATGCCCTCGGCATGCAGCGCCGGACGGAACCCTAATCCTACGGCGGCCAGCGGCGGAGGAGTCCGGCTCGGACTCGGCGGGGACGATGACGCCACGGCCGTCCACGTGGCACGATCAACGGCCACGATCGCGTGGGACGCGATCGGATCCGGGCGAACCACGGCTTGGGTGGGCGATCCAATCCGACCGTTGGATCCGATCCAACTGGCCGGATCGATTGGGGTTAAGAACGGGTTTGGTTGAGTCAAGCGGCTCGGTCGGGTTCGGTCACTCGAACTCGAGTCGACTTCGGGCTCGGTCGGATGAACAGTACAAACCCATTCGCATTTTCCAGCGATTTAATAATTAAAATAATTCCCAGAAATTCATTTAATTCATTAAAAATAGCAAAATACTCAGAAAAATTCCAGAAAAATTCTGGAAAATATTTTGGAACATTTTGGACTCGAATAAAATATTTCCAACAAAATTTTATTTGCAAAATTAAATTCTTTAATTATTTCAAAATGGAATAAATTCAAATAAATTCCAAATAAATCCAAATAAATTCCAGAAAATTCCAAAAATTCACCAAAGTGCCAAATCACACATGAATTCAAGAAAAGCAAAATTTTGTGGTGTTACAGACCACTATATCATAGACGGTTAAATATTGGACCGTCTGTGATATACTTATCTCAGACGGTTGAATTATAAACCGTCTGTGATATCCCCACCCTAATATCAATACCCCCACCCTTGGCGGCAAACCATTTTTCGTTGGCGGCAAAACCCTACTTTCGCTTGGCTTCGGCTCCAGACCCCGACGCCGCGCCGCCCCGGCCGTGCCGTCCCGACGCCCTCCCACGCCGCCCCGATGCCCTGCCGCGCCGCCCCGACGCCCCCCGATCAACCACCTCGTACTCCTCCTCTCCTCCGATCCGCCGCCGTGCTGCCCCGACGCTCCCCGATCGACCACCTCGTCCTCCTCCTCTCCTCCGAGCTGCCGCCGTGCCGCCCCGACGCCCTGCCGATAGGCCACCACCACCTCCTCCTCCCACGGTAATTTTATAACCTGTGGTTTAGGGTTAGAATAAATTGTTGTGGCTGTGGGGTTACATTCTCTGTGAGGATTCGGCATTGTGAGATAGGTTGTGACAGTATAGGAGAAAGCTAAGTTTAGTTTGCTATTGCATTCTTGTCAAATTCAATTACTTAATTTGCATAGTGGCTGGACTGTGTGAGGATTCGGCATTGTGAGTTGATAGGCTGAGAACAGGCAAATTGATTTTGGTCAGTTGCGAACTGAATTTAAGATTTCGGTTACTGTCACAACAAGTCAATGATATCTAAGGCTAACCTTTTGGTTAAGAAAGCCGATATCTGAGAGAAATAGTAATGAAGTAATCTTGAGTTTCATATTTAATTGTCCATTTGATTATGGCTGAACACATGATTTCTAGTGCTTTATATGCCACAATATGTTGTATGTTAAAATTGGAAGATGACCAATCACACGTTGTATTGTTCATGCTGTTACATACTTCATTTCAGTACCAATGTGTCCTCTTCATTGACAAAATTAACCTAATGAATATTTTGGTAGTACCACAATTACTTTCTCGTCCTCTGATTGACCAGCAGGTCCTCCTCCTGTCCTATGATACTTAAAAAATGCTGATCTTACCTTTCTTTCCTCTTCTATGATATTGACCTTTCTTTCCTCTTCGATGACCCACCTGTCCTAGCCATGCTGATCTCAACTTTCTTTTCTCCTCTATGACCTTCACTGCAAGATGTCGACGTCTCCGCATTCTTCATCGCCGAATGGATCGGATGAGGCGCCCAACATAGAACCGAAGAGGCGCGCTCCAAGAGGGCTTAGTAAAAGGCCGTAGAGTCGAGATACCATTACTGCGGTCGATCCGCATGATGGGTCGCCTACCACACCTGCTAAAGCCGCGCAAGCATTCCGTACATTGTGCGAGATCGTTGGGCGTGAAAGGGTCCCCATCACGTATCCGTCATGGAAGACACTGACTGATGAGGAGAACGACAGCCTGGTGACAGAAATTTTTGAGTCGTTCAAGCTCCCACAGGACTCCATCAACGCACTGCGACGGTATGCGCTTCTAGTGGCTGGAAAGGCGTGGTAGAACTTCAAGAGCTGCCTCGTCACTTGTAACAACCCAAAATTTTGCTTTTCTTAAATTCATGTGTGATTTGGCACTTTGGTGAATTTTTGGAATTTTCTGGAATTTATTTGGATTTATTTGGAATTTATTTGAATTTATTCCATTTTGAAATAATTAAAGAATTAAACTTTGCAAATAAAATTTTGTTGGAAATATTTTATTTGAGTCCAAAATGATCCAAAATATTTTCCAGAATTTTTCTGGAATTTTTCTGAGTCTTTTGCTATTTTGAATGAATTAAATGAATTACTGGGAATTATTTTAATTATTAAATCGCTGGAAATTCGAGTTGGGTCAAGTACTATTCATCCGACCGGACCCGAACCCGAGTCGGACTCGAGTCCGACCCGAGCCACGTGACTTGATCGAACCACGTCCAAACCCTAACCGTTGTGGACCGTTGGATCAAGATCCAACGGTCAGGATTTCACCGTACCGGTTCGAGCCGCGTCCGACCCGAACCCGGTTACGCCCGCGCGATCGTGGCCGTTGATCGTGCCACGTGTACGGCCCTCCGTCATCGTCTTCGTCCGAATCCGAGCCGGAGAGCGCCGCCGCGTAGCCGCCGCGTCCGATTAGGTTTCCGTTTGTCTTGGCGCATGCCGAGGCCATTTAAGGCGTGGATCATCGCCCGAGACCGCCGTTTGTGTGCGCACCTTTTCCCTCAAGTCTCGAGCCCAGGCGCCGCCGGCTAGTCGCGTCGCTCGCCGTAGTTGGATCACTCCTCCGCGCGACTATTGCCTTTTTCCGCCGCCGACAATGACCCTCCGCCGCGCTGAGCCGGATTCGAGACCCCAGGTCAAGGCGCATCGGATTGGACCACGCGCCGCCGGATCTGCCCGAGGCGCCGTCCGTGTGTCGCCGTCCTCAAGTCGGCCAGATCCGTCGACCCGGCCGCGCGATCCCGCGAGCTCCGTCAGCCGTCCGATCCCGATCGCACGCACGAGGTGAGGCCACGTAGCCCTTTACTGTTCCAACCCCAAATCTCGTATCACCCGTTGGATCTAGATCGTGCGGTCCAGGTTAGATCACGTGATATAGATTGGATCCTTTAGCAGCCGTTAGATCTTGATCCTAGGACCGAGATTGTGCCACGTGGCTCAGTTGAACCGCACCGTGCGCCCGCACGTGAGCCGCTGACATACGGGGCCCGCATGTCAGTGATCGTGCGCTATGGACCGGATCCACCGTGGACCCGTGCCGCCCGTGGACCCAGTCCATGGGCCGACACGTGGCGACTGAGTGGTGCCATGTGTCATGCTGACGTCAGCATGACGTCATCACGGGATCCGTTCGGTGATGACGTCAGCCGACCAATCACAGGATGACACGTGTCCTCGCTGACGCAATAATTAATTTCCGAAAAAGAAAATGATTTATTAATTCGAAATAATGATTTCAGATTTTGTTTCAAACTTCAAACGCTTATAACTTTTGCGTTTCAACTCCGATTTGAGTGATTCAAATTTCTAAATTTGTATAAAATTGAGACCTACCTAAATATGAATTTTATTTAATTTTTGGACTAAATTTTTTCTCTATAAAGTTATTTAATTGATTATTTAAACTTTAAATAATCATAACTTTTGCATTTTAACTCCAAATTTGACGATTCCAGTTTCTAAAAATTCATAAAATTATGTTCTCTCTGTTTATGGATTTTACTTGGATGTTTGGACACTTTTTGCCTATTGTTTATTCATGTATTGCTATTCGCACGCTTTACGAGTAGACGTTGAAGTGCCGGAAGGATTCGAAGGAGAAGTATTGACTCAGGATCCAACTCAAGACCAAGAACAAGTACTTTTTGAAGGCAAGTTGTGCTTTGACCATGTTGATCCTATTTTGAAACTTATTTTGATTTAACCTATTGCATGCTAAGTTCAATTAGAAAATACTTTATTAAATATGGGGGATTAGATAAATACCAATTTCTTTGTATGACACCTTGATTATTTAAATATGTGCCATGACCCTTGTCACCCTAGTTGTGGATTACTAGTTGGACATTATTAAATCGCCAACATGGGTTTTAGACCGTTGTAGTATCTTGCTTAGACACACTACGTGCTCATGACATGATTTTGGACAATCAAATGTTAATATTGACTTAATGATATATTGAACCTGTTTTTGGAAAGGTATCATGTGATGTTGATGGCACGTGGTGCATGGTAATCAACTGGGGTTTGATAAATAGTTTTTCGGCCAGGGCATGTGGCAAGAATGATCAGGTGGGCCAGTTGTGGCACTGGGGATGTTGATTTGGTTCTTCAGGTAGTCTTGCCCTGGTCACCCTAAGGACTTAACCTTGCAAGCCATTGAACTGGGTCTAACGTGCACCCACATGTCTGTACTGGGACGGACCTAGTTGATTAAGGTGCTAATAACGGAACTGTGGGACCTCGGGAGGTCAACTACACCCTTTGTGTAAGTTGTGCGGGGAGCGTCTGCCGAGGCCGGGTACCCATCTAATGGTTCATTGGCCTAAACTTCGCCTTAGCTAAGGGAAGGGTTAGTGTGCAATAACCGGGGAGGACCACTTGTATTGTTAGAAGTTTCCGAAAGACTTTGTTACGGGAACTCGCCTTTGTGGTTTTTGACTGTATCTTGTGGGTAAAGTGCATAACCTCTGCAGAGTGTAGAATCTATTCGAATAGCCGTGTCCGCGGTATTGGACATCGCTCGGGAATTACAGTCAAGGGTTAGATTTTCTCAAAAATAACTTGGATCTGAAAGGTTGGGTTGGATTAATAATGATGTTGATGGAAATGTGGATTAGGATGGGAAAGATGTTCATTAAACTCCTTGAAAAGTTATCTATGCTATACTTGTTTCTCTTTGCTTTGAATCTACTTATGCTACTTGTCAAATCTTGTTTCTTTGCAAATATACCTTGAGCTATTCCTTTGTACCAAGCCATGCATATAGTATATTAGCCTCGCATTCTGCATGACTTGCGAGTACCAAGTACTCACCCTTGCCACAATACAACACCAGTTGAAGAGGAGACTACACCGGCTTTGGAGGAGGAGCTCCAAGAGGATCCGTCTACTTAGGAGCGAGCCCGGTCGGTTGCCTGTGGTATCTTTGGATAGCGCCACGAAGTTATTTGATTTTCCGCCGCTACTATTTCTCTCTTAATAAGTTTAAGCCCTGCGAATCGTGCATTTGTGACTTGACCATAAGGTCGAGTAGCCAGTTTGGTTATTTAAATAAAAGTACTTTATTAGTATCGAATGGTATGATTGTGATATTTACCAATGTTAAGACTGTGTGCACTAGCGCGTTCCTGGACTAGTGCTGAATACACAGGGGGTCCGGATTTGCAAATTCGGGGTCCCGACAGAGGTGGTATCAGAGCCATACTGACCGTAGTATCAACCCTAGCTAGAAAGGTCGTAGAGAGAATAAAACCTATTTTCTAAAGCTAAAAACTTGCCAAGCCAAGAAATGACATCTCGACTTATCCCTTCTCTCTTTTCTTGTCTCTTGCTGAATTTTTCCTTACCTAGTCACAATTTAAAAATTCCGAGTTCTTACGTGAGCACTCTTGTGACAGATGGAGGGAGAGTTCAACTACGTCGATCTGGAGGTTGGTCACGCCGCAGAGCTTTGGCATATGCTTCAGACTCTCGGAGATTTTGAGAAGCCGCAATACCAAGTGGAAGTAATCAGACAAGCAGGATTGATCAAGGCTTGTGACGTAAAGATTGAGGTACCTGCTAGGAAGAAGGGCCCAGGCAATCGCCCAATACACTGCACTGCCAGGAGGTGTACAATGCAGATGGGTATCCAAGAAGTATCACGACGAGCAATGCGGCACATTACCCGTATCTACGCCAGAGAGTTGGAAAGCACGGTGTTCCGTTATCACCCGCGCAGCGATAACCTTCTTGACCCGAAGGCGATTCAGGATGAGGATGCCATGGTTACACAGTTGGCACGACTTGTTGTCGCCCAGGAGAATGTACTCGATGATACAAGCAAGGAGCTACAGAAGGCTCGCAAGGAGATCACAACAGAGAAGAACAGATGGCGGGAAGCTCAAGAGTATGTGTCACACCTTCTGCGAAGGATTGACGAGTTGGAGATGGCTTTGTACGGACCAGAACCAGAGCCAGTACTCGAGCTATACGAGCCAGATCCGGAGGAGTCAGATCTCGATGACGACACTGCTTCTTCGACTACCACAGATGACACAGTTGCTGGACATGGCAATCGTTTCGCGCCTATGCCGCAGCATCCGTACCCAGGCCGTGGAGGTTTTCTCGATGAGTGAGCGTAGGTTCTATAGTGAGACTCCTTCGCCGAGTCGCGTCTTAGAATAAGGAGTCACCCTTTAGGCGTTAGACTCCAGTGTTAGTTCGATTTGGATTTTCATTGTTTGCTGAGTGTGCAGTATGTGTTGCAAGGCCCTTAGGCATTGTAAGCAACCATACCAAGTAGTTATTGATATCATAATAAAGTTGGACCTTAAAGTTACACCTTTCGCCCCGCATAAGTTCCATATTACTTGTCTATTCTTGTTTCCCCCTCATCTCTAAAACTTAGAGCAAATCAACAGATGGTGAACACCCGCGGAAACTTTGGAAGCAATGGAAGTGGTTCTCGCCCAGCAGAAAATCCCAATGATGGAGCACCAGCACCGCCACTGGATATGCAGAATTTCGGAGCTTTTCTCGCTGCCCAGACTCAGTTGATGCATGCTATGATGCAACAAATGCAACACGTCACTGCTCAGGCCACTGCTAATCAAGTTAATCAGGGACAACGCCAGAATACAAGACTGTCAGAGTTCATGAGGACTCATCCACCCACTTTCTCTGGGAATGCCAATCCATTGGAGGCCGATGATTGGTTAAGGTCAATTGAGAGGAAGCTACACATAGCCCAATGCATAGGAAATGAGAAGGTACTCTACGCTTCTCATCAGTTGGAAGGAACAATTACCGAATGGTGGGAGAACTTCGTGCCACGCAAGAGAACCCTCAAGATATCACTTGGGAAGAGTTCACAAATGCATTCGTCAAGATCACGTGCTGAAGGAATCATGGACCTTAAGAAGGAGGAGTTCAGAGCACCAAGCAAGGTAATCACCAAAGTGGCCGACTACGAACAAGTTCACACAGCTAGCATGCTACGCACTGAGGATGTAGCGACAGATAAAGCCAAGCAGTCTTGCTTCATGAAGGACTTAACTCAGACTACAAGTAGGACTGATCACCCACACCTTCCCAGATTTCCAAGAGTTGGTGAATAAGGCGCTTATTCTTGAGGACAAGCGCAAGGAACTGGATGAGAACAGGAAGCGCAGAATGCAACAGCAGGGATCACGCCAGGGAACGCCACAGCGCCTGAGAGTTGCACCAAATCAATTCTTCAGATTCCAGCCACAAAATGCAACAAGGACACCGTCACCAGCACCAAGGCCCGTCAATCAGAACTACTGCACCCACTTCGCTAGAAACGCCGCCTGTGCAAAAGAAGGAACAAAGGAGACGCTGCTACAACTGCAACGAGCCAGGACATTTTGCCAACAGTTGTCCAAAGAAGACAGCAGGAGTGACCCCAGTTCGCTTTAACTTGGGAACCACCCCAGCTAGGACGCCAGCACCAGGAGCCACACCCCAGACTGTGGTGAGAGGCCGAGTCAACCATGTCACCGCAGATGCACTGCAGAATGCTACGGACGTCGTACTGGGTAAGTTACTTGTTAACTCAGTACCTGCAACAGTTTTGTTTGACTCTGGAGCTTCGCATTCGTTTGTTTCACAAAGCTTTGCTGCTAGAAACGATTTGAGGATTGCAAGACTTAGATGCATGCTTTTAGTTCAAACCCCTGGTTCCGAACTCCGAACGAAAGTAGGATGTTCCGGGGTGAGAATACTAATAGATGGAATAGAGTTCCTAGCGAACCTTATAATTTTGGAGACCCAGACCTTAGACGTTATTCTGGGAATGGATTGGTTATCCAAGCACAATGCCGTATTGGATTGTGGACGAAGGACTATCTCAGTTGAGAGCCCGTGTGGAAAGAAAGTGGAATTGCAAGCCACTGCAGTTAGAGATGGCCAGTTGATGGTTAACAGCACCAAGGCAATCAGCATAGAGGATGTCTCAGTAGTGAATGAGTACCCAGATGTTTTTCCCGAAGATCTACCTGGTATGCCGCTACGAGGGACATAGAGTTTGTGATAGAGCTTGTACTGCACGAGCACCGATAGCAAAGAGACCCTATCGGATGTCCACCGAGGAGTTGGTAGAGATGAAGAAACAGTTGGAAGAGTTAATGGAGAAAGGATTTATCGAGGCCGAGTTAGTCGCCGTGGGGAGCACCCGGTTTGTTTGTCAAGAAGAAGGTCGGGAGTTTCGGGATGTGCATCGACTACCGTGCACTCAATGAAGTCACCGTGAAGAATAAGTATCCGCTACCCAGGATTGATGATTTGTTCTATCAGCTGAGAGGAGCCGGAGTTTTCTCCAAGATTGATCTGAGATCGGGATACCATCAGTTGAAGATCCGATCGAAGATATCCGAAGGCGCATTCTCGTCAAGATATGGACATTACGAGTTTATAGTTATGTCTTTTGGGTAGACGAATGCCAAAGATATTTCATGAATATGATGAATAAGGTGTTCATGGAATATTTGGACAAGTTTGTTGTCGTGTTCATAGATGATATCCTAATCTACTCCAAGGCGGAGGATGAACATGCCGAACACTTGAGGCGAGTTTTGGAAAAGTCGAGGGAACAGCAACTCTTCGCCAAGTTTAGTAAGTGTGATTTTTGGAAGGACAAGGTGGAGTTTCTTGGACATGTAATGATCGCGGAAGGAGTCGCCAGTAGATCCAAGCAAAGTAGAAGGCTGTGTTACATTGGGAGCGGTAGAGGCGTGACCAGATCCGGAGTTTCCTTGGAATGGCAGGATACTATCGCCGTTTCATTGAAGGCTTTTCGACAATTGCGAAACCTCTTACGCAATTGCTAAAAGGAGAAGAAGTTTGCATGGACACGAGAATGTGAGAAAGGATTTCAGGAGTCAAGAAGCGATTGACATCAAGACCGGTGTTAGTTATACCGGATGTTGCTCAAAGCTTTGATATTTATTGTGACGCATCGCGCCAAGGACTTGGATGTGTCAGTCTGCAGAATGGAAAGGTAAATCGCCGCTTATGCATCAAGGCGATTGAGGCCGCATGAGGAAAATTATCCGACGCATGACCTAGAGTTAGCTGCCATAGTGCATGCCTTGAAGATATGGCGTCACTATCGATCGACGGAACAGATGTGAAGTGTATACGGATCATAAGAGCCTTAAGTACATATTCACCCGATCGGATCTGAACATGAGGCGAGAGGAGATGGTTAGAGTTGATCAAGGACTATAATGTTGAAATCCATTACCATCCCGGAAGGCCAACGTAGTAGCCGATGCTCGAGTCGGAAAAGCCATCTTTGTGAGCATGTTGCTAGCCACAAGTCGGGATGAGCTATGCCAGAATTTTAGAGAATGAAGATTGAGGTGGTACCTAGCGGATTCTTGGCCGCATTGGAAGTAAAGCCTACTCTAGAGGACCGGATCCGAGAAGGACGAAGGATGATGACAAGATCCGCGAGGATTAAGTCCATCAAGGAGGAAGGCAAAGCGAGAGGACTTGAGGTTAGATGAGCAAGGCACGTTATGGATGAAGGATCGCATTTGTGTGCCGAACAAAAAGGAGCTAAGGCAAGCGATTTTGGAAGAAGCCCATGACTCCAAGTACTCAATTCATCCTGAAGCGCCAAAATGTATCGAGATTTGAAGGAAAGATTACGGTGGCCGAGCATGAAGCGTGAAGTTGCCGAGCATGTTGCATTGTGCGGCGTATGCCGAGAGTCAAGGCAATGCATCAGAGACCAGTAGGATTGCTACAGCCGTTGAAAATACCTGAGTGGAAGTGGGAGGAAATCGGAATGGATTTCATTACCGGTTTGCCTAAGACTCAAGGAGGTTATGACTCCATATGGGTTATAGTGGATCGCTTGACCAAAGTAGCCCATTTTATCCCCGTGAAGACCACTTACTCGGGAGATAAGTTAGCAGAGTTGTACATGATCAGGATCGTCTGTTTGCACGGAGTGCCAAAGAGGATTGTATCGGACAGAGGTACCCAATTTACCTCAAGATTCTGGAATAAGTTGCATGAAGCCATGGGAACCCGTTTGAACTTCAGTACAGCTTATCATCCACAGACGGATGGACAGACCGAAAGAGTCAATCAGATTATGGAGGATATGTTAAGAGCTTGTGCATTGGCTTATGCTACCTCTTGGGATAAGAGTTTGCCGTATGCCGAGTTCGATTACAACAATAGTTACCAAGCTAGTTTACTGAGATGTCACCTTTTGAGGCCTTTGTATGGTCGACCACTGTCGGACGCCATTGAATTGGAATGAGACCGTGGCGCCGTGTCTTCGGCCTGATATTCTTCAAGAAGTGAAGAAGCGATTGCCGTGATCGTGAAAGGTTGAAGATAGCCCAATCACGGCAGAAGAGTTATCTTGACAACCGTCGCCGAGACTTGAGTTTTGAACGTAAGACTTTGTATACCTCGAGTTACGCCTCTCGGGAGTTAAGAGGTTCCATGCCAAAGGGAAACTTGCACCCGTTATGTTGGACCATTTAAGATTTTGAGTCGCAGAGGCGAGTTGCTTATCATTTGGAGTTGCCGATCGTTAGCGAGGAGTGCATGACGTATTCCATGTGTCCCGATTGAAGAAGTGTCTCCGAGTACGAGGAACAGACACCGCTAGAGTCAATTGAGTTGCAAGAAGATTTGACTTACAAGGAGCATCCCGTAAAGATTTTGGACACTATGGATCGAGAGACCGGAAATAAGTCAACCCGTTTACGTAGAGTACAAGAGCAACCACACGGAGAGTGAAGCAACTTGGGAACGCGAAGAGGATTTGAGGAAAGAGTTTCCAAACCTATTCCTTTAGTAAGCCCTGAATCTCGGGGACGAGATTCTATTAAGGGGGGGAGGTTTGTAACACCCCAAAATTTTGCTTTTCTTAAATTCAAGTGTGATTTGGCACTTTGGTGAATTTTTGGAATTTTCTGGAATTTATTTGGATTTATTTGGAATTTATTTGAATTTATTCCATTTTGAAATAATTAAAGAATTAAACTTTGCAAATAAAATTTTGTTGGAAATATTTTATTTGAGTCCAAAATGATCCAAAATATTTTCCAGAATTTTTCTGGAATTTTTCTGAGTCTTTTGCTATTTTTAATGAATTAAATGAATTACTGGGAATTATTTTAATTATTAAATCGCTGGAAATTCGAGTTGGGTCAAGTACTATTCATCCGACCGAGTCGGAACCCGAGTCGGACTCGAGTCCGACCCGAGCCACGTGACTTGATCGAACCACGTCCAAACCCTAACCGTTGTGGACCGTTGGATCAAGATCCAACGGTCAGGATTTCACCGTACCGGTTCGAGCCACGTCCGACCCGAACCCGGTTACGCCCGCGCGATCGTGGCCGTTGATCGTGCCACGTGTACGGCCCTCCGTCATCGTCTTCGTCCGAATCCGAGCCGGAGAGCGCCGCCGCGTAGCCGCCGCGTCCGATTAGGTTTCCGTTTTGTGCGCGCATGCCGAGGCCATTTAAGGCGTGGATCATCGCCCGAGGACCGCCGTTTGTGTGCGCACCTTTTCCCTCAAGTCTCCGAGCCCGAGGCGCCGCCGGCTAGTCGCAATCGCTCGCCGTAGTTGGATCACTCCTCCGCCGCGACTATTGCCTTTTTCCGCCGCCGACAGCAGCCCTCCGCCGCGCTTGAGCCCGGATTCGAGACCCCCAGGTCAAGGCGCATCGGATTGGACCACGCACTTCGCCGGATCTGCCCCGAGCCGCCGTCCCGTTTGTCTCCGTCCTCAAGTCCGGCCAGATAACGTCGACCAGCGCCGCCGCGATCCCGCGAAGCTCAGATTAGCCGTCCGATCCGATCGCGACGCCGCAGGTGAGGCCACGTAGCCCTTTCTTGTTCCAACCCCAGATCTCGTATCACCCGTTGGATCTAGATCGTGCGGTCCAGGTTAGATCACGTGATATAGATTGGATCCTTTAGCAGCCGTTAGATCTTGATCCTAGGGCCGAGATTGTGCCACGTGGCTCAGCTGAACCGCACCGTGCGCCCGCACGTGAGCCGCTGACATACGGGGCCCGCATGTCAGTGACCGTGCGCTATGGACCGGATCCACCGTGGACCCGTGCTGCCCGTGGACCCAGTCCATGGACCGGACACGTGGCAGCACCTGAGTGGTGCCACGTGTCATGCTGACGTCAGCATGACGTCATCACGGGATCCGTTCGGTGATGACGTCAGCCGACCAATCACAGGATGACACATGTCCTCGCTGACGCAATAATTAATTTCCGAAAAAGAAAATGATTTATTAATTCGAAATAATGATTTCAGATTTTGTTTCAAACTTCAAACGCTTATAACTTTTGCGTTTCAACTCCGATTTGAGTGATTCAAATTTCTAAATTTGTATAAAATTGAGATCTACCTAAATATGAATTTTATTTAATTTTTGGACTAAAGTTTTTCTCTGTAAAATTATTTAATTGATTATTTAAACTTTAAATAATCATAACTTTTGCATTTTAACTCCAAATTTGTGATTCCAGTTTCTAAAATTCATAAAATTATGTTCTCTCTGTTTATGGATTTTACTTGGATGTTTGGACACTTTTTGCCTATTGTTTATTCGTGTATTGCTATTCGCACGTTTCTGAGTAGACGTTGAAGTCTTGGGAAGGATTCGAAGGAGAAGTATTGACTCGAGGATCCAACTCAAGACCAAGAACAAGTACTTTTTGAAGGCAAGTTGTGCTTTGACCATGTTGATCCTATTTTGAAACTTATTTTGATTTAACCTATTGCATGCTAAGTTCAATTAGAAAATACTTTATTAAATATGGGGGATTAGATAAATACCAATTTCTTTGTATGACACCTTGATTATTTAAATATGTGCCATGACCCTTGTCACCCTAGTTGTGGATTACTAGTTGGACATTATTAAATCGCCAACATGGGTTTTAGACCGTTGTAGTATCTTGCTTAGACACCTTTCGTGCTCATGACATGATTTTGGACAATCAAATGTTAATATTGACTTAATGATATATTGAACCTGTTTTGGAAAGGTATCATGTGATGTTGATGGCACGTGGTGCATGGTAATCAACTGGGGTTTGATAAATAGTTTTTCGGCCAGGGCATGTGGCAAGAATGATCAGGTGGGCCGGTTGTGGCATTGGGGATGTTGATTTGGTTCTTGGGTAGTCTTGCCTGGTCACCCTAAGGACTTCACCTTGCAAGCCTTTGAACTGGGTCTAACGTGCAACCACATGTCCGTAATGGGACGGACCTAGTTGACTAAGTTGCTAATAACGTGCACTGTGGGACCTCGGGAGGTCAACTACACCCTTTGTGTAAGTTGTGCGGGAGCGTCTGGGTGAGGCGGGTACCCATCTAACGGTTGATTGGCCTAAACTTCGCCTTAGCTAAGGGAAGGGTTAGTGTGCAATAACCGGGAGGACCACTTGTATTGTTAGAAGTTTCCGAAAGACTTTGTTCGGGAACTTCGCCTTTGTGGTGTTTGATCAGTATCTTGTGGGTAAAGTGCATAACCTCTGCAGAGTGTAGAATCTATTCGAATAGCCGTGTCCGCGGTATTGGACATCGCTCGGGAATTACAGTCAAGGGTTAGATTTTCTCAAAAATAACTTGGATCTGAAAGGTTGGGTTTGATTAATAATGATGTTGATGGAAATGTGGATTAGGATGGGAAAGATGTTCATTAAACTCCTTGAAAAGTTATCTATGCTATACTTGTTTCTCTTTGCTTTGAATCTACTTATGCTACTTGTCAAATCTTTGTTTCTGCAAATATACCTTGAGCTATTCCTTTGTACCAAGCCATGCATATAGTATATTAGCACACATTCATTGCATGACTTGCTGAGTACCAAGTACTCACCCTTGCCACAATACAACACCAGTTGAAGAGGAGACTACACCAGCTTTGGAGGAGGAGCTCCAAGAGGATCCGTCTACTTAGGGAGCGAGCCCGATCGATTACTGTGGTATACTGGATGGCGCCACGAAGTTATTTGATTTTCCGCTGCTACTATTTCTCTCTTAATAAGTTTCGCCCTGCGAGGCGTACATTTGTGACTTGACCATAAGGTCGAGTAACTAGTTTGGTTATTTAAATAAAAGTACTTTATTAGTATCGAATGGTATGATTGTGATATTTACCAATGTTAAGACTGTGTGCACTAGCGCGTTCCTGGACTAGTGCTGAATACACAGAGGGTCCGGATTTGCAAATTTGGGGTCCCGACATCACTCATTACGTGAATAAGGAAATGACTCCGTTCCACAAGTATGGGTTCATCAGCGAAGACTTGTTGGAACAATTTGTTGGAATGAAGAAGACCGAAGAGTTCGTGAGCATAAGTTCGGCGCACAAGGTTATCCAGGCAAAAAACACCCACCCCCACAGACTCGGCTCCACTGGGTACGCGGGCAAGGTGAGGCAATGGACAAGGGAGGACAATGAGGCAATACAGAAGGAGGTCGCACCACCGTTTGCCTCGATATTGGACCCGCGCGCTCGAAACTGGGTAAGAGCGAGGTCACGGCCCACGACTTCAAGCGAGATGTCATTTGACAACGCCGCTGACGAGGAAGTGTCACAACGCTTAATGTCGCTGAGAACGGAATCTTCCCAGGGCTCTTTCGCTCCAGACAGAGAGAACGATATTGTGACACCACGGAGTGTCGTAACCTTAATTAATGTGCATGATTTGGTCAAAAACGGTATGAGATGTGGTAATAAGGTTAAAACCATAGGGATTGGAGGTTATTAACGTTTCCGGGCCGTTTCCGGGGTTTTGGGCCTTTGGGGGGTTTTTGGGCCTTAAAGAGGGGTTGTGGGCTTTGGTGGGATGGTTTAGGAAACCTTCTCGGACACGGAGTCCGTGTTGTGGGCTGGTGGGAGGGCTCCCCCTGCCCTTTATGTGCGCCCCCACCCCCTCCTTGCGCCCCACCTCCCCCCAATTGCTCCCCCACCTCCCCTCTTGCGCCCCCTCTCCTCCCCCTAGCCCTAGCCACCCCCCTCTAGCCGTGCGCCCCCTTGCCCTCCACCTCTCCACCTCCCCACCTATCCTCCACCCCCTTGCTGCCCTAGGGTGGACTCCCCACCCCTGCAACCTCGTGGATCCATCCATTGGAGCGAGGAGCGAGGAGCGTGGAGCGAGGAGCGATCCGCGAGGAGATCTTTTGGAGTTTCGTTCGTCGGGCAAAGGTATGATCATGGGGCTCCCTGGGGTTGATCTAGGTACTGTTATTAGGATGTTTATCAAGTTTTTAGATCAATTGGTGGTGCTGGATTGGAGTAATTTCGGTTAGATCTAGACGTTGCCACGTTTATGTTTTGGGACAGCATGAGCAGTCGACCTAGGGTTCCTATTTTCGCCAATTTAGAATTCGAATCTGACTGTATGGAATTTTAATAAGTTGTAGATAATTTCATTATCTTTCCGTGCATATAAAGAACGTTAAATTCCGCCCAGCCGTTTGAAAGTTATGACTGTTTTACCGAGCGTATTAAAATCTGTGACGCGATTGGAACAGATCTCGGTAATCTGTAGATTAAACAACTTTAGAAGCCGAATCAGTCTTTCCTTATACCTAGAGAAAGTTGGGAAATTTCCTAAGCTACGCGAGGATGTACTCGTTTAATTGATTCGGAGTCCCAGAGCCCAAGTTATGCCTTTTGCAAGGCTGCTGTCCCGCCGGGACAGAACCTCTGTTTTTTAGGTTTTGCGAGTCGTTGGCAATGTCGGGGTAGATGAGGGTTTGCGTACTATTCTGTGGTTATGATTGTGAGTGTGTGGTACCCATGTGCAGGTGGTGCGACCCCGGGAGTGCCCTCTACTTCCCGCCAATCCGTTGCACGTGGTTGAGGCAAGTGTGTTGTGATGGATAGCAAGTTGTAGGTTGCATGTTGAGATTAGATGGAATTGTCTACATGATATATGTCCACTTGCCATGTTCTAATGATTGCTATGATATGATGAGCATGTTTAAGATGTTATGATGCCATGTGTTGATATATGAGTTTTATATGATGTTGGCATGCTTGCATACATGACATGTTACATGGCCCGGGCGGTGAGAAAGTCATTAACTAATCCGGGAAGGTCGGTGAGAATGTTATGACTAATCCGGAGAGCCAATAGAGTAAGTCCTACATCGTGTTTCCATCTACCGTGGGTTGTGGAAGCGGGGAGTAGGCACCCTCCATCTTCGGGATGGAAGGGGGGAGAGGGTGCACACCGACGGGTGTGTACTCAACCATACCGGTATGAGTTTCCAAGGAGACATGAGCATTGCATTACATCGCATACATATTGATGATGACAATGTTAAGTGTTTATGAATAAGATGATTTACATGAAGGGAGATGCTATTGCCATATTCTTGTTCTTGTTGTCCATTGCAATATGCTTGCTGAGTTTCGAACTCACGCTTGTGTTTTCTTATTGTTTTAGGTACCATGAGAACGGCATGCGGGAAAGGGGAATAGTCACACGCCCACACGTAGCTTCACCATATTGTTTCCCCAAGTCATTCTATTAGTTTGACAATAAATTGCGTGTGATGATCATCGATTTAAGGCTTAGTTTTGTTTATGAGAGTTTTATTGTTCGTTTGACACTTGGAGACTTTAAGTGCTTGATGTTAGTCTTATATTGTCGTTAAGACTCTATTTATTGCTGTTTTAATGTCTCTTTTATTGCCTTATAATGCTATACTGTTGTTGCTCCTTAAATCCATGTTAAAACAAAGGAGGTGCTGCCGAAATCTCGGTTTTTAGCCTATGCACCTTTGCTGGAATTTTATGTTAAATGTGGTATTTAGATGTTGTTTAGCTTATGTTTGGTAGCATTCAGGCATATTAAATGCCGGGGTGTTACAGATATACTCTCTGCGGCCTTGGGAAACAAGGAGCACCCGGGTCGGACCCGAGGCCTAGGTGTCTTCGTTCCCTGGAAAATGGGATTCCCACAGGACTCCGAGTCATACCGGAGTAGGAAGAGAAGCAAAGCCGAGCATGAGGCACGACTAGTAGCCATGATTGAGGAAAGGGTAAATGAAAAGTTTGAGGAAAGGATGAAAGCGCAATTAGAGATTCAGCTAAAATGCTTTGAGGAAAAGATGACACAAATGAACGCTGCAGACAGGCATGAACAGAACATGCAAGGCGGAGAAGCACATGAACAAATCAGCCCAACTAACCGTCCGAGCAGCTGCGCATCTGTTCCTCAGACGGATGTGGACGAAGTCAGATTTCCTCCCGACGACACCAAGGTAATATACATGTTATTCCTGCAGTGCTTCTTAAATGGACTTGTTTTTGTGTGTAGGCTAAGTAATTGTGTATCGTTATGTAGGAGGCCATGCTGTGCAATCTCAATCTCGAAGTGAGGCTTGGGGATGCCTCTATTCCTTTGCAGGCTGCTTGGGGGCGCGCGTATCCATCCTCTGAAGGGGCACTTGTGCACGGTCGTTCCTTAACTTCAGGCTACACGAAGGTTCATGTCGACGGTGTACATGAAATTTGCAAGGGCATCATGTTGGAGATGCCTCCAAATGATGAGATCGTGATAATAGGGGATGTCGTCCACACATCCATCCAATGGCCAAAGAAGTCCATCTCCTTCGATTCATGCCAAGCAACACCAACGATAGAAGCAATACCGAAGCCACATGGTGCGTCGGATCATATGCTAGCACCAGCAGAACCCACCAATTTGCCTATGGTGTCCTATGAGCCATAGCCGCTCGCGTCGTCTCCCGTGAAGACAACATTTAGTAGACGACGAGGCAGCGATAAGGGCAAATCGAAAAAGAAGACCAACTCAGGCTTGTTGCAAATTCCGTACGCCCCGTTGATGCGGCAATTTGAGCTGGGAAAGCCGTTCGTACTTAAAGAGAACCCGATGACGCTTTCATTAGCCTGCGTTAGATTGCAAGATTGGTGCCTGTTACAGGCGACCAAGCCGCTGCCAGAACGGGAAACGAGTATCACGGTTTGCTTCAAGGAGCGGCATTTCTTACACAAGAATTCAAGTGGCTGCTTCGTGGTTGGCTTCAATGACTTGTTCGATCTGTACAACCTCAACGCCCTCGACGCTTCACTCATCAGATGCTGGACATTGTAAGTGTGCGCAATCACGGTATAGATTCGTCTCATGCCGATAAATGGCATATATATATATATGATCCTTGATTTTGTATATGTATGTATATACATGATGATGGAGGCAAAAGCAAGGAATGAACCGGTGGGTTTCTTCGACCCACACATGGTGTCGAAGCAAACCATGGACCAAGATGTGCAATTCGTCCATGAGTACGTGGAAAAAGTAATGCTGGCTCATTGGGACAAAAGCTACTTAATTTTACCCTACAACCCGGGGTAAGTGCTTCATCCAGATGCTATACATGTTAATTTGTACAAATATAACGTAGCTTGAAGTCAAGTTCAATGACCATGGCAACATACCTGTGCAGGTTTCACTGGGTTATACTTGTAATTATACCAAGACAGAACAAGGTAATTTACCTTGATTCCAGAAAGGGCGGCACCCACGACTTGGTGCCTATTAAAAGTTTACTCGACACGTCATTCCATATCTACAAAGCTCGCGGAGGGCCATGCAAGCCGGACACAGCGAGGCTGAGGCATATTCATAACTTCCCAGTATCCGCTAGTACGCAATAATTAATCCTTCACGCAGTCCATAATGGAACCTTCGAACTAATTAATCTATTTATATTTTGGCAGTGCCACCAGCAGCCAATAGGCACTAACCTGTGTGGGTTCTACGTTTGCCACAACATGCAACTCCTCGTTGGTACAAAGAAGACCAATGACTTAGAGGTTTGTCAATCTTGAACAATGTCTTTCCAAGTATTTATTTTTTGTACACGCAAAGACTTTACTCTTCCCATTGGCAGAGGTGGCAATGTGCTGAACTTGCATTGGAACAGGCTGACCTGCTAAGTATTCGAGGACAACTCTGTGCCTTTTTGAATCGTGATATCATTAATCCAACCGGCGAATTCCATGCAAACCAAGCTTGATGAGTTGTAAATTTGCAATACTGTAGTTCTGAATTCAATTTGCAAGACTTCCATTTGTGTTTATTTCTGAAATTGATGCGGTGTACAATATTGTAATGTGGGATCAAAGTTCATTTCTAAAATGGATGCGTTGTATGTTGTATTGCGTGCCCTGATCGAGTTCATTTCTGAAATGTATGTCATAATATTTATATTGGTCATGCTACACTTCAGTTTGTTTCAGAGGGCATGGCTAGCATTTCCTGAGGCTAGCCAATTAACTGAAATTGTACAAAATCTAAAATTAACATCACAGACGATTCTAAATAGAATGATGCGTGATAAACTCATTATCACCAGACGGTTATTATTATCAACGGTCTGTCATATGGATCATCATAGACGGTTCTAAATAGAACAGTCTGTGATAAACCATTTATCACAGACGGTTATTATTATCAACGGTCTGTCATATGGACCAATCACAGACGGTTCAAAAGAGAACAGTCTGTGATATATCATCTTAACAAACGGTTCACAAACGAACCGTCTGTAATATATGAATCATCACAGAGGGTTATAACAACAAACTGTCGGTGATATATCCAACATCACAGACGGCTTTTTAAACAAACTGTCGGTGATATATCCAACATCACAGACGGTTTTGTATAACGAACTGTGTGTGATATATCCAACATCACAGACGGTTTTTTTTTCAACAAACCGTCTGAGATATATGAATCATTACAGACGGTTTTTGTATTTTAAACCGTCTATGATGAGATTGTTCACAGACGGTCGGAAAACCGTCTGTGATGACTAGAGAGTCATCGCTGACAGTCTGATACAGACGGTCGTAAAACCGTCTGTCATGTGGCTGGCGAACCGTCTGTGATGACCAGTTCTCTAGTAGTGATACAATGTTCTATACATAAGATTAATGTTTCCCATTTGCAATATATGCACCACATCATCTATGATGGGTTCACAGAAACATTGGCCAAGAAGCCGGTTTCTAATACCATAGACACGGTTATTATAGATGGTTCTAAAACGCGATTACAGACGGTTTTGTAAACTGTGTGTAAATAAGTGTCAAAAACTACTACAAAATAGCATATAGGTGACATTCTATTTCTGGCATTTTTTTGGAACTGTCACAAATAGATTATCAATGGCGGTTTTAACATTCAAAATGATGGAAAAACTATTTGTGACGGTTTTTGTTTGAAAATGCCACTTATAATTTATTTTTTGTGGCCATTTTTTTTATGTAGAACCGCTATAAATACTTTATAATTATTCGTGGTGGTTTAAAAAACCATCACTAATAAAGAAGTTTGTGTGGTGATTTAAAAAAACCCGTAACATATAATTGAGGGAATAAAAAAACAAAACAAAAAACGCGAAACCGAAATCCCCTTGCCACTACTACAGGAGGGCTCATATTAGACACCTCATCACAGACGGTTTCATATACACACCGTCTGTGATGAGTCCAAGGAACATCACAGACGGTTGTATCTACGAGCGATGCAGCGATGATTTCCTTATCACGCAGGCGATTTGACACTCGAGCGATGCAGTGATAAGGGTCCCCCACATCACAGATGGTTTTATTTACGAACCGTCTGTGATCAGGGCCGATATCACAGACGGTTTGTATGTAAAACCGTCTGTGATGTGGGTGACCCTTATCACAGACTGTTCGTGTTTCAAACCATATGTGATAAGGAAATCCTCACAGACTATTCGTATATACAACCGTTTGTGATGCGTTTGTGAACTTACAGCATTTGTAAATTATCATTGCATATGTTCGTAGCGCGCTACGTACGTTGGTCACTAGCAAGCGCTGCTCCATACATAGCACTATGCATGATACATCCACAACCTTAATTAAGTCCTTCTCTATATGTGGAGTATATATATAGATCGATCTCTTGGCAAAATGCATGACAGAGGCAAACAGACGAACGAATAGACAAACTAATCGAAGCTATATATGGCATTATAATTTACAAAAGCATATTTAATTAAGTACATGACATAATTAATAAACATAAAATACATTATATTATATAGTACTTAATTAATTACAATACAAATATATATATTTATAGTGGTGGCAGTGATCGCGCGAGCGCGATCACCGCCACCACTCCTCCTCGTCGCCGTCCAAATGCCACTTGTAGTCATCGGCGACGAAGGCGTCGTCGGCGGAGGAGGAGGAGGAGGAAGAGGTCCTGCTCCCGCAGCCCCAGCGGATGAGGTAGCTCTCCTCCTCATCATAATCCTCATCGTCATCCTCATCCTCCTCATGCTCGTCCTCGTCCTTGTCCTCCTCCTCTGCCTCCTCCTCCTCGGGGGAAAAGAGGTGGCATATTGGGCATTGCCCGGGGAAAAGGGGGAGGATTGCACTAGCATATGAATGGTGGCAGGGGGGTGTTGGAGGGGCGGAGGATGAGGCAGAGCACCCGGTGGAAGGAGGCAGAGCTACCATGGATGGAGTGATCGATCAATATGTGTGTGGAGAGATCGATTGAGTAGTAGTACTACCGCCCAGTCTAGGAAGAATATATAGGCAGTGGCAGGCCGAGAAGATGAAGTTAATTGCGATGAAGATGAAGAGTTTCTGATGGTTGGAAAGGCGCGCGCGTGGGGAAATGATGAGACACCCTTTTAATCTGTGCAGGCTTCATCACAAACGGTTTTGGTTTTAAAACCGTCTGCAAAGTATATCATCACAGACAGTTTTAAAGTTAAAACCGCCTGTAAATTATGTCATCACAGAAGGCTGGTGAATAAAAACCGTCTGTAAATGTTTCCCTATCGTAGACGATTGTTTATTAATAACCGTCTGTGATGATGCTTAATAAGAGGCCCCCCTCGGCCCGATAGACCTCCTCTATTATTTTATGGTTTCCGAGCAATTTTTGATAGGCCGCCCAGACGCCCTGCCGATAGGCCACCGCCTCCTCCGGCCATAAACTACTACAGAACAGTACATCACTGCCGGGTCCAAAACACCATCACTGCCGGTTATGAGATCCGGTAGTGATTGGTCGGCAGTGATACTCGAGAATTCCATATAGGCGTACCACTCGAGACTATATGCTGATGGCACTATAAGAGATAACAACTCACAATGTCTCAGAGTGGGTTTTGTCCAACTACCCATGTTCTTCAACATGTGTCCACATTATTGGTTCGATATCTCCATATCTATGGTATGTGAAACATTACCATCAACCAATACATGTGCTGATCAAATCATCACCGCTCCTTGTAGTGATATGGATCAGGGACCCGTTTAGAATAATGTCACTTGACAATGTGTTTCACAATTAGGTCGTACCAAATGGACAAAATCGCAACATTTATTCAGGGAACCGATAAACAAAGTTATCATAATTACATGAACAAAGATGTATTACAATCATCACCATGATTGATCTAGGGCATATTCCCTTCAAAAAGCTAGAGAAAGAACGTACAACAAGTATCACGATTAGCTTCATGTATGAGCATCTATTAAACGATTTACGGGGGCTTCTTCGTGGTCGATTTTCTGGACTTGTTCCATCTCTACAACCTCAACGCCCTCGACGCCGCGCCCTTGAGAGCCTGGACATTGTAAGTGTGTGCTATCATAGTCTACATTCATCTAATTAATATCGATAATTGTTCGCCAATATATATATATAGTTGCTTTTGTATATATAGATACATGATACTCCAAGCGACAAGGTAGAAACAATCGGTGGGTTTCCACGACCCACATATGGTCTCAATGCAAATAATGAATGAAAATATAAACGCGGTCAAACAATACATCAAACGAGCATTGTTGGCAAAAAAGATAAAGATTTCATACTTATACCACATAACCCAGGGTAAGTGCTACACTACTTGCTATACTTTGGTTTGTACTATGCGCAAAACTCAGTTTCGTTCATTAGCCATTGTGATATACTTGTGTAGGTTTCACTGGGTTCTAATTGTTCTTGAACAAGCCCAAAACCAAGTTATGTACCTTGACTCAACACATGGCGGCAACCACGATTTGACTCCTATTACAAAATTACCAAGCAGGTAATCACGTTTCCTCCGTAGATAACATTGGTCATTTAAGTTGTTCCAGGTTTATGTTGCTCTTGGAATGGTTGTGTGGGGGCTCCGGAATCAGATTAGCGAATCAGGTCATTACTGTTGCATCGGCCTGAAGATTTATGCAACCCGTAACGTCTCTTGACCGCTAAGCCAAATCCGTACTCAGATTGGGGCCAATTAATCGGCAAGACTCGTGAGGAGTATACCTGCCAACTGATTGATCCCAACTCGAGCTTCCGCAATCAAGCGTGCATAATCTTGGTTCCTGGATCAGTAGCCCAGTACCCACGCGTTGTCATACAAGACAGGTCTCAACTATGCAAGAGTAAATATATTACACATGAAAGGTAACGTTATTACATTAGTTTAACTTTACAAGTCACGGCTTACAGCAGGAACAAGTCCAAAAGAAACACCAGCACCAGCGGAAACTCCAAAAGAAGAACACGCAGTGTGCCTCCACCCCCAGGCAACTGGCTGGATGGTAACCCAGCTAAGCCCCAGCGGAATCGTCAACGTCATCAACGAACTGCGACTCGTCTGGTACATCTGCGTCATTACCTGCTTCTTCTCCTTCTGACCAAAATCCGTTAGAGCAAACGATGAGTACACGTATGTACTCGCAAGACTTTAGTGTATGGAATGTATACATATAACATACAAGTTAAAACAATGAATAACAGGTTACTACACTAGTCTTTTGAGCACAAAGCAGATTTTGTTTACAGTATGATAATAGATTCACATTCGCATTTTACGAAAGAAGTTGAGGGAAGAAAACTTTTCAAACAATTAATAATAGACAAGCGATTAACCAAATCAACACCCGACCATTCCTTCCACCAAACCAGCCATCCACCTGCACCTTTTCCGAACCCAAGATCCAAACACACACACCCAACCAACACGATCCAACCTCGAAACCCATTTTTTTCAGAAATCAACCCAAACCCAAAATCTATACTTGATAATGCATTCCAAGCTGCTCATGACCGTGAGCACGGCTAATCGATTAGTTTATTTATCTCTGCAGAGACTGTACACTATACCCACATGACACGTTCTAGCAATCATGTCATCCATGCCTCGCGATACCGAAGTACCCGATTTGCTAGACAGTGACGGAACCTTTCGAGAGATTGGAGTTCTAATCCTGCACCGTCCCGGTAACGTGCATTCCTAATTACAGCCACAGAGGCCGCCAGTGATTCCAATAGGCACCCACTAGCCCACGACCTCCCTGTAGTAGGCATTACCGTTGTATTGGGTAAACTTTCCTTCGATGCCTCGACAAGAAAGTCCCTAGAATGCACCGACACCACAGGTGCATCCAATCCTCTTTGCCCTCCAATAATGCAGGGTCAGATCCCTTTTCCCCGTACTAGGCTAAGGCCATCCCATACTGGCACATGTAATTGCACGAATTATACCCAGTAAATAGCACCAAGTTCGGTCCTTAGGGTGACTCAGGCGAGATCTTCCAACCCCACTTGCTATGGCCACAGAGGGTCGGCACTAGCGGCCCCACCGAGCACACACTAGCCCTCAACCTCCCCATAGCGAGGGACCAACTGAGACCAATCCACTCCAAACCAGCCAACGGCCTGACAACCAATCCGAACCTGAAACCAGCTTACCAACCGGAACCACCACCCGGCCAATACCACCAACTCCAAACCACCAAACATCTCGCCCGGTCTAAACTCTCCAAGTTTTTCCATTTTACTCACGCAACCATTCCCTTTTTCCAACAAAACCCCAAAACCTCCAATTCCAACCTGACACCCTTCACCCATCCTAATAGTTCCAGGAGTTTATGAATGAGAGCATCATGATCCCCTGCAGCCAATTCTACTGCTGAACTGAGCATATGCAATTATTATTCTTTAATACCCTCTGACACTTACTAACGTGTCTAAATTATTCTTAAGTCTATCAAGGATTGCATATTCAGATTAAATTGAGGTAATCCAACAGTTTTCGGCTTAACTACTGCTTCCCACAAATTATCACTTTTAATAAATTTATGAGCATGCATAATAGTTTTGGAAATCAAAATAACAATTCGCAAATATGGGATTCAAAATGGTCAAGGAGGTGCTTGCCTGTTTGCTCTTCGGTGAAATCGGTCTCCGGGACGTAGTCGGGATCGTCGGCGACGTTCGAAGCGTCTACGTCTACACGAAAAGCAACGAGACCCAAAATCATCGATCAAGATAGGCAAAGAAGCGATCAAAATCCAAAAAGAAGCGAAAACGGAAAACGAGAACCTGGACGGAAAAGGAAATTCTAAACTTTCTCCCAGAGGCCGGCAGTACCGCTGTTGATTTGGCGGTAGTACCGCTCTCTGGCCGGCAGTACCGGCTACTATAGCGCGGTAGTGCCGCCGGTCACTCCGGCAGTACCGGTTGGATTTCCCAGTAGTGCCGCTGGCCGGGAATCGAAAGAGGTTGCTCTCTGGAAAATAACTACCGATGCCTAAGTCCGGTAGTGCCGGACCCACCGGCAGTACCGCCTTCACACCAGCGGTAGTGCCGCTCTCCCCGAGTCCAAAATCCCAAAAATGAGATTTCGCGCAATAAACCCCGGAACTTCGACGTACATGTATCGATAGGTTCCTGGGGACCCATGGGACTTATTCACGCAGGTTTCATCAAGTTCCGAGCTCGTTTGCTCAAAATCTCACTTTTCGGATCCTTTCTCTCCCGATACCGGCACGAAAATGGATTTCGACCCAGAGGGTGTCGAAACTCGAGTTTCATCGCGGCAACGGGTTCTCTACTACTCTAGGGACTTAAGTGCGCTAGACTTGCGAGCTTTGGGACTTCGGAACTTGAAATCGCTCCGAATGCCCAGAGTGCAACTTTTGCAATTCCTTCGGGAAAACGGATTTCGCAACACGCGCACAAGGCCCAATAGAACACTAGGGTCCTACGAGATCGAGATATTAACTAGGACCTTAGAGACACATTGATCGACTTCTAAAACTCGAAAACCCGAATATACTCTCCGAATCCGACTCTTGCCCCGAATCGAGTTCAAACTCGATTCTTCCGCAGGAATCGACCTTCGAGACTCTAAGAACATATTCGCGGGTCATTTTCCCGACTTTCCGGAGCTAGGGTTTCAAAAGGAAGGGCTCCGAAAATTCAAGAAACGGCGTTTGCAGCGAATGAGTCCAACGATGCGTAGATCAGGGTTTCCGAAACTAATCGATCACGCGGAAAGTTTCTTCTAACTTTGACCTAGGTTTGGCCACTCGGAAGACAATGATCCTACCCACAACTTGGGCTTCTAGGGTTTCTAGGGTTCTTGGGTTCACCAGGACGTAAAGAGCGATTACAAATCAAAGAAGAGCTAGGGTTGGCATTCACACCTAGGGTTTAGGTTTAACTCTAACACCTACCTCGTGTGAAGCTCCTTGACTGCTTGGAGACGCTTCTCCACCCTTGATCTTGCTTCCACCCGGCCTCCTGGAGCTCCAACCAGCTGGAAATGGCGAGGAGGAGGAGAAAGCTCCAATGGAGAGAGAGGAAGGAGAAGAGAGGAAGAAGGAGGAGGAGAGGAGGAGAAATGAAAGAGGAGAGGGAGAGGAGGTGCTCCCTGGTGTCTTGAGGGAGTAGGGAGGGCACGAGAAACAAGGTAAGAGGATAACCACAAGCACAGGAGCAAAACAGGGCCCTGGCCCCACTTTGCCTCGCTTCTGGTAGGCGATCTGCCCGGCGGCCAGATCTTGCCGCTCGGCCGGTAGTACCGCAGGCAAAACTGCGGTACTGCCGCCCGGCAGTAGAAAACTCAGGAATTTCACAATTTTCGCAACGGCTCTAGTTCAAACATCTAGTGTACCACTAAAGTAGGTTCAGAGGATCCTAACGAAAGTCTAAAGACTTAGGTGCATGTTCTACCTTGCATGATTCTAGACTTCACCCGAAACGGATCCAAAAGCTCCGTTCGGGAACACCGGTCAACAAAACGGCAAAACGGAACTCGAAAGCAATAGACTCCAAAATAAGATTCAAAAACCTTACAGAGCGCTATTCCACACTTAATTAGCCTAATTAAGCTTAATCACAAACACGGGCGTTACAGGTTGAGGCTAAACTTTTGCAATCACATAGGGCATACAAAGCGTACAAGGATGGGGCGAAACTGCAACACGGTTTTAACTTTACATTATCTGCTATACACAATAATCCTATATCAAACTATGTAATAATGTATCTATAACTAACTTATTTTCTTATTTGCAGTGCCACCAGCAGGGTCAGGGAAATAACCTATGTGGATTTTATGTTTGCCACAACATGCAACTCATCCTCGAGACCAGAAAGAGCGCTAAGGTTGTAACTGCGTTGAACAAGAATGATTTGATCAACATTCGAGGACAAATTTGTTTTTTCCTTGTCTTTTAAGTTATAAATAAAGATGGCGCGTACCACGCTAACTTGTAACACACTGGAGTTGTATAATTCAGGTTATTCTTGTTTGTACACTTCTTATTTTTCTATATTTGATATGATTCATTGTATTGTCACCTGATATTATCCTTATTACAATTTTGCTCATCTTGAATGCAACTGTATTGCTTGTTGGAACTAAATGTTCTTCCATCATTCCGATTTGTTGTAGACCTATCTGTATATCACAGACGGTTCTAGAAACCGTATTTGTATACCACAAACGGTTCTAATTAGAAATCGTGTGTGTTACTTTAATATCACAGACGGTTCGAATTATACACTGTCTGTGAAATGCAAGTATCACAGACGGTTGTAATTCGCAACCGACTGTGAAATTTTCAATATCACAAACGGTTCGAATTATACACCGTCTATGAAATGCAAGTATCACAGACGGTTGTAAGGAGAAACTGTCCGTGAAATTCAATTTCGATAGTTGCATTTCACAGGCGGTGTATAATTTGAACCGTTTGTGATATTTGTTTTCACAGGCAGGTAAAAAACCGTCTCTGATGATCTCTTTCATCACATACACATTGTTACTGACAATTCACAAAACCGTCTATAATAACATTTGTGAACCATCTGTAATGACATTTTCTGTAGTAGTGTGATACAACAGTTGTTCAGCTTGTGACATTTATTGAAATATATTTGACTACTAGAATGCGTTGGGATAAAGTTCAGATTTGCGCAGAATTCTGGTTCCGTCTTAGGAGCGTGTTTTTGCGTATCTAAGTTCATTTCCTGAGGGTTTGGTTGTAGAAAAAGTTGTAGATCGTTGTCTTATATTTCATTAGAGTCCGAAATCATGAAGTTTGGTTCAGTCATTTAAAAGTTCAGGGAGGGAGAGGAGATGTCAGAGAGAGCGAAGGGGGCGCACCACACCAGGAAAGTGGGGGTGCGGCCAGGAGCAGAAGGGAAAAAGGTGGGCTAGGTTTTGGTAGATTTTTTGGGGCGCACCACACCAGGAAAGTGGGGGTGCAGACAAGAGTGTGAGGGAAAAAGGTGGGCTAGGTTTAGCGAGATTTTTTCCTCACACAAGGGCCCAAAGTCACCACGTTAGGCCCAAAATAAGCCCACACTGGCCTAAACCCTAAACTGGGCAATCATTAAACCCGAAAAATAAACTGCGATATTACAACCCGAAGGGCAAAATGATAAATTTCTCCTCCCTTTTTTCAGAACTTGCTCATGGACTACCTCGGCCCATCGGCCGCATGGCACATTGGTCTCTCAAGTCCCATTCAACCATATATAAGCTGGTGGCTAGGGTTCCCAACCCTAGTCGCCATTTGGCTTTGGTGCGGAGCTGTCTTGTTGGGGGTGGCATTGCCATCACTGAGCGAAACGCAGAGGTGGCGAGTGAAGCCGAGGTGAGGCACCTGTGGGGCATGGCGCTGTGACACCACGAAATGTCGGGATTTGAAATTGTGATGATAAAATATGATAAGACGTCGTAAATGAGATAATATGTGAACTTTTACATTTAGAGCCCTGAGTTATCACGTTTTAGCGCGTTTCGGCCTGTTTTCGGGTTTCCGGGCCTCTCCGGGACGTTTTGGGCCTTGAGGGACTTAAGTGGGCCGGAGGTGGGAATTGTTTGGGCCCATGTGGGGGTGAGGAGGGCAGCAAACCCTGCTGCCCTAGCCCTCCCCACCCTGTGCGCCGCCCCCCCCCTCTTGCCCCCACTTCTTCCTCTCCTTCCAATCTAACTCCTCCACCTCCACCTCTCCTCTCCCTTCCCAAACGCCTCCTCCCCTAGGTGCTGCTGCCCCTCCCTTCTCCTCCCTTGTGGGCGCACCCCCCGGTCACTTCCTCGCTGCCAAGGTGCTGTCCCAGCTGTTGTGAGGATTTGCAACGAGGAGGTTTGGTGGAAACGGGCGCGTGGAAGGAAATCGGGAAGATCGCGAAGATTCGGCCGTCGATTTGTGATTCTCCAAGAAGGTAATGGGGAATCTTTTGGGGTAGACCTCTTGCTGCTGTAGAGGGTGAATACCATGTTTTTAGATCAAGGGTTGTGCTGCCATGGGGTAGAATCTATGAAATCTAGAGTTGTATTCACGTTCTGGTTCGGGCAGATTGGGAACCCGAGCTAGGGCAGGCGTTTTCGCAAATTTAGAGTTTGAATCTGACCGTACGGACTTCTAGGAAGTTATAGATAATTTCATTTTCTTTCCGTACATATAAAGAAATTGAAATTCCACCCAGCCGTTAGGAAGTTATGGCTGTTTTACCGAGCGCTGTCAAATCTGTGACGAGATTGAGACAGTTCGTGTTCAACGTTAGATTAAACAACCTTAAAATCCGAATCAGTCTTTCCCTATAACTAGAAAAAGTTTGGACATTTCCTAAGCTACGCGAGGGTGTACTCGTTTATTCAATTTGGAGTTCTAGAACTCAAGTTATGATTTTTCGAAGCCGCTGTCCAGAACGGGGCAAAATCTGTGATTTCGGGGTTTTGGAGTATATAGCGTATTAGGTGTAGTGGGTACTGTTTTGAGGAGTCGAATTAAGTGTGTAGCACATGTTTGCAGGTGGTGTGCCTCCGGGAGTGCCCTCGACCTCTCGTCACTCCGTTGCCCGCGGTTGAAGGCAAGTGTTTTGCGTGGGTTTTATGTTATACGTGCTGCTAGAATTGATTGATGGTACTTGGAATAGTTAACATGTTGTCTTGCCATGCCATGGATCACATGTTATAATGGATAGGATGTCATTAGGCCATGATTGAAATAATGTCGATGATATGGGGTCCTCATGCTATGATTAAAATGCTTGTCGTTGATAAAGGATTCATGCCATGTCTTTGAAAGGTTACCGTTGATTGTTGATCACGGTCTTACATGTTGAGAGGCCATATGTTAATATGCAATATTCTATTTATGAATACGTTACTGTCCATTTTGCATGCATGGCATATTTTCATGGCTGGCCGGTGAGTTAAGTCATAACTATTCCGGTAGAGGCGGTGAGAACCGTTATGACTAGTCCGGGGCCATTCGTTTGAGTAAGTCCTACCTCGTGATTCCATCACCGAGGTGACTGGAAGCGAGTGATAGGCACCCTCCATCTTCGGGATGGAAGGGGGAAAAGGGTGCATGCCGACGGGTGTGCACTCAACCATACCGGTATGAGTATTCCAGGAGACATGTGCATTGCATTGCATGAATGAGATACAAAAATGAAGTGGTTTATGAGATGATGAGGATGGTACTCATGAGATGTTCATGAGATGTTTATCATGTTGTTTTAAAAGTTGAATATAATGTTAAATATGATGAGTTGTGATAATACCGTGGAGACTGGAATGATGGTTTGTTGTCTTGATCCTGTTGAACCTTTTCAATACACTTTGCTGAGTTATGAACTCACGCTTGTGTTTTTGTGTTGTTTGTTTTCTTTAGGTACCATGAAATCGGCGCGCGGGAAAGGGAACTAGCTACACTCCTCCACGTAGTATCATAATTTAGCTAATTCACTTGTTATGGAGACACGGCATTAAGTCTACAATAATCTTTGGTGTAGGGTCTTATTATTTGGTTGTTTTCCCTCATGTGTATCATGTGGGATTGAGAAGTGAATGGTTTCTTCATATTAGACTTAGTGATGCTTATTCTATTGCCAGCGATACTTATTGAAATCATAGATGATGAGTAGCTATTGTTATCACTGCTTATCGATACCTTGGTTGTCTTACTTCTTGATATATTGTTATGTCGTTAATTTTCCTGCATAAGCAAAGGAGATGCTGTCAAAATTCTCAATTGTTCTAATTGAGTGCTTGCTGAAATTTATCTTAAATTATGGTGTTATTCGTGTTATGGACGTTGTTTGGTGACATTCTGGGCTTAGTAGAAGCTGGGGTGTTACAGTTGGTATCAGAGCGGGCATTAGGTCCTTGGATTATGCATTTAGTGTCATACATAGGTTCAACTAAAACTTTGAAGTGGGATAATCTAGAAACATGGCTTAGGTTGTAACTAAAACTTTGTTATAGGATAGCAACCTTAAAAAAAAAATTGCAAGACTGGTATGACTAAATTAAAATCTGACACACTTGGATGCACAATAAGATGGGTTTATGGATTTCGATTTCCTTTATCGCGCTGTTTATTTGTTGAAAGTTTTGATTATGTTGATGTTGTGATTATGATTGTGAATATGCTTGCTTGTGTGACTGTAGCAGCCATGCCGAGGGGTAGAGGCCGTGGACGCTGTGGCCGTCAAGGTCAGGGGCGAGGCTCTCGGTAGTTCGCGAGTCTGTCGAGGGTAGCGTTCGCCCAATGCTCATGGGCCAGCTCGGGAGGAGCTTCCAGCGCCTGATCGGCGGGGTGCCCGCCCGCCAATGACGACCTAGTTCAGGCTCTGCAGAGGAGATTCAGAGCTGCACCCGGCGATTGCGGGCAGCCCTGCCGTTGTGCCTCCCCCTGCAGTGGCCCCAGTTGTGCCTCCCCCTGCAGTGGCCCCAGTTGTTGGCCCCGCAGCGCCGGAGCCGAGGATGAGTCTCCGGGAGTGGATGTCCCTCCGTCTTGACACCTTTGACGGAGCGGGCACGCCGGTCCAGGCTGCAGATTGGCTGCGGTACATGGAGCGGATTTTCGAGGTTTTGGAGCTGACCTCGGTTCAAAGGGCTCGCTTTGTGGCCTTTCACCGAAGGGCCAAGGCGACATTTGGTGGGAGGGGTTCTTGCCGCTAGAGCCCCGCTCTTGGGCCAACCACTTGGGAGGATTTTGTGGCTCGTTCCGAGCCAAGTACTACCCCGAGTCCTTCCTCGAGAGGATGGAGCATACTCGGCGACTCTTTCCTAGGGAAAGAAGTCGGTAACGGAGTATGAGGCGGAGTTCAACAGCGTGGTGCGTTCGTGCCCGGCTGCGTGATGACAGGGAGAAGGCAAGGAGGTTCCGTAGGGGCCTCAACCAGGAGTTCAGAGTTGTCATGGGGGCGATCGTCCCTCGTGACTTCTGCTCCGTGGTGGAAGCAGCGAAGGGCATGGAGCTCGAGTTGGAGCTCTCCGGGATAAGCAAAACCCGGTGGTTCAGGGTCCTGCGGCCCAGGTGGGGGCCGAAGAGGACTTTTGGTGGAGGGTGGGTCTTCTCGTGACCCACCTTCAAGAAGTTCAAGGGAGGACAGGATCTTCCTCGAGGGCTAAGAAGCCGCCGATGCGTCTTCCTCGCGAGCGGAGTGTTCGGCCTGTGCCGGGCAGGCATGATGTGCTTCAAGTGCGGTGGTGAGCACCGTGCTTCGAGTGTGGTTGGACTGGGAGTTGCAACCACCGTGGCAAGCCCGGCCACATGGGACGAGTCTGCCCGGATGAATCCCGGTAGCATCATCAAGTGGGAGACGGTGCCTTCTCCTCCCACTCCGGTAGCGTCTTCTCGAGGATCGGTGCACATGATGGCTGCTCCTGTGTCTCAGCCACCCTTTGCGTGGACGCCACCAGCTGGTTATTGGTGCCCGCCGCCGTCGGCTCCTCCCCAGCTACTTCCGCCTCCTCCAGCCTTGTTGGGACACCAGCCGCGTGTCGGGGCCCCCGATGCCTCGGTGCCACACTGGAGTGTACGCCTTGCCGACAATTTGAGTCAGCCGGGCATCCCGAGGTGGTTTCAGGTACTCTACTTGTGGATTCAGTTGATGCCCTTGTTTTGTTTGATTCTGGAGCATCCTATTCTTTTGTGTCGTCGGAGTTTGCTAGTAGAGAAAAGCTGGGAGTTCACGGATTTCTGAGTGTCTTTGGCCGGGCTTCTCCTGGGGTTTGATTGCTAGTTCTTTGGTTTGTCCGGGTTGCAATGTTGCTATGATGATGAGGTTTTCTTTGCCAACCTTATGGTAATTCGATTAGCTCCTTTTGATGTCATTTTGGGCATGGACTGGTTGCATCGATGTCGTGCCAAGATCTGTGCTTTCGGAGGACAGTTACTTTGCAGGCCCGTCGGGTGGAGTTGACCTTCAGGGTGGAGTACCCTCCGATTCTATCTTCGCTTTGACTATCCTGTTTCCCGATCGTCGTTTGAGGCATTTGGGTGTTCTCTTGGCACTTTCGAAAAGCCATCTTCTTCGGTAGTCATTGAGGAGATTCCTGGTAAAGGAATTTGTTGATGTATTCCCGATGATTTGCCTGGTTTGCCTCCGTGAGAAGCGTGGAGTTTCGTATTGACCTTGTTCCGGTACTCGGCCTATTTCTATCGCTCCATACCGCTTGGCTCGTCCTTTTCAAGACGAGTTGAAAAGCGATTGGAGGATTTGTTGGCCAAGGGTTTTATTCGGCGCGATGTGTCGCCATGGGAGCACCAGTCCTTTTTGTTTCAAAGAAGGATGGTAGTTGGCGCATGTGCATCGACTATCGTGCTCTCAATCGGTGTGATCAAGAACAAGTATCCGTTGCCCGCATTGAGGATCTATTTGACCAATCAAGGGAGCAAAGGTGTTCTCCAAGATTGATCTTGATGCAGTTATAATCAGATTCGTGTGAGGGAACAAGATATTGAGAAGACTGCTTTCTCCACTAGGTATGGGCACTATGAATTTAAAGTTATGTCTTTTGGACTAACTAATGCCCCTGCTGTTTTTATGGAGGCGATGAACAGTATGTTACACCATTATCTTGATGAGTTTGTGGTAGTGTTCATCGATGACATTCTGATTTACTCTAAATCAGAAGAAGAACATGAGCAGCATTTGAGGCTTGTACTGAGTACATTGAGAGAGCATCACTTCTTTGCTAAGTTGAAGAAATGCGAGTTCTGGATTTCAGAGGTGGGTTTTCTTGGCCACATCATCAATCCAGATGGCATATCAGTAGATCCTAGCAAAGTCTCAGCAATTCTGGATTGGAAGAGACCTTCCAACGTTAAAGAGGTGCGAAGTTTCCTTGGGTTGGCTGGCTATTATCGGCGCTTTGTGCAGGATTTCTCCATCATTGCTAAGCCGCTTTCACGGTTGACTCAAAAGGAGATGAAATTTCAGGATCAGATTGTGGCGCAGCTTTACGCACTTTGAAGGAGAAGTTAGTGACTGCTCCTGTTCTTACCCTTCCCGAGCCCGGGAGGCGTTTCACTGTCTATTCTGACGCTTCTCGTCTGGGATTGGGTTGTGTGCTCATGCAAGAAGGCAAAGTGATTGCTTATGCGTCGAGACAGTTGAAAAAGCATGAGCAGAATTACCCCACTCATGATCTTGAGTTAGCCATTGTTGTGTTTGCATTGAAAATATGGAGGCATTACTCAGTATGGTGAGTCTTGTGACATTTTCACTGATCACAAGAGTCTCAAGTACATCTTTACTCGTAAAGATTTGAACTTGAGACAGAGGAGATGGCTAGAATTGATAAAGATTATGATCTCACAATCCAAGTATCATCCGGAAAGGCAAATGTGGTGGCCGACGCTCGATCGCAAGACAATGCCCCTGTTGTGGATTGTCTTGTTGCTGATTTTGAGCGTTTGGGAGTCTCCCTCTTGCTTTTGCGGGGGACCGTGCAAGCTGAAACTCAATTGATTCTTGAGTCACGATCCCCGGCGTGTCAGCGGAGTCACGGCTGACATGATCGGTTGCTCCAGGTGTGGAAACGCCTTGAGGATGGCAAGTCCGGAGACTTTGCCGTTGATGATGTGGGAGCTTTGAGGTTTCGTGGTCGTTTGTGCGTGCCTCGAAATGCCAAGTGAGAGAGGATATTACGAAAGAGGCTCATCGCACCCCGTACACGGTCCATCCTGGGGAGACCAAGATGTACAGGGACTTGAAGAAGAACTTCTGGTGGAAAAGGATGAGAATGGATATTGCCAAGTATGTGGCGTCTTGTGGGATCTGTCCGAAGATCAAAGTGAGCATAAAGCGTCCCGCCGTCTGTTGCGGTAGTTGGAGATCCCCGTGTGGCCATGGGATGACATCTCCATGGATTTTGTGGTTGGTTTACCTCGTTCTCCACGAGGGAAGGATGCTGTTTGGGTTGTGGTGGATCGTCTCAGCAAGTCCGCGCATTTCATTCCTATCCGCACTACCAACTTAGCGAGCGAGTTGGCTCCCATCTATGTGCGGGAGATAGTGAGATCGCATGGTGTGCCCAAGACCATTATTTCTGATCGGGATGCTAAGTTTGTCTCCAAGTTCTGGGAGAGTTTGCGAGTGCTTTGGAGTGCAGCTTCGCCTCGACTGCCTTTCACCCTCAGACGGATGGGCGTCTGAGCGTACCATCCAGACTTTGGAGGACATGCTCAGGGCCTGTGTGTTGGCTTGGAAAGGTAGTTGGGAAGATCATTTGCCTCTTGCAGAGTTTGCTTATAATAACAGCTACCATTCCAGCATCCGGGCTGCTCCTTATGAAGTACTTTATGGCCGGAAGTGCCGATCGCCACTTTGTTGGGATGCAGTGGAGAGAGAGCCGTTCTTGGTCCAGGCCGGGTGCAGCAGGCAGTGGATCGTGTGGCGAGGTGCGACAGAACCTTCGCCGCCAAGCAGAGCAGCGAAAAAGTTATGCTGATGTGAGAAGGCGGGATTTAGAGTTTGAGGTGGGTGACAGTGTGCTCTTGCGAGTGTCTCCTACCAAGGGTGTGGTACGCTTTGGTACCAAAGGGAAGCTTAGCCCAAGATATGTTGGGCCATTTCCTATTTTGGCTCGAGTCGGCAAGTTGGCTTACCGCTTGGAGCTACCGTATTCGATGCAAGGAGTTCACAATGTGTTTCATGTATCGATCTTGAGGAAGTACTTGCACGATCCGGGAGTTGGTGGTTCCGTTAGAACCACTAGCGGTTGATCGAGAACCTCACTTTTGAGTCCGACACTGTGAGAATCTGGAGAACTCAGGCGAGTCTTTGAAGAACAAGGCAGCTCAAATTTGTTAAAATTTTGTGGTTGCACCAGTCTGAGAGGGAAGCAACTTGGGAGCTGGAGTCTCGCATGCGCGAGAAGTATCCCGAACTATTTACCTCAGGTATGGGTTGTGATACCTAGCTACCTTCTGTTTTGCTGGTTGCATAGTGGTGTGTCTTGGATTCGAGGCCGAATCCTGTTGAAGGGGGGTAGAATGTGACACCACGAAATGTCGGGATTTGAAATTGTGATGATAAAATATGATAAGACGTCGTAACTGAGATAATATGTGAACTTTTACATTTAGAGCCCTGAGTTATCATGTTTTAGCGCGTTTCGGCCTGTTTTCGTGTTTCCGGGCCTCTCCGGGACGTTTTGGGCCTTGAGGGACTTAAGTGGGCCGGAGGAGGGAATTGTTTGGGCCCATGTGTGGGTGAGGAGGGCAGCAAAACCTGCTTACCTAGCCCTCCCCACCCTGTGCGCCGCCCCTCTTGCCCCCACTTCTTCCTCTCCTTCCAATCTAACTCCTCCACCTCCACCTCTCCTCTCCCTTCCCAAACGCCTCCTCCCCTAGGTGCTGCTGCCCCTCCCTTCTCCTCCCTTGTGGGCGCACCCCAAGGTCTCTTCCTCGCTGCCAAGGTGCTGTCCAAGCTGTTGGGAGGAGTTGCAACGAGGAGGATTGGTGGAAACGGCGCGTGGAAGGAAATCGGGGAAGATCGCGAAGATTCGGCCGTCGATTTGTGATTCTCCAAGAAGGTAATGGGGGAATCTTTTGGGGTAGACCTCTTGCTGCTGTAGAGGGTGAATACCATGTTTTTAGATCAAGGGTTGTGCTGCCATGGGGTAGAATCTATGAAATCTAGAGTTGTATTCACGTTCTGGTTCGGGCAGATTGGGAACCCGAGCTAGGTCAGGCGTTTTCGCAAATTTAGAATTTGAATATGACCGTACGGACTTCTATGAAGTTATAGATAATTTCATTATCTTTCCGTACATATAAAGAAATTGAAATTCCGCCCAGCCGTTAGGAAGTTATGGCTGTTTTACCGAGCGCTGTCAAATCTGTGACGAGATTGAGACAGTTCGTGTTCAACGTTAGATTAAACAACCTTAAAGTCCGAATCAGTCTTTCCCTATAACTAGAAAAAGTTTGGAAATTTCCTAAGCTACGCGAGGGTGTACTCGTTTATTCAATTTGGAGTTCTAGAACTCAAGTTATGATTTTTCGAAGCCGCTGTCCAGAACGGGGCAAAATCTGTGATTTCGGGGTTTTGGAGTATATAGCGTATTAGGTGTAGTGGGTACTGTTTTGAGGAGTCGAATTAAGTGTGTAGCACATGTTTGCAGGTGGTGTGCCTCCGGGAGTGCCCTCGACCTCTCGTCACTCCGTTGCCCGCGGTTGAAGGCAAGTGTTTTGCGTGGGTTTTATGTTATACGTGCTGCTAGAATTGATTGATGGTACTTGGAATAGTTAACATGTTGTCTTGCCATGCCATGGATCACATGTTATAATGGATAGGATGTCATTAGGCCATGATTGAAATAATGTCGATGATATGGGGTCCTCATGCTATGATTAAAATGCTTGTCGTTGATAAAGGATTCATGCCATGTCTTTGAAAGGTTACCGTTGATTGTTGATCACGGTCTTACATGTTGAGAGGCCATATGTTAATATGCAATATTCTATTTATGAATACGTTACTGTCCATTTTGCATGCATGGCATATTTTCATGGCTGGCCGGTGAGTTAAGTCATAACTATTCCGGTAGGGGCGGTGAGAACCGTTATGACTAGTCCGGGGCCATTCGTTTGAGTAAGTCCTACCTCGTGATTCCATCACCGAGGTGACTGGAAGCAGTGATAGGCACCCTCCATCTTCGGGATGGAAGGGGAAAAGGGTGCATGCCGACGGGTGTGCACTCAACCATACCGGTATGAGTATTCCAGGAGACATGTGCATTGCATTGCATGAATGAGATACAAAAATGAAGTGGTTTATGAGATGATGAGGATGGTACTCATGAGATGTTCATGAGATGTTTATCATGTTGTTTTAAAAGTTGAATATAATGTTAAATATGATGAGTTGTGATAATACCGTGGAGACTGGAATGATGGTTTGTTGTCTTGATCCCTGTTGAACCTTTTCAATACACTTTGCTGAGTTATGAACTCACGCTTGTGTTTTTGTGTTGTTTGTTTTCTTTAGGTACCATGAAATCGTGGCGCGGAAAGGGAACTAGCTACACTCCTCCACGTAGTATCATAATTTAGCTAATTCACTTGTTATGGAGACACGGCATTAAGTCTACAATAATCTTTGGTGTAGGGTCTTATTATTTGGTTGTTTTCCCTCATGTGTATCATGTGGGATTGAGAAGTGAATGGTTTCTTCATATTAGACTTAGTGATGCTTATTCTATTGCCAGCGATACTTATTGAAATCATAGATGATGAGTAGCTATTGTTATCACTGCTTATCGATACCTTGGTTGTCTTACTTCTTGATATATTGTTATGTCGTTAATTTTCCTGCATAAGCAAAGGAGATGCTGTCAAAATTCTCAATTGTTCTAATTGAGTGCTTGCTGAAATTTATCTTAAATTATGGTGTTATTCGTGTTATGGACGTTGTTTGGTGACATTCTGGGCTTAGTAGAAGCTTGGGTGTTACAGGCGCGGCAGCGGGGAGCCGGGGGGCCGAGGCCAAGCACCGGTGCCTGCAGCGTTCGGCCACTATTTTAGGCTTAATGGTGAACAATAACCCTTTCTTTTTTGCAACAGTAGATTAGATCGAACTGATAATATGTAATTAGCAAAAACAATCTACAGGATTTCATTACTGTTCACACGCGATCACTTACGTAGGGCTCGCTTTAGCATAAATCGCGTGTCGTAGGAAGAGTTTCATGCCGTGTAGATTGACGCAAGTAGATAATGTAGTCTGATCATCCATGCATAGAACGATCGTGCTGATAATGTGTTATGAAACATAGTTGTTCTCCTGCACCAATCAATAGCATAGTCACCGAAACACACGAACAAAGTAGAAGTGCAAGTAGAAGTGCACAATGTAGGGGGCAAAGTTCTGTCTTTATTAGATTGACTTTTCTGTACAAGGCAATGCCTAATATATAGTAGAAAAACCCTTAGAGATGAAATCGGATTCACCCATTAATGGATAGAGTTATTCCATACTGGAACATGGATTCTACACATATCATAACACTATAAACGTATCTTCTAATTGTCGGGACCCGAACATGCAAATCCAGACCCTCTGTGTGTTCTGCACTAGTCAAGGATCACGCTAGTGCAGATAGTCTCAACATTGGTAAATATCACAATCATACTCGACGAAATAGTCAAGTACTTTATTTAGAATACCAAACTGGTTGCTCAACCTTAAGGTCAAGTTACAAAAGTACGCCTCGCAGGGCGAAAACTTATTCAAAGAGATGACTGCAGCGGAAAAGTAAAGAGACGCGTGGCGCCAACCAATATGCCACAGACAACTGACTGGATTTCCCCCTAAGTAGACGGCTCCTCCTGTAGTTCCTCCTCCAAAGCTGGCGTAGCCTCTTCTTCAACTGTTGTTTTATTGTTGCAAGGGGTGAGTACTTGGTACTCAGCAAGTCATGCACAGAATGCAAACTAATATTCTACATGCATGGCTTATTACAAGGATAGGCTAACAGGTTCATTTGCAGTAAAGTAGCATGGTAAATACAGTAGTAGATTGCAAAGCAGTAAAAACAGTAATAAGACAGAGTACTTTCACAATGATTGCACAAGTAAATCATTTCCCAATCCTTTGTCCAATTCATCATTCCAGACTCAAGTACTTTCCAAACCAAGTTATTCTCATGAAAGTCTAACCTTTGACTGTAATTCCCGAGAAATGTCCAATGCCGCGGACACGGCTATTCGAATGGATTTTACACTCTGCAGAGTTTATACACTTTACCCACACGATACAGTCAAACACCACAAAGGCGAGTGTCCGTAACAAAGCCTTTCCAATGCCTATCTGAAACCAGTACTACTTGCTGAGGATTCAACACTAGTGGGACTGGTTACCACATCCATGGCCCCCCTCTTGCGCCATGTGAGCCAACCCGTGCGAGGACTGGTTACCACTACCCGGGCCTGACACCACCACAATAGTACTAAAGCTTAGAATCAATAAATTAATCAGCTAGGTCTGTCCCACTCCAGGCTTGTGGTTATACGAATGACTCGGTTCAAAGGCTTGCAAGGTTAAGTCCTTAATTGACTAGGGCAAGACTACCCAAAGAACCAAAACGACTTTCCCGATACCAATCCTGGCCCACCTGTTCAAACTTGCCACTTGCCCCAGTCTAAAGCATTTTGTCAAACCCCAATTGATTACCATGCACCACATGCCATCAACGTCATCATCAATACCACATGACACTTTTCCAAATAATGTTCTATATCTCGTTAAGTCATCATTGATATTTGATTATCCAAAATCACGTCAACTTCGTGGCAGGGTTAAGCATTATACTACAGTGGTCTAATTCCTATGTCGGTAATTTAATAATGTCCAACTAAATAATCCACAACTAGGGTGACAAAGGGTTCATGGCAGACAATTATTTGTGTCAAGGTAGCATATAGCAAAATTGGCATTTAACTAATTCCCAGAAATAATTAAAGCATTTTCTAAATAAATTAGCATGCAATAAAATGAATAAAAATAATTTTTGAAAGTGGGAACAATATGATCAAAGCATAACTTGCCTTCAAAAAGTACTTGTTCTTGGTCTTGAGCTGGCTCCTGGGTCAAAACTTCACCTTCGAAGCCTTCGGGCACTTCGATGTCTACTCATAACGGATAAATAAACATCAAATAAATAAAGCAAAGAAAAACTCATGTCCAAAAATTAAATAAAATTAATCATTAGGTAGAGCTAAATGTTATAAAAATTTAGAGATTGGAATCACCCAAATCGGAGTTAAAATGCAAAAGTTATAAGCGTTTGAAGTTTGAAAAATCAAATAAAAGAATAAACCGAATTAATTCATTTATTTTTCTATTGAAAAGTCCGATTATAATGTCAGCGAGGGATTTGAATTTCCACCGAATTATTTTTCTAATGGAAAATAGAATTAGGACGTCAGCATTGCGTCGTTTGGTCCATGGACTCGGTCCACGGTTCGGTTTCGGTCCACCGTGGACCCGGTCCACGGGTGCACATGTCACTGACACGTGGGACCCACTCGGATGACGTCATGGCTGACATCATCGCGCTCGGCCGAACAGTACTGACACGCGGGCCCCACTGTGACGTCATCATGATGTAACGGATGACGTCATCGTGTGGTCGGGCCAGACGCTGGCACACGGGCCCATGCTGACGTCACCGCTGATGTCAGCGATGACCGGGCATGGCTCGCATTGATCACGTCGGTTCGGTTACTGGCCACGTGGCACAATCTAGGCCGTTGATTTGAAAATCAACGGTCCAGATTGAATCTGGATCTCGCACGTTTGGGGTTAACGTGGTCGATCTGGACTGTTCGATATGGATCGGACGGCTAGGATCCGATCGAGTTTAGCCGCATCAAGGGCGACGTGGCGTGACCCGGGCAGCGACGCGTGGCACGCTATACGCCATTTGATCTCGATCAGATGGCTACGAATGCATCTAGCATGACGTGGTTACAGTTACGTGGCTCAATCTCGTGCGTTGGATCTAGATCCAACTGTTAGGATCTATCCTATGTCATCTCGGTTAAAGGCTACGTGGCGCGATCTAAACCGTTAGATCTAGATCTAACGGTCCATAACTGTCGGGACACGAATTTGCAAATCCAGACCCTCTGTGACACTACGGAATGGTGTGACATTATTTAATGTGAATGATAAGGTCAAAAACTTTATGAAATATGGTATTGGAGGTTAAAACCATATGATAGGAGGCTTAATAGCGTTTCCGGGCCGTTTTCGGGGTTTTGGGCCTTTCCGGGGGAGTTTGGGCCTAAAGGAAAGGGTCGTGGGCTTTGGTGGGATGGAGTTTGAGTCCTAATAGGAGTAGGAGACCTGTTTGGGGGCCTCCCCCAGCCCTTTTAGGATGTACTCGTTTAATTGATTCGGAGTCCCAGAACTCAAGTTATGCCTTTTGCAAGGCTGCTATCCCGACGGGACAAAACCTCTGTTTTTAGGTTTTGCGAGTAATTGGCAATGTCGGGGTAGATGAGGGTTTGTGTACTATTTTGTGGACATGATTGTGAGTGTGTGATACCTATGTGCAGGTGGTGCGACCCCGGGAGTGCCTTCTACTTCCCGCCAATCCGTTGCCCGTGGTTGAGGCAAGTGTGTTGTAATGGATAGCGATTTGTAGGTTGCTTGTTGAGAATAGATGAGATTGACTACATGATATATGATCACTTGCCATGTTTTAATGATTGCCAAGGATATGATGAGCATGTTTATTATGTTATGATGCCATGTGTTAATGTACAAGTTAAATATGATGTTGGCATAATTGCATACATGGCATGTTACATGGCCCGGGCGGTGAGAAAGTCATAACTAGTCCTGAAGATCGGTGAGAAAGTTATGACTAATCCGGAGAGCCAATGAGTAAGTCCTACATCGTGATTCCATTCACCGTGGTGAACGGAAGCGAGGAGTAGGCACCCTCCATCTTCGGGATGGAAGGGGGGAGAGGGTGCACACCGACGGGTGTGTACTCAACCATACCGGTATGAGTTTCCAAGGAGACATGAGCATTGCATTGCATACATAATGATGATGATAATGTTAAGTGTTCATGAATGAGATGATATACATGATGTGAGATTTTATTGCCATGTTATTGTTCTTGCTGTCCCTTGCAATATGCTTGCTGAGTTTCGAACTCACGCTTGTGTTTTCTTGTTGTTTTAGGTACCATGAGATCGGCATGCGGGGAAGGGAATTAGTCACACTCCCACACGTAGCTTCACTCTTTGATTTCACAAGTCATTCAATTAGTGTCGATAATAAATTGTGTGTGATGATCATTGCTTTAAGGCTTAGCTTTGCTAAATGAGAATCTTTTCGTTCGTTTGACTCTTGAAGACATTATATGTTTGGAACTAGACTTACATTGTTGCTAAGTCGTTAATTATTACTGTTTTTAGTTGTCTCTCATATTCCATATATTGCTATACTGTTGTTGCTCCTTCAAATCATGTTAAAACAAAGGAGTTGCTGCCGAAATCTCGGGTTTTAGCATTTACTCCTTTGCTGTAATTTACCTTAATTCATGGTATTTAGGTGTTGTTTAGTTTATGTTTGGTAGCATTCAGGCATATTAGATGCCGGGGTGTTACACCCTCTGTGTATTCAGCACTAGTCTAGGATCACGCTAGTGCACACAATCTCAACATCGGTACATATCACAATCATACTCAGCGAATTAATAACGTACTTTGATTAATTAACCAAACTGGTTGCTCGACCTTATGGTCAAGTTACAAAGATACGCCTCGCAGGGCGAAGACTTATTAAAAGAGATAACAGTAGCGGAAAAATAAGATAACTCCATGGTACCATCTAGTATACCACAGGCAACTGACTGGGCTTACTCCCTAAGTAGACAGCTCCTCCTGAAATTCTTCCTCCAAAGCTGGCGTCGCTTCTTCTTCAACTGATGTTTGTATTGTGGCAAGGGTGAGTACTTGGTACTCAGCAAGTCATGCACAGAATGCAAGCTAATATTCTATATGCATGGCTTATCACAAAGGATAGGCTAACAGGTTCATTTGCAGTACAAGAGCAATCGTAAATACAGTAATAAATTGCAAAGCAGTAAACAATAATAAATACAGTACTTTCACAATGATTTCACAAGTAAAGCATTTTCCAACCCTATGTCCAATTCACCACTCCAAACCCAAGCATTTCCCAAAGCCAAGTTATTTTCATGAAAGACTAACCCTTGACTGTAATTCCCGAGCAGTGTCCAATACCGTGGACTCGGCTATTCAAATAGGTTGTACACTCTGCAAAGGTTATGCACTTTACCCACAAGATACAGTCAAATACCACAAAGGTGAGTGTTCGTAACAAAGTCTTTCGAAAGCCTCAAACTACACAAGTGGACCTCCCTGGTTGTTGCACACTAGCCCTTCCCTTAGCAAAGGCGAAGTCTAGGCCAACCAACCGTTAGATGGATACCTAGCCATCGCCCCGGTACACTCCCCCGTACAACTCCACAAAAGGTGTAGTTGACACCCCGAGGTTCCACAAGCAAGTTATTATCAACTTATTCAACTAGGTCCGTCCCATTACTGACATGTCATTGCACGTTTGACTCAGTTCAAAGGCTTGCAAGGTTAAGTCCTTAGGGTGACCAAGGCAAGTCTGCCGAAGAACCAAAACGATATTCCCGGTGCCACTCATGGCCCACCAGATTATCCTTGCCACTTGCCCCGGTCTAAATCTATTTATCAAACCCCAAGTTGATTACCATGCACCACGTGCCATCAACATCATTATCAACAACACATGACACTTCTCCAAAACAGGTTCAATATCTCGTTAAGTCGTCATTTGCATTTAATTATCCAAGATCATGTCATGACTACGTGGCGGGTCTAAGCATTATACTACAACGATCTAAATACGCATGTTGGCGATTTAATAATGTCCAACTATCTAAACCAGACTAGGGTGACAAGGGGTCATGGCACACAATTATTTATGTCAAGGTGGAATACAGCAAATTGGCATTTAACTAATTTCCAGAATTAATAAAAGCATTTTCTAATTAAATTAGCATGCAATAATTTAAATCAAAATAATTTCCAAAGTGGGAACAATATGGTCAAAGTATAACTGGCCTTCAAAAAGTACTTGTTCTTGGTCTTGAGCTAGCTCCTAGGTCAAAACTTCACCTTCGAAGCCTTCGGGTACTTCAACGTCTACTCGTAACGTCTACAAATAGCAATAAATAATTAAATAGTAGACAAAATTGTCCAAAAATTCAAATAAAATTTATAAACAGAAAGAGCACAATTTTAGAAATTTTTAGAAATTTGAATTATCCAAATAGGAGTTAAAACGCAAAAGTTATAAGCGTTCGAAGTTTGAAAAATCAAATAAAAGAATAAACCGAATTAATTCATTTATTTTTCTTTTGAAAAATCCGATTATGACGTCAGCTGACGTCACCGAGGGATTTGAATTTTCCACCGAATTATTTTTCTGTTGACAAATCGAATTATGACGTCATATTTGCGACATCCGGTCCATGGACTCGGTCAACGGTTAGATTTCGGTCCACCGTGGACCCAGTCCACGGGTGCACATGTCACTGACACGTGGGACCCACTCGGATGACGTCATCGCGCTCGGCCCAATAGCCCTGACAGCTAGACCCCACCGTGACGTCATCATGACGTCACAGCTGATGTCATGGTGCGGCTTGGCCAGACGCTGACACGTGGGCCCATGCTGACGTCACGCGTGACGTCAACGACGACCGGGCGCGCCCGCGTGGATCACGTCAGTTCGGCTACTGGACATGTGGCACGATCTGGGCCGTTGGTTTGAAAATCAATGGTCCAGATCAGATCTAATCCCGCACGTTGCGGGTTAACGCGGTTGATATGGACCATGCGATTTAGATCGAACGGTTGAGATCCGATCGGGTTTTCACCGCATCTTGGGGGTGACATGGCATGTCCCGGCATGTGACACATCGCTTGTTCTACGCCGTTCAATCTCGATCGAATGGTTGAGATCACATCTAATGATACAACTCGAATCAATCCTAACCATACGATTTAGATCCAACGGCTGAGATCTACCCCCAGCACGGTGCGGTCAAGGAACTACGTGGCTTAATGCTAAGCGTTGGATCTAGATCCAACGGTTGAGATTAGATCTAAAAAACGTAATGTGGAAATTACTTACGGGTGACGTGGACCAATCTGAGCCATGCCATGAAGATCCAACGGTGGACAAAGTTCGCGGGTCCAGCAATATCCACGGCGGAGTAGAGGTGGTCGGAGCTGGGGAAGACGACAACTCGGGCGGCATTTCATGGGGTCTCCAGTGATAAGAATGGTACCCCCAGATGCGCCTCGTCGTGACGGTTCTAGATCTAGGCTCGGCGATTGTCGGCGTATGAGCCAACAGACCCCTTTCGGCGAGGGGTATACTAAGTTCTAACCTGGGCTTTCGTGGAGATTGCTCGGGAAAGAGAGAATCCGGAGCGAAGCGTGCAAGGAGACTCTGGCATTTTATCAGGTTCAGGCCCTCCTGAGAGTAATAGCCCTACTCATGTGTTCTTTTATATTGGTGCGCTTGGAGGGAGCTAGAAGATGAACAGCCACCCAAAGCAGCTCAGATCAGTCCGTCCATAACGGAGAGTCTAGTCTGAGAGAAAATGATCGAACCCCTTCTCCCATGCACCCCAACTCCCTTTTATACTCGGGCTGGCGGGGGCGCATGGGAGGCTTACACGGCAAGCTATCTCACTACCCTGCTCTATAGCATTAAATGCCTCTGCAACACATTTAATGCCCTGGTGCAGACATCCTCCCCCCCCCGCCCTTGAGCGCCGCGCCTGCCGGCTTCGCCCGCTCCACTGGGGTGGGGAAATGCACCCTGACGTCGCTCGTCATTATGGCGCGCGTTGGGAACACACGCCGCCATCTTGTAGCCTTCATTACCCCCATTTAATGCGCACGACATGCATTAAATATCTTTGACCTCTCGAATGGCCACGCGGGCCATTAAATGTTCTCGGGAACTGATCGCCAGCAGCATGGCCTGATCGCCACCGTGCTGCTGGCGATCACTCAGCTGACCGCTAGAGGCGTGGCCTGGTCGCCACATTCCCGCTGGCGATCACTTCGCTGACCGCCAGAGGCGTGGCCTGGCCACCACCGTCCTGCTGGCGATCACTCAGCTGACCGCCAGGGGCGTGGCCTGGTCGCCACCTTCCTGCTGGCGATCACTCAGCCGACCGCCGAATGCGTGACCTGGATGCCACGTGTCCGGCGGCGGCTGGTTTTACTAAAGTGCAGTGGGCACCTTGGTGTAGAATACACCGACAGTAGACCCCGTACCCACCTTGGAGCTCTCTTTTTACCTTCTTCCGTCTCCTAGGTGGGTCCAGAAAAAGTGCCCGCCAAACGCTACGGCTTCAACTGCCACGCCTCCTCGGGTTTCCCGCTGAGGCGCTCCTTCATACATATAAACGAAGGTTCTTCGGGGGGAGGCGGTCCATTCGCTTCTCAGCTTTTTCCTGCTGCGTACTGCTTCTTCACCCTAGCTTCTTGCGAACCACCTCTCTGCCTCCGTTCTCTGCACATTGGTCCTTGGCTCGTATGGCGCCGCCAACACCCCTGCTTCCTCCCTCAACCGCCGAGGAGGTCGACGCCGAGAGATGTTCCTAGTATGTCGCCGGCGGCACTGTCTGAACTCGCGCCGGGACTGCCGCGCCTGGCTGCCGCCCGGGCGAACTAGTCTTCTTTGGCTGGGCGATGCTGGCGGGCCTTATTCCGCCAATTTCCGACTTCTACCTTGCCGTCCTCAACTTCTACTCCATCCATAACCTTCATCTTCCTCCTAACTCCATCGTTCTCCTCGCTGTCTTTGCCCACTTCTGCGAGATGTTCGTGGGAGTAGCCCCTAATCTCCCCCTCTTCCGCTTCTTCTATTCCTTGCATGTGGCCAAGGGTCTTTCCGCCGTGACCGGCTCCTGCCACTTCCGCTTTCGCGATGGCACAGTTTCCTGCTACATTCCGCTAGACCTCCGTTCCAACAGGAGGGCTTGGCGCAATGGGTGGCTCTACGTCGAAGACGACAGCGGCTTAGAGGTCTTGGAGATGCCGACTAGGCCAGCGGTCCGCATCCCCACCGGGGGAGCTCATGTCGACGAGACGCCCGAACTCCAGGTGATGCTGGCCCGCGTGGACCAGCTGCGAGCGGCGGGCCTGACGGGGGCCATGGTTCTTCGGGACTACATCTCCCGAAGAATCAGTCCCCTGCGCCGTCGTGCTCGCCTTGCCTAGCAGTACACGGGCCATGATGACATGACCCGGACAACTCCCGGAGGTAGGTTACTTTTCACTTTGCTCTCTTTGTTTTCTTCTTCTTTCTTTCAACTGCTAGCAGACTGACGGCGCTTTCACTCCCTTTTCTTATTATTTTTTATTTTTTAGCTGCGGGGAATTTATCCCTTGCCAAAATTGACGTGTGGCAGGCGCAACTGGGCGTCTTTGGCCCCGTCCTGCCCTTTCAAGCGGGCACGCTCCCGCTCTGCCAGGTGGAGCCCCGGGAGCGCGTGGCGATCACTCGTGCCATGCCCATCATGGATGCCATGGGGCCAGTGACCACGCCTCGCCAAACGGCGCTAACCATCCGGGACCCTCCTCCAGCAGGCGGGGGGGACAAGCGCCCTGCCGACGACGATGCCCCCGGCGACAGCCCTAGGCGGGTCCGCGCTGCTCTGCGGGGCGCGGTGACCACGACCGGAGCGGGTAGCTCTACGGCGGCCGCCGCTTCAACCTCGGCCGGTGTCGCCTGCGCCCGGCGACTCGCCGGCTCGGTTCCATCTCCGCCCGCCCCGGCGCAGGCGACTCGCCCCTGCGGCCGCCACGCGAAGCGTCTGCCTCGCCCGCAGTACGGTAGATCCACCCCGCCGCCCGGCGCGCATGGTGATCTGCCCGCCGCCCGACACAGCGCAAGGTGATCCACCACCGCCGCCGGCACGCGGGCATGGTGATCCGCCCGCCCGGCACCAGCGCAGGGTGATCTGCCTCCGCCGCCGGCACCAACGCAGGGTGATCCACCACCGCCGCCGGCACCGATCCTTCCCCCGCCGCCGTCGGCGAGGGTCGCTCCGCCGGGGCCGGTGCTGCGCGGGGGAATAACCCTTGTCCCGGGCACGCCCCGGTTCGGGAGGCCTTCTGCTGGGTACACAAACAAAAAACACGTAGCAAGCTTATTAGGTTCATGTAACCTTGAGAGACTTGCCCCCTTCTTCTTTTTTCTTCAAGGCATCTTCTTCGAGGGATTCCGTAGGGGTCGACCAGGGCACGACTGCAGCCGCGGCCGCGCCGGCTACGGTGATCGAACACCAAGGTGGCCCTGGCGACCACCCAATGCCTACCGCCGGGGCGAACGTCTTACCGCCCGGTGGCGGGCTGGGCCTGTCGGCCACTCCGGAGGCCCTCGGCGCCCCAATCCCCTCGGCGGACGCGGACGCTCTGCTGGCCGCCCTTGGCGAGTTACACTCCAGCGTGAGCGGCCACCTCACGGCGAGCAGGGAGAGGCTGAGGGAGGCTGTCGTGGAGATCGCCCGCCTCCGGGCAGTGGTGCAGGACTGGCGCAGCCGGTCGGAGAGGCTGGAGCTGGACCTGCAGCGGGAGAGGGAGCAAGGTGCCCTCCACGTCGAGGCGATCACCCGAGATCGCAATGAGGAGAAGGGCGAGCGGCTCCGCGCGGAAGCCGAGGCCACTTCCAGGCTGCGCCCCACCTTCGACCGGATGGTGGCCAGCCTGGCACCACTGGGGTTGGAGCAGCCGAACCCGGTTGAGCAGACGACCCGACACTATGCCTTCTGCATGGGCCGGATCACCGACTTCCTCACCTTCCTGCTTGGCGCCCTAGCCACCCGGTCCAGCCAAGAAGGGTGGGCAGTCGCGGTGGCCACGGCGTCGTACGTGCTTGCCTGCTATGCCACCCGGGATCCTAACTTCGACCCCCTAGTCGCCATCTAGGGGGTGGAAGGACAATGGGCCCGCGTAGAGGCGCAGGTCAGCAGCGCCGCCGAAAGGGTAGCCGATCAGCTTGAGATGGTCAATCCGGCACTGGAAGCGATGGCCGAGGACGTGGCCCTCGAGCTGGACATCGCCCCGGTGGAGGACCAGGAGGCAGCGGAGGCCGCGACGGACGAGGACTGAGGGACTTTTTCTTTTTCTTTTGCCGTTGTTTTGCCTTCCCTTCTAGCGGACTACTGCAAGTTTAGGATATATATTTGTAAAAACGTGTACTTCCCTTTCGCATGCCTTACGCTTGGATGCCTGTTCACGCTTCCACCATGCTAGTTCTAAGCAAACGAAAAAGGCAACGGCGCATGTTAGGGGTTAGTTGGAATGCAGGGTCCGGATCCCTCATGCCGGAAAGTCGTGCCCTCAGGGTATTAGGGCCCTGTGAGATCAGTTATCCTCGCGGCCTATTAGGGCCGAACACTCGGTGAAGTGGGACAGGGCAGTAGGCCTTCAGTAACGGTGTTTGAGTCGCCAGTTCTCACGGGGACACCCTGAGCGTCATGACCGTACTGAGAACCATGCCAAACCAACCACCCGATCACCCATCCCTGCACGCCATGCTCACCTAGTGAGCCAACTTTTGCCGTCGAGCACTCGGAGGGCCTTAATGTACTGAGGGCGAGCGCGCGGCCACGACCCAATGGGGCGCAAACCAAAAACGGGAACGAAAGTGACAACTGTTTTAAATGAAGACTATACATTGGATAAAACAGAGACTTCCCGCGGCCAACCTACGGGGAGGAGGATTCAACGCAGATGGTCAAGGGGCGTAACCCTGCACTTACAGCCTTTTCAGGGATAGAACTTGCGCAAAAGTTCTATGTTCTGGGAGTTCACCAACTCCTCTCCGTCGTTAGTGGCCAGCCTGACCGCCCCGGGATGAGAGACTGAGACCACCTTAAAGGGGCCCTCCCACTAGGGAGATAGTTTATGCAACCCGGCATGCGTCTGGATTCTGCGCAAGACCAGGTTGCCCACTGCCAGTGTCCTCCTACTGACCCGGGTGACGTGGTACCACCTGAGACTCTGTTGGTACCAGGCAGCACGCACGGCGCGCGGTCTCGTACTTCTTCCAGGAGGTTGACATCCTCTCGACGCCGATCTTCCTGGGCTTCCTCGGCAAACGCTGCCACGCGCAGTGACCCTAAGACCAACTCTGACGGTAGAACCGCCTCTGCGCCGTAGACCAGGAAGAAGGGAGTTTCTCCAGTGGCCCGACTGGGAGTGGTACGAAGCGATCACAGCACTGCAGGGAGCTCTTCAGTCCATCGGGCTCCATGCTTGTGGAGTCGATCAAACGCTCTGGTTTTGAGGCCCTTCAGTACCATCGCATTGGCCCGCTCAACTTGGCCATTGCTTCTGGGGTGAGCCACCGAGGCAAAACAAACTTTGGTGCCCATCTCTTCACAGAATCCCAAGAAAGCGGCGCTGGCGAACTGCGGGCCATTGTCGGTGATGATGCGGTTGGCGACCCCAAAGCGGGCGAAGATACCTTGTATGAACTTGATTGCAGCGGCGACGGTGATCGTCCTTACCGCTTCGGCTTCCACCCACTTGGTAAACTTGTCGACGGCAACAAACAGATGGGTGTAGCCCCCTGTGGCCCGCAGGAATGGGCCCAGGATATCGAGGCCCCAGACCGCGAAGGGCCACGAGAGCGGGATGGTTTGTAGAGCTTGTGCTGGTCGGTGGATTTGCTTGGCGTGAAACTGGCACGCCTCGCACTTCCTCACCAGCTCGCAAGCATCCTGGAGGGCGGTTGGCCAATAAAACCCTTGGCGGAAAGCTTTCCCGACCATCGTTCGACTTGAAACATGGCTCCCGCACACGCCTCCATGGATATCAGAGAGCAAAGTGCTCCCCTCTTCCCGAGTGATGCACTTCAGAAGAATTCCATTTTTACCCCGGCGGTAAAGGTCCCCACCCACCAGGGTATAGCACTTGGCCTTTCGTGATATCTTCTCTGCTGACGCGTCATCGTCGGGGCACACTTGATCCCGCAGGTAGGCCAGGATCGGGTCCATCCATGTGCCTTCCCGGTCAAGTGTGGCGACCACGGGGTGGCCGCCCGGGTACTCCGCCTGGCCGGGCGTTTCCACCGCATCGCTTCCCATACGGAGCAAGGGTCGAGCAGCATCACCATCGTCCCCACCAGAGATGGGGGCTGCGATGGACGGTCGTGGAAGCCTTTCTTCAAAGACTCCGACCGGAATGGGAGATCTTGTCGAAGCGAGCTGAGCGAGCTCGTCCGCCAAGTAGTTGTCGCGCCGGGGGATATGGGTATACCCTAGCCCATCGAAATGTCGCTCCATTTTCCAGACCTCCGCCAAGTACTCGGCCATGACAGGATCAGAGCAGGCGAACTCCTTTCTTGCCTGGTTGATGACTAGCAAGGAGTCGCCCTTGACTTGCAGACGCTGGACTCCGATGGCCGTGGCGGCACAAAGTCCCGCCAACAAGCCTTCGTCCTCAGCAACGTTGTTGGTGGCCTTAAAGTCCAGGACGACCACGTACTTGAGGAGGTCCTCGGTTGGAGAAACCAAGACGACCCCAGCCCCAGCGCCCACGTACCTGAAGGAGCCATCGAAGTAGAATGTCCAGGGGGAGGGCGTGGGCGTTTCTTCGACTTCAGGCTCGGCGGGAGTCCACTCGACAACGAACTCCGCCAGCCTTTGACTTTTGATGGCCGTGCGGGGGGCAAACTTAAGACCGAACTCCCCTAGCTCTACATACCACTTGGCGATGCGGCCTTCGGCTTCACGGTTGTGGAGAATCTCGGGCAAGGGATAGGAGGACACCACAGTGATCTCTCTTCCTTGGAAATAATGCCGCAGCTTCCTGGACGCCACCAGTACAGCGTACACCATCTTCTGAGCCTGCGAGTATCTAATCTCGGCGTCGTGCAGTACCTTGCTGACATAGTAAACTGGCCGTTGGACCCCTTCACGCTCCGCCACCAGTGTCGCGCTCACAACCGCCGGGCTGGCCGCTACGTACAGCAGTAGCGGCACGCCCGGCTCGGGGGCGACCAGCACCGGAGGGGAGGAGAGGTATTGCTTTAGTTCTTTGAATGCTTGCTGCGCTTCTGCAGTCCACTCGAAGGAGTTAGTCTTCTTCAGCAGCTTGAAGAAGGGGAGACTCTTTTCTCCCAGCCTGGCGATAAACCGGCCGAGAGAGGCTAGGCGACCAGCCAGGCACTGGACTTGCTTGAGCCTTGTGGGTGGTTGCATGCGCTTGATGGCCGTGATTTTTTCCGGGTTGACCTCGATCCCGCGGTGGGAAACAAGGAACCCGAGCAGCTTTCCAGACGACACACCAAACACGCATTTCTCGGGATTCAACTTCAGACAATACTACCGGAGGTGGGAGAAAGTCTCTTCTAAATCTTCAACGAGCCCAACAGACTTTTTCGTCTTCACTACCAGATCATCAACATACACTTCGAGATTTCTCCCAATCTGCGATCGGAATACAGTATGCATGGCGCGCTTGTAGGTTGAGCCCGCATTCTTCAACCCAAAAGGCATGCGGACATAGCAGTATACGCCCAGGGGGGTCACAAAGGCGGTCTTTTCTTCGTCTTCCTGCGCCATGCTGATCTGGTGGTAGCCGGAGTAGGCGTCTAGGAAGCACAAGGTCTCGCACCCTGCGGTGGAGTCGACAACAAGGTCTATCCGCGGCAGGGGATACGGATCCTTGGGGCAGGCTTTGTTGAGGTCGGTGAAGTCGATGCACATCCGCCACATTCCATTCGACTTCTTGACGAGTATAGGGTTGGCTAGCCACTCGGGATAGGCGGCCTCCCGCACAATCTTTGCCTGCAGTAGCTTTTCTACCTCAACCCGAATGGCATCTTGCCACTCTGGTGCCGGCCTCCGGACTTTCTGCCGGACCGGGTGCACTCCAGGGAGCATCGCCAATTGGTGCTCGATCACCTCCCTAGGGACCCCGGTCATTTCTGATGGTTCCCAGGTGAACACATCCAGGTTAGACCGGAGGAAGGTGACGAGCGTGTCTTCCTATTTGGTGCTGAGGTTGCCACCGATCTTCACGACCTTCCCAGAGCCGTCCCCGCCCACGGGTGCCGCCTTCACCTCACCCGAGGAACCGGTTGAGGCGCAGGCCTTGACTGGGGGGAGCTCCAGGTAGTCTTCCTCACCTCGAGCCGTACAGGTGGTGCCGGCCAGGTCCTGCACCTGCTTACTGAGGCGCAGGGCTTCCAGCCGTTCCACCTTCACGTTGATCGGACCCCCAGGCCCAGGGATCTTCGTCATCATGTAGGCGTAATGTGTGGCCGCCATGAACTTGACCAGGGCTGGCCGGCCAAGCAACGCATTGTAGGGGAGGTCGAAGTTCGCGATCTCGAAGTCGATCTTTTCCGTCCGGAAGTTCTCCACACTTCCGAACGTGACATGCAGCCGGACCTGACCCAGGGGTGTCAAACCCACTCCAGGGGCGACTCCGTAGAACAGAGGGGCCGGGCGCAGCTCCTCGTAAGGGATCTGGAATGCCTTGAACGCCCCCACGGACATGAGGTTGATGGAGCTCCCTCCATCGACAAGCACCCGCCTGAGTTTTGCATTTCGAACTGTGGGAGAAACCACGATCGGGAGATGGCCCGGGCCGGCGGTGCTCTCCGAGTGATCGGCCTGGCTGAAAGTGATTAGCTCCTCTGACAATTTTAGCAGCCTGCTTGCCCCGGGAGTTGGCACGGTGGCGCATACCTCTCTTACCTCTCGCTTATAGTGCGAGTTCGAAGAGTAGGTGGCGAAGCCACCATGGATGAAAGCCACCGTATGCTCCGCTTGCTAAAAGGCCAGCGAAGCGGGGTCCTCGTCCACATCACCGTGGTCGTCTTCACGGCGCTTCTTAAGCCGCTGCTCCACCAGCTTGGACACGACTTGACAATCCACCAAGTCATGTCCATTGGTCCTGTGGATGGGGCAGTAGGGCCTGCATCCGTCGTCTTCCTGGCGGGGGGACCGACGATCCCCGAGATCACCTCGCGGGCCCCGGCGATCACCCCTTCTGTCTCGGCGGTCGCGCTTTTGGGGCTTGTCCTCCGGTTCGGTGGTGAGGACGTCCCTAGCACCGACCTCCTTGCGCTTCTTCTTCTTGTTGTGGTCAGAAGCTTTCGAGGTCCCCGCCTCGTTGTGACCGGACGGCCCCGCCGGGCGCTCCCGGGCCTCCGCTGCCTGGGCGCACTTATGCGCTAGGAAAATAGCTCGGAGGTAGTGGAAATGGTGCGGGTAGCCATCTTTTCCCACTTCTTTTGATCCCGGACTACCCTCCGGAAGGCGATAATCACCGACTGCTCAGAGATCCGGGGGATCGTGTTCCGGCAGTGGCTGAACCACCAAATGAACTCCCTCAGGGACTCCCCCTTCGTCTGCTCTAGGGCGTGAAGGTCATCCTCCATGCCTGGTTGAGCGTAGGAGCCCTGAAAGTTGGCGACGAAGATGTCGCACAATTCCTCCCACGAGTGCACGGAGCCTCGAGGGAGTTTCAGCAGCCAGGAACGGGCGGAGCCCGTCAGCGATGTTGGGAGGTAGTTGGCCATGACCTTCTCAGATCCTCCCGCGGCACGCACCACCGTGGTGTAAATCTGCAGGAACTCCTCCGGGTTGGTGGTGCCGTCATACTTCTCGATGGACGCGGGGCAGAATCTCTCCGACCACGCAGCTTGCCGTAGGCGGAGGGAGAACACCTAGCATCCAACGTTATAGGGGGAGCAGCGCCGCTCGCCCGCCCCTTGGCCCCGAGACGGGGTCAAGGAGTGCGAGTCTGCGTTCTCCCCGGAATCATGGGGAGAGGTTCCCCCCGGCCGCTAAACATCGGGTGGCCCACGCGATGCTGCGCATTGGCACGGCGCCCCCTAAGGACGTCGCGCAAGTCACCGCCATGCTGGGACCTCCTTTCGTCTAGGTGGGCCCTCAGATCCTCATGGCCCCCCGCCGCCTTGGAAGAACCACGGGAAGAAGTGGGAGCGTGTGCACATCCCCCTGTGCTTGAGGGGGCTGCAACAGGTGCACCCTTTCCTTTGTCCCAGCCTTTACGACTGGAACAAACTGTAGCCGTGCGGCTAGAGGCTTGCGCGTCAGCCACGCGCACGCTCTGTCGCCCGACATCGGAAGCCCCCAGCCGATTTGCCGCCTCTACCTGCTGTTGGGCGGCATCCACCAGGTGGGCGATGTCCCGCAGCCATGGAGCGGCCGGGGTGTCGCCCTCTAGCGCAACCGGGGGATGATCGAGAAGCAGCCGGGCCGCCTGAAGGTTCCGCGCCGGAGTGTCATCTCCTATCAGGAGATGCCGCCGGACGGGCTGGGCCCCTAACGCCGAAGCACCGCGTGTCCCTGTCTGGGCGGATGGACCCGGAGGGTCCGACGCCTGGCGAAGGCCGAGACCGGGCCGGCGCTTGCTCTCCTCGAGCAGACCGTCATGCTTGGAGCCAGAAGTCGCAATACTTGTAACCGCCGAAGCTTCTTGCACACTTTGTAAGAAGATGGAAGAAGGGAGAACAATCCAACCACTGAGCCCCCTACCTGGCGCGCCACTGTCGGCGTTTGAGCCAACAGACCCCTTCCGGCGAGGGGTATACTAAGTTCTAACCGGGGCTTTCGTGGAGATTGCTCGGGAAAGAGAGAATCCAGAGCGAAGCGTGCAAGGAGACTCTGGCGTTTTGTCAGGTTCAGGCCCTCCTGAGAGTAATAGCCCTATTCCTGTGTTCTTGTATATTGGTGCGCTTGGAGGGAGCTGGAAGATGAATAGCCACCCAAAGCAGCTCAGATCAGTCCGTCCAGAATGGAGAGTCTAGTCTGAGAGAAAATGATCGAACCCCTTCTCCCATGCACCCCAACTCCCTTTTATACTCGGGCTGGCGGGGGCGCATGGGAGGCTTACACAGCAAGATATCTCACTACCCTGCTCTATAGCATTAAATGCCTCTGCAACACATTTAATGCCCTGGTGCAGACATCCTCCCCCACCCCCCCGCCCTTGAACGCCGCGCCTGCCGGCTTCGCCCGCTCCACCGGGGTGCGGAAATGCACCCTGACGTCGCTCGTCATTATGGCGGGCGTTGGGAACACGCACCGCCATACTGTAGCCTTCATTACCCCCATTTAATGCGGACGACATGTGTTAAATGTCTTTGACCTCTCGAATGGCCGCGCGGGCCATTAAATGTCCTCGGGAACTGATCGCCAGCCGCATGGCCTGACCGCCACTATGCTGCTGGTGATCACTCAGCTGACCGCTAGAGGCATGGCCTAGTCGGCACCCTCCCGCTGGCGATCACTCAGCTGACCGCCAGAGGCGTGGCCTGGTCGCCACCTTCCCGCTGGCGATCATTTCGCTGACCGCCAGAGGTGTGGCCCGGTTGCTACCCTCCTGCTGGCGATCACTCTGCTGACTGCCAGAGGCGTGGCCTGGCCTCCACCCTCCTGCTGGCGATCACTCAGCTGACCGCCAGGGGCGTGGCCTGGTCGCCACCTTCCTACTGGCGATCACTCAGCCGACCGCCGAAGGCGTGGCCTGGATGCCACATGTCCGGCGGCGGCTACTTTTACTAAAGTGTAGTGGGAACCCTGGTGTAGAATACACCGACAGCGACGACGGGGAATGGCGGATACGGCGGGAAACGGCGGAAAACTGCGGCGAAGCACGATTCCAACTACGGCGAGAAATCGCGGGCGAACGGCGGTGGCTTGAGCTCGGTGGCTTTGGGCAACGTGCGCGCATGGAAACAGGGAACACAACACGGGTGGCGGCGCATTAAATAGGGCCCTCGGCGTCCGTGAAAAGCGCGAAAACCGAGGCACACTCGGCTCGGCGGCGCAATCCAGCGAGGATTCGGACAGGGCGACGTGGCTCCATCCTAGCCATCCACGTGTCCACGATCGACAGCCATGATCGCGTCAGGTGCGAGCTGATCCGGTCGAGGCGACATGGCACAACGCTGCCCGTTGGATCGAGATCCAATGGTCACGCGGGTTAGGGTTAGGGTTGGCTCGATGCAGCTCGAGGCAGCGATTGATCGGACTCGTGTCGGACTAAAGTCGACTTCGGTCGGCTTCGATCGGAGGAATAGTGAAACCCACTAGGGTTTTCCGGCGATTAAGTAATTAAATTAATTTCTAGAAATTCAAATAATTCAAGAAAAATAGCAAAATAATCAGAAAAATTCTGGAAAATACTTTGGGATATTTTGGACTCAAATAAAATATTTCCAACAAAATTTTATTTAAAATTTTTAATTATTTAATTATCTCCAAAGGGAATAAATTCAATCTAAATCCAAATAAATTCCAGAAAATTACAAAATTGTCAAAAATGCCAAATATCATTTAATTTCATGAAAAGAAAAAATTGGGGTGTTACAAACCTCCCCCTTAACAGAATCTCGACCCCCGAGATTTAGGTATGACTAAGGAATGGTTCAGAAATTGTTTTCTCAATTCCTCCTCGCGCTCCCAACTCACTTCACTTTCTGCATGGTTGCTCCACTGGACTCTGCAGAAATGGGTTGAATTATTTCTGGTCTCTCGATCCATTGTGTTCAAAATCTTCACCGGGTGTTCCTTGTAAATCAGATCTTCCTGCAACTCTATTGACTCTAGCGGTGTCTGTTCATCTGGCACTCGGAGACACTTCTTTAGTTGCGACACGTGGAACACATCATGCACTCCCGCTAAAGACTGCGGCAACTCCAATTGATAAGCAACTTCTCCTCGGCGACTCAGGATCTTGAACGGACCAACATATCTTGGCGCAAGCTTCCCTTTGGCATGGAACCTCTTAACTCCCTTGAGCGGTGTAACTATGAGATATACGAAATCTTCTAGTTCAAAACTTAGATCTCGGTGACAGTTATCGGCGTAGCTCTTTTGTCTCGACTAAGCTATCTTCAGTCTTTCCCGTATCATGGCAATTTGCTCTTCAGCTTCATGAAGAATATCTGGTCCAAAGACACGTCATTTACCCGTCTGGCCGTCTCATTCCAGTTTAACGGTGTTCGACATGGTCGACCATACAGTGCCTCAAAAGGTGACATCTATAGACTGGCCTGGTAACTATTATTGTAGCTGAACTCAGCGTACGGCAAACTCTTATCACAAGAGGTAGCATAAGCCAATGCACAAGCTCTTAGCATATCCTCCAGAATCTGATTAACTCTTTCGGTCTGTCCATCCGTCTGCGAATGATATGCGGTACTGAAGTTCAAATGGGTTCCCATGGCTTCATGCAGCTTATTCCAGAATCTTGAGGTAAATTGGGTACCTCTATCCGATACAATCTTCTTCGACACTCCGTGTAAACAGATGATCCTGGTCATGTACAATTCCGCTAACTTATCTCCCTAGTAAGTGGTCTTTACAGGGATAAAATGAGCGACCTTAGTCAAGCGATCCACTATAACCCAAATGGAGTCGTATCCTCCTTGAGTTTTAGGTAAACCGGTAATGAAATCCATTCTGATTTCTTCCCACTTCCACTCAGGTTTCTTTAGCGGTTGCAACAATCCTGCTGGCCTTTGATACATTTCCTTGACTCTATGACATATGTCACACAACGCAACATGTTCGGCAACTTCACTTTTCATGCTCTGCCACCAGAATCTTTCGTTAAGGTCTTGACACATCTTGGCACTTCCTGGATGAATAGAATACTTGTAGTCATGGGCTTCTTCCATAATCAATTGTTTTAGTTTCTTCTTTTTCGGCACACAGATGCAATCCTTAATCCACAACGTGTCTAGATCATCCAGTCTGAAGTCTTTTGCCTTGCCTTCCTCCATCTTGGATTTGATTCGCCGAACCTTGCAATCATCCTTCTGTCCTTCTCGGATCTGATCTTCCAGAGTAGGCTTTACTTCCAATGCAGCTAAAAATCCTTCCGTTACCACCTCCAGTTTCATATTCTGAAATTCCTTGCATAGCTCGCCCTGATCTTCTGACATCAACATATTGACGGTATGGCTTTTCCGACTCAGAGCATCGGCCACCACATTGGCCTTTCCGGGATGGTAATGGATTCTGACGATGTAATCCTTGATCAACTCTAGCCATCTTTAGGTGCTGTGATTTGAAGGGTTTAGATTGATTTCATGCCTTAAATCCATGTTTAGGTGCTGTGATTTGAAGGGTTTAGATTGATTTCATCTTTGTCCTGCGTTCTGTCCTCGGACAGATTGGGTCATCAGCCTTCGGTCGTGTTTCTGGTCATTTTAGAGTCAGAATTTGGTCATCTGCCTGTTGAAGAAGTTGTAGGTAACTTGAATACCTTTCCGTGGACATAAAGAACGTCCAATTCTGCCCAGCCGTTTGAAAGTTATGTTCATTTTACCGAACGTGTTCAAAACTGTGACGAGATTGGAAAAGATCACGGTATTCTGTACATTAAGCCACATTAGAGGCCGAATTAGTTTTTCCATATACTTAGAAAAAGTTAGGAAACTTCCTAAGCTATGCGAGGATGTGCTCGTTTAATCGATTCGGAGTACTAGAACTGAAGTTATGCTAGGTTGAAGTCTGCTGTCCCGGGGGAACAGATTCTCTGTTTTTCGTTTTCGGGAGTAGTTTGCGAAATCGGGGTAGATGGGCGAGGGCGTACTATTTTGTGGGCACATTGTGATTGTGTGGCATCGATGTGCAGGTGGTGTGACCCCAGGAGTGCCCTCCTCATCTCGCCAATCCGTCGCCCGAGGTTAAGGCAAGTATATTGGGATGGGCAGCATGTGGTTTATTTGCTTGTCTTGACTAGATGCAATTGTTTCCATGTTCTGCTATCTTGCCAAGCTTAGTGTTTGCCATGATATGATAAAAAGTGTATGTTAAGATGTTATGCAATGGAGTATAGTTAATGAATATGGCATATGTTGCGTACATGGTTTGAACCTTGGCCCGGTCGGTGAGAACGTCATAACTATTCCGGTAAGGTCGGTGAGAAAGTTATGACTAATCTGGAGCGCCATGGATGTAAGACCTACCTCGTGATTCCACCCACGCGGTAATTGGAAGCGAGGAGTAGGCACCCTCCATCTACGGGATGGAAGGGGGACGTGGGTGCACGCCGACGGGTGTGCACTCGGCAATACCGGTATTTGCGTCGAGGAGTCATGTGCATTGCATTCATGATGATGATGATGAAATGATCTCAATGAGGTCGAGACATGAATATGATGTTGCATATGAAGTATGACTTGATCATGATGTTAAGTTGTTATGTAGAGATGATAATAATTGAATTGTTCTGTATGACCCATTGCAATATACTTGCTGAGTGATGAACTCATGCTTGTGTTTTATGTTGTTTTAGGTACCATGACACCGGCATGTGGGAAGGGGAAATAGCTACACATCTTCACGTAGTTCCAGTCACATTTACCAATTTGAGTCATGATCATAATAATAGTGCCATGAATCTTGGTGTATGTATTAAATTGTGTGGTCGTGTCCCTTATTTGCTTCGTTATAGTTTATGGAGTGGTTGGACTTGATATTATTGCCTTATGTTGTTGTTATATCCATTTACATTGCTTCTTTAGATGTCTTATGATATGATATTACTTGCCTGTTATTGCTATTGTCTCAAATAATGTTAAAACAAAGGAGATGCTGCCGAAATTTTCGGTTTTAGCATTTGCTCCTTTGCTATAATTTGTCTATGTTTGGTAGCATTCGGGCATACTAGATGCCGGGGTGTTACAGTTGGTATCAGAGCGGGCTGTAGGTCCTTGGAATGTGTATTTTTAGTGTCATGCTATAGGGTACAACTAAAATGTGATGTGGAATCACTTAGAAACATGGCTTAGGTTTTAACTAAAATTTTGTCATAGGATAGCAACATTAAAACTTGCAAAAGTGGAATAACTAATCTAACATTTGACACACATGGATGCACAGTAGGAAAGGGTATGGGTATCGTTTCTTTACGCTTAAATGTTGTATTTAAGCTTTGATGTTGAATGCTTCATTTGATAATGCATGTTGCTATGTCTATGAGATAAATGATTGAATTGTTCTTGTTGTTGTGATAAAGTGGGGTTGTGGTGCCGAAGGGTTTCGGTCACCTCTTTTTGTTCATTGTAAGGGTGTGGTTTGACGGTGTGGCCGGGTCGCGCCATCAACGAAGAACTATTAACCCCTGTGGGAGAAGAGTGCTTATCCTTTCGGTCGTAGACCAGGTAGTTGGCTGGAGTCGAATAGAAGAGTTCGTGGTGGATTCTTTCAGTTGCTCTTTACCGTTCTAACGGTCGGTTTCTGTTGGTTTTCTTGGCTCTGGTTGATTAAAATCAAAAGAAAAGTGTTTGGAGTTGGATTTTCGCAGAGTGTCCTTCGGTGTTTTTTGGTTTTGTCTTCTTTGGGTGAAGACAAAGAAGAAGAGTTTTGTGTTGCGCGTCTTTTGGTCGCCTTTTGGCTTTGACACCGGTTTTGTTGGTTGCCTTGCAATGAAAAGTATAGTTTTGGTTCTTGTGTGTCTTACTCTGAGTTTAAAAGAAGTTATTAAAGCGTGTGCAAAAAGTTAAGTTGTGTTGATTTATATTTTGTGCCTTTGTCCATAAAGGTTTACTTAATCGCTTGGTTCCCTCCTGTGGGAGTCTTTAAGATTGAAATGTGTTTTGGAGTCATGTCCCATTGCAACTTTGAGAGTCAAGCTTCTTGGTGAGTTTTGGTTGAGTATTAAAAGAAAAATGCTGCAAATAAAGTAAGTATTCGTTTGACTGAAATTACTTGTCAAAAGTGAAAATTGTTGTTTAACATGTTATGTAGGATGTAACAATGTGGTTTATGGAAATGATGTACTCCTTAGTTAATTTGCGAGTTGAATCAATTAAATGTAATTCTTACCTTTAGCTTAAGACTAAAATGAACCTCTAGTGATGTAGAGTACCCCATAGTGGGAATTATTAAATGTGTTAATGTACAGGCTTGGAATACGTTGCTTTGCTGTAAAAGTGTCTATGACCCCCGATAATATTTAAAGCCTTAAACCCTAGTGCGTAGTGAGAACATTAAGATGATGTAAACCATTCACATTGTTATAGAAACTTGGTTGGTTGTTTAAAGATGTTTTAAATTAACATGTTAGTAGGGAAATTTAATCATGATGGCTTGTGACCTTAACTTGGAAGTTGATTAGAGTGCTATTTATGTTGTTGCAAACCATTAGTATTTGGAAGCACGTAGTTGTGTTCTTGAAATGCTAATACAGTTGTCATTTGAGAAGACATAGGACTTGTTGTTTGATGATGTTGTTAAGAGCTATGGGATGGTCTAACTTACTAAGCAATTTTAAATAGTCGGAGTATGTTGAGTAGTGGCAATCTGTTATAATTTATGGAAAGGGTAACTAAACAATGTGTTGTTTGTATGCTAACGCAAATTAATGATATGGATGAATTAGTAGTGTTGTTAATTGTTGGAAACCATTGATCCAGTAGAGAAAAGTGTAAAACTGTGGTATTATTGTCGAGTGCATGTTGTGATGGGATGAACAATGGATAATAATCATGATGTAGAATTTTATCCTTAATGAATGTATGTCTTAGAGTCAAATTTACGAACTTTGTCTTATGGAGATAATATCTACCTGTTGAAGTCATTTATTGATTGAACAAGTTTCAATTGTCAAGATGTTGACGTATGGATGGTAGAAAATTGATACGTTGATCATGCTAAAGTATTTGTTGAAGTATTATGTTTTAGAATGAGAATAGGATGTTGTATGATGTTGTGACACCACAGAGTGTCGTAATCTTATAAAATGTGAATGTTGGTGTTAAAAACATTATGAAATGTGGAATTAAGGTTAAAACCATAGGGTATGGAGGTTAATAGAGTTTCCGGGGTTTTGGGCCTTTCCGGGGGAGTTTGGGCCTAAAAGAAGGGGTTGTGGGCTTTGGTGGGATGGAATATGAGTCCATTTAGGACTAGGAGACTTGTGTGGGCTGGTAAAAGGGGCCTCCTCCTGCCCGCCTTGCTCCCCCACCCCCACTTGTGCGCCCCCACCTCCTCCCTTGGCCCTAGCCGCCCCACCTCCTCTCCCTCCCCTTTGGCCGTGCGCCCCCACCCCCCTTGCCCCTTTGCTCCCCACCTCTCCACCACCTCCCCACCACCTCTCCTCCACCCCTTACTGCCCAAGGGTAGCCTCCCCACCCCTGCACCTCGAGGATCCATCCGTTGGAGCGAGGAGCGAGGAGCGATCCGGGAGGAGATCTATTGGGTTTTCGTGCGTCGGGCGAAGGTATGGCCATGGGACTCCTTGGGGTTGGGCTAGGTACTGTTCTAAGGGTCATTATCATGTTTTTAGATCAATTGGTGGTGCTGGAATTGAGTAGATTGGATTAGATCTAGAAGTTGCCACGTTCTCTGTTTCGGGCAGCATGAGCAGTCGACCTAGGGTTTGGTTTTTTGCCAATTTAGATTCGGAATTTGGTCATACGACAGTTGAAGAAGTTGTAGGCAATTTCAATACCTTTCAGTGGGTATAAATAAATTTAAATTCCACCTAGCCGTTTGAAAGTTATGCTTGTTTTACCGAGCGTATTAAAATCTGTGACGTGATTGGAACAGATCACGGTATTTTGTAGATTAAACAACTTTAGATTCCGAATCAGTCTTTCTGTATACCTAGAAAAAGTTAGGAAATTTCCTAAGCTACGTGAGGATGTACTCGTTTAATTGATTCGGAGTCCCAGAACCCAAGTTATGCCTTTTGGAAGGCTGCTGTCCCGACGGGACAGAACCTCTGTTTTTGGGTTTTGCGAGTAGTTGGCAATGTCGGGGTAGATGAGGGTTTGCGTACTGTTTTGTGGTCATGATTGTGAGTGTGTGGTACCTATGTGCAGGTGGTGCGACCCCGGGAGTGCCTTCTACTTCCCGCCAACCCGTTGCCCGTGGTTGAGGCAAGTGTATTGTAATGGATAGTGGTTTGTAGGTTGCTAGTTGAGACTAGATGAACTTGACTATATGATATGATCACTTGCCATGCTTTAATGATTGCCTATGATATGATGAGTATGCTATGATGCCATGTGTTAATGTACAAGTTTATTATGATGTTGGCATATTTGCATAAATGGCATGTTACATGGCCCGGACGGTGAGAAAGTCATAACTAATCCGGGGAAGGTTGGTGAGAAAGTTATGACTATTCCGGAGAGCCAATGAGTAAGTCCTACATCGTGATTCCATTCACCGCGGTGAACGGAAGCGAGGATTAGGCACCCTCCATCTACGGGATGGAAGGGGGGAGAGGGTGCATACCGACGGGTGTGCACTCAACCATACCGGTATGAGTTTCCAAGGAGACATGAGCATCGCATTGCACTGCATACATAATGATATGTGATCATGAATGAGATGGTTTACATGATGTGAGATATTATTGCTATGTAATTGTTCTTGTTGTACCATTGCAATATGCTTGCTGAGTTTTGAACTCACGCTTGTGTTTTCTTGTTGTTTTAGGTGCCATGAGACCGGCATGTGGGGAAGGAAAATAGTCACACGTCCGCACGTAGCTTCACTCATTTGATTCCACAAGTCATTCAATTAGTTTTTGATAATAATCTGGGTGTGATGATTATTGCTTCAAGGTTTAGCTTTGCTATATGAGAGTTTTATTGTTCGTTTGACTCTTGGAGACATTAAGTGCTTGAAAATAGACTTATATTGTCGTTAAGTCTTTAATTATTGCTGTTTTAGCTGTCTCTCATATTGCCTTATATTGCTTTACTGTGTTGCTCCTTCAAATCATGTTAAAACAAAGGAGATGCTGCCGAAATCTCGGTTTTTAGCATGTATGCCTTTGCTGGAATTTATGTTTAATTGTGGTATTTAGATGTTGTTTAGCTTATGTTTGGTAGCATTCAGGCATATTAAATGCCAGGGTGTTACAGATGTGTTTGTCTTTGGGGAACAGGATGAGGTAGTATTGGTTGGATGCCTTTTTGATGAGCATCATAAACCCTAATTAAAAGTGTTGGGAATGGTAACTAGAGAAAGAAATTGTTATGTAAATTTTGTTAAATCCGGTTGGACTTTCTCAATGAGTAAGTAGTGAATTTGGAAGTCTTTAATGGAAATCGTAGTGGAACACTAGATATGATTGTATTTATGCTAAGCTGGTGTTTAAAACCTTCTGGACTGGTTTGGTTGTTTGCTATCTTGGTTGAATGCTTTTGGTCAAAGTGTTCCTTTTGTTGAGTCTCAAAGTTTCCCGAAAACTCGTAGAAATTGGTGCCAATCTTTGGTTTTGGCGAATTTGTTTAGTTTGTGTTGTGAGTATGAGTTTACACCCAAAAGTCTTTGAGTGGATCGCGCTCTTTCGCGTTCTCACTGAATTACCTTTGGAATAAATGCTTAAAAGGAAGCAGATGGTCATAATGGGTTGTGTTGGAAACTTTTGAGTTAAGCCCTTGATGTGTAACTCTATTTGGCTAGAGTTGGAGTTATTTGGAAAATGTTTCTGGAGTGCGTGTGCTTCACAAGGGTGGATTTTTTATGAATGGTTCATAAGTGATTTTGTTAGTTTTTCAATTGACGTGAGTTCTTTTATGATGTGGTGTTTTACTGTTAACTATGATGCCGTCATAGTTTATCTGAATTATTGCAATCATCGATGCTATGGGTGTTTCAATCATGTGATACCGAAGAAGAAGTCTTTTGGTGAATGACTAGTCGGTATTGTTGTTACATGAAGAATGAATGGTGAAACGGAAGCATGACATTGTTTATAGATGTTTAATGATGAAAGATTCGATGAGCCAGGTCGGTGAGAAAGTCATATATGGATATATGACTAATCCAGAGTGCTCTTGAAAAGTGTGCATTCATGTCATGAATCGGAATTTCCATTGTTTTCTTGTATGAAAAGAAAGAATGAAGGATGTCTGGTACTTTGGTTGTGGTGTAGGAAATTTGTGTCTCCTTTGCATCTTGTCTTAGGAAAAGATAAAGTGAGTGCTCTTTGAGTGTTCTTTGGGTGTTGTCGATTCTCTCTAAAGTGTTTGTTAGCGCATTAGATTCGAATCGATGCGAGTGGAACAATTGGGTTCAAAGGAATTGTACTTCTTTGCATTTCTAGAGGATGATAAGAATAAAAGTGTTCATGATTTATGGTTGAGTATAATAAAGATTTATACTTTTAGGCTGGGTTGTTTGCGTGAAAAAATTGTGAGGGCGACACCCTCTTGGAAAAGAAAAATCATCAATTGTGTTTCAGTAGTGAGCTGCGGTCCTAGCTTGGGGCTAGGTGACGAACCTTAGTGGTATAAGGGTGTATTGTGATGGAGGTTGATGATGTCCGGGTTTAACCTTTACAAGAGTATCGATGGGTGGATGTGAGGATGACGGTAATTCGGTGATAATTGTCCGGCCGTGAGCAATTGCCTTAGTTAGTTGTCTCTGTGTAACATCCTGAGTTTGTACTTGCCTTTTTAAATGTTAATTATCCTTTGAGAGTTATTTGGAATTCAATTTGGAGTTAATTGTTTTTGGATTTGTTTGCTCGATCTGTTTCGTTTTAGTTTTTTTGCTCCAAAATCTCGTTTCGTGTTGCGGTTAGAATTTCCGAGCAACCGTAGTTTCCAAACCTTCTTTAGCTATCCTAGAATCTATCCTAAAGGTTTCCGGGAAGGGTTCGTGAGTTTCGGAGTTTTTTGGGGGTTTTTGGGGTTTTTCTACCCTGCGCGGCAGTACCGCCGGCCCTGGCCGGTAATGCCGGCCGAGGCGACCAGGCAGGGGGCAGAGCCCTCTCTGTTGCCCGTTGCCCAGCCACCTCAGCATTTGGTGTCTTCCTATCTAAGCCTCCTCCCCCAGCCGTATTACTCTCCCTCCCCCTCACTTCACACCCTCCCACTCTCACCCTCACCCTCTAGCTCTCCCTCTCAAGCCCTCTTTCCCATGGAGCTCTCTCTCCCTCCCTCGAGCTTTCCCTCCAGCTAAACCTCTCCCTCCGGTGTTCTGGAGCTCGTGGAGCAGCTGGTCAAGGAGGAGGATGTCGCTTCCCAAACCCTAGACGAGCTCTGTGGTGAGTGGGCAAGTTTCAGTCAGATCTGTGATGACTTGAGCTTGATCTTGTACTTTTCTTCATTTCTATCAACTTTTCTTTTAGCCAAAACCCTACAAAACCTAGTTGTAGAGCTCAACTTTTAGTTAGCCGAGTATCTAGACCAAGGTTAGGTGCTAGAGTTCTCGTTAGTGCGAAAACTGAGATCGGAAGCCCTAAATACGTTTTTATCGGATATATTTGGTTAAATGTCATTTTCGTAGCTTTTGGAAGTGAACCTTAGAACCCTAGTTCCAAAAGCTAGGAAAAGGACACTAGAATGTATTCGACGTTGTTAAAGTCCGAGTTTCGCGAAAAGAATCGAGTTTGAATACGATTCGGGGTGAAAGTAGGAATTTAGCATGAATTAGGACTCTAGAGTTTCTCGGATTAGAAATTAGGCCAAACGAGGTCAGAACCTCGGGTGGTTTGCGTAAATGGGTCCTTGTCATCTCCGAGAACCCATCCGTGCAATCGCCGTGAAATTTCGAAGTCGTTTGTGCGAAAATCCTTTTTCTGGAAAATTCAGTCGACCTGTGGCCGGCACTACCGACATGGTAAGTTCGGTACTACCGCTCAGGCCGGCACTACCGACCCTTGTGGCCGGTACTGCCGGGTTTAGGCCGGCACTACCGCTCCCGCAACGTCGGTAGTTATTTTCCAGAGAGGTCCTCTCTTAGGATTCGCAGCCGCCGGTACTACCGACCCTTGTGGCGATCGCTGATCAGAGCAAAGACTACCGGATTTGTATGCAGCATCGCCGATCTCGATTCAAGTTTTGGTTTTCGTTAAGTTTTTCTCTCTCGTGTTCGCTTATTGGTTGTTGTCCGCTTCTTTGAGCTTTTTGCCTTGTTCTCGTTGGATCTTAATCGTTTCCTCGTTATTTCTTTTGTCGCGCTTTCGTTTAGATGTTGACGCCTTGTGTAACACCCCAAAATTTTGCTTTTCTTAAATCCATGTGTGATTTGGCACTTTGGTGAATTTTTGGAATTTTCTGGAATTTATTTGGATTTATTTGGAATTTAATAGAATTTATTCCATGTTAAAAGAATTAAAGAATTTAACTTTGCAAATAAAATTTTGTTGGAAATATTTTATTTGAGTCCCAAATACCCTAAAATATTTTCCAGAATTTTTCAGGAATTTTTCTGAGTCTTTTGCTATTTTTAATGATTTAATTGAATTTCTGGGAATTTAATTGGATTATTTAAATGCGAGTGGGTTTCTTGTTCATCCGATCGACCGAGTCGAGTCGGACTCGAAGTCCGACCGTGCCGGTTGGTCCAAATTAACCCGCTTCGTGAGCCCAAACTCAATGTGGCCGTTGGATCTTGATCCAACGGCCAGGATTGAGCCACGTCGCCAGACCCGAGCCCGACCGAGCCAGCCAGCTCGCCCGAGTCCGACCCGAACCCAAACCCACGCACCGTTGGATCTCGATCCAACGGCTGTGCGCGCGCCACGTCACCCAATCCGAGTCGCCGTCGGACTCCGCCGCCGCAGCCGTGTCGACCTCGGTCTCCGCGCGATACACGGAAGCCGAGGCCCCTATTTATTGCGCCGTCGCCGCCATCGTGAAGCCCGCTTCATTGCGCACCCGTAGCCCTGGACAACGTCGCCGGAGACGCCGCCGTCTAGCCGCAATCGCTCGCCGTAGTTGCCGTAACGTTTCGCCGTAGTTCTTCGCCTATTGCCGCCGTCTCCGTCGTCCTCCGCCGCCGTTGAGGTCAGATCCAGAACCGGGAGGTCAAGCCGCGTCGGAGGAGACCTCTCACATCGCCGGAGCATGCCCGAAGCGCCGTTGCCGTGGTCGTCGTCCCCAACCCCGGCAAGCCAGCGCCGCCGTGAGCCATCGCCGGACTTCGAGCTCCCTCAGCCATTCGATCTAGATCCAACGTCCCAGATCACGCCACGTCATCTCACGGTGAGATTTCGTCCAAAATCCCAGATCTAATCTCGACCGTCGGATCTAGATCCAACGGTCCAGATCAAACGTGTTCACCCCAAACGCGTGAGTCCAGATCCAATCTGGGCCGTTGATTTTCAAATCAACGGCCGAGATCTAGCCACGTGTGAGGGAGATTGACCACCGCGGTCAGCGCCGTCCACGCGCGCGTGCACGTGACGCTGACACGCGGGGCCCGCATGTCAGCGGCCCAACCACACTGCACCATGACGTCACGATGACGTCATGGCGGGCCCACATGTCAGAGGCTGTCCCAGTCGTGCGCTGACATCAGCAATGACGTCACCAATGGGACCCACCTATCAGCACCGTGGGCTGAGCCCCGCTGACGTCAGCAATGACGTCACCCGAGGGGGACCCACCTGTCAGTCTCACGTGAGCTGTGGACCGGGTCCACGGTAGACCCGAGCCGAGCGTGGATCGAGTCCATGGACGGTGGCGTCGGCCCAATCGAGAGACTGCCACGTGTCGGTGGCGCAATAATTAATTTCCGAAAAAGAAAATGATTTATTAATTCGAAATAATGATTTCAGATTTTGATTCAAACTTCAAACGCTTATAACTTTTGCGTTTCAACTCCGATTTGAGTGATTCAAATTTCTAAATTTGTATAAAATTGAGATCTACCTAAATATGAATTTTATTTAATTTTTTAACTAAAGTTTTTCTCTGTAATATTATTTAATTGATTATTTAAACTTTAAATAATCATAACTTTTGTGTTTTAACTCCGATTTGAGCGATTCCAGTTCCTAAAAATTCATAAAATTATGTTCTCTCTGTTTATGGATTTTACTTGGATGTTTGGACACTTTTTGCCTATTGTTTATTCGTGTATTGCTATTTGCACGTTTTACGAGTAGACGTTGAAGTACCGGAAGGATTCGAAGGAGAAGTATTGACCCAGGATCCAACTCAAGACCAAGAACAAGTACTTTTTGAAGGCAAGTTGTGCTTTGACCATGTTGATCCTATTTTGAAACCTATTTTGATTTAACCTATTGCATGCTAGTTCAATTAGAAAATGCTTTATTTAAATATGGGGGATTAGATAAATGCCAAATTGCTGTATGACACCTTGATTACTTAAGTATGTGCCATGACCCCTTGTCACCCTAGTTGTGGTTTACTAGTTGGACATTATTAAATTGCCAACATGGGTTTTAGACCGTTGTAGTATATGGCTTAGACACCTTTCGTGCTCATGACATGATTTTGGACAATCAAGCGTTAATATTGACTTAATGATATATTGAACCTGTTTTGGAAAGGTATCATGTGATGTTGATGGCACGTGGTGCATGGTAATCAAGCGGGGTTTGATAAATGGTTTTTCGGCCAGGGGCATGTGGCAAGAATGATCAGTGGGCCAGTTGTGGCATTGGGAATGTTGGCTTGGTTCTTCGGGTAGTCTTGCCCTGGTCACCCTAAGGACTTCACCTTGCAAGCCTTTGAACTGGGTCTAACGTGCAACCACATGTCTGTAATGGGACGGACCCAGTTGATTAAGTTGCTAATAACGTACCTGTGGGACCTCAGGAGGTCAACTACACCCTTTGTGTAAGTTGTATGCGGGGGCGTCTGGCCGAGGCCAGTACCCATCTAACGGTTGGTTGGCCTAAACTTCGCCTTAGCTAAGGGAAGGGTTAGTGTGCAACAACCGGGGAGGACCACTTGTATTGTTAGAAGTTTCCGAAAGACTTTGTTACGGGAACTCGCCTTTGTGGTGTTTGACTGTATCTTGTGGGTAAAGTGCATAACCTCTGCAGAGTGTACAATCTATTCGAATAGCCGTGTCCGCGGTATTGGACATCGCTTGAGAATTACAGTCAAGGGTTAGATTTTCTCAAAAATAACTTGGACATGAAAGGTTGGGTTGGACTAATAATGATGATTGATGGAATTGTGGATTAGGATGAGAAAGATGTTTATTAAACTTCTTGAAAAGTTATCTATGCTATACTTGTTTCTACTGCTTTCGAATCTACTTATGCTATTTGTCAAATCTTTGTTTCTTTGCAAATATACCTTGAGCTATTCCTTTGTATCAAGCCATGCATATAGTATATTAGCTTGCATTCTGTGCATGACTTGCTGAGTACCAAGTACTCACCCTTGCCACCATACAACACTAGTTGAAGAGGAGACTACACCAGCTTTGGAGGAGGAGCTCCAAGAGGAAACGTCTACTTAGGGAGCGAGCCCAGTCAATTGCCTGTGGTATACTGGATGGCGCCACGAAGTTATCTTATTTTTCGCTGCTATTATTTCTCTCTTATTAAGTTTCGCCCTGCGCATATTGCATTGTAACTTGACCATAAGGTCGAGCAACCAGTTTGACTATTTAATTAAAAGTACTTTATTAGTATTGAGTGGTATGATTGTGATATTTACCGATGTTAAGACTGTGTGCACTAGCGCGTTCCTGGACTAGTGCTGAATACACAGAGGGTCCGGATTTGCAAATTCGGGTCCCGACAGAGGTGGTATCAGAGCCATACTGACCGTAGGCTCAACCTTAGCTAGAATGGTCATAGAGAGGTTAAAACCTATTTTCTAAAAGCTAAAAGTTCGTCAAGATAAGAAATGACATCTCGACTTATCCCCTTCTCTCTTTTCTTGTCTCTTGCTGAATTTTTCCTTACCTTGTCACGATTTAAAAATTTCGAGTTCTTACGTGAGCACTCTTGTGACAGATGGAGGAAGAGTTCAACTACGTCGATCTGGAGGTTGGTCACACTGCGGAACTTTGGCGTATGCTACAGACTCTCGGAGAATTTGAGAAGCCACAATACCAAGTGGAAGTGATCAGACAAGCAGGATTGATCAAGGCTTGTGACGTGAAGATTGTGGTACCTGCTAGGAAGAAGGGCCCAGGCAATCGCTTAGATACAGCACCTTTGCCAGGAGGTCTACAATGCAGATGGGTATCCAAGAAGTGTCACGACGAGCGATGCGACACATTACCCGTATCTACGCCAGAGAGTTGGAGAGCACGGTGTTCCGATATCATCCGCGCAGCAATAACCTTCTTGACCCAAAGGCGATTCAGGATGAGGATGCCATGGTTACATAGTTGGCACGACTTGTTGTCGCCTAGGAGGATGTACTCGATGATACAAGCAAGGAGCTACAGAAGGCCTGCAAGGAGATCACAACAGAGAAGAACAGATGGCGGGAAGCTCAAGAGTATGTGTCACACCTTCTGCAAAGGATTGGAGAGTTAGAGACGGCATTGTACACACCAGAGCCGGAGCCAATGCTCGAGCTACACGAACCAGACCCGGAGGAGCCGGAGCTTGAGGAGGACACTGCTTCTTCGACTACCACAGATGACATAGTTGCTGGACATGGCAATCGTTTCGCGCCTATGCCGCAGCATCCGTACCCAGGCCGTGGAGGTTTTCTCGATGAGTGAGCGTAGGTTCTATAGTGAGACTCCTTCGCCGAGTCGCGTCATAGAATAAAGAGTCACCCTTTAGGCGTTAGACTCCAGTATTAGTTCGATTTGGATTTTTCATTGCTTGCTGAGTGTGCAGTATGTGTTGCAAGGCCCCTAGGCATTGTAAGCAACCATACCAAGTTACTATTGATTAAATAATAAAGTTGGACCTTAAAGTTACACCTTTCGCCCCGCATAAGTTCCATATCGCTTGTCTATTCTTGTTTCCCTCTCATCTCTAAAGCCTAGAGCAAATTGACAGATGGTGAACACCCGCGGAACCCTTGGAGGTAATGGGAGTGGTTCTCGCCCAGCAGAAAACCCCAATGATGGAGCACCAGCACCGCCACTGGATATGCAGAATTTTGGAGCATTTCTTGCTGCTCAGACTCAGTTGATGCATGCTATGATGCAACAAATGCAAAACGTCACTGCTCAGGCCACTGCTAATCAAGTCAATCAGGGACAACGCCAGAATACAAGACTGTCAGAGTTTATGAGGACTCACCCACCCACTTTTTCTGGGAATGCCAATCCGTTGGAGGCTGATGATTGGTTAAGGTCAATTGAGAGGAAGCTACACATTGCTCAATGCATAGGAAATGAGAAGGTACTCTACGCTTCTCATTAGTTGGAAGGAACAGCCGCCGAATGGTGGGAGAACTTCTGTGCCACACAAGAAAATCCTCAAGACATCACTTGGGAAGAGTTCACAGCTGCATTTCGTCAGTATCATGTGCCTGAAGGAATTATGGATCTCAAGAAGGAGGAGTTCAGAGCAGGCAGGTAATTAGCGGTGGGCGAATACTGAACAAGTTCACACAGCTTGCTCGCTCGCACTGAGGATGTAGCGACAGATAAAGCCGCAGTCTCGTTTCATAAAGGGACTTAACTCGGGATTGCAAGTGGGATTGATCACCCACACCTTTCCATTTCCAAGAATCGGTGAATAAGGCGCTTATTCTTGAGGACAAGCGCAAGGAACTGGATGAGAACAGAAGCGCAGGATGCAACAAGCGAGGATCACGCCAGGAACGCAATGCGCCTCGAGAGTTGCACCAAATCAATTTTTCAGATTCCAGCCACGAGAATGCAACCAGACACCGTCACCGGCACCAAGACCCGTCAATCGTAACTATCGCACCCACCCGGCTAAACGCCGCTCGAGCGATCGGCAAGGAACAATGAGACGCTGCTACAATCGCAACAAGCCGTGACACTTTGCCAACAGCTTGTCCAAAGAAGACAGCAAGAGTAACCCGATCCGCTTCAATCTAGGATCCACCCAGCTAGGACGCCAAAGATCACGAGCCACACCCTGCATCGTGGTGAGAGGCCGAGTCAACCATGTCACCGCGGATGCACCTTTGCGAGAATGCTACGGACGTCAGATCGGGTAAGTTGCTAGTCAACTCGATACACCTGCGATTTTGTTTGATTCTGGAGCTTCGCATTCGTTTGTTTCACAAGGCTTTGCTGCTAAAAATGATTTGGAGATTGCAAGACTTAAATGCATGCTTTTAGTTCAAACCCCTGGTTCCGAACTCCGAACGAAAGTAGGATGTTCCGGGGTGAGAATACTAATAGATGGGACAGAGTTCCTAGCGAACCTTATTATTTTGGAGACCCAGACCTTAGACGTCATTTTGGGAATGGATTGGTTATCCAAGCACAAGGCCGTATTGGATTGTGGACAAAGGACTATCTCAGTTGAGAGCCCGTGTGGAAAGAAAGTGGAATTTCAAGCTACTGCCGTTAGAGATGGGCCAGTTGATGGTTAACAAAGACCAAGACAATTAGCATAGAGGATGTCTCAAGAGTGAATGAGTACCCAGATGTTTTTCTAAAGATCTACAGTATGCCGCTGCACGAGGGCATAGAGTTTGTGATAGAACTTGTACCTGGTACAGCGCCGATAGCAAAGAGACCTTATCGGATGTCCACCGAGGAATTGGTAGAGATGAAGAAACAAATTGAGGAGTTAATGGAGAAAGGATTTATCAGACCGAGTTCGTCGCCGTGGGGAGCACCAGTTTTGTTCGTCAAGAAGAAGGACAGGAGTTTCAGGATGTGCATTGACTACCGTGCACTCAATGAAGTCACCGTGAAGAATAAGTATCCGCTACCCAGGATTGATGATTTGTTTGATCAGCTGAGAGGAGCCGGAGTTTTCTCCAAAATTGACCTAAGATCGGGATACCATCAGTTGAAGATCCGATCAGAAGATATCCCAAAGACCGCATTCTCGTCAAGATATGGACATTACGAGTTTACAGTTATGTCCTTTGGTCTGACGAATGCACCAGCATATTTCATGAATATGATGAATAAGGTGTTCATGGAATATTTGGACATGTTTGTTGTCGTGTTCATAGATGATATCCTAATCTACTCCAAGACAGAGGATGAACATGCAGAGCACTTGAGGCGAGTTTTGGAAAAGCTGAGGTAACAGCAACTCTTCGCCAAGTTCAGCAAGTGTGATTTTTGGAAGGACAAGGTGGAGTTCCTCGGACATGTAATGACCGCAGAAGGAGTTGCCGTTGATCCAAGTAAAGTAGAAGCTGTGTTACACTGGGAGCAGCCGAAGACCGTAACCCAGATCAGAAGTTTCCTTGGAATGGCAGGTTACTATCGCCGTTTCATTGAAGGCTTGTCGACAATTGCGAGACTTCTTACGCAATTGCTGAAAAAAAAGAGAAGAAGTTTGCACGGACGCCAGAATGTGAGAAAGGTTTTCAAGAACTGAAGAAACGATTGACATCAGCGCCGGTGTTAGTTCTACCAGATGTTAATCAAAGCTTTGATATTTATTGTGACGCATCGCGCCAAGGACTTGGATGTATGCTAATGCAGAATGGAAAGGTCGTCGCTTATGCATCAAGGCAGTTGAGGCCGCATGAGGAAAATTATCCGACGCATGACCTAGAGTTAGCTGCCGTAGTGCATGCCTTGAAGATATGGCGTCACTATCTGATCGGGAACAGATGTGAAGTGTATACGGATCATAAGATCCTTAAGTACATATTCACCCAATCAGACCTGAACATGAGGCAGAGGAGATGGTTAGAGTTGATCAAGGACTACAATGTTGGAATCCATTACCATCCAGGAAAGGCTAATGTAGTAGCCGATGCTCTGAGTCGGAAAAGCCATACTGTGAGTACGTTGCTAGCCACACGTCAGGATGAGTTATGTGAGGATTTCCAGAGAATGAAGATTGAGGTGGTACCTAGCGGATTCTTGGCCGCATTAGAAGTGAAGCCTACCCTAGAGGATCAGATCCGAGAAGGACAGAAGGATGATGACAAGATCCGCAGGATTAAGACCATCAAGGAGGAAGGCAAGGCAGAGGACTTCAAGTTGGATGAGCAAGGCACGTTATGGATGAAGGATCGGATTTGTGTGCCCAACAAGAAGGAATTAAAACAACTGATTTTGGAGGAAGCCCATGACTCCAAGTATTCAATCCACCCAGGAAGTGCCAAGATGTATCAGGATTTGAAGGAAAGATTCTGGTGGCCGAGCATGAAGCGTGAAGTTGCCGAGCATGTTGCATTGTGCGGCGTATGCCGTAGAGTCAAGGCAATGCATCGAGACCAGCAGGATTACTACAAATTACCGAAAATACCTGAGTGGAAGTGGGAGGAAATCGGAATGGATTTCATTACCGGTTTGCCTAAGACTCAAGGAGGGTATGACTCCATATGGGTTATAGTGGATCGCTTGACCAAAGTAGCCCATTTTATCCCCGTGAAGACCACGTACTCGGGGGATAAGTTAGCAGAGTTGTATATGATCAGGATCGTCTGTTTGCACGGAGTGCCAAAGAGGATTGTATCGGACAGAGGTACCCAATTTACCTCAAGGTTTTGGAATAAGTTGCATGAAGCCATGGGAACCCGTTTGAACTTCAGTACAACCTATCACCCACAGACGGATGGACAGACCGAAAGAGTCAATCAGATTCTGGAGGATATGTTAAGAGCGTGTGCATTGGCTTATGCTACCTCTTGGGATAAGAGTTTGCCGTATGCCGAGTTCAGTTACAACAATAGTTACCAGGCTAGTTTACAGATGTCACCTTTTGAGGCACTATATGGTCGACCCTATCGGACGCCATTGAATTGGAATGAGACCAGCGAGCGCCGTGTCTTCGGGCCTGATATTCTTCAAGAAGCTGAAGAGCAGATTGCCATGATTAGGGAAAGATTGAAGATAGCCCAATCACGACAGAAGAGTTATGCTGACAATCGTCGCCGGGACTTGAGTTTTGAACCAGAAGACTATGTATACCTCAGAGTTACACCGCTCAGAGGAGTAAAGAGATTCCATGCCAAGGGAAAACTCGCACCCCGTTATGTTGGACCATTTAAGATTTTGAGCCGCAGAGGCGAAGTTGCTTACCAGCTGGAATTGCCACAGTCGTTGACAGGAGTACATGACGTGTTCCACGTGTCCCAGTTGAAGAAGTGTCTCCGAGTACCTGAGGAACAGACACCACTAGAGTTAATTGAATTGCAAGAAGATTTGACGTACAAGGAGCATCCCGTGAAGATTCTAGACATAATTGATCGAGAGACGAGGAACAAATCGACCCGTTTCTATAGAGTTCAGTGGAGCAATCACGAAGAAAGCGAAGCGACTTGGGAGCGCGAAGAGGATTTGAAGAAAGAGTTTCCGAATCTATTCCTTAGTTAGCCCTGAATCTCGGGGACGAGATTCTATTAAGGGGGGGAGGTTTGTAACACCCCAAAATTTTGCTTTTCTTAAATCCATGTGTGATTTGGCACTTTGGTGAATTTTTGGAATTTTCTGGAATTTATTTGGATTTATTTGGAATTTAATTGAATTTATTCCATGTTAAAAGAATTAAAGAATTTAACTTTGCAAATAAAATTTTGTTGGAAATATTTTATTTGAGTCCCAAATACCCTAAAATATTTTCCAGAATTTTTCTGGAATTTTTCTGAGTCTTTTGCTATTTTTAATGATTTAATTGAATTTCTGGGAATTTAATTGGATTATTTAAATGCGAGTGGGTTTTACTGTTCATCCGACCGGACCCGAGTCCGAGTCAGACTCGAGTCCGACCCATGCCAGTTGGTCCAGCCGAACCCGCTCGGTCGAGCCCAAACCTGTGTGACCGTTGGATCTTGATCCAACGGCCACGATTGAGCCACGTCGCCGGACCCGAGCCCGACCGAGCCAGCCAGCTCGCCCGAGTCCGACCCGAACCCAAACCCACGCACCGTTGGATCTCGATCCAACGGCTGTGCGCGCGCCACGTCACCCAATCCGAGTCGCCGTCGGACTCCGCCGCCGCAGCCGTGTCGACCTCGGTCTCCGCGCGATACACGGAAGCCGAGGCCCCTATTTATTGCGCCGTCACCGCCATCGTGAAGCCCGCTTCATTGCGCACCCATAGCCCTGGACAACGTCGCCGGAGCCGCCGTCGTCTAGCCGCAATCGCTCGCCGTAGTTGCCGTAGTGTTCCGCCGTAGTTCTTCGCCGATTGCCGCCGTCTCCGTCGTCCTCCACCGCCGTTGAGGTCAGATCCAGAACCGGGAGGTCAAGCCACGTCGGAGGAGACCTCTCACATCGCCGGAGCACGCCCGAAGCGCCGTTGCCGTGGTCGTCGTCCCCAACCCCGGCAAGCTAGCGCCGCCGTGAGCCAACGCCGGACTTCGAGCTCCCTCAGCCGTCCGATCCAGATCCAACATCCCAGATCACGCCACGTCATCTCATGGTGAGATTTCGTCCAAAATCCCAAATCTAATCTCGACCGTCGGATCTAGATCCAACGGTCCAGATCAAACGTGTTCACCCCAAACGCGTGAGTCCAGATCCAATCTGGGCCGTTGATTTTCAAATCAACGGCCGAGATCTAGCCACGTGTGCGGGAGATTGACCGCCGCAGTCGGCCGCTGGCCCACGCTGGCGGCGTGATCTTGACATCGCTGAGGCCCGCATGTCAGCGGCCCAACCACACTGCACCATGACGTCACGCTGACGTCATGGCGGGCCCACATGTCAGAGGCTGTCCCAGCCGTGCGCTGACGTCAGCAATGACGTCACCAATGTGACCCACCTGTCAGCACCGTGGGCTGAGCCTCACGACGCCAAGAATGACGTCACCGAGGGGACCCACCGCCGATCTCACGTGGTGTGGACCGGGTCCACGGTAGACCCGAGCCGAGCGTGGACCGAGTCCATGGACCGGCTGACGTCAGCCGCCCAATCAGAGACTGCCACGTGTCCAGGCTGACGCAATAATGAATTTCCGAAAAAGAAAATGATTTATTAATTCGAAATAATGATTTCAGATTTTGATTCAAACTTCAAACGCTTATAACTTTTGCGTTTCAACTCCGATTTGAGTTATTCAAATTTCTAAATTTGTATAAAATTGAGATCTACCTAAATATGAATTTTATTTAATTTTTGGACTAAAGTTTTTCTCTGTAATATTATTTAATTGATTATTTAAACTTTAAATAATCATAACTTTTATGTTTTAACTTCGATTTGAGCAATTCCAATTCCTAAAAATTCATAAAATTATGTTCTCTCTATTTATGGATTTTACTTGGATGTTTGGACACTTTTTGCCTATTGTTTATTCGTGTATTGCTATTTGCACGTTTTACGAGTAGACGTTGAAGTACCGGAAGGATTCGAAGGAGAAGTATTGACCCAGGATCCAACTCAAGACCAAGAACAAGTACTTTTTGAAGGCAAGTTGTGCTTTGACCATGTTGATCCTATTTTGAAACCTATTTTGATTTAACCTATTGCATGCTAGTTCAATTAGAAAATACTTTATTTAAATATGGGGGATTAGATAAATGCCAAATTGCTGTATGACACCTTGATTACTTAAGTATGTGCCATGACCCCTTGTCACCCTAGTTGTGGTTTACTAGTTGGACATTATTAAATTGCCAACATGGGTTTTAGACCATTGTAGTATATGGCTTAGACCTGCTACGTGCTCATGACATGATTTTGGACAATCAAACGTTAATATTGACTTAATGATATATTGAACCTGTTTTGGAAAGGTATCATGTGATGTTGATGGCACGTGGTGCATGGTAATCAACTGGGGTTTGATAAATGGTTTTTCGACCGGGGCATGTGGCAAGAATGATCAGGTGGGCCAGTTGTGGCATTGGGAATGTTGGTTTGGTTCTTCGGGTAGTCTTGCCCTGGTCACCCTAAGGACTTCACCTTGCAAGCCTTTGAACTGGGTCTAACGTGCAACCACATGTCTGTAATGGGACGGACCTAGTTGATTAAGTTGCTAATAACGTACCTGTGGGACCTCAGGAGGTCAACTACACCCTTTGTGTAAGTTGTACGGGGTAGCGTACTAGGGCTGAGGCCAGGTACCCATCTAACGGTTGGTTGGCCTAAACTTCGCCTTAGCTAAGGGAAGGGTTAGTGTGCAACAACCGGGGAGGACCACTTGTATTGTTAGAAGTTTCCGAAAGACTTTATTCTGAGGAACTTCGCCTTTGTGGTGTTTGACTGTATCTTGTGGGTAAAGTGCATAACCTCTGCAGAGTGTACAATCTATTCGAATAGCCGTGTCCGCGGTATTGGACATCGCTCGGGAATTACAGTCAAGGGTTAGATTTTCTCAAAAATAACTTGGACTTGAAAGGTTGGGTTGGACTAATAATGATGATTGATGGAATTGTGGATTAGGATGGGAAAGATGTTTATTAAACTCCTTGAAAAGTTATCTATGCTATACTTGTTTCTACTGCTTTCGAATCTACTTATGCTATTTGTCAAATGCTGTTTTACTGCAAATATACCTTGAGCTATTCCTTTGTATCAAGCCATGCATATAGTATATTAGCTTGCATTCTGTGCATGACTTGCTGAGTACCAAGTACTCACCCTTGCCACCATACAACACCAGTTGAAGAGGAGACTACACCAGCTTTGGAGGAGGAGCTCCAAGAGGAAACGTCTACTTAGGGAGCGAGCCCAGTCAGTTGCCTGTGGTATACTGGATGGCGCCACGAAGTTATCTTATTTTCCGCTGCTATTATTTCTCTCTTATTAAGTTTCGCCCTGCGAGGCGTACATTTGTAACTTGACCATAAGGTCGAGCAACCAGTTTGACTATTTAATTAAAAGTACTTTATTAGTATCGAGTGGTATGATTGTGATATTTAGCGATGTTAAGACTGTGTGCACTAGCGCGTTCCTGGACTAGTGCTGAATACACAGAGGGTCCGGATTTGCAAATTCGGGTCCCGACACCTCGGGAGCAGTAGGCAAGGATCCGGAATTCGACCCAGAGGACACGCAAAACCCAGAGCAAGCAGGCAAGCACCCCCTTTGAACATATTGCTCCTATAATTGCAAAAGTATTTGATGTTTCGCAAAACTATTACGCATGCATATGATTATTACAAGTACTTAAATGGTGGGAATAGGTAGTTTCCCTATTGGTTGGATGGCTTATCTCAATCTTGTTGTTACCCTAAAATCCTTGAGTAACCCTAGTTTAAGGATAGACGCTATAATAAGTGTCGTCAGGGATTATAAGTCTAATAGTTGCATACGCTTAGCCCAGCTTTAGACTAATTGAATAATGATCGGTGGACTCAGTCAATCAAAGATTTTCGATACGTTATTAGGATTTCGGAAATGGTGATTTCGGAAAAACAAAGGCTATGTTGGTAAAAGATGAAAAAGGAAAAGGTGTACGGTGATTTATGCCGGACGGATGATGGGAGGTCTCGTCTGTGCAATCCTAAGGATTGAACTTGACGTTTTTAACCAAGTCCTTTCGTACAACCACATGTGCTAGTATGGGATAGCCTAAACCCAGTACAGGAGTTGGAATTTGGACTTGCGCCGTGGTAGGTCGAAGTAGTTGGGCAATACCGACGTGCTGGTGTTGCTTAGAATACTCCCTCACCACGCGCAGGTGTTGGAGACTTTCGTGAAACAACGGTGGATGCTTTGCTGAGGGTAAAAGGCACGATGGGCTATTAGCCATCGTTGGATCCGTGTGGGTGATTCAGGTTTGGAGTTTAAGGTTCCCAAACACCTTAATTGGGGGGTACTCTCGCCTGGCCCGGGGTTACTCTGTGTGGGTGTGTGGAGCCCCCACCCAAAGCAAAGAGCGCACATCGCCGGGGCTGACGCAAGACTAGATGCCGACAATTGGAAGAAGTTTCGTCACAATCTAGCAAAACGGATACGGTATGTATCGCGTGGTATGGTTGACATGATTGCTAGAGCGTGTCATGTGGGTAAAGTGTGCATTCTCTGCAGAGATTAATCAAACTAATCGATTAGCCGTGCTCACGGTCACGAGCATCTTGGGTATTTGCTGTCAAGTATAGAATTTGGTTTTGATTTCTGAAAAGGATTTGAAGTCGGTAGATCTTTTAAATGTTTGGCTGTATCATGCAAATGTTGAGTTGTCGAACTCAGAGATCGGTTGGTTTGGTGATTTGATCAAGCTGGTGGTGATTCCTGATGCCTTGTGATGGTATGATGGTTATGTTGAAGGAAATGATTCCTGATGCCATGTGATGGTGGTGTTGGTTATGTTGGAGGAATTTGGGAGTTGAATGAAATGTACAATTACATTATGTATTGATTTACTCTCATTTACTAAATGTTTTATAAATTGTGAAGTATTCCAATCTATTAGTCTATTACAAATAACGTCAGCTTCATGCAAATCTGAACTAGAATAGAAACCATCTTCATTGTTTAGCCTACATTATATTTATACTTGCAAACAATAAAGTCTTGCGAGTACATACGTGTACTCACCGTTTGCTCTGAAAATTTGCATGAGGAGCAGAAGATGCACGTGAGGAAGAAGGTGACCAGGAGTTCAGTGACCCAGACGCTGGTGGTGCGTTTGACGGCTAGCGGAGTTAGTTGCTCGCCGGTTGCTTGAGGGAATGGAGGCACACCGCGGCCGCTTTACTTTTGTTTCTCTGATGTTCTTCTCTTCAGTTTACTTTAAGCCAATCGGCATTTTGTAAACAGAAACAAGTTGTAATATTAATATCTATCGCTGTAATATACTACCTCTGCCCTTAAATTGCGTTCGCTTGGATGAGACTCTACCTTCTCAACATGTGACACTAGCCTACTGATCCAGGGACTAGTGGTTATCACATGGTTGCGGGAAGCTCAAATTGGAACCAATTGGATGGCATGTGACCTCATTAGTCGAGTATCGTGCTGACCAAGTGGTTTCAATCTGAGTCTGTCGTGATGCCGTGATCGTTACGTTACTGGTTGCGTGATTATCCAGGCTCGCGCAACAGTAATGGAGTATCACTGTACCAGGACAGGAGCCCCCACAAGTGTGGTATCAGAGCAAAGGTTAGTAATTGATAGGATTACGGAAGAGTCTTTTCCCTTAAAAGCTATTTTGATTATGCACTCCTTAATTTTGAAAACATAGAATGCTGATCTTTTCTTTTCTGTAGCATCTCTTCTGGTTTTGAGCTTGAAATGAAATTTTCCTCTTAACTCGGCTTTCAAAGTCAGATTTCCAGGGCAAAAGCAAATGGGGTATTCGGTTTGATCTATTTTCCCGATCCTATTCAAAATTTAAGTTAGAATTATTTGGGAAGCTTATCCACTTCAAAAGATAGTTAAGAATTGAGTAAGAATAAGGATAAGGCTTAAAATCGTGAGTTTCTTTTATTGGTTCGTTGTTGGGTTATTTTCTTTTCGTTTATTTAATTTTTGTTTATTTTGAATTTCTGTTTGTTGAGGATGTCACTAATCTGTTTCCCTTCTTAATCTTAAGATGTCTCGACGTTGGGAACCCTGATATTTCACGTCTGCGATTCTAGAGGGCTCAGTTCAGGCTACCCTCTAGGAGATGATGCAGCGTGCTGGCTTTCCTGAGCCGCCAGGGTACTTAATCCCACGTGCTGGACTTAGTCCCGCTTCCTCCTAGTATGTGGCTGAAGTTTCCATTCGCGGACGCCACGCAGGAGAGCAAACCCGTCAGTATCATGGTACAGCGCTAAGTCCTCTTGTAGCTCTACTCGATGGAGCATACATTGCAATTCTGAGGCTTCACTTTGATGTACCGAAAATGGCTCAGTTGTTTCCTGTTTGTCCCTCTCATGAGCCGGACAGCCAAGAGAACTCAGATGTGCGGATTATCCTTTGTTGGATCTCGTGCGATTTGGCGATCGGGCTAGTGAGGTCCTTTGATCGATATTTGCTTCATCTCCGTGAAGAACTGTTGCTCGCTCGACGCCGTATCTCTGAGTTAGAGAGTAACATGGCGCCCTTGGTTAGCTATGGTTTCTTTACTACTGGGATGATCTATGGGGAGAATGATGATCTCGAGCCTGCTGAGGAGTTACCCCGTCCTTATGGTTCTTATCGTCGGGTCTCTCGCAGTGCCAGGATGTCTGTTCGAGGTAGCAGCCGTCGCCGTGTTTCGGCTGTGCGCCCTAGTGCTTCTGCGATTGCCATGCCAGGACGTAACCTGCTGTTTGGTGGACGCGAGTACGAGTTCATGTTTCCTGCAGAGTCAACTGTTTCCTCTGTAGCCCCAGGCACCTCAGATGTCCCTGCTGCGAACGGTGGTCATGTTTAGGACTAGATCCTTATCCCAATAGGTAGTTTGATCTACAGCTCGCTTTTGTTGTAATTACGAGCTGGCAGAAGAAACCTTTTGTTGTAATTATTCCCGTGGAACTGGCGGTAGCTGATGTTGGTGGTGTTGTAAATAACCCCCTGTAGCGCGAAGAGACGTGCTAAGTTATCATCTGTAAATCTATCGCCCTGCAATCCTTTCACTGTGATGCATACTTTGAATTTGGTATTACTATCTGATGGATTGTGCTTGAGTTTCGCAATTGTTGTGCAAATCCCCGCGTTCTTCGATGGGCTCTTGTGGTATTTGTCTCTAAGTCTTTGTGTCAACAGGATGCCGCCGAAGAGACGTGTTGATCGTTCGGTGATGACCCGGGGTGTTGCTCAGAATAGCCAAGAACCAGTTGTAGCAATGCCAAATCCGGAGCGTCATGATCCACCTTTGGCCAGATCCCGTAGCCAAGGATCTCATCACTCTAATGAGCCAGTAGGTAATCGGGAGGCATCGCTTAGTCATCACGATGCCCAAAGTGAAGAGTTACCTCCACCTCCGTCAATGGCCCAAGTTCTTGTTATGCAGACCCGCTTGTTGGAGCGGTTGGTGCAGAATTCTGAGAACCTTGGTGCCACTGCTTATGGTGGTTTGGCAGCAATGCAACCCCAATCGAGGTTGGCCGAGTTCCAGCGAACTCGCCCGCCAAACTTCTCATCAGCGATCGATCCTCTGGACGCAGACGATTGGCTTCGTGATGTTGAAGATAAACTCGACCTCGTGAGGTGTACTGACGAGGAGAAGGTTCAGTACGCAGCTTACTATCTCCAAGGCACAGCAGCAGCTTGGTGGGGTAGTATTAAAGCGATTCGTCCACCTGGTCAGGTCATGACTTGGGAGGATTTTAAAGGAGCCTTTCGTGCAGTGCACATTCCTACTAGTCTGATGGAGATAAAGAAACGAGAGTTCTATGATCTTCGTCAGGGGTCGATGTCAGTGATGGATTATCTGCATAAGTTCAATTATCTAGTTCGCTCTGTAGCAGATGAGGTCCCGAGCGAAGCTCGAAAAGTCTCCTTGTTTCGTCAACATCTCAACGAGGAGATTCGTCATTCGCTCGCACCACTTGACATCCCCAATATGCAAGTACTTGTGGACAAGGTGATTTGTGTAGAGGACAGCGGCAAGGTAGTTTTGGAGAGCCGAAAGCGTAAGTGGATGGCTCGGAAATATGCCGGTGCCGGTACTTCGAGACCGCGTTTGGGCAAACCGTCAGTGCTCAGTCCGTGGCATCGCCGCCTCCACGATCTCATAGGAACTTTCCCCAACCTGTTCTGTCTGCGGCTCAACCTTCTGGCCGCGGAGGACAGAATCGTGGAGGGCAGGACAGAATGGCCGCACTCACCTGCTATGCTTGCGGTGAGAAGGGACATATCTCTACTGTTTGTCCGAGCAAACGTCCTGTTGCTGCTCGACCTCAAGTTCCAAGCGGTTCGATTCGCCCGCAAGGTTCTGTAACTGGGCGCGGTGGACACCTAGGAGGGCGTTCTAGCCAAAAAGTAGCCCCGAGTCAAGTCCGTGGTCGACTTAACCTAGTGACCGCGGAGGAGGCCAGTAATGCTCCAAATGTGGTAGTTGGTATGTTTCTCATACACTCAGTACCCACATTGGTTTTATTTGATTTGGGCGCTTCGCATTCTTTCATTTCTTCAAAGTTTGTTTTGAAACATAAGGTTGATACTAACAGATTGCGAGATCCAATGTTAGTCTATTCTCCTGGTTCGGTTATGCGAGCTGAGCGCATATGCCTTAGAGTACCCATAGTGATCAATGAAGTTCTATTTTTTGGAAATCTGATTCAGATAGATACCCCTGGACTCAATGTTATCCTTGGGATGGATTGGTTATCTCAAAATCAAGGACATATTGATTGCGCAAATCGTTCCATTTCTCTGGTGAATTCGAATGGAATCCAAACTAAGTATTACTCCAGACGATCAAATGTGCTTAAGGCTTCTTTCCATTCGCTTTCTGTGCCGGAATTAAGTCAAGTGCCAGTGGTCTGTGAGTATCCTGATGTGTTTCCTGAAGAATTGCCGGGATTGCCCCCAGATCGGGATATGGAGTTGTTATTGACTTGCTGCCTGGAACAGCACCATTGTCCAAACGTCCGTATCGGATGCCCTCTGATGAGTTGTTGGAGTTGAAGAAACAACTCAAGGAGCATTTAGCTAAGGGTTTTGTTCGCCCTAGTTCGTCTCCATGGGGTAGTCCAGTGCTCTTCGTCAAGAAGAAAGATGGTAGTTTACGCATGTGCGTGGACTATCGATTCTTAAACGAAGTCACTATCAAAAATAAGTATCCTCTTCCTCGGATTGATGATTTGTTTGATCAATTAAATGGAGCTCGAGTCTTTTCTAAGATTGACTTGAGACTGGGGTACTTTCAACTCAAAATTCGATCGGAAGATTTCCAGAAGACTGCGTTTACTACTCAATATGGTTTGTACGAGTATACAGTAGTTTCTTTTGGACTCACCAATGCACCAGCCACATTCATGAATCTCATGAATAAGGTATTCATGGAATACCTAGATAAATTTGTGGTGGTGTTCATTGATGACATTCTTATCTATTCTCGGAGTGAGCAGGAGCATGAACTCCATCTCAATTTAGTGCTTGATAAACTGCGTGAACATCAGCTGTATGCCAAGTTCAGCAAATGTGAGTTCTGGCTCAAAGAAGTTGCCTTCTTAGGCCACGTTCTCTCAGAAGGAAGTGTTCTTTGTTGATCCCAAAGAAGGTGAAGGATGTACTTGCTTGGGAACAGCCACGGACTGTTCCCGAAATCCGAAGTTTTCTTGGGTTAGCCGGGTACTATCGGCGATTCATTGAAAACTTTTCCAAAATTTCCAAGCCGATGACTGAGTTGCTCAAGAAGGAGAAGAAGTTTGAGTGGACGTCAGCTTGTGAAGTTCGTTTCCTAGAGTTGAAGCGAAGGCTTACGACAGCTCCAATTCTTGTCTTGCCTGATGTGCACAAAAACTTTGACGTATTCTGTGATGCTTCACGTCAGGGTCTTGGTTGTGTGCTGATGCAGGAAGGAAAAGTCGTGGCGTATGCTTCACGCCAACTAAAACCTCATGAAGCCAATTATCCGACTCATGATCTAGAATTGGCTGCCGTAATTCATGCTCTTAAGTTATGGCGTCATTATCTCATCGGAAACCGAGTTGAGATATTTACCGACCATAAGAGTCTGAAATACTTTTTCACCCAACCAGATCTAAACTTGAGACAGCGCCGGTGGTTGGAGCTAATCAAGGACTACGATTTGGGAATCCATTATCATCCAGGAAAAGCTAATGTGGTAGCTGATGCCCTCAGTCGCAAGCTACACACTAGTGATACCTTGTCGGGTGTTTGTCAACCTCAGTTACTGGATGAGTTTCGTAGACTCAATTTGGAGAGGGTAGGGGAAGGATTTGTGGCTACATTAACCCTACGACCTGCCCTTGAATCCCAAATTCAGGCTACTCAGTTGAAAGATGAAGGAGTAGCTGAGATCAAGCGCAATTTGAAAGAAAGCGCGTCATCGGAGTTTTCAGAACGAGTTGATGGTCTGATCATGCATGGATATCAAATTTATGTCCCGAATGATCAGGAGATCAAAGAATTGATCTTGAAAGAAGCTCATGAGACTCCGTTGTCAATCCACCCTGGAAGCACAAAAATGTACCAAGATATTCGAAAGATGTTTTGGTGGCTTGGTATGAAAAGGGATATCGCCGCGTACGTCGCCATTTGTAACGTGTGTCAGCGAGTTAAAGCAGAGCACCAATGACCAGCTGGATTGCTTCAACCCTTGAAAATTCCGGAGTGGAAATGGGATGAGGTCGGAATGGACTTCATCACTGGCCTGCCAAAATCAGCTAATGGCCATGACTCTATTTGGGTAATCATCGACCGGTTAACCAAAGTTGCTCATTTCATACTAGTACGCGTTACCTACAATGGAGCTAAACTTGCAGAACTCTACCTGAACCATATTGTCCGACTACATGGAATTCCTAAAACCATTGTGTCTGACCGTGGACCCCAGTTCACTTCGCGGTTCTGGAAGAATTTGCATGAACTCCTAGGGACTAAGCTGCTCTTCAGCACAGCTTACCATCCCCAAACGGATGGACAGACTGAAAGAACAAATCAAGTCCTGGAAGACATGCTCAGAGCTTGTATTCTTTCGTATAACTCGAAGTGGGAAAAGTGTTTAGCATTTGCTGAGTTTTCCTACAATAATAGTTATCAAGCAAGCCTTCAAATGTCTCCGTTTGAAGCACTGTATGGAAGAAAATGCCAAACTCCTCTCTTCTGGTCCGAAGTCGGTGAAAGAAAGTTCTTTGGACCCACAGTGATTCAGGAAGCTGAGACGCAAGTTAGGCTAATTCGCGATCGGTTGAAAGAAGCTAAGTCTAAACAAAAGAGCTATGCTGATAATCGCCGCCGTGATCTGAGCTTCAATGTAGACGATTTTGTCTATCTTAAGGTGTCACCGTTACGTGGCACGAAGCGATTCCAAGTTCGCGGAAAGTTAGCGCCGAGATACGTCAGTCCGTATCGCATTCTTGCAAGGAAGGGTGAAGTAGCTTATCAGTTGGAGCTTCCACCTCAACTTGCGGATGTGCATGACGTGTTTCATGTCTCTCACTTGAAGAAGTGTCTTCGAGTTCCTACTGAACTCACTCCTCTGGATGCAATTGAACTTCAACCAGATCTTACATACCGTGAATATCCAATTCGCGTTATGGACGAAGCTGAACAATTTACTCGTAATCACGTAATCAAAATGCTTCGAGTTTAGTGGAGTAATCATACCGAAGAAGAAGCAACCTGGGAACGTGAAGATCGCCTTCGATCCGAGTTTCCATCTTTCTTTTCTGAATCCTTCTAATCTCGAGGACGAGATTATTGTAAGAGGGTAGAGCTGTAACATCCTGAGTTTGTACTTGCCTTTTTAAATGTTAATTATCCTTTGAGAGTTATTTGGAATTCAATTTGGAGTTAATTGTTTTTGGATTTGTCTGCTCGATCTGTTTCGTTTTAGTTTTTTTGCTCCAAAATCTCGTTTCGTGTTGCGGTTAGAATTTTCGAGCAACCGTAGTTTCCAAACCTTCTTTAGCTATCCTAGAATCTATCCTAAAGGTTTTCGGGAAGGGTTCGTGAGTTTCGGAGTTTTTTGGGGGGTTTTTGGGGTTTTTCTGGGCGGCATCACGCCCAGATCTGCATCGCCGGCCGAGGCGACCGGGCAGGGGGCAGAGCCCTCTCTGCTGCCCATTGCCCAGCCACCTTAGCACTTGGTGTCTTCCTATCTAAGCCTCCTCCCCCAGCCGTATTACTCTCCCTCCCTCTCACTTCACACCCTCTCACTCTCACCCTCACCCTCTAGCTCTCCCTCTCAAGCCCTCTCTCCCATGGAGCTCTCTCTCCCTCCCTCAAGCTTTCCCTCCAGCTAAACCTCTCCCTCCGGTGTTCTGGAGCTTGTGGAGCAGCTGGTAAAGGAGGAGGACGTCGCTTCCCAAACCCTAGACGAGCTCTGTGGTGAGTGGAGCAAGTTTCAGTCAGATCTGTGATGACTTGAGCTTTATCTTGTACTTTTCTTCATTTCTATCAACTTTTCTTTTAGCCAAAACCCTAGAAAACCTAGTTGTAGAGCTCAACTTTTAGTTAGCCGAGTATCTAGACCAAGGTTAGGTGCTAGAGTTCTCGTTAGTCTAAACCGAGATCGGAAGCCCTAAATACGTTTTTATCGGATATATTTGGTTAAATGTCATTTTCGTAGCTTTTGGAAGTGAACCTTGGAACCCTAGTTCCAAAAGCTAGGAAAAGGACACTATAATGTATTTGACGTTGTTAAAGTCCGAGTTTCGCGAAAAGAATCGAGTTTGAATACGAGTCGGGGTGAAAGTCGGAATTTAGCATGAATTAGGACTCTAGAGTTTTTTGGATTAGAAATTAGGCCAAACGAGGTCGGAACCTCGGGTGGTTTGCGTAAATGGGTCCTTGTCATCTCCGAGAACCCATCCGTGCAATCGCCGCGAAATTTTGAAGTCGTTTGTGCGAAAATCCTTTTTCTGGAAAATTCAGTTGACCTGTGGCCGGCACTACCGACGTGGTAAGTCCGGTACTGCCGCTCAGGCCGGCACTACCGACCCTTGTGGCCGGTACTGCCGGGTTTAGGCCGGCACTACCGCTCCCGCAACGCCGGTAGTTATTTTCCAAAGAGGTCCTCTTTTAGGATTCGCAGCCATCGGTACTACCGACCCTTGCGGCCGTTACTGCCGACTGTAGAGCGGCACTACCGGGATTTGTATGCCTGTACTGCAGGTCTCCAGTTCAAGTTTTGGTTTTCATTAATTTTTCTCTCTCGTGTTCGCTTATTGGTTGTTGTCCGCTTCTTTGAGCTTTTTGCCTTGTTCTCGTTGGATCTTAATCGTTTCCTCATTATTTCTTTTGTCGCGCTTTCGTTTAGACGTTGACGCCTCAGGAGCAGTAGGCGAGGATCCGGACTTCGACCCAAAGGACACGTAAAACCCAGAGCAAGCAAGCAAGCACCCCCTTTGAACATATTGCTCCTATAATTGCAAAAGTATTTGATGTTTCGCAAAACTATTACGCATGCATATGATTATTACAAGTACTTAAATGGTGGGAATAGGTAGTTACCCTAATGGTTGGATGGCTTATCTCAATCTTGTTGTTACCCTAAAATCCTTGAGTAACCCTAGTTTAAGGATAGACGCTATAATAAGTGTCGTCAGGGATTATAAGTCTAATAGTTGCATACGCTTAGCCCAGCTTTAGACTGATTGAATAATGATCGGTGGACTCAGTCAATCAAAGATTTTCGATACTGTCGGCATACTAGCCAATAGGTACCTCCGAGTCGGGTGCTTATGAGGTTCAGACGGGGGGCTTTCGGGGCAATCGCCTGAGAGAGGAGGAAGAAGATGACCGGCGTACCGTGAAGCTCAGGAGAATAGGGAGACGCAAGACATTTACCCAGGTTCAGGCTCTCCGAAGAGTAACAGCTCTAATCCTGCTTTTCTTGCTATTGCTCGTGTTCTAGCTAGAGAGGATGAAACCTACCCAGAGCCAACCACCCTCCTCTCCCATGCACCCCGGCCCCCTTTTATACTTGGGCTGACGGGGGCGCATGGGAGGCCTATACTACAAGCCATCCTCATTACACTGCCACGGGTGCATTTAATGCGCCTGTCACTGTTCTTACATCCTATCAATGTCTGACGCAGCCGTCGCACTCCTGCCTTGGGTTCCCTGCTTACCAACACCGCCCGTTCCGTCAGGGGATGAGGTGCCGCCGTGGCGTCACCCGTAATTATTACGCGCCTGGGGAAGGCGCACCGCCAAACTGCAGCCTCCACGCCTGGTATTAAATGCGCACGATTCGCATTAAATACCCCTGACCTGGGTGCATCCACCTTGGGGGCGGTGCGCCAGTGAAGCGGTTTGCACGCCATCAGTCCACTGGGCGACCACCTTCCTGGTCGTCGGGAGGTGTGGCCTGATCGCCACCTGTCCGCAGGGCGACCACCTTCCTGGTCGCCGGGCGGTGTGGCCTGATCGCCACCTGTCCGCAGGGCGACCACCTTCCTGGTCGTCCAGCGGTGTGGCTCGACGCCACCTGGCCCACGTGGCGACCACCTTCCTGGTCGATTCACGGTGTGGCTCGATCGCCACTGTCATTGGCGACCACCTTCCTGGCCGTCCAGTGGTGCGGCCTGATCGCCACTTGTCCGCTGGGCGACCACCTTCCTTGCCGCCCAGTGGTGCGGCCTGATCGCCACTTGTCCACTGGGCTACCACCAGGTGGCCCCGCCCCTGCCTCGGCGGTGGGGCCCAAACACGCCCTATCCATCTGGCGATCGTACTTACTGCGGGGGAGCGAGTACCCTGGTGTGGAATACGCCGACAGTAGCCCCCGGGGCCACCCTGGAGCGCCTTTCGACCTTCAACATTCCTTTTTCCTCTTCTTTTCTTTCTTTAAATGATCTTCGGGGGACCGCTGAGTCTCCCGGGTGGGCCCGTCAAACGCCCACGCGCCCTGCAGTCTTGAGGATTTTTCGGCTCCTTCGGTTCCCGAGTCGGGGCGCGCATCTATTCCCTCGTAACCGACGCACGTTCCGCACAACCTTTGGGATCTCCCACCTTTAGGGGGTTTCAAAACTCCCTTTTTCGCGAACCGTCGCGCCCCTTCGGTTTTCCCGCCAAGCCTTCCTTTGCAGCCTTATAAGAGGCTGACCGAGGGGGGAGCGGTTCTTCCTCCTCCTAACTCCCCTCGCTCCACTTTGGATTCTTCCTGCTTCTTCTTCTTCTTCACGGACGCGCCCCGACACTTTTCTGCGCCCGATGGCTCCCGTTCTCCCCTCGTCGACCGTTGAGGAGGAGGTGGCCGCCAGGCTCTCTCGGAACATAACAGTGGGGGCTCTCCGCATCTGCGTCGGAACGGTTGAGCCCCACTGCCGGCCCGGGGAAGTGGTTTTCTTCCGGTGGCAGCTTCTTGCCGGCCTGCTGCCGCCGGTTTTCGATTTCTACCTTTCTGTTCTTAACTTCTATGCCATTCACCACATCCATCTTCCCCCCAACTCCGTCGTCCTCCTCTCCGCCTTTGCCCACTTCCGCGAAATGTTCATAGGAGTGCTACCCAACCTCCTGCTCTTTCGCTTCTTCTACACCCTTCGCGCCGCGCAACTACTTTATTACACGGAGCTGCCACCTGAGGCTTCGCGATGGGTCCATGTCGCGCTACATCCCACTGGACTGCCGATCCAGTTGGAGGGATTGGCGCGGAGATTGGGTGTACGTCGAGGATGACAGCGGCATTGAAGTGCTGGAGCTCCCGACTGGTCCGGCGGTCAGCAACCTCAGCTGGGGGGCCCAGGTGAGCGAGACGCCCGAGCTCCTGGCGATGCTAGCCCGTGTTGACCAGCTGCAGGCGGCGGGCCCATGGTTATCCGGGACTTCATCTCCCGGAGGCTGTGCCCTCTGCACTGTCGCGTCCGCCCAGCCTGGCAGTACATGGGCTTAGACGACAGGACCCGGAGTATCACCGGAGGTAACCCGCGTTATCCCGTGGCCTTCTTCTCTATTGGTTGAATCTGGTGCTGACTGTGTTTCTGTTTCCCGGGACTTTTCTCTTTTTCTTTTCTGGTTGCTAGCCGCCGGGAACCTGGCTCCCGATGTGATCGACAGGTGGATGGCACAGCTAGGTTTTGTCCACCTCGTTCCGCCGTTCCCGGACGGCGCAGTTCCGCTCTGCCGGTTATCACCGGGGGAGCGCGCGGCGATAATCCGCGCCATGCCGTCGATGGACGCTATGGGCACACCCGTCGTGCTGCGCTGCACTTTGATGATCGAGGACCCTCCCCGGCTGGCGGCGAAGTGGCGATCAAGGGAGGCGCAGGCGCTCCGACGACGACGACGATGATGCCAACAGGCCTCCCCAAAGACCCCGCCTCCTGGGCCCGGTCGGGGCGGGATCCTCCGCGGCGGCCACGGGCACTTCTTCTGCTGCAGCGGCGGCTCGTCGGTGGCGGCGAAGTCCGGCAGCCGCGCGACCTCGTCCTCTCTCGCCCCCGCCGGGGTGGTGACGGCGGACCCTCCGGCACCGGCGTCTACTCATCCACTGCCAACTCCGATGGTGGTGCAACAGCTGCCACCGCCGTCGCCACCGCCGCCGCCGACTTCGACGACGGTGGAACGGGCGTCCCCGCCTCCACCGCCGTCACCGGCAGCGGCAATTTTTCCTCAGCCGCCGGCACCGGTCCTTAGGCCGCCAGGACCGGCATTGATAGCGCCACGCGGGGGTCTGGTCCTCACCTCGAGCGTACCCCGCTTCCCGAGGCCGCCACCTAGGTAAGCCAGGAACAGATACGTTACATAAAAATTAGGTTCCCTTGGGTCGTACCTTATGATCATTCCTTTGTTCAGGGTTCCCGCTCCGGATGCCCCCGGCGCCCAGGACGGTCAAGGTGTTACGGCCGTGGGGCCGTCTTTGCCGAGGATGACGAGCCCCGGACGAGCAAGCGGCGAGGGGACAATCCTCAGCGGTGCTGACGCTGTTGTCGCTTAGGACCCGGGCCCACTGGGCCCTGTTCCTACCCCGGAGCCCCCCGTATCTTCCATTCCTTCGGCGGACGCGGATGCCCTGCTGGCGGCTCTCGGCGAGCTCTACTCCAGCACGAGCAGCCGTCTGGAGACGAGCCGGGGGCGGCTGACGGAGGCGGGAGCCGAGATCCACCGCCTCCGCAAGGAGGTGGAAGACTTGCGCGACCAAGGGGCGGGGCTAGAGCTCCAGCTACGGCGAACGGAGCAGCGGAGGCGAAGTGCCCGCCCGCTAAGGAGCTTCTGCGAGTGGCGGCGAGAGGACCAACTGGGCCCGATCGAGGCGTACACCCTCGGAGATGCCGCGCCACGCCGACCGGACGGTGGCGGCCTTGCTCGGCTGGGCTGGAGCAGCCGGGTCCGCGGGAGGAGAGGCCGCAGACTACGGCGTTACGCCACCTCGACCGTGGACTTCCTCACGCACCGCCCGCTGCCCTTTCCGCCCGGTCCGCCCAGAGGGGCGTGCGATGCAGCGGCCACGCAGCGGCGACGTCGTGCTGGCTCATTGCTGGGCCGCGACGCCAACTTTGATCCCACTGTCCAGGGGATCGAAGGCGACTGGGCGCAGGCTGAGGAGCAAGTCCAGGGTGCCGCCGGGCGTGTTGCCGCGCAGCTGGAGATGGGGAATCCTCAGCTGGAGGCGGCCGCGGAGGACGTGGCGATGGCGCTGGACATCGGCCCGGCTGAAGAGGACGTGGCGGCTGCTGAGGCCGTAGTAGAGGACGAGGAGGGGCCACCCGCAGTGTAGCCCCCCATTTTTTATTTTGTTTCCGCCTGTAAGACACTTGATGTATTTCAATTCAAAGAATGAATCAGAAGCGCAGGCTTAACTTTTAGTCACCTGCAGTCTGTCTCTTTTTTTACCGCAGACCGTTCCAAGTGGGAAAGCGCATGAACGCCCAGCGACTTAACGGCTTGTGCCAGGGAGTCACCCCCTTCGAACCCTTCGGCTTAGCAAAATTCTGCCTCCCAGATAGCCTCTAGGGAACGGACACTCAGTGAGCCGTGACAGGGTCTTAGGCTTTCGGGCACAGTGTTCGAGACGCCGACCCCCACGGGGACACCCGGAGTGTCATGACCGTGCCGGGGGTTGTGTTGAACCAGCCGTCCGATCGCCTACCCCTGCATGCCGTTCTCACTGAGCGGTTCCCCCTTTGCTACTAGGTTTTTGCACGGCCGCAGGGTAAAAAAAGAGGGAAAATGCCCTGGCACTGCCCCGCGGAGGGCAAAAAACCGAAAACAAGAAAGGAAGCACAAATCCTTTGAATAAAGAAAACGAACATTTGAATTCAATGCAAGGCCTTCCCCGATCAACCATAGAGTGGAAGACACGCTCCGGCGGGTCGGGGAACAGAGCCTGGAACTTACAACCGTTCAAGGGTAGAACTTGCGTAGGTTCTCTATGTTCTGCGAGTTCGCCAGCTCTTCGCCGTCCTCAGTGGCCAGCCTGACCGCCCCAGGTCGAGAGACTGAGACTACTTTGAAGGGTCCCTCCCACTGGGGAGACAGTTTGTGCAACCCGGCATGCGACTGGATTTTCCGCAAGACCAGGTCACCCACTGCCAGTGTTCTCTCGCTGACCCGGGAGGCGTGGTACCGCCTGAGGCTTTGCTGATATCGCGCGGCACGTAGGGCCGCCCGGTCTTGCGCCCCTTCTAGGAGGTTGACGTCGTCTCTGCGCAGATCCTCCTGATCCGCCTCCGCGAACGCCGCAACACGGGGGGATCCCAGTTCCAGCTCCGAAGGGAGAACAGCTTCCGCGCCGTAGACCAGGAAGAAAGGGGTTTCCCCGGTGGCCCGGCTAGGGGTGGTGCGAAGCGACCACAACACAGCCGGGAGCTCCTCGATCCACCGTGCCCCACGCTTGTGGAGTCGATCGAACGCCCGGGTCTTAAGGCCCTTCAGCACCAGCGCGTTGGCCCGCACTACTTGGCCATTGCTTCATGGATGGGCGACGGAGGCAAAGCGGACCTTGGTGCCCATCTCTTCACAGAAGTCGAGGAAGGCCGCGCTGGTGAACTGTGCGCCGTTGTCGGTGATGATGCGGTTGGCGACCCCAAAGCGGGCGAAAATCCCTTGGATGAACTTGACCGCAGCTGCGGCGGTGATGGATCTGACCGCCTCGGCTTCCACCCACTTAGTGAACTTGTCGACGGCGACGAACAGGTAGGTGTAGCCCCCTGTGGCCCACGGGAACGGGCCCAGGATATCCAGCCCCCAGACCGCGAAGGGCCATGAGAGCAGGATAGTTTGCAGGGCCTGGGCTGGTTGGTGGATCTGCTTGGCGTGGAACTGGCACGCCTCACATCTCCTCACCAGCTCGCAGGCATCCTGGAGGGCGGTTGGCCAATAGAACCCTTGACGGAAAGCTTTTCCCGCCATCGTTCGTCCGGACACATGGCTCCCGCACACGCCTCCATGGATATCCGAGAGCAAGCTGCTCCCCTCTTCCCGAGTGATGCACTTCAGAAGAATTCCGTTCTTACCCCGGCGGTATAGGTCCCCGCCCACCAGGGTATAGCACTTGGCCTTTCGTGCTACCTTCTCTGCTGACGCATCATCGTCGGGGCAGACTTGATCCCGCAGGTAGGCCAGGATCGGCTCCATCCATGTGCCTTCCCGGTCAAGTACAGCGACCACGAGGTGGTCGTCCGGGTACTCCGCCTTGCCGGGCGTTTCCACCGGAACCACTTTCCCTCCAGAGGCGAGGGCTGAAGCGACATCACCATCGTCCCCGCCAGAAGTGGGGGCTGCGATGGACGATTGCGGAAGCCTTTCTTCAAAGACCCCAACCGGCACAGGAGATCTCGTTGAGGTGAGCTGGGCGAGCTCGTCCGCCAGATGGTTGTCGCGCCGTGGGATGTGAGTATACCCCAACCCTTCGAAGTGCCTTTCCAATTTCCTGACCTCCGCCAGGTACGCCGCCATGACGGGGTCAGGACAGGAAAAATCCTTCCTTGCTTGATTGACGACCAGCAGGGAGTCGCCCTTCACTTGTAGGCGCCGTATACCGATGGCTGCGGCGGCCCGAAGCCCAGCCAGCAAGCCTTCGTACTCGGCGACGTTGTTGGTGGCCTTGGAGTCAAGGATGACCACGTACTTGAGGAGGTCCTCGGTTGGGGAGACCAGTAGGACCCCAGCCCCCGCGCCTTCGAGCCTGAAGGACCCGTCGAAGAAGAGCATCCAGGGGGAGGGCGCGAGGACCTCATCGGCTTCGGATTCGGCTGGAGTCCACTCGACGACGAAGTCCGCCAGTCTTTGACTTTTTATCGCGGTGCGAGGAGTGAACTTGACGCCGAACTCTCCCAGCTCGACGGACCACTTTGCAATGCGGCCCTCGGCTTCTCGGTTGTGGAGAATCTCGCGCAAGGGGTAGGAGGAGACCACTGTGATCTCTCTCCCCTGGAAGTAGTGGCGCAGCTTCCTCGATGCAACTAGTACGGCGTACACCATCTTCTGAGCCTGGGGGTACCATGTTTCCGCATTGTGTAGCACCTTGCTGACGTAGTAAACCGGCCGTTGGACTCCTTCCCGCTCCGCCACTAGCGCAGCGCTTACCACCGAGGGGCTAGCCGCCACATACAAAGAAGCAGCTGCTCGCCGGCCTGGGGCGACCGATCTGGGGAGGAGAGGTACTTCTTCAGGTCTTCGAACGCCCGCTGTGCTTCTAGGGTCCACTCAAACGAGTTGGTCTTTTTCAACAGCTTGAACAGCGGCAGACTTTTCTCCCCTAGCCGGGCTATGAACCGGCCAAGGGAGGCCAACCGGCCAGCCAAGCACTGCAGTTGCTTGAGCCGGGTAGGCGGCTGCATCCGTTCAATTGCTTCTATCTTCTCTGTGTTGACCTCGATCCCGCGGCTGGAGACCAGGAACCCGAGCAGCTTCCCAGACGAGACACCAAACACGCACTTCTCGGGATTCAACTTTATACAGTATTCCCTGAGACGGGAGAAGGTCTCTCCCAGGTCTTGGACAAGCTCATCGGCCTCTTTGGTCTTCACTACCAGATCATCAACATACACCTCAAGGTTCTTTCCTATCTGGGACCGAAACACGATGTGCATGGCTCGCTGATAGGTGGCACCAGCATTCTTCAGCCCGAAAGGCATCCTGATATAGCAATATACACCGACGGGGGTCACAAAAGCAGTCTTCTCTTCGTCTTCCCGTGCCATACTAATCTGATGGTAGCCGGAGTAGGCATCGAGGAAGCACAAAGCTTCGCACCCCGCTGTGGAGTCGACAACAGTGTCTATCCGCGGAAGGGGGTACGGGTCCTTGGGGCAGGCTTTGTTGAGGTCGGTGAAGTCGATGCACATACGCCACTTCCCGCTAGACTTCTTTACAAGTACGGGATTGGCCAACCACTCCGGATAGGTGGCCTCCCGCACAACCTTCGCAGACAAAAGTTTCTCCACTTCGTCCCGAATGGCATCCTGCCGCTCTGGCGCCTGCCGCCGGATCTTCTGCCGAACCAGGTGCACTCCAGGGAGCGTTGCCAATCGGTGCTCGATCACCTCCCTGGGGACCCCGGTCATCTCTGATGGTTCCCAGGCGAACACATCCAGGTTAGACCGGAGGAAGGTGATGAGCGCGCCTTCCTATTTGGCGCTAAGGTCGGTGCCGATCTTGACGACCTTGCCCGAGCCATCCTCGCCCACGGGGACCGCCTTTGCCTCGCTCGAGGGTCTGGGCGAAGCGCGGGTCTTGACCGAGGAGGGAGCCGGGCCGTCGTCCTTGTCGCGTGCTGAGCAAGTGGTGCCGACCAGGTCCTGCAGCTGCTTGCTGAGGCGCAGGGCTTCCAGTCTATCCACCTTCACCGTGATTGGACCCCCGGGCCCGGGGGTCTTCACCAGCATGTAGGCGTAGTGGGCCACCGCCATGAACTTGACCAGGGCCGGGCGGCCAAGCAAGGCATTGTAGGGGAGGTCGAAATCAGCGACCCCAAAATCCACCAGCTCTGTCCGGAAGTTCTTCGAACTTCCGAACGTGACCGGCAGCCGGACTTGCCCCAGGGGTAAGAGGCCCACCCCGGGGGCAACTCCGTAAAAGAGTGGGGCTGGACGCAGCTCCTCGTATGGGATCTGGAGCGCCTGGTACGCCCCAACAGACAGCAAGTTGATGGCACTGCATCCATCGACAAGAACCCGCCCCAGCTTCGCATTGCGGACCATGGGAGACACCACGATCGGAAGATGGCCAGGGCCGGCTGAAGGTAATCGGCTGCTCCGACCACTTCAGCGGCCGGCTCACCCCGGAAGATAACGCGGTGGCACACACCTGCCTCATATCCCGCTTGTACTGCGAGTTCGATGAGTAGGTGGCCGAGCCACCGTGTATGAACGCCACCGTATGCTCCGCCTGCTGGAAGGCCAGCGGAGCTGCATCCTCATCGTCTTCGTCTCCGCGGTCTTTCTCGCGGCTCTTCTTGAGCCGCCTGTCCACCAATTTGGACACAACTTGGCAGTCCTCCAAGTCGTGTCCACTTGTTCGATGGATGGGGCAATAGGGCTTGCCGCCATCGTCTTCGCGGTGGGGCGAGCGACGGTCCCTACGATTACCGCGCCGGTCCCGGCGCTTGTCCCTCCGGTCCTGATCATCACGACGCCGGGATTTGGGTTCCGGCTCGGTGACCAGGACCTCCCTAGCGGCGGCCTCCTTCCGCTTCTTCTTCTTCTTCTTCTTGCGGTCGGAGGACTTCGAGGTGCCGGCGTCGCCGGAGTCGGAAGGTCTCGTCGCGCACTTCCGAGCTTCGGCCGCCCTGGCGCACTTGTGCGCCAGGGAGAACAGCTCGGACGTGGTTGAGCTGACTCGGGTAGCCATCTTTTCCCGCATCTTCTGGTCCCAGACCCCCCTCCGGAAAGTGATGATCACCGACTGCTCTGAGATCCGGGGGATCGTATTGCAGCAGTGGCTGAACCGCCGGATGAACTCTCTCAGGGACTCCCCCTCTGTCTGCTCCAGAGCGTGGAGGTCATCCTCCACGCCTGGTTGAGCGTAGGAGCCCTGAAAGTTGGCGACAAAAATGTCGCACAACTCCTCCCACGAGTGCACAGAGCCTCGCGGGAGGTTAAGTAGCCTAGACCGGGCGGAGCCCGATAGCGACGTCGGGAGGTAGTTGGCCATGACCTTCTCGGACCCTCCCGCCGCGCGCACCACCGTGGTGTAGATTTTGAGGAACTCCTCCGGGTTGGTGGTGCCGTCGTACTTCTCGATGGAGGCGGGGCGGAATCTCTCCGGCCACGCAGCTTGCCGGAGGCGGAGAGAAAACGCCTGGCATCCAACGTTGTAGGGGGAGCAGCGTTGCTCGCCAGCCCCTTGACCCTGGAATGGGGTCGAGGAGTGCGAGTCTACGCTCTCCCGAGTCGAGGGGAAGCCCCTGTTGATCGCGGTCCTCGGTGCGCGGCGCCCCGAGGACATGGCGACGGTCGCCGTCGCGCTGAAGCCGTCTTTCGTCGAGGCTAGTCCTCAGATCCCCGCGGTCTCCCCTCGACTCGGAGGGACCGAGGGAGAAAGTGGGAGCGTGTGCACGTCCCTCTGCTCCGGAGGGGGCTGCAGCCAGGGCTCCCTTCCCCTTGTCCCGGGCCTTGGCGCCGGGAGAAGCTACCGTGTGGCGGCTGGAACCCTGCGCTTCAGTCGCGCGCATTCCCTGCCGCCTCGTGCCGGAAACCCCCAGCTGGGTTGCCGCGTCAACCTATTGTTGAGTGGTGTCAACTAGGCGGGCGATATCCCGCAGCCACGGAGCGGCTGGGGTATCGCCCCGCAGCTGAACTGGAGGGTGATCGAGTAATAACCGCGCCGCATGAAGGCTCCGCGCGGGAGTATCACCCCCCAGCACCAGGCGTCGCTGGACGGGCAGGGCCCCGGGCGCTGGAGCCACGCGCGTCCCCTCTGCGGAGGAGGTGCCCATCTCTTTCCCCAGGCGCCGGGATCGGCTACCGGCGCCACTTTCCTCGGGCAGATTGCTGCGCTTTGAGTGTGACTCCGCCATGCAACCAACCACACCTGCTTTTCCTGAGCTCCGGGCCGGAAACCGAAAGAAGAGGGCAATCTAACCACCAATAGCCCCTACCTGGCGCGCCACTGTCGGCATACTAGCCAACAGGCACCTCCGAGTCGGGTGCTTATGAGGTTCAGACGGGGGGCTTTTGGGGCAATCGCCTGAGAGAGGAGGAAGAAGATGACCGGTGTACCGAGAAGCTCAGGAGAACAGGGAGACGCAAGACATTTACCCAGGTTCAGGCCCTCCAAAGAGTAACAGCCCTAATCCTGCTTTTCTTGCTATTGCTCGTGTTCTAGCTAGAGAGGATGAAACCTACCCAGAGCCAACCACCCTCCTCTCCCATGCACCCCGGCCCCCTTTTATACTTGGGCTGACGGGGGCGCATGGGAGGCCTATACTACAAGCCATCCTCATTACACTGCCACGGGTGCATTTAATGCGCCTGTCACTATTCTTACATCCTATCAATGTCTGACGCAGCCGTCGCACTCCTGCCTTGGGTTCCCTACTTACCAACACCGCCCGTTCTGTCAGGGGATGAGGTGCCGCCGTGGCGTCACCCGTAATTATTACGCGCCTGGGGAAGGCGCGCCGCCAAACTGCAGCCTCCACGCCTGGTATTAAATGCGCACGGTTCGCATTAAATACCCCTGACCCGGGTGCATCCACCTTGGGGCGGCGCCAGTTGAAGCGCTTTGCACGCCATCACCCATCGGGCGACCACCTTCCTGGTCGCCGGGCGGTGTGGCTCGATCGCCACTGTCGCGCAGGCGACCACCTTCCTGGTCGCCCAATGGCGGTGGCTCGATCGCCGCTGTCACGAGCGACTACCTTCCTGGTCGCCGGGCGGTGTGGCCTGATGCCACCTGTCCGCAGGGCGACCACCTTCCTGGTCGTTCAGCGGTGTGGCTCGACGCCACACTGTCACGGGCGACCACCTTCTGCCGCCAGTGGTGCGGCCTGATCGCCACTTGTCCACTGGGCTACTATAACATCCTCAAAATTTATAAAAGTTTAAAAATCAAATATTAAAATGTGAAATTACTTTCATGATGCATTTCTTGATTTTGTTTTGTGCATTTAGTGAATTAGCGCTTGAATGGAAATGAATATTGGAATTTATAAAAGAGAGAAAAATAGAAATGGTAAAATGGTAAAAGATGAAAGTTACCATAGTAATTTTTGGATAACCCTAGAGTTCTCTAGAAACCATCTTGGCTGGTCAAAAGTAGAAGTGAATCCAATTGCAAGTTGGAATGATAAATTAAATGGGAAACCTTATCCTTGACCAAAACCTTGTCAGAATTTTGGAGAAAACCGTGGAGCTTTCTAGCACCTAATATTTTTACCATGTAAGCTCACTTACCTTACCCTTATCTACAAACATTTACAAAATTTGTTAACTGCATTTACTATTTCTTTTCATTTAATCAATACAGATTTGAAATTATGCAAAACGTAGCAAAACAATTTTAATAAAATAAGTGTTGTGATTCTAGTTCTTAAATTTTTATGGTAGAACCTTGATGTAGATCCGTACCTTCAGAAAAAGTTTCAAAAATTAATATGTTAATTTGGATCTCCAAATGAATCAAAAACCGTATTCAAATTCCTGTGCATCCAGCACTGTCAGAATTTCCATAATTAAACCGTAGATCTTATTAATCCCAAAATTTTACTAAAGCTAGTTAACATATCGATTAGCTTAGTCAAAAAGTTTGGAAAATTCTAGAGATGGAATGAGCCACACATTAATTTCCTAGCCGTGCTGTCTGAGAGGAGGAAAACTAGAGCTCTCCTTTTTCTTCCACTCTTACACGTAGGGCCACACACCCAGTGGGCATCATTCGCCCAAGGCTCTGACGGATGGACCTAGATCCTGAGCTGTACCCACACGTCATCCCTCACCTCCCTCACGCCATTAGTCTTTGGCCTCTACTCGTTCTCTCAGCCGATCACTGCCAGGGAAAAATCTCCTTCCACCGCCTCGTCTCTTTGTCAGCTTCTTGGCCGTAATTTTGCCTCGATCAAAGCCGCCCGGGCCAGCTGCTACCACAGGAGACCTTTCCCATACAATACTCTGAGCCGCGGCCGAGAAAACTCGAGATCTTCCGAGATCGGCCGCAATTGACGTAAGCGTTCAAATACTGTCCCAACCGCCCTAAAGGCCTATTTAAGTGAGGTTTCGGTCTTCCTGGTAACTCAATACCTTCCCAAGAACTCTAATTTCGGACTCAAACCCTCAACCAAATCGAAGACCCTCATCTTCCTCAGTCCCGGCAAAAATCCGATAATAGAGGAAATCGTCAATTGACGAGATGCGGTAGGAATCAAAGCAATTCTTTGGAATTGAAGCATTCCTGTACACTCACCAATCTAATGCATGTATCAATTTCAGTTCATAATCCTCCTAACCTTGGCGCACCGTGTTCCTTCGGCCGCCTCTTGCACGGTGAGAACTCTCTACGCCTTCATTCCCTCATGGTTAGTTGGTGTAATAGCACCCCTAGGTTTCGTGAATGCGTGCGAATTTAGAAGCCAGGCCTAAGGACCCTTAGCTCGCTGTCGCATCAAACCCGACCCTGGACCGCCGCCTGCTCCTGTCGCGAGCTTGCTCGGTTGCCATTGAAGCTCATCCAAGCTCTCACACGAGATCCAATACGGCCCCTCCATCTCACCGACCACCGATCGCCGCCTCAAGCGCCGCCTGTCGCCGGCGAGACCTCCGGCCAAGCAGCTCCTCTGCTTTGTCTCGCTGCACCGTAGGCCCAGTAGTCAGCCGCTGTAGCTGAGCCACTTCACTGCCAACCGGGCCCACTGGACAGTCCCTCCTGCCGCCCAAAACCTCTGCCGTTCCAGACCCGCACGTCAGCCTCCCCGTGCAGAGACTGACTGGTGGTCCCCGATCGTCAGTGGTTCGGTCCGATTTGTCCCAGCGTGCTAAAGGAAAGAATACGTCTTCTATTAGTGGAAGCGTATTCTCTTTTTCCTAGGATTTACTTGAACCGAGTTAATTCAAATGGCTATAACTTTTAAACCATAGGTCCAAACTAGGTGAGACAAATTTGTAAATTCATGTTAAATCATCTAGTTTTAGAATATGCAAAAATATTTGAATCTTGATCTCTGTTTTAAATTCAAATCCAAATATAAGTTTAGGTACCAAATATATTGCATGTACAACTTTTGCAAAACTTGTCCGAATTGAATGAAACCAATTTTGTTAAATTCCTTATGTCATAATCTCTCTGTTTGTGCAATTAGATTTGAAATTGAAGTTGGTTTGTATTGATTTCCCTTTAAGTTTGGTTTCAATGCATGAATTATTCAAATTGCTATAGCTTGATTATTTTTCATCCAAATGATATGAAGCTTGTTCTGTTATGCTAGTTAAACAATATATAATATGATTCTACAAAAATATTTAGGGTGCATCATGCAATATTTAATTGAAATCAATCATGTTGCTTTATGTTCGATTATAATTAATATAAACCATAGCTCTTGGAATCATAAAATGAATCCTAAAATGTTCCTAGGGTCATATAAACATTTCTAGGATATAAGAATATATCATGATTAGTTAAGATTGAATTAAGTTAATAAATAATCATACTTGTATGACATGAGCTTAGAATATGATGTTTAAATATAAGTAGTAATGCATATAAAACTTGTTTAGTATGATTCATAATATGGGACCATTTAATCTTACAAGAATGATTATGCTTAACCCTAACCAGGTTAGTTCTCATGTATAAATTAAACTTAATGTACTTTTGGCCCTTAGGTAACATATGTTTCGTATAATATATGTACCGTGATTTAATAGATGAACTAATATGACCCAAATGCTATAGACCTACTATTGAAATATTCTTAAGGTCAAAGACCCTATTAATCTACAAGAATGATTGCATATCATGTTTAATCGCAAACTTAAGGTTAACTATCCACAACTTAAAGAATGACATCCGACAAGTACTAGTCCCTATAGGACCAGCTTTAGAATACTTCCTAAAGCTAGTCTATTTCATTATGTAAAAGTAATTCTATTATAATTCGTTTTGCATCTGAATCCTATTCAAAACATAGTCATACACATTGTGAACCCTAAAAAGCCCATAATATATATAGGTAAATAACTTTGCTCAATGATTAGTTTTATAAGTTAAACTCTACATTAGCAGTTAATTGTTGAATGCCTGATGTTTGCTCAAATTGAACCATGCATGCACAAGTGATTAATTGTTGATGACTGTTATTGCTTATGTTCAATAGTGCAAGTTATACTTGCACTAACCCTGTTGTTTTATGTATTGATTTATAACAACATATACAGTCTTAGCTTCTTGAATTCGTAAAATAAAATAGAATGAATCATAAGGAATAGACGTTGTGTGCGATGCGACCTTCAAACCCTTAAATCAATAATAAGACTGCAATGTGAAAGTAGTATGTTCGCTTATGCGGTCTCGAAACCCTAAGCCACGACCCATACTTGTTTTATGTAATGATTGCTTATTTGATTTTCCATCTGATTTCCTTTTGCCCCTATTGAAAGTGTTATTTGCTATTTGTTATTCTTTTCTGTTATACGACGTGTAGAATCCGACGTCTCGGACTTCATCGTCGATGACTTCAAGATCACGTCTTCGACTCCATCACTGAAAACAACGGATAGCAAGGCAAGCACTCATGTAGATCCCAATTTTCTTTAACAAGAAGAATCTAATTAAAACTTTCATGCATATGCTATATTTTGTATACACTGCTATATTATGGGAAGAATGGTAGATATAACCTTCATTGATGGCTTTCCTTAATCAGTAGTGATAGATGAAACCCTAGATTGTTGTTGGATACACAAAATAGCTATATCCGATTATTACTTGCATATGCTTTGCCCTGCTTTAGACTGGGAACACGGACAGATGGTTATACTGTTCGTGAAGAACTTAAATTGTAGACATGATGAACTCTGTTCATGGACATGTTGGAATATTGTGATTATTGAAACTTTCTTTTTCTGAAAACAAAACTATGATTTTGATGCGGGTGATTATTGGCAATAGCCGGAAGTGCAATTAATGATGCACGTAGATAGGGGGAGATCTATCGCCCGTGTCGTATAAGAACCGAGCTGATGTGTTGTTTTCAGGCCAAGATAACCGTACATCCACAAGTACTGGAGTGGGACAGTCTTAACTTATTAAATTATTTGGGAATTAGCTTTGCACATTGGTAGGCAGTTGTAGCACGGGCATTCCGTATATAGGTTTGCTCGAGGGAGGTGTCATCACCGAGGTGTTGGCATCTGCCGTTGTAACGGTGTACGCCTGGCTATGTATTTGGGGCTGTTATTGTACCATTTGAGCCGTGGGCTCCTGAATACTATTGCTTCACTGTTTATTTGCTTCCATCATAATCAGGGGTAACGTCATTGGGCTAGTGCAAAGTTAAGGTCCAAGTAACGAACAGTTCCGTTATGAACTCTCTGGCAGCACACCAAAGGAAGTGTGTCAAATGCGCTTGCCACAAAGGGAGAACATATCTTGTGGGTAAAGCTGTACAACTCTGCAGAGTCTAAAACTAATCGATTAGCCGCGCTCTCGGTCATGAGCACTTGGTAAAGTCATCACATAGCTAGACATTTTCTGTACTTTTATAAAACTGGACCAGATAATTTGGAATTGGTGAGTTTACCCTTAAAGATGATTCAATACTTGACATTACGTTGGCAAGGTTGAATTCAGCTGTTGTGCCCTGTGTGGACAAAAATTTAATCTTCAGATAATATTTCATATGATGGGACTGGACGTTTTTACTCACGAAGTATTTGTGGGTATTATGTTACATTTTATTTCACGAAGGGCTGTGTAACACCCCGGCATTTAATATGCCTGAATGCTACCAAACATAAGCTAAACAACATCTAAATACCACAATTAAACATAAATTCCAATCGATCTCCTCGCTCCTCGCTCCTCGCTCCTCGCACCTCGCTCCTCGGATGGATCCATGAGGATGCAGGGGTGGGGAGGTCACCCTAGGGCAGCAAGGGGGGTGGAGGAGAGGTGGTGGAGAGGTGGGGAGCAATGGGGGCAAAGGGGGAGGTGGAGGCGCATGGCACAAGAGGGGAGGGAGAGGTGTGGCGGCTAGGGCACAAGGGGAAGAGGTGGGGGTGCACCTAGGGCAGGGGTGGACGCCCCAAGGGCTGGTGGGGAGCCCTTTTACCAGCCCCCACACCCAAACCTAGTCCGTTACGGAGACCTACTCCATCCCACCAAAGCCCACCAAGGCCCAAACTCCCCCGGGAAGGCCCAAAACCCTAAACGGCCCTAAACGCCTTAAAAGCTATTAACCTCCATATCCTATAGTTTTAACCTTAATTCCACATCTCATAATGTTATTAACCTTATCATGCACGTTAAATAAGGTTACGACACTCCGTGGTGTCACAACGCTTCAAAAGGCCCAAAAACGCGAGTAAACCTCAAGCCGTAAGATTTCCTTCTCTAATTTCACAATTTGTAATGTCACACCAAAACGTAGTGTCACATTCTTCCCCCCTTCAACTGGATTCGACCTCGAATCCGAAGGACACCAAAAACAACTACCAAGTCCCCAAGGGACAAAAGTCTTCTCACCAAAGGCTCCATCAACCCAAAACGCTCGAATCCTCACGACAAACATTTCGCACTTCTATCACAACCAACCTGACTACCACACTCCATCAAACTCAATCATGACACATAATCCCATCTCTTCCAATTATTTGACCCTTTTCACAAAGAATCAAAATTAACTAATGTCAGCTACGTACATAGCCTTCATCGACAAAACTTTTCTTTTCTTCCACAAACCACGCTACACTTTCATTCTACCCCCTCCCAGGCATAACACACACCCAGGGACAACTAGCTACGACAAAGTTTACGACAGATCACTATATTTCAAATTATCATCACTTTTTAGCAATCCAACCATATTCTCAACAAGGTTTGGACCGACATCACCAACTTCCAACATGACCACCCTTCGAACCACAACCAAAGTTCTACGCCTAGCCCAAGGTAGAGCTGTAAATTATTACCAAACCTCAATTGGTTCTTTTCCTATGAGGGTCTCGCCCTCACACTTTCTCACTCAAAAACTACCAAACCCATGAGTATAATCCTCCATTATGCTCAACAATTCCATAGACATTTCTATTCACATCTCAAACGAGAATGCCAACAAAGAGCAACTCCCTTAGTCGGATGAACCACATTCATCAACTCGAACCCAAAACACAACAAATCACTTGGAACAAAGGTTTGACAACCTCGAAAGATCACTCGATCTCTTTTCCTAAGTCAAGTCGCAAAGGAAAAACTCCAATCTCAAATCAATGCGATACATCTTGCATCGGGGACCTCTCAAACAAAAAGAGAGACTCCACACAATTCTTTGTCAGAAATTCTCAACAATCAATGACAACTCGACTCACTTTCACCACAGCCAAGCATCTCATAAAAACAACATTGTGGAAGAGAAAACCGATTCTCAAATCAATCGAAAGAATCCACAACCGCCGTAATAACTCTCAAGGAAACAAGGAAACCCAATCCTCTTACAACAAAGCCAAATGCCAGGAACTCTTCACTCTTTCTTTTCATGCTAAAGAGCAAATGGAAATCTAGATTCATGACATGAATCCAAGCTTTCGAGCACACCGGATTAGTCATATTTCCTATATGACTTACTCACCGACCTGGCTCAACGACTCTTTTATCAATAGACATCTATAAATGATGTCATGTTTCCTTTTCACCATTCATTCATCATGTACAACGCTACCAAATAGTCATTCACAAGACAACTTCTTCCTCTGCATCACATGATTAAAACTTGGATAGCATCGATGATTGCGCCCAATCATAAAACTATGAGGGGAACACCATTAACAGGAAAACACCACGTCATACATAACCCGTCGACAATTGAAAGCCAAATTTGTAAAGCATCGCGTTTTAACCAAAATCAACATTTTGAAAGAGAACATCAATTCTCAAAGAGAAATGGGAAACTCATTTTCCCAAAATGAGAACACTTCACCAACCCGAATCACTTATAAACATTCATAAAATCCACCCTTTTTAAACACTCGCAAACACCACATGGCCTTTTCCAAATAAATCCAGTTCCAATCAAATAGAATTACAAATTAAATCTCAAGAATTTTCAACACAGCCCACTATGTCCATCGGCTTCCTTTTTAAGATTTACTCCAAGTATGCTTCAGTGCGAATGCGAAGGAGCGCGATCCACTCAAAGGCTTTTGGGTGCAAAATCAAACTCATAGCATAAACTGAACAACTTAGCCAAAACCAAAGATGGGCACCAACCTCTACGAGTTTTAGGGAAACTCGAAAATGCAATATAAAGAACACCTTGACCAAAAAAAAACATTTAACCAAGATAGCAAACCACCAACCCAGATCAAGAGGTTTTATACACAAGCTCGGCATGAGACTCACCATAACCAGTGTCCCACTATCCTTAACATTTAAGCATTCCATAATCACTATTTACTTATCGAGAAAACCCATCTTAAATCAATCCATACTACCTCCTCAAGAACCCCACAAACCAACACATCATAAAACAACGTATTCTATATTTCAAACGTAGTACTTCAACAGATACTTAAGCATGATCATCCTATCAATTTTTATACCATAAATACGTCAACATCTTGACAATCAGAACTTATTCCATTAACAAATGACTTCAACATACAAATAGTATCTCCATTAGACAAAGTCAAAAATTATGATTCTAAGATATACCTTCTTTAGGATACAATTCTATATCATGCTAAAATATCCATGGTTCACTTCATCGCCACATGTTATAATAATCTCTATTTTACAATGGCTTCCAAAAAGTAATCCAAACAATTACCACCACTACTAAATCATCAATATCCATAAATAGGCATAATCATAAAAACAACTACATTGTTTTTAGTTACACTATCCATATACCATAACAAATTGTCACTACACAACATACTCCAACTATTAAAACAAATTTAATAGATTAGACCATCCCAATGCTTTAGCAATATCATAAACAAAGAAAGCCTATGTCTTCACAATTGACATCGATACTAGCATCGTAGGAACACAACTGCATACTTCCAATTATACTAATGGTTTGCGACAATATAAAAAGCAACTCTAATCAACTTCCAAATTAAAGTCACTAGTCAACACGATTAAATCTCTCTATTAATCCATTAGATTAGAACATCTTTAGACAACCAGCAAAGTTTCTTTAACAATATCAGCAGTCTACATCATCTTAATGTTTTAACTATGCATTAGGGTTTAAAACTTTAAACATATTCGAGGGTCATAAGCACTTTCAAAGCAAGGCAACAGGTTCTAAGTATGTACATTAACATATTTATTCATTCTCATTATAGGGTAATCTGCAACACTAGAAGTTCATTTAATCTTAAGCTAAGCACAAATATTACTTTTAACTGATTCAGCTCACCAATTAACTTAAGAACAAATCATTTCCAATAACCACATTGTTACATACTACATGACATGCTAAACAACCATTTTCACTTTTGACAAACAGGATGCAACTCCACTTTTAAGGACAACCACAACTCAAGAACCGTAATCTAACACCGATAGACAATTTCTCCTTTTCCAGGCAAGGAAGAAAACAAAACTCTAACAGAAATGCAGGAGAGTTCCACTCTCAAGTTCCCAAATTTGCCCACAAAACTCTTCAAGAAATCTCAAGATCCATACTTCCAAGAAGGAAGAAGGATGCACTAGGGAAAACAAAATGTTCAACCAAACCTTTTCCGATAAAGTTACAAAACTTAGCTCCACCCAACCTAAGGTTGGCAATAGGAGAACTTCAACTCTTTTCTCAGATAGGGAGGACAACAACCACATATGTTTCCTCCCTAAGACAATCCACAATAACCAGCAAAACCGGGTGTCAAAGCAAAGGCGACTAAAAAGGCGCAACTCTAAACTCTTCTTCTTCGTTTCCAACCAAGGAAGACCAAAAAAACCACAAATCGCATACGGAATGATCCGCGAAAAAGAACCAATACCAAACATTTTCCTTTTAGTTTCCATCAACTAAAACCAAGAAAACCAACCAAAACCAACCGTCAGAACGGTGAAGAACATACGAAGGAACCCACCACCAAACTCTTCTATTTGACTCCTGTCAACTACCCGATCTACGACAGAAAGGGTAAGCACTCTTCTCCTACAGGGGTTAATAGTTCTTCGGTGATGGCGCTAACCGGCCACACCGTCACACTCACCCTTACAATGAATAAAGAGAGGTGACCGAAACCCTTCGGCACCACAACCCCACTTTAACATAATAACATGAACAATTCAATTCAATTCTTTCATAAACATAGCAACATACATAAACAAATGTAGCATTCAACATCAAGGCTCAAATACAACATTTAAGCGTAACGCAACGATTCCCATACCCTTTCCTACTGTGCATCCATGTGTGTCAAATTTTAAATTACTTATACCACTTTTGCAAGTTTTAATGTTGCTATCCTATAACAAAGTTTTAGTTAAGACCTAAGCCATGTTTCTAAGTTATTCCACATCACATTTTAGTTGTACCCTATAGCATGATACTAAAAATTCACATTCCAAGGACCTCTGACCAGCTCGATACCAATCAGAACACCAGGCATTTAATATGCCTGAATGCTACCAAACATAAGCTAAACAACATCTAAATATGTAACACCCCAAATTTTTCTTTTCTTAAATCCATGTGTGATTTGGTACTTTAGTGAATTTTTGGAATTTTCTGGAATTTATTTGGATTTATTTGGAATTTATTTGAATTTATTCCATTTTGAAATAATTAAAGAATTTAATTTTGCAAATAAAATTTTGTTGGAAATATTTTATTTGAGTCCAAAATGATCCAAAATATTTTCCAGATTTTTTCTGGAATTTTTCTGAGTCATTTGCTATTTTTAATGAATTAAATGAATTTCTGGGAATTATTTTAAATATTAAATCGCTGGAAAATCAAGTCGGGTCAAGTATCGTTTCATCCGATCGACCCGAGTCCGAGTCCGACTCGAGTCCGACCGAGCCACGTGACTTGACCGAACCCCATTCGATCCTAACCGCTGGATCGAGATCCAACGGCCCGCATTGGACCGCACCGGTTCAGCCGAAGTCTGGTCGGATCCGATCGCGCCCACGCGATCGCGGACCGTCGATCGTGCCACGTGGGCCGGTGTGCGTCGTCGTCTCCGCGAGACCGAGCCGGACTCCGCCGCGTAGATCTAGGGTTCCGGCCGCACGAACGCCGAGGCTATTTAAGGCCCGGTCACACCGAGGTCGGCCTTGACCTTGCGCACCAGAGCCCCTACTCACCAAGGCGAGCCGCGCCGTTTAGCCGCGATAGCTCGCCGTAGTTGAGCGCCGCTCCGCCACGGTTTTTGCTTCATCCCGCCGCCGTCCGCCGTCTTCCGCCGAGTTGGAGCCCAGTTCCGGAGTCCTCAAGCCAAGGCGCACCCGTGGGTACCTCTCACTCCGCCGGAGAGACCCCGAAACGCCGTCGGGCTTGTCGTCGTTTTCGTCTCCGGTGGCCCTGCTCCGCCGTGTCGCCATCACCGTCCGCGAGCTCTGTGCGCCGTCCGATCTTGATCGTGTGGTTGAGGTGAGTTCACGTGTTTCCAAACCCGATTAGATCTGGACCGTTGGATCAAGATCCAACGGCCCACGATCACCACGTGCCGTAGTAGTGTTAATGTAGGATTAGATCTGGACCGTCCGATCTAGATCGAACGGCCCACGATCATCGAGTAGTTTTCAACGTGTTAACCTTGGATCTAATCATGGCCGTTGAATTTCAAATCAACGGCCAAGATTGCGCCACGTGTCGGAAGCTCGACCGCCGCGGCCGCCGGCAGGTGACGCCGACACGCCGCCCGTGTCGGGCCGACGTGACTAAATCGCACCATGACGCCACGCCGACGCCATGGCGGCTCAAGATGTCACGGGCCGCCCCAGCCAAGCGCCGACGCCAAGAATGACGCCACAGCTGGGTCCCACTGTCCAAGATCGTGGTGAGCCTCGCCGACGCCGCAGCGGACGCTACCCGAGCGGACCCACATGTCGGCCGACACGTGAACCATGGATCGTCCACGGTAGACCCGAGCCGAGCGTGGGACCGAGTCCATGGATCGCTGACGCCACCGCCCAATCAGAGGCTGACACGTGTCCATGCTGACGCAATAATTAATTTCCGAAAAAGAAAATGATTTATTAATTCGTAATAATGATTTCAGATTTTGATTCAAACTTCAAACGCTTATAACTTTTGCGTTTCGACTCCGATTTGAGTGATTCAAATTTCTAAATTTGTATAAAATTGAGACCTACCTAAATATGAATTTTAATTAATTTTTGGACTAAAGTTTTTCTCTGTAAAATTATTTAATTGATTATTTAAACTTTAAATAATCATAACTTTTGCATTTTAACTCCAAATTTGACTATTCCAGTTTCTAAAAATTCATAAAATTATGTTCTCTCTGTTTATGGATTTTATTTGGATGTTTGGACACTTTTTGCCTATTGTTTATTCGTGTATTTGCTATTTGCATGCTTTACAAGTAGACGTTGAAGTGCCGGAAGGATTCGAAGGAGAAGTATTGACTCAGGATCCAACTCAAGACCAAGAACAAGTACTTTTTGAAGGAAAGTTGTGCTTTGACCATGTTGATCCTATTTCGAAATCTATTTTGATTTAAACTATTGCATGCTAGTTCAATTAGAAAAATACTTTATTTAAATATGGGGGTTAGATAAATACCAATTTGTTGTATGACACCTTGATTACTTAAGTATGTGCCATGACCCTTGTCACCCTAGTTGTGGTTTACTAGTTGGACATTATTAAATTTCCAACATGGGTTTTAGACCGTTGTAGTATATTACTTAGACCTGCTACGTGCTCATGACATGATTTTGAACAAACAAATGTTAATATTGACTTAATGATATATTGAACCTGTTTTGGAAAGGTATCATGTGATGTTGATGGCACGTGGTGCATGGTAATCAACTGGGGTTTGATAAATAGTTTTTCGACCGGGGCATGTGGCAAGAATAATCAGGTGGGCCAGTTGTGGCATTGGGGATGTTGATTTGGTTCTTCGGGTAGTCTTGCCCTGGTCACCCTAAGGACTTAACCTTGCAAGCCTTTGAACTGGGTCTAACGTGCAACCACATGTCTCAGAATGGGACGGACCTAGTTGACTAAGTTGCTAATAACGTACCTGTGGGACCTCAGGAGGTCAACTACACCCTTTGTGTAAGTTGTACGGGGGAGCGTACCGGGGCTGAGGCCAGGTACCCATCTAACGGTTGATTGGCCTAAACTTCGCCTTAGCTAAGGGAAGGGTTAGTGTGCAATAACCGGGGAGGACCACTTGTATTGTTAGAAGTTTCCGAAAGACTTTGTTACGGGAACTCGCCTTTGTGGTGTTTGACTGTATCTTGTGGGTAAAGTGCATAACCTCTGCAGAGTGTAGAATCTATTCGAATATCCGTGTCCGCGGTATTGGACATCGCTCGGGAATTACAGTCAAGGGTTAGATTTTCTCAAAAATAACTTGGATTTGAAAGGTTGGGTTGGATTAATAAAGATGTTGATGGAAATGTGGATTAGGATGGGAAAGATGTTTATTAAACTCCTTGAAAAGTTATTTATGCTATACTTGTTTCTACTGCTTTCGAATCTACTTATGTTACTTGTCAAATGCTGTTTACTGCAAATATACCTTAAGCTATTCCTTTGTACCAAGCCATGCATATAGTATATTAGCTTTGCATTACATGCATGACTTGCTGAGTACCAAGTACTCACCCTTGCCACCCTACAACACCAGTTGAAGAGGAGATTACACTAGCTTTGGAGGAGGAGCTCCAAGAGGAACCGTCTACTTAGGAAGCGAGCCCAGTCAGTTGCCTGTGGTATACTGGATGGCGCCACGAAGTTATTTGATTTTTCGCTGCTACTATTTCTTTCTTAATAAGTTTCACCCTGTGAGGCATACATTTGTAACTTGACCATAAGGTCGAGTAACCAGTTTGATTATTTAAATAAAGTACTTTATTAGTATCGAGTGGTATGATTGTGATATTTACCGATGTTAAGACTGTGTGCACTAGCGCGTTCCTGGACTAGTGCTGAATACACAGAGGGTCCGGATTTGCAAATTTGGGGTCCTGACAGAGGTGGTATCAGAGCCATACTGACCGTAGGCTCAACCCTAAGCTAGAATGGTCGTAGTGAGGATAAAACCTATTTTCTAAAGCTAAAAATTTGTCAAGATAAGAAATGACATCTCGACTTACCCCCTTCTCTCTTTCCTTGTCTCTTGCTGAATATTCCATTACCTAGTCACAATTTAAAATTTCGAGTTCTTACGTAAGCACTCTTGTGACAGATGGAGGGAGAGTTCAACTACGTCGATCTAGAGGTTGGTCACGCCGCGGAACTTTGGCATATGCTTCAGACTCTCGGAGATTTTGAGAAGCCGCAATACCAAGTGGAAGTGATCAGACAAGCAGGATTGATCAAGGCTTGTGACGTGAAGATTGAGGTACCTGCTAGGAAGAAGGGCCCAGGCAATCGCCCGATACACTGCACTGCCAGGAGATCTACAATGCAGATGGGTATCCAAGAAGTATCACGACGAGCAATGCGGCACATTACCCGTATCTACGCCAGAGAGTTGGAGAGCATGGTGTTCCGTTATCATCCGCGCAGCAATAACCTTCTTGACCCGAAGGCGATTCAGGATGAGGATGCCATGGTTACACAGTTGGCACGACTTGTTGTCGCCCAGGAGGATGTACTAGATGATACAAGCAAGGAGCTACAGAAGGCCCGCAAGGAGATCACGACAGAGAAGAACAGATGGCGGGAAGCTCAAGAGTATGTGTCACACCTTCTGCGAAGGATTGACGAGTTGGAGATGGCTTTGTACGGACCAGAACCAGAGCCAGTACTCGAGCTACACGAGCCAGATCCGAAGGAGTCAGATCTCAATGAGGACACTGCTTCTTCGACTACCACAGATGACACAGTTGCTGGACATGGTAATCGTTTCGCACCTATGCCGCAGCACCCGTACCCAGGCCGTGGAGGTTTTCTCGATGAGCGAGCGTAGGTTCTATAGTGAGACTCCTTCACCGAGTCGCGTCATGGAATAAAGAGTCACCCTTTAGGCGTTAAACTCCAGTGTTAGTTCGATTTGGATTTTCATTGCTTGCTGAGTGTGCAGTATGTGTTGCAAGGCCCTTAGGCATTGTAAGCAACCATACCAAGTTATTGATATCATTAGTTAATAAAGTTGGACCTTAAAGTTACACCTTTCGCCCCGCATAGGTTCCATATTACTTGTCTATTCTTGTTTCCCTCTCATCTCTAAAACTTAGAGCAAATCGACAGATGGTGAATACCCGCGGAAACCTTGGAAGCAATGGAAGTGGTTCTCGCCCAGCAGAAAACCCCAATGATGGAGCACCAGCACCGCCAGTTGATATGCAGAATTTTGGAGCTTTTCTTGCTGCTCAGACTCAGTTGATGCATGCCTTGATGCAACAGATGCAACACGTCCTTTGCTCGAGGCCACTTTGCTAATCAAGTTAATCAGGACAACGCGGTAATACAAGACTGTCAGAGTTCATGAGAACTCACCCACCCACTTTTTCTGGGAATGCCAATCCATTGGAGGCCGATGATTGGTTAAGGTCAATTGAGAGGAAGCTACACATAGCTCAATGCATAGGAAATGAGAAGGTACTCTACGCTTCTCATCAGTTGGAAGGAACAATTACGAATGGTGGGAGAATTTCTGTGCCACGCAAGAGAACCCTCAATACATCACTTGGGAGGAGTTCACAACAATGCGTTTAAGTCGATTATCACGTGCCTGAAGGAATCATGGACCTTAAGAAGGAGGAGTTCAGAGCATCAAGCAAGGTAATCAGCCGGTGGCCGACTACCTGAACAAGTTCACACAGCTAGCACGCTACGTACCTGAGGATGTAGCGACAGATAAAGCCAGACAGTCTCGTTTTATGAAGGGACTTAACTCAGGGTTGCAAGTAGGATTGATCACGCACGCCTTTCCAGATTTCCAAGAATTGGTGAATAAGGCGCTTATTCTTGAGGACAAGCGCAAGGAACTGGATGAGAACAGGAAGCGCAGGATGCAACAAATAGGATCACGCCAGGAACGCAATGGCGTCGAGAGTTGCACCAAATCAATTTTTCAGATTCCAGCCACAAAATGCAACAAGGACACCGTCACCAGCACCAAGACCTGTCAATCAGAACTACTGCACCCACCCCGCTAGAAACGCCGCTGCTCCAGCGATCGGAAGGAACCATGAGACGCCGCTACAAGCGCAACGAGCCAGGACACTTTGCCAACAGCTTGTCCGAAGAAGACAGCGAGAGTGACCCGATTCGCTTCAATCTAGGAACCACCCAGCTAGGACGCCGGCACCAGGAACCACATCCTGCATCGTGGTGAGAGGCCGAGTCAACCATGTCACCGTGGATGCACCGCAGAATGCTACGGACGTCGATCTTGGGTAAGTTACTTGTTAACTCGAGACCTGCACAGCTTTGTTTGACTCTGGAGCTTCGCATTCGTTTGTTTCGCAAGGCTTTGCTGCTAGAAACGATTTGGGGATTGCAAGACTTAAGTGCATGCTTTTAGTTCAAACCCCTGGTTCCGAACTCCGAACGAAAGTAGGATGTTCCGGGGTGAGAATACTAATAGACGGAATAGAGTTCCTAGCGAACCTTATAATTTTGGAGACCCAGACTTTAGACGTCATATGGGGAATGGATTGGTTATCCAAGCACAAGGCCGTATTGGATTGTGGATGAAGAACTATCTCAGTTGAGAGCCCGTGTGGGAAGAAAGTGGAATTTCAAGCTACTGCCGTGAGAGAGGGACAGTTGATGGTTAACAATACCAAGACAATCAGCATAAAGGATGTCTCAGTAGTGAATGGGTACCCAGATGTTTTTCCTAAAGATCTACCTGGTATGCCGCCAGACAGGGACATAGAGTTTGTGATAGAGCTTGTACCTGGTACAGCACCGATAGCAAAGAGACCCTATCGGATGTCCACCGAGGAGTTGGTAGAGATGAAGAAACAGCTAGAAGAATTAATGGAGAAAGAATTTATCAGACCGAGCTCATCGCCGTGGGGAGCACCAGTTTTGTTTGTCAAGAAGAAGGACGGGAGTTTCAGGATGTGCATCGACTACCGTGCACTCAATGAAGTCACCGTGAAGAATAAGTATCCGCTACCCAGGATTGATGATTTGTTTGATCAGCTGAGAGGAGCCGGAGTTTTCTCCAAGATTGATCTGAGATCGATACCATCGATTGAAGATCCGATCGTAAGATATTCAAGACTGCATTCTCGCCAAGATATGGACATTACGAAGTTCTGATTATGTCTTTTGGTCTGACGAATGCGCCAGCATATTTCATGAATATGATGAATAAGGTGTTCATGGAATATTTGGACAAGTTTGTTGTCGTGTTCATAGATGATATCCTAATCTACTCCAAGACAGAGGATGAACATGCCGAACACTTGAGGCGAGTTTTGGAGAAGCTGAGGGAACAGCAACTCTTCGCCAAGTTCAGTAAGTGTGATTTCTGGAAGGACAAGGTAGAATTTCTTGGACATGTAATGACCGCAGAAGGAGTCGCCGTAGATCCAAGCAAAGTAGAAGCTGTGTTACATTGGGAGCACCAAGATCGTGACCCAGATCCGGAGTTTCCTTGGAATGGCAGGATACTACCGCCGTTTCATTGAAGGCTTTTCGACAATTGCGAAACCTCTTACGCAATTACTGAAAAAGGAGAAGAAGTTTGCATGGACACCAGAATGTGAGAAAGGATTCCAGGAGCTGAAGAAGCGATTGACATCAGCACCGGTGTTAGTTCTACCGGATGTTAATCAAAGCTTTGATATTTATTGTGACGCATCGCGCCAAGGACTCGGATGTGTGCTGATGCAAAACGGAAAGGTCGTCGCTTATGCATCAAGGCAGTTGAGGCCGCATGAGGAAAATTATCCGACGCATGACCTAGAGTTAGCTGCCGTAGTGCATGCCTTGAAGATATGGCGTCACTATCTGATCGGGAACAGATGTGAAGTGTATACGGATCATAAGAGCCTTAAGTACATATTCACCCAGTCGGATCTGAACATGAGGCAAAGGAGATGGTTAGAGTTAATCAAGGACTACAATGTTGGAATCCATTACCATCCCGGGAAGGCCAACGTAGTTGCCGATGCCTTGAGTCGGAAAAGCCATACCGTGAGTATGTTGCTAGCCACAAATCAGGATGAGTTATGTGAGGATTTTCAGAGAATGAAGATTGAGGTGGTACCTAGTGGATTCTTGGCCGCATTAGAAGTAAAGCCGACCCTAGAGGATCAGATCCAGGAAGGACAGAAGGATGATGACAAGATCCGCAGGATTAAGTCCATCAAGGAGGAAGGCAAGGCAGAGGACTTCAAGTTGGATGAGCAAGGCACGTTATGGATGAAGGATCGCATTTGTGTGCCCAACAAGAAGGAATTAAAGCAACTGATTTTGGAGGAAGCCCATGACTCCAAGTATCCAAATCATCCTGGAAGCGCCAAAATGTATCAGGATTTGAAGGAAAGATTCTGGTGGCCAAGCATAAAGCGTGAAGTTGCCGAGCATGTTGCATTGTGCGATGTATGCTAGAGAGTCAAGGCAATGCATCAGAGACCACTGATCACAGGTGTACCGCTGAAAATACCTGAGTGGAAGTGGGAGGAAATCGGAATGGATTTCATTACCGGTTTGCCTAAGACTCAAGGAGGTTATGACTCCATATGGGTTATAGTGGATCGCTTGACCAAAGTAGCCCATTTTATCCCCGTAAAGACCACTTACTCGGGGATAAATTGGCGTAATTGTACATGATCTGTATCGTTTGTTTGCACAGTGTGCCAAAGAGGATCAAATGTCGAGGTACCCAATTTACCTCAAGGTTCCGGAATAAGTTGCATGAAGCCATGGGAACCCGTTTGAGCTTCAAGATGACCTATCATCCACAGACGGATGGACAGACCGAAAGAGTCAACCAGATTCTGGAGGATATGTTAAGAGCTTGTGCATTGGCTTATGCTACCTCTTGGGATAAGAGTTTGCCGTATGCCGAGTTCAGTTACAACAATAGTTATCAGGCTAGTTTACAGATGTCACCTTTTGAGGCACTGTATGGTCGACCCTGTCGGACGCCATTGAACTGGAATGAGACCGGCGAGCGCCGTGTCTTTGGGCCAGATATTCTTCAAGAGGCTGAGGAGCAGATTGCCATGATTAGGGAAAGGTTGAAGATAGCCCAATCACGACAGAAGAGTTATGCTGACAACCGTCGCCGAGATTTGAGTTTTGAACCGGAAGACTTTGTATACCTCAGAGTTACGCCTCTCAGGGGAGTTAAGAGGTTCCATGCCAAAGGGAAACTCGCACCCCGTTATGTTGGACCATTTAAGATTTTGAGTCGCAGAGGCGAAGTTGCTTATCAGCTGGAGTTGCCTCAGTCGTTAGCAGGAGTACATGACGTATTCCATGTGTCCCAGTTGAAGAAGTGTCTCCGAGTACCTGAGGAACAGACACCGCTAGAGTCAATTGAGTTGCAAGAAGATTTGACTTACAAGGAGCATCCCGTAAAGATTTTGGACACTATGGATCGAGAGACCAGAAATAAGTCAACCCGTTTCTGTAGAGTTCAGTGGAGCAACCACACGGAGAGTGAAGCAACTTGGGAACGCAAAGAGGATTTGAGGAAAGAGTTTCCAAACCTATTCCTTTAGTAAGCCCTGAATCTCGGGGACGAGATTCTGTTAAGGGGGGAGGTTTGTAACACCCCAAATTTTGCTTTTCTTAAATCCATGTGTGATTTGGTACTTTGGTGAATTTTTGGAATTTTCTGGAATTTATTTGGATTTATTTGGAATTTATTTGAATTTATTCCATTTTGAAATAATTAAAGAATTTAATTTTGCAAATAAAATTTTGTTGAAAATATTTTATTTGAGTCCAAAATGATCCAAAATATTTTCCAGAATTTTTCTGGAATTTTTCTGAGTCATTTGCTATTTTTAATGAATTAAATGAATTTCTGGGAATTATTTTAAATATTAAATCGCTGGAAAATCAAGTCGGGTCAAGTACTGTTCATCCGACCGGACCCGAGTCCGAGTCCGACTCGAGTCCGACCCGAGCCACGTGACTTGACCGAACCCCATTCGATCCTAACCGTTGGATCGAGATCCAACGGTCCAGATTGGACCGCACCGGTTCGAGCTGAGTCTGGGTCGGATCCGATCGCGCCCACGCGATCGTGACCGTCGATCGTGCCACGTGGACGGCTGTGCGTCGTCGTCTCCGCCGAGACCGAGCCGGACTCCGCCGCCGCGTAGATCTAGGGTTCCGGCTCGGGCACGAACGCCGAGGCTATTTAAGGCCCGGGTCACACCCCGAGGTCGGCCTTGACCTTGCGCACCCGTAGCCCCTACTCACCAAGGCAGAGCCGCCGCCGTTTAGCCGCGATAGCTCGCCGTAGTTGAGCGCCGCTCCGCCACGGTTTTTGCTTCATCCCGCCGCCGTCCGCCGTCTTCCGCCGTGTTGGAGCCCAGTTCCGGAGTCCTCAAGCCAAGGCGCACCCGTGGGTACCTCTCACTCCGCAGGAGAGACCCCGAAACGCCGTCGGGCTTGTCGTCGTTTTCGTCTCCGGTGGCCCTGCTCCACCGTGTCGCCATCACCGTCCGCGAGCTCTGTGCGCCGTCCGATCTTGATCGTGCGGTTGAGGTGAGTTCACGTGTTTCCAAACCCGATTAGATCTGGACCGTTGGATCAAGATCCAACGGCCCACGATCACCACGTGCCGTAGTAGTGTTAATGTAGGATTAGATCTGGACCGTCCGATCTAGATCGAACGGCCCACGATCATCGAGTAGTTTTCAACGTGTTAACCTTGGATCTAATCGTGGCCGTTGAATTTCAAATCAACGTCCAAGATTGCGCCACGTGTCGGGAAGCCTGATCGCCGCGGTCAGCGCCCCCGTGCGTGTGACGCTGACACGCCGGGCCTGCGTGTTAGCGACGTGACCAAACTGCACCATGACGTCACGAAGTTATTTGATTTTCCGCTGCTACTATTTCTTTCTTAATAAGTTTCGCCCTGCGAGGCATACATTTGTAACTTGACCATAAGGTTGAGTAACCAGTTTGACTATTTAAATAAAGTACTTTATTAGTATCGAGTGGTATGATTGTGATATTTACCGATGTTAAAACTGTGTGCACTAGCGCGTTCCTGGACTAGTGCTGAATACACAGAGGGTCCGGATTTGCAAATTCGGGGTCCCGCAGAGGTGGTATCAGAGCCATACTGACCGTAGGCTCAACCCTAAGCTAGAATGGTCGTAGTGAGGATAAAACCTATTTTCTAAAGCTAAAAATTTGTCAAGATAAGAAATGACATCTCGACTTACCCCCTTCTCTCTTTCCTTGTCTCTTGCTGAATATTCCCTTACCTAGTCACAATTTAAAATTTCGAGTTCTTACGTAAGCACTCTTGTGACAGATGGAGGGAGACTTCAACTACGTCGATCTAGAGGTTGGTCACGCCGCGGAACTTTGGCATATGCTTCAGACTCTCGGAGATTTTGAGAAGCCGCAATACCAAGTGGAAGTGATCAGACAAGCAGGATTGATCAAGGCTTGTGACGTGAAGATTGAGGTACCTGCTAGGAAGAAGGGCCCAGGCAATCGCCCGATACACCGTGACCGCCAGAGGTCTACAATGCAGATGGGTATCCAAGAAGTATCACGACGAGCAATGCGGCACATTACCCGTATCTACACCAGAGAGTTGGAGAGCACGGTGTTCCGTTATCATCCGCGCAGCGATAACCTTCATGACCCGAAGGCGATTCAGGATGAGGATGCCATGGTTACACAGTTGGCACGACTTGTTGTCGCCCAGGAGGATGTACTAGATGATACAAGCAAGGAGCTACAGAAGGCCCGCAAGGAGATCACGACAGAGAAGAACAGATGGCGGGAAGCTCAAGAGTATGTGTCACACCTTCTGCGAAGGATTGACGAGTTGGAGATGGCTTTGTACGGACTGCAACTGCAGAGCCGATCGAGCTACACGAGCCAGATCCGAAGGAGTCAGATCTCGATGAGGACACTGCTTCTTCGACTACCACAGATGACACAGTTGCTGGACATGGCAATCGTTTCGCACCTATGCCGCAGCACCCGTACCCAGGCCGTGGAGGTTTTCTCGATGAGCGAGCGTAGGTTCTATAGTGAGACTCCTTCACCGAGTCGCGTCATGGAATAAAGAGTCACCCTTTAGGCGTTAAACTCCAGTGTTAGTTCGATTTGGATTTTCATTGCTTGCTGAGTGTGCAGTATGTGTTGCAAGGCCCTTAGGCATTGTAAGCAACCATACCAAGTTATTGATATCATTAGTTAATAAAGTTGGACCTTAAAGTTACACCTTTCGCCCCGCATAGGTTCCATATTACTTGTCTATTCTTGTTTCCCTCTCATCTCTAAAACTTAGAGCAAATCGACAGATGGTGAATACCCGCGGAAACCTTGGAAGCAATGGAAGTGGTTCTCGCCCAGCAGAAAACCCCAATGATGGAGCACCAGCACCGCCAGTTGATATGCAGAATTTTGGAGCTTTTCTTGCTGCTCAGACTCAGTTGATGCATGCCTTGATGCAACAGATGCAACACGTCCATCGCCAGGCCACTGCTAATCAAGTTAATCAGGGACAACGCCAGAATACAAGACTGTCAGAGTTCATGAGAACTCACCCACCCACTTTTTCTGGGAATGCCAATCCATTGGAGGCCGATGATTGGTTAAGGTCAATTGAGAGGAAGCTACTTATGTTACTTGTCAAATGCTGTTTACTGCAAATATACCTTAAGCTATTCCTTTGTACCAAGCCATGCATATAGTATATTAGCCTGCATTCTGTGCATGACTTGCTGAGTACCAAGTACTCACCCTTGCCACCCTACAACACCAGTTGAAGAGGAGATTACACCAGCTTTGGAGGAGGAGCTCCAAGAGGAACCGTCTACTTAGGAAGCGAGCCCAGTCAGTTGCCTGTGGTATACTGGATGGCGCCACGAAGTTATTTGATTTTCCGCTGCTACTATTTCTTTCTTAATAAGTTTCGCCCTGCGAGGCATACATTTGTAACTTGACCATAAGGTCGAGTAACCAGTTTGACTATTTAAATAAAGTACTTTATTAGTATCGAGTGGTATGATTGTGATATTTACCGATGTTAAGACTGTGTGCACTAGCGCGTTCCTGGACTACTGCTGAATACACAGAGGGTCCGGATTTGCAAATTCGGGGTCCCGACAAAATACCACAATTAAACATAAATTCCAATCGATCTCCTCGCTCGTCGCTCCTCGCTCCTCGCACCTCGCTCCTCGCTCCTTGCTCCTCGGATGGATCCATGAGGATGCAGGGGTGGGGAGGTCACCCTAGGGCAGCAAGGGGGGTGGAGGAGAGGTGGTGGAGAGGTGGGGAGCAATGGGGGCAAAGGGGGAGGTGGAGGCGCATGGCACAAGAGGGGAGGGAGAGGTGTGGCGGCTAGGGCACAAGGGGAAGAGGTGGGGGTGCACCTAGGGCAGGGGTGGACGCCCCAAGGGCTGGTGGGGAGCCCTTTTACCAGCCCCCACACCCAAACCTAGTCCGTTACGGAGACCTACTCCATCCCACCAAAGCCCACCAAGGCCCAAACTCCCCCGGGAAGGCCCAAAACCCCGGAAACGGCCCGGAAAAGCTATTAACCTCCATATCCTATAGTTTTAACCTTAATTCCACATCTCATAATGTTATTAACCTTATCATGCACGTTAAATAAGGTTACGACACTCCGTGGTGTCACAACGCTTCAAAAGGCCCAAAAATGCGAGTAAACCTCAAGCCGTAAGATTTTCTTCTCTAATTTCGCAATTTGTAATGTCACACCAAAACGTAGTGTCACAGGCTGTCAGTTATCTATCTCTTCTTTTTACTTTTTTACTTTACTCCTTTATTTACTTTTAAATTTTCGCTTTCACTCTAGTATTCAGTATTTAATAATTCAATTTGGCTCCAAGCAAAAGTTAACCGTAGAAGCTTTATTCTAGGATCAGCCTGCATTCCAAACACACAACTCAAGTCTTGCTGAGTACGAAATTGTAACACCCCGGCATTTAATATGCCCGAATGCTACCAAACATAAGCTAAACAACATCTAAGTACCACAATTAAACATAAATTCCAGCAAAGGTTCATATGCTAAAAACCGATATTTCGGTAGCATCTCCTTTGTTTTTCCATGAATTAACACAATCTCAATATCATGGCAAGATATATATCATAGCACACGACATCTAAAACAACAACATAAATGGACATAACATCAAGTTACGCCAATAATACCACGCTTAACCACTTCATAAACTATAACGAAGCAAATAAGGATTCACAAGCATGCTAGATTAAACCATACATTAAGTTTAGGGCACAACTCTTAATATCATGTCTCCAAGTGGTTAATTATGGACTATGATGGTGGAGCTACGTGTAGAAGTGTAGCTAGATCCCTTTTTCCCGCATGCCGATCTCAAAGTACCTAAAAACAACATAAAACACAAGCGTGAGTTCGAAAACTCTGCAAGCATATTGTAATGGACAACAAGATCATTTACAAGACAATAATACCTCACATCACATATAACATCTCATACTTGAGCACATAACAACATCATCATCATTAAAAAAAATGTATTGCAATGCAATGCAATGCAATGTTATGCTCATATCTCCATGGAAACTCATACCGGTATGGTTGAGTACACACACGTCGGTGTGCACCCTCTCCCCCCTTCCATCCCGAAGATGGAGGGTGCCTACTCCTCGCTTCCACAACCCACGGTAGATGGAATCACGATGTAGGACTTACTCTAATGGCTCTCCGGATTAGTCATAACTTTCTCACCGACCTTCCCGGATTAGTTAATGACTTTCTCACCGCCCGGGCCATGTAACATGTCATGCATGCAACTATGCCAATTATCATATTTCACATGTACATAAACATATGGCAACTCATCATGACAAATATAAACACATGGCATCGAACCATGATAATCATACTCAATATTTCATTGGAAAACAGCAAGCATGGCAAGTGAGCATAGCAAGTGTTCAATCTTTCACCCAATATCAACAAACAACCTACAATCCGCTATACATTACAACACACTTGCCTCAACCGCGGGCGACGGATTTGTGGGACGTAGAGGGCACTCCCGGTGTCAAACCACCTGCACATAGGAATCACACACTCATAATAATGCCCGCAAAACAGTACACAAATCCCCATCTAACCCGACATTGCCCACTACTTGCAAACCTAAAAATAGAGGTTCTGTCCCGGCGGGACAGCAGCCTTGCAAAGGCCATAACTTGAGTTCTGGGACTCCAAATCGATTAAATGAGTACACCATCGCGAAGCTTAGGAAATTTCCTACCTTTTTCTAGTTATACGGAAAGACTGATTCGGAATCTAAAATTGTTTAATCTACAGATTACTACGATCTGTTCCAATCGCGTCACAGATTTTAACACGCTCGGTAAAACGGCCATAACTTTCAAACGGATGATCGGATTTTAACGTGCTTTATGTCCACGGAAAGATAATTAAATTATCTACAACTTCTTTTAAGTCCGTACGGACAGATTCGGAATCTAAATCGATGAAAACTCGAACCCTAGCCAGACTGCTCAATCTGCCCGAAAACAGAAACGTGGCAACGTCTAGATCTAACCCAAAGAACTCCAATCCAGCACCACCAATTGATCTAAAAACTTGATAATCATCCTAAGAACAGTACCTAGATCAATTCTAAGGATCCCCATGATCATACCTTTGCCCAACGAACGAATCTCCAATAGATCTCCTCGCGGATCGCTCCTCGCTCCTCGCTCCAACGGATGGATCCACAAAGGTGCAGAGGTGTGGAGACCACCCTAGGGCAGCAAGGGGGTGGAGGAGAGGTGGTGGAGAGGTGGGGAGCAATGGGGCAAAGGGGGAGGTGGAGGCGCACAAGAGGGAGAGGGAGAGGGGGTGGCGGCTAGGGCTTAGGAGGGAGGTGGGGCGCCCACGGGCAGGGGGAGCACGCCCAAAAGGCTGGTGGAGAGCCCTTTTACCAGCCCCCACACCCAATCCTAGTCCGTTACGGAGACCTACTCCATCCCACCAAAGCCCACCAAGGCCCAAACTCCCCCGGGAAGGCCCAAAACCCCAGAACGGCCCTAAACGCCTTTAAAAGCTATTAACCTCCATATCCTATAGTTTTAACCTTAATTCCACATCTCATAATGTTATTAACCTTATCATGCACGTTAAATAAGGTTACGACACTCCGTGGCGACATAACACTTCAACCGGCCCAAAAACGCGAGAAAACCCTAAGCCGAAAGTTTTTATTCTCTAGTTTCACCTTCTATAACGTCACACCAAACCATATTTTCACATTCTTCCCCCCTTCAACAGGATTCGACCTCGAATCCGAAGGACGCCAAAAACAACAACAAAGTCCCCAAGGGACAAAAGGCTTCTCTGCAGCACAAAACATTCGCACAACGACTAAAACCGGAAACAAACGACAAACGAGTTCCCAAAACCAACACTTAAAGAAAAAGTGTTGATCTAGCTCAACTAAGGGCAACCGCTCACAGTTCAACTTTCAATTCAAATCCCAAACAGAATCTGCGTTTCAACCTCGAAGGGCTTCAACAACCCAAAACGCTCGAATCCTCACGACAAACACCTCACCCTTCTATCACAACCTACCTGACTACACACTGCAATAAACTCAACATGACAAAGTCAAAGGAAGTCACAATTCCTTTAACGACCTCTCTTCAGTCCCGATATTTTCCATCGTGGTGAATAACTCATTAAGGCACACTAGCCCTTCCGATACACGATCTTACTAACATTTTATTCCATCCTTTCCCAGGCAAGACTCAAACCCAAAAACAACTAGTGAAGACAACTGCTCACGGCAGGGCAATTATCACCGATCTATCGTCAACTTCACTTCCACCCATCGCTACTCTTAGTAAAGGTTAAACCCATACATCATCAACCTCCATCACAAACCACCCTTATACCACTAAGGTTCGACACCTAGCCCAAGCTAGGATCGAAAACCTTACCAAACCACAATTGGTTCCTTTCTTAAGAGGGTCTCGCCCTCACACAAAAACACTTAGCTATCAAGCCCAAGTGTACACACAACAACTCAAACCCAAAGTGTTAACAACCATTTTGGAAAGGATTCGGCAACATCCAAGCCAAAAGACAAAGGAAGCATAAATCCCCTACATCACAACCAACATACCAGAAATTGTTCATTGCTTCTTTTCATACTAGAAAGCAAGGGAAATCTCGTTTCATGACATAAATGCACACTCTTCAGGAGCACTCCGGATTAGTCATATCTCCATATATGACTTTCTCACTAACCTGGCTCAACGACTCTTTTATCATTTAACATGTAAAAACGATGTCATGTTTACTTTTCACCATTCCCTCATCATGTAACCACACTACCGAATAGTCATTCACATGATGACTTTTGCCTCGGTATCATATGAATAAATCTCGAATAACATCGAGAGTTGCGCTAATTCATATAAACTATGACGGCAACATCGTTAATCAACAAAACACCACATCGTGTGAAAACCCATCTTCGATTTAACACTAGCTTTGCAACACCTCGTAAAATCAAACTCAACCCTTTGGAACAGAACATCGACTCCAAAATCAAACATCTGCAGACACAAGCGCCATAAATTTTTATCAAAAGAGAGGGAAACTCAATCCAAAAAGAAAACTCTTCACTAACCAAATTCACTTATGAAACATTCATAAAAAAATCCAGACTTGTAAAACACCCGCACACCAGACACATTTTCCAAATGACTCCAACTCTAGTCAAATAGAGTTACACATCAAGGGCTTAACTCAAAAGTTTCCAACACAACCCTTTATGACCATCTGCTTCCTTTTAAAATTAATTCCAAAGATAAATCAGTGTGAACGCGAAAGGGCGCGATCCACTCAAAAACTTTTGGATGTAAACTCAAACTCACAACACGAACTAAACAAATTCGCCAAAACCAAAGGTCGACACCAACCACTACGAGTTTTGGGGAAACTCTGAAACTCAACATAAGGAACACCTCAACCGAAAGCATTCAACCGAGATGGCAAACAACCAAACCAGTTTAAAAGGTTTTTAGACAACAAACCAAAGATGAAAGGAACCATCTCTAGTACTCCACTACGCTTTCCATTAAAGACTTCAATAATCACTATTTACTATCTGAGGAGCCCCAACACAATTCAACCGAAAGTTTCACAACAAATTCTTCCTCTAGTTACCATTCCCAACATTTTTTTAATAAGGGTTTATGATGCTTATCAAAAAGGCACCCAACCAAGACTATAATGACATGATCCCCACGGCTCACCGAATCATAATACATCTTATTCTAAATTTGAAACATAGTACTTCCACAAATCTTTCAAAGAAGATCAACCTATAAATTTCATACCACCTATATATTCACGTCTCGACAACTGAACCTTATTCAGTTAAACAACGACTTCAACATGTAAATATTATCTCTACAAGACAAAGTTCATAACTAGGATTCCAAGGCATACATTCATTAAGGATGAAATTGTACATCATGTTAATTATCCAAAGCTCACTCCATCGCAACATGTTAAAATTTTCCTCTATTTTAACCATGGTTTTCCAACGAATAATCTAAACAGTTACCACAACTATTAGTCATCAATAACAACAAATGGGCATAATCATCAACCAACAACATTACTTTTAGCTAGCCTATACATAGGTGATAACAAAATTACCACCACACAACATACTCCCACTATTTAAAATAGACTGAATACTAGCATTAACACTACCATTAACAACATCATTAACAATAAGTCTTATGTCTTCTCCATTGATATCAATACTAGCATTGTAGCGACACAACTGCATACTTCCAAAGATACTAGTAGTTTGCAACAACATAAATAGCAACTCTAATCAACATCCAAATTAAAGTCACTAGTCAACACGATTAAATTTCTCTATTAATCCATTAGATTAGAACATCTTTAACAACCAGCAAAGTTTCTTTTACAATAACAACAGTCTACATCATCTTAATGTTTTAACTATGCATCAAAGTTTAAACTTTTAACATTAACAAGGATCATAAGCACTTTTAAAGCAAGGCAACAGATTCTAAGCATGTACATTAACACATTTAATCATTCTCGCTAAGAGTAAACTACAACACTAGTAGTCTATTTATTCTCAAGCTGGAGATATTAATCACATTGAATTGATTCAACTCAAAATTTAACTTAGCAACACATCAATCTATAAACCACATTGTTACCTACTACATAACATGCTAAACATCAATTCTTACTAGGGACAAACGATTTCAGTCAAAAGACTACTTTGTTTACAGCATTTTAGTTTAAAAACTCATAAGGAAAATTTGACTCTCAAAATTGCGATTAGACAAACCCAAACTTGGTCATGCAAAGGAATTCTCCAAAACACTTTTCAATCTCCAAGACTCCCACTGGAGGGAACCAACCGATCAAATAAACCTTTGCAAATAAAACCTTAGCACCAAACCCCAATCTTTCACGAAACAAGAAGGGTTTTTCAAAGATGATTTCTTAAACCAGTAAAATAACGAACACTACTACAGAATGATACATCACTATCGCTTCATTTGTGTCGGTTCCAAACTTTTGACTAAAAAACCGATTGTGATACGTGTATCTCATTTGTAACTTTTGGAAACATGTTATCACAATCGGTTCTTAGAAGTAACCGATTGTGATAAGGGTACTTATCACAATCGGTTCTTTCAAAGAACCGATTGTGATAGTCATGTACCTCATCACAATCGGTTCTTAGAAAGAACCGATTGTAATAATTTCCCTTATCACAATCGGTTCTTTCTAAGAACCGATTGTGATGAGGCACATGACTATCACAATCGGTTCTTGGAAAGAACCGATTGTGATAAGCGTAACTTATTACAATCGGTTCTTTATAAGAACCGATTGGGATGACCATTTGTTTGTTACAATCGGTTCTCAGGAAGAACCAATTGTGATAATATGCTCATCACAATCACTTCTTTGTAAGAACCGATTGTGATGAGCCTCGTTATGTTTTATATCCTCTCGGGATGAACTCTCCTCTGTTGGTGTTCTACAGCCAAAAAAACCCGTCGCCACCTCAAAAAACAGAACATACTCTCATTGAGACTTAGGGCCTGTTTGGGGAGGTCATGGGCCTAAAAGCTACTTTTGGCTTCTTTGATGTAAAGCCATTAGTCGCGGTGTGGCTTTTTTGATATGTCATTTGGCAAACTACGCTGCAGAAGAGCTTTTGGGGGGCAACCGAGTGGGCCCGAGTGAGAAGGGAGTTGGAGAGGTGGTGCCCGAGCCAGAGGGAGTCGAGGAAGAGATTGGGAGGGGATACGACGGGATGAGGGGGGACACAGAGCGAGCGGGGAGGCAGTCGGCGAAGCCACGGTGAAAAGCACCTCCCTACCAATTTGTGGCTTTTAGGGGTGCTTCACTGTGGCTTATTGCAGCACCGCTTAACTGGGTTGTTTGGGGGAGCTTTAGGCCCAAAGCTGAAGCACAGCTGAAGCGCAGCCTCCCCAAACAGGGCCTTAGGCTTGGGGGAGAAAATCTGAAATCCTTGAGGGTGTGTGTTGAGAGGGTAAATTAAGCCCTAGCTTGAGGAGATTTATTTCCCCTCTATTTGCTCTGATTTGAGGTTTTATTCAAAAGGTGAGCATTCCTTCAAATCCTTTCGATTTTGCATTAAGAAATTCGATTTTGATTTAGTGAATGTGTTATATGTCATTAATGCTATTATGGTTGAAACAATATTGGCGAGAAACTATCTGAAGGAGAGATGGTAGTGGTTTGGGGCTAAAGTCGTTGAAACCCTAGATTGAGTATATTTCCCCTCATTTGTGGTTAATTTTCTTCAAAAGGAGAGCATGTGAATGGGTTACATGTCGTCCAATACATGAAGTATAGCTAGTCCTCGCAAACACGGTTGGAGTTTCTACCATTGTGCCTAGCTTCGATCTGTCAGCGGTGAAGTATGATGTGTTGTGCTTATTCAATTCGATCCTTGGCTGATGCAAATAACATATTTTGGTGCATGTAGTTAAACCGATTCAATACTAGTTCATATACTAGTTCATTGTGTTTGAGGTGATCATTGAAGTGCAGGTTTAAAGGGTATTCGGTTCCAATACAAACTATAATTAAAAGACAAATCAGAGTTAAAATAAAAACTGAAAATTAAAATACAAACAAAAATAAAAATACAAACACATCTGTAGTCGGTTCCAATACAAACTATAATTAAAAGACAAACTATAATTAAAATACAAACTGAAAATTAAAATACAAACAAAAATTAAAATACAAACACATCTGTATCGGTTCCAACCGAAAAACCGATTGCAATACTACATCTGTGTCGGTTCCAGTTTTGAAATGATTGAAATACTACTAATATTAGTGTCGGTTCATCTTATAAACCGATTGAAATAGTCTAAATATTAGTGTCGGTTCTTATTAGAAACCGATTGAAATAGTATACACATTAGTGTCGGTTCTTATTAGAAACCGATTGAAATATTATAAACACTAGTGTCGGTTCTTCGTAGAAACCGATTGAAATAGTATAAACATTAGTGTCGGTTCTTATTATAAACCGATTGAAATAGGAAACATTAGTATCGGTTCTTCTTAGAAACCGATTGCGATAGTCATGTAACACATCACACTGCGCCCGAGTCCTCACTGTGCCCGAGCCCTCACCCCGCAGCCCTCCCCTTCTCCCATCGCCGCCAGGACCTCGCCCTCCCCTTCCTCCCATCGCCGTCGCCAGCTACTCCCCTTGCTCCCATCCCCGCCGCCTCCCCTCCCCCTTCCCTCTCCCCCGTGCCTTCCCCTCCCCTTGCTCCCGTCGCCCGAGCCCTCCCATCGCCGCCGCCAGGACCTCCCCTTGCTCCCATCCCCGCCGCCTCCCCTACCCCTTCCCTCTCCCCCGTGCCTTCCCCTCCCCTTGCTCCCGTCGCCCGAGCCCTCCCATCGCCGCCGCCAGGACCTCCCCTTGCTCCCATCCCCGCCGCCTCCCCTCCCCCCTTCCCTCTCTCCCGTCGCCCGAGCCCTCACTGCGCCCTCCCCATCCTCCCCTTGGCCTCCCCCCGCGCCTTCCCCTCCCCTTGCTCCCGTGACCGTCGCCGCCGCATCCCCTCCACCGTGCCCTCTCCCCAGGCCTCTCCTTCAAAACCCTAGCTCAAATGCCCGATCCACTCCAACATCTGCTTTATCGCTTCCTTCACGACGCCCACTAAGATCGACGGTGTTGTTGGTTGCTTCGACGTTTTCGCCGCCTCCCACAACTTTGGCTGCTCTGATGCTGACGGCAAGGTATGGCCTTCCACAACCTTCCTACCGGTCTCCACCTAAAGATGCACCGTGCAATGTATGTGGTCGATTTATAGGTTTGATCTTTGCTACCATTTCGTTGCTGGGTTGTCCTTGGTGTCTGCCTGTACATGGTGATCAACTTTATCTAGTCGATCACCAACGATAGTGTAGTCACTGTTTGTTAGGATAGAATTCAGGATTACACAAACAGGTATCATATCCCAAATGAAATGTTCATTTCTAGCAACGCTCATTTCTAGTCGATCCTCATCTTTCACTGCTTGTTAGGATAGAATTCAGAATTCCTAGTAGCTGCTCGACCCTTGCATGTGCCCATAATCACACAAACAGGTATCATATCCCAAATGAAATGTTCATTTCTAGCAATGGCATCCTTATTCGTAATTTGAAATGTTTATCAAATCCCTAAATATATGCACTGTTGTATGCCAAAATTAAAGCTAGCTTTGTTCTTGCTTAGGCACTCCATGCGAAGAGCCGCATCATGGTCACGCCAAGGATATTCAGATTCTTATCTTCTATGTCATATACATAAAATGTTGAAGATGAATAATGTTCTTGTTCATTTAGTTCAGGTCTGTTTTTATAGGTTTCTCCTGTCTGTTTTAGACCTCATGACATGACAACACAATTAATATGCCTTTTTTTCTTTTTAGACAATGATCATCATAAGTTGTCTTGTATTATTATTATTGATGAATTTGCCGTTCTATTGCTCAATGAGGATTTAAATGATTAAACTTAGGCGATAATAAGATATCAATTAAACCACATGTGGCAATATTGTCGTCATCATGATGAATGAAGCAAAGCCTCCATTTATCAAGTTATTTTATTCACAATTTTTAATCTTCTCTTGGACCATGCAGAATACAAGGCATGTAATAGCTACGGCAAAATTATTTAATAGTTACACAACTAAGAAGTTTTAAGATATTTTGTGCATTTTAGATCCCAACGAACCGGAATGGTCCAAACTGAGGTGGGCTCTGTTTCATTCTAATTCCAATCAGCTGCTTCATCTAAAGTATACACCCAAGCCCAGCATATGTGCATATAGACCATTTCAGACTTTTTAACTTCATATCTGAAGCTTGTCACTTTTGTTGGGTGCGCCACTGCTTGTCCATGGATTGATCGCATCAAGATCACGATGCCACCTCATTTTCGATGCGATATCAACTATTGTTGTTATTACTGCTCGTCGAATAAAAAGAATTTATAGAAGTCTAGAACTTTCGGCCTCCATCGGTGGTTCAGTGATTGCAATTACTCTGCAGTGAATCGTTACTCCATCGGCCTTACCAGAATTGAGTACCTGATTAGGGCGTGGATCTGCAGTGCATCTACCTATAAAGTTGTTGCTGCTTTTGCTGAAAGGAGGGAGTTTGACAAGATCGTTATATATTCGAAGCAGGTAATTAAAACTCCTTCATACTTGGGGTTGTTAAGAACTTTAGATCCCCTTTCAATGAAGCAGTTAGTTAGTTAATTAGTTGCTTGCATAAGAGAGCAAAAAGTAGGCAGTAATAGTAGTACTGCTCTTTCATTGAAATGTAATGACAAGATTTGTTCCCCATCAAGGGAGTAATGCACTAGCAGCTAGCAACGACATCATTTAGTGTTCATTGTTTTACATATGTTTAAATACCTGATTATGAGTATGTTTGCTTTGATATTATTAAATATCTTATGTTGCTATTTATGCATATGCTTCATTAGCAAATATAATGTGAACAATATTAATGAGAATGTAATGTGTACTGAATGCGATATGCTTGGATGTTTATGTGAATGTTCTGTGATAATGTATTAGAGATTTTGATGCATGTTTTGTGATAGCATATTGTGAATGTTGTGTGTCATATTGTGAATGTTATGTGATAATGTTATGTTCTGTGATAACATATATATTGTGAAGAATGTGATATGGTCAGCACCATCACAATCGATTCTTTGTTGGAACCGATTGTGATACTATCATCATCACTATCGGTTCCCAACAAGAACCGATTGCAATACTATCCTCATCACCATCGGTTCCCAACAAGAACCGATTGTAATAATAACTCATCACCATCGGTTCCCAACAAGAACCGATTGTAATACTATCCTCATCACAATCGGTTCCCAACAAGAACCGATTGTAATACTATCCTCATCACAATCGGTTCCCAATAAGAACCGATTGTAATAATATCTCATCACAATCGGTTTCCACCAAGAACCGATTGTAATAATACTCATCACCATCGGTTTTTAACAAGAACCGATTGTGATAATAGTCTCATCACAATCGGTTTCCAACAAAGAACCGATTATGATGAATAATAATTACTATCGTTCCGGAACCGACTGTGATAAGGCTTCCTCATCTCTGTCGTTAGGCTTTCTATCGCTACTAGAACCGATGGTGATGACGAAAAAGAACCGATTCTGATGTGCATTTCTGTAGTAGTGGAAATCAAACACCACGTACTACTACAAAGCCACAGAACTTCAGCCCTGACAGCCAGGTCTGGCACAACTCCGCAATAACTCCTTTAACCTCAGAGAAAGACAAACACAGGGATAAATTGAATGCTTGTTCCCCATAATGCAATCAACAGGCATCAAAACTGGAAAGGCGCCCAAAAGAAGCGCAACACTAGTCTCCTCTTCTTCGTCTTCAACCAAGGAAGAGAAAACCACACACCGCATACGGAACGATCCGCGAAAACCCAACACTTTTCATTTGATTCAAATCTACTAAAGCCAAGAAAAGCAAAGAACACCGACCGTCAGAACGGCAAAGAACATACGAAGGAAACCACCATTAACTCTTCTATTTGACTCCAGTCAACTACCCGATCAACGATAGAAAGGATAAGCACTCTTCTCCTACAGGGGTCAATAGTTCTTCGGTGGTGGCGCTAACCGGCCACACCGTCAAACCTCACCCTTACTATGAAATAAGAGAGGTGGCCGAAACCCTTCGGCACCAAAACCCCACTTTTACCACCACAACAGGAATAATTCAATCATTTATCTCATAGACATAGCAACGTACTATATCAAATATAGCATTTAGCAACAAGGCTTAAGTACAACATTTAAGCGTAAACAACGATACCCATACCCTTCCTACTGTGCATCCATGTGTGTCAAATTTTAGATTAGTTATACCACTTTTGCAAGTTTTAATGTTGCTATCCTATGACAAAATTTTAGTAAAAACCTAAGCCATGTTTCTAAGTTATTCCACATCACATTTTAGTTGTACCCTATAGCATGACACTAAAAATACACATTCCAAGGACCTACAGCCGCTCTCGATACCAATCAGTAACACCCGGCATTTAATATGCCCGAATGCTACCAAACATAAGCTAAACAACATCTAAGTACCACAATTAAACATAAATTCCAGCAAAGGTTCATATGCTAAAAACCGATATTTCGGCAGCATCTCCTTTGTTTTTCCATGAATTAACACAATCTCAATATCATGGCAAGATATATATCATAGCACACGACATCTAAAACAACAACATAAATGGACATAACATCAAGTTACGCCAATAATACCACGCTTAACCACTTAATAAACTATAACGAAGCAAATAAGGATTCACAAGCATGCTAGATTAAACCATACATTAAGTTTAGGGCAAAACTCTTAATATCATGTCTCCAAGTGGTTAATTATGGACTATGATGGTGGAGCTACGTGTAGAAGTGTAGCTAGATCCCTTTTTCCCGCATGCCAATCTCAAAGTACCTAAAAACAACATAAAACACAAGCGTGAGTTCGAAAACTCAGCAAGCATATTGTAATGGACAACAAGATCATTTACAAGACAATAATACCTCACATCACATATAACATCTCATACTTGAGCACATAACAACATCATCATCATTAAAAAAAATGTATTGCAATGCAATGCAATGCAATGTTATGCTCATATCTCCATGGAAACTCATACCGGTATGGTTGAGTGCACACCCGTCGGTGTGCACCCTCTCCCCCCTTCCATCCCGAAGATGGAGGGTGCCTACTCCTCGCTTCCACAACCCACGGTAGATGGAATCACGATGTAGGACTTACTCTAATGGCTCTCCGGATTAGTCATAACTTTCTCACCGACCTTCCCGGATTAGTTAATGACTTTCTCACCGCCCGGGCCATGTAACATGTCATGCATGCAACTATGCCAATTATCATATTTCACATGTACATAAACATATGGCAACTCATCATGACAAATATAAACACATGGCATCGAACCATGATAATCATACTCAATATTTCATTAGAAAACAGCAAGCATGGCAAGTGAGCATAGCAAGTGTTCAATCTTTCACCTAATATCAACAAACAACCTACAATCCGCTATACATTACAACACACTTGCCTCAACCGCGGGCGACGGATTTGTGGGACGTAGAGGGCACTCCCGGTGTCAAACCACCTGCACATAGGCATCACACACTCATAATAATGCCCGCAAAACAGTACACAAATCCCCATCTAACCCGACATTGCCCACTACTTGCAAACCTAAAAACAGAGGTTCTGTCCCGGCGGGACAGCAGCCTTGCAAAGGCCATAACTTGAGTTCTGGGACTCCAAATCGATTAAATGAGTACACCATCGCGAAGCTTAGGAAATTTCCTACCTTTTTCTAGTTATACGGAAAGACTGATTCGGACTCGAAAATTGTTTAATCTACAGATTACTACGATCTGTTCCAATCGCGTCACAGATTTTAACACGCTCGGTAAAACGGCCATAACTTTCAAACGGTTGATCGGATTTTAACGTGCTTTATGTCCACGGAAATATAATTAAATTATATACAACTTCTTTTAAGTCCGTACGGACAGATTCGGAATCTAAATTGATGAAAACTCGAACCCTAGCCCGACTGCTCAATCTGCCCGAAAACAGAAACGTGGCAACGTCTAGATCTAACCCAAAGAACTCCAATCCAGCACCACCAATTGATCTAAAAACTTGATAATCACCCTAAGAACAGTACCTAGATCAATTCCAAGGATCCCCATGATCATACCTTTGCCCAACGAACGAATCTCCAATAGATCTCCTCGCGGATCGCTCCTCGCTCCACGCTCCTCGCTCCTCGCTCCAACGGATGGATCCACAAAGGTGCAGAGGTGTGGAGACCACCCTAGGGCAGCAAGGGGGTGGAGGATAGGTGGTGGAGAGGTGGGGAGCAATGGGGCAAAGGGGGAGGTGGAGGCGCACAAGAGGGAGAGGGAGAGGGGCTGGCGGCTAGGGCTTAGGAGGGAGGTGGGGCGCCCACGGGCTGGGGGAGCACGCCCAAAAGGCTGGTGGGGAGCCCTTTTACCAGCCCCCACACCCAATCCTAGTCCGTTACGGAGACCTACTCCATCCCACCAAAGCCCACCAAGGCCCAAACTCCCCCGGGAAGGCCCAAAACCCTAATCGGCCCTAAACGCCTTAAAAGCTATTAACCTCCATATCCTATAGTTTTAACCTTAATTCCACATCTCATAATGTTATTAACCTTATCATGCACGTTAAATAAGGTTACGACACTCTGTGGCGACATAACACTTCAACCGGCCCAAAAACGCGAGAAAACCCTAAGCCGAAAGGTTTTATTCTCTAGTTTCACCTTCTATAACGTCACACCAAACCATAGTGTCACAGAAATGTACTCACCCTTGCTATCATTGTTGATTTTAGGTGAAGATGCAGGTATCTCGATGAATTTTACTTTGACGCAGGATTGCGGGATTATTAACGACATTTCTTTCTAAGGCTTTACCTTGTCAGTTGCCTGTGGATTATGTGGCAAACTACAAGACATCTGATTCTTTTGGCTATGTTTAGTTGACCTTCTCGGTCATATTGTATCAATACTTCCGCTGTAATAAAATATGAAACTTTTGTATGGTTGTGATTCCAAATTGTGTTTTGTGCGTGCCAGCCACTGATCATGGGAATGGTACAGTATGCACATTAGAACCTTGCTTTTATGTTTGCACTGTAGCATAAAAGTGAGGGTCTCACAGCTACCACCAGGTGGCCCCGCCCCTGCCTCGGCGGTGGGGCCCAGACGCGCCCTATCCATCTGGCGATCGTACTTACTGCGGGGGAGCGAGTACCCTGGTGTGGAATATGCCGACAGATACGTTATTAGGATTTCGGAAATGGTGATTTCGGAAAAACAAAGGCTATGTTGGTAAAAGATGAAAAAGGAAAAGGTGTACGGTGATTTATGCCAGACGGATGATGGGAGGTCTCGTCTGTGCAATCCTAAGGACTGAACCTGACGTTTTTAACCAAGTCCTTTCGTACAACCACATGTGCTAGTATGGGATAGCCTAAACCCAGTACAGGAGTTGGAATTTGGACTTGCGCCGTGGTAGGTCGAAGTAGTTGGGCAATACCGACGCGTCTTTGGTGTTGCTTAGAATACTCCCTCACCACGCGCAGGTGTTGGAGACTTTCGTGAAACAACGGTGGATGCTTTGCTGAGGGTAAAAGGCACGATGGGCTGTTAGCCATCGTTGGATCCGTGTGGGTGAATCAGGTTTGGAGTTTAAGGTACCCAAACACCTTAATTGGGGGGTACTCTCGCCTGGCCCGGGGGTACTCTGTGTGGGTGTGTGGAGCCCCCACCCAAAGCAAAGAGCGCACATCGCCGGGGATGACGCAAGACTAGATGCCGACTATGTATCGCGTGGCATGGTTGACATGATTGCTAGAGCGTGTCGTGTGGGTAAAGTGTGCATTCTCTACAGAGATTAATCAAACTAATCGATTAGCCGTGCTCACGGTCACGAGCATCTTGGGTATTTTCTGTCAAGTATAGAATTTGGTTTTGATTTCTGAAAAGGATTTGAAATCGGTAGATCTTTTAAATGTTGGGCTGTATCATGCAAATGTTGAGTCGTCGAACTCCGAGATCGGTTGGTTTGGTGATTTGATCAAGCTGGTGGTGATTCGTGATGCCTTGTGATGGTATGATGGTTATGTTGAAGGAAATGATTCCAGATGCCATGTGATGGTGGTGTTGGTTATGTTGGAGGAATTTGGGAGTTGAATGAAATGTACAATTACATTATGTATTGATTTACTCTCATTTACTAAATGTTTTATAAACTGTGAAGTATTCCAATCTATTAGTCTATTACAAATAACTTCAGCTTCATGCAAATCTGAACTAGAATAGCAACCATCTTCATTGTTTAGCCTGCATTATATTTATACTTGCAAACAATAAAGTCTTGCGAGTACATACGTGTACTCACCGTTTGCTCTGAAAATTTGCGTGAGGAGCAGAAGATGTAGGTGAGGAAGAAGGTGACTAGGAGTTCAGTGACCCAGACGCGGGTGGTGCGTTTGACGGCTAGCGGAGTTAGTTGCTCGCTGGTTGCCTGAGGGAATGGAGGCACACCGCGGCCGCTTTACTTTTGTTTCTCTAATGTTCTTCTCTTCAGTTTACTTTAAGCCAATCGGCATTTTGTAAACAGAAACAAGTTGTAATATTAATATCTATCGTTGTAATATACTACCTCTGCCCTTAAATTGCGTTCGCTTGGATGAGACTCTACCTTCTCAACATGTGACACTAGCCTACTGATCCAGGGACTAGTGGTTATCACATGGTTGTGGGAAGCTCAAATTGGAACCAATTGGATGGCATGTGACCTCATTAGTCGAGTATCGTGCTGACCAAGTGGTTTCAATCTGAGTCTGTCGTGATGCCGTGATCATTATGTTACTGGTTGCGTGATTATCCAGGCCCGCGCAACAGTAATGGAGTATCACTGTACCAGGACAGGAGCCCCCACACTCTGGGTATGAGACTTGCCATGGAGAGGATGGAATGAAATGTTAGTGTGATTGTGTATCGTAAAGGACAAAGTGTCTTAATGAGTTACATATCTCTTGGTAAAGGTCCTTTCGTTTTAAAGGTCAATCAATTGGAAGAGTTAGGAATAAATGTTTACTGGGTTCTTGGGGGTTCACGTTGCGGACCCTATTCATTCAATCAGACGCCATTAGTGATTCGGTGGTCGAGCAGTGGTTAAAGAAATGAAATGTGGTAGTCAGATTGTTCGCGATAGTAGTACATAATGTTTGATGTGGGGTTTTGTTCATGGGAGATGAAGAGGGTTCTAGAGGCTGGTACCGTGTTCTTCTGGAGAGTAGTTTTGATTAAAGGGATCGGACACACTAGTGCTAAGGAATGTATGGAATGAGGAGTGTGAGACCGTTTTTCTTTCGTAGTCTATTTGGGAATTGAAGTGAAGGTGGAACCGTGAGAGGCTACCCTTAGTTGAGCTAAGTTAACTCTCTCTCACTAAGTGATGGTTTTGGGAGTTTGTTTGTCGTTCTTTCGGTTTGAGTTTTATGTGGTTGTCTTGTGTTACAAAAAATTTTCAGTCCCTTCGGGACATTGGCTTGTTTTTTTTGGCGTTCGTCGGATTCGAGGTCGAATCCTGTTTAAGGGGGGGGGAGAATGTGACACTACGGAATGACGGTATGAGTCATTTTTTATTTTGACATTTAGGTATGATTGTTGTAGCATGTTTTTGGGCCCTTTCCATGAGGTTGGGCCTTTCTGGGGGAGATTTTGGGCTTCCGGGGGGGTTTGGGCCCAGCGGGAGCTGTTTGGGCCTTAGGGGGATGAAGTGGGCCGATGGTGGGGGATGTTTTGGGCCGATTGGTGGAGCTTTTGGGAAGCAAGGGCTCCTGCTCACCCTCCTTTGCGCCCCACCCTCCTCTTGCGCCCCCTCCCACCAAACCCTAGCCGCCACCCTCTCCTCCCCTCTTGCGCCACCCTTAGCTGCCCCCTCTCCACCCCTTGCGCCCCCACCTTCCTCCCCTCCCCTAGCAGCCCCGTGATGTCCTCCTCCGTGGTGCTCATCGTCTTCCCGCTCGGTGGATCGCCGGATTCGGGAGTCTCCGGCGGGATCGTGGTGGTTCGGAGGGAAGGAGCGACCAGAAGGAAGGGAGATTCCATCGTCTTTCGGTTCTTCTCGAAGAGGTAATGAATCGTGGTCTCCTTGAGGTTTTTGGGTGCTGCTAGATGGGGTATTCCATGCCTTAGATCCATGTTTAGGTGCTGTGATTTGAAGGGTTTAGATTGATTTCATCTTTGTCCTGCGTTCTGTCCTCGGACAGATTGGGTCATCAGCCTTCGGTCGCGTTTCTGGCCATTGTAGATCCCGAATTTGGTCATCCACCTGTTGAGGAAGTTGTAGGTAACTTCAATACCTTTCAGTAGACATAAAGAACGTTCAATTCCGCTCAGCCATTTGAAAGTTATGTTCGTTTTACCGAACGTGTTCAAAACTGTGACGAGATTGCAACAGATCACGTTATTCTGTACATTAAGCCACTTTAGATGCCGAAACAGTTTTTCCATATACTTAGAAAAAGTTAGGCAATTTCCTAAGCTACGCGAGAATGTACTCGTTTAATCGATTTGGAGTCCTAGATCTGAAGTTATGCTAGATCGAAGTCTGTTGTCCTAGGGGGGACATATTCTCTGTTTTTCATTTTCGGGAGTAGTTTGCGAAATCGGGGTAGATGGGCGAGGGCGTACTGTTTTGTGGGCATGTTGTGATTGTGTGGCATCTATGTGCAGGTGGTGTGACCCCAGGAGTGCCCTCCTCATCCCGCCAATCCGTCGCCCGAGGTTAAGGCAAGTGTATTGGGATGGGTAGCATGTGGTTTATTTGCTTGTCTTGACTAGATGCAATTGTTTCCATGTTCTGCTATCTTGCCGTGTTTAGTGTTTGCCATGATATGATAAAAAGGATATGTTAAGATGTTATGCAATGGATTATGGTTAATGAATATGGCATATGTTGCATACATGGCATGAAACTTGGCCCGGTTGGTGAGAACGTCATAACTATTCCGGTAAGGTCGGTGAGAAAGTTATGACTAATCCGGAGCGCCATGGATGTAAGACCTACCTCGTGATTCCACCCACGCGGTGAGTGGAAGCGAGGAGTAGGCACCCTCCATCTACGGGATGGAAGGGGGACGTGGGTGCACGCCGACGGGTGTGCACTCGGCAATACCGGTATTTGCGTCGAGGAGTCATGTGCATTGCATTGCATTTATGATGATGATGATGAAATGATCTCAATGAGGTAGAGACATGAATATGGTGTTGCATATGAAGTATGACTTGATCATGATGTTAAGTTGTTATGTAGAGATGATAATAATTGAATTGTTCTGTATGACCCATTGCAATATACTTGCTGAGTGATGAACTCACGCTTGTGTTTTATGTTGTTTTAGGTACCATGACACCGGCATGTGGGAAGGGGAAATAGCTACACATCTTCACGTAGTTCCAGTCACATTTACCAATTTGAGTCATGATCATAATAATAGTGCCATGAATCTTGGTGTATGGATTAAATTGTGTGGTCGTGTCCCTTATTTGCTTCGTTATAGTTTATGGAGTGGTTGGACTTGATATTATTGACTTATGTTGTTGTTATATCCATTTACATTGCTTCTTTAGATGTCTTATGATATGATATTACTTGCCTGTTATTGCTATTGTCTCAAATCATGTTAAAACAAAGGAGATGCTGTCGAAATTTTCGGTTTTAGGATTTTCTCCTTTGCTGTAATTTGTCTTTATTAGTGGTATTTAGGTGTTGTTTAGTCTATGTTTGGTAGCATTCGGGCATACTAGATGCCGGGGTGTTACAAACGGTGACTCCTTCTGCTGTCATTACATGTCCAAGGAACTCCACCTTGTCCTTCCAAAAGTTGCACTTGCTGAACTTGGCGAAGAGTTGTTGTTCTCTTAGTTTCTGCAAATCTAGTCCGAAATGTTCTGCGTGTTCTTCTCTGGTCTTGGAGTAGACTAGGATGTCATCTATGAATACAACAACAATCTTGTCCAAATACCCTATGAAAACATTGTTCATTATGTTCATGAAGTAAGCTGGCGCATTTGTTAGACCAAAGGACATAACTGTAAACTCGTAATGTCCGTATCTCGACGAGAATGCGGTTTTCAGAATATCTTCTGACCGGATCTTCAGCTGGTGATACCCTGATCTCAGGTCAATCTTGGAGAAAACTCCGGCTCCTCTGAAGTGGTCAAACAGGTCATCGATCCTAGGTAGCGGATACTTATTCTTCATAGTGACCTCATTGAGTGCACGGTAATCAATGCACATCCTGAAACTCCCATCCTTCTTCTTGACGAACAGAACTGGCGCTCCCCATGGCGACAAACTAGGTCTGATGAATCCTTTTTCCATCAACTCCTCGAGCTGCTTCTTCATCTCCACCAACTCCTCGGTTGACATCTGATAGGGTCTCTTTGCTATCGGTGTTGTACAAGGTACTAACTCAATCACAAAGTTTATATCTCTGTCTGGCGGCATACCTGGTAAATCCTCAGGAAAAACATCTAGGTACTCGGTCACTACTAGAACTTCTTCAATGCTGACTGCCTTCGCACTGTTGACCATCAACTGCCCATCTCGAATGGCGGTCGTTTGAATCTCCACTTTCATTCCACAAGGGCTCTCAATTGATGTGACCCTTCGTCCACAGTCCAACACAGCTTTGTGCTTGGATAACAAATCCATTCCCAAGATAACATATAAAGTCTGGGTTTCCAATATTATGAGGTTCGCTAGGAATTCTACCCCATCTACTAATATTCTTACCCCGGAACATCCTACTTTAGTTCGGAGTTCGGAACCAGGGGTTTGAACTAGAAGCATGCATTTTAGATCCACAGTCTCCAAATCATTTTCAGCAGCAAAACTTTGAGAAACGAACGAATGCAAAGCTCCAGAATCAAACAAAACTGTTGCAGGGACTGAGTTGACAAGTAACTTACCCAGTACGACATCTGAAGCATTCTGAAGTGCATCTTTAGTGACGTGGTTGACTCTGCCTCTCACCACAGTCTGAGTTGCGGCTCCAGGCTGTGCAGCTCCACGGTTCGCTCCTAGTGCGGTGTCCTTGCTGACGTGGATCCCAGGTTGAAACGAACTGGTGTCACTCCTGCTGCCTTCTTGGGGGCAATAGTTGGCAAAGTGCCCTGGCTCATGGCAGTGGAAGCAACGCTTCACGGTACTCAGCTGGTTTCCTGCCACCGCATTCCGTGCTGGCGCTGGGGTCTAAAAATTATGATTCGTAGGTCTCGGTGCTGGTGATAGTGCTCTTGCAGTGTTCTTCGACTGGAATATGAAGAACTGGTTCGGCGCAACCCTCAGACGTTGTGCTCCCTAACGTGCTCCCTGCTGTGCCATTCTGCGCTTTTGGTTGTCCTCAAGTTCTTTGCGCTTGTCCTCCAAGACGAGCGCCTTATTCACCAACTCCTGGAAGTCGGGGAATGTGTGGGTAATTAGTCCCACCTGCAGTCCTGAGTTCAGTCCCTTCATGAGGCAAGACTGTCTAGCCTTATCTGTCGCTACATCTTCAGGTGCGTAGCGAGCAAGCTGCGTGAACTTATTGAGGTAATCAGCCACTGACTGGCTGCCTTGCTTTGAAGCCCTGAATTCCTCCTTCTTGAGGTCCATGATCCCTTCTGGCACATGGTACTAGCGAAACGCAGCAGTGAATTCTTCCCAGGTAATGTCCTGTGGATTCTCATGTGCAGTACAAAAGTTCTCTCACCATTCAGCTGCTATCCCTTCTAACTGATGGGATGCGTATAGTACTCTCTCATTGCCCACACACTGGGTAATGTACAGCTTCCTCTCGATCAATCTCAGCCAATCATCTGCCTCTAATGGATTGGCGTTTCCAGAGAATGTAGGTGGATGAGTCCTCATGAATTTCGAAAGCCTAGAATTCTGTTGTTGTCCCTGATTAGCTTGACTGGCAGCGGCCTGAGTAGTGACCTGCTGCATTTGCTGCATCATCGCATGCATCAATTGGGTCTGTGCAGCAAGGAAGACTCCAAAGTTCTGCATCTCAACTAGCGGTGCTGGCTGGGGTGCAGGTGCTCCATCATTAGGGTTTCCACCTGGGCGAGAACCACTTCTGTTGCCTCCAAGGTTTCCATAAGTGTTCACCATATGTCGATTGTTCCCAGTATTAGGGCCGAGATGGAACATGAATAGACAAGTAGTAGAGAACTTATGCGGGGTGTAAGGTGTAACTCGAAATCTAACTTTATTAATTATTCAATAATAACTTGCTATGGTTGCTCACAATTCCTAAGAGCCTTGCAACACATACTACACACTCAGCAAGCAATGAAAATCCAAATCGAACTATCACACTGGAGTCTAACGCCTCTAAGGGTGACTCTTTATTCTTACACGCAACTCGACGAAGGAGTCACAACTTCTAATCCTGAACGCTCACTCCTCGAGCCAACCTCCTCGGGAACTCCCTGGCGGGTACACTGGCGGGTGAGACGGCATCGGCGCGAAGCAATCTCCATGACCAACGACAGCTGTGGTCGATGACGCGACATCCTCCTCTGGCTCTGGCTCTGGCTCTGGCTGTGGTTGCGGTGCAGGTGGCACCTCCTCTGGGTCCTCCTCAGGGTATGGGTCGTGCAGCTCCAACACCGGCTCTGGTTCAGGTCCGTACAGCGCCATCTCTAGCTCACGAACCCTCTGAATAGAGTGAGCTAGGTACTCTCGAGCTTCTTGCAGTTGCTTCTTGACATCCTTGACTTCATCGCGAGACTTCTTTAACTCCTGAACGGTATCATCGATCACATCCTCTTGAGCGACGACAAACCTTGCCAGATGGGTGATCGTGGCATCCTCATCTTCTATCGGCTTCCGATCAATGCGGTTGTCTCTCTATGGATGGTGTCAGAATACTGTGCCCTCTAGCTATGCGGAGTAGGTGCGAGCGATCTGTCGCATCGCTCGACGCGACACTTTCTAGATCCCAATCTCGAATGTAGACCTTATGGCGGTGAAGTGAAAAGGATGACTGAACTTTGTCTTCTCTCGAGCATACACCTGCTGGCGTCGCTTCTTCTTCAACTGATGTTTGTATTGTGGCATGGGTGAGTACTTGGTACTCAGCAAGTCATGCACAGAATGCAAGCTAATATTCTATATGCATGGCTTATTACAAAGGATAGGCTAGCAGGTTCATCTGTAGTAAAATAGCAAGTGTAAATACAGTAATAAATTACAAAGCAGTAAACAATAATAAATAGAGTACTTTAATAATTATTTCACAAGTAAAGCATTTTCCAACCCTATGTCCAATTCACCACTCCAAACCCAAGCATTTCCCAAAGACAAGTTATTTTCATGAAAGACTAACCCTTGACTGTAATTCCCGAGCAGTGTCCAATACCGTGGACTCGGCTATTCGAATAGGTTGTACACTCTGCAAAGGTTATGCACTTTACCCACAAGATACAGTCAAACATCACAAAGGCGAGTGTTCGTAACAAAGTCTTTCGGAAGCCTCTAACTACACAAGTGGACCTCCCCGGTTGTTGCGCACTAGCCCTTCCCTTAGCAAAGGCGAAGTCTAGGCCAACCAACCGTTAGATGGGTACCTAGCCATCGCCCCGGTACGCTCCCCCGTACAACTACACAAAAGGTGTAGTTGACACCCCGAGGTTCCCCAAGCAAGTTATTAGCAAATTATTCAACTAGGTCCGTCCCATTACAGACATGTGATTGCACGTTTGACTCAGTTCACAGGCTTGCAAGGTTAAGTCCTTAGGGTGACAAGGCAAGACTGCCGAAGAACCAAAACAACATTCCTGGTGCCACTCATGGCCCACCAGATTATCCTTGCCACTTGCCCCGGTCTAAATCTATTTATCAAACCCCAAGTTGATTACCATGCACCACGTGCCATCAACATCATTATCAACAACACATGACACTTCTTCAAAACAGGTTCAATATCTCATTAAGTCATCATTTGCATTTAATTATTCAAGATCATGTCATGACTACGTGGCAGGTCTAAGCATTATACTAAAACGGTCTAAATACCCATGTTGGCGATTTAATAATGTCCAAATATCTAAACCAGACTAGGGCGACAAGGGGTCATGGCACACAATTATTTATGTCAAGGTGGAATACAACAAATTGGCATTTAACTAATTTCTAGAATTAATCAAAGCATTTCCTAATTAAATTAGCATGTAAGAATTTAAATCAAAATAATTTCAAAAGTGGGAACAATATGGTCAAAGCATAACTTGCCTTCAAAAAGTATTTGTTCTTGGTCTTGAGCTGGCTCCTGGGTCAAAACTTCACCTTCGAAGCCTTCGGGTACTTCAACGTCTACTCGTAACGTGTGCAGATAGCAATAAATAATTCAATAGTAGACAAAAATTGTCCAAAAATTCAAATAAAATTCATAAACAGAAATAGCACAATTTTACAAATTTTTAGAAACTTTAATCGTCCAAATCGGAGTTAAAACACAAAAGTTATAAGCGTTTGAGTTTGAAAAATCAAATAAAAGAATAAACCGAATTAATTCATTTATTTTTCTATTGAGAAATCCGATTATGACGTTAGCTAACATCAGCGAGGGATTTGAATTTTCCACTGAATTATTTTTCTATCGACAAATCGAATTATGATGTCATGCTTGTGTCATCCAGTCCATGGACTCGGTCCACGGTTCGGTTTCGTCCACAGGTGCACGTGTCACTGACACATGGGACCCACTCGGATGACGTCATTGCTGACGTCATCGCGCTCGGCCGAACAGACCTGACAGGTGGACCCACCGTGACGTCATCATGACGTCACGGATGACGCCATGGCGCTGCTTGGCCAGACGCTGACACGCGGGCCCATGATGATGTCACGCATGACTTCAGCGATGACCGGGCGTGCCCGCGTGGGCCGCATCGGTTCGGCTACTGGACACGTACCACGATCTGAGCCGTTGGTTTCAAAATAAATGGTCCAGATCAGATCTAATCTCGCACGTTGCGGGTTAACGCGGTTGATCTGGACCGTATGATTTAAATCGGATGGTCGAGATTTGATCGGGTTTTCACCGCGTCTTGGGGGTGACGTGGCATGTCCCGACATGTGACACGTGGCTCGTTCTACGTCGTTCGAACTCGATCGAACGGTTGAGATCACATCTAATGCTACAACTCGAATCAATCCTAACCGTACGATTTAGATGTAACGGCTGAGATCTACCCCTAGCACGATGCGATCAAGGAACTACGTGGCTTAATCCTAAGCGTTGGATCTAGATCAAATGGTTGAGATTAGATCTAAAAATTGTAACGTGGAAATTACTTACGGGTGACGTGGACGAATCTAAGCCGTGCGATGAAGGTCCAACGGAGGACAAAGTTCGCGTGTCCAGCAATGTCCACGGCGGAGTAGAGGTGGCCAGAGCTGGGGAAGACGACCACTCGGACGTCATTTCACGCGGTCTCCGGCGAGAAGAATGGTACCCCAAACACGCCTCGTCGCGATGGTTCCGGATCTGGGCTCGGCGGCCGGGGGGGGACGGCAGACGCGGCGGGAAACGGTGGAAAACCGCGGCGAAGCACGATTCCATTTTTGGCAAGCAATTTCGGGCGAACGGCGGCGGCTTGAGCTCAGTGGCTTAGGGCAACGTGCCTGCATGGAAACAGGAACACGGCACGGGTGGCGGCAAAATCCGGCCATGATTCGGACAGGGCGACGTGGCTCCATCTTAGCCGTCCACGTGTCCACGATCGACGGCCATGATCGCATTAGGCACGAGCGAATTCGGACCGGATTCGGTCGAGGCGACGTGACGCAACGCTAGTCGTTGGATCGAGATCCAACGGTCACGCAGGTTAGGGTTAGGGTTGGCTCGGTCTGGCTCAGACGCGATTTGGTAGGACACGAGTCAGACTCGAGTCTGACTTGGGTCCGGCTCGGTCGGAGGAATAGTGAAACCCACTAGGTTTCCAGCGATTAAATAATTAAATTAATTTCTAGAAAATCAAATAATTCAATAAAAATAGCAAAATAAATAGAAAAATTCCAGAAAAATTCGGAAAAATATTTTGAGAGATTTTGGACTCAAATACTATATTTCCAGCAAAATTTTATTTAAAAGTTTTAATTATTTAATTATCTCCAAAGGGAATAAATTCAATTTAAATCCAAATAAATTTTAGAAAATTCCCAAAATTGTCAAAAGTGCCAAATATCATTTAATTTCATGAAAAGCAAAAATTGGGGTGTTACAACAACGCATCTGGGCTCTGCGGGGTTCAGGGCGACGTGGACTCACCGTGGCTGTTGGATGGAGATCGAACGGTTGATGGAGCTCGATGGCGGTGATGGGGGCGTGGCGGAGCTAGGTCACCGGAAACGAAGACGATGATGCGTAGAACGGCATTGCGGTGCGTCTTCGGTGAAGTGGATGACCCCCACGTGAGCGCCTCGACTTGACGGTTTCGGATCTGGGCTTCAACACGGCAGAGGACGTTGGACGGCGCCGGAAACGAAGAAAAACTGCGGTGGCTCAGTAGCAACTATGGCGAGGAATCCTGGCGATTCTAGGGCTCCCCAGATGACGGCGCCTAGGGCAACGTGACCAACGTCAAATGGCGAACACGGCCCGGGGTCCTGGCCTACTTAGTGGGCCTTGGGAGGCGTGATCCGTGCGAAAATGGCGGATTCCGGCGAAGTCCGAGTCGGGCTCGGGAATGATGACGTGGCCACATCGCAGCCGTCCACGTGGACATGATCTGGCAGCTCGCACGCGCGCGCGACTCGGCGTGATCTCAGCCGTTAGATCGCGATCCAACGGTTCGCGTGATTAGGGTTCGATCGGCTCGGGTTTGGCTCGATCTTGGTTCGGTCGGACTCGAGTCAGACTTGAGTCTGACTTAGGTCCGGCTCGGTTGGAGGAATAGTGAAACGCACTAGGGTTTTCCAGCGATTAAATAATTAAATTAGTTTCTAGAAATTCAAATAATTCAACAAAAATAGCAAAATAATCAGGAAAATTCCAGAAAAATTCTGGAAAATACTTCGAGACATTTTGGACACAAATAAAATATTTCCAATAGAAATTTATTTGAAACTTTTAATTATTTAATTATCTCAAAAGGGGATAAATTCAAATTAAATCCAAATAAATTCCAGAAAATTAAAAAAATTCCCAAAAGTGTAAAATATTATTGAAATTCATGAAAAGCAAAAATTGGGGTGTTACAAACCTCCCCCCTTAACAGAATCTCGACCCCAAGATTCAGGGCTGAATAAGGAATAAGGTCGAAAATTCTTTTCTCAAATCCTCCTCGCGCTCCCAAGTCGCTTCACTTTCTGCGTGGTTGCTCCACTGGACTCTGCAGAAGCGGGTTGACTTATTCCTGGTCTCTCGATCCATCATGTCCAGAATATTTACCGAGTGCTCCTTGTAAGTCAGATCTTCTTGCAACTCAATCGACTCTAATGGCGTCTATTCATCCGGCACTCGGAGACACTTCTTCAGTTGGGACACATGGAATACATCATGCACTCCCACCAAGGACTGCGGCAGCTCCAGTTGGTAAGCAATTTCACCTCTGTGGCTCAAAATCTTAAATGGCCCAACATAACGCGGTGCTACTTTCCCTTTGGCATGGAACCTTTTAACTCCCTTGAGAGGTGTAACCCTGAGGTACACGAAATCTTCCGGTTCAAAACATAGATCTCGGCGATGTTTATCGGCGTAGCTCTTTTGTCTCGACTGAGCTATCTTCAGTCTTTTCCGGATCATGGCGATCTACTCTTAGGCTTCTTGAAGAATATCTGGTCTGAAGACATGTCTTTCACCAATCTCATTCCAGTTCAACGGTGTTCGACATGGTCGACCATACAGTGCCCCAAAAGGTGACATCTGCAGACTGGCCTGGTAGCTGTTATTATAGCTGAACTAAGCATATGGCAGACTCTTATCCCAAGAGGTAGCATAAGCTAATGCACAAGCTCTTAGCATATCCTCTAGAATCTAGTTAACTCTTTCAGTCTGTCCATCTGTCTGCGGATGACATGTTGTACTGAAGTTCAAACGGGTCCCCATGGCTTCATGCAGCTTGTTTCAGAATCTTGAGGTAAATTGGGTACCTTTGTCCGATACAATCTTCTTCGGCACTCTATGCAAACAAACAATTCTGGTCATATATAGTTTTGCTAATTTATCTCCTGAGTAAGTGGTCTTTACAGGGATAAAATGAGCGACTTTAGTCAAGCAGTCCACTATGACCCATATGGAGTCATATCCTCCTCGAGTCTTCGGCAAACCAGTAATCAAGTCCATATCGATTTCCTCCCACTTCCACTCATGTATTTTTAGCGGCTGCAGCAATCCTGCTGGCCTTTGATGCATTGCCTTGACTCTCTCACATATGTCACACAACGCAACATGTTCGGCAACTTCGTGTTTCATACTCGGCCACCAGAATCTTTCCTTCAAGTCTTGATACATCTTGGCATTTCCTGGATGAATGTAATATTTGGAGTCATGGGCTTCTTCCAGAATCAACTGTTTCAGCTCCTTCTTGTTCGGCACACAGAAACTATCATTTATACACAGCGTACCCTGCTCATCCAGTTTGAAGTCTTTTGCCTTGCCTTCCTTCATCTTGGACTTAATCCTCTGAATCTTGTCATCATCCTTCTGTCCTTCTCGGATCTGATCCTCCAAGGTAGGCTTCACTTCCAGAGCGGCTAAGAATCCTTCCGGTACCACATCCAGCTTCATCTTCCAAAATTCCTTGCATAACTCATCTTGACTTCCTGCTACCAACATATTCATGGTATGGCTCTTCCGACTCAAGGCATCGGCCACCACATTGGTCTTTCCGGGATGGTAATGGATCCCGACATTGTAATCCTTGATCAACTCCAGCCATCTTCTCTGTCTCATGTTCAGATCTGACTGGGTGAAGATGTATTTAAGACTCTTATGGTCCGTGTATACTTCGCATCTGTTCCCAATCAGGTAGTGACACCACAACTTCAAGGCATGCACTACGGCTGCTAACTCTAGGTCATGCGTCGGATAGTTCTCTTCATGCGGCCTCAACTGCCTCGATGCATATGCAACGACCTTCCGATTCTGCATCAACACACATCCAAGCCCCTGGTGCGATGCATCACAATAGATATCAGAACTTTGATTAACATCCGACAGAACTAACACTGGTGGTGATGTCAATCACTTCTTCAGCTCTTGAAAACCCTTCTCGCATTCCAGCGTCCAAGTAAACTTCTTCTCCTTTTTCAACAATTCTGTAAGGGGTCTCGCAATCGTCGAAAAGCCTTCAATGAAACGGTGGTAGTAACCAGCCATCCCTAGAAAACTACGGATCTAGGTCACTGTCTTCGGCTATTCCCAATGTAACACAGCTTCCACCTTGCTTGGGTCAACCGCAACTCCTTCTACGGTCATTACATGTACAAGGAACTCTACCTTGTCCTTCCAGAAGTCACACTTGCTGAACTTGGCGAAGAGTTGCTGTTCCCACAACTTCTCCAACACTAACCTCAGGTGTTTTGCGTGCTCTTCTCTTGTCTTGGAGTAGACTAAGATGTCATCTATGAATACAACATCAAACTTGTCCAAATACTCCATGAAGACCTTATTCATCATATTCATAAAATAAGGTGGCGCATTCGTCAGTCCAAAGGACATAACTGTAAACTCATAATGTCCGTATCTCGACGAGAATGCGGTCTTCAGAATCTTCTGACCGGATTTTTAGCTAATGATATTCTGATCTCAGATCAATCTTGGAGAATACTCCAGCTCCTCTCAACTGGTCAAACAGATCATCGATCCTGGGTTGCGGGTACTTATTCTTCACAGTCACCTCATTGAGTGCACAGTAATCTATGCACATCCTGAAACTCATGTCCTTCTTCTTGACGAATAGAACTGGCGCTCCCCATGGCGATGAACTAGGTCTGATGAATCCTTTTTCCATTAGCTCCTAGTGCTGCTTCTTCATCTCTACCAACTCTTCGGTGGACATCCGATAAGGTCTCTTTGCTATCGGTGTTGTTCCCGGTACTAACTCAATTACAAACTCTATATCTCTATACGGTGGCATACCAGGTAGCTCTTCAGGAAATACATCTGGGTACTTACTGACCACTGGTACATCCTCAATGCTGATGGCTTCCACGCTGTTGACCATCAACTGTCCATCACTAACGGTCTTCGCTTGGAACTCCACTTTTCTCCCACAAGGGCTCTCAACTGTTATGACTCTTCGTCCACAGTCTAACACGGCCTTGTGCCTAGATAACCAATCCATTCCAAAGATAACATCTGGGGTCTGAGTTTACAATACTATTAAGTTTGCTAGGAACTCCATTCCATCTATAAATATCCTTACCCCAGAACATCCTACATAAGATCGAAGTTTTGATCCCGGGGATTTGACTAACAGTACATGCCTAATGTTCAACATTTTCAACCCATTGTTCACAGCAAAAATCCGGGAAATAAACGAATGCGAAGCTGTAGAATCAAACAAAACTATCGCAGGTACTGAGTTAACAAGTAACTTACCCAGTACGACGTCTGTAGCATTCTGTAGTGCATCCGCGGTGACATGGTTGACACGGCCTCTCACCACAGTCTGAGATGCGGTTGCTGGTGGTGCGGCTCCAAGGCCTGCTTCTGGTGCGGCTGTCCTGGCTGAAGTCGTCCCAAGGTTGAAGCGAAGTGGCGTCACTCCTACTGCCTGCTTGGGACAAACGTCGGCGAAGTGTCCTGGCTCGTTGCAATGGTAGCAGCGTCTCACTGTACCCGGTTGACTCCCTGCGGCTGTGTTTCCTGCTAGTGCTGGAGTCTAGAAATTCTGATTTGCAGGCCTTGGTGCTGGCGACGATGTCCTTGCCTCATTCCTCAGCTGAAACCTGAAGAACTGATTCGGTGCAACCCTCAAGCGCTGCGCTCCCTGGAGTGCTCCCTGCTTTGCCATCCTACGCTTCTTGTTGTCTTCTAGCTCCTTGAGCTTATCCTCCAGGATAAGTGCCTTGTTCACCAATTCTTGGAAATCAGGAAATGTGTGGGTAATCGCCCCACCTGCAGTCCTGAGTTTAGTCCCTTCATGGAGCGAGACTATCTAGCTTTATCTGTCACCACATCTTCAGGTGCGTAGCGAGCAAGCTGGGTGAACTTATTGAGATAATCAGCCACTGACTGGCTACCTTGCTTTAAAGCTCTGAACTCTTCCTTCTTGAGGTCCATGATTCCTTCTGGTACGTGATACTGGCGAAATGCAGCTGTAAACTCCTCCCAGGTGATCTCCTATGGGTTCTCCTGCGTAGCGCAGTAATTCTCCCACCATTCAGCTGCAGTTCCTTCTTGCTGATGAGATGCGTAAAGCACTCTCTCATTCCCCACACACTGGGTGATGTGCAGCTTCCTCTCAATTGACCTTAACCAGTCATCAGCCTCCAATGGATTGGCGTTTCCAGAGAAAGTGGGCGGATGAGTCCTCATAAACTCTGACAACCTTGAGTTCTAATGCTGCCCCTGATTTGCTTGGTTAGAAATGGCCTGAGCGGTGACTTGCTACATTTGTTGCATCATAGCATGCATCAGCTGGGTCTGTGCAGCAAGGAAGGCTCCAAAGTTCTGCATGTGAACTGGCGGTGCTGGTTGGGGTGCAGGTGCTCCATCATTGGGGTTTCATGCGGGGCGAAAACCACTTCCGTTGCCTCCGAGGTTTCCGCGAGTGTTCACCATCTGTCGATTGCTCCAAGTTTTAGAGACGAGAGGGAAACAAAAATAGGCAAGTAGTGGAGAAACTTATGCGGGGTGGAAGGTGTAACTCAAAATCCAACTTTATTATTTATTCAATAATAACTTGGTATGGTTGCTTACAACGCTTAAGGGCCTTGTAACACATACTGCACACTCAGCAATCAATGAAAATCCAAATTAAACTAACACACTGAAGTCTAACGCCTCTAAGGGTGACTCTTTATTCTTAGACGTGACTCGACGAAGGAGTCTCAACTTCTGATCCTGAACGTTCCCTCCTCGAGCCAACCACCACGGGAACTCCCTAGCGGGTACACTGGCAGGTGAGACAGCATTGGTGTAAAGCGATCACCATGCCCTACCACAACTGTGGTCGACGACGCGATGTCCTCTAGCTCTGGCTCTGGCTACGGCTCTGGCTGTGGCGCAGGTGGTGCCTCCTCCGGGTCCTCCTCATGGTTTGGGTTGTGCAGCTCCAACACCGGCTCCGATTAAGGTCCGTACAACGCCATCTCTACCTCATGAACCCTCTGAATAGAGTGAGCTAGGTACTCTCGAGCTTCTTGCAGTTGCTTCTTGACTTCCTTGAATTCATCGCTAGCCTTCTATAACTCCTGAATCGTATTGTCGATGACATCCTCCTGAGTGACAACAAACCTCGCCAGATGGGTGATCGTTGCATCCTCGTCTTCTATCAGCCCCCGGTCAATGCGGTTGTCTCTACGTGGATGGTGATGGAATACTGTGCCTTCTAGCTTTGCGGAGTAGGTGCGAGCGATCTGTCGCATCGCTCGACGCGACACTTCCTGGATCCCAATATGGAATGTAGACCTTCTTGCGGTGAAGTGAAAAGGACGACTGAACTTCGTCTTCTCTCGAGCATACACCATGATGTTAACATCCCATCCAATGACCAGTCCTGCCTTCATTATGGTGGTTCCTCGGTAGAGCGGTCTCTCAAAGCCTCCAAGTACCTGTAGCATACGCCACAGCTCAGCGGCGTAGCCACCCTCACGCTCGGTGTAGTTGTTGCTCATCTTCATTTGCCAAAGACACTCATGTGAGAACTCAAAAATTTTGAAACCAAGTGAGAACAAGACAAATTCAGCAAAGGGGTATGAAAAGAGAGAAGGGGATAAGGTGAGATTTCGTTCATCATCTTGTCAAATTTTAACTTCTTAGAAAATAATTTTATCCTCACTACGACCATTCTAACTATGGGAGAGCCTACTGTAGGACCGAGTAGGCAACTAGAGGGGGGGTGAATAGATGCCGAATAAAATTCAACTATTTCTTTCGGAAAATTAAAGACCCCCTAAATAGCGGAAGAATATCTAATATCGTAGAGATCAAAACCCTAGATTAATTAGCGAGACAAGTCGAATAAAAATCAAAACTAGTTCTATCAAAAATCGAACAAACCTTCTAATCAAGAATCAAAGCGAAAAAAAAATAAGAGAATATTGCAGAAACTTATCTTTTTATTCCAAAACCATCTTCAACAAGATGACACCAAAAATCTTCTAATCTTCAATGATTAGAAAACCCTAAACAAAATAAAGAGAGCACAAAAGCTTTTCTTTGTTGTAGGCACCTTTTGCTTCTTGCCCTATTGCATTGGATGAGTTCTAAGCCCCTAGAACCCCCTATTTAAAGGGCTCCATAGCAGTTGATTCCTTCTTGTATACAGATCAATCAATTAGTCTCCATACCAAACTCGGACAGCAACCGCACCTGCCAAGCAAACGCCTGCCAAACTCGGACTCGGAAACCACTCGGACATGGCATCGGATGTCCTCTCGGACAATGCAAAATAGTTAGTCCGACGCTGGTTCCTGTCGGACGATCTGCACATGCCACCACAAGCCAACCGATCTGACTAAAGACCAGCCATTAATGACTCTGTCGGCAGGCTCATAACACACACATGCATCTCACGCATACACATATGCACTCGACACCACACGTTAACATACACATGCACTCCATGTGCACTACTACTCACACACGTAATGCAACCACACAGCACACATGCATACTCACACATGCAAAGCACACACGCACACACCATGCATGGCATTAAATGCACACACACTCACTTGCATGCATAAAAAAATCGTAAACACGCGTACGGCCCGCCTGCCGCTACGCTGCAACGATCTCGACCTCACGTGCACTGTCCTCTAGTCCAAACATTTCGCATGACATCCTCGACCCTCACGACCTCAGTTCCTCCCTGAACCTAGTCTTGGTCCCATCATCGACCATGTTCGACCTCAAGCAACACCTGCACGTGAACAAAAACACAAAAACAATTTCCGAGCCCAAGTTCGCGACTTGACTCACATTAATTGTGACACCTCGGAGTGTCGTAACCTTATTATTGAGCATGATAAGGTTAAATACAGTATGAGATGTGGAATTAAGGTTAAAATCATAAGAATCGGAGGTTAATAGCTTTTCCGGGCTGTTTCCGGGCCGTTTTCGGGGTTTTGGGCCTTCCCGGAGGAGTTTTGGGCCTTGGTGGGCTTTGGTGGGATGGATTAGGACTCCGTAACGGACTAGGATTGGGTTGAGGGCTGGTAAAAGGGGCTTCCCCCAGCCCCCTTGCGCCCCCACCTCCCCCTCTTGCGCCCCCACCTCCCTCTTGCGCCTCTCTCCTCCCCTCCTCCTAAGCCCTAGCCCCCCAAAACCGTGCGCACCCCCCTCCCTTTCCTCCACCTCCACACCACCTCCCCTCCACCCCTTGCTGCCCTAGGGTGGTCTCCCCACCCCTGCACCTTGTGGAGTCATCCCGTGGAGCGAGGAGCGAGGAGCGAGGAGCGAGGAGCGAGTAACGTGGAGCGAGGAGCGATTCGCGAGGAGGTTCATTGGAGTTTTGTGCATCGGGCAAAGGTATGATCTTGGGGATCCTTGGGGATGATCTAGGTACTGTTATTAGGGTGTTTATCAAGTTTTTAGATCAATTGGAGGCGCTGGTTTGAAGTAATTTGGGTTAGATCTAAACTTGTCCACGTTTCTGTTTTCGGGCAGATTGAGCAGTCGAACTAGGGTTCGAGTTTCCGTCGATTTAGAATCCGAATCAGACCGTACGGACTTCTAGGAAGTTGTAGATAATTTAATTATCTTTCCGTGGACGTAAAGCACGTTAATTTCCGATCAGCCGTTTGAAAGTTATGGCTGTTTTACCGAGCGCCTAAAAATCTGTGACGTAACTGGAACAGATTGTGGTAATCTGTAGATTAAACAATTTTAGAGTCCGAATCAGTCTTTCCCTATAACTAGAAAAAGTTGGGAAATTTCCTAGGCTACGCGAGGGTGTACTCGTTTATTCGATTTGGAGTCCCAGAACTCAAGTTATGCCTTTTGCAAGGCTGCTGTCCCGCCGGGACAGAACCTCTGTTTTTAGGTTTTGCGAGTAGTTGGCAATGTCGGGTTAGATGGGGGCGTGTGTACTGTTTTGAGGTTATGATTGTGAGTGTGTGATGCCTATGTGCAGGTGGTGTGACCCCGGGAGTTCCCTCTTCTTCCCGCCAATCCGTTGCACGTGTTTGAGGCAAGTGTGTTGTGATGGATAGCGAGTTGTAGGTTGCATGTTGAGATTAGATGGAATGGTTTACATGATATATGTCCACTTGCCATGTGTTAATGAATGATATGATATGATGAGCATGTTTAACATATTATGATGCCATGTGTTAATATGTGAATTGAATATGATAATTGGCATGGTTGCATGCATGTCATGAGATAGGGCGAGGGCAGTGAGAAAGTCTTAACTAGTCCGGCAAGGTCGGTGAGAAAGTTATGACTAATCCGGAACGCCATTGAGTAAGTCCTATGTCGTGATTCCATCCACGTGGTGTTTGGAAGCGAGTAGGCACCCTCCATCTTCGGGATGGAAGGGAGGAAAGGGTGCACACCGACGGGTGTGTACTTCCCATACCGGTATGAGGTTCCAGAGGGTCAGGAGCAATGCATTACATCGCATACAAATTGATGATGATATTGATAAGTATTCATGAATGAGATGTTATACATGATGAAAGATGTTATTGACTTGTTGTTATGCTTGTTGTCCATTGCAGTATGCTTGCTGAGTTTTCGAACTCACCCTTGTGTTTTCTTGTTGTTTTAGGTACCATGAGAACGGCATGCGGGAAAGGGGAATAGTCACACGCTCACACGTTGCTTCACCTTAATGTTTCCCCAAGTCAATTCATTTAGTTTGATAATAAATTGCGTGTGATGGTCTTTAAAATTAAGTCTTAGCTTGGATAATGAGAGTTCTATTGTTTGTTTGACACTTGGAACCTTAAGAGCTTAATGTTAGTCTCTTATTGTCGTTAAGACTTTATTTATTGCTGTTTTAGATGTTTCTCTTATTGCCATATAATTCTATATTGTTGCTGTTCCTTAAATTCATGATAAAACAAAGGAGGTGCAACCGAAATCTCGGTTTTTAGCCTATGCACCTTTGCTGGAATTTTATGTTAAATGTGGTATTTAGATGTTGATTAGCTTATGTTTGGTAACATTCAGGCATAGTAAATGCCGGGTGTTACAATTGGTATCGAGCGGGTCAGAGGTCCTTGGAATGTGAATTTTCGTCATGCTATAGGGTACAACTAAAATGTGATGTGGAATAACTTAGAAACATGGCTTAGGTTCTAACTAAAACCTTGTTATAGGACAGCAACGTTAAAACTTGTAAAAGTGGTATAACTAATCTAAAATCTGACACACTTGGTTGCACAAGAGGATGGGTTTTGGTTCATCAATGCATCGCGCTTGATTATGTGATAAGGAATATGCTTATGATGATGTTTGATCTATGATCTTGATTGTGTGCTTTGGTGTTTGGGTGGTTGTCTGCCTAGCGACCATGCCGAGGGTAGAGGCCGTGGACGCCGTGGTCGTGGAGGCCAGGCGAGGCTCCCAGGAGTTGAGGAGTCTGCTTTGAGGGTAGCGTTTCGCTTAATGCTCGTGGGCCAGCTCGGGAGGAGCTTCCAGGTGCCTTGGTCGGGCGGGGTGCCCGCCGCCAATGAAGATTTAGTCCAGCTGCAGAGGAGATTCAGAGCTGCGCCAGCAGCCATGGCAGCCCTCGTTGTGCCTCCCCCGCAGCGGCCCCTCGTTGTTGCCCCCGCTACACCGGAGCCGAGGATGAGTCTCCTGGAGTGGATGTCCCTCCGCCTTGACACTTTCGATGGAGCAGCACGCCGATCCAGTCCGCAGATTGGCTGCGGTACATGGAGAGGCGGTTGAGGTCCTAGAGTTGACCTCGGTTCAGAGGACTCGCTTTGTGGCTTTTCACCAAGGGCCAAGCCGATATCTGGTGGGAGGGGGTTCTGCCGCTAGAACCCCGATCTGGGTTCAGCCACCTGGGAGGACTTTGTGGCTCGCTTCGAGCCAAGTTCCACCTGAGTCTTTCCTTGAGAGGATGGAGCTTACTCGACCACTCTTTCCCAGGGAAAGAGGTCGGTGGCAGAGTATGAGAAGGAGTTCAACAGCGTGGTGCGCTTCAGTACTGTGGCAAAACGATCGGGAGAAAGCTAGGAGGTTCCGTAGGGGCCTCAACCAGGAGTTCAGAGTTGTCATGGGGCGATCGTCCTCGTGACTTCTCGCTCTGTGGTGGAGCAAGCGAAGGGCATGGAGCTCGAGTTGGAGCTCTCCGGGACAAGCGTAACCCGGAGGTTCAGGGTTCCTGCGGCAAAGCGGGGCCGAAGAGGACCTTTGGTGGAGGAGGTGGGTCCTCTCGTCCCACCTTCAAGAAGTTCAAGGGAGGACAGGCTCCTCCTCGTGGGCTAAGATGGGGTCGCCTACTGCCTTCTTCGCGAGCAATTGTTCGTCTGTGCCCGGGCAGGCATGAAGTGCTTCAAGTGCGGTGGCGAGCACCGTGCTTCAGAGTGTGGTTGGACTGGAGTTGCAACCACCGTGGCAAGCCCGGCCATATGGGGCGAGTCTGCCGGATGAACCCCGGTAGCATCATCAAGTGGGAGACGGTGCCTTCTCCTCCCACTCCAGCGTCTTCTAGAGGATCGGTGCACATGATGGTCGCTCTGTTTCTCATCCACCCTTTGCGTGGCGCCACCCGGCGCGTCGTGCCCGCAGCCGTCTGCTCCTCCTCGCTGTTGCCTCCGCCCCAGCCTTGATGGGGCATCACCGAGTCGGGGCTCTTTCTGTCCCGACGCCACCAGGAGTGTACGCCCTGCCGACCGCCGAGTCAGTCGGGCATCCAGAGGTGGTTTCAGGTACTCTGCTCGTGGATTCCGTTGATGCCTTTGTTCTACTTGATTCCGGAGCATCCTATTCTTTTGTGTCGTCGGAGTTTGCTAGTAGAGCTAAGTTGGGAGTTCAGCGGATTTCTGAGTCCGTGTTAGTCAGTTCTCCTGGGGGGTTTGATTGCTAGTTCTTTGGTTTGCCCTGGTTGCACCATTGCCATTGATGATGAGGTTTTCTTTGCCAATCTCATGGTGATCCAGTTGGCTCCTTTTGATGTCATTTTGGGCATGGACTGGCTGCATCGATGCAGTGCTAAGATCTGTTGTTTCGGAAGACAGTTGCCTTGCAGGCCCGTCCGTGGAAGAGTTGACCTTTCAGGGTGGTATACCCTCGATTCCGTCTTTGCTTTGACTAGTTTGTTTTCCGGTCGGCGTTTGAGGCTGTTGGGTTTCCTCATGACTTTGTCTCGAGAAACCATCTTCCTCGATTCCCATTGAGGAGATTTCTGTAGTGAAGGAGTTCGTTGATGTGTTCCCTGACGAGTTGCCTGGTCTACCTCCTGTGAGGAATGTGGAGTTTCGTATTGATCTTGCTCCTGCACTCGACCTATTTCTATCTCTCCATACCGCTTGGCTCGACCTTTTCAAGACGAGTTGAAGAAGCGATTGGAGGATCTGTTGGCCAAAGGCTTCATTCGGCGTAGCGTATCGCCATGGGGAGCACCGTCCTCTTCGCCTCGAAGAAGGATGGAAGTTGGCGTATGTGCATTGATTATCGTGCTCTTAACCAAGTGACAGTCAAAAACAAGTATCCTTTGCCTCGCATCGAGGATCTGTTTGACCAATCAAGGAGCAAAGGTGTTCTCCAAAATTGATCTTCGATCGAGGTATAATCGGATCCGTGTGAGGAGCGGGACATTGAGAAGACCGCTTTCTCCACTAGGTATGGGCATTATGAATTTAAAGTTATGTCTTTTGGACTAACTAATGCTCCTCTTTGTCTTTATGGAGGCGATGAACAAGATGCTACACAAGTACCTTGATGAGTTTGTGGTAGTGTTCATCGATGACATTCTGATTTACTCTAAATCGAAGAGGAGCATGAGCGACACTTGAGGCTTGTCTTTGAGTACCCTGAGGGAATCAATTCTTTGCTAAGCTGAAAAAGTGCGAGTTGGATTTCGTAGTGGGTTTTCTTGGCCACATCATCAATCCAGAGGGCATATCTCAGTAGATCCTAGCAAAGTCTCGTGAGTTTTGGATTGGAAGAGGCCTTCCAATGTCAAAGAGGTGCGTAGTTTCCTTGGGTTGGTGGCTACTATCGGCGTTTTGTGCAGGATTTCTCTATCATTGCCAAGCCACTTTCACAAATGACTCGAAAGGGATGAAGTTCCAGTGGATCACAGAGTGTGAGCACAGCTTCTGCACTTTGAAGGAGAAGTTAGTGACTGCTCCTGTTCTTACCCTTCCCGAGCCGGGGAAGCGCTTCACTGTTTATTCTGATGCTTCTCGGTTGGGACTTGGTTGTGTACTCATGCAAGATGGCAAGGTGATTGCTTATGCTTCAAGGCAGTTGAAAAAGCATGAGCAGAATTATCCCACGCATGATCTTGAGCTAGCCGCCGTGGTGTTTGCATTGAAGATATGGAGGCATTACCTGTACGGTGAGTCTTGTGATATTTTCACTGATCACAAGAGCCTCAAGTACATCTTTACTCAGAAAGATTTGAACTTGAGGCAGAGGAGGTGGCTAGAATTGATAAAGGATTATGACCTCACTATCCAGTATCATCCGGGGAAGGCAAATGTGGTGGCCGACGCTCTCGATGCAAGACAATGCCCCTGTTGTTGATTGTCTTGTTGCTGATTTTGAGCGTTTGGGAGTCTCCTCTTGCTTATGGGACCGTGCAAGCTGAAACTCAATTGATTCTTGAGTCAACGATTCCCGAGCGTGTCAGGGAGGCACAAAGAAGATGATCGTTTGCTCCAGCAGTGAGGAAACGCCTTGAGGATGGCAAGTTGGGAGACTTTACCGTTGATGATGCGGGAGTTTTGAGGTTTCAGGCCGTCAGGCGTGCCCCGTAAATCTCAAGTGAAAGAAGACATCCTGAGAGAAGCTCATCGCACCCGTACCACGGTCCATCCCGAGAGACCAAGATGTCTGAGGACTTGAAGAAGAATTTCTGGTGGAAAAGGATGAGAGTGGATATTGCCAAGTATGTGGCGTCTTGTGGGATTTGCCGGAAGATCAAAGCTGAGCATAAGCGCCCCGCCGCCTCGTTGCAGCCCTTGGAGATTCTGTATGGCCATGGGATGACATCTCCATGGATTTTGTGGTTGGTTTACCTCGTTCTCCACGAGGGAAGGATGCTGTTTGGGTTGTGGTGGACCGTCTCGGCAAGTCTCACAAGATTTCATTCCCATCCGCACGACCAATTCAATGAGCGAGTTGGCTCCCATCTATGTGCGGGAGATTGTGAGATTGCATGGTGTACCCAAGACCATTATCTCTCGATCGGGATGCGAAGTTCGTCTCCAAGTTCGGGAGAGTTTGCAGAGTGCTTTGGGTACGCAGCTTTGCCTTAGTACCGCTTTTCACCCTCAGACAGATGGGCGATGCAGCGTACCATCCAAACTTTGGAGGACATGCTCGGGGCCTGTGTGATGGCTTGGAAGGGTAGCTGAAGACCATTTGCCCCTTGCAGAGTTTGCTTACAATAACGGCTACCATTCCAAAGATCCGGCTGCTCCTTATGAGGTAATCAGTATGGTCGGAAGTGCAGATCGCCACTTTGTTGGGATGCTGTGGGCGAGAGAGCTATTCTTGGGCGGATTGGGTTCAGCAGATCGTTGATCGCGTGTCGGAGGTTCGGCAGAACCTTCTCGCAAAGACAGAGCGCATAAAAGCTATCTTGATGTGAGACGGCGAGATTTGGAGTTTGAGGTGGGCGATAGCGTACTCTTGCGAGTATCTCCCACCAAGGGTGTGGTGCGTTTGGCACGAAAGGAAAGCTCACCCAAGGTATGTTGGGCCTTTTCCTATCCTCGCCCGAGTTGGCGAGGTTGGCCTATCGCCTAGAGCTACCTAATCCATGCAAGGTGTGCATGATGTGTTCCATGTCTCGATGTTGAGGAAATACTTGCATGATCCGGAGATGGTGGTTCCGTTGGAACCATTAGTGCTTCAGCAGGACCTCACCTTCGAGTCCCGTCCTGTGGAAATTCTGGGAACTTCAGAGCGAGTGATGAAGAACAGGACGCTTAAGTTTGTCAAGGTCCTGTGGTCACATCAGACCGAGAGAGAAGCGACTTGGGAGCTGGAATCTCGCATGCGCGAGAAGTATCCCGAGCTGTTCGCCTCAGGTATGTGATGTGAAAATTCGACCTTTTGGTTTTGCTGGGTTTCGTGATTGGTGCGTTTAGATTCGAGGTCGAATCCTGTTGAAGGGGGGAAGAATGTGACACCTCGGAGTGTCGTAACCTTATTATTGAGCATGATAAGGTTAAATACAGTATGAGATGTGGAATTAAGGTTAAAATCATAAGAATCGGAGGTTAATAGCTTTTCCGGGCTGTTTCCGGGCCGTTTTCGGGGTTTTGGGCCTTCCCGGAGGAGTTTTGGGCCTTGGTGGGCTTTGGTGGGATGGATTAGGACTCCGTAACGGACTAGGATTGGGTTGAGGGCTGGTAAAAGGGGCTTCCCCCAGCCCCCTTGCGCCCCCACCTCCCCATATTGCGCCCCCACCTCCCCCTCTTGCGCCCCTCTCCTCCCTCCCCCTCCCCTAAGCCCTAGCCCCCCCAAAACCGTGCGCACCCCCTCCCTTTCCTCCACCTCCACACCACCTCCCCTCCACCCCTTGCTGCCCTAGGGTGGTCTCCCCACCCCTGCACCTTGTGGAGTCATCCCGTGGAGCGAGGAGCGAGGAGCGAGGAGCGAGTAACGTGGAGCGAGGAGCGATTCGCGAGGAGGTTCATTGGAGTTTTGTGCATCGGGCAAAGGTATGATCTTGGGGATCCTTGGGGATGATCTAGGTACTGTTATTAGGGTGTTTATCAAGTTTTTAGATCAATTGGAGGCGCTGGTTTGAAGTAATTTGGGTTAGATCTAAACTTGTCCACGTTTCTGTTTTCGGGCAGATTGAGCAGTCGAACTAGGGTTCGAGTTTCCGTCGATTTAGAATCCGAATCAGACCGTACGGACTTCTAGGAAGTTGTAGATAATTTAATTATCTTTCCGTGGACGTAAAGCACGTTAATTTCCGATCAGCCGTTTGAAAGTTATGGCTGTTTTACCGAGCGCCTAAAAATCTGTGACGTAACTGGAACAGATTGTGGTAATCTGTAGATTACACAATTTTAGAGTCCGAATCAGTCTTTCCCTATAACTAGAAAAAGTTGGGAAATTTCCTAGGCTACGCGAGGGTGTACTCGTTTATTCGATTTGGAGTCCCAGAACTCAAGTTATGCCTTTTGCAAGGCTGCTGTCCCGCCGGGACAGAACCTCTGTTTTTAGGTTTTGCGAGTAGTTGGCAATGTCGGGTTAGATGGGGGCGTGTGTACTGTTTTGAGGTTATGATTGTGAGTGTGTGATGCCTATGTGCAGGTGGTGTGACCCCGGGAGTTCCCTCTTCTTCCCGCCAATCCGTTGCACGTGTTTGAGGCAAGTGTGTTGTGATGGATAGCGAGTTGTAGGTTGCATGTTGAGATTAGATGGAATGGTTTACATGATATATGTCCACTTGCCATGTGTTAATGAATGATATGATATGATGAGCATGTTTAACATATTATGATGCCATGTGTTAATATGTGAATTGAATATGATAATTGGCATGGTTGCATGCATTTCATTAGATAGGGCGAGAGCGTTGAGAAAGTCTTAACTAGTCCGGCAAGGTCGGTGAGAAAGTTATGACTAATCCGGAACGCCATTGAGTAAGTCCTATGTCGTGATTCCATCCACGTGGTGTTTGGAAGCGAGTAGGCACCCTCCATCTTCGGGATGGAAGGGAGGAAAGGGTGCACACCGACGGGTGTGTACTTCCCATACCGGTATGAGGTTCCAGAGGGTCAGGAGCAATGCATTACATCGCATACAAATTGATGATGATATTGATAAGTATTCATGAATGAGATGTTATACATGATGAAAGATGTTATTGACTTGTTGTTATGCTTGTTGTCCATTGCAGTATGCTTGCTGAGTTTTCGAACTCACCCTTGTGTTTTCTTGTTGTTTTAGGTACCATGAGAACGGCATGCGGGAAAGGGGAATAGTCACACGCTCACACGTTGCTTCACCTTAATGTTTCCCCAAGTCAATTCATTTAGTTTGATAATAAATTGCGTGTGATGGTCTTTAAAATTAAGTCTTAGCTTGGATAATGAGAGTTCTATTGTTTGTTTGACACTTGGAACCTTAAGAGCTTAATGTTAGTCTCTTATTGTCGTTAAGACTTTATTTATTGCTGTTTTAGATGTTTCTCTTATTGCCATATAATTCTATATTGTTGCTGTTCCTTAAATTCATGATAAAACAAAGGAGGTGCTGCCGAAATCTCGGTTTTTAGCCTATGCACCTTTGCTGGAATTTTATGTTAAATGTGGTATTTAGATGTTGATTAGCTTATGTTTGGTAACATTCAGGCATAGTAAATGCCGGGGTGTTACATTAATCCATACAACCACTAAATAATCAAACCACTTTCAAATCTTATCAAATAATCAAATCAATTTCAACTCCTTTCAAATACTCATCATCAAAAACAATTGGATCAAAAACAATGATCCTTCAATCTCCCCCTTGATGAGTAATTTGACAAAACACAATAAGATTTGACAAGAGTAGGGAGAAAAAAAAATGAGAGTTTGAGACCCAAAAGATTCAAAGACCAAGTAAATCCAAATTCTCAAACAGTTTGAAATTCACCTCTCTTTTTATTTTTCTTCTTCTTGACTTTTGCTCTCCCCCTTTTTGACAAAATAGTCATCAAGATCTCAAAACTCCCCCTTAATGAATGCAGTATCTCAAGCTTTGAAGTATATTCAAGGTATATAATCAAAGTAAAGTATTTGGAGAGTTTTCACATTTTGTATCAATTTATCAAATGAGAAAGCAAATTGTGAGAATATGGAGGCTCTAACACATAGAATAGTTGTTGCATAAGCAAATTAGAGCAAACAAGTAAAATGTCATAAACTGATTTTGCCAAAGCTAAAAAGAAATCTATCATGAGCAAAGAGAGACTTTCAAATTCACTAATGTTTGTCTCAAGCCTTTTCAAAAATTTGAATTTCCTTTTTTCTTTTAGCAAGTTTGACAATTTTGCTTTGTGATCAACAGGATGACAAGTAATCGCACACTAGCCCATACTTGTGTATGAGTAGGTAGTTCTTTCTTGTATCTTTCTCGCTTTAAATTGGCAAGTGGCTTCACATTGTTCTGAACTTTTGTTTAGACAAGTAGCCTTTTCTTGCATCTTTTGAATTTAAATCCTGGCAAGGAAGTCGCACATTGTACTAAACTTGTGTTTAGCCAAGTAGCTTTTGCTTGCATCTTTTTCAACTTGCTTTTAATATTAAAACACTGATTTTGCTTGAGACTCATAATGATCATTTGAAGTCCAACAAAAAGCTCACACATAGTTTCTAATCAGCTCTAGCCTTTCAACAGATGACAAGAAACTTTTAAGCCTATTTCACAAATGCAATACCATAATGAACAAGAGCCAAAATTTTCTACAAAATCATCTCAAATTGAATTATTTTAGTCTTTTAGTCTTTTAGTGAGAAGTGAAGCAATGTAGCATTAATTTGACTATATACACAAGAATAGTCAACAAAGCTTTGTACTACATGATGCAATGAAAACAGGGAAGTTTTCTTTAAGTGTAACGACAAAATAGCTCCTTGTAGTAACCAAAGTCAAGTAACACAAATGAAAGAGTTAAAATCAAGACTCCCCCTCAAATCAACCCATGGGGATGAATGATCCCAAGTTCGCCGCGTAAGAAAGCAAAGCGAGAAGAATCAAGCGGCTTAGTGAAAATATCAGCAATTTGAGCATCCGAATCAACAAATTTCAGTTCAATAGCTCCTTTTTCAACATGATCTCTAAGAAAATGATATCGAATATCAATGTGTTTAGTCCTTGAATGTTGAACAGGATTTTTAGCGATGTGAATTGCACTAGTATTATCACAAAGAAGTGGAACACTACTAAAGTTAATGCCGTAATCTTTAAGAGTTGAAGTGATCCAAAGAATTTGTGAACAACAACTAGCGGCTGCAACGTATTCACTTTCAAAGATAGATTGAGCAATCGAGGACTGTTTCTTAGAAGACCAAGAAACAAGTGAAGTGCCAAGAAAATGACATGTGCCGAAGTACTCTTTCTATCTAATCTACACCCCGCAAAATCAGCATCGAATATCCTAGGAGTGTAAGCGAAGAAGAACAAGAATACCAAATGCCAAATTCGAAGTGGAGCGAAGATACCTGAAAATTCTTTTAATTGCTTGTCGATGTGATTCTCGAGGAGAGGCTTGAAATCGAGCGCACAAACATACCGCAAAATGTATGTCGTGCCTCGAAGCGATCAAGTAAGTGATCCAATCATGCTTCAGATTCTTTTGGTCCATCTCGACACCATTCTCGTCAAGATCCAAAATTGTTGTTGTGCTCATTGGAGTAGATACTGACTTTCCTTCTCCCATGTCGAATTTCTTTAGTAGCTCCTTTGTATACTTGGATTTGTGCAAGAAGATCCCTTCTTTCGCTTGCTTGATTTGAAATCCAAGGAAGTATGTCAATTCTCCCATCATACTCATCTCGAATTCCCTGGACATCAGCTCAGAAAACTGCAATACAAGAGAGTGGGAGGATCCTCCAAAGATAATATCATCCACATAAATTTGCACCACAAGGAATTGATCATTTGAATTTTGAATAAACAGAGTTTTATCAACTTTTCCCATCTCAAAATTATGTTGAAGAAAGAAGCCTTTTAATCTATCATACCATGCACGAGGAGCTTGTTTTAATCCATAAAGAGCTTTTGATAAACGATACACATAATTAGGAAATTTTTCATTTTCAAAACCAGGGGGTTGTTTCACAAAAACTTCTTCTTCTATAAAACCGTTTAGAAAAGCACTTTTCACATCCATTTGAAATAACTTAAAACCTTTTGAAGCTGCAAAAGCCAAGAGGATGCGAATAGCTTCTAAACGAGCAACAGGAGCAAATGTTTCATCAAAATCAATTCCTTCAAGTTGAGAATAACCTTGAGCTACAAGTCTAGCTTTGTTTCTAACAATTATTCCATCTTCATTTAACTTGTTCTTAAAAACCCATTTTGTTCCAATAATGTTTTGATTTTTAGGAGGTTCCACTAAAGACCAAACTTTATTCCTTTCAAAGTTTTCTAATTCTTCATGCATCGCATCTACCCAAGAACTATCAGTTAAAGCATGAGTAATGTTCTTAGGTTCAAAATTAGCAACAAAGGCAGAATGCATGCATAAAAGAGTTTGAGAAGAATTAGAACGTGTCACCCTTTCATGAAGACTTCCAATAATTTGTTCAGGAGGATGGTTCTTCAAAACAAGTAAGGGAGGTCCAGTTGTTTCACTGTCGTGGGAGGTGTAGGAGAATCTGAAGTAGTAGTCACATCAATTTGTTCAGAACATCTTCCCGCTCTGTAGGTATGAGCTCATCATCATCATTATCTTCATCATTTTCTTCGAATCTTTTATCCAAAAAGATTGGCTCTAAATCTTCTCGTGAACCTGAAATGTCGGGTCTAGCTCCAGGGCTAGCCTCATCAAAAGTAACATCGCATGTCTCCAACAATTTGTTAGTCGATAAATCAAGTACACGATATCCACGAGAGTGCAACGAATAGCCAAGAAAAATACCATCTGTACTACGAGCTTTGATTTTATCAAGATTTCCATGTTTAAGAATAAAGCATTTGCAACCAAACACTCGTAAGTGAGAAACAGATGGTTTACGATCAAATCTTAGTTCATAAGATGTTTTACCAAGTAAAGCTCTGAGATAGACCCTATTTGATATATAGCAAGCAGAAGAAATTGCCTCAGCCCAAAATTTTCTTGAAGTGTTGTATTCATCTAGCATAGTTCTAGCCATTTGAATCAAAGTTCTATTTTTTCTTTCTACAACACCATTCTGTGAGGGAGAATATGGCGAAGAAAATTGATGTTCAATCCCATTAGTTTCACAAAAAGATTTAAACAAGGCATTTTTGAATTCTATACCATTATCTGTTCTTATGGCTTTCAATGAGTTAGGCAATTCATTTATCAATCTCTTAATGAAGACATGAAAGAGTCCAAAAATCTCATCTTTTGAAGACAGAAAATGCACCCAAGAGTATCTCGAATAATCATCAACTATTACTAGAAAGTACCACTTACCTCCGGCCGATTGTACTCGAGATGGTCCTCAGTATCCATGTGAAGAAGTTGACCTGGGCAGTGGTCATTATAGTAGAGACAGGAACATGAGGGGCTCCAACCATCTTACCATGTCGACAGAAGCACAAACAATGTCTTTGCAAGATTTCAATTTTGGCAAGCCACGAATTAAGTCTAGACCACTCAATCTAGATAATGATCAAAGCCCATGTGACCTAACCGACGATGCCAAAATTGAGATTTCTAGATTCTGAAGCAACAAAACAATGTGAACTTGAAGCATTGCTAAAATTTGCTATGAAAATTTTTCCAAGTCTAGATATTTTAAGAATCAAGTTTCCAGAAGCATCGAGTACTCTACATGCATTCGGTTTAAAACTTACTTCAAAGTTCTCATCCAACAATTGAGATACAGACAGAAGGTTGAATTTCAGTTTAGACACTAAAGAGACATTTTTTAAAGTAAAGTGCTCATTTACCTTCACTGTACCTTTTGCAATGACGCACCCAGTAGTAGCATCTCCAAAAGTGATCGTTTCGTTCCCAGATGCTTTTGTTAGGGAGGAGAACCAACTTGGGTTGCTGTCATGTGTTGGCGACATCCTGAATCAACAACCCAGGATGTTCTCCTTCCCTTCTCGTACCACCTACATGTTATGAATAGAAGATGCCGAGGATTCAGCTACCGGGTTAGAGAAATAAGATTTAGGTATCCAAAGATCAATCACTTTCGACGAGGAGGTGATCGTACAAAAGCTTGTGAATGCAACGTAGATGATTTTCGAGGAATTTTGTTTGCTTTCACTAGTGGAACATGTTGAGAAATGATACGTGTTTGTCTAAAGTTAGCCTTTGAATTTTCCTTTCTCTGTTGTTTGGCTAGTCTAAAACAAAAATTCACCAAATGACCATCTTTTCCACAATGAGTGCAATTGTACTTAACAGATGGTTTGTCTTTAGGAGCAGAAGCAACATTTGCATTCATCATTGTAGAAGATAAAATTCCAGCAGATTTGAAGACAGCTTTTCGTGTTCTTTGACAATTTCAAACTTTCCACTTTCAAGAGTTTTAACAATAGTAGGAGCATATGATTTGTGATGAGCATAAGGATCAAAACCTAAACCTTTGTGATGAGTGCTGACTTTTGATTGATCCAAAATCATATTTAGATTTTTTTTTCCTTTAGTAAAACGTTCTAAAGACTTTTCCAAGTAATCAATTTTTCGAGAGAGTGTTAAACAATTATTACAGAAACATCTACTTTTCTTTTTGCTTATGACAAGTTGAGCATGAAAGAACTTCATGTGTAAGCAAATTATTAAACAATTGAGTAATCTTAGCATCTGCATCATGCAACTTCAATTCTAGTATGGGACATTTAGAACAAGAAGTTTGACCATGTAAACCATCAAGAGAGCAACCAACATTTTTCACAAGTTTTTCATTTTTGGCATAAACTTGTTCTAGTTTAATCATATGTTCCTCTTTTAAAGATTTAATTTCAAATTTGAGATCTAAGCAAGAATCACATGTCTTTTCAGAATTTGAATTTCTAAGATCAAAGTTTTCAGTTTTCAAAGATGGATAGATCTTTCTCTAAGTTTTTATTTTTGAGTGAGGATTTTCTTAAAGATTTTCTCAATATGACTAAAACTTCACAAAGCTCATCATACGAAGGTATTACCTCATCACCGTCGCTGGAAGTGCTGTCGTTGTCACTAGAATCACTAGTGTTCCCTTTCGCCATGAAGCACAGTCCGGTGAAATCTTTCTCGTTCAGCTTAGTTTGCTTCGCTTCCTTCTCATCGTCAGTTGAATCATCAATGTCGCTTAAGTCTAAGCGACCAATTGCTGCGAAGACTTTGTTGAGCATCTTCTTTGTCCGTTGCTTATTTTTGTCCTTGCTTTCTTTTGGCCGGAAGGACTTGGAGGAGTTGCTTTGCTCCTTCTCCTCTTTATCTTTGTTCTTGAAACAGTTAGCACGGATGTGCCCGGCCTTGCCGCAGTTGTAGCAGTGGATGGAGGCTCCTCTTCTCTCCCTTGATCTCATGTAAGCTGCATTTACACGCTTGGAAAGAAGAGCAAGTGTATCTTCTGGTATTTGATCTAGCTGTTCATCACTAAGAGCACTCAAAGCAGTAATGGAATATGATGATGAAGAACTAGTGGTATTATCATATGAAGAATTAGCATTAAGAGCCATAGAGTTATCATTGGAAGTTCTTGAAACAATGTCTATCTCAAAAGTCTTGAGACTAGAATATAGTTTATCCAAAGTCATTTCACTCATCTTGTGAGCTTCCCTAAAAGCAGTCACTTTCATTTGCCAGATTTTAAGATCAAGAGATGATAGGAAATGTCTAGCATTTTCAGAGTCAGTGTACTTTACATCTACACTCTAAGATTGTTTAAGATTACATTAAAGCGAGCAAAACAATCATCTAGAGATTCTCGAGTTCATTTCAAATCTAGTGTATTCCTTTTAAATTGATCTTGCCTAGCTTCTTTTACAGAGTCGATTGCCTCGTGATAATCTTGAAGAGATTTCCAAATTTCATGAGCGATGAGTAAATGATGCACTCTATCGAATTCTTTTCTAGCAAGTCCTTGAAGCAATATGTTTCGAGCTCTATTATTGTTTTCAACATCTTTTTCAAACTCGATTTTATCAATATCATCATTAGAGGGAAGCTGCATTTAAATTTTTACCTTGCGCCAAATTGCGTTACCTTGAGCTTGAAGATATGCAGTTATCCGGATCCGCCAGTGGGGGAAGTCTGTGCCATCGAAGATTGGCGGCTTGTTTGAGTATTTCTCTGTTGCCATAACTTACCGTTTACTAATCACCTGTTAAGATGGATTAGTAGAGCCTTGCTCTGATACCACTTGTAGGACCGAGTAGGCAACTAGAGGGGGGGTGAATAGATGCCGAATAAAATTCAACTATTTCTTTCGGAAAATTAAAGACCCCCTAAATAGCGGAAGAATATCTAATATCGTAGAGATCAAAACCCTAGATTAATTAGCGAGACAAGTCGAATAAAAATCAAAACTAGTTCTATCAAAAATCGAACAAACCTTCTAATCAAGAATCAAAGCGAAAAAAAAATAAGAGAATATTGCAGAAACTTATCTTTTTATTCCAAAACCATCTTCAACAAGATGACACCAAAAATCTTCTAATCTTCAATGATTAGAAAACCCTAAACAAAATAAAGAGAGCACAAAAGCTTTTCTTTGTTGTAGGCACCTTTTGCTTCTTGCCCTATTGCATTGGATGAGTTCTAAGCCCCTAGAACCCCCTATTTAAAGGGCTCCATAGCAGTTGATTCCTTCTTGTATACAGATCAATCAATTAGTCTCCATACCAAACTCGGACAGCAACCGCACCTGCCAAGCAAACGCCTGCCAAACTCGGACTCGGAAACCACTCGGACATGGCATCGGATGTCCTCTCGGACAATGCAAAATAGTTAGTCCGACGCTGGTTCCTGTCGGACGATCTGCACATGCCACCACAAGCCAACCGATCTGACTAAAGACCAGCCATTAATGACTCTGTCGGCAGGCTCATAACACACACATGCATCTCACGCATACACATATGCACTCGACACCACACGTTAACATACACATGCACTCCATGTGCACTACTACTCACACACGTAATGCAACCACACAGCACACATGCATACTCACACATGCAAAGCACACACGCACACACCATGCATGGCATTAAATGCACACACACTCACTTGCATGCATAAAAAAATCGTAAACACGCGTACGGCCCGCCTGCCGCTACGCTGCAACGATCTCGACCTCACGTGCACTGTCCTCTAGTCCAAACATTTCGCATGACATCCTCGACCCTCACGACCTCAGTTCCTCCCTGAACCTAGTCTTGGTCCCGTCATCGACCATGTTCGACCTCAAGCAACACCTGCACGTGAACAAAAACACAAAAACAATTTCCGAGCCCAAGTTCGCGACTTGACTCACATTAATCCATACAACCACTAAATAATCAAACCACTTTCAAATCTTATCAAATAATCAAATCAATTTCAACTCCTTTCAAATACTCATCATCAAAAACAATTGGATCAAAAACAATGATCCTTCACCTACAGTCAACCTGGCTCTGATACCACCTCTGTCGGGACTCGAACATGCAAATCCGGACCCTCTGTGTGTTTTGCACTAGTCCAGGATCACCCTGGTGCACACAGTCTCAACATTATATCACAATCATAAACTTATTCAAAGAGATGACTGCAGTGGAAAAGTAAAGAGACGCGTGGCGCCAACCAATATGCCACAGGCAACTGACTGGGCTTCCCCTAACTAGACGCCTCCTCCTATAGTTCCTCCTCCAAAGCTGGCGTAGCCTCTTCTTCAACTAGTGTTGTATTGTTGTAAGGGGTGAGTACTTGGTACTCAGCAAGTCATGCAATGAATGCAAACTAATATTCTACATGCATGGCTTATTACAAGGATAGGCTAACAGGTTCATTTGCAGTAAAGTAGCATGGTAAATATAGTAGTAGATTGCAAAGCAGTAAAAACAGTAATAAGACAGAGTACTTTCACAATGATTGTACAAGTAAATCGTTTCCCAATCCCAAGTCCAATTCATCATTCCAGACCCAAGTACTTTCCAAACCACGTTATTCTCATGAAATTCTAACCCTTGACTGCAATTCCCGAGCAATGTCCAATGCCGCGGACACGGATATTCGAATAGATTTTACACTCTGCAGAGGTTTTACACTTTACCCACAAGATACAGTCAAACACCACAAAGGCGAGTGTCTATAACAAAGCTTTTCCAATGCCTATCTAAACCCAGTACTACTCGCTGAGGTTTCAACATTGGTGGGACTGGTTACCACATCCAGGGCCCCCCTCTTGCGCCATGTGAGCAAACCCGTGCGAGGACTAGTTACCACTACCCGGGCCTCACACCACCACAATAGTACTAAAGCTTAGATCAAGAAATTAGTCAGCTAGGTCTGTCCCACTCCAGACTTGTGGTTGTACGAATGCGATCGACTCCCGACTTGTAAATCCGACCTTCAGGTATTCAAAGACTAGTCCAGAACGCGCTTAGTGCACAGCCTAACATCGTATATATCACAATCATACCAAACGATACTATCAAAGCACTTTATTTAAATAATCAAAGGTTACTCGACCTATGGCCAAGTTACAAATATATGCCTTGCAAGGCGTAACTTATTAAAAGAGAAATAATAGCAGCGGAAAATCAAATAAACTTTCGTGGCGCCATCCAAGATACCACAGGCAAATCGGGATCGCTCAGCATCCCTAAGTAGACGGGTCCTCTTGGAGTTCCTCCTCCTAAATCGCGTAGTCTCCTCTTCAATCGGTATTGTGTTGAGGCAAGGGTGAGTACTTGGTACTCAGCAAGTCATGCACAGAATGCAAGCTAGTATACTATATGCATGGCTTGGTACAAAGGAATAGCTTAAGGTATATTTGCAGAAATGCCTTTTTGAAAAGTAATATAAGTAGATTCGAAGCAAGAGAAACAAGTAAAACATAAATAACTTTTCAAAAAGTTTAATAAACATTTTCTCCCCATCCTAAACCACATTTCCATCATTTCCATTATTAAACCAACCTAACTTTCCAAATCCAAGTTATTTTTGAGAAAATCTAACCTCTTGATCAGAATTCCCGAGCATTGTCCAAAGCATCAGTGGACCTCAATATTCAAATAGATTCTACACTCTGCCAGAGGTTATGCACTTTACCCACAAGATACAATCCACTCACCACGTCACCGTGAATCGCCATACAAGAGTATGCGAATGAGCGATCATAACAAAGCCTTCTGAGCCTCAAACAACACAGGTGGTCCTCTCCCGGACGTGCTCTACACCATCCCTTCCCTTAGCCAAGGCGAAGTATGGACCAACACACCGTTAGATGGGTACACAGCCACAAACCCACGATACGCCCCGTACAATCACACAAACGGTAATCGACACCCTGAGGCTCCACAAGTGAGTCCTTAGCGACTTAGTCAACTAGGGCCGCCCCATTCCAGCCCATGTGGCTGCAAGTATGACCAGTTCAAAGGCTTGCAAGGTTAAGTCCTTAGAGTGACCAGGGCAAGACTACCCGAAAAACCAAATCAACACTCCCAATGCCACACCGGCCCATTGACATTTTGCCACATGCCTTGCCGAATCGCTTTATCAAACTGATTGATTACCATGCACCACGTGCCATCAACATCACATGATACTTTTCCAAAACAGGTTCAATATATCATTAAGTCAATATTAGCATTTGATTATCCAAAATCATGTCATGAGCACGTAGCGTGTCTAAGCGTTATACTACAACGATCTAAACCCATGTTGGCAATTTAATAATGTCCAACTAGTAAACCACAACTAGGGTGACAAAAGGTCATGGCACATACTTAAGTAATCAAGGTGTCATATATCAAATTGGTATTTATCTAACTGGGTTTAAACAAAGTATCTTTCTAATTGAACTAGCATGCAATAGTTTAAATCAAAATAGATTTCGAAATGGGATCAATATGGTCAAAGCACAACTTGCCCTTGCAAACTTTACCGCCCTTTACTTCTTTATCCTTGATCCTTGATCCTCGAGCTTCAACTTCCACTTTCTCGATCCTCACTGCTCAACGATTTCGGGACGACGTTGCCCAACGATTAAGGAAGAAGCAAATACAAACCAATTCAAAAGACAAATCAAGTAAACTCCAAATTAAGAACGAAACAAAGATTGGGCACAATGGCTTGGGAGAGATTTGGGAACTCGAACTGATTAGATCAAGAGTTGACAAAAGAGAACTGGCGCAAAACACCTGCGGAAAGATTAATAATCGGGAAAGAAAGAATAATATTCGAAGAATATTTCTTCCGGTTATTATCTTGATTGGACAGAGAATAGCGACATATGGGCTTTCTGATCTATAGACCGGTCCATAAGGATATGTTAGTTCACAAAGGACTAAACTCGATTCTAAGTTGACTTTCGTTGACCGAACTGGACACATCAAACAAAAGAGACGGATAGATGGGGCAGAAATTGGTATGAGATGGCCAATGGTCTATCGACCAAGTCCTGAACGGTCAATTCTCGATTAAAGGTGCATTAGGTCTTCGTGGATAAGACAAGACAAGTGTCTTACCACGCATTGAGACAATCTAAAGATTGCAAAGATAACAACGCGCTCACTTATAAACTTAGTTCATCAAACCGGTCTTAGGTTAGGTTTTGATTCGCTTTAAAGATGATATGACGATGAGACTAGGCTCACGCCATGATAATAGAACAAGTGAAGGCATCGCACTAGGGTTTGTGCAAGAATACACGCATGCGATGACAACGCAGGCGAAAGAGCCAATCGTTAACTGATGAAACGTTAACGGCGGAACGTTAACGGCGAAACGCGTCGCGGGAATGTTAACGCGAAAGCGGCAAACGCAAAACGTTAACCCGAGAAACGCTTGCGTAAACGTTAACGACGGAGCGTTAACGGGAAACATTAACGGAGGAGCGCAACGACGGCTGCTAACTACTTAAACGTTAATGGAGGAACATTAACGAGCGTTAATGACAAAACGTTAACCCGCAAAGACGTTATCGACGAGCGTTAACGATGCAGTGTTAATTGCGGAAACATTGCTCGGCAAAACGCTTAGCGGAGGAACGCAATCTAACGCACCGGAAGAACGCACGGGAAACGTTAACGAAAACGCATCGCTAACGCACCCGGAAAACGCGAGCGAACGCACCGGTAACGTTACGCGCGTGAACGCACCCGAACGTTAACGGTGGATCGTTAAACGTTAACGGTGGAGGTCAACAATGATAGGAGACTTCATGAAGCGAGTAGCGACCGCTTCAGTGCAACGACATGGCCGCGTAGAACGCTACCAAGGACGGCAATCTGGCGTGCAGCTGAGCCACGCGCCAGGTTGAAAGACGACGTTTAGCCGGAATCGGGCTTCTCGCAAACGGAGACCAAAAAGAACCTTAATGATGGACCAAAACAGTACAAGATGATCCTCCGGACGCCACAACACGGCCGAGCTGAACCAAAATATGCGGCGCTAAAAGATGACGCTGCACGTGCAAACGGTGGCCTAATATATAAAAAAATTCGGAGGATGGGATGGCAAAGGGAGAATGTCTACTGCGTAGAACGCGCGAGACGATCTCAACGGTATAGGCGGATTTTGGCGGGCGCTTCTTCCGGATTAATCACAAACCGGCGACACCCAAGTTTCGATCAAAACTTTGGACGGCCATAACTTCTAGAATAATGATCGAACTTAAACGAAATTTGACCGAGAGCTAGATGGGACCAAGAGGCACACCGTGACGCAGGTGGCTCGAAGAAATACCTTCTGGAACAGCGGGGACGCGCGAGGAAGTTTGCCGCTGCCTGAACGCAGTCTGAACGGAGAAATTAATTTGCTGCGCCAAATCCAGAGGGCAAACCTTGGGGCAAGATGTGCATCCTGTAGAGGACATCCCAGGAGTCTACACAAAAATTTCACCGTCAAACTCGAAAAATTGAGGGAGTTATGGCCTCCTAAGATTCGAGATTGAAACGGTCAATTTTTGATCCCGTGGACCAAATTGGCTGAATTTTGGACAGCAAGTAGATGGTACCTTGTGGCACACCACGGAGAAGACGGATCTCAAAAGAGTCGATTACGAGTTGCCCGGGACGCGGCTCCAAAGTTCGGCCGACGCTGGGCGACGTTCGCGACATTGGATGGATCTCGGAGTTTTGGAGATGATCCGAGGTTGTATATCCGTGGGGAGAGGTCTAGGGCACTTATATAGGTTTGGGGAAGAGGCTGATCAAGAAAATCAAGTTTGACGCCGCTGAGGTGTTTGGGCTGTCAGTATTTTATCGAGCACTCTCCGGCCGAATCTGATCCGGCGACGTGGGCCAATCTGGGCGTGACACGTGATGGGGGGCTGGCCTGGCTGGCGTGCGCTGGGGCGCTGGCTGCGTGGTGGCTCATGGCGGCGTCATGAGAGGGGCGAGTGGCGGCTTGGCCTCGCCCATGCCAGGTGGGCTGATGGAAGTGAGGTGTGGGCGCAGCGAGTAGGCTGGGCCGGAGAGAGAGAGAAGGAAAGCAGCCCAAACAAATTTCGAATTTTCAACAGCTCGAATTAAAAATAATTGCAGAAAATGAAAATAATTCATTTAGGGCAGTAAAAATATCAGAAAAATTCTAGAAAAATTCCAGAAAATATTTTAAGACATTTTGAACTCAAATAAATTATTTTCAATAAAATTTTATATAAACTTTTCCAAATAATTAATTAATTTCAATAAAAGGACTTAATACAAAATGATTCCGAATAAATCCAATAAATAGCAAACGAGCTCCGAAAAATCTCAAAATTTACAGGAAAACTTCTTGAAGCACAAGGAATCCAAATAAAATAAAATAAATTTTATTTGAGGTTTATAATAATCAAATTAAATTATTTTAGCTTTTAGAAAATTCAAATCAAGCTTTTATAAACGCGAGAAAATTGACAGAAATTTTTGGGAAGCTAAACAAAACCAAAATTTTTGAAAACCCAAATTTTGGGATGTTACAAATCTACCCCCCTTAACAGAATCTCGTCCCCGAGATTCAGTAATCGACTATAGAATTAGGTTCGCGGACTCAACTCTTGAGCTTCCTCGAACTTCCAAGCAACTACACCTTTGACGATGCGGGTCGTCAACAAACGCTTTGGTAACATCCAAAATTTTGCATGTCGCTCCTTGCGAGATGAGGTCCTCTTACAAGTCCATCGACTCCAACCTGTGTCTCGCTTTTGCCACGGTAGGCACTTCTTCAGAAAAATCTTGATACTAACTTTACCGGAAATCTTGAACATCTTCGCACTCATGCCGACGCTTAGTAACTCCATTGATAGGCTCCTTGCTTCGCTCCTAAACACTTGATTTTCCGCTTCTTCTAGAAATTGACAAATCAGATTCGACAACAAAGCTTATATGCAATTACGCGTCTTTAACAGACTTGGATAGCATTCTGGTTGGTCTGGCACTATCTTTGCTCGCTGATTCTTCCGCATTGACTCGAAACTCAGATTAACTCGAATACTCCTTAACAATTCACTTTCGACGCAAGTGTCTCGGTAGGGGTAGGATTAGATTGAAGTGGGCAGGTATAACACCTTTTCTCCTAGGACAACTATTATCAAAGTGTCCCATTATTGCATTCCAAGCAACACTTGACTCGACATCCTGGCTATTTCCTCCTCGACATGGCACTAATCTTGGTAGGGTAGAGTCGAGATCGATGCGATCCGCAATGATCACTTTCTTCTAAGGATAGTGATTAGCAAAATATTCTCAAGTGATGACAACATAGCAAACTCTAGAAAGCGTGCTTCTTTCTTGAGAACTTTTCACTAGGTTGATGTTATGGAAACTCTAACCATCAGTGCACGTGAAGGTGTCTCTAACAAAGTCCGAGCAAGATGGCAAACTAAATTGTTGAGGGGTACTCCTCATTCGCCAAGCGCGTGGTCCTTCTTGACAAACTTTCTGACGCTTGCGGTGGTCTTCCAATTCCTTGCATTCATCTTCTGGAGCAGGGGTCTTGTTAACCAATTCCTCTTGCTTCAAGTGGCTCCTTAAACAAGTTGCTTCCATAGCCTTACCATTCACTTTCTGTGTTAAAATCTTTACTGACGTAATTTCTGGGATGATCATGGCTTTCGAAATTGCTTGATCTTTCTGTGGCATTCCTTAGCAAATGACCTAACTCGCCACAGTGGTAACATGAACGTTTGGGTCATCGTGTTGGGTTGATGGGGCATTCTCTAGGCTAATGACCTCATTTATCACACAGGAAACAATTCCATGGTGACCAAGTACTTCGATTTCGAGGTAGATGGATAGGGTTGACATGCTTCTTATTCTTTATCCCTTCATGTGGCACAGCTGGTGCGGATGACAATCCTTCTCTTTTCGCTAACTTCTTGAGCAAAGACGGCTCGAAAATTCTCTCGCTGATGCCGAGTCACAGCGGTCACTATTGGATCTAAGGGACATTGAGCTGGGCAATGATCACGACCTTCGCAAAGATAGCAGGTGATATTGCGCATAGGACATTCTCCTGTAAATGGCTTCCTTCACCAGTACGAACAATTGATGGCATGTTCATCGAAGGTATCCTATTTCTCCACATCGGATGCATGCACGGTCTTCTAACTTGTTTGGTCGACAACACTTCAAAGAACAACATCTCGGCATGGTATTAGGTGCAGGGGTTGTACTCTTCTCTGACTCGCTGTAGTCACACTATCATCCGATGACGCAACAAAACCGACGAAGGGCTGGCAATTTCCAACCAAGTGATAGTATGTCCATCTTCCGAGGTGGCGAGAAACCTTTCCTCCAAACTAATGCATCTCCTTTTTTACCGGCAAGTAGCATGTGGACCTTCTATCTTCACATTACACTAAAGCTAGCTCTCTCCTATGACACGGCCATATTTACTGCGCTTTGAGAGTGGATGATCCATCAAACGTGGGTGGTTACAAACTGATCCAAGTGTCGAATTGTCACGGTTGGTAATGGTGGACTACCTGTTGGTCACAAACCGCTTTATCATCGACACTAAGAGTAGCAAACCGAACTGACTTGAATCGCCTCAAAGTCACCGTGTAGTTGGTCCTTTCCATTTGTTGATCACTCCAGGGTTTTAGGTAAGAGGGAGAAAGCATAGATGAGGTTCAAGAGTCCTATTGCGGGGAGCGAGTGTTTAACCCAAAACTTATACAAACATTATTAAGAACTTGGTATGGTTGCTTATCCAAGCCTAAAAGCTATGCAACGATAATCACACTCAAGAATAAAGAAAGATCCAAATTCCTACACACAATAATCTAGCGCCTAAAGGGTAACACTCCTATCTTAAGAGACGTGACTCACACATGAGTCTCAACCGACAACTAAACACCGGGTTCTTCAAGCTCCGAACACTTCATCGATCCACTTCTCTTGAGCTCAATGATTTCTTACTTCACGATCTTCGTGAGTTGACGGCGACATCCAAGACTTTCTCCTTAAGTGTGAAACATCGTTGACTATTTGGAACAACTCGTAAGATTTCACTTAAATCGAAGGAGGATAGAAATTTCAGCAAAGGGGGAAAGAATAGAAGAATAAGATAAGTCAAGAACTTATTATTCTTTCAAGTTAAAATTTCTCTTTAGAAAATAATTTTGAAGCTCCTAAAGACGGCCAATCTATCTAAGGTCAAGACCTCACAAGTATGGCTCGATACCACCTCTGGTCGACCCCGAATTTGCAAATCCGACCTCTGTGGTATTCAGCACTAGTCCAGAACGCTTAGTGCACATACCTTAACATCGTATATATCACAATCATACCAAACGATACTATCAAAGCACTTTATTTAAATAATCAAAGGGTTACTCGACCTTATGGCCAAGTTACAAATATATGCCTTGCAAGGCGTAACTTATTAAAAGAGAAATAGTAATGCGGAAAATCAAATAAACTTGGCGCCATCCAAGATACCACAAAGTAACCGATCGGGCTCGCATCCTAAGTAGATTCGTCCTCTTGGAGTTCCCTCCTCCGAATCGGGCGAGTCTCCTCTTCAACTGGTATTGTGTTGAGGCAAGGGTGAGTACTTGGTACTCGCAAGTCATGCACGAATGCAAGCTAGTATACTATATGCATGGCTTGGTACAAAGGAATAGCTTAAGGTATATTTGGCATAGACTTTTGAAAAGTAATATAAGTAGATTCGAAAGCGGTGAGAAACAAGTAAAACATAAATAACTTTTCAAAAGTTTAATAAACATTTTCCATCCTAAAACCACATTTCCATCATTTCCATTATTAAACCAACCCAACTTTCCAAATCCAAGTTATTTTTTGAGAAAATCTAACCCTTGATCAGAATTCAGGCATTGTCCAAGACTGCGGACTCGGCTATTCAAATAGATTCTACACTGCAGAGGTTATGCACTTTACCCACAAGATACAATCCACTCACCACGTCACCTGAATCGCCATACAAGAGTATGCTAATGAGCGATCATAACAAAGCCTTCTGAAGCCTCAAACAACAGGTGGTCCTCTCCCAGACGTGCTCTACACCATCCCTTCCTTAGCCAAGGCGAAGTGCATGGGACCAACACACCGCTAGATGGGTACCTGGCCAGCCACGATACGCTTCCTCCGCATAATCACACAAACGGTGTAATCGACACCCTGAGGCTCCACAAGTGAGTCCTTAGCGACTTAGTCAACTAGGCCGCCCATTCCAAACATGTGGTTGCAAGTATGACCGCCCAAAGGCTTGCAAGGTTAAGTCCTTAGAGTGACCAGGGCAAGACTACCCAAAACCAAATCAACACTCCCAATGCCACAACTGCCCACTGATTACTCTTGCCACATGCCCCTGGCCGAATCATTTATCAAACCCCGCTGATTACCATGCACCACGTGCCAATCAACATCACATGATACTTTTCCAAACAGTTCAATATATCATTAAGTCAATATTAGCATTTGATTATCCAAAATCATGTCATGAGCACTTAGTGTCTACAAAGATAATACAACGATTCTAAACCCATGTTGGCAATTTAATAATGTCCAACTAGTAAAACTACAACTAGGGTGACAAAAGGTCATGGCACATACTTAAGTAATCAAGGTGTCATATATCAAATTGGTATTTATCTAACCCCTGTGTTTAAACAAAGTATCTTTCTAATTGAACTAGCATGCAATAGTTTAAATCAAAATAGATTTCAAATGGGATCAATATGGTCAAAGCACAACTTGCCTGGCCCTTGCAAACTTTTCAGCCCTTTACTCTTTATCCTTGATCCTTGATCTCTAGCTTCAACTTCCACTTTCTCGATCCTCACTGCTCGAACGATTTGACGACGCCTAACGACATGAAGAAGCAATACAAACCAATTCAAAAGACAAATCAAGTAAACTCCAAATTAAGAACGAACAGATTGGGCACAATGGCTTGGGAGAGATTTGGGAACTCGAACGGATTAGGATCGAAGAGTTGACAAAGAGAACGCTTTAGGCAAACACTAAAAGGGAAAGATTAATAATCGAAAGAAAGAATAATATTCGAAGAATATTTCTTCCGTTATTATCTTGATTGACAGATAGCGACATATGGGCACTCGATCTATAGACCGGGTCCATAAGGATATGTTAGTTCACATGGACTAAACTGATTCTCGAAGTTGACTTTCGTTGGACCTAACGGACACAGCCAAACAAAGAGAGACGGATAGATCGCCAGGGTATGACAGATGGCCAATGGTCTATCGACTCAAGTCCAATGAAGGAATTCTCGATTAAAGGCAGATTAGGTCTTCAGGATAAGACAAGACAAGTGTCTTACCACGGCCGAGACAACGGAAAAGATTGCAAAGATAACAACGCTGCTCACGATAAACTTAGTTCATCAAACCGGTCTTAGGTTAGGTTTTGATTCGGCTTTAAAGATGATATGACGATGAGACTAGGCTCACGCCATGATAATAGAACAAGTGAAGGCATCGCACTAGGTTTTGTGCAAGAATACACGCATGCGATGACAACGAGGCGAAGAGAGCCAATCGTTAACGATGAAACGTTAATCGATGGAACGATTAACGATGAAACGTTAATCTGCGGTGGAATGTTAACGCTGCGAGCGTTAATCGGCAAAACGCACCCGAGAAACGTATCGACGAACGCAATCGACGGAAAGCATCGGGAAACATTAACGAGGAGCGCACCGACGAAGCGCACGCGGAAAACGTTAATGGAGGAACATTAACGGAAGCGCACGACAAAACGTTAACGGCAAGACGTTACCGACGAGCGCTAACGGTGTGTTAACGGAAACATTGTCGCAAAACGCTTAGCAGGAACGTTAACGAACGTTAACGGAAGAACGCGACGGGAAACGCACCAAAACGCGATCGCGTAACGCACCCGGAAAACGCAACGGCTAACGCACCCGAACGTTAACGCGGGAACGCAATAACGCATCGCGACCCATGGATCGCTAACCGCTAACGTTAACTGCGGAGGTCAACAATGATAGGAGACTTCATGAGTAGCGATCGCTTGCGGTGTAAACGACATGGCCGCGGTAGAACGCTACTAAGGACGGCTAACCGGCACGGCTGCGCATCGCCTGGGGTTGAAAGACGACGGTTTAGGGCCGAATAAGGAAGCTTCGGCAAACGGAGACCAAAAGAACTCCTTAATGATGGACCAAAACAGTACAAGATGATCCTCCCGACGCGACAACACGGCGAGCGAACCAAAATATGCGCGCGTGCATGACGCGCGGGCGACGGCAAACTGGCCTAAATATATAAAAAAATTCGAGGATGGGATGGCAAAGGGAGAATGTCTACTGCGAGAACGGCGAGACGATCTCAACGGTATAGGCGGATTTTGCGGCGCTCTTCCGGATTAATCACCAAACCGGGCGATTAACCCGGTTTCGATCAAAACTTTGACGGCCATAACTTCTAGAATAATGATGAACTTAACGAGAAATTTGACCAGAGCTAGATGGGACCAAGAGGCACACCGTGACGCAGGTGGCTCGAAGAAATACCTTCTGGAACAGCGGGACGCCATGAGGAAGTTTGTCTTGCCTGAACGCAGTCCGAACGGAGAAATTAATTTGCTGCGCCAAATCCAGAGGGCAAAACCTTGGGGCAAGATGTGCATCCTGTAGAGGACATCCCCAGGAGTCTACACAAAAATTTCACCGTCAAACTCGAAAAATTGAGGGAGTTATGGCTCGGCAAGATTCGAGATTGAAACGGCCGTAACTTTTGATCCCGTGGACCAAATTGGCTGAATTTTGACAGCAAGTAGATGGTACCTTGTGGCACACCACGGAGAAGACGGATCTCGAAAAGAGTCGACGAGTTGCCCGGGACGCTGCTCCAAAGTTCGGCCGACGCTGGGCACGTTGAGGCGACATTGGATGGATCTCGAGTTTTGGAGATGATCCGAGGTTGTATATCCGTGGGAGAGGTCTAGGGGCACTTATATAGGTTTGAGAAGAGGCTAGATCAAGAAAAACAAGTTTGGACGCGCTTGGAGGTGTTTGGGTCGGTTTGGGCATTTTATCGAGCACTCTCCGTCTGGGAATGGATCCGGCGACGTGGGCCAATCTGGCGTGACACGTGGCGGGGGCTGGCCTGGCTGGCTTCGCGGCGCTGGCTGGCGGCATGTGGCCATGGCGGCGGCGTCGCGGGAGGGCGAGGCGGGCTTACCCCGGCGCCGCCCATGTGGGCGGCGGCCCGTGGAGGTGGGATGGTGGGGTCAAGCAGCGGGCGGCCGGAGAGAGAGAGAAGGAAAGCAGCCCAAACAAATTTCGAATTTTCAACGATTTTAATTAAAATAATTAAAATGAAAATAATTCATTTAGGCGTGAAAATATCGTAAAATTCTAGAAAAATTCCAGAAAATATTTTAAGACATTTTGAACTCAAATAAATTATTTTCAATAAAATTTTATATAAACTTTTCCAAATAATTAATTAATTTCAATAAAAGGACTTAATACAAAATGATTAGAATAAATCCAATAAATAGCAAACGAGTCTAAAAATCTCAAAATTTACAGGAAAACTTCTTGAAGCACAAGGAATCCAAATAAAATAAAATAAATTTTATTTGAGGTTTATAATAATCAAATTAAATTATTTTAGCTTTTAGAAAATTCAAATCAAGCTTTTATAAACGCGAGAAAATTGACAGAAATTTTTGGGAAGCTAAACAAAACCAAAATTTTTGAAAACCCAAATTTTGGGATGTTACAATGACTCAGTTCAAAGGCTTGCATGGTTAAGTCCTTAATTGACTAGGGCAAGACTACCCAAAGAACCAAAACGACTTTCCCGAAACCAATCTTGGCCCACCTGTTCAAACTTGCCACTTGCCCTAGTCTAAAGCATTTTGTCAAACCCAGTTGATTACCATGCACCATGTGCCATCAACGTCATCATCAATAACACATGACACTTTTCCAAATCATGTTCTATATCTCGTTAAGTCATCATTGATATTTGATTATCCAAAATCACGTCAACTACGTGGCAGCACTAAGCATTATACTACAATGGTCTAATTCCTATGTCGGTAATTTAATAATGTCCAACTAAATAATCCACAACTAAGGTGACAAAGGGTTCATGGCATACAATTTTATGTGTCAAGGTAGCATACAGCAAAATTGGCATTTAACTAATTCCCAGAAATAATTAAAGAATTTTCTAAATAAATTAGCATGCAATAAATTGAATTAAAATAATTTTCGAAAGTGGGAACAATATGATCAAAGCATAACTTGCCTTCAAAAAGTACTTCTTCTTGGTCTTGAGATGGCTCCTGCATCAAAACTTCACCTTCGAAGCCTTCGGGCACCACGATGTCTACTCGTAACGGATAAATAAATACCAAATAAATAAAGCATAGAAAAACTCATGTTCAAAAATTAAATAAACTTCACCATTAAATAGAGCTCAATCTTATAAAAAAAATTAGAAACTAGAATCGCCTCAATCAGAGTTAAAACGTAAAAGTTATAACCGTTTAAAGTTTGAAAAATTAATTAAATATATATAAACAGAGGAAAGCTCTTGTCCAAAAATTAAATACAATTCACCATTAGGTAGATCTCAATTTTATAAAAATTTAGAGATTAGAATCACCCAAATCGGAGTTAAAATGCAAAAGTTATAAGCGTTTGAAGTTTGAAAAATCAAATAAAAGAATAAACCGAATTAATTCATTTATTTTTCTATTAAAAAATCCTATGTGGACATCGCAGCCATCCATGTGGACATGATCCGGCGGATCTCACGCGCGCGCGATGCAGCGTGATCTCAATCGTTGGATCGCGATCCAACGGTTCGCGTGATTAGGGTTCGATCGGCTCGGGTCTGGCTCGATCGTGGTTCGGTCGGACTCGAGTCAGACTCGAGTCTGACTTGGGTCCGGCTCGGTCGAAGGAATAGTGAAACCCACTAGGGTTTTCTAACAATTAAATAATTAAATTAGTTTCTAGAAATTCAAATAATTTAAGAAAAATAGCAAAATAAACAGAAAAATTCCAGAAAAATTCTGGAAAATACTTTGAGACATTTTGGACTCAAATAAAATATTTCCAATAAAAATTTATTTGAAACTTGTAATTATTTAATTATCTCAAAAGGGGATAAATTAAAATTAAATCCAAATAAATTCTAGAAAATTCCAAAAATTCCCAAAAGTGTAAAATATTATTTAAATTCATGAAAAGCAAAAATTGGGGTGTTACACTAACTTTCTTGTATTTTGCTCAGCAGGCTATCTTACATGGATGCTTTTTTTCTTGATTAATGTGAGAATTTCTATTTTCTTTTTTTAGATTAACGAGAATTTCTTACTGTCGACGATTGGAGAACGGGCTCCCGTCGAGCTTACTTGTTGAATGGGGGATCAACAGAGCCCCGTCGTACGGACCAAGGAGGGCGTTCGAGCGACGCGAGGTCGGGAGAAGAAGAAAGGTGGAACACGGTGTTTTATCCTGGTTCGGGCCTCTCACTGCCGAGATAATAGCCCTACTCCAGTGTATTGTGTTCTATCCCCGTGTTCCTCCTATTCTGAGATCTTCGTGGGGTTTAAATACTACGACTAGAGGTACATAGAAGGCAACTACCTCCTGGGATCGCGCCGCGCAATCGTACTTACGATCCACTGCCCTTGATCCGGGCGCTATTTGAATTTCGGGTATGATTTCCCTTGATCTCCGGCTGATTGGTTGCCACCTTCCTTCCTTGTGGCATTGACCGGGCAACACGACCAAAACACCCGAGCGGTCGTGGCCTCTACGAGCATGCTTGCTCGTGGGGGTGTTTGGTGATTCTGCGGCGAAGGTGCAAATGCGTATGCTCGGAGGAGAAAGAGGGATGCTCGTTTCGTTCTCCGAGCATCTTCTTTTAGTGTTGCTTGGTCGGCGGGTTTAGCTTTTCACGGGGGTACCGTGGTCTTTTGCCAGATAGCCAATCCCCGACAGCTAGCCCCCGAGGTTCAAGTGGGGACCCCTCGGGCTTCCCCTTGAGCCTAAGAAGACTTGAAGGGGGATTGAATTTCCTTTGGTCGTGGCTCACGACCATTTTTCGTCGGGAGACGAACTTCTTTACCCGCCGCGTGCTTGCTCCGCGTGGGCGCGTCGTTTGGTTGTTCTGCGGTTCCTTCCCTGAGAAGCCTCCTTGTAACGGTACGGCAGTTTCTCGGAAAGCGCGCTCTCTCCAGCCAGGTGTCGCTACGTGATAGGCGGCGATTTTAACCTGCCCCTTCGCTGTCTTTTTAGCCCTTTCTACCGGGAGAGGTCGGAGTTACATTGTCTCTTTGCTCGTCTTCGGCCAAAAATCTTCTAAGAGCCCTAACGCCCAAGAACCCTTTTCGCTCCCCTTCCTTCTTCGGCCATGGCGCGTTTCAAGGTTAGCCAGATGACCCGAAGGAGGCTCCAGGTGCTCATGGACGAGGGGTACGCCGACCCAAGCTCGGGTCGAGTGCCCGGGGATGATGCGGTGCCGGCACCGCGGGAGACGGAGATCGTCTCCTGCGAGTTGTACGCCATCAACGGGCTTCGCCGCCCGAGAGCGACTTCCTCGCCTCCGTGCTTGCATACGTGGGTGCGAGATCTCTCATCTCCACCCCAACTCTATCCTTTCTCTCGCAATCTTCTCCCATCTTTGCGAGGCTTACGTGGGTGTAATGCCCACGGCTAGCCTCTTCTTTCACTTCTATTCCCCCTTCCGCCGTGGGATGGCTCACGGCTATGCGTTTATCTTCGCCTCCGGCCCAACCGACCATCACGAGTACCCCTTCGTTGCTCAAGGACTCGGTGTCGGGTTGGGCCGACCTCTAATTCTACCGTAAGAAGGCGGAGGGGTCCCGATTGGTCTATCTTGGGGAGGACGCTCCGCCATCGAGGCAGCGCGCCCGCCTGCAACCTGAGGAAGAGCGGGTGCTCGGGGCGATCGGTGAGCTTGCCCGGATGGGGCTCACTGGTCGGGATATCGCCCGACTTCACCTTCAACCGGTGTCCCCCTGGCGCCGCGAGCATCCCTTCTTCGAGGTGACCGGGTGGCACGACTTCACCCGCGAGGACAACGCAGGTATGTTCCTGGACCTCTTTCCCGAGCATCGCTGCTTTCTGGTGATCGGTGCTATGCATATATATATATCTTTTGTCTTAGTCTTCGGTTGCGACGCAGCTCCGAGGACGGACTGGGTTGACGAGAGGGTCGCCGAGATGTTCGGCGCCCCGAAGGAGAAGGAGCTGACGCCCAATCGTCAGGTCCCCAAGAACATTTTTGACCGCGGCGACGCGGTAAGTACGTCTTTCTGCTTCCGCTCGGGGGCATGTTTTCCGAGCTCATTCCTCCCGATTTCTGATTGCGGTGAGAAGGTCGCCCTTGAGCTTGCGGTGTCGGCGCCGCAGTTGCTGCCACAAGCCGACACCGCCAGGGCTCGCAAGAGGGCGGCGGTCGAGGCCGCCAGCATCCGCCTCGCCTCCCGCGCTAAGCGGCCGAGGCGCCGAAGCCGACCAGGACCCCACGCCGCACCTTGAGTACGCCGACCGCCAGGAGGTGTTTAACCGAATCTGGTTCGATGACTTCAAACGGAGGAGGCCGGAGCTGATGGGCCGATCGGGAACAGCTCGCCGAAAGCAGCGAAGAAGGCCGAGGAGGAGGCCAGGTCTCTCCCGACCAAGGAGCGGCCGAGAGGCGGATCAAGGCCCTCCAGACTGGCTCACTCGGGTGGTCGATGCCCCGAGGAGGAGGAAGAAGAGGAGGACACTTATGCTCTGGTCGGAAGGAGCAGGAGGTCGACCTCTCGGATCGCCTCGGCCCGGAAGAGGTCGACATGGACGACGTCGACCCAGCGATGGCACGTGCCGGCCGACGCTGGAGGAGCGTCGTGGTCGTGGGCCGAGGCCTACGAGGCCGCCGCGGCAGGTCGCCGTGGCCCGGCGAGGGGGCCGAGGAGGATGGCGCCGCTCGCCGGCGAAGGTAAGCTCTTACTTCATTCTCTCATTCTCGCTCTTGTCTTGCGATTTTCTTCGGCTAACCCCACCCCGCTTGGTGTGGGCGTGATAGCTCGGATGTCGTTTGGACTTCCGCCAGATGGTCGAGGAGATTATCGACTCTGCGGTGGACGCCGAGCTTCGACGCGTCGTCGGCCAGTGATAGCCGAGGCGGGGAGGAGCCGGCGCCACTACGGACTCAGTGGAGCCCGAGCTTCCCTCGGCGGGACCGTGCTTTCTTCGCGGACGCGAACCTATTCCGGCCGCGGAGGAGCAGGAGCCGCAGGGATCGAGGACCAAGACGCCTTGGCCTTGGTCCCTTGCGAAGAGACGATCATGGGCGAGGCTCAGCGCCGAGCCCCGAGGAAGGGAGCTTGGTCGCCGCCGACCAACACTTGGCCGTGAGCCAAGGAGAGGAGGAGGTCGTCCCGACCTAACTCCTTCGGCCTTGGGGCACCAGCGCCCCCGCCACGAGGTGCAAGGGGCGGAGGTGATCGTCCTTGATCAAACGCCTCTGCCGCGGAGCATCGGCCGCCTCCGACTACGGAGGGACAAGAGGCGGAGGTGATCGCCTCGACCCAATGCCTCCGGCCGCAGAGCATTGGTCGCCTCCGGCCGCAGAGAGGACAAGAGGCGGAGGCGGTCGTTAACGACCAACCGCTTCCTCGGCGAGCAAGGAGTGGCAAGTGCTCGTGGTTGGCGACAGCCGAGCGCGGTGCCCGACCAGGGGAAAGCGGCCACGAGCCACTTGTCGTGGAAGAGGATCGACCTCGGGCGACCGGTTGGTCGAAGGTGGTAGCGCCGTTGCTCTCCCGAGAGCACCGGGTGCTCAGAGGAGCAAGACCCGACGCGCGCCCCGGATGACTTGGTCAATCCTTCTTTCGCCGTGGCGCGACCGACCGCCGCCAGGACAAGGTCGGTCACCGCTCTTCCGGTAAGTTTTATGTTTCTTCTTTTTCCTGTGATCGATCTTCCGGGAGTCCGCTCATTTTCCCTTCTCTTTTCTCTTCTCGCCGGAAGTTTGCCGCGAAGGCTATGGAGGATATCGACGCTACCTCGGTCTCCGCAGAAGAGTACCGGTCGTACCATCATGAGCAAGACGCCAAGATCGCCGATCTTGAGCGTCGGGTCTCCGAGGTGCGCGAGGCCGACCTGAAGCAGCTGGAATCGGCGAGGAGCCTCATCGCCGGGCTCCGGGATCAGCTCTTCCAGAGCGAGACGGCGAAGAGCACTTCAGAGCGTATGCGCGCCGAGCTTGACGAGGAGTGGTGAAGCTTCTCAGACCTTCAGCCGAGCTCGAGCGCGAGGAAGCCCAGCTCAAGGAGGCGGCGCCTCGGGAAAGCGCGATCAAGGTCGCGCTGCCGGCGGAAGGTCCTGGACCTAGAGGCGGAGGTCGACTCCCTTAAGGACGAGCTTGCTGCCCTCCAGGCCGAGCGTAGGACTTAGCTCCTCTTTTTATTTTTAGCTCGTGTACACCCTGTAAAAAAAACAACGCTTTGGGTTAAATGAGCAAACTCGCAGGTGTTTGGTCCTTGCCTGCTTTTCTTGAGTTCGCCTTCAATATATGTCCATATGATCCCGGTTCTGCAGAAAAAAGGAAACAAGTTCCTGCATAGAGCATATAGCATAGATACGAGCAAAGGATCCTTGATAAGAAGGGACTAACGTTCCTTATCATACTGAGCCCCTGCCATGGACAAAGGTCGTGCCCTCACCGTTGCGAGCACGAGTTTGTTCATGGGAGAATTTAAGGGTCGCTTTGGTCGTGACCTAGATAGATCGGTTGTGCTGAGAGAAGTGTGAGCACAGGGCAGACGAGCTTTAAACCAACACTGCGTAGAGCCACCATACCCGCATGGTCACTGAACCGGGCTTAGAGTGGATGCTCGCGCCCGACCACGCATACAGTGAAGAGCTACTGCGGAAAGTGAACGTATGGGCGAGCATCCGGCCGGGGGCCAAGGGAAATGGTGCGCTCATACTTGTCGGATAAGTTCGTCTGCAGTGCTGGTAGACGACGATGCTCGTTCGCCAAAGCGCGGTGAAAACACGAGAAAGAGGAAAATGATTTATTTGAAAGAACGCAAGGGGCGCGAGATAGGAGTACTCGTCTAAACGTAGAATTTACGCAGTTGATCGATGTTCCAGGTGCTGGTGAGCTCCCGACCGTCTGGCATCGCTAGGCGAACAGCCCCCGGGCGTGCTGTAGACATGACCGTGTAGGGTCCCTCCCATCTTGGGGTCAGCTTGTTGGCCTTCGACAGGTCTTGAACTCTTCGTAAGACCATGTCGCCAACTTGTAGGGCCCTAGGTCGGACTGTCTTGGCTGCATGCCTACGAAGAGCTCAGTATGTAAGTTGCATCGAGCAACGCCTGCTCGCGTGTCGCTTCGACGAGGTCCAGTCGACGAGGCGCTCAACCTCTTGATCGATGGAATCGATCGGTTGCACCTCGGGAACCCAAAGACGATCTCGGCAGTAGAATGGCTTCGCGCCGTAGACGAGTTGGAAAGGCGTCTCGCCTGTGGCTCGACTTGTCGTGGTGCGGATGCACCAAAGAACGGCGGGAAGCTCCTCCACCCATCGCCGCTTGTCTTTGGTTGAGGGTCTTAAAGACCCTCTTTTATACCCTGGACTAGCCGACCATTTGCTCGCCATGGCCGCTCAGTTACTCGTGGATGTGCCACGAAGCGAAAGCAGACCTTGGTCCCGACCTCCTCGCAGCACTTTGGAACAGTTCACTAGTGAACTGGGTCCCGTTGTTCAGTGATAAGACGGTTGGGTATCCCGAACCGAAGTTACCACATTGTCGCGGAGGAATCTCTTGGCCGCTGGGCCGAGATGGTCGAGACGGCTCGGCCTCTATCCACTTAGTGAAAGTGTCGATGGCCACGAGCAAATACTTGCAGCCTTTCCGACCTCGGGAAAGGGTCCAAGGACGCCGAGACCCCAGTCGAGAATGGCCACGCAGCGGTATGGTTTGCGGGCGTACGCTGGTTGACGGAATTTGCGAGCATGGAACTGGCATGCTCGGCAGGTCGTTACGATTGACCGTGCGTCCGTCAAGGCCGTAGGCCAGTAGTAACCCAATCGGAAGGCCTTGCTCACAAGCGTTCTGAAAGACGAATGAGCTCCGCACATCCCTTCGTGGATATCACGAAGAAGGTACTGGCCTTCCTCCTGGGAGACGCATCTGGAAAGGATTCCTAATGCGCCTTTCCGGTATAGGTCGCCTTCGATCAGTTTGTACTGAGAAGATCGCCTTGTTAGCCGGGAACGCTCGGCTTCTTCCTCGGGCAATGTCCCATGCGCAAGGTATTGGATGAATGGCGTCATCCAATTTGCGCTTTGCTCGAGGAATGAGACCCTACCGCCGGTCTCTGGTGCCTCCTCTTCAGAGGGAATGGAGGGCTTATGTAGGTGCTCGACAAGCACCCCCGCCGGAGCGGTGGTTTGAGAGGAACCGACCTTAGACATTTGGTCGGCCAGGGAATTATCCTTCCTGGGGATGTAGATTACTTCGAAATTCTTGAAGTATTTCTCCATCTTCCTTACTTCGGCCAGGTACAACGCCATTGAGGTATCGGAACACTGATACTCCTTGTTGACCTGGTTCACGACCAACTGTGAATCGCCCTTCACAGTGAGCCGTTGGACTCCTAGCGATTTACATGCCCAAGTCCGCCAAAAGGCCTTCAGACTCCGCCAGCGTTGTTAGTCGCAATAAATGTAGTTGGATGGCGATCAGTAGCTGTTCTCCATCCGGGAGACCAAGATGACGCCACTTCCGAGCGCTCGTATGCTCGGGATCCGTCAAAATACAAGGTCCAGGAGTTTCCCCTCGAATCATTGGTCCCGCTGGCTGGTGGTGCCGGAGCCGACCATTCTGCCACGAAATCAGCCAAGACTTGTGATTTTATCGCCGTGCGGGCTGAGAACACCAGCTCGAACTCGGCGAGCTCCATCGCCCACTTGGCTATGCGACCACTGGCGTCCTAATTTTTTAGAATTTCCCTGAGTGGGAAGCCGGTCGGCACCACGATCTTGTGTGCTTGAAAGTAGTGACGCAACTTCCGGGAGGCCATCAGTAATGAGTACAGTAGCTTCTGGACCTCGGGGTAACGCTCCTTTGGTCCATGAAGTACTTACCGACGTAATAGATAGGTCGCTGGTACCATCTCTCTACCGCTAACACCGAGCTCACCGCTTGCGGGTTGCCGCCAGTATAGTAGCAATTCTTCCCCGCCGTGGGTGTGACGAGGACGGGCGGTTTGGAGAGGTACTGTTTTAGTTCTTTGAACGCGCGATCAGCTTCCTCGGTCCACGTGAAGCCATCATGTTTGCGGAGGGCTTTAAAGAAAGGTAGTCCTCGCTCCCCCAGCCGGGAGACGAACCGGCTTAAGGCGGCCATTCTTCCGGTCAGAGCTTGTACTTCCTTTACGCAAGTGGGCGACCTCATGTTCTCAATGGCTTCGATCTTCTCCTGTTAGCCCCAACGCCATGTGGCCCGACCATGTAGCCGAGCACCTTGCCACCTTCACGCCGAATACGCATTTTTCTGGATTTAGCTTTATTCGATGCTTATTGAGGTTACAGAAAGTTTCTTCCAAGTCAGCAACGTGACCCGAAGTACTCTTGCTTTTGACAACTATGTCGTCGACATACACCTCCAAATTTCGACCTATTTGGTCTGTGAAAGTCTTCTGCATGAGGCGTTGAAAGGTTGCTCCCGCATTTCTCAGACCGAAAGACATGGTCGAGCAGCGTAAGGTACCGAATGGGGTGATGAAGGAAGTCTTTTCCTCGTCTTCGCGCGATAAGGCGATCTCGATGATAGCCCGAATAGGCGTCTAGGAAGCTCATGGTCTCGTGATCCTGCCGTCGCGCCCACCAATTGATCTATGCGAGGCAACGGATAGTTGTCTTTTGGGCATGCCGCGTTCGCACTGCGTGTGATCGACGCATTACGCGCCACTTGCCTCCTTTCTTCCTCGACTAGAATCGATTGGCTAGCCACTCGGAGTGCTCGATCTCTCCGATGAAGCCAGCTTTTAGGAGTTTATCAAGTTCCTCCTGATGATCGCTGCTTTTCCGGGAAAAGCGTCTAAGTTTCGTCTCACTTGGTTTTTGTCGAACCTGCTAGCCTTCGTGCTCGACCACCTCCCTTGGGACTCCGGGCATGTCGGATGGTTCCCAGCGAACGCATCCGGCCTTGCTCGGAGGAAAGTGACGAAGCTCGAGTTCCTATTTGGGATCTAAGGAAGATCCCAAATGAACGATTTGGCCGGTTCCGACTCGTTGAGCGAATGACCTTGGTCTCTCCTCCAGGTTGGAGGGCAAGTTTAGGCCGGAATGCTTCGGCTCTTGGTCGTGGCCGCGAGTGGGCAATCGACCGACCATATCCAGCGCTCTTTCGTCGCAATTGAGTGCGGACTTGTGGTTCCTTTGACGGTTATGACTCCGTTCGGCCCGAATCTTCGTGCACCGATACGCGTGATGCGAGGCGGCCATGAACTTGGCAAAGGCCGGCCTGCCGAGGATGGCGTTAGGCCGACTCAAGTCTACCACCTCGAAGGTGATTAGCTCCGCTCTGAAGTTACTTGGGCCGGAAACTTACAGGCGGGACGACTGTCCTGCAGGTTTGATCGAGGTGCCCGGACTATCCCGAAGAAGGGCACGGCCACACTCTTGATTTTGGAATGAGGAATCGCATCTCGTCCAAAACCTTGGCTGAAATAAGGTCCAAAGAGCTCCCGGAGTCTATGAGGACCCGACCGACGACGGTATTGCTGATGGTGGGGTTCACGACCATCGGAAGCCTCTGGGGTTTGGTCATCCCAAGGGGACAATCGTCCTTGGAGAAGGTGAGGGATACCTCCGACCATTTCAGCTGCTGCACCGGAGGCTTACCCTGGGTAACATGGTGCACTTCCCTTGCGGCCTCCTTTAAGTCCCGTCGGGACTTGTAGGCGGAGGAGCCCCCGAAGATGACCGCTATGTGATTCCTTGTGTGAAATCATGTGCTGAAAAATTGGCTTTGAACTGAAAAATTAACTTAGATTTGAATTTGCAAAATGTGTTTGTTCATGTGTTTTGACAATTTGACAAGAAACAGTAAGTTACGCATTAGCGCCGGACAAAGTTCTCAAGAAACAGTAAGTTTCCCATCTGCGACGGACAGTGTTTTTGGGTCTGTTGTGAACATGTTTTTGAGCCCATGACCGAAGTCATTTTCACATGTACAACGGACAGTTTTTCTTGGTCCGTTGTGAACAAGCTTTTTCGGTTTGGATAATTTCTTGGAACCAAGATTTTCACATGTACAACGGACTAATTCTTTTGTCCGTCGTGAATGGACTTTTTCTAGGGTTTTACTTTTGTGAAACCGGCGTGGCACGCGTTGCGCGGACAAGCTTCCGGGGTCCGTTGTGAACTTGTTTTGAGCTCATGACCGAAGCCATTTTGCATGTACAACGGACCAACTTTGTTTGTCCGTTGTGAACGTGTTTTTCCGTTTGGTTGGCTTCTTGGAACAGAAACTTTTCCTTATACAACGGACCAACTTTGTTTGTCCGTCGTGAATGCCGCTCAATTAGGGTTTTGAGCGATTTGGATTTGAATTTTGAATGTGAATTTGAAATTTGTAATGATTTCATGATGCTTCTTTTGAAGTGGACTTTATGCAATACTCATGTGAGTAGTTGCATGGATTGACATTGAGTCAAGTCGTGGACTTGTGCTCGGATTTGTTTGTGGTTTGTTCATGTGCGGTATTGCTCGAAGACGAATGTGGTCGATGACGGACCGAACTAGGTTCATGGAGGAACTGAGGTTCGGGACTAGGTTCAGGAGGAACCGAGGTCTTGGTGGTCAAGGATGTCATGCGGGACGTTCGGGCTAAGAGAATGGTGCACATGAAGAATGGTTAGTCACGTGAGAATGGCAGGAGGTCATTCGCGTGCAAAGTGTTAGTCACGTGAGTATGGCAGGTGGCCATACGCGTGCAAAGTGTTAGTCACGTGAGTATGGTAGGGTTGCCATACGCGTGCAAGAGTTGTACTCGGCCTGGTTGGGCCAAGTAGAGTTGAGTTGGATACGGATTCCTTCTAGGGAATAGGAATCGTATTCAGAACTCCTTGTGGGTTGGTGCTTTAAATAGGTGGGGGGTCTCCTGTTGAAAGGCACCAAGTAGAGCTGAGCGCATCAAGCTTTGAGCTTGGTTTTAGGGTTTGTACTCTTTTGATGAGAGTATTTTAGACAAGAAATAAAGATCAATTCTTCCAAGATTTTTTGCGTGCTACAGTAACCACGTCGCTACAGTATTTTCTGTTTTGGTTCTTGTTTGCATGCTTGTTCTAGTTCTAGATTGGTTTTTGTTCTTCAAGTTTTATCTTGATTTGATCCATCAAAAACCTCTCTAGGATATTGATCTAGTGTTTCTCAAAGTCTATTTGATCAATCTTTTGTCGTTCTTGTTTAATCTTGAAGTTTTGATTAGTTTGATTCTCGTCAAGTTCTGGATCAGCAAGCTTGCGAAGCTCATAACTTTTGATCCGTAAGTCCGATCGAGCTGATTCTTTTTGGGTTCGATTCGTATTGGAATCTAGTTTCTTGTGTCCAAATTTCAAATCGTTTCGACGGTTGGATCTCCGGTAATTCTCGTTTTACCAAACCTCTGTCATTCTGTTTTTGTCGAAAACGAGGCAATTATTTGGTTCTGTTTTGGGGTGAACTTTTAATAGGTTAAGAATTTGGTTTTAGCTTCCGCACAATCATTCACCCCCCCTCTGATTGCTATATTCGTATACTTCGATCCTACAAGTGGTATCAGAGCAAGGTTTTTCTAATCTATCTTAATCGGTGATTAGATCAATGGATCATTATTCGACAAAACCATGTGTGTTCGATGGTGTTGATTTTCAGTTTTGGAAGGCCAAGATGGAGGCGTTCATCCAAGCACAGGGCTTCACAATTTGGGAGAAGGTCTACAAGCCATATGAAGTCCCTGCAAACGACAACGTCAACGACACCAATCGCACACATGTTGAAGCAAATAGCAAGGCGCGCAACTTGATCATCCAAGGCTTGGGACGTAGCGACTTCGATCGTGTGATTCATCTTCGATCTGCATATGAGGTATGGAAATCTCTTTGTGATTACCATGAGGGTTCTAACACTATTAAAGAGGTTCGTCAAGATCTTTACAAAAAGAATACATGCGATTTGAGATGAAACCCGTGAGTCGGTAGATGACTTCTTTGCACGTTTTAATAAGATTCTTAGCAATTTGCGTGCTGTTGGAGTTAGCTTTGATGATGCTACTAATGCTAGACAATTGCTTAGTGCTTTGGACATGTCGGTGTGGGAGATGAAAGTAACATCTATACAAGAATCTACTACCATGAGTACACTTACTTTAGATGTTCTTTATTCTAAGTTGAAAACTCATGAATTAGATGTTTTTGCTAGAAAGAATGATCATAAATCAATTACTTTGACATCTCAATCTAGCATATCTCATAATGGTGCTGCTTCAAGTTTTGCTCTATCTTTCTTGTCTTCACTAACCGATGAGCAGTTGAGCAATTCCCGAGAAGACTTGTCACTACTCTCTTCTCGCTTTAACAAAGCTTTGCAAAATGTGATAAAGAGAAAGAGAAGTGGTGGTGATCCTCCAAGATGCTATGAGTGTGGTGATCTCGACCATATTCGTCCAAACTGTCCCAAAACTTGCAAGTAAAGCATCAAGGGAGGAGAAGGACAACGATGAAGAAAAGAGAAGAAGAAGTTCTCTCCAAGTGATAGAAAGAAGAAGAACTTCATCAACCGCAGTTGTCCATCGAGTTCTTTCCGCTCTTGAACAAGTCAATTTGAGCGATGTGGATTCGGAGAGCAGCGAGGATGATGCAACTCCAAGCAAGCATGAGTTGACGGGGTTGTGTCTCATGGCCAAAAGCATGACTTCACTGAGGGCGATCATGACAAATGACTTCAATGAGGTAGATCCTTCTTACGATGAATTAGCTATTCTTTGTTGCTCGTCTTGGTAAATTGCTTGATAAACGTGACAAGAAAATTAAGAAACATGATTTTGTTGTTGAATCATTGAATGCTGAAATTGCTAGACTTAAAACTTTGATTCCTGATGATGATGCTTGCAAATCATGTGACTTAATTTGGAATGAGCTTACTTCGCTTAGGAAAGAACATGCTTCCTTGATTGAGAAAATTAATGCTGAAAGTGAGAAAAATGAGAAACATATTAAACATGCTAGCTGTTTCACTGATGATTTGCATGGTTTAACTTCTTGTTCTAAATGCTCAACTCTTGAATTAAAATTAAAAGATGCAAATGCTAGGGTTTCTCAATTGACTGATGATCTGCTTACACATGAGGTTCTTTCATGCTCAACTTGTCGTAAGCAAAAAGGAAAAGTGAATGTTCCTTGCAATAATTGTTTAACTCTTTCTCGAAAAGTTGATTACTTGGACAAATCATTAGAACGTTTCACTAAAGGAAAGAAGAACCTAAACATGATTTTGGATCAATCAAAAGTCAGCACTCATAACAAAGGTTTAGGTTTTGATTCTTATGCTCATCATAAATCACATGCTCCCACTGTTGTTAAAACACTTGACGGAGGAAAATTTGAAATTGTCAATGAGCCTAAGAAAACTGTCTTTAAGTCTCTTTGGAGTGTTATCTTCTACTATGATGAATGCAAATGTTGCTTCTACTTCTAAAGCCAAACATCCTGTTAAATACACTTGCACTCATTGTGGTAGAGATGGACATTTAGTAGATTTTTGCTTTAGACTAGCCAAACAACAAAAGAAAGAAAGAGCTAAGGCTAGGTCTAATTTCGTAAAGGCACGCTTTGCTTCTCACTACGTGCCTAGGGTGATGCAACCACCTTTTGTTGCTAGAAACACGAACAGGCAAATTTGATTTTGTGCATAAGATCGCTTGTGTTGTGCCTCAAGTTGTCCGTCGTGTGTCTCAAGATCGATTCCTAAACATCTTATTTCTAACCCCAAGATCTGAGACCTCGACACTTTCTGCTTCTATGTAGGCTTCTCACGCGAGGAGGGAGAACATGTGGCTAGTGAATTTCGGATGCTCACTTCATATGTTCGAGGATAAGATTTGGTTCTCCTTCACTGCATCTCATGCTTTGAAAGTGTTGCCTTTGGAGATGCTTCTTCCACTGCTTTCGCAAAAGGCACTAGTTCAAATGATGCAGGTACACGTGCATATGTTCAGGGGGAGAGTGTCTTTGTTCATAAAGATGATGATAATGCTGTTGAGGACGAGATAATTAGAGGTTTACATGAGAGACTCTTCCCACGTGCTTGTGTGTGCTTGTTTTCAAGCTTCCCACGTGCTTCACATCGACAAGCTATCAAAAGGATTTTCAGGTATCTTCATAGAACTCAAGATTTTGGCATTTGGCTTTCTGCTTCCTCATGGATTAGTTTAAGAGCTATTCTGATGTTGACTTTCGAGGATGTTGATTTGATTTGGTTCGTGCCACCTCTTGAGTAATCCCTTTTCTTGAGCATATTGATATTGGATTTCACTTTCTTAGAGATCATGTTGAAAAGGCAACATTGTGCTTCATCATGTGGATACTGAACATCAATTGGCAGACATTTTCACAAAACCTTTGTCTTCTTCTCGTTTTGCTTTTATTCGGGGAGAACTTGGAATTGTTCATCCAATGGGATTGTTTTGAGGGGGAGTTTCTTTGCCAAGTTCTTTCACTTAATGAGCTCACTTTATCATATTTCTTTATATATTATGTAATTTTGCTAATATATGATAATCTAAATTGTTCCACTTGAACTAAAAATGATATTGCGGAATTCCTTGGTTTGATTGCCTATAGCTAAATACTCTGTGATATCTTACTCTTTCTAGGCTTGTTATTGAATCCTCTTGACAAATTTGGGCTATGAAGCAAGTGTGTTTTCAGCTTTACTCTTTCATAAGACCTTTTAATCATTTTTGCATGTTTACAATCAAAGAAAACAAAAAGAAAAAGGGAATCAATAAAAAAGGGTTGTTAAAAGCAAAAGCTTCAAGTTGTATGCTTCAGGCATGCTTTCCCTAAAAAATAAGATGTATGCTTCAAGCATGCCATTCCCTCAAAGATAAGATGTATGCTTCAAGCATGCCACTCCTAGAAAATAAAAGAAGTATGCTTCAAGCATGCCACATGCAATTTATTGTTTAAAGATTAATTTGGTCTACTAGATTGGAGTTGAAATCACTTGCTCGCCCAGAGTTGTTAGTTGTTTCAATTTTTGAGCTTTTGTTCTTCTACTGAGATCTTGCTTAGTACTTGGCTATAGTTGACTGAATTGAGGTTGAGATGCATGTCATTCCCTAACTTGTTAAAATCACATCAAGATCATGTATTTTGCATATTATGTGATATATAAGGTTATATGATCGAATGAGCTCATCTTTTCCTATCTTGGCACTCCCTTGTTTCTCTTTGTGAAATCATTGTTTCAGGAAAAATTTTGAACAAATTCTCTCTTTTTTACTCTTGATGAATCCATTGTCAAAGGGGGAGAAATTTGGAAATCTTTCTTTGAAAAGTTTAAAGAAAAAGGGAGAGTTGTATTTGGAAATTTGAGAATTTTTGGGAGAAGTTTGGAGAATTTTTGAAATTTTTGGGCGCATTGCACATTCACACACATTTTCATTCTCAGGGGGAGATTTTGTTTTGCATTTTGGTCAAAGAGGGATTTCTGTGTTTTCTTACTTTGGTCTTTGATCCTTTGGATTTCAAAATCTTTGGTAAAGTGAATGCCAAATGATCAATTCTAAGTGGTGTTGCCAATGTTTTCATCAAGGGGGAGATTGTGAAATCATGTGCTGAAAAATTGGCTTTGAACTGAAAAATTAACTTAGATTTGAATTTGCAAAATGTGTTTGTTCATGTGTTTTGACAATTTGACAAGAAAGCTTGATGAGTTACGCGTAGCGCGGACAAAGTTCTCAAGAAACAGTAAGGTTCCCCTCTGCGACGAACAGTGTTTTTGGGTCTATTGTGAACATGTTTTTGAGCCCATGACCGAAGTCATTTTCACATGTACAACGGACAGTTTTTCTTGGTCCGTTGTGAACAAGCTTTTTCGGTTTGGATAATTTCTTGGAACCAAGATTTTCACATGTACAACGGACTAATTCTTTTTGTCCGTCGTGAATGGACTTTTTCTAGGGTTTTACTTTTGTGAAACCGGCGTGGCACGCTTGCGGACAAGCTTCGGGGTCCGTTGTGAACTTGTTTTGAGCTCATGACCGAAGCCATTCTTGCATGTACAACGGACCAACTTTGTTTGTCCGTTGTGAACGTGTTTTTCCGCGTTTGGTTGGCTTCTTGGAACAGAAACTTTTCCTTATACAACGGACCAACTTTGTTTGTCCGTCGTGAATGCGTTTTCGCTCAATTAGGGTTTTGAGCGATTTGGATTTGAATTTTGAATGTGAATTTGAAATTTGTAATGATTTCATGATGCTTCTTTTGAAGTGGACTTTATGCAATACTCATGTGAGTAGTTGCATGGATTGACATTGAGTCAAGTCGTGGACTTGTGCTCGGATTTGTTTTGTGGTTTGTTCATGTGCGTATTGCTCGAAGACGAATGTGGTCGATGACGGGACCGAACTAGGTTCATGGAGGAACTGAGGTTCGGACTAGGTTCAGGAGGAACCGAGGTCTTGGTGGTCAAGGATGTCATGCGGGACGTTCGGGCTAAGAGAATGGTGCACATGAAGAATGGTTAGTCACGTGAGAATGGCAGGAGGTCATTCGCGTGCAAAGTGTTAGTCACGTGAGTATGGCAGGTGGCCATACGCGTGCAAAGTGTTAGTCACGTGAGTATGGTAGGGTTGCCATACGCGTGCAAGAGTTGTACTCGGCCTGGTTGGGCCAAGTAGAGTTGAGTTGGATACGGATTCCTTCTAGGAATAGGAATCGTATTCAGAACTCCTTGTGGGTTGGTGCTTTAAATAGGTGGGGGGTCTCCTGTTGAAAGGCACCAAGTAGAGCTGAGCGCATCAAGCTTTGAGCTTGGTTTTAGGGTTTGTACTCTTTTGATGAGAGTATTTTAGACAAGAAATAAAGATCAATTCTTCCAAGATTTTTGGCGTACTACAAGAACCACGTCTCTAAAGTATTTTCTGTTTTGGTTCTTGTTTGCATGCTTGTTCTAGTTCTAGATTGGTTTTTGTTCTTCAAGTTTTATCTTGATTTGATCCATCAAAAACCTCTCTAGGATATTGATCTAGTGTTTCTCAAAGTCTATTTGATCAATCTTTTGTCGTTCTTGTTTAATCTTGAAGTTTTGATTAGTTTGATTCTCGTCAAGTTCTGGATCAGCAAGCTTGCGAAGCTCATAACTTTTGATCCGTAAGTCCGATCGAGCTGATTCTTTTTGGGTTCGATTCGTATTGGAATCTAGTTTCTTGTGTCCAAATTTCAAATCGTTTCGACGGTTGGATCTCCGGTAATTCTCGTTTTACCAAACCTCTGTCATTCTGTTTTTGTCGAAAACGAGGCAATTATTTGGTTCTGTTTTGGGGTGAACTTTTAATAGGTTAAGAATTTGGTTTTAGCTTCCGCACAATCATTCACCCCCCCTCTGATTGCTATATTCGTATACTTCGATCCTACACCTTGGTTCTTGGTATTCCATGTCATCCTCACTTTCCTCGGCGGCCTGTTTTCCTTTGTCATTTTCACCCTGCTCTGGAAGCGTCGGCATGGGACCCCTGCCGCTGTAAAACTGCTCCAGGCGGTAGGTCCACGTTCGGCAATTTCGTAGGTCGTGCCCGTGCGCCTGGTGAAGTGGACAGTAGAGGTCGCCCCGTCGATCCGCTTGGTCGCCTCGTCGATCCGCTTGGTCGCCTCGTCGGTCCGCTTGGTCGCCTCGTCCTCGAGGCCTGGGTGGTTGTCCTCTTCCCCGAGCATTAAGCCCCCGGCGCTGCGGCTGGGTTGCTCGGGGTTGTTGTTGTTCCACCGCGGCTACCATGGCTGGCGAGGGTTGCTTTTTCTTCTTCTTCTTGATCTTCTTATCTACTGAGTCGAGCCCTTTTGCTAGTGAAGTCTCTAGACCAGCCGAGGCGGCAAATTTTCCCTTCATCCAAAGATTTTCTTCCATTGGGCGGCTTCATCTGCGTTGGCGTATCGATCGGCCACTCGGAAGAGCTCGTTCGCCGTTAGATCCGTGGATCTCCAGGTCCTGTGTGAAGCGCCGCGTCTCGTACCCGAACTTGAAAGCTCGGACGATGCCTGCGTCCGATATGTTCGGATCGAGTTCGGACCTGGATGAACCTATGGACGAACTGTCGCAGGTTTCCCTGTCCGTCAGACAAGCGCTCCAGGTCGCGCTCCTTTCCCGGGCGGATGTAGCAGCTCTGGAAATTTGCTCGGAGCGCGGCGCTGAGCTGCCCCCAGGACCGTATGGATCCTTCCTTCTGATTGAAAAGCCACGTACGAGCGGCTCCGTCCAGAACCGTCGGCAGGTAATTCGCCATCACCCCCTCATTGCCTCCGGCGGCGAGGATGGCGGTAGTGTATATTGAGAGGAATTCGTCCGGGTTCTGGGTCCCGTTGAATCTCTCAACGTGGCCGGGCTTGAATCTGTTCGGCCATGCGACGTCCCGGAGGGAGCTCGTGAAGGCCCGGCAACCGAAACTCGGGGTTTCGCGGTGAAACCCTCGGTCACAGCGGCCTCCACGCGGGTCTTCCACCCAACGCCCCGCGCGCGGGCCGAGTCGGGAGAAAACCTCCTGTGACGGTCGTACCGATGACCGCTTGGTCGTGGAGCGTTCAGAGCGTTCGTAATCTGGGCGATTGTACAGATATCGCCCTGAGGTTGCTCTGTGACTGTTCCGGGGCTTTTCCCGGATCGGATTAGCGGTTTGGGGCGATCTCCGAGCATGGCTCCGAGATTCACCTCTATGCGAGCGCACGGGGGAGTGTTTGCGATGGTCCCGGGAAACACTCCGGGCATCCCGACCACGAGGGGGATCCGAGACTTTTAGCTCGGCGGCAAGCCTTTCCAAATCTTCGGCTACGACCCTGCCCACGGCCTCTAAGTCTATTTGCTCGGGAAAACTGCGTAGGTCACGCACGACCGCCGCCAAGGCCTGTAGCCGTTCCTGTTTCCGGTGAACTGGCGGCGGTGAGCTTTGACGGTGCTCCGGAGTGCGATCGGGAGTTCGGTATCCGCGAGAGTTCCTTTCCGTGGAAGCGCACCTCCCCTTTGCCTGGCGGCGAATGCTTGCGAGGGTCTTTCCCAAAGACGCCTCCAGGTGGAGTCTGGCTGCCTCGTAGTGGTCGTGCTTGGCAGCGTCCGAGGATCCCTCTCCGGGCTCCGCACGGCTCCTGGCCATGTTGACTCGACGAGAGCGGGATGAAAGTGATGGGGACATCATTGTATCCCCTTGGGACGCAGCTCTCTGGCCGAGCTCTAGGTCGCAGTATGTCCAGGCCATCGTAGAGCTCGTCGCAGCCATCCTCGAGTCTCCGAGGGTAATGCCTGGGAATGGAGGACCTGCCCTCGCGTTCCGTGTCCGGAAAGGCTCCCAGACTCGGGCAGTGACCGATAGGATCGGTCACCCCGCCACGCTTGTCGGCGGCGTAGTACACGTCGTCATCTTCAACGTGGTCAAAAACACAAAGGTCCCGAGTGTCTCCCGAGTTTGGCATCCTCGAGGATCTTGATCCGCACGGAATCAAAGCTGCCGTCCCCACTGACGGCGCGCCCGGTATCGGCGATTGGAGAACGGGCTCCGTCGAGCTTACTTGTTGAATGGGGATCAACAGAGCCTCGTCGCATTTTAACCAAGGAGGGCGTTCGAGCGACGCGAGGTCGGGAGAAGAAGAAAGGTGGAACACGGTGTTTTATCCTGGTTCGGGCCTCTCACTGCCGAGATAATAGCCCTACTCCAGTGTATTGTGTTCTATCCCCGTGTTCCTCCCCTGTTACAGATCTTCAGGGGGGTTTAAATACTACGACTAGAGGTACATAGAAGGCAACTACCTCCTGGGATCGCGCCGCGCAATCGTACTTACGATCCACTGCCCTTGATCCGGGCGCTATTTGAATTTCGGGTATGATTTCCCTTGATCTCCGGCTGATTGGTTGCCACCTTCCTTCCTTGTGGCATTGACCGGGCACCCCGACCAAAACACCCGAGCAGGTCGTGGCCTCTACGAGCATGCTTGCTCGTGGGGGGGGTGTTTGGTGATTCTGCGAGCGAAGGTGCAAATGCGTATGCTCGGAGGAGAAAGAGGGATGCTCGTTTCGTTCTCCGAGCATCTTCTTTTAGTGTTGCTTGGTCGGCGGGTTTAGCTTTTCACGGGGGTACCGTGGTCTTTTGCCAGATAGCCAATCCCCGACACTTACTTTTTCTATAATTGATTAACAGGGAGCCTCCCTACGAGCTCCCAAGTAGTAACGATAAAGATGCCCATAAATATCATCCTAGGAATAGAAAATTATGATGAACACACAGCCTAAAAATTCCAGAGCTCGTGGTAGCTACAAGAATTGGGAACAAGCAGAGAGGGAAACACCAGAAGGAAAAGAAAGAAGGGAAGAAAAAAAGGAAAAAAGAAAGAAGGGAAGAAACTAAAGGATAAGTGACTTGACTTTGCGATATGATTGAGAGCAATGAAACAGAATGTTACACTCTGATACCCCTTCTGATACAAAATAGCCCTCGAATTGGATCAGAGTTTTGTAAGATGCAACACAAGTGTGCACCGTCTTAAGAATGAATAAATGAATCTCATAGAGAGAACCAAACTAATGACGTTGAAGCATCCATGATGAGAGGGAAACGATTTGGCAAAGCCGACCATAAATTCTTTAAGCACAACTTCAAAAGAGTATAAGGGATTGTTGCTCTCTCATAACCTCTTGAACATTTTAGGACATTTAGATCATTACCCTATACAAGAATCTAGTTCTAAAGAATAACATAGTCTCTAATCCTCTCGTGCACCTCTTTCTTTCGATGAATGGGTTTGTGGCTCTTGGTTGGTTGGGTTCTCCATGACCACCCCCTAGGTTTATATAGCCTCCCTAGTTGTCCTCCAAAGTAGACAGGAATCTTACTCCTATTAGGATTCTTCTAGCACACCTTTCTAAATCCTAGAATGCTAAATATGAGTTATCGTATTTAATAATCTCTACCTTGACTCTTATCAATGGAAGTCATCGTGCTCCTCAAAGAACTGGTACCAAGTTGGCTTTGTAAATTTTTTCTATCCACCTTTCGGAATGCCCCCATCATAAGGGCTCATGCACATCCCCGCAATATGTGTATTGGTGTTCAAGCTTCACCGTCCGAACCCTCCACGTGAGAGACCTTTCTTTGTATAGTTTGGTTAACCACACCTCCTATTCCTGCAACACTCCATGCCATAGGTTTGGCCGTCTCCAAGTTCCACCTGCTCGTTGATACTATGTGGGTGGTCATGCCATGTCTTCCTTTTTCCAACAGCTCGCGCCTTCACCTTTGCACCTAATAGATTTTATAATAATCTTTCACTACGCTAGAAAGGCTTATATTATACCTCTCATCACTGGTCCTTCTAGCAAAAAACTATCAGTGATGACAATGGTACTCATCACTAACGGTTTTTTGCTAGAAGTGTCAGTGATGAGGAACTTATCACATATGGTTCTAGCCATAAAACTGTCAGTGATGACAATGGCACTCATCACTAACGGTTTTTTTCTAGAACCGTCTGTGATGATGGAACCTATCACAGACAGTTGTATTCAAAAATCGTCAATGATGTGTCATAGATGGTTTTTGCTTAATTAGAACTGTCTGTGAGGTGTCATCATAGAAGGTTTTTAGCTAGAACCGTCTGTGATGAGCATCTCCTAGAAATAAATACAGAGAGCCGCAAGGCTCTTGCCCCAATTATGGTTTCTTGAGCTATTTTTGATGTGGGTGCGATTGTTTAGCGATCTGGTGCAAGGAGACTATGGATTTGGAAGAGTGATTGTAGATCCTTTTATTCTTGGTAGTATAAGGTTAGTGTTTGGTTCTATTGCATTATATTGAAGATTTAGCTTTTGTATAAAGAGATAGAATTTTTGAAGATATGGTTTAGATCTAAGTTAGCGTAGATCCATTTGTTCTTTGTGTTATAAAATAGTAATTGTTGAAGATATGGTTTATATCTAGATTGGCGAGGAAGAAATGGTTTAGATATAACTTGATATAGCTAGCTTGGTGATGAAGATATGGTTTAGATCTAGCATGATGTAGAGATAGCTAGGTAAAGAGAGAATTGAAGATCCATTTTGTTCTTCTTTATGTAAGAAGCTAGCTAGCTTCATGAAGAGAGATATGATAATTTGAAGATATTTATGCAATTTAATTGAGTCTTGGAGCACTGAATTAAGCTAACTAGTGCATAAGTGTTTTTAAATATAGCTAGCTAGATCTATTTGTTGTTCGTGATCTAAGAGGTAGCTAGTTTGGTAAAGAGAAAATTGAAGATATGTACTTGGCTTAGCTAGCTAGTTAATTTGTGCCCCAATTTAATTAAGAATATGTGCATGTGCATGCACTATAGTGTACTTCATTATTTAACACTTATATATTGTTATATACGTAGCTTATGTAGATGGACCAAAGCTGGATGTATGTTGTGAACCATGCGAGTGACGAGTACATTAATGGCATCTCTACTTTTAGAAAAGATGCAGAGGAGGATATACTTAATAAGGGGGTCCAATTTATGTCTTGTCTATGCAATGACTACGATAATCTGAGAATGTATGGTAACTCAGCCCAAATCAAAGCACACTTGATTCTACGGGGTTTCAAAAGGGAGGTATACATGTTGGATCAGTCATGGTGAAAAGTATATCATACATGAAGCTGGTAGTACTAACATTGCCGACGAAGTTAGTGATATGCTGGATGATATTGATTGTGCTCCCCAACAGGATAGGTTGTAGGATGACAATCTGGATCAGATGATACGTGATGCAGAAGGGAATTATGATGATAGATAGTATGGTGAATTTCAGGGCTTGATGGATGACTTAGAGAAACCTTTGTTCTCGGGCTACAATTCAAAATACACAAGGTTGTCGTTCGTGCTTGAACTATTGAAATTGAAGGCAAGCAACGGTTGGTCCGACAAGAGTTTCACAACACTGTTAGCTCTATTAGTGGACATGCTTATAGAGGAAAATGAGTTACCGACAACCATATACAAAGCTAAGAAGGTTGCTAGTCCCTTTGTAATGGAAGTACAAAGAATACAAGCATGTCTGGATGACTGTATCCTATAGCGTAAAGAGTACACAGACTTGCATGTATGTCGGGTTTGCAACACATCCCGGTACAAGCATAAGAATCAACCAGATGACATGGCGAGGGCATCGAGGTGAAGAAAGGACCTCTTGTTAAGGTGGCGTGGTATCTGCCTATAATTCCCCGTTTGAAGCATTCATTTGCCAACCAAAGGGATGAAAAACTACTGCATTGGCACTCGGAGGAGCGTAAGAATGACATAATGCTAAGACATCCTGCTAATTCTTTCCAGTGGAGAAACATTGATAGGAGGTTTGTAAAATTCGGTGTGGAACCGAGGAATATAAGGTTTGGATTGAGTGGAACCGATTGGGATGGGTACAGTATCACAATCGGTTCTTTGTTAGAACCGATTGTGATAATATCCTCATCCCAATCGGTTTTTTATTGGTACCGATTGTGATACTGTAATCATTTCAATCGGTTCTAAAATAGAACCGATTGTGATATTATGCTTATCTCAATCGGTTCTAAGAGAGAACCGATTGTGATAAGATTATTATCATAGTCAGTTCCGACAAAGAACCGACAGCGATGAGAGATTATTACTGTCGGGTTAAAACCGACTGTGATATATCTACCTTATCACTATCGTTGGACTTTCCATCGCCACCAAAACCGACTGTGATGGCAAAAAAGAACCGATTGTGATGTATGAATCTGTAGTAGTGACCTCACACGTTTAGGGCGAAATGTCAAGAAAAATAAGAATGAATCAGGGGTGTAACTAGAAAATTTTTGATGAGTATGCACATTTCATATGTACAACTCTATAGTTTTGTATAATAAATTCGTAATATCATAAATCTGATACATATATTTGAAATTTGCTAAAAGTACAATACAAATATTTCTAATGTCTTAAAAATCCGAAACCATCAAAATCAAAATCAACTCAATCTATGAATTTAAGCTATGAAAAGATCAACCTATAGCATTTCTTAAATTTTTAAGAGTACCAGGGCATACCCAACGCCCCCTAGATCCGTCCCCGAAAAGTACAACTACACTAGTCCCTACTGAGGTGGCCAGCATTACAAATTAATATTGCAACGTGTCCCAAACTGAGTTTGTCCATAGCAGAATTTTGACAAGAAGTTAGTATGTACATGAAATCTATGCTTGATATGGTTCAAAATTGTCACTATTACCACTTGTTGCTCCCTGATTGGTATAGAAATAGAGAACCATTTACCTTGATAGCATTTGCTAATCTTGTATTCAGTATGTGATTATGTTGGGTGGAGATAATGGGGATGGCTTGGATACTCCAAATTTAGCATGACTTGTTGCTCCAAATTTACCATGACTTGAAAACTCAAAATTTTCATTGTCTCCAATATTACCATGACATGGATACTCTAAATTTGCTAAGTCTCAAAATTTACCATGACTTGGATACTCCAATACATTTTGGCTAAATCTCCAAATTTGCAATGACTTGGACACTTCAAATTTTGGCTAAGTCTCCAAATTTGCCATGATTTGGATGCTCCAAATTTTGGCTTTCTCCAAATTTACCATGACTTCGATGCTCCAAATTTTAGCTAACTCTCCAAATTTACCATGACTTGGATGCTCTAATTTTTTTGGCTAAATCTCTCAATTTTGGCAAATTTGAAGGCATGCTCTAATTTTTGCCTAAGTCTCTAAATTTTGGCAAATTTGAAGGCTTTACCAAATTTGGATCATCCAAGTCATGGTAAATTTGGAGAGTTAGCTAAAATCATGGCAAATTTTAAGACTTTGACAAAATTTGGAGCATCCAAGTCATGGTGAATTTGGATAATTACTCGAAATTTAAAGCATCTAAGTCATGGCAAATTTGAAGATACAAAATTTGGAGCATCCAAGTAACAGTAAATTTAGAGACTTAACCAAAATTTGGAGCATCCAAGTCATAGTAAATTTAAAGGTTTAGCCAAAATTTAGAGCATCCAAGTCATGATAAATTTGAAAATCTAGAAGATGCATCATATGTTTTATAGTGCTAAACCAGTGTTTTATGCATATCTGTGACACTACGGATAGATGGTGTGAGTCATTTCCGATGTTGGTATGATGATACGACTTTAGTATCATGTTTTTGGGCCTTCCCCGTGAGTTTGGGCCTTTCCGGGGGAGAATTTGGGCCTTCCGGGGAAGTTTGGGCCTAGCGGGAGCTAGTTTGGGCCTTAGGGGGTTGAAGTGGGCCGTTGGTGGGGGAGTTTTGGGCCTATGGGGGGGAACCCTGAATTTCCTACCTTAGGGGCGCCCCACCCCTTGCTTATGCGCTTCCTACCCCTTCCCCAACCCTAGCCGCCACCCCCTAGCACCTCCCTTGCGCCTCCACCCCTCCCCCTTCCTCTCCACCTCCCTCCCCTCCTCTAGCCGGCCCTAGAGCCTCTCTCTCCGCGTGATCTTGCTGTCCGAGAGCTCTCTGTGACACTACGGTATGGTGTGACATTATAAAATGTGAAATTAGAGAATAAAACCTTTCGGCTTGAGGTTTACTCGCGTTTTTGGGCCTTTTGAAGTGTTGTGACACCACGGAGCGTCGTAACCTTATAAAAGGTGCATGATGAGGTCAAAAACATATTGAAATATGATATGGGAGGTTAAAACCATAAGTTATGGAGGTTAATAGCGTTGTCGGGCCGTTTCCGGGGTTTTGGGCCTTCCCGGGGGAGTTTGGGCCTTAAAGAGGGGGTTGTGGGCTTTGGTGGGATGGAGTGGGAATCCATTTAGGATTAGGAAAGGGGCTTAGAGCATCTCCAATAGTTCCCAAAACTTATTACCAAAATTATTTTTTAGGAACAAATGAAAAAATTACCGCTCCAACAGTTACCCTATCAGAATCCCAATCTCTCTGCACGCCCAAAAACTCTAGCCGAAGTGGCCAGATATTGGGCGCTCGTGTGCTTTCCTAATCACTATTTTTGGGGGGAAATGGCAATTGTTGGAGAATAACCTTTTTTTAAGGTCCAAAATTTTTAGGAAGCTCCTAATCCAGGATTATTGGGAGTTAAATTATAGGAAACTGTTGGAGATGCTCTTAGGGCTGGTTAAAGGGGGGTTTCTCTGCCCTTTTGGGCATTCTCCCCCTGCCCCTTGCGCCCCCAAGTGCCCTAGCCGCCTCCCACACCTCCCCACCTCCTCCTTGGGCGCCTCCACCTCCCCCAAGCCTCTCCCCTTGCGCCACCACCCTCTCCACCTCCCTTGCTGTGCCTAGGTGAGTTCTTGACCTCACCACCTCGAAGATCCATCCATTGGAGCGCTCCGCGATGAGGAGATCCGGTGGATTTGGAAGCGAGGAAGGGGATCGCGCGAACCGGGAGGAGATCTATTGGGTTTTCGTGCGTCAGGCAAAGGTATGTCCATGTAAATCCTTGGGGTTAATCTAGGTACTGTTCTAAGGGTGTTTATCAAGTTTTTAGATCAATTGGTGGTGCTGGAATTGAGTAATTTGGATTAGATCTAGATGTTGTCATGTTCTGTTTTTGGGATAGCATGAGCAGTCGACCTAGGGTTTGCGTTTTCGTCAATTTAGAATCCGAATCTGTTCGTACGGATGTTGAGGAAGTTGTAGATAATTTCATTATCTTTCAGTGGGTATAAAGCACGTTAAATTCCGCCCAGCCGTTTGAATGTTATGGCTGTTTTACCGAGCGTGATAAAATCTGTGACGTAATTGGAATAGATCACGGTAATCTGTAGATTAAACAACTTTAGAGTCCGAATCAGTCTTTCCATATACCTAGAGAAAGTTGGAAAATTTCTTAAGATACGCGAGGATGTACTCGTTTAATTGATTCGGAGTCCCAGAACTCAAGTTATGCCTTTTGCAAGGCTGCTATCCCGACGGGACAGAACCTCTGTTTTTAGGTTTTGCGAGTAGTTGGCAATGTCGGGGTAGATGAGGGTTTGCGTACTATTTTGTGGACATGATTGTGAGCGTGTGGTACCTATGTGCAGGTGGTGCGACCCCGGGAGTGCCCTCTACTTCCCACCAATCCGTTGCCCGTGGTTGAGGCAAGTGTGTTGTGATGGATAGCGATTTGTAGGTTGCTTGTTGAGAATAGATGGAATTGACTACATGATATATGATCACTTGCCATGCTTTTATGATTGCCAATGATATGATGAGCATGTTTAATATGTTATGATGCCATGTGTTAATATGTGAGTTAAATATGATGTTGGCATAAATGCATACATGGCATGTTACATGGCTCGGGCGGTGAGAAAGTTATAACTAGTCCGGGAAGGTCGGTGAGAAAGTTATGACTAATCCGGAAAGCCAATGAGTAAGTCCTACATCGTGATTCCATTCACCGCGGTGAACGGAAGCGAGGAGTAGGCACCCTCCATCTTCGGGATGGAAGGGGGGAGAGGGTGCACACCGACGGGTGTGTACTCAACCATACCGGTATGAGTTTCCAAGGAGACATGAGCATTGCATTACATTGCATACATAATGATGATGATATTGTTAAGTGTTAATGAATGAGATGATATATATGATGGGAGATGTTATTGCCATGATATTGTTCTTGTTGTCCATTGCAATATGCTTGCTGAGTTTCGAACTCACGCTTGTGTTTTCTTGTTATTTTAGGTACCATGAGAACGGCATGCGGGGAAGGGAAATAGTCACACGCCCACACGTAGCTTCACCATATTGATTCCACAAGTCATTCTATTAGTTTGATAATAAATTGCGTGTGATGATTATTGCTTTAAGGTTTAGCTTTGCTATATGAGAGTTTTATTGTTTGTTTGACCCTTGGAGACATTATGTGTTTGAAACTAGACTTATATTATTGCTAAGTCATTAATTATTGCTGTTTTTAGTTGTCTCTCATAATCCATACATTGATATACTGTTGTTGCTCCTTTAATTCATGTTAAAACAAAGGAGATGCTGCCGAAATTTCGGTTTTTAGCATATGTACCTTTGCTGGAATTTATGGTAACTAGTGGTATTTAGATGTTGTTTAGCTTATGTTTGGTAGCATTCAGGCATAGTAAATGCCGGGGTGTTACACTCTCCGTCCAAGAGGATCCGGTGTTCCCGGCAATTGGAGGAGAGATCGGATCGCAAGGAGGAGGCGTTCGTTGACCGGGTGATCCGTCAAGAAGAGGTACGGATTTGGGGTCTTGTTCGGGGTGGTCTAGGTGCTATTATATGGGTAATTCCATATTTAATCATGGTGTTTAGGTGCTGTTCCTAGTTGAGATTAGGGAGTTTGCAATGGTTGTCCCACGTTCTGCTTCGGGCAGATTGGGCACACAACCTAGGGTTTGAGTTTTTGCAATTTTAGAATCGGAATTTGGTCGGCCACCTGTTGCAGAAGTTGTAGATAACTTCAATACCTTTAATTGGACAACAAGAACGTCCAATTTCGGCCAGCTGTTTGAAAGTTATGGTCGTTTTACCGAACGTGTTCAAATCTGTGACGTAATTGGGATAGAACGTAATGCTTTGTAGGTTAAACAATTTTAGAGGCCGAATCAGCTTTTCCCAATACTTAGAGAAATCTAGGAAAGTTCCTAAGCTTCACGATGATGTACTCGTTTACTATATTTGGAGAACAAGAACTCAAGTTATGCTAGTTTGAAGCCTGCTGTCCCGGGGGACAGATTCTCTGTTTTTTGGCTTTTGGAGTAGTTTGCGAAGTCGGGGTAGATGAGCGATTGTGTACTGTTTTGTGGGCACGGTTTGAGTGTGTGGTATCTATGTGCAGGTGGTGTGACCCCGGGAGTGCCCTCATCCTCTCGCCAACCCGTCGCCCGCGGTTGAGGCAAGTGTATTGTAATGGTTGCGGCTTAGGGAGCCGTAATGTTTGAATATGAGATGGTTTACACATGTTTTATGATATGATGCCATGATTGATGTTTTCCTTTGACATGATGAACATGATTTCATATTGATCATGATTTTGTTGTATTAAATGTTTAAGCCAATCTTTACATGTTTATGTCATATGTGCATTCATAATGGAAGAGGCGTCCCATGCTGATGCGGGCTTCTATGTTCACACGTAGTGAACACGAAAGACCTACCTCGTAGTCCCATCCACGGTTGCTCATGGGAGCGAGTCAGTAATAGTAGGCACCCTCCATCTACGGGATGGAAGGGAAAAGGGGGTGCACACCTGTAACACCCCAAAATTTTACTTTTCTTGAATTCATGTGTGATTTGGCACTTTGGTGAATTTTTGGAATTTTCTGGAATTTATTTGGATTTATTTGGAATTTATTTGAATTTATTCCATTTTGAAATAATTAAAGAATTTAATTTTGCAAATAAAATTTTGTTGGAAATATTTTATTTGAGTCCAAAATGATCCAAAATATTTTCCAGAATTTTTCTGGAATTTTTCTGAGTCTTTTGCTATTTTTAATGAATTAAATGAATTACTGGGAATTATTTTAAATATTAAATCGCTGGAAAATGCGAGTGGGTTTGTACTGTTCACCCGACCGAGCCCGAGTCAGACTCGAGTTCGAGTCCGACCCGAGCCACGTGGTCGAGCCGAACCCGCTCGTCCCGAACCCTAGCCACACGACCCTTGGATCAAGATCCAACGGTTGTGATTGCGCCACGTCACCGAACCCGAGTCCGACCGAGCCAGCCAGCTCGCCGAGCCGGACCCGAGTCCAACTCACGCGACCGTTGGATCGAGATCCAACGGCTCACGTTGCGCCACGTCGCCTCTCCGTGCCGCCGCCGGACTCCGCCGTCGAAACCGTGTCGACCTCGGTCTCCGTGCGTTTCACGGACGCCGAGACCCCTATTTAATGCGCCGCCACCACGGTCGTGACCTAGACTTCCGTGCGCACCCGTGCCCCAAGCCATCTCGCTGTTGCCGCGCCGTTTGCCCGTCTGAGCTCGCCGGAGTTGGAATTCCGTTCGCGCGGTTAAACGCCGATCTCGCCGCCATCCGCCGTCCTCCGCCGTCATCAAGCCAGATCCGGATTCCCCAAGACGAGGCAGCGTTCGGAGTACCCTTCACTTCGCGGAGAAGCCCCGGCGCCGTTGGACTCGCTGTCGTCTTCATCTCCGGTGGCCTCTCGCTCCGCCGCGTCGCCATCGCCGTCCGCGAAGCTCGCTTAGCCGTCGTCCGATCGTAATCCAAGGGCTCGGATCGCGCCACGCCACACCGCGGTGAGATCTCACGTGCAACCTCTGGATCTATTTTCAACCGCCGGATCTAGATCCAACGGCTTAGATTGTGCCACGTAGCTAGAATCGCACCAGGTTAGATTGGATCTTGACCGTCCGATCAAGATCGAGCAGTCTGGATCGGCCGAGTTGTTTTTTCCAAAGCACTACGCTAGATTTAATCCGCGCCGCTGATTCTCAAACCAACGGGCAAGATCACGCCACGTGGCGGGAAGGCTGGACCGCCGCGGTCGGCGCCGTCACGCGGCGTGTGCGTGTGGCAGACGACCGCGAGGCCCGCGTGTCGAAGGGCCCGCATGTCGATGGCTAATTCAGCCAAGCGGCGTCACCCATGGCGTCACGCGATGGGTCCCACATGTCGACCGTGGGCTGAGTTCCCGCCGACGTCGCCGATGACGCTACCCGAAGTGGTCCCACCGCCGGGCCTCACGTGGAGTCGTGGACCGAGTCCACGGTGGACCGAGCCAAACCGTGGACCAAGCCCATGAGCCGTACCGACATCAGCCACCCAATCGAGGAGCCGACACGTGTCCATGCCGACGCAATAATTAATTTCCGAAAAAGAAAATGATTTATTAATTCGAAATATTAATTCAAATTTAGATTCAAACTTCAAACGCTTATAACTTTTGCGTTTCAACTCCGATTTGAGTGATTCAAATTTCTAAATTTGTATAAAATTCAGATCTACTCAAATATGAATTTTATTTAATTTTTGGACTAAAGTTTTTCTCTGTAATATTATTTAATTGATTACTTAAACTTTAATAAATCATAACTTTTGCGTTTTAACTCCAAATTTGACGATTCCAGTTTCTAAAAATCCAGAAAATTATGTTCTCTCTGTTTATGGATTTTATTTGGAGTTTTGGGATGTTTTTGCCTATTGTTTATTTGTGTATTGCTATTTGCACGCTTTACGAGTAGACGTTGAAGTGCCGGAAGGATTCGAAGGAGAAGTGTTGACTCAGGATCCAACTCAAGACCAAGAGCAAGTACTTTTTGAAGGCAAGTTGTGCTTTGACCATGTTGATCCTATTTCGAAATCTATTTTGATTTAAACTATTGCATGCTAGTTCAATTAGAAAAATACTTTGTTTAAACCTGGGGGTTAGATAAATACCAATTTGCTATATGACACCTTGATTACTTAAGTATGTGCCATGACCCTTTGTCACCCTAGTTGTGGTTTACTAGTTGGACATTATTAAATTGCCAACATGGGTTTAGACCGCTGTAGTATCGCTTAGACACATACGTGCTCATGACATGATTTTGGACAATCAAATGTTAATATTGACTTAATGATATATTGAACCTGTTTTGGGAAAAGTATCATGTGATGTTGATGGCACGTGGTGCATGGTAATCAAGCGGGGTTTGATAAAGCGATTTCGGCCAGGGCATGTGGCAAGAGTAATCAGTGGGCCAGTTGTGGCATTGGGAGTGTTGATTTGGTTTTTGGGTAGTCTTGCCCTGGTCACTCTAAGGACTTAACCTTGCAAGCCTTTGAACTGGTCATACTTGCAACCACATGGTCGGAATGGGACGGCCCTAGTTGACTAAGTCGCTAAGGACTCACTTGTGGAGCCTCAGGGTGTCAATTACACCGTTTGTGTGATTGTGCGGGGAGCGTATCGTGGCTGTGGCCAGATACCCATCTAACGGTGTGTTGGTCCCATACTTCGCCTTGGCTAAGGGAAGGGATGGTGTAGAGCACGAACCGGAGAGGACCACCTGTGTTGTTTGAGGCTTCCGAAAGGCTTTGTTACTGAACTCGCCTTTGTGGTGTTTGACTGTATCTTGTGGGTAAAGTGCATAACTTCTGCAGAGTGTAGAATCTATTTAAATAGCCGAGTCCGCGGTACTGGACAATGCTCGGGAATTACAGTCAAGGGTTAGATTTTCTCAAAAATAACTTGGATTTTGAAAGGTTGGTTTGGTTTAACAATGAAGATGATGGAAATGTGGTTTAGGATGGGGAAAAAGTTCATTAAACTTCTTGAAAAGTTATTTATGCTTTACTTATTTCTACTGCTTTCGAATCTACTTATATTACTTGTCAAAAGCTGTTTACTGCAAATATACCTTAAGCTATTCCTTTGTACCAAGCCATGCATATAGTATATTAGCTTGCATTCTGTGCATGACTTGCTGAGTACCAAGTACTCACCCTTGCCTCAACACAATACCAGTTGAAGAGGAGACTACGCCAGCTTCGGAGGAGGAATTCCAAGAGGACCCGTCTACTTAGGGATGCGAGCCTGGTCGGTTGCACTGTGGTATCTTTGGATGGCGCCACGAAGTTATTTGATTTTCCGCTGCTATTATCTCTCTTTTAATAAGTTTTGCCTTGCGAGGCATATATTTGTAGCTTGGCCATAAGGTCGAGTAACCGGTTTGGTTATTTAAATAAAGTACTTTGATAATATCGATTGGTATGATTGTGATATTTACCGATGTTAAGACTGTGTGCACTAGCGCGTTCCTGGACTAGTGCTGAATACACAGAGGGTCCGGATTTGCAAATTCGGGGTCCCGACAACACCAACGGGTGTGCACTCGGCAATACCGGTATGTGTTAGTGTTGTGCCCTTGAGGCAATCATATGGATGATTGTAACATGACTATGTTTATGAATAATAATATGATTATTGGTCCAATGAATGTATATCATTGTTTTGATCAACAAGTGTGTGACTTGTTTATGAAGCTCTTTACTTATTGATATAATTCGATAAATATCTCTGATCGGATATCATCGTATAGGACAACGATGGATAGATCAACACGTGTATTGTTCGATGATCATGTTTCATAGATCATGGGATATGGAGATATCATCAATACATTGTGGACGCATGTTGAAGAACATGTGTTAGATAGACCCACAATGGGACACTGCGAGAATGTTACATTCTTATGTTTCATCAGTGTACCTCATACATAGTAGATGTATGATCCTTAGACCTGAGATTGTCATATTCCCTACATGTGTAATAGTTTACCTTGGGGTTACCAAACACTATTTCCTAACCGGATAGTTATAAAGGTAGCTTTCATGTTTACTATGAAACATGCAGAGGGAAGTGAGCAGTCAAGATGGAATTTGCCACTCCAATGTAACAGAGATATATGTCTAGGCCACTCGTGTGATATGATTAAGGAAGTGCATGGCCATGCCGTGATTGAGAAGTCAATCACAACTTATTAATATATCATGGATACGAGAGATGGATTGAACTGTCAAAGGATGACATGCTTCTCGCCTTGAGTTCGATCCTCATATAGTTTGGCAAAGGGATTATTACATCAGTACTTTAATCATATGCGTTTGGGAGTTGGCATGCTCTGCAAGGAGCCGCTACCGACTATTGGATTAGAAAAAGGGTTTTCTGAATCCATGTCCAAATGCGCATGAACCTACAGGGTCACACACTTAACGGGCTGGGATGCATTAATTCGGATTGGATCCGTAATTAATGGACCTCGTGGGCTTAACGCGTAGATGGGCCCTAACTGCTTAGGGTTTCACCTCGTGGCTATATAAGGAGGGGAGGAGGCTGGACGCAGAAGACACTTTCATGCAGTTTAGAGGTGTTTCGCCAGAAACCCCAGCCACCTACTCTCGTTGCCCCTGCCGAGCGACCCGGTGCTTGCACACCGATGCACGTCGTTCCATCCCCGGACGTGTGGATTTTTGTGGTGACGCTGCTGCTACTGTGGCGTGGAGAGGATGATCCGCAGCGAGGACGATCCGTGGCGAGGACGATCCGTGGCGAGTACGATCCGCGGCGAGGACGATCCACGCCGAGAACGATCCACTACAACGACGTGCGAAGGATTCAGCAACTGCGCGTCTAGCGGTAATAGATCTATGGTCCCCTTCTTGCGAGTAGCTTTTCTGGTTTGCGGTAGAAATTTTAATTTGTGCTTGTGTAGCATACCGCGTTCCCCAACAGTGGTATCAGAGCCATCTCGCGTAGATTTGTGATCTGGATGTTGCACATATGGTATGTGAGGATAGTAGATTGGATCTATTACATGTTAAACCGATTCATGTGATGAATTGGTGGAGGCAGCCGTCGATGAGATCGATCGGTTTAGGGTTTGAGGAAAGTGCAAACCGAATCAATCATGATTTGGGTGAGTCCGTTCATGGTACGACGTTGCCCTTACCGGTCGGGTTATCGCCATCAGGGTTTACGAATCGCAACCATATGGGACCAAGCCAATCAGATTGAATCAGATTGGGTCAATCTGATTGATCTGTGCAGATTTTGAGGGCATTTTCTTTTAACAGAACACAATCCTCCGAAAAAAATTTCCAAGGGCACTGCCCTCGACCCGCCATTGAACGGGCGCTGCCTTGATTTGCAGGCGCCGCCTTGAACCCGCCGCGCCGCCTGGACTTCAGCAGGCGCCGCTTGGAACCCCGCTGTCGTAGAATCTATTTTGTTTAACTCGTTTTTGCAGGATGTTGTGTGAAATAGTATGGCCTATGTGTATGTGATACATGTAATATTTACATTGCCTGCGTGCCGTGTCAAGCGGGGTTCCAAGGGGCAACACCACCAGGGGCGCTGCCCCTTGGAACCCGCTGTCGTAGAATCTATTTTGTTTAACTCGTTTTTGCAGGATGTTGTGTGAAATAGTATGGCCTATGTGTATGTGATACATGTAATATTTACATGGCATGCGTGCCGTGTCAAGCCATAAGGCTATTTCAATCTAAAATGTATAACAACCTGCGTGTCGACTTGTGATGTTTCAAACCCTCATGTAATATTCATTATCAAAGTTGTAAGGAGTTGCATCTACAATGATGAAGATGGTGGCATTAAGCATGATGGCAAGGTGAACAATCAAGCATGATGATGGAGATCCTAATGCTAAGGGCCATACTATTTCGCATCTTAATTTGATTATGTGTGGATGTGTGTTTAATCCTTGCTATTTTCTTTATGCTCATTGCATATGATGCCATGTTCATAATAGATATTGTTCACCCCTATAGTTAAAATTTTAAATCACACTTGTCCATCCAATTGTTGCACCTATCAAGAATTTAGATCATTATTGATATGACTGCCAAAGTAGTATATCAATGACTATCTTAATAGATGATAGGGAATGTGTTGGACACATTGCGCATAACAATGGTTGATTTAACTAAGCTATCAAAACGGTTTTGGGATTAAGGACATAAGTGGTTGGAATATGATTTCAGTAATGAAGGAACGGATACAAGACGATTGGTGTGTAGGAAAAGACACATGAGGCTAGGTTTCTTAATTGGCACCCGGAAATGGGAAGTGCTCCCTCCCTCATGTGAGCCCTAGGGGCGAGTTGACCTGGCCATGACTCAAGTTGACGGAGGCATTCATTACTTGTTTTCATGCTCAACCAACAAGAGTTACATAAGATGTAATTAGCAAAGATGTTGCTTACCTATGTCATTAGATTTCTAGCAGTGATGCCAAAGCTCACTAGTGTTTGATGAATATGGATCTTGAATACTCACCATGTGTCCATAAAGGGGGCACATGATAGGAGTTTCTTTTGTTAAAATGTTTAGTAAAAGTATTACAGAAACATAGTGCTTAGAAACTTTGCATGTTTTTGTTGTAGTTCAATGGCACCTCCTGCTGCTCCTGGTTTTGCTTTGAGATCAGTTTTGGAAAGAGAAAAACTAAATGTAACAAATTTTGTGGATTGGTATCGCAACTTGAGAATTGTTCTCAAACATGAAAAGAAAGAATATGTTCTAGAGAGTCCGATTCCTAATGAACCAGCTGAAAATGCTCCTCAGAATTTGAAGGCTGACTATGAAAAACATGTTAATGCCTCTGTAGAGGTCAACTGTCTCATGCTTGTCACCATGGACTCTGAGCTGCAAAAGCAATATGAGGACCAGGATGCTTACAATATGATTGTGGGCTTGAAGGGCATGTTTGGAAATCAAGCAAGGGCTGAGAGGTATGGTATCTCAAAGCTTCTGTTTGCTTGTAAGCTGGCTGAAGGCAGTCCGGTCAGCCCACATGTAATCAAGATGATTGGCTACATTGGGAGATTGGAAAAGCTTGAGTTTCCCCTTAGCATTGGTCTAGCTACAGACGTAATTCTCCAGTCTCTACCTCAGAGCTTTGAGCCATTCATTATGAATTTTCATATGAATAGCATGGAGAAGAGCCTGACCGAGCTACATGGGATGCTCAAGGCTGCCGAGGAAAGCATTAAGAAGAAACCCAATCATGTGATGATGGTTCAGAAGACAACTACCTTCAAAAAGAAGAAAGCCAAGACTTGGGGAAAGGGAAAGGGCAAGGGCAAGGCTCAAGATGAGATCACGAGCCTCAAAACTAAGCTTCAGAAGCTCAAAGTCAGCCCTCAACCCGAAACCCAGTGCTTCTATTGCAAGAAGTCAGGACATTGGAAACGGAATTGCGAGAAGTACCTGGCAGTTAAAAGGAATGGGAGTGTGACTTCCACTTCAGGTATTAATGTTATAGAAATTAATCTTGCTACTTCTTATTCCAGCTCTTGGGTATATGATACCGGATCGGTTGCTCACATTTGCAATTCGATGCAGGGGCTGACAAAGAGTAGAGACTTGGCAAAGGCAGAAGTGGATATTCGTGTGGGGAATAAAGCAAGAGTTGCTGGTCTTGCCGTTGGCACCTACCCATTGCATTTTCCTTCAGGATTAGTTTTAGAACTTAATAATTGTTATTTTATTCCATCTATGAGTAGAAACATTATTTCATCTTCCTGTTTGGAACATGAAGGTTATGAATTCAGAATAAACACTACAGGAATCCGTATTATTTTCGTCGGCCCGGAACCGACGAAAATAAGGGTTAAACTGACGAAAATAAGGGTTAAACCGACGAAAATATCTATCTTCGTCGGTTTGCCGACGAAGATAGGCCGACGAAATTCCGTTGACGAAAATACAATTATTTTCGTCGGTTGCCGACGAAGATGCTATTATTTTCGTCGGTCTTGGCCGACGAAAATACGATTTGAAATTTAAAAAAAATACGGGAAAATCAACAACTGAGATTTTAAATAGAGCAATATGGTCTGAGTTTGATTTAACCTTATTCTAACCATGATTGTTGACAGCAAGGCAATATGGTCTGAGTATACATTAGAGTATGCAGTCTCTGTAGCAATGATGGTCAATAGCACTTCACCAGAGCTGAATGGCATAATGTTTTTCTTAAAGCACATCATCAACTAAGAATAGCTATCTAATGGAAGATCCAATAACTTTTAACAGGAAAGTTACTGAAGAACAAAACGCTTATCACTCCTAGGTGGCATATAGGCTATTATTTAATTTATCACGAACCAAAATGTAAGGAATGCATTGAAACTAAACACGCATTAACCCAAACAGCTAATGTACAACATAGATAAATATTTCCAAACCATGCAAGTCCTGGTGATCATACATCATCAAAGTCACAAACAATCTAGCTCCAGCAGGCGTAGTTTGAGGTAAGCAGCATCACGAAATAATCTAACAACAAACTGGGATGTTACTTTTCTAGGTCAGTATTGGGATTGAGTTTCAAGGTTGAGTCCACCACCATGTCTACCACTAGTGAAACTAGTTGCAATAAACACTAAACAGGAAGAACGCCAGAACATCATTATTACATTTAGTAACCAGAAATCCTCCAAACCTGAGCACCCCAGTTAATCAAAAGCTCGGATAGAATGTACAAGTAACATTAATTGTTGACAAATTGAGTCTTACTTGGTTCTTTTTCTGACAAATTGAACACCATGATAAAGCTATAACTTTGAATGAGCATGTTTACTAATCAGTTAACAAGTCAGTCCAACTGACTCAGTTGTTTGATCACTGAATCTACTCTCCTATTATTTTTTTAAAAAAGGAAATTAATTTGATCACGGAATGTCGGGCAAGACATGATAAGGAGTGCACATGCATGTTCTCGACACCGTCGAGAACAAAACGAGCCTTTGTCGATTCACATAAAAGCGGAGCATTCATTTAAATTTGGGCTCTCCTTTCGTGCAATTAAACCACCGAAAGCTCAGAGACGGAGGCCATTCGACATATGCACAAAAATGGCCGATCTTAACATTTATGCTCCTGACTCAAACGGACTCAAACCCTCATTGGATCCTCAATCTGGGATGGCTCCAGTTTGAGAGGTTACATGTAGTGTCATATTTGTTAAATAATTTGAGTTAACAAAGGATGTTTCTTTTGTGTAACTCCATCATGGAGTAGGCAAATTAATACACAACTGGTTATGGTCATGCACCCAGAGCTTTGGAGTCAAAGTTTTATACGGTTGACTGTAAACATTCTAAAATGACATCTAAAGAGAAACAGAGGGGGGCCCAAATGTGGAAATATGTATAATTACTAAATAGCCTTAGAAACAATTTTTTGGTTCATTGTTGTGCCCATTAACTTTTACCGCAACAGTCCAGAGTTCTTAGATTGAGACCTTGTCCCATCAACCACACCTCACTATTCCCAAATAGTTGATACTCCAAACTAGAGAAGTATACTGGTTATCTAATTGGTTAGTGTCTCTAAACCTAACTACCGTAAGGTCCAAACATCAAACCACTATTACAACTTTCAAGGATGTGATATCAAAGCATCATACACTGGTTTTTGGATTGGCATCATTAATTGTTGGAGAATTGGGTTTGTTGAGGTCTTAAAGATATCTAGCCCCAGATTATTATGAGACTGTTACATCTTAAATTTCCACTTTTTAAAAAATTGTACCATTGTTCTTTTTAAAAAATAACCTAGCATTGAAGTTAAGGATTGATTTCCTGGCCCGAATAGGAGTTGGAGCGGGTAAAATAGAATTATTCCTTTTGACTTTCACTCTTAAGCTCTTGGATCCACATATTTTTCACTTCTTGATTTTAATTACTTGGATCCTTGTACTCTCACTTGCACTCTAACAGCAATTAATATCTACAATACTTAGACAAGGTAGGTTCATATTGGTCTTCTAAAATGAGTTGGCTTTGTATTTCTAAATCAGGTTGCAAAATCATCTTTGGAATCAGTTTGTCATGTGAAATTGTTACAGTAGGTAGTAAATTTGTTCTATTAGCAAATGGCATTCAAACATTCAAACAACCATTCACATTCACATTCACATTCAAACAACCATTCACATTCAAACAACCATTCAATCAAACAAGACCCTTTTAGAACACGATCCGAACCTACCTTGGCGGCGGTGGAGTGGCTAGGGGATGTGCGGCGGCGGTGTGGCTCGGGGACGTGCGATGGCGGCGAGGCCGCGCTCCACGGCTCGGGTTTTAGTTAAAACCTAAGCCATGTTTCTAAGTTATTCCACATCATATTTTAGTTGCAACTTCAGGTATGACACTAAAAATACATATTCCAAAGACCTACAGCCCGCTCTGATACCAACTGTAACACCCCAGCTTCTACTAAGCCCAGAATGTCACCAAACATAGACCATAACACACTTAATACCAACGTTTAAGGTAAATTACAGCAAGTAATCATTTAGAAGAATTGAAAATTTTGACAGCATTTACTTTGTTTATGCATGAAACTTAACAACATAACATCATATCAATAAGTAGGATAAACAAGATCTTCACACGCAGCGATAATGATAACTAATCATCAACTAAAACATCAATAAGCATCGCTAGCAAAAGAATAAGCATCAATTTAAGTCTAGGAAGATATAACAATTCACTCCATAGCCCCACATGATACAAATGAGGGAAACAACCAAACATAAAGACCATAAACTAATGATTATTGCAATGTCTCCAAAACAAGTGAATTAGCTAGATTATGATACTACGTGGAGGAGTGTAGCTAAATCCCTTTCCTGCCACGATTTCATGGTACCTAAAGAAACAAACAACGAAAAACACAAGCGTGAGTTCAAAACTCAGCAAAGTGTATTGTAATGAATCAACAAGGATCAAGACAACAAATCATCATCCCAGTCTCCACAGTTATACCACAACACATCATATTTGACATTATATACACTCTTTAAAACAACATAATAATCATTTCATGAGCATCTCAAGAGTACTCTCATCATTAATTCATAAACTTCTTCATTTATGTATATCATTCATGCAATGCAATGCACATGTCTCCTGGAATTCTCATACCGGTATGATTGAGTGCACACCCGTCGGCATGCACCCTTTTCCCCCTTCCATCCCGAAGATGGAGGGTGCCTATCACTCGCTTCCATTCACCTCGGTGATGGAATCACGATGTAGGACTTACTCAAAAGAATAGCCCCGGAGTAGTCATAACTGTTCTCACCGACCCTACCAGAATAGTTATGACTTATCTCACCGGACGGCCATGAAAATATGCCATGTATGCAAAATGGACAGCATCGTATACATAAATCGAAATATTGCATATCAACACATGGCATCTCAACATGTAGGACCGTATTCAACAATTGACTGATTCTGCTCAAAACATGGCATGTGAATCATTTATCAACAACAAGCATTTTTAATCATGGCATGAGGACACCATAGCATCGACAACATTTAAATCATGGCCTAAGGACATCCTATCCATGGTAACATGTAATTCATGGCAAGACATCATGTTATCTAACCCAAATACTATCAAGCAATTCTAGCAACACTTATAACATACAATCCACGCAACACACTTGCCTTCAACCACGGGCAATGGAGTGACAAGAGGTTGAGGGCACTCCCGGAGGCACACCACCTGCAAACACGTGCCACACACTCAAAACGAGTCCACAAAACAGTACACAAATAAATCCCACTACCCGACTTCGCATACAACTCCTAAAATCAGAAAACAGCTAATCTGTCCCTTCGAGACAGCAGCCTTCCAAAGGGCATAACTTCAGTTCTAGGACTCCAAATTGAATAAACAAGTACATCCCCGCGTAGCTTAGGAAATTTCTCAACTTTTTCTAGTTATAGAGAAAGACTAATTCGGAGTCTAATGTTGTTTAATCTAACGTTGAACACGAACTGTCCCAATCTCGTCACAGATTTGACAGCACTCGGTAAAACGGCCATATCTCCCAAACGGCTGGGCGGATTTTAACGTTCTTTATATGCACGGAAAGATAATGAAATTATCTACAACTTCCTAAAAGTCCGTATGGTCAGATTCAAACTCTAAATTGGCGAAAACGCCTGCCCTAGTTCGGGTTCCCAATCTGCCCGAACCAAAACGTGAGTACAACTCTAGTTTTTCATCAATTCTACCCCATGGCAGCACCTCCCATGATCCAAGAACATGGTAATCCCCCTCTACAGCAGCATAAGATCTACCCCACAGGGTTCCCCCATTACCTTCTTGAAGAATCGCAAAACAACCGCTTCTCCTCGCGCGATCTCCACCCGATCTCCTCCTCCCAACGGCTCTCCTCGTCGCGGATCCTCCCACCAGCGAGGACAGCACCACGGCAAGGCCTGGCAGTGGAGATAACACAGCAAGGGCACGGGATGGGGAAGAGGAGGCTTGGGGAGAAGTGGAGGTGAGGGAGAGGGAGGGCTAGAGAGGAGAGAGGACAAGGAGGTGGGGGAAGGGGGTGCGGCGCAAAAGGGGAGGGGGAGGGGCTAGGGCAGCAGGAAAACTCCCCCTCCTCACCCCCACATGGGCCAAACAAACCAAACCAACCAGCCCATGAAGGTTCCCCCAAGCCCAACACATCCCCGGAGCGGCCCAAAAAGCCCGAAAACGGCCCGAAACGCGTTAAAACCTCAAACTATAAGATTTTAACCTCTCATACCATATTTTATAATGTGTTTGACCTCATCATTCACATTTTATAAGTTTTCGACACTCCGTGGTGTCACATTCATATAGTTTGGCAAAGGGATTATTACATCAGTACTTTAATCATATGCATTTGGGAGTTGGCATGCTCTGCGAGGAGCCGCTACCGACTATTGGATTAGAAAAAGGGTTTTCTGAATCCATGTCCAAATGCGCATGAACCTACAGGGTCACACACTTAACGGGCTGGGACGCATTAATTCGGATTGGATCCATAATTAATGGACCTAGTGGGCTTAACGCGTAGATGGGCCCTGACTGCCTTGGGTTTCACCTCGTGGCTATATAAGGAGGGGAGGTGGCTGGACGCAGAAGACACTTTCGTGCGTTTTAGAGGTGTTTCGCCAGAAACCCTAGCCACCTCCTCTCGTTGCCCCTGCCGAGCGACCCGGTGCTTGCACATCGACGCACGACGTTCCATTCCGGGACGTGTGGATTGCTGTGGTGACGCTGCTGCTACTGTGGCATGGAGAGGACGATCCGCGGCTAGGACGATCCGTGGCGAGGACGATCCACGGCGAGGACGATCCGTGGCGAGGATGACCACGGCGAGGACGATCCGCGCCGAGAATGATCCACTACAACGACGTGCGAAGGATTCCACAACTGCGCGTCTAGTGGTAATAGATCTATGATCCCCTTCTTGCGAGTAGCTTTTCTGGTTTGTGGTAGAAATTTTAATTTGTGCTAGTGTAGCATACCGCGTTCCCCAACAGTATGTGCTTCAGAGAGATATGTGCATTGCATTGCATGAATGAAGTGGTTTATGAGATGATTATGATGTTCTATGAAATGCATATGAAGATGTTTATTTGAGATGTTTTTGATGGTGTTATATGAGAGCATAAATGAAGTTCATGAGTTGATTCTCAGGTTATGTGAATGGTATTAAGTATGTATGTGAGTTGTTATTGTTTTTGTATCATTGCAATATACTTGCTGAGTGATGAACTCACGCTTGTGTTTTATGTTATTTTTAGGTACCATGAAACCGGCATGTGGGAAAGGGCATTAGCTACACTTCTACACGTAGCTTCATAATTATAGACAGTTTAATCATTTGGAGTCATGATATTAATGAATAGTGCCATGAAACTTGGTGTATGGCTTGGTTTGAGCTTAAGTTCATCGTTTGATTCGTTATAATTTGTGGAATGGTTGAATTCCCTATTTTAGACATAAGTGATGCTATACGAGTTGTTATTGTTGTTTTAGATGTCTCTTATCATGCTATATCATGCCTTATTATTATTGTTGCTTCAATTCATGGAAAAACGAAGGAGATGTTGCCGAAATTTTCGGTTTTAGCATTTGCACCTTTGCTGTAATTTATCTTTATTTGTGGTATTTAAATGTTGTTTAGTCTATGTTTGGTAACATTCAGGCATACTCGATGCCGAGGTGTTATAGTTGGTATCAGAGCCAGGCTTTAGGTCCGTGGAATTTACTCTAGACTAAACTAAAATATTGACTTGGAAAAGTAGAATCATGGCATAGGTTTACTTGTTAAAATTTGGCCTTAGGGCAATAACCTTAAAATCTGCAATAGTTTGGTTAACTAATTTAAAACTTGACACACTCTGATGCACAGTAGGAAGGGTATGGTTATCGATGCTATCCGCTTAAATATTGTATTTATGCTCTGATGTTAAACGCTGCATTTTGATGAAGTATGATGTTATATTTTATGAAAGTATTGATTGAGATGCTATATGTTTGATTAAGTGGGGTTGGGGTGCCGAAGGGTTTCGGTCACCTCTTTTTCTTCATAGTAAGGGTGTGGTTTGACGGTGTGGCCGGTTAACGCCATCACCGAAGAATTTTAACCCTTGTAGGAGAAGAGTGCTTATCCTTTCTATCGTAGACAGGGTAGTTGGTTGGAGTTGATTAGAAAAGTTGATGGTGGATCCTTTTGGATTTCTTTTACCGTTCTGACGATCGGTGTGGTTGGTTTTCTTCGTTTTAATTGATTGAAATCAAAAGAAAAGTGTGTGGGTATTGGATTCTCGCGGATTGTTCCGTAGGTAGTTTGTGGTTTTGTCTTCCTTGGTTGAAGGCGAAGAAGAAGAGTTGTGTGTTGTGCGTCTTTTGGCCGCAATTTTTGTTTTGACACCCGGTTTTGTTGGTAATGGTGGTAGGGATGTGATCGGATCGGATACGGTCGAATATCGTCCTATTCATATCCGTATCCGTATTTTTTATCGAATACAGAATCGAATACGAATAGTGTCGAATACAGAACCGAATACGAATTATACAGGATAATATCGGTTACGAATACAGATCGAATACGGATCGGAATCAACAAGGATACGAATAATATTAGTTGGATATTTTAAAATCCAATTTCAGTTTTTTTTTCCAAAATTGGTCCAAATTTAAATTCATAATTCCAAAAGAAATACATTTGTATGTCTTTTTTTTGCCTTTTTATCCCTAGCTTGTCATACATGTGACTCTGTGAGTAACAATGTACCCCATTGCAATAATTGAACCAAATGATTTGCAGCTGGCATATGCAGCTGAATCCTAAGTAGCCCTCCTGAAACGCCACTTGCCAATTTCGGTACCACCTTTACCCAAATATCTCCAAATTAGCATCTAGCACACATGAACACATTATATCTTGTCATCCAATGCAGACCCCAGTCTCTGAAACAGTGAAACATGTTAAATTGTTAATGTGTTATTCTGAAACGTGTTATTCGGATAATATCCGTATGTCATATTCGGATATTATCCGAACAAAAACTCGGATATTCCGTATCCATCGGATAATCAGTGTTCCATATCCGTATCCGTATCCATGTAAATTATCTATATCCATATCCTTATCCGAGGAATCAACTGGATATCTGTGAAACTATCCAAATCATCATCCAAATCAATTCGGTCGGTCGGTCGGTCGGAAAATATCCGTACCAGTTCCATCCCTAAATGGTGGACTGTCTTGGGGAGGAAACATGTGTGGTTGTTGTTCTCCCTATCTAAGGATGTGTTGAAGTTTCTCCTTGTGCAGACCTTAAGTTGGGTGGCATTAAGTTTGAATCTTTATCGAAAAAGATTTGGTGGAACATTTGTTTTTCCTGGTGCCTCCATCTTCCTTCTTGGAAATTGTAGATCTTGAGATTTCTTTAGGAGTTTTGGCTATCAAAGTTGGAAATTTGAGAGCTGAGTTCTCCTGCATGTCTGTTGGAGTTTTGTTTTTCTTCCTTGCCTAGAAAGGAGAAATTGTTTGTCGGTGATCGTTCTTGTTCTTGACCTGTGGTTTATGGAATGACGTGTTGCTAAGTTAAATTGTGAGTTGAATCAATTCAATGTGATTATTGTCTCTAGCTTGAGAATAAATATACTACTAGTGTTGTAGTTTACTCTGTAGCGAGAATGATTAAATGGGTTAATATACATGCTTAAAATCTGTTGCCTTGCTTTAAAAGTGCTTATGATCCTCGTTAATGTTTAAAGTTTAAACCCTGATGCATAGTTAGAACATTAAGATGATGTAAATTACTGATATTGTTAAAGAAACCTTGCTGCTTGTTTAAAGATGTTCTAATTTAACATGTTAGTAGAGAAATTCAATCATGCTGGTTTGTGACCTTAACTTGGAAGTTGATTAGAGTTGCTATTTATGTTGTTGCAAACCATTAGTATATTTGGGAGTGTGCATAAGTGTTCCTATAATGCTAGTACCGATGTCAATTGGGAAAACATAGGTCTTGTTGTTGTTTTAAGAACATTGTGCTGATCTAACTTATTAAATTTATTTTAATAGTTGGAATATGTTGGGTAGTGGCAATTGTGTTATAACCTATAGATAGAGTAACTAAAAATAATGCGGTTGTTTTATGATTATGCCCATTTATTGATAATGATGACTTAGTAGTGGTGGTAATTGTGTAGATTACTTGTTGGAAACCATTGTTAAAATGGAGGTTATTGTAACATGTTGTGTGGAGTGAACCAAGGATAATTAACATGATGTAGAACTTTATCCTTAATGAATGTATGTCTTAGAATCATAGTTACGAACTTTGTCTTGTAGAGATAATATTTACATGTTGAAGTCGTTGGTTAATTGAATAAGTTTCGATTGTCGAGACGTGGACATATAGGTGGTATGAAATTTATAGGTTGATCATGCTGAAAGATTTGTTGAAGTACTATGTTTCAAATTTAGAATAAGATGTATTATGATTTGGTGATCCGTGGGGATCATGTCAATGTAGTCTTGGTTGGGTGCCTTTTTGATAAGCATCATAAACCCTAATTAAAAGTGTTGGGAATGGTAACTAGAGAAAGAAATTGTTATGTAAATTTTGTTAAGTCCGGTTGGACTTTCTCAATGAGTAAGTAGTGAATTTTGAATTCTTTAATGGAAAGCGTAGTGGAACACTAGAGATGATTGTATTTATGCTAAGCTGGTGTTTAAAACCTTCTGGACTGGTTTTGTTGTTTGCTATCTTGGTTGAATGCTTTTGGTCAAAGTATTCCTTATCACTACAAGATAACATGGATTTCTCGGCGTTTATTTTACACGGCGTTTAATCTAAACGCCCCTAATAAGGCTAAAGCCGGCGTTTTTTATCATTCGAGGCATTTAATTCCCCGGCATTTATAAATGCCGGGTTAGAGTCTACCACGGCGCTTATAAATGCCAGGGAATTCCACTCTATACCGGCGTTTATAAATGCCGGGTTAGAATCTTCCACGGCGTTTATAAACGCCGGGGAATTCCACTCTATACCGGCGTTTATAAACGCCGGGTTACAGTCTTCCATGGCGCTTATAAACGCCGGGGAATTCCACTCTATACCGGCGTTTATAAACGCCGGGTTACAGTCTTCCACGGCGCTTATAAACGCCGGGGAATTCCACTCTATACCGGCGTTAATAAACGCCGGGTTACAGTCTTCCACGGTGCTTATAAACGCCGGGGAATTCCACTCTATACCGGCGTTTATAAACGCCGGGTTACAGTCTTCCACGGTGCTTATAAACGCCGGTATAGAGTGGAATTCCCCGGCGTTTATAAGCGCCGTGGTAGACTCTACCACGGCGTTTATAAACGTGAATACCACACCGGGGAATTTGAAAGAATTGAAATTAAATAATATTATATTTGAAATAATTGAAACTAATATTCCATTTGCAATAATTTCTGTCCAAATATTTCATTTTCGATGATATTTTGTCTAAAATTTCAAATTTTGTCCGAAAATTCAATTTTTGTTGATATTTTGTTTGAAAATTCAAATTTTTTCGAACATCTGATTTTGTGACACTTATCAATTTCAGATGCTACTTTTCGTTATCTTTCCAATTAGCCTAAGAACGCCCCAATTGGAAGTACGAGTCAAAAGTTATGTCTATTTTAAGAAATATGCTCGGATTTCGTATTTGCAAACTAGAATTGGTGCCCAAAAGAATATAATTGGAGATCTTATCGTATGATGATTTTGCTTAATTACCTCAATAATTTGCTAATTTGAAATAATTGAAAATCGGTGTTCGGGTGTTTAACGGGGTTAAGGGGAGGAGGGACGCATTATATATCAGATGTGATCATACCACCACTAAAGTACTAGATCTTATAAAAACTCTGAAGTTAAGCGTGTTTGGACAAGAGTAGTAATAAGATGGGTGACCTCCTGGGAAGTCATTGTGCACCTCTGATTTTAAACGCCACGAATAGAGGGATCCCCAGCGCTTGTAAATGACATAAATAGAGAGAACCCCGGCACTTATAAACGCCAGGTTATAGAGGCTTCCACGGCACTTATAAACGCCGGGTTAGAGTCTTCCACGGCACTTATAAACGTCGTGGATAATTAAGCGCCGCCAATTACTTTTCCTGACGCCATGTAAACGCCATCTAAAATCTTTTTAAGGCATTTATAAGGTTTTAAAGGCATTTATAGGCGCCATTAGAAGCCCGACGTGTTGTAGTGTATGTTGTATTTCAGAGTTTCCCTAAACTTGTAGTGATTGGTGCCAATCTTTGGTTTTGGCGAATTTGTTTAGTTTGTGTTGTGAGTATGGGTTTACACCCAAAAGTCTTTGAGTGGATCGTACTCTTTCGCGTTCTCACTGAATTACCTTTGGAATAAATGCTTAAAAGGAAGCAGATGGTCGCGTTCTCACTGAATTACCTTTGGAATAAATGCTTAAAAGGAAGCAGATGGTCATAATGGGTTGTGTTGGAAACTTTTGAGTTAAGCCCTTGATGTGTAACTCTATTTGGCTAGAGTTGGAGTTATTTGGAAAATGTGTCTAGTGTGCGTGTGCTTCACAAGGGTGGGATTTTATGAATGTTTCATAAACGATTTTGTTAGTGAAGTGTTTGATTTTGGAGTCGATGTTCTTTTCCAAAATGTTGATTTTGGTTAGAATGCGAGGTTTTGCAAGTTTAGCTTTCAACTAATGGTGGGTTATGACACGATGTGGTGTTTTACTGTTTACTATGATACCATCATAGTTTATCTGAATTATTGCAATCATCGATGTTATGGGTGTTTCAATCATGTGATACCGAAGAAGAAGTCTTTTGGTGAATGACTATTCGGTATGGTTGTTACATGAAGAATGAATGGTGAATAGGAATCATGACATCATTTGTGTATGCTTAATCATAAAAGAGTCGATGAGCCAGGTCGGTGAGAAAGTCATATATGGATATATGGCTAATCCGGGGTGCTCTTGAAAAGAGTTGCATTCATGACATGAATCGAAATTTCCATTGTTTCCTTGTGTGAAAAGCAAGAATGAATAAATTATGGCATTTTGGCTGTAGTGTGAGATTTGAGTTTCCTTTGTGATTTGGCTTAGGAAAAGAAAAAAATGAAAATGAATGTTCTTTGGTTATTGTCGAATTCTTTCCAAAGTGGTTTTTTTTAGCACTTTGGGGTTCGAGTTGTTGTAGGTGGATCAATTGGGTTTATGGTTTATGGTTGAGTATGCGATATATGTTTACACTTGGGCTTGATTACTAAGTGTTAATATGTGCGGGCGACACCCTCTTGGGAAAAGCACCAATTGTGGTTTGGTAAGGTTCTACGGTCCTAGCTTGGGCTAGGTGTTGGACATTAGTGGTATAAGGGTGGATTATGATGGAGGTTGTTGATGTCGTTGTTCAGTTTTGTATTAAGTATCGATGGGTGGTAGAGAAGATGAAGGTAATTCGGAGATAAATGCCCTGTCGTCAGCAATTGTCTTAGCTAGTTGTCTCTGGGTATGAGATTTGCTTGGGAGAGGATGGAATGAAATTATAGCATGGCTGCGAATCAGTTAGGCAGTTGTGCCTTCGTGAGTTATTTCTTTCGATAATTTTTCCCGGTTTTGGTCTGTTCGATTTAAAAGGCAATCAGTGGTAAGAGTTGAGAACCAGCGTTTTATTGGCTCTTCGGGGGGTCACGTTTAGAACCCCAGTTATTAATAAGATACCATTGGTGATTAGGTGGTAGAGATGTTGCTAAAAGAGATGTAAATCGGTTTGACTATGTCATTTTGAGTTTTATGAATCTTGATAGTATTAGAAAGAGGAGATTAGACTTCTGTAGAGTTTAGAAATTGATACCCTCTTTTGTTGAGAAGAATAATCGAGTAAGAGGTATCGTGTGTTTTAGTGATAAAGGAAAACCTGGTCTGAGTTGTGTCAGATAGTTTCTGAAGATAGTGGGATGAGATATCGGGTTCAGGAAATTCATTGTAATCCAAATTGCTAGGGAATTTTTTTTGTCCCTTCGGAATTTTTGATAGAAATTGAAGTGAATGAGGAATCGTGACAAGTTGAGCTAAGTCAAGACACTTTTGTCAAACAGTTGGCTCTGGAGAGTTGGTGTGTTGGTTGTTTCTATTTGAAGCCTTTGCGTGGGTGTTATAGTTTCAATTGCTTGGTTTTAGCTTTGAAGTTTGGGTCCCTTGTGGACTAGGTGTTTTCGAGTTGGCGTTCTTCGGATTTGAGGTCGAATCCTGTTTAAGGGGGTGAGAATTTGACACTATGGATCGATGGTGTGAGTCATTTCCGATGTTGGTATGATGATACGACTTTAGTATCATGTTTTTGGGCCTTCCCCGTGAGTTTTGGCCATTCCGGCGGAGAATTTGGGCCTTCCGGGGAAGTTTGGGCCTAGCGGGAGCTAGTTTGGGCCGTAGGGGGTTGAAGTGGGCCGTTGGTGTGGGGGTTTTGGGCCTATGGGGGGACCCTGAATTTCCAGCCTTAGGGGCGCCCCACCACTTGCTTGTGCGCCTCCCACCCCTTCCCCAACCCTAGCCGCCACCCCCTAGCACCTCCCTTGCGCCTCCACCCCACTTCCTCTCCACCTCCCTCCCCTCCTCTAGCCGGCCCTAAAGCCTCTCCCTCCGAGCGATCTTGCTGTCCGGGAGCTCTCCGTCCAAGAGGATCCGGCGTTCCCGGCGATTGGAAGAGAGATCGGGTAGCAAGGAGGAGGCCTTCGTTGACCGGGTGATCCGTCAAGAAGAGGTACGGATTTGGGGTCTTGTTTGGGGTGGTCTAGATGCTGTTATATGGGTAATTCCATGGTTAATTTTGGTGTTTAGGTGGTGTTCCTAGTTGAGATTAGGGAGTTTGCAATGGTTGTCCCACGTTCTGCTTTGGGCAGATTGGGCACACGGCCTAGGGTTTGAGTTTTCGCAATTTTAGAATCGGAATTTGGTCATCCACCTGTTCAGGAAGTGGTAGATAACTTCATTATCTTTAATTGGACACTAAGAACGTCCAATTCCGGCCAGCCGTTTGAATGTTATGGTCGTTTTACAGAACGTGTTCAAATCTGTGACGTAATTGGGACAAAACGTAATGTTTTGTAGATTAAACAATTTTAGATGCCGAATTAGCTTTTCCCAATACTTAGAAAAATATAGGAAATTTCCTAAGCTTCGCGATGATGTACTCGTTTACTTAATTTGGAGAACTAGAACTCAAGTTATGCTAGTTTGAAGCCTGCTGTCCCAGGGGACAGATTCTCTTTTTTTCGGCTTTGGGAATAGTTTGCGAAGTCGGGGTAGATGAGCGATTGTGTACTATTTTGTGGGCACGATTTGAGTGTGTGGTATCTATGTGCAGGTGGTGTGACCTCGGGAATGCCCTCATCCTCTCGCCAACCCGTCGCCCGCGGTTAAGGCAAGTGTATTGTAGTGGTTGCGGCTTAGGGAGCCGTAATGTTTGAATATGAGATTGTTTACACTTGTTTTATGATATGATGCCATGATTGATGTTTTCCTATGACATGATGAACATGATTTCATATTGATCATGATTTCGTTGAATTAAATGTTTATGCCAATCTTTACATGTTTATGTCATATGTGCATTCATAATGGAAGAGGCGTCCCATGCTGATGCGTGCCTCTGTGTTCACACGTAGTGAACATGAAAGACCTACCTCGTAATCCCATCCACGGTTGCGCATGGGAGCGAGTCAGTAAGAGTAGGCACCCTCCATCTACGGGATGGAAGGGGAAAGGGGGTGCACGCCGACGGGTGTGCACTCGGCAATACCGATATGTGCTTCAGAGAGATATGTGCATTGCATTACATTGCATGAATGAAGTGGTTTATGAGATGATTATGAAGTTCTATGAAATGCATATGAAGATGTTTATTTGAGATGTTTATGATGGTGTTATATGAGAGCATAAATGAAGTTCATGAGTTGATTCTTAGGTTATGTGCATGGCATTAAGTATGTATGTGAGTTGTTATTGTTTTGGTATCATTGCAATATACTTGCTGAGTGATGAACTCACGCTTGTGTTTTATGTTGTTTTTAGGTACCATGAAACCGGCATGCGGGAAAGGGCATTAGCTACACTTCTACACGTAGCTTCACACTTATAGACAGTTTAATCATTTGGAGTCATGATATTAATGAATAGTGCCATGAAACTTGGTGTATGGCTTGGTTTGAGCTTAAGTTCATCGTTTGATTCGTTATAATTTGTGGAATGGTTGAATTCCCTATTTTATACATAAGTGATGCTATACCAGTTGTTATTGTTGTTTTAGATGTCTCTTATCATGCTATATCATACCTTATTATTATTGTTGCTTCAATTCATGGAAAAAAGAAGGAGATGCTGCCGAAATTTTCGGTTTTAGCATTTGCACCTTTGCTGTAATTTATCTTTATTTGTGGTATTTATATGTTGTTTAGTCTATGTTTAGTAACATTCAGGCATACTCGATGTCGGGGTGTTATAATATCACAGACGATTCTTGGCTAGAACCATCTGTGATAATAGATTATCAAAGACGGTTCGTGGTTACAACCGTATGTGATAACCTATTATCAGAGATGGTTTTTTGCTTGAACCGTTTATGATGTGTATTTTACAAACGGTTCAGAAACCGTTTGTGATGTGCAATGATTATCGCTGACACATTGTTACTAACAATTCGAAAAACCATATGTGATGTCTTTTTCTGTAGTAGTGTGTGTTAGGGTTCGCCAATCATTCCTTGACCCGACCATTAATTTGAGTCGACTACTACAAACATTGTGGTACTAAGATCAAATTTTAGTTGTCTCCAGTATGACCATAATCGATGTCAAGAGTTGTTGAGCACTTTCATCAGTTTGTATTTGAGAGCTTCGTGTATATTTGACATCTAATCTTTCCTCCACTATAGGAATCTATACTATTTTCGTCGGCCCAAACTATTTTTGTCGGCCAAAAATAGACCGACGTAAATAACAGTCGCCGGTCCAGACCGTTGAAAATAAGACCGTCGAAAATGCTTCCGGCCCCAATAGGTATTCCCACCAGGCTCTACTCCACGCCGCGCCGCCCAATAGATAGAAATCCCATGAGTTTTTTCTCCACGCCGCACCGCCACCGCCGCCTGTCCCCGCGCCGAGCCATCCCCACACTACCACTTCCCATTCTCGCACCGAGTTGTCCCAGCACCCCAGGCGTGCCGCCGCTGCCCATCCCCATGCTGAGCCATGCCCGCGCCTGTCGGAGCATGTCCTAGAAATCACAATAAGATCAAGCAAACTAAACTTCACCGGCTTCGGACAGTTCTATACCGAACTATCGACAAAAGAGAGTATTTTGGACATTGAATAGTATCACGAGAAAAACTCCCGATCGTAGGCAGAATCAAAGCAGAGACTAGATGTTTTCGCTGGCTGTGCTTTCACTAGCCTGATTGCACTTTATTTATAGCCTTCTGTACAACTATCAAACGGACTCGGTTTGTTACAATGTATTGTATTACTCTTCCTATTCGACATCATCTTGCAAAACAAACTACTGGAACCTGAACTAGGATTCAGAGTTCTACTCAGACTGAACAACTAGAAACCGAAACTAACTAAAAATTGAAACAAAGTAACTTGCAACAAGATTAATTCTAACAAATCACCTCTCTAATCTTGTTGTCCGGTGTCCACATCTAACATGCCCAGCTTTTGACGCATCTCCAGAAAATTCGTCCGGCTGAGCAGTTTCATTAGAATGTACGCCATTTGATTCACTGAATTTACATGAACCACTTCCACTAATCCTTTCTCGACACAGTCTCTTATATAGTGGTACTTTGTGTCAATGTGTTTACTTCTAGTATGGTATACTGGATTTTTGCATAGTGCAATGGCTGACTTATTATCAACTTGTAACTTCACCTTTTCTGGCTCGGTTTTCTTCAAGTCTGCGATCAATCGGTTCAACCAAATCCCTTGACATATTGCAGTGGCAGCTGCAATGTACTCAGCTTCACATGAGGAGAGAGCTACAATTTTTTGCTTTTGGAATGCCCCACGTTACAAGGCATGAACCAATGAAGAAGGTTGTTCCCATTGTACTCTTCCGATCATCAACATCGCCGGCCAAATCACTGTCACTAAAGCCAACTAGCTCGTCCCCTCATTGATCATCTTTCATATAGAAACACACGTACCCAATTGTGCCTTTCACATATCTTAATATGTGTTTGACTTCTGCTAAATGTTGGGTGGTCAATGCTTCCATATATCTGCTCGCTATGTCGACGGCATATGCTAGATCCGGCCTTGTATTCACCAAATATCGCAGACTTCCTACTATGCTCCGATATTCTGTGGCATCAACAGATGGTTCTCCAGTTTTCTTGCTTAACTTAAAGCGATTCTCCATTGGAGTAGCGCAAGGATTGTAGTCTTGCATACCTGCAGTTTCAAGTATCTTAGCTGCATATCCAGCTTGGCATAAGAATATCCCTGCATTGAGTTTCTTCACTTCTATCTCGAGATAGTAACTTAGTTGACCGAGGTCACTCATCTTGAATACTTTCTTCATCTGAGTCTTGAATTTGGCTATCTCCTCAATACTGGAACCTGTAATGACCAAGTCATCAACATATACTCCTACTAACAATAATGATGCCCTTTTGTGACACTATGGAATTTCGAGACATTATAAAATGTGAAATTAGAGAATAAACACTTTACGGTGTGGTGTTTTATCACGTTTTGGGCCGTTTCCGGGGGTTCGGGCCTTGGGAAACCTAGTTCGGGCCTTGGGGGGATTGGTTGGGTCGAAGGTGGAGTGGTTCTGGCCCAAGTGGAGGTGGAGGGAGGCAGCAAAACCCCTTGGGCGCCAGCCCTAGGGCACCCCCACTCCTCCCTCTAGCCGCCTCTCCCTCTCCCTCTCCCTCCCCCTCAAGCCGCCACCCTTGGGGCGCCTCCCCTCCATCTTCCCCTTGCGCCACCACCTCCACCTCCCCTCTCCACCTCCCTTGCTACTCTAGGGGAGCTCCCCACCGTGCCACTTCGTTGTCCCCTCCATCGGGAAGCCCCGCGACGAGGAGATCCGGCGGTTCCGGCGCGAGGAGGACGATCGGGGAGCTCGGGAGGAAGGATTTTGGCGTTCATCGTTCGTCGGGAAGAGGTATGATTTGGGTGATCCTTGGGGTTGGTTTAGGTACTATTCTAGAGGTCGTTTTGATGCTTTTAGATCAAGTGGTGGTGCTGTGATTGAGTAGATTGGATGAAACTAGAGTTTGGCACGTTCTCTGCTTCGGGCAGATTGTGCAGTCGACCTAGGGTTTGAGTTTTCGTGACCTTAGATTCGGAATTTGGTCGGCTTCCTGTTGAGAAAGTTGTAGGTAACTTCAATATCTTTTAGTGGACATAAAGAACGTCCAATTCTACCCAGCCGTTTGAAAGTTATGCTCGATTTACCGAGCGTATTCAAATCTCTGACGTAATTGGGACAGAACGTAGTGTTTTGTAGATTAAACCATTTTAGAGGCCGAATAAGCTTTTCCCAATACTTAGGAAAAGCTAGGAAATTTCCTAAGATTCGCGATGATGTACTTGTTTACCTGATTTGGAGTACTTAAGCCCAAGTTATGGCATTCCAAAGGCTGCTGTTCCGTTGGGACAAAGTCCCTATTTTTCGTTTTCGGGAGTAGTTTGCGAAATCGGGGTAGATGGGCGATGGCGTACTGTTTTGTGGGCACGTTGTGATTGTGTGGCATCTATCTTCAGGTGGTGTGACCCCGGGAGTGCCCTCCTCATCCCGCCAATCCGTCGCCCGAGGTTAAGGCAAGTGTATTGGGATGGGTAACATGTGGTTTATTTGCTTGTCTTGACTAGATGCAATTGTTTCCATGCTATGCTATCTTGCCATGCTTAGTGTTTGCCATGATATGATAAAAAGGGTATGTTAAGATGCTATGCAATGGTTTATGGTTAATGATTATGGCATATGTTGCATACATGGCATGAAACTTAGCCCGGTCGGTGAGAACATCATAACTATTCCGGTAAGGTCGGTGAGAAAGTTATGACTAATCCGGAGTGCCATGGATGTAAGACCTACCTCGTGATTCCACCCACGCGGTGAGTGGAAGCGAGGAGTAGGCACCCTCCATCTACGAGATGGAAGGGGGACGTGGGTGCACGTCGACGGGTGTGCACTCGGCAATACCGGTATTTGCGTTGAGGAGACATGTGCATTGCATTGCATACATGATGATGATGATGAAATGATCTCAATGAGGTTGAGACATGAATATGATGTTGCATATGAAGTATGACTTGATCATGATGTTAAGTTTGTTTTGTAGTGATGATAATATTGAATTGTTCTGTATGACCCATTGCAATATACTTGCTGAGTGATGAACTCATGCTTGTGTTTTATGTTGTTTTAGGTACAATGACACCGGCATGTGGGAAGGGGCAATAGCTAGACATCTTCACGTAGTTCCAGTCACATTTACCAATTTGAGTCATGATCATAATAATAGTGCCATGAATCTTGGTGTATGGATTAAATTGTGTGGTCGTGTCCCTTATTTGCTTCGTTATAGTTTATGGAGTGGTTGGACATGATATTACTTGCCTATTATTGCTATTGTCTCAAATCATGTTATAACAAAGGAGATGCTGCCGAAATTTTCGGTTTTAGCATTTGCTCCTTTGCTGTAATTTGTCTTTATTAGTGGTATTTAGGTGTTGTTTAGTCTATGTTTGGTAGCATTCGGGCATACTAGATGCCGGGATGTTACACCTTTCTCCTCTTCTATACACGGCATGCTCAAATGCACTCCTCTCAAATCCTAGTGAAACCAGGGATTTATCAAGCATGGAGTTCCATGTCCTTGGTGCTTGATGAAGTCCATAGAGTGCCCTTTTAAGTTTCAAAGCTCTACCACTGCTTGTTTTGTCAACAAATCCTGGAGGTTGGGTTACATACACATCCTCGGTGATCTCTTCGTTTAAGAAGGCAGTCTTGACATCCATGTGGTGAATTTTCTAGCCTCCTTGAACAGCTAGAGCTATTAGAACTCTTACTATTTCCATTCTTGCCACAGGGGCAAATACCTCATCAAAATCAATCCCTTGCTGTTGAGAGTACCCCTTAGCAACTAATCTTGCCTTGTATTTGATAATGTTACCTCCTTTTTCACCTTGAATACCCATCTCAGTCCTATAGGTTTTTGATAAGCAGGTAATGCCACCTTTTCCCAAGTCTCATTGTCAAGTATGGATTTCATCTCTTCTTCCATAGCTTGTCTCCAGTGATCTATTTTTAAGGCTTCTTCAACATAGTTTGGTTCTTCAGCAGCCATGAGGCACAAACCTGAGTACTCCACTCAACTTCCTGTGTGGAGTCATAGAGATCTTGTAGTGTTCTCATCCTGAGAAGAGGTGTGCCATCCGATGAATTGCTCACCGGTGATGAAGATTGAGACGTTGCACTTGCTACATCTTCATCTGTATCGGTTGTTCCTCTTGACATGGGTGAGTATTCAGATGACACGAGCACCCCTCAACTCTATAATGTCCTAGCGACACTTGGTGTCGAAGGTTGGGAGTCATAGAGTTCTTCTGGTGGCGATGCTTGAGGGGAATTTGAGCCCACCAAAAATATGTCTTTGTACTGTGGTGTGGCTCCTTCTCATGTTGTATTGCCTTCCCAATCCCAAGTTCTTTCTTCCTGGAACATCACGTCTCGAGTGATGTGCACTTTATCACCAATTGGATCATAAGCCCTATGTGAAATTATGTGCTGAACAATTGGCATAGAATTGAATTTGCAAATGTGTGTGCATGTGGTTCTTTTAGCATCGGATTGAATTTCACGAAAAGCAGTAAGTTTTCACTCTTACGCTAGACCATTGCGCCGGACCAAATTTTAGTCTGCCATGAATGTGCTTTTGAGGCCCGATTTCACTTTGGCGCCGGACCTGTTTTTGTGTTTACGCCAAACCAAACTTTTGGTCCGCCGTGAACGTGAAATCTAGGGTTTTACGCTGAACCATTTTACATGTATGCCGAACCAATTTTTCTTTGGTCCGCCATGAACGTGGTTTAAATGATTTTTGTGCCGGACTAAGTTTTTGAAAAAAAAGTAAGCTTCTATGTTACGCCAGACCATGCACGCCGGATCAAATTCTTGGTCTGTCGTGAACGCATTTTTTAGCGTTGTTTTTGCATGTACGTCGGACCAAGAATTTGGTCCGTCGTGAACGTGTTTTTGAACAGGTTTTCTCTGAATTGAACTGATATTTTTGCATGTACGTCGGACAAAATATTTGGTCCGTCGTGAGATGCGCCGGACCGGTGTTTAGTCCGACGTGAATGGTTTTTTGCTCGAGGTTGATTTTTGTGATTTTGAAAATTATTTGGTGATTGATATGTGGTTATGAAATTTGTTTAAATTTCATAATGGATGTTTTGAACTTATGCAATGCTCATGTGAGTATTTGCATGGACTAATGTTGAGTCAAGTCGCGGACTTGTGCTCGGAGAATTTTGTGTTTGTTCATGTGTAGGTATTGCTTAAAGGCGAACGTGGTCGATGACGGGACCGGAACTAGGTTCATGGAGTAAATGAGGTTTGTGACTAGGTTCAAGGAGGAACTGAGGTCTTGGTGGTCAAGGATGTCATGCGGGACGTTCGGGCTAAGAGAATGGTGCACATGAAGAATGGTTAGTAACGTGAGTATGGAATAGTTGACATACGCGTGCAAGAGTTGTTAGTCACGTGAGTATGGCTGGGTTGCCATACGCATGCAAGAGCTGTATTTGGCCAGGTTGGGCCAATTGGAGTTGTGTTGAATACATACTCCTTCTAGGATTAGGAGTAGGAATTGTATTCAGGACTCTATGTGTTTGCTCTGTATAAATAGGGGGAGGCGCCTCCTGTTTATGAAATCCAGACATTGAGAGCTTAGAGCTTTGTTTTAGGGTTTATACTCTTATGACGGGAGTACTTTAGACAAAAGAAATAAAGATCAATTCTTCCAGATCCTTGCGTGCTACAGTAACCACGTTGCTACAATATTTCCTGTTTTGGTTCTTATTTGCATGCTTGTTCTAATTCTTGATTGGTTTTTGTTCCTTGAGTTTCATCTTGAATTGATTCATCAAAAACCTTTATTGGGTATTGATTTAGGGTTCCTCAAAGTTTATTTGATTAATCTTTTGTTATTCTTGTTTAAACTTGAAGTTTTGGTTAGATTAATTCTCGTCATCTTCTGTCATAGCAAGCTTGAGAGATTCAGAACTTTTGATCCGTAAGTCCGATCGAGTTTATTCTTTCTAGGTTTGATTCTTATTGAAATCTAGTTTCTTGTGTCCAAATTTCAGATCTATCCAACGGTTGTATCTCTAGGAATTCGTGTTTTACATAATGTTTTTCAATCTATTTTTGTCGAATACGAGGCAGTTATTTGGTTCGTTTTGGGGTGAATTTGTAATAGATCAAAAATTTGGTTTTAGCTTCCACACAATCATTCACCCCCCTCTGATTTCTATATTCATATACTTCGATCCTATATGTGGTATCAGAGCAAGGTTTTTCTAATCTACCTTAACCAGTGATTAGATCAATAGATCGTTATTCGACAAAACCATGTGTGTTCGATGGTGTTGATTTTCAGTTTTGGAAGGCCAAGATGGAGGCGTTTATCAAGGTGCAGGGCTTCGCAATTTGGGAGAAGGTCTATAAGCCATACTAAGTCCCTGCAAACAACAACGTCAACAACGCCAATCACGCATATGTTGAAGCAAACAGCAAGGCACGCAACTTGATCATCCAAGGCTTGGGACACAACGACTTTGACCGTGTGATCCATCTCAAATCTGCATATGAGTTATGGAAATCTCTTTGTGATTACCATGAAGATTCTAACACTATCAAAGAGGTTCGTCAAGATCTTTACAAAAAAGAATACATGCGATTTGAGATGAAGTCTGGTGAGTCGCTAGATGATTTCTTTGCACGCTTTAATGAAATCATAAGCAATTGCGTGCTATTTGTAACACCCCGGCATTTAATATGCCCGAATGGTACCAAACATAAGCTAAACAACATCTAAATGCCACATTTAAACATAAATTCCAGCAAAGGGATATATGCTAAAAACCGATATTTCGGCAGCATCTCCTTTGTTTTTCCATGAATTAACACAATATCGAAATCATGGCAAGATATATCATAGCACATGACATCTAGAACATCAACATAAATGGACATATCATCGAATTACGCCATTAATACCACGCTCAACCACTTCATAATTTATAACGAAGCAAATAAGGAATCACAAGCATGCTAAATTAAACCATACATTAAGTTTAAGGCACAACTCTTAATACCATGTCTCCAAGTGTGTATTTATGGATTATGATGGTGGAGCTACGTGTAGAAGTGTAGCTAAACCCCTTTTCCCGCATGCCGATCTCAAGTACCTAAAAAACAACATAAAACACAAGCGTGAGTTCGAAAACTCAGCAAGCATATTGCAATGGACAACAAGATCATTTACAAGACAATAATACCTCACGTCACATATAACATCTCATACTTGAACACATAACAACATCCTCATCATTTAATATGTATTGTAATGCAATGCAATGCAATGCTATGCTCATATCTCCTTGGAAACTCATACCGGTATGGTTGAGTACACACCCGTCGGTGTGCACCCTCTCCCCCCTTCCATCCCGAAGATGGAGGGTGCCTACTCCTCGCTTCCAAACACCACGTGGATGGAATCACGATGTAGGACTTACTCAATGGCTTTCCGGATTAGTCATAACTTTCTCACCGACCTTCCCGGACTAGTTATGACTTTCTCACCGCCCGAGCCATGTAACATGCCATGTATGCATTTATGCCAACATCATATTTAACTCACATATTAACACATGGCATCATAACATATTAAACATGCTCATCATATCATTGGCAATTGTAACACCCCAAAATTTTACTTTTCTTAAATTCATGTGTGATTTGGCACTTTGGTGAATTTTTGGAATTTTCTGGAATTTATTTGGATTTATTTGGAATTTATTTGAATTTATTCCATTTTGAAATAATTAAAGAATTTAATTTTGCAAATAAAATTTTGTTGGAAATATTTTATTTGAGTCCCAAATACCCTAAAATATTTTCCAGAATTTTTCGAATTTTTCTCGAGTCATTTGCTATTTTTAATGAATTAAATGAATTATCGGGAATTATTTTAAATATTAAATCATTGAAATCCAAACCGAGTCGATTCTTGTTCATCCGATCGAAAGCCCGAAATCGACTCGAAGTTCGAGTCCGACCCGAAGCCACGCGGACTCGACCGAACCCACTTCGGCCGAAAGCCTTAATCAGCGTGGACCGTTGGATCTTGATCCAACGGCCACGATTGAGCCACGCCACCGAGCCGAGCCCGACCGAGCCGCCCGCTCGAGTCCGACCGGACCCAAACTCGCGCACCGTTGGATCGAGATCCAACGGTGTCGCGTGCGCCACGCCACCCTCTCCGTGCGCCGCCACGGACTCGCCCGAATCGGCGTGTCGACCTCGGTCTCCGTGCGTTTCACTGACGCCGAGGTCGCTATTTAATGCGCCGCCACCACGGCCGTGACCTAGACTTCAGCGCGCACCGTGAGACCTGAACAACGTCGCCGGAGCCGCCGCCCGTTCGGCCGCATCGCTCGCCGGAGTTGCCGTAACGCTCGCCAGCGGTTTTATTGCGTTCGCCGTCCGTCGTCCTCTGCCGCCGTTGACCCCAGATCCGGACTCACCGCGACGACGCGCCGAAGGATCTCTCACTTCGCCGGAAGCGCGCCCGAAACGCCGTCGGCAAGGTCGTCCTCCGCGCCGGTGAGCAGCGCCGCGCAAGCCATCGGCCGGACGCGAGCTCTCTCGGCCGTCCGATCAAGATCCAACGCCGAGATCACGCCACGCCATCGCACGGTGAGATCCTGTTCCAAATCCTAGATCCAATCTCCGCTTCGGATCTAGATCCAACGGTCCGAAATCAATCGTTAACCCAAACGCGTCAACACCGGATTTAATCGCGCCGTTGATTTTCAAATCAACGGCCGAGATTGAGCCACGCGTTAGGAAGTTGGACCGACGCGGTCGCGCCAGATGTGGCGGACGCCGACACGCCGCGTGTCGGCGGCTCGGCCAAACCACACCATGACGCCACGCCGACGTCATGGCGGTTCGCATGTCGGCGGTTGTTCGGTAGAGTCTTGACGTCAGCAATGACGTCACGGTGGGTCCCACATGTCAGCACCGTGGGCTGAGTCCCCGCTGACGTCAGCGATGACGTCACCTGAGTGGGCCCACATGTCAGCGACACGTAGAGTCGTGGACCGAGTCCACGGTGGACCCAAGCCGAGCGTGGACCGAGTCTATGGACCGGTTGACGTCAGCCAACCAATCAGAGGCTGCCACGTGTCCTTGCTGACGCAATAATTAATTTCCGAAAAAGAAAATGATTTATTAATTCGAAATATTGATTCAAATTTAGATTCAAACTTCAAACGCTTATAACTTTTGCGTTTCAACTCCGAATTGAGTGATTCAAATTTCTAAATTTGTATAAAATTGAGATCTACCTAAATATGAATTTTATTTAATTTTTGGACTAAAGTTTTTCTCTGTAATATTATTTAATTTATTATTTAAACTTTAATAAATCATAACTTTATGCGTTTAACTCCAAATTTGTGATTCCAGTTTCTAAAAATCCAGAAAATTATGTTCTCTCTGTTTATGGGTTTTATTTGGAGTTTTGGGATGTTTTTGCCTATTGTTTATTTGTGTATTGCTATTTGCACGCTTTACGAGTAGACGTTGAAGTGCCGGAAGGATTCGAAGGAGAAGTGTTGACTCAGGATCCAACTCAAGACCAAGAGCAAGTGCTTTTTGAAGGCAAGTTGTGCTTTGACCATGTTGATCCTATTTCGAAATCTATTTTGATTTAAACTATTGCATGCTAGTTCAATTAGAAACATACTTTGCTTATACATGGGGATTAGATAAATACCAATTTGCTATATGACACCTTGATTACTTAAGTATGTGCCATGACCCTTTGTCACCCTAGTTGTGGATTACTAGTTGGACATTATTAAATCGCCAACATGGGTTTAGATCGTTGTAGTATACTGCTTAGACCTGCTACGTGCTCATGACATGATTTTGGATAATCAAATGTTAATATTGACTTAATGATATATTGAACCTGTTTTGGAAAAGTATCATGTGATGTTGATGGCACGTGGTGCATGGTAATCAACTGGGGTTTGATAAACAGTTTTCGGCCGGGGCATGTGGCAAGAGTAATCAGGTGGGCCAGTTGTGGCATTGGGAATGTTGATTTGGTTCTTCGGGTAGTCTTGCCCTGGTCACTCTAAGGACTTAACCTTGCAAGCCTTTGAACTGGGTCATACTTGCAACCACATGGCTGGAATGGGACGGCCCTAGTTGACTAAGTCGCTAAGGACTCACTTGTGGAGCCTCAGGGTGTCAATTACACCGTTTGTGTGATTGTGCGGGGAGCGTATCGTGGCTGTGGCCGATACCCATCTAACGGTGTGTTGGTCCCATACTTCGCCTTGGCTAAGGGAAGGGATGGTGTAGAGCACGAACCTGAGAGGACCACCTGTGTTGTTTGAGGCTTCCAAAGGCTTTGTTACTGAACTCGCCTTTGTGGTGTTTGACTGAATCTTGTGGGTAAAGTGCATAACCTCTGCAGAGTTTAGAATCTATTTAAATAGCCGAGTCCACGGTACTGGACAATGCTCGGGAATTACAGTCAAGGGTTAGATTTTCTGAAAATAACTTCGGTTTGAAAGGTTGGAATGGTTTAATAATGGAGATGATGGAGATATGGTTTAGGATGGGGGAAAAATGTTTATTAAACTTATTGAAAAGTTATTTATGCTTTACTTGTTTCTACTGCTTTCGAATCTATTTATGTTACTTGTCAAATCTTTGTTTTATCGCAAATATTCCTTAAGCTATTCCTTTGTACCAAGCCATGCATATAGTATATTAGCCTGCATTCTCGTGCATGACTTGTCGAGTACCAAGTACTCACCCTTGCCTCAACACAATATCGCTTGAAGAGGAGGTTACACCGGCTTTGGAGGAGGAACTCCAAGAAGATCCGTCTACTTAGGGATGCGAGCCCGATCGGTTGCCTGTGGTATACGGGATGGCGCCACGAGTTATCTTATTTTCATTGCTATTATTTTTCACTGAATAAACTTTCGCCTTGCGAGGCATACATTTTGTAACTTGGCCATAAGGTCGAGTAACCAGTTTGGTTATTTAAATAAAGTACTTTATTGGTATCGTTTGGTATGATTGTGATATTTACCGATGTTAAGACTGTGTGCACTAGCGCGTTCCTGGACTAGTGCTGAAAACACAGAGGGTCCGGATTTGCAAATTCGGGGTCCCGACAGAGGTGGTATCAGAGCCATACTTGACTGTAGGCTCAACCCTAGCTAGAATGGTCGTAGTGAGGATAAAACCTATTTTCTAAAGCTAAAAATTTTTCAAGATAAGAAATGACATCTCGACTTATCCCCTTCTCTCTTTCTTGTCTCTTGCTGAAATTTTCCCTTACCTTGTCACAATTTAAAAATTCCGAGTTCTTACGTAAAGCACTCTTGTGACAGATGGAGGAAGAGTTCAACTACGTTGATCTGGGAGTTGGTCACGCCATGAACTTTGGCATATGCTCTGAGACTCTCGGGGATTTTGAGAAGCCGCAATACCAAGTGGAAGTGATCGAGACAAGCGGGATTGATCAAGGCTTGTGACGTGAGGATTGAGGTACTGCTAGGAAGAAGGGCCAGGCAATCGCCTCGATACACCAGACTGCCAGGAGATCTACAATGCAGATGGGTATCCAAGAAGTATCACGACGAGCAATGCGGCACATTACCCGTATCTACGCCAGAGAATTGGAGTACGGTGTTCCGTTACCATCCGCGCAGCGATAACCTTCTTGACCCGAAGGAGATTCAGGATGAGGATGCCACGGTTACACAGTTGGCACGATTTGTCGTCGCCCAGGAGGATGTACTAGATAATACAAGCAAGGAGCTACAGAAGGCCCGCAAGGAGATCACGACAGAGAAGAACAGATGGCGGGAAGCTCAAGAGTATGTGGCACACCTTCTACGAAGGATTGACGAGTTGGAGATGACCTTGTACGGACTGCACTCCAGAGCGGTGCTCGAGCTACACGAGCCGATCCAGAGGAGTCGGATCTCGATGAGGACATCGCTTCTTCGACTACCACAGAGGACACATTTGGACATGGCGATCAAGTTTGGCGCCTATGCCACAAAGACCCGCAGTGCCGTGGAGGTTTTCTCGATGAGTGAGCATAGGTTCTATAGTGAGACTCCTTCGCCGAGTCGCGTCATAGAATAAAGAGTCACCCTTTAGGCGTTAGACTCCGTGAGTTAGTTCGATTTGGATTTGCTTTGTTTCTTTGAGTGTGCGTGATGTGTTGCAAGGCCCTTAGGCATTGTAAGCAGCCATACCAAGTTATTAATAATAAAGTTGGACCTTAAAGTTACCCCTTTCGCCCGCATAAGTTCCATATTACTTGTCTATTCTTGTTTCCCTCTCATCTCTAAACCTAGATCAAATCGACAGATGGTGAACACCCGTGGAAACTTTGGAGGCAATGGGAGTGGTTCGCCCAACAGAAAACCCCAATGATGGAGCACCAAAGACCGCCGATTGATATGCAGAATTTCTGAGCTTTTCTTGCTGCCCAAACTCGATTGATGCATGCTATGATGCAACAAATGCAGCACGTCCATCGCTCGTGCCACGCTAATCAAGTTAATCGGGGACCACGCCGTAATACAAGGTCGTCGAGTTCATGAGGACCCACCCACCCACTTTCTCTGGGAATGCCAATCCATTGGAGGCCGATGATTGGTTAAGATCAATCGAGAGGAAGCTACACATAGCTCAATGCATAGGGAATGAGAAGGTACTCTACGCTTCTCATCACCGGAAGGAACAAATTACCAGAATGGTGGGAGAACTTCGTACACGCAGAGAACCCTCAAGATATCACTTGGGAAGAGTTCACACCGCATTCGACAGATCACGTGCCTGAAGGAATCATGGACCTTAAGAAGGAGGAGTTCAGAGCATCAAGCAAGGTAATCAGCCGGTGGTCGACTACCTGAACAAGTTCACACAGCCTAGCACGCTACGCACCGAGGATGTAGCGACGGATAAATCCGCATACCTCGTTTTATGAAGGGACTTAACTCAGATTGCAAGTAGGGTTGATCACCCACACCTTTCCAGATTTCCAAGAGTTGGTGAATAAGGCGCTTATTCTTGAGGACAAGCGCAAGGAACTGGATGAGAACCGAAGCGCAGGATGCAACAAAGAAGGATCACGCCAGGAACGCAACAAATACCGAGAGTTGCACCAAATCAATTCTTCGTGATTCCAACCACAGAGTGCAACAAGGACACCATCCCGGCACCAAGACCTGTCAATCAAAACTACTGCACTTCACCCGCTTAGAAACGCTTACTCCGTGCAACAAGAAGGAACCGTGAGACGCCGCTACAATCGCAACGAGCCAGACACTTTGCCAACAGCTTGTCCAAAGAAGACAGCAGGAGCGACCCCGATTCGCTTCAATCTAGGAACCACCCCAGCTAGGACGCCAAAGACCAGAGCCACACCCTGCATCGTGGTGAGAGGCCGAGTCAACCATGTCACCGCAGATGCACCGCAGAATGCTACGGACGTCAGATCGGGTAAGTTACTTGTTAACTCAAGACTGCAATGCTTTGTTTGACTCGAGCTTCAGATTCGCTTGTTTCGCAAGGCTTTGCTACTAGAAATGATTTGAGGATTGCAAGACTTAAGTGCATGCTTTTAGTTCAAACCCTGGTTCCGAACTCCGAACGAAAGTAGGATGTTCCGGTGAGAATACTTGATAGGTGGAATAGAGTTCCTAGCAAACCTTATAATTTTGGAGACCTGCACCTTAGACGTCATATTGGGAATGGATTGGTTATCCAAGCACAAGGCCGTATTGGATTGTGGACGAAGGACTATCTCGATTGAGAGCCCGTGTGGAAAGAAGGTGGAATTTCAAGCCACCGCAGCTAGAGATGGACAGCTTGATGGTTAACAGTACCAAGGCAATCAAAGCATAGAGGATGTCCCGGTAGTGAATGAGTACCCGATGTTTTTCCCGAAGATCTACCTGTATGCCGCCGACAGGACATAGAGTTTGTGATAGAGCTTGTACTGTACAAAGACCGATAGCAAAGAGACCCTATCGGATGTCCACCGAGGAGTTGGTAGAGATGAAGAAACAAATAGAAGAGTTAATGGAGAAAGGATTTATCGACCGAGTTCGTCGCCGTGGGAGCACCGCTTTATTTGTCAAGAAGAAGGACGGAGTTTCAGGATGTGCATTGACTACCGTGCACTCAATGAAGTCACCGTGAAGAATAAGTATCCGCTACCCCGGATTGATGATTTGTTTGATCAGCTGAGAGGAGCCGGAGTTTTCTCCAAGATTGATCTGAGATCGATACCATCGCTTGAAGATCCGATCGTAAGATATTCAAGATCGCATTCTCGTCAAGATATGGACATTACGAAGTTTACGCTATGTCCTTTGGATCGACGAATGCGCCAGCTTATTTCATGAATATGATGAACAAGGTGTTCATGGAATATTTGGACAAGTTTGTCGTCGTGTTCATAGACGATATCCTAATCTACTCCAAGACAGAGGATGAACATGCCGAACACTTAAGGCGAGTTTTGGAAAAGCCGAGGAACAAGCAACTTTTCGCCAAGTTCGGCAAGTGTGATTTTTGGAAGGACAAGGTGGAGTTTCTTGGACATGTAATGACCGCAGAAGGAGTCGCCGTAGATCCAAGCAAAGTAGAAGTCGTGTTACATTGGGAATGACCAAAGACGGTGACCCAGATTCGGAGTTTCCTTGGAATGGCAGGGTACTACCGCCGCTTCATCGAAGGCTTCTCGACAATTGCGAAACCTCTTACGCAATTGTCAAGAAGGAAAAGAAGTTTGCATGGACGCCGAATGTGAGAAAGGATTTCAGAGCTGAAGAAGCGATTGACATCAAGACCGGTGTTAGTTCTACCGGATGTTGCTCAAAGCTTCGATATTTATTGTGACGCATCGCGCCAAGGACTTGGATGTGTCTTTGATGCACGAGAATGGAAAGGTCGCCGCTATGCATCAAGGCGCTTGAGGCCGCATGAGGAGAATTACCCGACACATGACCTAGAGTTAGCTGCCGTAGTGCATGCTTTGAAGATATGGCGTCACTATCTGATTGGAAACAGATGTGAAGTATATACGGATCATAAGAGCCTTAAGTACATATTCACCCAGTCGGATCTGAATATGAGGCAGAGGAGATGGTTGGAGTTAATCAAGGACTATAATGTTGGAATCCATTACCATCCCGGGAAGGCCAACGTAGTAGCCGATGCTCTGAGTCGGAAAAGTCATACCGTGAGTACGTTGCTAGCCACAAGTCAGGATGAGTTATGTGAGGATTTTCAAAAGATGAAGATTGAGGTTGTACCTAGCGGATTCTTGGCCGCATTGGAAGTAAAGCCTACCTTAGAGGACCAGATCCGAGAAGGACAGAAGGATGATGACAGGATCCGTAGGATTAAGTCCAAAAAGGAGGAAGGCAAGGCAGAGGACTTCAAGTTGGATGAGCAAGGCACGTTGTGGATGAAGGATCGCATTTGTGTGCCTAACAAAAAGGAGTTAAAGCAACTGATTCTGGAAGAAGCCCATGACTCCAAGTACTCGATTCATCCTGGAAGCGCCAAGATGTATCAGGATCTGAAGGAGAGATTCTGGTGGCCGAGTATGAAACGTGAAGTTGCCGAGCATGTTGCATTGTGCGACGTATGCCAGAGTCAAGGCAATGCATCGAGACCAGCAGGATTGCTACAACACTGAAAATACCTGAGTGGAAGTGGGAGGAAATCGGAATGAATTTCATTACCGGTTTGCCGAAGACTCAAGGAGGTTATGACTCCATATGGGTTATAGTGGATCGCTTGACTAAAGTAGCCCATTTTATCCCCGTGAAGACCACTTACTCGGAGATAAATTAGCGTAATTGTACATGATCAGATTGTTTGTTTGCACGGAGTGCCAAAGAGGATTGTATCGGACAGAGGTACCCAATTTACCTCAAGGTTGGAATAAGTTGCATGAAGCCATGGGAACCCGCTTGAACTTCAAGATACCTTATCATCCATGCACGGATGGACAGACCAAAGAGTCAACCAGATTCTCGAGGATATGTTGAGAGCTTGTGCATTAGCTTATGCTACCTCTTGGGATAAAAGTTTGCCGTATGCCGAGTTTAGTTACAACAATAGTTATCAAGCTAGTTCTGAGATGTCACCTTTTGAGGCATCAGATGGTCGACTGTCGGACGCCTTTGAATTGGAATGAGACCGTGGCGCCGTGTCTTTGGGCCTCGATATTCTTCAAGAGGTCAAGAGCGGTCGCCATGATTAGGGAAAGGTTGAAGATAGCCCAATCTCGATGTAAGAGTTATCTTGACAATCGTCGCCGAGATTTGAGTTTTGAACCGTAAGACTTTGTATACCTCGAGTTACGCCTCTCGGGGAGTTAAGAGGTTCCATGCCAAAGGGAAACTTGCACCCGTTATGTTGGACCATTTAAGATTTTGAGTCGCAGAGGCGGTTGCTTATCACCGGAGTTGCCACAAATCGTTAACAGGAGTACATGATGTATTCCATGTGTCCCAGTTAAAGAAGTGTCTCCGAGTTACTGAGGAACAGACACCGCTAGGGTCAATTTAGTTGCAAGAGGATTTGACCTATAAGGAGTATCCCGTGAGGATTCTAGACACAATGGATCGAGAAACTAGAAACAAGTCAACCCGTTTATGTAGAGTTAAGTGGATCAACCATGAAGAAAGCGAATCGACTTGGGAGAGCGAAGAGGATTTGAAGAAAGAGTTTCCAAACCTATTCCTTTAGTAATCCCTGAATCTCGGGGACTATATTCTATTAAGGTGGGGAGTTTTGTAACACCCCAAAATTTTGCTTTTCTTAAATTCATGTGTGATTTGGCACTTTGGTGAATTTTTGGAATTTTCTGGAATTTATTTGGATTTATTTGGAATTTATTTGAATTTATTCCATTTTGAAATAATTAAAGAATTTAATTTTGCAAATAAAATTTTGTTGGAAATATTTTATTTGAGTCCCAAATACCCTAAAATATTTTCTGGAATTTTTCTGGAATTTTTCTGAGTCTTTTGCTATTTTTAATGAATTAAATGAATTACTGGGGATTATTTTAAATATTAAATCGCTGGAAATCCAAACCGAAGCCTACATCGCTCATCCGATCGAAGCCCGAGTCGCACTCGAAGTTCGAGTCCGACCGAGCCACGCGGACTCGACCAACCCACTCTGGCCGAAGCCTTAATCAAGCGTGGATCGCTGGATCTTGATCCAACGGCCACGATTGAGCCACGCCACCGAGCCGAGCCCGACCGAGCCACCATTTCGCCCGAGTCCGACCGACCCAAACTCGCCGCGACCGCTGATCGAGATCCAACGGCCGCGCGTGCCACGCCACCCTCTCTGCCGCGCCGGACTACCGTCAGCCGAATCGTGTCGACCTCGGTCTCCGTGGCGTTTCACCACGCCGAGGTCGCTATTTAATGCGCCGCCACCACGGTCGTGACCTGAACTTCAGCGCACCAGTAGACCTGAACAACGCCACCGAGCTGCCGCCGTTCGGCCGCAATCGCCGCGGAGTTGCCGTAACGCTCGCCGCGGTTTTATTTGCGTTAAAATCGCCGTCCGTCGTCCTCTGCCGCCGTTGACCCCAGATCCGACTCACCGCGACGAGGCGCGCTCGAAGGATCTCTCACTACGGAGCGCGCCGAAACGCCGTCGGCAAGGTCGTCGTCCTCCGCCGGTGAGCAGCGCCGCCGCAAGTTATCGCCGGACCGCGAGCTCTCTCGGCCGTCCGATCAAGATCCAACGCCGAGATCACGCCACGCCATCGCACGGTGAGATCCTGCTCCAAATCCTAGATCCAATCTCCACCGCCGGATCTAGATCCAACGGTCCGAATCAATGCGTTAACCCAAACGCGCGTCAACACCGATTTAATCCGCGCCGTTGATTTTCAAATCAACGGCCGAGATTGAGCCACGCGTCCGGGAAGTTGGACCGACGCGGTCAGCGCCGTACGCGCGTGACGCTGACACGCTGGGCCCGCGTGTCAGCGGCTCGGCCAAACCACACCATGACGTCACGCTGACGTCATGGCGGGCCCGCATGTCAGCGGTTGTTCCAGCCGAGTGCTGACGTCAGCAATGACGTCACGGTGGGTCCCACATGTCGACCGCGGTCGAAGTCCCCGCGACGCCGCCGATGACGCTACCTGAGTGGGCCCACATGTCGCCGACACGTAGAGTCGTGGACCGAGTCCACGGTGGACCCAAGCCGAGCGTGGACCGAGTCTATGGACGGTTGGCGCCACCAACCAATCGAGGCTGCCACGTGTCCTTCGACGCAATAATTAATTTCCGAAAAAGAAAATGATTTATTAATTCGAAATATTGATTCAAATTTAGATTCAAACTTCAAACGCTTATAACTTTTGCGTTTCAACTCCGAATTGAGTGATTCAAATTTCTAAATTTGTATAAAATTGAGATCTACCTAAATATGAATTTTATTTAATTTTTGGACTAAAGTTTTTCTCTGTAATATTATTTAATTGATTATTTAAACTTTAATAAATCATAACTTTTGCGTTTTAACTCCAAATTTGACGATTCCAGTTTCTAAAAATCCAGAAAATTATGTTCTCTCTGTTTATGGGTTTTATTTGGAGTTTTGGGATGTTTTTGCCTATTGTTTATTTGTGTATTGCTATTTGCACGCTTTACGAGTAGACGTTGAAGTGCCGGAAGGATTCGAAGGAGAAGTGTTGACTCAGAATCCAACTCAAGACCAAGAGCAAGTGCTTTTTGAAGGCAAGTTGTGCTTTGACCATGTTGATCCTATTTCGAAATCTATTTTGATTTAAACTATTGCATGCTAGTTCAATTAGAAACATACTTTGCTTATACATGGGGATTAGATAAATACCAATTTGCTATATGACACCTTGATTACTTAAGTATGTGCCATGACCCTTTGTCACCCTAGTTGTGGATTACTAGTTGGACATTATTAAATCGCCAACATGGGTTTAGATCGTTGTAGTATCGCTTAGACCTTTCGTGCTCATGACATGATTTTGGATAATCAAATGTTAATATTGACTTAATGATATATTGAACCTGTTTTGGAAAAGTATCATGTGATGTTGATGGCACGTGGTGCATGGTAATCAACTGGGGTTTGATAAACAGTTTTCGACCGGCATGTGGCAAGAGTAATCAGTGGGCCAGTTGTGGCATTGGGAATGTTGATTTGGTTCTTGGGTAGTCTTGCCCTGGTCACTCTAAGGACTTAACCTTGCAAGCCTTTGAACTGGTCATACTTGCAACCACATGGTCGAATGGGACGGCCCTAGTTGACTAAGTCGCTAAGGACTCACTTGTGGAGCCTCAGGGTGTCAGTTACACCGTTTGTGTGATTGTACGGGGGAGCGTATCGTGGCTGTGGCCAGATACCCATCTAACGGTGTGTTGGTCCCATACTTCGCCTTGGCTAAGGGAAGGGATGGTGTAGAGCACGAACCGGAGAGGACCACCCGTGTTGTTTGAGGCTTCCGAAAGGCTTTGTTACGGGAACTCGCCTTTGTGGTGTTTGACTGTATCTTGTGGGTAAAGTGCATAACCTCTGCAGAGTTTAGAATCTATTTAAATAGCCGAGTCCACGGTACTGGACAATGCTCGGGAATTACAGTCAAGGGTTAGATTTTCTGAAAATAACTTCGGTTTGAAAGGTTGGAATGGTTTAATAACGGAGATGATGGAGATATGGTTTAGGATGGGGGAAAAATGTTTATTAAACTTATTGAAAAGTTATTTATGCTTTACTTGTTTCTACTGCTTTCGAATCTATTTATGTTACTTGTCAAATGCTGTTTTACTGCAAATATTCCTTAAGCTATTCCTTTGTACCAAGCCATGCATATAGTATATTAGCCTGCATTCTGTGCATGACTTGCTGAGTACCAAGTACTCACCCTTGCCTCAACACAATATCAGTTGAAGAGGAGGTTACACCAGCTTTGGAGGAGGAACTCCAAGAAGATCCGTCTACTTAGGGATGCGAGCCCAGTCAGTTGCCTGTGGTATACTGGATGGCGCCACGAAGTTATCTTATTTTCCGCTGCTATTATTTTTCTCTGAATAAGTTTCGCCTTGCGAGGCATACATTTTGTAACTTGGCCATAAGGTCGAGTAACCAGTTTGGTTATTTAAATAAAGTACTTTATTGGTATCGTTTGGTATGATTGTGATATTTACCGATGTTAAGACTGTGTGCACTAGCGCGTTCCTGGACTAGTGCTGAAAACACAGAGGGTCCGGATTTGCAAATTCGGGGTCCCGACAGCAATCATAAAAGCATGGCAAGTGATCATATATCATGTAGTCAATTCCATCTATTCTCAACAAGCAACCTACAAATCGCTATCCATCACAACACACTTGCCTCAACCACGTGCAACGGATTGGCGGGAAGTAGAGGGCACTCCCGGGGTCGCACCACCTGCACATAGGTACCACACGCTCACAAACATAACCACAAAACACTACGCAAACCCTCATGTACCCCGACATTGCCATCTACTCGCAAAACCTAAAAACAGAGGTTCTGTCCCGGCAGGACAGCAGCCTTGCAAAAGGCATAACTTGAGTTCTGGGACTCCGAATTAATTAAACGAGTACATCCTCGCGTAGCTTAGGAAATTTCCCAACTTTCTCTAGGTATATGGAAAGACTGATTCGGACTCTAAAGTCATCTAATCTACAGATTACCGTGATCTGTTCCAATTACGTCACAGATTTTAACACGCTCGGTAAAACAGCCATAACATTCAAACGGCTGATCGGAATTTAACGTCCTTTATGTCCACGGAAAGATAATTAAATTATCTACAACTTCTTCAACATCTGTACGGACATAATCGGAATCTAAATTGACGAAAACTCGAAACCTAGCCCGACTGCTCATGCTGTCCCAAAACAAAAACGTGGCAACATCTAGATCTAACCCAAATTACTCCAATCCAGCACCTCAAATTGATCTAAAAACTTGATAAACACCTTAATAACAGTACCTAGATCAATCCCCAGGGTTCCCATGGTCCTACCTTTGCCCGACGCATGAAAACTCCAATAGATCTCCTCGCTCTTCGCTCCTCGCTCCTCGCACCTCGCTCTTCGCTCCTCGCTCCTCGCACCTCGCTCCTCGCTCCTCGCTCCTCGCTCCTCGGATGGATCCATGAGGATGCATGGGTGGGGAGGCCACCCTAGGGCAGCAAGGGGTGGAGGAGAGGTGGTGGAGAGGTGGGGAGCAATGGGGCAAGGGAGGGGGAGGCGCACGGCCAAGGGAGGAGGGAGGCGGCTAGGGCAAGGGCAAGTGGGGGGAAGGGCGCACAAGGGGCAGGGGTGAACGCCCAAGGGCTGGTGGGGAGCCCTTTTACCAGCCCCCACACCCAATCCTAGTCCGTTACGGAGACCTACTCCATCCCACCAAAGCCCACTTAAGGCCCAAACTCCCCCGGGAAGGCCCAAAACCCCGAAACGGCCCTAAACGTTATTAACCTCCATACCTTATGGTTTTAACCTGCCATACCATATTTCATAAAGTTTTTGACCTTAACAGGCACCATTTAAAAGGTTACGACACTCCGTGGTGACACATCACTTCAAACGGCCCAAAACGCGAGTAAACCTCAAGCGAAAGGTTTTATTCTCTAATTTCACATTCTATAATGTCACACCATACCGTAGTGTCACATTCTCCCCCCCTTCAACAGGATTCAACCTCGAATCCAAAGGACGCCAAAATCAATGACAAAATCCCCAAGGGACAAACGGCTTCTCTGTAGCACAAAACATTCACACAACGACTAAAACCGGAACAAACAACAAACGAGTTCCCAAAACCAACACATAGAGAAAAAGTGTTGATCTAGCTCAACTAAGGGCAACCCCTCACAAATCGACCTTCACTTCAATTCCCCAACAGAATCTGCGTTTCAACCACAAAGGGCTCCATCAACCCAAAACGCTCGAATCCTCACGGCAAACACTTCATACTTCTATCACAACCAACCTTACTACCATACTCCATTAAACTCAACATGACATAATCAAAGGAAGTCACAATTCCTTTAACGACCTTTCTACATTCACGAAAATTTCCATCGAGTGTAAAACTAATTAAGGCAAACTTGCCCTTCCGATACACCATCATACTAACATTTTATTCCATCCTTTCCCAGACAAGACTCAAATCCAAGAACAACTAGTGACGACAAATGCTCACGGCGAGGACAAATATCACCGAACTACCGTCAACTTCACTTCCACCCATCGCTACACTTAATAATGGTTAAACCCATACATCATCAACCTCCATCACAAACCACCCTTATACCACTAGGGTTCAACACCTAGCCCCAAGCTAGGATCGAAAAACCTTACCAAACCACAATTGGTTCCTTTCTTAAGAGGGTCTCGCCCTCACACAAAAACACTTAGGTATCAACCCCAAGTGTACACACGACAACTCAAACCCAAAGCGTTAACAACCATTTTGGAAAGAATTCGGCAACATCCAAGCCAAATCACAAAGGAAGCATAAATCCCCTACACTACAACCAAAATACCATAATTTCTTCATTCTTTCTTTTCATACTAGAAAGAAATGGACATCTCGATTCTTGACATGCATGCACACTTTTCAAGAGCACTCCGGATTAGTCATATATCCTTATATGACTTTCTCACCGACCTGGCTTGTCGACTCCTTTATGATTAATTATGCATAAACAATGTCTCGTTTTCCATTTTCACCCTTCATTCATCATGTAACAACGGCACCGAATAATCATTCACCAAATGACTTCTTCCTCGGTATCAAATGATGGAAACACAATTAACATCGAAGGTTGCGGAAATTCATATAGACTATGACGGCGACATAGTTGTGATAAAACACCACGTCGTAAAAGACCCCACATCAGTTGAAAACTGAACTTGCACAACATTGCATTTCATCCAAATTCAACATTTTGGAAAAGAACATCAAAATTTCATGTCGAGCATCTGCTCCCACAACCATCACGAACTTCCTCAAGGAGAGGGAAACTCATTCCCAAAAGGGGAACACCTCACTAACAAAATCACTTTGTAAAACTTTCATAAAGTCCACCTTTTTGAAGCACTCGCAACATCACACATATTTTCAAAACAACTCCAACTCTAGCCAAAAAGAGTTACACATTAAGGGCTCAACTCAAAAGTTTCCAACACAACCCTTTAAGACCATCTCGCTTCTTTTAAAATTAATTCCAAAGATAATCCAAAGGCGAATGCGAAAGGGCGCGATCGACTCAAAACTTTTGGATGTAAATCCAAACTCACAACACGAACTAAACAAATTCGCCAAAACCAAAGGTCGACACCAAACATTACGAGTTTTGGGGAAACTCAAACACAAAGATAAGGAACACCTTGACCGAAAACCCTTCAACCAAAATGGCAAACAACCAAACCAGGTCAAAAGCTTTTAAACACAAGCTCGACATAAAAGAACCATCTCTAGAATTCCACTACGCTTTCCATTAAAAGACTTTAATAATCACTTTTTACTCCCTGAGGAGCCCCAACACAATTCAACCAAAAGCTTCACAACAAATTCTTCCTCTAGTTACCATTCCCAAAACTTTTAATAAGGGTTTATGATGCTTATCAAGAAGGCACCCAACCAAGACTATAATGATATGATCCCCACGGATCACCGAATCATAATACTTCTTATTCTAAATTTGAAACATAGTACTTCCACAAATCTTTCAGCAAGATCAATATATAAATTTCATACCTCCTATCTATTCACGTCTCGATAACCGAACCTTATTCAGTTAAACAACGACTTCAACATGTAAATATTATCTCTACAAGACAAAGTTCATAGCTAGGATTCCAAGGCATACATTTATTAAGGATAAAACTCTATATCAGGTTAATTATCCATGGTTCACTCCATCACCACAGGTTACAACACCCTCCATTTAGTCAATGGTTTCCAACAAGTATTCTACACAACTACCACCACTACTAAGTCATCAATAAAAACAAATGGGCATAATCATCAACCGATCAACATTACTTTTAGCTACCCTATACATAGGTGATAACAAAATTACAACATACTCCAACTATTTAAAATAGATTGAAAACTAGCATTGAAGGGTCACAACTGCATACTTCCAAATATACTAGTAGTTTGCAACAACATAAATAACCACTCCAATCAACTTCCAAATTAAAGTCACTAGTCTCTACTAATCAGTTAGATTAGCACATCTTTAAACACCAAGCAAAGCTTCTTAACAATATCAGCTTTACACCATCTTAATGTTTTAACTATGCATCAAGGTTTAAACTTTTAACATTAACGAGGATCATAAGCACTTTTAAAGCAAGGCAACAGATTCTAAGCATGAACATTAACACTTTCAATCATTCTCGCTAAGAGTGAACTACAACACTAGTAGTCTATTTATTCTCAAACTTAGAGATTTTACTCACATTGAATTGATTCAACTCAAAATTTAACTTAGCAACACATCAATCCATAAACCACATTGTTACCTACTACATAACATGCTAAACATCAATTCTTACTAGGGACAAACGATTTCAGTCAAAAGACTACTTACTTTGTTTACAACATTTTAGTTTTAAAACTCATCCCAAATTCATAAGGAAACTTGACTCTCAAAATTGCAATGAGACAAACCCAAACTTGGTTATGCAAAGGAATTCTCCAAAACACTTTTCAATCTCAAAGACTTCCATAGAGGAAACTGGTTGGAAGACAACTTTTCTCGAAAGGGAACCAAGTGCTCCATTAACCTTTTCAAATAAAACCTTAACACCAAACCCCTAACTTTCACGACTCAAGAGGGGCTTTCAAAGATGATTTCTCAAACCAGTAAAATGATGAAATCAAACACCAGTTACTACTACGAAGCCACAGAACTTCAGCCTCGATACCAGTGTCCGCACAACTCCGAACAAAACTCCTTTAGCCTTGGAGACAAACAACCACAGGAATAAATCGAATGCTTGTTCTTCATAAAGCAATTAACAGGCATCAAAAACTGGAAAGGCGCCTATCGGGACCCCGAATTTGCAAATCCGGACCCTCTGTGTATTCAGCACTAGTCCAGGAACGCGCTAGTGCACACAGTCTTAACATCGGTAAATATCACAATCATACCACTCGATACTAATAAAGTACTTTATTTAAATAGTCAAACTGGTTACTCGACCTTATGGTCAAGTCACAAATGCAATGCGCCTCGCAGGCGAAACTTATTAAGAGAAAAATAGTAGCGGAAAATCAAATAACCGTGGCGCCATCCAAGATACCACAGGCAACCGATCGGGCTCGCTTCCCTAAGTAGACGGATCCTCTTGGAGCTCCTCCTCCAAAGCTGGTGTCGTCTCCTCTTCAACTGGTGTTGCATTGTGGCAAGGGTGAGTACTTGGTACTCAGCAAGTCATGCACCTGAGAATCACGGCTAATATACTACATGCATGGCTTAATACAAAGGAGTGGCTCAAGGTATTTTTGCGAAACAGACATTTAACAAGTATCATAAGTAGATTCGAAAGCAGTAGAAACAAGTATAGCATAATTAACTTTTCAAGGAGTTTAATAAACATCTTTCCCATCCTAATCCACATTTCCATCAACATCATTATTAATCCAACCCAACCTTTCCAACCAAAGTTATTTTTTAGAAAATCTAACCCTTGACTGTAATTCCCGAGCGATGTCCAATACCGCGGACACGGCTATTCGAATAGATTCTACACTCTGCAGAGGTTATGCACTTTACCCACAAGATACAGTCAAACACCACAAAGGCGAGTTCCCGTAACAAAGTCTTTCGGAAACCTCTAACAATACAAGTGGTCATCCCCGGTTATTGCGCACTAACCCTTCCCTTAGCTAAGGCGAAGTCTAGGCCAATCAACCGTTAGATGGGTACCTGGCCTCACCCAGACGCTCCCCGCACAACTTACACAAAGGGTGTAGTTGACCTCACGAGGTCCCACAGGTACGTTATTAGCAACTTAGTCAACTAGGTCCGTCCCATTACAGACATGTGGTTGCACGTTAGACCCAGTTCAAAGGCTTGCAAGGTTAAGTCCTTAGGGTGACCAGGGCAAGACTACCCGAAGAACCAAATCAACATCCCCAATGCCACAACTGGCCCACCTGATTATTCTTGCCACATGCCCGGTCGAAAAACCATTTATCAAACCCAGCTTGATTACCATGCACCACGTGCCATCAACATCACATGATACCTTTCCAAAACAGGTTCAATATATCATTAAGTCAATATTAACATTTGATTGTCCAAAATCATGTCATGAGCACGTAGCAGGTCTAAGCAGTATACTACAACGGTCTAAAACCCATGTTGGCAATTTAATAATGTCCAACTAGTAAACCACAACTAGGGTGACAAGGGGTCATGGCACATACTTAAATAATCAAGGTGTCATACAGCAAATTGGTACTTATCTAATCCCCCATATTTAAATAAAGTATTTTTCTATTTGAAATTAGCATGCAATAGGTTAAATCAAAATAAGTTTCAAAATAGGATCAACATGGTCAAAGCACAACTTGCCTTCAAAAAGTACTTGTTCTTGGTTTTGAGTTGGATCCTGAGTCAATACTTCTCCTTCGAATCCTTCCGGCACTTCATCGTCTACTCGTAAAGCGTGCAAATAGCAATACACAAATAAACAATAGGCAAAAAGTGTCCAAACATCCAAATAAAATACATAAACAGAGAGAACATAATTTTATGAGTTTTTAGAAACTGGAATCGTCAAATTTGGAGTTAAAATGCAAAAGTTATGATTATTTAAAGTTTAAATAATCAATTAAATAATTTTACAGAGAAAAACTTTAGTCCAAAAATTAAATAAAATTCATATTTAGGTAGATCTCAATTTTATACAAATTTAGAAATTTGAATCACTCAAATCGGAGTTGAAACGCAAAAGTTATAAGCGTTTGAAGTTTGAAACAAAATCTGAAATCATTATTCCGAATTAATAAATCATTTTCTTTTTCGGAAATTAATTATTGCGTCAGCGAGGACACGTGTCATCCTGTGATTGGTCGGCTGACGTCAGCCGGTCCATGGACGTGGTCCACGCTCGGCTCGGGTCTACCGTGGACTCGGTCCACGAATCGACGTGTCGCTGACATGTGGGTCCGCCTCGGGTGATGTCACTGCTGCGACGTCACGGGCTCACAATACGCCGAGTGGGACCGCCAGGACGTCATTGCCGACGTCGGCGCTCGGCCGAGACGGCCGTGACATCTTGAGCGCCATGGCGTCGGCGTGACGTCATGGTGCGATTTGACCGCGGCCGACATGTGGGCCCAGCGTGTCGGCGTCACGCACGCCAGCGTGGGCGATCGACGCGCGGCGGTCAGCCTTCCAGGCAGTGGCGCAATCTCGCCGTTAATTTGAAATTCAACGGCCCAGTTAGATCTGAGTCTCACGCGTTTGGGTTAACGCATTTGATCTGGACCGTTGGATCTAGATCCGACGGTCGAGATTAGATCTGGGAATCGCACGTGGTTCTCACCGGGGAATGACGTGCCGCAATCTGGGCCCTTGGATGAAGATCCGACGGCCGGTGGAGCTCGAACGACGGCAGCGATGGCTTAACTGGCGTGGCGCTGCTCACCGGCGCGGGGACGACGACCTAGCCGACGGCGTTTGGCGCGCCCGGCGGAGTGAGAGGTACCTACGGTGCGCTTTGGCTTGGGGTCTTGAATCGGGTCAACGGCGACGAGGACGGCGGACGGCGGCGAATTTGGCGAAACCGCCATGCTCCTTCTCCCTACTCCGGCGAGCTCTAGCGGCGCAACCACGGCGGCTCAGGCGACGTTGTCTAGGGCTACGGGTGTGCAATGAAGCAGCGATCCCGACACGGGTGGCGGCGCAATAAATAGGGCCCTCGGCGTCAGTGAACGCAGCGAATCCGAGGTCCTCTCCGTCGCGGCCGGCGAGTCCGGCGGACACGGTTAGGGTGACGTGGCACGCACGCCGCCGTTGGATCGAGATCCAGCGACGCGAAGTTTGGGTCCGGGTCGGACTCGGGCGAACTGGCTGGCTCGGTCGGGCTCGGGCTCGGTGACGTGGCTCAATCGTGGCCGTTGGATCTGAATCCAACGGTCACGCGGTTAGGGCTCGGCCGAGTGGGTTCGGTCGAGTCACGTGGCTCGGGTCGGACTCGAACTCGAGTCTGACTCGGGCTCGGTCGGATGAACAGTACAAACCCACTCGCATTTTCCAGCGATTTAATAATTAAAATAATTCCCAGTAATTCATTTAATTCATTAAAAATAGCAAAATACTCAGAAAAATTCCAGAAAAATTCTGGAAAATATTTTAGGGTATTTGGGACTCAAATAAAATATTTCCAACAAAATTTTATTTGCAAAATTAAATTCTTTAATTATTTCAAAATGGAATAAATTCAAATAAATTCCAAATAAATTCCAGAAAATTCCAAAAATTCACCAAAGTGCCAAATCACACATGAATTTAAGAAAAGCAAAATTTTGGGGTGTTACAAACCTCCCCCCTTAATAGAATCTCGTCCCCGAGATTCAGGGCTTACTAAAGGAATAGGTTTGGAAACTCTTTCCTCAAATCCTCTTCGCGTTCCCAAGTTGCTTCACTCTCCGTGTGGTTGCTCCACTTGAACTCTCTGAAGCGGGTTGACTTATTTCTGGTCTCTCGATCCATAGTGTCCAAAATCTTTACGGGATGCTCCTTGTAAGTCAAATCTTCTTGCAACTCAATTGACTCTAGCGGTGTCTGTTCCTCAGGTACTCGGAGACACTTCTTCAACTGGGACACATGGAATACATCATGCACTCCTGCTAACGACTGTGGCAACTCCAGCTGATAAGCAACTTCGCCTCTGCGGCTCAAAATCTTAAATGGTCCAACATAACGGGGTGCATGTTTCCCTTTGGCATGGAACCTCTTAACTCCCCTAAGAGGCGTAACTCTGAGGTATACAAAGTCTTCTGGTTCAAAACTCAAGTCTCGGCGACGGTTGTCAGCATAACTCTTCTGTCGTGATTGGGCTATCTTCAATCTCTCCCTGATCATGGCAATCTGTTCCTCAGCCTCTTGAAGAATATCAGGCCCGAAGACACGGCGCTCGCCGGTCTCATTCCAATTCAATGGCGTCCGACAGGGTCGACCATACAGTGCCTCAAAAGGTGACATCTCAGAACTAGCCTCGATAACTATTGTTGTAATCGAACTCGGCATACGGCAAACTCTTATCCCAAGAGGTAGCATAAGCCAATGCACAAGCTCTTAACATATCCTCCGAATCGATTGACTCTTTCGGCCTGGTCCATCCGTCTGTGGATGATAAGCTGTCTTTGAAGTTCAAGCGGGTTCCCATGGCTTCATGCAACTTATTCCAAAACCTTGAGGTAAATTGGGTACCTGTCATCCGATACAATCCTCTTTGGCACTCCGTGCAAACAGACGATCCTGATCATGTACAACTCTGCTAACTTATCTCCCGAGTAGGTGGTCTTCATGGGGATAAAATGGGCTACTTTGGTCAAACGATCCACTATAACCCATATGGAGTCATAACCTCCTTGAGTCTTAGGCAAACCGGTAATGAAATCCATTCCGATTTCCTCCCACTTCCACTCAGGTATTTTCGGTATGTAGCAATCTCGCTGGTCTCGATGCATTGCCTTGACTCTCTGGCATACGTCGCACAATGCAACATGCTCGGCTACTTCACGCTTCATGCTCGGCCACCAGAATCTTTTCTTCAAATCCTGATACATTTTGGCGCTTCCAGGATGAATTGAGTACTTGGAGTCATGGGCTTCTTCCAAAATCAGTTGCTTTAACTCCTTCCTGTTAGGCACACAAATCCGATCCTTCATCCATAACGTGCCTTGCTCATCCAACTTGAATTCCTCTGCCTTGCCTTCTTCCTTGATGGATTTAATCCTGCGGATCTTGTCATCATCCTTTTGTCCTTCTCGGATCTGGTCCTCTAGAGTAGGCTTTACTTCCAATGCGGCCACGAATCCGCTAGGTACCACCTCAATCTTCATTTTCTGAAATTCCTGGCATAACTCATCCTGACTTGTGGCTAGCAACGTACTCACGGTATGGCTTTTCCGACTCAGAGCATCGGCAACTACGTTGGCCTTCCCGGGATGGTAATGGATTCCAACATTGTAGTCCTTGATCAACTCTAACCATCTCCTCTGCCTCATGTTCAGATCCGACTGGGTGAATATGTACTTAAGGCTCTTATGATCCGTATACACTTCACATCTGTTCCCGATCAGATAGTGACGCCATATCTTCAAGGCATGCACTACGGCAGCTAACTCTAGGTCATGCGTCGGATAATTTTCCTCATGCGGCCTCAAGCGCCTTGATGCATAAGCGACAACCTTTCCATTCTCATCAAGACACATCCAAGTCCTTGGCGCGATGCGTCACAATAAATATCAAAGCTTTGATTAACATCCTGGTAGAACTAACACCGGTGCCGATGTCAATCGCTTCTTCAGCTCTGAAATCCTTTCTCACATTCTCAAGCGCCCATGCAAACTTCTTTTCCTTTTTCAGCAATTGCGTAAGAGGTTTTGCAATTGTCGAAAAAGCCTTCAATGAAACGGCGATAGTATCCTGCCATTCCAAGGAAACTCGGATCTGGGTCACGCCTTCTACGCTCCCAATGTAACACCACTTCTACTTTGCTTGGATCTACGGCTGACTCTTCATGCGGTCATTACATGTCCGAGAATTCTACCTTATCCTTCCAAAAATCACACTTGCTGAACTTGGCGAAAAGTTGTTGTTCCTCGCCTTTTCCAAAACTCGCCTTAAGTGTTGGCATGTTCATCCTCTGTCTTGGAGTAGATTAGGATATCATCTATGAACACGACGACAAACTTGTCCAAATATTCCATGAACACCTTATTCATCATATTCATGAAATATCTTTGGCGCATTAAATCGATCCAAAGGACATAACTGTAAACTCGTAATGTCCATATCTTGACGAGAATGCAGTCTTCGGGATATCTTCTGATCGGATCTTCAACTGATGGTATCCCGATCTTAGATCAATCTTGGAGAAAACTCCGGCTCCTCTCAGCTGATCAAACAAATCATCAATCCTGGGTGGCGGATACTTATTCTTCACGGTGACTTCATTGAGTGCACGGTAGTCGATGCACATCCTGAAACTCCCGTCCTTCTTCTTGACAAACAAAACTGGTGCTCCCCACGGCGACGAACTCGGTCTGATAAATCCTTTCTCCATTAACTCTTCCAGCTGTTTCTTCATCTCTACCAATTCCTCGGTGGACATCCGATAAGGTCTCTTTGCTATCGGCGCTGTACCAGGTACAAGCTCTATCACAAATTCTATGTCCCTGTCTGGCGGCATACCAGGTAGATCTTCGGGAAAAACATCTGGGTACTCATTCACTACTGAGACATCCTCTATGCTGATTGTCTTGGTACTGTTAACCATCAACTATCCCTCTCTAACGGCAGTAGCTTGAAATTCCACTTTCTTTCCACAAGGGCTCTCAACTGAGATAGTCCTTCGTCCACAATCCAATACGGCCTTGTGCTTGGATAACCAGTCCATTCCCAATATAACGTCTAAGGTCTGGGTCTCCAAAATTATAAGGTTCGCTAGGAACTCTATTCCATCTATTAGTATTCTTGAAGGACCATGTGGAGGTCCATCCATGTTTGTGATGAGTATTTGACTTTATTTGAGCAAGGTGTGCTCAGGCTTGAGTTTGATTTGACTCGGTATTGCATGTTTCAATTAATGATAATTGTGGACTAACATGCAGGAAGAAAAGGTATGTGCATTGTGGTATGTGCAAAATGGTTTGTTCCTTGTGTTACAGGTCCCTGAGGCAGCTATGGTCGTTGGTGAGTACCGGGACTAGGTTGGGAGAACCGAGGTCCAGAGCGGTCGAGGATGCCGACGAGATGGTTGGGCTCAAACCAGGTTCACTTGGACGTCATGGAAATGGACTTGAGGTGGCTCAAGGTTTCCGGTTCGGGTTGGAGGCTCGAAGAGGAGGAAACTGAGCGGTCAAGTCCGGCGGATGAAGGCCTGTTGCATCGGGTTGATCGGGTTTTGTTTAAAACCCATGTATGGCCAATGTGGCCCATGTAAAGCCCATGTGTGGGGTGAAATGAGAGGGTTAATCCTAGCCCTTGGTGGAGTGCCCTAGGGTTTGGGACTCATCCAAGGGTGGTAGGTGGCCCTAGAGTAGTATAAATAGAGGGGGAGGGGTGTCCTCCCTCACTTGAAGGTTTGAGTTGCTCCTTTGAGCTTTGCCCACATGAAGTGAGGCTTTGTAAACCTTCCAACCAGAAAATACAAAGATTTTCTTTACATTTTTGTGAATTTAAATTCCGCATTTACATTATGTCTTTACTTTACGCAATTTAAATTCAGCATTTACTTTCCCGCATGTAAATTCTCGCAATTTACTTTCTCGCAATTTGGATTTGCTCCTCTCCTTCTAAATGCTGTTGATCAAGGAGGTCTTGAGGGTGCTCATTTGGTTTTACATCCTTCTTGCACCCTAGGATAGACTAGAGATCAAGTTTCTATCAAGATTGCAAATCTGTCCTGAACTTGTTCTTCAGAGCAGTCAGTCTTTGATTTTTAGAAAAATATATAAAAATCTTTCTTGATTGATTCTTGTTGGAAAAGGTGCTTGACTCATATACCCATCTGTGGAAAAATTTTGGAGTCCACTGGATGCACCATTTGGGAGCTGTGAGGTGAAAACCGAGCACCAAATTTCCTGATTGAAAATCCTGACTGTTCGTAGTTCTTGATTTTTCCTGATTTTTGTAGAAGGATTTTGGTGGTGATTTTTGGTGGAGTGCTTCACGACTCAACAGCTCACAGGCTGAAAAATTCCCAAAATTTTTGGAGCAACAGAAGTCCACCATCCACCTGCTCTAATTGAGGACAATTCCTGAAAATCTGCTTTTGCTTTTCTAAAAGAGGCTTTTGTGTTTTGGCTTGATCTCTTTTAGAAAAGAAGTATTTGAATTGATTTCTCTTTGCTTTGGACACTTGACAACCAGAATTTGTGATTTAAATATCCCTCACATGATTCATGGTTTCCATCCATGTAAGCTAGGATACACATAGTTGTCAAGTCGTTCCGATTTTTAAGTGGTTTCGCGATTTTAAGGAGCTTCTTTTCTTTTATGGATTGTTTGGAGTACGTTGAGTAGGGGATATTTTTATTTGGGATCATTCACCCCCTCTGATCGCCATCTCGGTCTTTCAATTGGTATCAGAGCCGGTTTTGCTCTTTCATAGATCTTGACCGGTCTCAAGAGCCATGGCGACGGACAAGTACTCAACTAAGCCTCCAATTTTTGCTGGAGTTGATTATCCATTCTGGAAGGTTCGGATGGAGACATACATCACTGCCCAGGGTTTTTCTTTATGGCAGAAGGTGAAGCACCCGTATGAGGTTCCGGCCGATGAGAACGCCAACGCCGCAAACATGGTCGACGTTGAGGCAAACGCTAAGGCCAAGAACCTCCTCATACAGTGACTTAGCCGCAGCGAGTATGATCGCGTCTCTCACCTACGATCAGCTCACGAGATCCGGGTGACCTCAATGCTTACCATGAGGGCACCACTCAGATCAAGTCCGTGAGACAGATCAATTTAAGCGTGACTACAACAAGTTTGAGCAGCACGCCGTGAGAGCCTTGATGAGTGCTTTGCTCGCTTTGCAAAGATTCTCAGCAATCTTCGGTCGATGGGTTGTTCATACACCGATTCGAGAATGCGAGGCATTTTCTTCGAGCACTCGATCCGAGGATTTGGGAGATGAAGGTAACCACCATCACGGACCATACGGACTTGTCGACCTTGACTCTTGACGGGTTGTATTCCCGCCTCAAGACTCATGAGCTCGACATCGCCGCCGCAGGACGAAGTCCCAAATGATGGCATTGGTTACCGATCCCACTGGGTCTTCCTCTTCTGGACCCCCTCTTGACTTCTCTTCTGGTTTTTCTCTCCCCGCTCTTTGTGACGTAGCGACGCCTCGAACAATTTCCAAGATTTAGCTTGTTTTGTCGCCAAAATTTTCGAACATTTACAAGAGGGTGAGAGATAGGAAGAGGAGTGGCAAGTTCACTTGCTTTGAGTGTGGTGGCCCCAACCACATTCGGGCAAACTGCCCCAAGCTGGAGAAGGGCAATAATGAACAAGGCGGTGCGGGCAAGAACGACTACATCAACAAGAACCGCAACAAGAAGCCTCCACCATGAGCCGGCGCAAGAGAAGAAACACCACAAGTTCGCCAAGGGCAAGAAGCTCTTTCACCGCGTCCTTGCCGCGCTCGACGACCTTGACCTCTCCGACACGGAAACATGGAGCGACGAGGACGAGGATGAACCGCAAGAGAAGGTGAAGGGCGGCGATGACTTCTCCTAAGATGTGCTTCATGGCCTCCAATGCCATGGAAGTACCCGACACCGAGTCAGACAAATGACACGGAGGAGGTACCTTCTTATGACCAGCTCCATGATGCTTTTATCAAACTAGGAAAATTTCATTCCAAGTCTAGAGCTAAGTGTTTGGATCTAGAGAAGGAAGTAGGTACCTTATCTCGGGAGTTAGCTTCACTTAGATCTTGTTCCTCCCGAGACTCGATAGTCAGACTTTGTGTGATGCTTTGCTTGTGGAGTTGGAGAACCTAAGGACTCTACATGATAGTGTGCTTTCTGATCTTGAGTCACTTAGGTCGAAGGATGCTAGCACATGTCCAGTAGATTCTATTCCTGTTGATGCTAGTTTTCTTCACACTCACACAAATGCTTCATGTGCTAATTGCCCTAAGCTTCTCGCTGAAATTGATGCCATGAGTTGTCACCTTAGGAAGCTATCTCGCTAGAAATGATGAACTTGAAAAGCATGCTTCTAAGGACCCAATCACTCATGTGAGGGTCAGATGCAACTAAAAATGCTTATGATGACTTGGTGCTTGAAAACTCAAAATATGCTAAGGATCTACTAGCTAAGTCACAAAATGGTTGCATGTCGTGTGTTGGGGTAGCAGAGGACATGAATCAAATTCATGTAGAGCTTAGGAAGAAGCTCAAAGCCTGTGGGTAGGATTAGAGACTCTCCATGTGTTTCTTAAGTAGTCCCTCAAGATTGAGGCTGCTCTTTATAGGGAAAGATTTGATCGCTTAGTTCGCTCTTCTCCATCCGGCTCTTCCCCGCTACTCCTTCCCTTGCTCTTCTTGTGCTCACTTTTCGAGAGTGTCAGCACCTTATGAGCACTCTCGAGAAGTTTGTTGAGGTAAGAAGAAGCTCAATCTTATCCTAGATCACCCAAGATTAGCAGATTCAATCAAGGTCTAGGGTTTGATGCCTTGGAGCATACACGGCGCATCCGCCATCAAGCAGCGTGCCTCCAAGAGCGGAGAGATAGTGGTGGCTCCACAGTGAGCACCACTGTTTAGATCAGCAGGATTGTCCACGGACGCCCTGACGAGAAGGGTGCTTCTCATGCTACTTCACCTCCCAAGGCGAAGTATACATGCACCTTCCGCCGTAAGGATGGACATATAGCTGATTTCTCGCTCAGACGCTGGCCAAGATTTCTGCCGTGAGCGTGTCCATGCTCTTAGGGGTATTCAGGGTCATCCTCAGACTCGAGTGCGCCTAAGGCACACACGGCTTTTAGACAGATAAACAAGCTAGAGAGTCTCCTGCTTTTGGACAGCGCATGGGGCTTGGTTTTCGTGCTTCTACTGTTTTCGCCCAGCCGTCCCGAAGTCAGCTTTTCCGCCGCCCTCTTGATATTCCTCGCTTTTCCCATCGAGGTAGATATCAGCGTGAGTTTGCTTTCCCAATGGGAGGTTCAGCAGAAGACCGGGATGGTCCGGCCTTTGCACCTCGGCGGACCAACCCGGCAATGCTCCCAGACGCCCCACTGAGCGAGTCTGATTTTGTGAGAGTCGAGTCACGGAGAGGTGCCGATTGCATTCTTCTACTCCGCTGATCGTTGTTCATCGCACGCTTGACTCAAGATTGGGTTCCTAGATCTGCACCGATCTATCCTGGCATCGGAGACATCTGCTTTCACTCTCTTTGATTCAGTCCGTGAGGACAGGAAGGAGGAGGTTTGGATCAGAGACTCCGGTTGTTCTCGCCACATGACCGAGACTCCTGCTGGTTTTCTTCCTGGACCGAGATCCCTGATGAGGTAATCACCTTTGGGGATCCCGCTGCGTAGAGTCATTGCTAAAGGTACCGTCTGCATTAACGATCATTTCATTCTTAAGGACGTTGCCTTAGTCAGTAAGCTGCATTTCAACTTGCTTTCAGTCTCTCAGCTTCTTGATGACGATTTCGAGGTCAATTTTAAGAGGAGCTCTTGTAGGATCCTCGATTCTTCTGGGAGTTTGTTTATGGATTTCTCGTTTCGGGAGAGTCTTTCGTGCTGATTTTTCTTTTTCCTCTAGAGACTCTCTCCATTGCCTTATTACTTCTGAGTCCCGTGATCTCTCCTTTTGGCATAGGAGACTTGGTCACATTGGCTTTGATCATTTGACTCGAGTTAGCGGCCATGATCTCATTCGTGGCCTGCCTAAACTCAAGATGGTCAAAGATGTTGTATGTTCTCCTTGCCGACATGGCAAGATGGTTGTCGCCTCCCATCCTCCAACACCCGAGTGATGATCGATGCACCAGATACCAACTACACATGGACACCGTTGGTCCAAATGAGTGCAACAGTGGGAAGTGGTATATTCTTGTCATTGTCGATGATTTTTCGAGGTATTCTTGGGTGTTTTTCATGGCCTCGAAGGATGAGTGTTTTTCACACTTCAGGGTTTGGTCCGTAGGTTGTCTATTGAGCTCCTGTGTGCCTTACGAGCGATCCAAGTGACAATGGCACGGAGTTCAAGAACTCCTACTTTAGCAGCCTTCGTGAGGAGTTAGGCTTAGAGCATCGCTTCTCCTCTCCATACGTCCCTCAAAGAAATGGCGAGTGGAAAGGAAGAACAGACCCTCGGTTGAGATGGCCAGACGATGCTAGATGAGTACAATACTCCTAGGAAGTTTTGGGCCGAGGTCGTAGCTACTGCATGCCATGTTGCCAACAGAGTTTTTCTTAGGGCACACTTGCATTGCACTTCTTATGAGTTGAGATATGGGCGAAAGCCTAGTGTATCTCATTTTCGTGTTTTTGGTTGCAAGTGCTTCTTCTTGAAGTCTGGGAACCTAGATAAGTTCGAGTCACGCTCACTGATGGGATCTTTCGGTTACTCGACTTCGCCCGTAGCTATAGGATTTGGGCTGTAGATTTGGGTAGGATCATAGAGACCGCGAGGTGACTTTTGATGAGGCTAGCCCGGTGCTAGACCAGACATTTCAGCTCTTCTCCTCTTCCCGCCTATCTTCTCAGAGGAAGTTGATGACGGAGATGAAGGCGCCTTGCCTCGATCCAATACCATTCCTCGCCTCCCGAGGTGCCTCCCATTTCCATATCTGCACCTCAGGGAGATCAGCCCTTACCCTCGCACTCTTCAAAGAGCCTAGTGGCTCTGCTCCTACTTCTCCCACGCGAGGAGTAGAGGTCACTTCGCTTCGACCTCCCGCCACATTCAGCAGGCTCATCCACCCGACTGCATCATTGGAGATTTGTTTGAGCGAGTCACTCGCTCTAAGTCAGTTTGTCCACTTTCTGCCTTCACTCTGCTTTTGTTGCCTCTTTTGAGCCGAAGGATGTTTCTCATGCATTATCCGATGAATCTTGGATTAATGCTATGCATGAGGAACTTGAAAACTTCGAGAGGAACAAAGTTTGAAGCTTGTCGAGCCCCTTCCGTCACAATATCATTGGGACCAAATGGGTGTTCAAAACAAGCAGAGTGAGGATGGGGTTGTAGTTCAAACAAGGCTAGGTTAGTCGCTCAGTGGTTTCTCTCAGTCGAGGGTCTCGACTTCGAGGAGACTTTTGCCCTCGTGAGCTAGACTCGAGGCCATCCTATCCTGCCGCATTCGCGGCATCCAAGGGCTTCAAGCTTTTTCAAATGGATGTCAAGAGTGCATTCCTCAATGGCTTCATTGAAGAAGAGGTGTATGTCGACAACCTCCAGGATTTGAGAACCCCAAGTACCCAAACCATGTCTTCAAGCTTTCCAAAGCTTTGTATGGACTCTAAGCAAGCTCCACGAGCTTGGTATGAGAGGCTTAAGTCCTACCTCTTGAGTCATGGTTTTCATATGGGTCAAGTGGACAAGACTCTGCTCACGACATTCTGATTCGGATTTTCTCCTAGTCCAAATCTATGTCGGCGACATCATTTTCGGTGGTTCCTCAGATTCGCTGTTACTCCGCCTCGATGTGATGAGTAATCTGAGTTCGAGATGAGCATGATGGGCGAGTTGAGCTACTTCCTTGGCTTCCAGACAAGGCACTCGAGGGTACATTCTGCATCAAGGCAAGTACACTCGAGACCTCCTCAAGCGCTTTGACATGTCCTGATGGAAAGCCGCTATGACTCCTATGGCTACCATCGCTGTCCTCGAGCCTCGACGAGGATGGTGAGCCGCTTGATCGAAGGAGTTCCTAACATGATCGGCTCCCTCTTGTATCTCATCGCCTCGAGACTCGACATACATTTCTCTGTATGTCTTTGTGCTCGATTTCAGGCTTCTCCTCGCGTCTCTCACCGTCAGCGGTGAAGCGCATCTTCAGTACCTTCGAGCTACCATTGACTATGGTATCTCGGTACTCTTCTTCCTCCTGTCTATCTCTCGAGCCTTCTCCGATGCAGACTTCACGGTCAGAGGATAGATAGGAAGAGCACTTCCGCACTTGCCAATTCATTGGCACTTCTCTTGTCTCTTGGTCGCCTAGGAAGCAATCCTGTTGCACACCACCGCCGAGGCCGAGTATGTTGTCGCAGCCGATTCAGAGCTGTGTCCTCTGGATGAGATCGACCTTGCGGGACTTTGGGTTAGTAGCAGATTGTGTTCCACTTTTCTCGTGATAATACGCCTGCCATTCACATTGCTAAGAACCCGGTGCAACACTCTCGACCAAGCACATTGACATTCGCTATCACTTCCTTAGAGACCATGTGGAGAAGGGTGACATAGTGCTCCGGGTTGTGGAGAGTGACCACCAGCTGGTCGACATTTTCACCAAGCCTTTGGATAGCTCTGTGTTTGTTTCCACGAGAGGAGAGCTTGGGATTATGAGCCCTTATGGCATATCTTGAGGGGGAGCTGGTTTGTATTATATGTTCGTATGTATATTCAAATTTCTTCCTTTCTCTTCTCGGGTATCTTTGGGATGGTTTTCATTTGGTTGAGTCCACTTCACCTAGACTTGGCATGCCTCGGCTTGGACCTCTCACCTTATGCTTTAGGGTGCTATTCCTCTCTTCTTCTCGGTTGAGCTCACTCACAGTCTTTTAGGTCTAGCAGGTGTTGGGCCCCCTGGGTAGACAGGGTCTGTGTTTGCTCCTGGGTTGGAGTTGGAGTTGTAGCTTTCCTATATAAGTCATATGGGGAAGGTGAGAGCGAGTCTGAGTGTTAGTGTTTCTCTTCATGTTATCTATGCTCCTAGACTACCCATTTGTCAGTTTCTTGATTCCTTCTCATCATTTCTGTCTTTCTGGTTTCGGTTGAGTTCAATTCATCTTTTTGAATCTAATATTGCTAATAACTCAACTTCAATCAGATTTTGTGCTTAATCGACTCACTTGTTGAGGGGGAGCTTGGAAGTGATTCTTTTGCATTGCATATAGACTTGTTTTTCATTTATGAGCTTTGTCTATTATGCAATTGATAAAATTGAGATATGTTGCACCTAGCTACTTTTATGAAGATATTTGCTAATCTAGGTCATATCCAATTTGGTATATCATGTGAAACTAGCCAACATTTTAAAATTGAGCTTTCCTGAAAAGTTGATGAAACATGGCTTTTACTTGCTATACTTCTTCACTAGATGCTTATGCCATGCTTATTGAAATAGTGGGTTTCTACTAGAGTCCCTAGAGCAACTTGGGTTAGCTACATTGTTTCATTCTAGAATCCTCATTAATGCTCATGAATCTAAGTGCTGAAAATATAAATTGACTCTTTTGTGCTAAAATTGAACTCAACACTATTCATTCACGAGACTGCTTCCCATTGCACTTGGGATGAACTTGGAATGAAGTGTGTATGACCAAAACCACTCTTTTAAGCTTCTTGCTTGAGATGGTTGCTAATGGCTTGAGTCAATACACCAAAAATGCAAAAATAACTAGAGGAAGAGAGTGATGCCTAGGAGACCTATGTCGATGGCTCCTAGTCGAGGTTGTGTTTCTCTAGGATAAACTCTCTAAACCCTGAAAGGTTTGTGGAGGAGAGTGAAGCTTAGGAGGCCTTTGTCGATGGCTCCTAGTCGAGGATGTGCTTCACTAAGCCTAACTCTCTCATACCGCTTTATGAGCTTTAATCTAAAAATTTGCATTTAAAGAGATGATTGAGCATGAGGCTTCTCTTATGAACTTGTAGTTTCCCAAAGTGTTGACTAGGTTGAACTCTAGTATATCCATTTGCTCGTTTGATTGGCTTTGCTTCTAGTATTGAAGTTATGCTAAGTGTTGCTATTGTTGAAATCATACCAAAGTATTATAACTTCTTTTGAGCTAGTTAGCAAAAATTGAAATATGCCATTGGATATGACTTAGGATGACATAATCTGAACTTGAGTAGCTTGGTGTCATACTTTGTCTAAGTGGTCACTTGCATAATCCTCAAAGCTCTTCTAGGTTGCATTTCATGCAAAAATTGTTCTCTTGATGCCTATATTGCCAAAAGGGGGAGAAAACGTAGAAAAGACATCTTAGAGAATTAAAAAAATGCTTTCTCATGATCATGTTGAACAATTGTCCTTGCATTTGGATCATGAGTAATATTGAGCTTTTGAGAGATTTCTTGGTTTTTGGAGCTCTTGTTGAAAAATTGTCCTTTCAAGTGTTGAGCTCTAAAAATCTTCTCATCTATTTGGTCATGAGCTTTCTTTCTCTTTTTATTGGACCAAATATGATTTTTGCAATCAAATTGCTTTTCTTCCTTTGTTTACAAACTCAAATTTATGCCTTTTGTGTGGTTTGTCAAGATACTCATCAAGGGGGAGATTGAAGGACCATGTGGAGGTCCATCCATGTTTGTGATGAGTATTTGACTTTATTTGAGCAAGGTGTGCTCAGGCTTGAGTTTGATTTGACTCGGTATTGCATGTTTCAATTAATGATAATTGTGGACTAACATGCAGAAGAAAAGGTATGTGCATTGTGGTATGTGCAAAATGGTTTGTTCCTTGTGGTACAGGTCCCTGAGGCAGCTATGGTCGTTGGTGAGTACCGACTAGGTTGGGAGAACCGAGGTCCAGAGCGGTCGAGGATGCCGACGAGATGGTTGGGCTCAAACCAGTTCACTTGGACGTCATGGAAATGGACTTGAGGTGGCTCAAGGTTTCGGTTCGGGTTGGAGGCTCAAGAGGAGGAAACTGAGCGGTCAAGTCCGGCGGATGAAGGCCCGTTGCATCGGGTTGATCGGGTTTTGTTTAAAACCCATGTATGGCCAATGTGGCCCATGTAAAGCCCATGTGTGGGGTGAAATGAGAGGGTTAATCCTAGCCCTTGGTGGAGTGCCCTAGGGTTTGGGACTCATCCAAGGGTGGTAGGTGGCCCTAGAGTAGTATAAATAGAGGAGGGGTGTCCTCCTCACTTGAAGGTTTGAGTTGCTCCTTTGAGCTTTGCCCACATGAAGTGAGGCTTTGTAAACCTTCCAACCAGAAAATACAAAGATTTTCTTTACATTTTTGTGAATTTAAATTCCGCATTTACATTATGTCTTTACTTTACGCAATTTAAATTCAGCATTTACTTTCCCGCATGTAAATTCTCGCAATTTACTTTCTCGCAATTTGGATTTGCTCCTCTCCTTCTAAATTCTGTTGATCAAGGAGGTCTTGAGGGTGCTCATTTGGTTTTACATCCTTCTTGCACCCTAGGATAGACTAGAGATCAAGTTTCTATCAAGATTGCAAATCTGTCCTGAACTTGTTCTTCGCAAGAGCAGTCAGTCTTTGATTTTTAGAAAAATATATAAAAATCTTTCTTGATTGATTCTTGTTGGAAAAGGTGCTTGACTCATATACCCATCTGTGGAAAAATTTTGGAGTCCACTGGATGCACCATTTGGGAGCTGTGAGGTGAAAACCGAGCACCAAATTTCCTGATTGAAAATCCTGACTGTTCGTAGTTCTTGATTTTTCCTGATTTTTGTAGAAGGATTTTGGTGGTGATTTTTGGTGGAGTGCTTCACGACTCAACAGCTCACAGGCTGAAAAATTCCCAAAATTTTTGGAGCAACAGAAGTCCACCATCCACCTGCTCTAATTGAGGACAATTCCTGAAAATCTGCTTTTGCTTTTCTAAAAGAGGCTTTTGTGTTTTGGCTTGATCTCTTTTAGAAAAGAAGTATTTGAATTGATTTCTCTTTGCTTTGGACACTTGACAACCAGAATTTGTGATTTAAATATCCCTCACATGATTCATGGTTTCCATCCATGTAAGCTAGGGATACACATAGTTGTCAAGTCGTTCCGATTTTTGCGGGTTTCGCGATTTTAAGGAGCTTCGGTTTTCTTTGCGGGATTGTTTGGAGTACGTTGAGTAGGGGATATTTTTATTTGGGATCATTCACCCCCCCTCTGATCGCCATCTCGGTCTTTCAATTCTCACCCCGGAACATCCTACTTTCGTTCGGAGTTCGGAACCAGGGGTTTGAACTAAAAGCATGCATCTAAGTCTTGTAATCCTCAAATCATTTCTAGTAGCAAAGCCTTGCGAAACAAACGAATGCGAAGCTCCAGAATCAAACAAAATCAAGCAGTGTACTGAGTTAACAAGTAACTTACCCAGTACGACGTCCGTAGCATTCTGCAGTGCATCTGCGGTGACATGGTTGACTCGGCCTCTCACCATAGTCTGGGATGTGGTTCCTGGTGCTGGCGACGGTGTCCTTGTAGCATTTTGTGGCTGGAATCTGAAGAATTGATTTGGTGCAACTCTCAGACGCTGTTGCGTTCCCTGGCGTGATCCCTGCTGTTGCATCCTGCGCTTCCTGTTCTCATCCAGTTCCTTGCGCTTGTCCTCAAGAATAAGCGCCTTATTCACCAATTCTTGGAAATCTGGGAGGGTGTGGGTGATCAATCCTACTTGCAACCCTGAGTTAAGTCCCTTCATAAAGCGAGACTGTCTAGCTTTATCTGTCGCTACATCCTCAGGTGCATAGCGTGCTAGCTGTGTGAACTTGTTCAGGTAGTCGGCCACTGGCTGATTACCTTGCTTCAGTGCTCTGAACTCCTCCTTCTTAAGATCCATGATTCCTTCAGGCACGTGATATCGATTTTAATGCACCGTGAACTCTTCCCAAGTGACATCTTGAGGGTTCTCTTGCGTGGCACGTAAATTCTCCCACCATTCGGTAATTTGTTCCTTCCAACTGATGAGAAGCGTAGAGTACCTTCTCATTTCCTATGCATTGAGCTATGTGTAGCTTCCTCTCAATTGACCTTAACCAATCATCGGCCTCCAATGGATTGGCATTCCCAGAGAAAGTGGGTGGGTGAGTTCTCATGAACTCGGCGGTCTTGTATTACGGCGTGGTCCCCGATTAACTTGATTAGCAAAGTGGCCTGAAAGCAAAGGACGTGTTGCATTTGTTGCATCATAGCATGCATCAACTGAGTCTGAGCAGCAAGAAATGCTCCAAAATTCTGCATATCAACTGGCGGTGCTGGTGCTCCATCATTGGGGTTTTCTGCTGGGCGAGAACCACTTCCATTGCTTCCAAAGTTTCCGCGGGTGTTCACCATCTGTCGATTTGCTCTAAGTCTTAGGGATGAGAGGGAAACAAGAATAGACAAGTAATATGGAACTTATGCGGGGCGAAAGGTGTAACCTTAAGGTCCAACTTTATTATTGATATTAATAACTTGGTATGGTTGCTTACAATGCCTAAGGGCCTTGCAACACATACTGCACACTCAGCAAACAATGAAAATCCAATCGATCTAACACTGGAGTCTAACGCCTAAAGGATGACTCTTTATTCTATGACGCGACTCGGTGAAGGAGTCTCACTATAGAACCTACGCTCACTCATCGAGAAAACCTCCACGGCCTGGTATGCGGGTCTTTGCGGCATAAGCGCCGAAACGATTGCCATGTCCAGCAACTATGTCATCTGTGGTAGTCGAAGAAGCGGTGTCCTCATCGAGATCCGACTCCTCGGATCGCTCGTGTAGCTCGAGCATCGCTCTGGTTCCGTCCGTATAATGCCATCTCCAACTCGTCAATCCTTCGCAGAAGGTGTGACACATACTCTTGAGCTTCCCGCCATCTGTTCTTCTTTGTCGTGATCTCCTTGCGGGCCTTCTGTAGCTCCTTGCTTGTATCATCGAGTACATCCTCCTGGGCGACAACAAGTCGTGCCAACTGTGTAACCATGGCATCCTCATCCTGAATCGCCTTCGGGTCAAGAAGGTTATCGCTGCGCGGATGATAACGGAACACCGTGCTCTCCAACTCTCTGGCGTAGATACGGGTAATGTGCCGCATTGCTCGTCGTGATACTTCTTGGATACCCATCTGCATTGTAGACCTCCCGGCAAAGCAGTTGTATCGAGCGATTGCACTGGCCCTTCTTCCTAGCAGGTACCTCAATCTTCACGTCACAAGCCTTGATCAATCCCGCTTGTCTGATCACTTCCACTTGGTATTGCGGCTTCTCAAAATCTCCGAGAGTCTGAAGCATATGCCAAAGTTCCGCGGCGTGACCAACCTCCAGATCGACGTAGTTGAACTCTCCCTCCATCTGTCACAAGAGTGCTCACGTAAGAATTCGAAATTTTAAATCGTGACAAGGTAAGGGAATATTCAGCAAGAGACAAGGAAAGAGAGAAGGGGGTAAGTCGAGATGTCATTTCTTCTCTTGACAAATTTTTAGCTTTAGAAAATAGGTTTTATCCTCACTACGACCATTCTAGCTAGGGTTGAGCCTACGGTCAGTATGGCTCTGATACCACCTCTGTCGGGACCCCGAATTTGCAAATCCGGACCCTCTGTGTATTCAGCACTAGTCCAGGAACGCGCTAGTGCACACAGTCTTAACATCGATAAATATCACAATCATACCACTCGATACTAATAAAGTACTTTATTTAAATAGTCAAACTGGTTACTCGACCTTATGGTCAAGTCACAAATGTACACCTCGCAGGGCGAAACTTATTAAGAGAAAAATAGTAGCAAATGAAAATCAAATGATTTCGTGGCGCCATCCAAGATACCACAGGCAACCGATCGGGCTCGCTTCCCTAAGTAGACGGATCCTCTTGGAGCTCCTCCTCCAAAGCCGGTGTCGTCTCCTCTTCAACTGTGTTGCATTGTGGCAAGGGTGAGTACTTGGTACTCAAAGAAGTCATGCAATGCACGCAGCTAATATACTACATGCATGGCTTAATACAAAGGAGTGGCTCAAGGTATTTTTGCAGTAAACAACATTTAACAAGTATCATAAGTAGATTCGAAAGCAGTAGAAACAAGTATAGCATAATTAACTTTTCAAGGAGTTTAATAAACATCTTTCCCATCCTAATCCACATTTCCATCAACATCATTATTAATCCAACCCAACCTTTCCAACCAAAGTTATTTTTGAGAAAATCTAACCCTTGACTGTAATTCCCGAGCGATGTCCAATACCGCGGACACGGCTATTCGAATAGATTCTACACTCTGCAGAGGTTATGCACTTTACCCACAAGATACAGTCAAACACCACAAAGGCGAGTTCCCGTAACAAAGTCTTTCGGAAACCTCTAACAATACAAGTGGTCCTCCCCGGTTATTGCGCACTAACCCTTCCCTTAGCTAAGGCGAAGTCTAGGCCAATCAACCGTTAGATGGGTACCTGGCCTCAGCCCCGGTACGCTCCCCCGTACAACTTACACAAAGGGTGTAGTTGACCTCCTGAGGTCCCACAGGTACGTTATTAGCAACTTAGTCAACTAGGTCCGTCCCATTACAGACATGTGGTTGCACGTTAGACCCAGTTCAAAGGCTTGCAAGGTTAAGTCCTTAGGGTGACCAGGGCAAGACTACCCGAAGAACCAAATCAACATCCCCAATGCCACAACTGGCCCACCTGATTATTCTTGCCACATGCCCCGGTCGAAAAACCATTTATCAAACCCCAGTTGATTACCATGCACCACGTGCCATCAACATCACATGATACCTTTCCAAAACAGGTTCAATATATCATTAAGTCAATATTAGCATTTGATTGTCCAAAATCATGTCATGAGCACGTAGCGGGTCTAAGCAAAGATACTACAACGGTCTAAAACCCATGTTGGCAATTTAATAATGTCCAACTAGTAAACCACAACTAGGGTGACAAGGGGTCATGGCACATACTTAAATAATCAAGGTGTCATACAGCAAATTGGTACTTATCTAATCCCCCATATTTAAATAAAGTATTTTTCTATTTGAAATTAGCATGCAATAGGTTAAATCAAAATAAGTTTCAAAATAGGATCAACATGGTCAAAGCACAACTTGCCTTCAAAAAGTACTTGTTCTTGGTTTTGAGTTGGATCCTGAGTCAATACTTCTCCTTCGAATCCTTCCGGCACTTCAACGTCTACTCGTAAAGCGTGCAAATAGCAATACACAAATAAAAAATAGGCAAAAAGTGTCCAAACATCCAAATAAAATCCATAAACAGAGAGAACATAATTTTATGAGTTTTTAGAAACTGGAATCGTCAAATTTGGAGTTAAAATGCAAAAGTTATGATTATTTAAAGTTTAAATAATCAATTAAATAATTTTACAGAGAAAAACTTTAGTCCAAAAATTAAATAAAATTCATATTTAGGTAGATCTCAATTTTATACAAATTTAGAAATTTGAATCACTCAAATCGGAGTTGAAACGCAAAAGTTATAAGCGTTTGAAGTTCGAAACAAAATCAAATCATTATTCCGAATTAATAAATCATTTTCTTTTCGAAATTAATTATTGCGTCGGCGAGGACACGTGTCATCCTGTGATTGGTCGGTTGGCGTCGGTAGGTCCATGGGCGTGGTCCACGCTCGGCTCCGGGTCTCTGGTGGACTCGGTCCACGAATCCACGTGTCGCTGACAGGTGGGTCCGCCTCGGGTGATGTCACTTCTGGCGTCGGCGAGGCTCGACCACAGCTGACAGTGGGACCCGGCCAGCGTCATTGCTGACGTCAGCGCTCGGCTGGGACAGCCGCTGACATGCGGGCCCGCCATGACGTCAGCGTGACGTCATGGTGCAGTTTGACCAGGCCGCTGACATGCGGGCCCCGCGTGTCAGCGTCACACGCACGCGCGCGTGGACGACGCTGACCGCGGCGGTCAGCCTTCCCGGACAGGTGGCGCAATCTCGGCCGTTGATTTGAAATTCAACGGCCCAGATTAGATCTGAGTCTCACGCGTTTGGGTTAACGCATTTGATCTGGACCGTTGGATCTAGATCCGACGGTCGAGATTAGGTCTGGGAATCGCACGTGGTTCTCACCGGGGAATGACGTGGCGCAATCTGGGCCCTTGGATGAAGATCCGACGGCTGGTGGAGCTCGAACGACGGCGATGGCTTGCGGCGGCGCTGGCTCACCGGCGCGGGGGACGACGACCTAGCCGACGGCGTTTCGGGCGCGCTCCGGCGGAGTGAGAGGTACCCATGGGTGCGCCTTGGCTTGGGGTCTCGGGCCCGGGGTCAACGGCGACGGAGGGCGGCCAGGCGGAATTTGACGAAACCGCGGCGGCTCCTTCTCCCTACTCCGCGAGCTCTAGCGGCGCAACCACGCAGCGGCTCGAGGCAGCGTTGTCTAGGGCTACGGGTGCGCAATGAAGCGGCGATCCCGACACGGGTGGCGGCGCAATAAATAGGGCCCTCGACGTCCGTGAAACGCGCGGAATCCGAGGTCCTCTCCGTCGCGGCGGCGACACGGTTAGGGTGACGTGGCACGCGCACAGCCGTTGGATCGAGATCCAACGGTGCGCGAGTTTGGGTCCGGGTCGGACTCGCGAATCGGCGGCTCGGTCGGGCTCGGGCTCGGTGACGTGGCTCAATCGTGGCTGTTGGATCAAGATCCAACGGTCACGCGGTTAGGACTCGGCCGAGCGGGTTCGGTCGAGTCACGTGGCTCGGGTCGGACTCGAACTCGAGTCTGACTCGGGCTCGGTCGGATGAACAGTACAAACCCACTCGCATTTTCCAGCGATTTAATAATTAAAATAATTCCCAGTAATTCATTTAATTCATTAAAAATAGCAAAATACTCAGAAAAATTCCAGAAAAATTCTGGAAAATATTTTAGGGTATTTGGGACTCAAATAAAATATTCCAACAAAATTTTATTTGCAAAATTAAATTCTTTAATTATTTCAAAATGGAATAAATTCAAATAAATCCAAATAAATTCCGGAAAATTCCAAAAATTCACCAAAGTGCCAAATCACACATGAATTTAAGAAAAGCAAAATTTTGGGGTGTTACAGAGCCCAAAAGAAGCGCAACACTAGACTCCTCTTCTTCGTCTTCACCCAAGGAAGACAAAAACACACACCGCATACGGAACGATCCGCGAAAGCCCATCACCTTTTCATTTGGTTCAAAACAGCTAAAGCCAAGAAAAGCAACAAACACTGACCGTCAGAACGACAAAGAACATCCGAAGGAAACCACCATTAACTCTTCCTTTTCGTCTCCAATCAACTACCCGATTTACGACAGAAAGGGTAAGCGCTTTTCTCCTACAGGGGTTAACAGTTCTTCGGTGATGGCGCTAACCGGCCACATCGTCAAACCTCACCCTAACTATAAACAACAAGAGGTGACCGAAACCCTTCGGTACCACAACCCCACTCTTATCACCACAACATATATCATTGACATAGCAACATGCATTGCCAAAAGAAGCATTCAACATCAAAGCTTAAATACAACATTTAAGCGTAAAGAAACGATACCCATACCCTTTCCTACTGTGCATCCAGTGTGTGTCAAATTTTAGATTAGTTATACCATTTTTTGCAAGTTTTAATGTTGCTATCCTATGACAAAGTTTTAGTTGAAACCTAAGCCATGTTTCTAAGTTATTCCACATCATATTTTAGTTGTACCCTATGGCATGACACTAAAAATACGCATTCCAAGGACCTACAGCCCGCTCTGATACCAACTGTAACACCCCGGCATTTAATATGCCCGAATGCTACCAAACATAAGCTAAACAACATCTAAATGCCACATTTAAACATAAATTCCAGCAAAGGGATATATGCTAAAAACCGATATTTCGGCAGCATCTCCTTTGTTTTTCCATGAATTAACACAATATCGAAATCATGGCAAGATATATCATAGCACATGACATCTAGAACATCAACATAAATGGACATATCATCGAATTACGCCATTAATACCACGCTCAACCACTTCATAATCTATAACGAAGCAAATAAGGAATCACAAGCATGCTAAATTAAACCATAAATTAAGTTTAAGGCACAACTCTTAATATCATGTCTCCAAGTGTGTATTTATGGATTATGATGGTGGAGCTACGTGTAGAAGTGTAGCTAAACCCCTTTTTCCTGCATGCCGATCTCAAGTACCTAAAAAAACAACATAAAACACAAGCGTGAGTTCGAAACTCAGCAAGCATATTGCAATGGACAACAAGATCATTTACAAGAAAATAATACCTCACGTCACATATAACATCTCATACTTGAACACATAACAACATCCTCATCATTTAATATGTATTGTAATGCAATGCAATGCAATGCTATGCTCATATCTCCTTGGAAACTCATACCGGTATGGTTGAGTACACACCCGTCGGTGTGCACCCTCTCCCCCTTCCATCCCGAAGATGGAGGGTGCCTACTCCTCGCTTCCAAACACCACGTGGATGGAATCACGATGTAGGACTTACTCAATGGCTTTCCGGATTAGTCATAACTTTCTCACCGACCTTCCCAGACTAGTTATGACTTTCTCACCGCCCGAGCCATGTAACATGCCATGTATGCATTTATGCCAACATCATATTTAACTCACATATTAACACATGGCATCATAACATATTAAACATGCTCATCATATCATTGGCAATCATAAAAGCATGGCAAGTTGTAACACCCCAAAATTTTGCTTTTCTTAAATTCATGTGTGATTTGGCACTTTGGTGAATTTTTGGAATTTTCTGGAATTTATTTGGATTTATTTGGAATTTATTTGAATTTATTCCATTTTGAAATAATTAAAGAATTAAACTTTGCAAATAAAATTTTGTTGGAAATATTTTATTTGAGTCCAAAATGATCCAAAATATTTTCCAGAATTTTTCTGGAATTTTTCTGAGTCTTTTGCTATTTTTAATGAATTAAATGAATTACTGGGAATTATTTTAATTATTAAATCGTTGGAAATTCGAGTTGGGTCAAGTACTATTCATCCGACCGAGTCGGAACCCGAGTCGGACTCGAGTCCGACCCGAGCCACGTGACTTGATCAAACCACGTCCAAACCCTAACCGTTGTGGACCGTTGGATCAAGATCCAACGGTCAGGATTTCACCGTACCGGTTCGAGCCGCGTCCGACCCGAACCCGGTTACGCCCGCGCGATCGTGGCCGTTGATCGTGCCACGTGTACGGCCCTCCGTCATCGTCTTCGTCCGAATCCGAGCCGGAGAGCGCCGCGTCCGATTAGGTTTCCGTTTTGTGCGCGCATGCCGAGGCCATTTAAGGCGTGGATCATCGCCCGAGGACCGCCGTTTGTGTGCGCACCTTTTCCCTCAAGTCTCCGAGCCCGAGGCGCCGCCGGCTAGTCGCAATCGCTCGCCGTAGTTGGATCACTCCTCCGCCGCGACTATTGCCTTTTTCCGCCGCCGACAGCAGCCCTCCGCCGCGCCTGAGCCCGGATTCGAGACCCCCAGGTCAAGGCGCATCGGATTGGACCACGCACTTCGCCGGATCTGCCCCGAGGCGCCGTCCCGTGTGTCGCCGTCCTCAAGTCCGGCCAGATCCCGTCGACCAGCGCCGCCGCGATCCCGCGAGCTCCGTCAGCCGTCCGATCCCAATCGCACGCACAAGGTGAGGCCACGTAGCCCTTTACTGTTCCAACCCCAGATCTCGTATCACCCGTTGGATCTAGATCGTGCGGTCCAGGTTAGATCACGTGATATAGATTGGATCCTTTAGCAGCCGTTAGATCTTGATCCTAGGGCCGAGATTGTGCCACGTGGCTCACCGAATCAAGCACTGCGGCGCCCAAGACGTGAGCCGCTGGCATACGGGGCCCGCATGTCAGTGACCGTGCGCTATGGACCGGATCCACCGTGGACCCGTGCCTCCCGTGGACCCATCTACTTAGGGAGCGAGCCCAGTCAGTTGCCTGTGGTATACTGGATGGCGCCACGAAGTTATTTGATTTTCCGCTGCTACTATTTCTCTCTTAATAAGTTTCGCCCTGCGAGGCGTACATTTGTGACTTGACCATAAGGTCGAGTAACCAGTTTGGTTATTTAAATAAAAGTACTTTATTAGTATCGAATGGTATGATTGTGATATTTACCAATGTTAAGACTGTGTGCACTAGCGCGTTCCTGGACTAGTGCTGAATACACAGAGGGTCCGGATTTGCAAATTCGGGGTCCCGAAAGAGGTGGTATCAGAGCCATACTGACCGTAGGCTCAACCCTAGCTAGAAAGGTCGTAGAGAGAATAAAACCTATTTTCTAAAGCTAAAAACTTGCCAAGACAAGAAATGACATCTCGACTTATCCCTTCTCTCTTTTCTTGTCTCTTGCTGAATTTTTCCTTACCTAGTCACAATTTAAAAATTCCGAGTTCTTACGTGAGCACTCTTGTGACAGATGGAGGGAGAGTTCAACTACGTCGATCTGGAGGTTGGTCACGCCGCAGAACTTTGGCATATGCTACAGACTCTCGGAGATTTTGAGAAGCCGCAATACCAAGTGGAAGTAATCAGACAAGCAGGATTGATCAAGGCTTGTGACGTGAAGATTGAGGTACCTGCTAGGAAGAAGGGCCTAGGCAATCGCCCGATACACCTTGACCGCCAGAGGTCTACAATGCATATGGGTATCCAAGAAGTATCACGACGAGCAATGCGGCACATTACCCGTATCTACGCCAGAGAGTTGGAAAGCACGGTGTTCCGTTATCACCCGCGCAGCGATAACCTTCTTGACCCGAAGGCGATTCAGGATGAGGATGCCATGGTTACACAGTTGGCACGACTTGTTGTCGCCCAGGAGAATGTACTCGATGATACAAGCAAGGAGCTACAGAAGGCCCGCAAGGAGATCACAACAGAGAAGAACAGATGGCGGGAAGCTCAAGAGTATGTGTCACACCTTCTGCGAAGGATTGACGAGTTGGAGATGGCTTTGTACGGACCAGAACCAGAGCCAAGATTTGAGCTACGAGCCAGATCCGGAGGAGTCGATCTCGATGAGGACATCGCTTCTTCGACTACCACAGATGACACCGCGATTCTTTGGACATGGCAATCGTTTCGCGCCTATGCCGCAGCATCCGTACCCAGGCCGTGGAGGTTTTCTCGATGAGTGAGCGTAGGTTCTATAGTGAGACTCCTTCGCCGAGTCGCGTCTTAGAATAAAGAGTCACCCTTTAGGCGTTAGACTCCAGTGTTAGTTCGATTTGGATTTTCATTGTTTGCTGAGTGTGCAGTATGTGTTGCAAGGCCCTTAGGCATTGTAAGCAACCATACCAAGTAGTTATTGATATCATAATAAAGTTGGACCTTAAAGTTACACCTTTCGCCCCGTATAAGTTCCATATTACTTGTCTATTCTTGTTTCCCCCTCATCTCTAAAACTTAGAGCAAATCAACAGATGGTGAACACCCGCGGAAACTTTGGAAGCAATGGAAGTGGTTCTCGCCAGCCAGAAAATCCCAATGATGGAGCACCAGCACCGCCACCGATATGCAGAATTTCTCGAGCTTTTCTCGCTGCCCGGACTCGATTGATGCATGCTATGATGCAACAAATGCAACACGTCCTTTGCTCAGGCCACGCTAATCAAGTTAATCAGGGACAACGCCGTAATACAAGACTGCCGAGTTCATGAGGACTCACCCACCCACTTACTCGGGAATGCCAATCCATTGGAGGCCGATGATTGGTTAAGGTCAATCGAGAGGAAGCTACACATAGCTCAATGCATAGGAAATGAGAAGGTACTCTCGCTTCTCATCGGTTGGAAGGAACAAATTACGAATGGTGGGAGAACTTCTGTGCCACGCAAGAGAACCCTCAAGATATCACTTGGGAAGAGTTCACAGCTGCATTCCGTCAGTATCACGTGCCTGAAGGAATCATGGACCTTAAGAAGGAGGAGTTCAGAGCACTGAAGCAAGGTAATCAGCCAGTGGCCGACTACCTGAACAAGTTCACACAGCTAGCACGCTACGCACCTGAGGATGTAGCGACAGATAAAGCCAGACAGTCTCGCTTCATGAAGGGACTTAACTCAGGACTACAAGTAGGACTGATCACCCACACCTTCCCAGATTTCCAAGAGTTGGTGAATAAGGCGCTTATTCTTGAGGACAAGCGCAAGGAACTGGATGAGAACAGGAAGCGCAGAATGCAACAGCAGGGATCACGCCAGGGAACGCCACAGCGCCTGAGAGTTGCACCAAATCAATTCTTCAGATTCCAGCCACAAAATGCAACAAGGACACCGTCACCAGCACCAAGGCCCGTCAATCAGAACTACTGCACCCACTTCGCTTAGAAACGCTGCTCCAGCGGCAAATGAAGGAACAAGTGAGACGCTGCTACAACCGCAACGAGCCAGGACATTTTGCCAACAGCTTGTCCAAAGAAGACAGCGAGGAGTGACCCGATTCGCTTTAACTTGGGAACCACCCCAGCTAGGACGCCAAAGACCAGGAGCCACACTCCAGGCGTGGTGAGAGGCCGAGTCAACCATGTCACCGCAGATGCACTGCATGCTACGGACGTCAGTCTTGGGTAAGTTACTTGTTAACTCGACTGCAATGATTTTGTTTGACTCTGGAGCTTCGCATTCGTTTGTTTCACAAAGCTTTGCTGCTAGAAACGATTTGAGGATTGCAAGACTTAGATGCATGCTTTTAGTTCAAACCCCTGGTTCCGAACTCCGAACGAAAGTAGGATGTTCCGGGGTGAGAATACTAATAGATGGAATAGAGTTCCTAGCGAACCTTATAATTTTGGAGACCCAGACCTTAGACGTTATTCTGGGAATGGATTGGTTATCCAAGCACAAGGCCGTATTGGATTGTGGATGACGGACTATCTCAGTTGAGAGCCCGTGTGGAAAGAAAGTGGAATTGCAAGCCACTGCAGTTAGAGATGGCCAGTTGATGGTTAACAGCACCAAGGCAATCAGCATAGAGGATGTCTCAGTAGTGAATGAGTACCCAGATGTTTTTCCCAAAGATCTACCTGGTATGCCGCCAGACAGGGACATAGAGTTTGTGATAGAGCTTGTACAGTACAAAGACCGATAGCAAAGAGATCCTATCGGATGTCCACCGAGGAGTTGGTAGAGATGAAGAAAGCAATGGAAGAGTTAATGGAGAAAGGATTTATCAGACCGAGTTCGTCGCCGTGGGGAGCACCAGTTTTGTTTGTCAAGAAGAAGGACGGGAGTTTCAGGATGTGCATCGACTACCGTGCACTCAATGAAGTCACCGTGAAGAATAAGTATCCGCTACCCAGGATTGATGATTTGTTCGATCAGCTGAGAGGAGCCGGAGTTTTCTCCAAGATTGATCTGAGATCGGGATACCATCAGTTGAAGATCCGATCAGAAGATATCCCGAAGACTGCATTCTCGTCAAGATATGGACATTACGAGTTTATAGTTATGTCTTTTGGACTGACGAATGCGCCAGCATATTTCATGAATATGATGAATAAGGTGTTCATGGAATATTTGGACAAGTTTGTTGTCGTGTTCATAGATGATATCCTAATCTACTCCAAGACAGAGGATGAACATGCCGAACACTTGAGGCGAGTTTTGGAAAAGCTGAGGGAACAGCAACTCTTCGCCAAGTTTAGTAAGTGTGATTTTTGGAAGGACAAGGTGGAGTTTCTTGGACATGTAATGACCGCAGAAGGAGTCGCCGTAGATCCAAGCAAAGTAGAAGCTGTGTTACATTGGGAGCGGTAGAAGATCGTGACCCAGATCCGGAGTTTCCTTGGAATGGCAGGATACTATCGCCGTTTCATTGAAGGCTTTTCGACAATTGCGAAACCTCTTACGCAATTGCTGAAAAAGGAGAAGAAGTTTGCATGGACACCAGAATGTGAGAAAGGATTTCAGGAGCTGAAGAAGCGATTGACATCAACACCGGTGTTAGTTCTACCAGATGTTGCTCAAAGCTTTGATATTTATTGTGACGCATCGCGCCAAGGACTTGGATGTGTCTTGTCTGCAGAATGGAAAGGTCGCCGCTATGCATCAAGGCGCTTGAGGCCGCATGAGGAAAATTATCCGACGCATGACCTAGAGTTAGCTGCCGTAGTGCATGCCTTGAAGATATGGCGTCACTATCGATCGGAAAGCAGATGTGAAGTGTATCACGGATCATAAGAGCCTTAAGTACATATTCACCCAGTCGGATCTGAACATGAGGCAGAGGAGATGGTTAGAGTTGATCAAGGACTATAATGTTGGAATCCATTACCATCCCGGAAAGGCCAACGTAGTAGCCGATGCTCTGAGTCGGAAAAGCCATACTGTGAGCATGTTGCTAGCCACAAGTCGAGGATGAGCTATGCCAGAATTTCAGAGAATGAAGATTGAGGTGGTACCTAGCGGATTCTTGGCCGCATTGGAAGTAAAGCCTACTCTAGAGGACCGGATCCGAGAAGGATGAAGGATGATGACAAGATCCGCAGGATTAAGTCCATCAAGGAGGAAGGCAAAGCAGAGGACTTCAGGTTGGATGAGCAAGGCACGTTATGGATGAAGGATCGCATTTGTGTGCCGAACAAAAAGGAGCTAAGGCAACTGATTTTGGAAGAAGCCCATGACTCCAAGTACTCAATTCATCCTGGAAGTGCCAAAATGTATCAGGATTTGAAAGAAAGATTCTGGTGGCCGAGCATGAAGCGTGAAGTTGCCGAGCATGTTGCATTGTGCGACGTATGCCAGAGAGTCAAGGCAATGCATCAGAGACCAGCAGGATTGCTACACCAAGAAAATACGAGTGGAAGTGGGAGGAAATCGGAATGGATTTCATTACCGGTTTGCCTAAGACTCAAGGAGGTTATGACTCCATATGGGTTATAGTGGATCGCTTGACCAAAGTAGCCCATTTTATCCCGTGAAGACCACTTACTCGGGAGATAAGTTAGCGAGTTGTACATGATCGAGGATCGTCTGTTTGCACGGAGTGCCAAAGAGGATTGTATCGGACGAGGTACCCAATTTACCTCAAGATTCTGGAATAAGTTGCATGAAGCCATGGGAACCCATTTGAACTTGATCTGACTTATCATCCACAGACGGATGGACAGGCAGAAAGAGTCAATCAGATTGGAGGATATGTTAAGAGCTTGTGCATTGGCTTATGCTACCTCTTGGGATAAGAGTTTGCCGTATGCCGAGTTCGATTACAACAATAGTTACCAAGCTAGTTTACAGATGTCACCTTTTGAGGCCTTTGTATGGTCGACCACCTGTCGGACGCCATTGAATTGGAATGAGACCTATGAGCGCCGTGTCTTCGGCCTGATATTCTTCAAGAAGTCAAGAAGCGATTGCCGTGATCGAGGAAAGGTTGAAGATAGCCCAATCACGACAGAAGAGTTATCTTGACAACCGTCGCCGAGACTTGAGTTTTGAACCAGAAGACTTTGTATACCTCAGAGTTACGCCTCTCAGGGGAGTTAAGAGGTTCCATGCCAAAGGGAAACTTGCACCCCGTTATGTTGGACCATTTAAGATTTTGAGTCGCAGAGGCGAAGTTGCTTATCAGCTGGAGTTGCCGCAGTCGTTAGCAGGAGTGCATGACGTATTCCATGTGTACCAGTTGAAGAAGTGTCTCCGAGTACCTGAGGAACAGACATCGCTAGAGTCAATTGAGTTGCAAGAAGATTTGACTTACAAGGAGCATCCCGTAAAGATTTTGGACACTATGGATCGAGAGACCAGAAATAAGTCAACCCGTTTCTGTAGAGTACAGTGGAGCAACCACACGGAGAGTGAAGCAACTTGGGAACGCGAAGAGGATTTGAGGAAAGAGTTTCCAAACCTATTCCTTTAGTAAGCCCTGAATCTCGGGGACGAGATTCTATTAAGGGGGGAGGTTTGTAACACCCCAAAATTTTGCTTTTCTTAAATTCATGTGTGATTTGGCACTTTGGTGAATTTTTGGAATTTTTTGGAATTTATTTGGATTTATTTGGAATTTATTTGAATTTATTCCATTTTGAAATAATTAAAGAATTAAACTTTGCAAATAAAATTTTGTTGGAAATATTTTATTTGAGTCCAAAATGATCCAAAATATTTTCCAGAATTTTTCTGGAATTTTTCTGAGTCTTTTGCTATTTTTAATGAATTAAATGAATTACTGGGAATTATTTTAATTATTAAATCGCTGGAAATTCGAGTTGGGTCAAGTACTATTCATCCGACCGAGTCGGACTCGAGTCCGACCCGAGCCACGTGACTTGATCGAACCACGTCCAAACCCTAACCGTTGTGGACCGTTGGATCAAGATCCAACGGTCAGGATTTCACCGTACCGGTTCGAGCCGCATCCAACCCGAACCCGGTTACGCCCGCGCGATCGTGGCCGTTGATCGTGCCACGTGTACGGCCCTCCGTCATCGTCTTCGTCCGAATCCGAGCCGGAGAGCGCCGCCGCGTAGCCGCCGCGTCCGATTAGGTTTCCGTTTTGTGCGCGCATGCCGAGGCCATTTAAGGCGTGGATCATCGCCCGAGGACCGCCGTTTGTGTGCGCACCTTTTCCCTCAAGTCTCCGAGCCCGAGGCGCCGCCGGCTAGTCGCTCGCCGCCGTAGTTGGATCACTCCTCCGCCGCGACTATTGCCTTTTCCGACGCCGACAAGAGCCTCCCTCGCCGCGCCTGAGCCCGGATTCGAGACCCCCAGGTCAAGGCGCATCGGATTGGACCACGCATTTCGTCGGATCTGCCCCGAGGCGCCGTCCCATGTGTCGTCGTCCTCAAGTCCGGCCAGATCCCGTCGACCAGCGCCGTCGCGATCCCGCGAAGCCTCACACCGTCCGATCCCGATCGCACGCCGCGAGTGAGGCCACGTAGCCCTTTCTTGTTCCAACCCCAGATCTCGTATCACCCGTTGGATCTAGATCGTGCAGTCCAGGTTAGATCACGTGATATAGATTGGATCCTTTAGTAGCCGTTAGATCTTGATCCTAGGGCCGAGATTGTGCCACGTGGCTCACCGAATCAAGACTGCGGCGCCCAAGACGTGAGCCGCTGACATACGGGGCCCGCATGTCAGTGACCGTGCGCTATGGACCGGATCCACCGTGGACCCGTGCCGCCCGTGGACCCAGTCCATGGACCGGACACGTGGCAGCACCTGAGTGGTGCCACGTGTCATGCTGACGTCAGCATGACGTCATCACGGGATCCGTTCGGTGATGACGTCAGCCGACCAATCACAGGATGACACGTGTCCTCGCTGACGCAATAATTAATTTTCGAAAAAGAAAATGATTTATTAATTCGAAATAATGATTTCAGATTTTGTTTCAAACTTCAAACACTTATAACTTTTGCATTTCAACTCCGATTTGAGTGATTCAAATTTCTAAATTTGTATAAAATTGAGATCTACCTAAATATGAATTTTATTTAATTTTTGGACTAAAGTTTTTCTCTGTAAAATTATTTAATTGATTATTTAAACTTTAAATAATCATAACTTTTGCATTTTAACTCCAAATTTGACGATTCCAGTTTCTAAAAATTCATAAAATTATGTTCTCTCTGTTTATGGATTTTATTTGGATATTTGGACACTTTTTGCCTATTGTTTATTCGTGTATTTGCTATTTGCACGCTTTACGAGTAGACGTTGAAGTGCCGGAAGGATTTGAAGGAGAAGTATTGACTCAGGATCCAACTCAAGACCAAGAACAAGTAATTTTTGAAGGCAAGTTGTGCTTTGACCATGTTGATCCTATTTTGAAATCTATTTTGATTTAACCTATTGCATGCTAGTTCAATTAGAAAAATACTTTATTTAAATATGGGGGTTAGATAAATACCAATTTCTTTGTATGACACCTTGATTATTTAAATATGTGCCATGACCCTTGTCACCCTAGTTGTGGTTTACTAGTTGGACATTATTAAATTGCCAACATGGGTTTTAGACCGTTGTAGTATCGCTTAGACTCACTTTCGTGCTCATGACATGATTTTGGACAATCAAATGTTAATATTGACTTAATGGTATATTGAACCTGTTTTGGAAAGGTATCATGTGATGTTGATGGCACGTGGTGCATGGTAATCAACTGGGGTTTGATAAATAGTTTTTCGACCGGGGCATGTGGCAAGAGTAATCAGGTGGGCCAGTTGTGGCATTGGGGATGTTGATTTGGTTCTTCGGGTAGTCTTGCCCTGGTCACCCTAAGGACTTCACCTTGCAAGCCTTTGAACTAGGTCTAACGTGCAACCACATGTCTGTAATGGGACGGACCTAGTTGACTAAGTTGCTAATAACGTACCTGTGGGACCTCAGGAGGTCAACTACACCCTTTGTGTAAGTTGTATGGGGGGCGTCTGGCCGAGGCCAGTACCCATCTAACGGTTGATTGGCCTAAACTTCGCCTTAGCTAAGGGAAGGGTTAGTGTGCAATAACCGGGAGGACCACTTGTATTGTTAGAAGTTTCCGAAAGACTTTGTTACTGAACTTCGCCTTTGTGGTGTTTGACTGTATCTTGTGGGTAAAGTGCATAACCTCTGCAGAGTGTAGAATCTATTCGAATAGCCGTGTCCGCGGTATTGGACATCGCTCGGGAATTACAGTCAAGGGTTAGATTTTCTCAAAAATAACTTGGATCTGAAAGGTTGGGTTGGATTATTAATAATGATGTTGATGGAAATGTGGATTAGGATGGGAAAGATGTTCATTAAACTCCTTGAAAAGTTATCTATGCTATACTTGTTTCTACTGCTTTCGAATCTACTTATGCTACTTGTCAAATGCTGTTTACTGCAAATATACCTTGAGCTATTCCTTTGTACCAAGCCATGCATATAGTATATTAGCCTGCATTCTGTGCATGACTTGCTGAGTACCAAGTACTCACCCTTGCCACAATACAACACCAGTTGAAGAGGAGACTACACCAGCTTTGGAGGAGGAGCTCCAAGAGGATCCGTCTACTTAGGAGCGAGCCGGTCGGTTGCTGTGGTATACTGGATGGCGCCACGAAGTTATTTGATTTTCCGCTGCTACTATTTCTCTCTTAATAAGTTTCGCCCTGCGAGGCGTACATTTGTGACTTGACCATAAGGTCGAGTAACCAGTTTGGTTATTTAAATAAAAGTACTTTATTATTATCGAATGGTATGATTGTGATATTTACCAATGTTAAGACTGTGTGCACTAGCGCGTTCCTGGACTAGTGCTGAATACACAGAGGGTCCGGATTTGCAAATTCGGGGTCCCGACACAAGTGATCATATATCATGTAGTCAATTCCATCTATTCTCAACAAGCAACCTATAAATCGCTATCCATCACAACACACTTGCCTCAACCACGTGCAACGGATTGGCGGGAAGTAGAGGGCACTCCCGGGGTCGCACCACCTGCACATAGGTACCACACGCTCACAAACATAACCACAAAACAGTACGCAAACCCTCATGTACCCCGACATTGCCATCTACTCGCAAAACCTAAAAACAGAGGTTCTGTCCCGGCGGGACAGCAGCCTTGCAAAAGGCATAACTTGAGTTCTGGGACTCCGAATCAATTAAACGAGTACATCCTCGTGTAGCTTAGGAAATTTCCCAACTTTCTCTTGGTATATGGAAAGACTGATTCGGACTCTAAAGTCGTCTAATCTACAGATTACCGTGATCTGTTCCAATTACGTCACAGATTTTAACACGCTCGGTAAAACAGCCATAACTTTCAAACGGCTGATCGGAATTTAACGTGCTTTTTGTCCACGGAAAGATAATTAAATTATCTACAACTTCTTCAACATCCATACGGACAGAATCGAATTCTAAATTGATGAAAACTCGAACCCTAGCCCGACTGCTCATGCTGTCCCAAAACAAAAACGTGGCAACATCTAGATCTAACCCAAATTACTCCAATCCATCACCTCCAATTGATCTAAAAACTTTATAAACACCTTAATAACAGTACCTAGATCAATCCCCAGGGTTCCCATGGTCATACCTTTGCCCGACGCACGAAAACTCCAATAGATCTCCTCGCTCTTTGCTCCTCGCTCCTCGCACCTCGCTCCTCGCTCCTCGCTCCTCGGATGGATCCATGAGGATGCAGGTGTAGGGAGGCCACCCTAGGGCAGCAAGGGGTGGAGGAGAGGTGGTGGAGAGGTGGGGAGCAATGGGGCAAGGGAGGGGGAGGCGCACGGCCAAGGGAGGAGGGAGGCGGCTAGGGCAAGGGCAAGTGGGGGGAAGGGCGCACAAGGGGCAGGGGTGAACGCCCAAGGGCTGGTGGGGAGCCCTTTTACCAGCCCCCACACCCAATCCTATTCCGTTACGGAGACCTACTCCATCCCACCAAAGCCCACTTAAGGCCCAAACTCCCCCTGGAAGGCCCAAAACCAACGGCCCTAAACGGCCAACGTTATTAACCTCCATACCTTATGGTTTTAACCTGCCATACCATATTTCATAAAGTTTTTGACCTTAACATGCACCATTTAAAAGGTTACGACACTCCGTGGTGACACATCACTTCAAACGGCCCAAAAACGCGAGTAAACCTCAAGCCGAAAGGTTTTATTCTCTAATTTCACATTCTATAATGTCACACCATACCTTAGTGTCACACTATTGGAGTTAGCTTTGATATTGCTGCTAATGCTAGACAATTGCTTGGTGCATTAGACATGTCTATTTGGGAGATGAATGTTAAATCCATTAGAGAATCAACTGTCATGAGTACACTTACCTTAGATGTTCTTTATTCTAAGTTGAAAACTCATGAGTTGGATGTTCTTGCTAGGAAGAATGATCATAAATCAATTGGTCTATCATCTCAATCTAGCATGTCTCATAACAATACTTCTTCAAGCAGTGCTTTGTCTTCCTTGTCTTCACTAACCGATGAACAGATTGAAGAATTTCCTGAAGAAGACTTGGCACTACTCTCTTCTCATTTTAACAAAGCTTTGTAGAATGTGAGAATGAGAAAGATAGGTGGTCCTCCAAGGTACTATGAGTGTGGTGATCTCAACCACATGCGTTCAAATTGTCCTAAGCTTGCAGGAAAAGCATTAAAAGAGGAGAAGGACAACAGAAAAGAGAAAAAGAAGTTCTCTTCAAGCTATAGAAAGAAGAACTTCATCAATCGTAAGGTTGTCCACCGAGTTCTTTCCGCGCTTGAACAAGTCAACTTAAGCGATGTGGATTTGGAAAGCAGCGAGGATGATGCAACTCCAAGCAAGCATGATTTGATGGGGTTGTGTCTCATGGCAAGTAGCAAGGATAGCTTCACCGAGGACGACCACAACAGCGACTTCAATGAGGTAGATCCTTCATATGATGAATTGGCTATTGCTATTTCTTGTCTTGGAAAATTGCTTGATAAACGTAATAAGAAAATAAAGAAACATGATTTTCTTGTTGAATCATTGAATGCTGAAATTGCTAGACTTAAGACCTTGATTCCTAATGATGATGCTTGCAAATCATGTGACTTAATTTACAATGAGCTCACCTTGCTTAAGAAAGAACATGCTCTTCTGTTACATCAAAATGAGAAAAATGAGAAACATGTCAATCATGCTAGCTGTTCTACCATTGATTTGCATGATACAACTTCATGTTCTAAATGCTTCATACTGGAATTGAAGTTAATGATGCAAATGCTAGGGTTTACTGGAATTGAAGTTAATGATGCAAATGCTAGGGTTTCTCAATTGACTGATAATCTGCTTACACATGAGGTTCTTTCATGCTCTACTTGTCGCAAACAGAAAGGGAAAGTTGATGTTCTTTGCAATAATTGTCTCATCCTTTCTCGTAAAGTTGATTACTTGCAAGATTCCTTAGAACGGTTCACTAAAGGAAATAAAAATTTGAACATGATTCTGGACCAATGTAAGGTTAGCTCAAACAAGAAAGGTTTAGGTTTTGATCTTCATGCTTCATATGAAACTAAACCTCGCACTATTATTCAGGCTCCTTGCAATGACAAAATTGAGATCCTTAATGAGCCTAAAAAGATTGCTTTTAAATCTGTTGGTTTTCTTTCTTCTACCTTGATGAATGCAAAATGTGCTTCTACTGTTAAGGTAAAACATTATGTCAAGTACACTTGCACTCATTGTGGTAGAGTTGGACATCTAGTAAATTTTTGCTTTATACTAGCCAAACAACAAAAGAAAGAAAGGACTAAGGCTAGGTCTAACTTCAAACAGGCACGTTTCATTTCTCATTATGTGCCTAGGGTGAAGCAAACACCTTTTATTGCTAGAAACACAAGAAAGGGCAAATCTGATTTTGTGCATAAGAATACTCGTGTTGTGCCTACTTTGTTGTGTCGTGTGTCTCAGTACTGGATTCCCAAAAATCTGATTTCTAACCCCAGTACTGAGACCTCGACATGCTTTGCTATGTAGTTCTTCTCGCGCGAGGAAGGAGAACATATGGCTAGTGGATTCCGGATGCTCACGCCACATGTTCGGTGATAAGAATTGGTTCTCCTCCCTCACTCATGCATCTCGTGCCGAAAGTGTTACCTTTGGAGATGCTTCTACCTCTTCTGTTGTGGCAAAAGGTACAGTAAAGGTAAGTCACAAGTTTATGTTCAAGGATGTGGCTCTTGTTAAAAACTTGAAATATAACTTGCTCTCTGTCTCACAAATGATTGATGAAGATCTTGAAATAAGCTTTAAGAAGAATGAATGCAAAGTGCTAAATGCTTCAGGTGATCTTGTTTTCAGGATTTCCCGTTTTGGAAGAGTTTTTAAAGTTGATTTTGATGCATCACCTTCTTCTAAGCATAGGTGTCTAGTTGCCAATGTTTCTAAAGATTTATTCTTTTGGCATCGTAGACTTGGTCATGTTGGTTTTGATCACCTTACCCGTGTAAGTGGTTTAGGTCTCATACGTGGCTTGCCTAAGCTTAAGGGTGATAGCGATCTAGTATGCTCTTCTTGTAGACATGGCAAGATGATTGCAGGTTCACATCCACCTCTTACCATGGTGATGACAAACGCTCCATGACAGCTTCTACATCTTGATACAGTTGGACCATCTCGAGTTCAATCCTTTGGAGGTAAATGGTATGTGCTTGTGATTGTTGATAATTTTTCTAGATACTCTTGGGTGTACTTTATGGCATCTAAGGATGAGGCTTTTAGTCATTTTAGAAGTCTTGTTCTTAGGCTTTCTGTTGATCATCCAGGAGCTCTTAGAGCGATTATAAGTGATAATGGAACTGAGTTTAAAAATTCTTCTTTTGATCTCTTTTGTGCTGAAAAAGGAATTGATCATCAATTTTCATCACCTAGAGTGCCTCAACAAAATGGTGTAGTTGAAAGGAAAAACATAACGTTGGTTGAAATGGTTAGAACTATGCTAGATGAACACCACACTCCTAGGAATTTTTGGGCTGAAGCGATTTCAACTGCATGTTATGTTTCGAACCGTGTGTTTTTGAGATCCAAACTGGGTAAAACTCCTTATGAACTTCGGTTTGGACATAGGCCTACTGTTTCTCACTTTAGAGTTTTTGGATACAAATGCTTTGTCTAGAAATCTGGAAATCTTGATAAATTTGAAGCTAGATCAATGGATGGCATTTTTCTTGGATATCCTGCTCATACTCATGGCTATCGTGTGCTTGTTTCAGAAACTAACAAAATTGTGGAAACTTGTGAATTTACTTTTGATGAGGCTAGTCCAGGCACTAGTCCAAGTGATGCAGGTACATGCGCATATGTTCAGGGGGAGAAAATCTTTGAAGATAATGATGATGTTGAAGATGAGGCATTGACTCTTTCTAATGCACAACAAGCTGTAGCAACTTTGGCACCTACTACTACATCACCTACAGGTAACCATCCTCAAGCTACAACATCATCTGTACATGGTAAAAATGAAGAAGGAGATGAAGAAGTTTCAAAAGCCAAAGCTCCCTTGCACATTCAGAAAATGCATCCATCTGACCAAATGATTGGAGACATAAATAAGAGAATCACCCGATCTAGGTTTATTCATTCTGATACTCATACTCATTCTGCTTTAGTTACTTCTTTTGAACCCAAAGATATATCTCATGTATTATCTGACGAATCTTGGATCAATGCCATGCATGAAGAATTAGAGAATTTTGAACAAAATAAAGTTTGGAAACTAGTCTCACCACCTCCTGATTTTAATGTCATTAGAACTAGATGGGTTTTTAAAAATAAACAAAGTGAGGATGGTGGTGCTGTTAGAAACAAGGCTAGATTGATTGCTCAAGGTTTTACTCAAGTTGAAGACTTATATTTTGATGAAACCTTTGCTCCTGTTGCTAGAATTGAAGCCATTAGAATTCTTTTAGCTTTTGCTGCATCTAAATGTTTTAGATTGTATCAAATGGATGTGAAAAGTACTTTTCTTAATGGCTACATAAATGAGGAGGTTTATGTCAAGCAACCACCTGGTTTTGAAAATCCCAAGTTTCCAGATCACGTGTTCAAACTGTTAAAAACTTTGTATGGTTTGAAACAAGCCCCTAGAGCATGGTATGATAGACTAAAAATCTTTTTACTTGAAAAGGGATTTTCAATGGGAAAAGTTGACAAAACTCTCTTTTTACTCAAGCAAGGCAATGATCAACTGTTCGTTCAGATTTATGTTGATGATATTATCTTTTGTGGTTCCTCTCATGTTTTAGTGTCTAAGTTTTCAGAAACCATGAGGGACAAATTTGAGATGAGTATGATGGGTGAGTTGACATACTTTTTGGGATTGCAAGTCAAACAAACAAAGGATGGTACTTTTGTGCATCAAAGCAAATACACAAGAGACTTGTTACATCGTTTTGGGATGGAAAACGGCATGCCGATCATGACTCCCATGGAGAGCACTTGCACACTTCATCCGGATGAAGATGGTGAGCCGGTTGATCAAAAGGAATATAGAAGCATGATAGCTTCACTTTTGTACCTCACTGCATCAAGGCTGTATATACAATTTGTTGTGTGCTTGTGTGCTCGTTTTCAAGCTTCCCCACGTGCTTCACATCGACAAGCTGTCAAGCGAATTTTCAAGTATCTCCATGATAGTCAAGATTTTAGCATTTGGCTTTCTGCTTCCTCATGCATTAGTTTAAGGGCTTTCTCTGATGCTGATTTTGGAGGATGTAGAATTGATAGAAAAAGTACATCTGGTACATGTTATTTCTTGGACAATTCTCTTATTGCATGGTCATCTAGAAAAAAATCTTCTGTTGCACAATCAACTGCTGAATCTGAATATGTAGCTGCTGCTAGTTGTTGCTCTCAAATTCTTTGGATAGTATCTACACTTAAAGATTATGGGGTTAATTTGGATAGTGTTCCTCTTTTGTGTGATAACACTAGTGCAATTTGCATTGCTAAAAACCCTGTGCAACATTCAAGAACAAAACATATTGACATCAGATTTCACTTTCTTAGAGATCATGTGGAAAAAGGCAACATTGTGCTTCACCATGTGGATACTGAACATCAATTGGCAGACATTTACACAAAACCTTTGTCTTCTTCTCGTTTTGCTTTTATTCGCGGAGAACTTGGGATTGTTCATCCAATGGGTTTATTTTGAGGGGGAGTTTTCCTTGCCAAGTTTTTACTTGATGAGCTTACTTTATCATATTTCTTTATATATTATGTAATTAAGCTGATATATGATAATCTAAATTGTTCCACTTGAACTAAAAATGATATTGCGGAATTCCTTGGTCTGATTGCCTATAGCTACATACTCTGTGATATCTTACGCTTCTAGGCTTGATATTGAATTTTCTTGACAAATTTGGGCTATGAAGCAAGTGTGCTTTTAGCTTTACTCTTTCAAAAGGTCTTTTAATCTCTTTGCATGTTTACAATCAAAGAAAAAGAAAAGAAAATGGAATCAATACAAAAAGGGTTGTTAAAAGCAAAGGCCTCAAGTTGTGCGCTTCAGACATGCTTTCCCCTAAAAAGATAAGATGTATGCTTCAAGCATGCTATTCCCTAAAAGACAAGATGTATGCTTCAAGCATGCCACTCCGAGGAAATAACAGAAGTATGCTTCAAGCATGCCACATGCAGTTTATCGTTTTTAAAAGATTAAATTGGCCTATTAGATTGGAGTTGAAACTACTTGCTCGTCCTAAGTTGTTAGTTGCTTCAATTTTGAGCCTTGCTTTTTCTACTGAGATCTTGCTTAATACTTGGCTATAGTTGACTGAATTGAGGTTGAGATGCATATCATTCCCTAACTTGTTAAAATCACATCAAGTTCATGTATTTTGCATATTATGTGATATATAAGGTTATATGATCGAATGAGCTCATGTTTTCCTATCTTGGCACTTCTTTGTTTCTCCTTGTGAAATCATTGCTACAGGGAAATTTTTGAACATGTTGTTCTCTCTTTTGTACTCTTGATGAATCCATTGTCAAAGGGGGAGAAGTTTTTGGAATTTTGAGAATTTTGGGAGAAGTTTGGAGAATTTTTGAATTTTTGGGTACATTGCATATTCAGACACATTTTCCTTCTTAGGGGGAGATTTTTGCATTTTAACCCAAGGAGAGTTTTTACTTTGCATATTGGTCAAAGGGCGAGATCCCTTTGTCTTTTTAAAAACCTTTTGTGAAGTGAATGCCAATGTTCAATTCTAAGTGGTGTTGCTAATGTTTTCATCAAAGGGGAGATTGTGAAATCATGTGCTAAAAAATTAGCTTAGAATTGAATTTGCAAATGTGTGTGCATGTGGTTCTTTTAGCGTCGGACTGAATTTCACGAAAAACAGTAAGTTTTCACTCTTACGCTGGATGTCATGCGGGATGTTCGGGCTAAGAGAATGGTGCACATGAAGAATGGTTAGTCACGTGAGTATGGAATGGTGGCCATACGCGTGTTACAGTTGTTAGTCACGTGAGTATGGCTGGGTTGCCATACGCGTGCAAGAGCTGTATTTGTCCAAGTTGGGCCAAGTGGAGTTGTGTTGAATACATACTCCTTCTAGGATTAGGAGTGGGACTCCTTCTAGGATTAGGAGTAGGAATTGTATTCAGGACTCTATGTGTTTGCTCTGTATAAATAGGGAGAGACGCCTCCTGTTTATGCAATCCAGACATTGAGAGCTTAGAGCTTTGTTTTAGGGTTTGTACTGTTTTGATGGGAGTACTTTAGACAAAAGAAATAAAGATCAATTCTTCCAGATCCGTGCGTGCTACAGTAACCACGTTGATACAACGTTTCCTGTTTTGGTTCTTGTTTGCATGCTTGTTCTAATTCTAGATTGGTTTTTGTTCCTTGAGTTTCATCTTGAATTGATTCATCAAAAACCTTTCTAGGGTATTGATTTAGGGTTCCTCAAAGTTTACTTGATTAATCTTTTGTCGTTCTTGTTTAAACATGAAGTTGTGGTTATATTAATTCTCGTCATCTTTTGTCACAGCAAGCTTGCGAGGTTCATAACTTTTGATCCGTATGTCAGATCGAGCTGATTATTTTTGGGTTCGATTCGTATTGGAATCTAGTTTCTTGTGTCCAAATTTCAGATCACTCCGACGCTTGGATCTCCGGGAATTCGAGTTTTACCCAATGTTTGTCAATCTGTTTTTGTCGAATATGAGGCAGTTATTTGGTTCCGTTTTGGGGTGAATTTTTAATAGATCAAAAATTTGGTTTTAGCTTCCGCACAATCATTCACCCCCCTCTGATTGCTTTATTCGTATACTTCGATCCTACACCCTATATGCTTTAGATCCTATCTCGTAGCCAATAAAGACCATTGGAGAGTTGCGATCTTCTAGCTTCTTGAGATATGGCTTCACGTTTCTCACATGTACGACACAGCCGAAGGTATGAAGATGTTGTACCTTGGGTTTTCTGTGAAGCCATGCCTCGTATGGGGTCTTTCCTTCCATGCTCTTGGTTGCTGCCCGATTGAGGATATATATTGCGGTTGACACTGCTTCTTCCCAAAACTTCCCAGGCATTCTCTTATTCTTCATCAGGCTTCTTGCCATTGTGACAATAGTCTGATTCCTTTGTTTAACAACACCGTTTTACTGAGGAGAGTAAGGTGCAGTCAAATACCGCTTGATTCCTTGTTCACTACAGAAATCACTAAATTCTTTTGAACAAAATTCTCCTCCACAGTCCGTCCGCAGTCCATGCAACTTTTGCGACGACTCTCCTTCCACCCGAGCCTTGATGAGTTTAAATGCTTGGAATGCTTCATCCTTTGAACTGATGAGGGCTCCCCACATGTAGCGAGAGTAATCATCAATCATCAAGAAGAAATACTTCTTGTCTCTTGGAGTGATCGGCTAAATGGGTCCACAGAGGTCGACGTGTACTAGCTCGAGTGGTTTTTCTGCTCTAAAGGTTGCTTCCTTTGGGAATGGCGTGCGATCAATTTTTCTTCCCGGCCAAACATGCTTCACATTTTTTATTAATGTGATAAATACTCGGCAAACCTTCGACCATCTCCATTCTTGACATGTCCCATAGTGTTCGGAAGTTGATATGGCCGAACCGTGCATGCCAAAGCCACTCTTTTGTCTCCATGCATTGTCAAGAGACAGATCGGCTGAATCTTGTTCAGATTCATCACATATAGTTTGTTTTGAAGCCTTTCAACTTTGCTCACCTCCTGTCTTTCTTCATCGTAGATGCTCAAACATCCATCTTCAACCACTGTCTTGTAGCCTTGCTCGTCGAGTTGTCCAATGCTAATCACGTTACTTCACAACAAGGGGATATAGTACACATTAGTTAGCATATGATGCTCACCAGTGATCCCTGGAACAGGACAGTCCCCCTGCCGCATATTTGAACATGTGATCCGTCACCAAACTTCACTGTACCGGTTATGGTGTTGTCGAGGTTGGTGAAAATGTCCCGGCATCCTGTAATGTGATTTGTGGTGCCGGTATCTAGGTACTATTTGCTGCCATCACATTCGTTGTCTCCTCCGACCTGTGGATTCATACTTTCTTCATTGAACATTACTTCTTCCTTTTTGACAATGCCTTAAGCTATGTCACAGCCTTTAATCAAGAGGAGCTTCACCCCATTCTCCTTTTGCTCCTTTTGTTTTTCAACAAATAGAGCTTTCTCCCTTTTAGGTTGTTTACACTCTAACGCGAAATGGCCGAACAAATCGCAGTGATAACACTTGATCTTCGTTTTATCGAACTTTCGGTAGGGTCGCCCCTCACCTTCGATGCCTCGACCACAGCGGCCTCGCCCACGGCCACTGCAACGTCCACCTCCTCTCTTTGGATGGCTATTGGAGACTTCACCGCTCCTTTTCTCTTTCCCATTCAGTGCTTCCCACTTCTCACGCGAGACCAACATGAGGTGATCTCCCTCCTATTTCTATCGCCGACTCAAGGTGCTTTCCTCAAAAGCTCTGAGTCGTCCAACAGCTTCTGCAAGTGTCATTGAAGCCACATCTCCCCATTGCTCAACAGTGGCCACGATTTGTGAGAACTTGTCTGGTACTGCACTGAATAGCTTTTCTACCACAACACTCTCAGGCATCTCTGAGTCAAGAGACCGAAACTTACCAAGGTGGTGAGTCGAAGTGAGAACTTGTTTATTGTCTCATTTTCCTCCATGTTCAACCGGTTGAACTCTCTCTTCAGCGTCTGCACTCGAGCCTTCTTGACGCGATCTTCTCCCACTCTCATCTCCTTGAGTGTGTTCCATGCCTCTCTAGCAGATTCCTTGTGTGCTATCGCCATTAGCACATCGTCTGGAATTGCTTGAGACAAAACGGCAAGGGCAGCTTGATCAGTCTCCATACTGACAGGTCCTTCCCCTTCAATTGCCGCCCACACTCCAAGTGATTTGAGTATGATTTTCATCTTTACGGCCCATATATTGTAATTAGTATCGCTTAACATCGGATACTGTACTGGAATTGCAGTTCTGCCTTGTGTTCTTGCCCTTTCAGATGATTCGGCAATGTCTGTTTTGAGTGGCAGTCTGGACGGATTCCCTGCCACCGTTCCATCTGAATTCCTTGGCGAAGTGGGGTTTGACATGATCTGCTAATTCCTGATGCTCTGATACCACTTGTCGGAGCAGGCCCAGGAAATCTCCATAAGATCAAGCAAACTAAACTTCACCGGCTTCGGACAGTTCTGTACTGAACTATCGACAAAAGAAAATTTCCCGAACGTTGAACAGTATCATGAGAAAAACTCCCGATCGTAGGCAGAATCAAAGCAGCCACTGGATGTTTTCGCTGGCTGTGTTTTCACCAGCCTGATTGCACTTTATTTCTAACCTTCTGTACAGCTATGAAACAGACTCTGTTTGTTACAATGCATCGGATTACTCTTCCTATTCGACATCATCTTGCAAAACAAAACTACTGGAACCTGAACTAGGATTCAGAGTTCTACTCGGACTGAACAACTGGAAACCCAAACTAACTAAAAATTGAAACAAAGTAACTTGCAACAAGATTAATTCAAACAGCGCCACGCCGCGCTGTCCCCGCGCCTGGAAATCACATAAGGAAGAGGTAACCTCCTCATACTCTAGTTTTCAGTTGCGTTGTATTTCTCTTTGATCGACATCTATTTGCAGGTAACCTCCTCATGCTCAACTGAAGCTGCAACGACCTCTGCATGACAAGAATTCACTGTTGGTTGATCTCGCGCCCTGATCGGGGACGCAACCGACCTTTATGGTTGTGGCCCCCTGTTGCACACGCGCTATAAATAGAGGGGGGTAGACCGGCCCATGAACCCACGTCCTTGGAGCACATACCCCCCAACAAACCAATCCGATCTACTCGCGTGTGGAGCAACGGGAAGGCTGCTGCCGTTCCTCGTCCTCATCCTCACCGACGTCGCCCTCTCCATCACCTCCGAGACTGGAAATGGCATCGTCGAGTTCCTCCATAAGAGGTAAACCCCTAAGCATTCATCTAGGTGTTTCTTATATGCACTTAGATCCATTATACCTAACAATGGTATCGTGAGCTAAGTTCGCGATTGCCTAGTTTTAAACCCCTAGATGCAGTATCCTTCGGGTAGACAAGCATAGCAAAGAAGGAAAGATGAAATCCCCAAATGAAGAACAGTAGCCCCAAATAACATAGAATAAGAACAAAGAATGGGAACAAAGAATGCAAAAGAATGGTAGGAAGCGACCCGGCTAGTAAGCCCGGACCTCCTCAAATGATAGGCGCATGCGGCGTGGCCCTCAACGTCTACACCTCCTTCAGCGCGGGCTGCGGCGCCACGGCGTGGCAGCGCCGCGCCATCGACCTCTGCCGAAGCCGTCCGGATCGCCCCCAGCCCGTGTAGCGTCAGCTGCCCACGTCGTGCCGCTTTCGCCGCTTGCTACACCGCCGTGCGCCGGGAGCTCGCCCTGCCGGGTATCACGCCCGCCACCGCGCGACAGCGCCTCAGTTCCCGACAGCGTGGATACGCGCGTCGCCAGGCGTTCGACGCCCGGATCCATTTTTAAGGAGCTCATTAGGGTTTATGGAGCAACCGTTTTCGGTTTTATTGCATCTAAAGTCACTCCCGTCGTCCGTTTTGATCGTCTGGTGAGATGAGGCGCCCTCCTTGCCTAATTTTTCATGGGCGGAAAGAACAGAAGGCCCATGCGAGGAGGGCTTTCTTGCCCAGGCCAGCGCTCTGGAGCATGGTTTTGGCGAGTTATGGCCCAAAATAAATTAGGACCCTTTTTCTTTGTTAATTTCTAAGATTAAGTTTATTTTTACGATTAAATAAGATCAGCGTGAAAATTTAATTGGAAAATAGTATTAATCTATTAACTCATTTGTTTAAGCACTTGAGTTAATTAATTGAAGTTAAGGTTATATTTCCTTTGCAATTTTAAGTTTCTTTTCTCGATTAAATTGAAACCAACGTGGATATTTAATTAGAGAAAATAGTAAATGAAAAATAGTTTTATAATATTTCACATAGTTATGGTAATTTTATTTTTACGATAGCGTTAAAAATAATTTTGCCATGACCATGTTAAGAATGATAGAAAGTTTTTGAATAAAGTTTGCTCTATTCTAATACTGCTTAGCGGTGTTTTAGAAATAGATCAGTCTTTATTAAAGTTGAGAGCATGTTTAATTGACCAAGCGTTAATTTATTCATGCCAAAGTTTATAATCTTTTAGTTTCTTGATTAAATTCTTGTTTTATTTAATGAAGCTTTTCCAACCAAGATTGCTAATTCCTTGAGTGTCTTTCAAGGGCTTGAAAGGTTGAGCGGCAACAATTACTCCTCATGGAGAGAATTTGAGCTTGGCCATGGCTATGGTGAGATAGATTATGCTTTGCTTCATCCAAGGCACAATGGCACTCCGTTACGGCAGCTGGGAGTCAGGAAGCCACAAATAATCTTTCTTGACGAGGGTAATTGTTATAGTATTGAGAAGGCAAAGTGGGACAACTCAAATAGAAAGTGCCTCATGGTGATCAAAGGCACCATCATTGAGTCCATAAGGGGAGCAATCCCGAATGTCTGGTGCCAGTATCTGAAGAAAATAGAAGAAGCGAGTTCTTTGGATCCACAAAAGGCCTATGCTGGGCACATTAATCAAGAAACTTGTCAATGACAAGTATGATGGATCTGGGCTGCGTAATGGACCGAGGCATTAGAGAGCATATTCTTAAGATGTCTAACATGGCTCGCTCTCTCACGTCTTTTGACATGCCTTTAAAGAATGATTTCATAGTCCACCTTATCTTTGGTTTCATTACCAAAAGAATTTGAGACTTTTGTTGTAAATTACAACATTAGTGAAGAAAAGTGGTCTATTGAAAAGTGCATTGCTATGTGTGTCCAAGAAGAAGAAAGATTAAAGGCACAAAAGGTGAAGAGCTGAATCAGTTAAGCATTCTCAAAAGAAAAGAATTATTTCCAGATTCGAATAAGCCAAATTTCAAAGGCAACTACAAAAGGGCAATTATCAGCTAGAAAAGGTTCACCAATTTTGAGAAGGGTGAACACTCAAATGGAGGACGAGAACTCAAATGGAGGACATGGTTCCAGTGGAGCCCGACCTCCTAGGCCTCGCCGGTGCACATAGATCCGGACACTGCGGGCGTTGTCATCGAAAGGAGCACCGCATGAAGGATTGTGTTCTTTTCCTCAAGTGGCTGAACAAAAGAGGGATTCCATACGAGGAGGATCCTACAAAGAGGAGAAAGAGGAATTAGAGTGGCGAATGGAGTTGAAGCTGATGTGGAAGCCATTGGATATCTTCCATTAGAGTTGGATGGCGGCTTCATACTCCATTTGCGTGATGTTTTATTAGTGCCTTCTTTAAAAAGGAATTTGATTTCAGTGTCTTGCTTAGATGATGAGAACATTCAGTGTTATTTTGGGAATGGAAAGTGTGTAATAAAGTTTAATAATAAAGATGTTGGTCTTGCCATCCGACAAGACAAGCTTTATTTGCTATCCCATTATGATATTGTGAATGACATAAGTATCTCCTCGAATGCGAAAGTATGCAATGTTAATACAAAGCGAAAGAGAATAGAAAGTGAATCGTCATCGAAATTATGGCATTATCGTTTAGGCCATATTTGAGGGAGGAATTGAGCGATTAATCAAAGAAGAAATTGTTCCTCCTAGACTTTTCAAACACAGATCATTGCATAGATTGTATTAAAAGGCAAGTATGTTAAACAAATAAAGAAAGGCGCCAAGCATAGCACGAGAATCTTGGAAATAATCCATCTGAGACATTTGTGGTCCTTTTCTGTAAAAGGCGGTGGATGGTTTTGATTCATTCATTACATTCATGATGACTATTCTCGCTATGGCTACATTTATCCTATCAAAGAAAGATCGAAGCATTAGAAAAGTTTAAAATATTTAAAGCTGAAATAGAGAATCAACATGATCTAAAGATTAAAGTAGTAAGATCGGGCCGTGAAGTGAATACTACGGTAAACACACCCCTTATGGCCAAGTTCAGGGACCTTTTGCAAGGTACTGCAGGAAAATGGCATAGTAGCTCGAGTATTCTATGCAGGGCGAACCTCGACAAAATGGAGTAGTGAAAGGCGTAACCGTGCCTTAATGGATATGGTGAGAGTATGATAAGTTACTCCACTTTACCGTTAGTCTATGGATGGAGGCTTTAAAAACCGCTGCCCATATTCTTAATGAACTTGATGAAGTCGGTGCCTAAACACCAGTATGAGTTATGGTAGGAGGAAGCTTTCACTAAACTATCTACATGTGTGTGGGGCTCCCAATTTGAGGCAAAGTATTCAACCCAAACATAGGAAAGTTAGATCCAAAAGGCAGGTGAGTTGCCATTTCATTGGCTATCTGAAAGATCAAAGGGTTATCGTTTCTCTGTCCGAACGAGACATACCAAGTTTGTAGAAACTAGACACTGTTTGTGTTTATAGGATGATATGATCAGGGGGAGCATGGTACCCGAAATTAGCCTTGATGAGAAGCGGGTTTGTGCCCCAACTCCTATGATTCAAGAGCCTTACTTCTCAATGCTTTGTTCTTGCATCACCGAAGTTACTGACACCTGGGTGTTTCTCGAGAGTTCAACAGTCGGTGTGCGAGGCACCATTTGTTGTGGGCAAGGCCCCTCTTGTTGCTAGTGAGGAACTGGCTGACCTCTGTAGAGAAGCGGTGAACTTTGCTCAAGAACCACTTAGAAGATCACGGAAGAAGCAGGAGTCATTATTCCGGCTGATTATGAAGTTTATGTCGGTGAAGACATAGAGATAGAGGTGATCCCACCTCTTATGAGAGCGATCTGAAGTCCCAATTCATCGAAGTGGCTTGCTGCCATGCAAGATGAAATGAGATCCATGAGTACAAACAAAGTGCAGGATTTAGAAGAAATTCCTAAAGGAGCCAAAAGCTTGATTTGTAAATGGGTCTACAAAACCAAACGTGACTCCAAAGGGAATGTTGAAAGATTTAAAGCTAGACTTGTACTTAAAAGGCTTCACTTTCGAGAGAGAAGGAATAGATTATGCGAAACCTTCTCTTTGTTTAGACAAAGGATTCTTTTAGAATCATTATGGCACTCGTTGCTCATTATGATTTAGAATTACATCGAGATGGATGTTAAGGCGGCATTCTAAATGGGGATTTATATGAAAATGTATACATGGCGCCTTCAAAGGTTTTGTCATGGAAGGAAAAAGAAAATATGGGATGTCGATTAAAGAAGTCCATTTATGGATTAAAACAAAGCGTCTAGAAACGTGGTACATTAAGTTTGATGAAACCATAAGAAATTTTGGGTTCAAAGAGAATGAGGAGGACAAGCGCATTTATGCAAAAGTTTAATAGGGAAATATATTTTCCTAATTTTATATGTAGATGATATCCTATTAGCGGTGATAAAGATTTCTTGCTAGAAACAAAGAAGTTCTTGTCCTCAAAGTTTGATATGAAAGATCTTGGTGAAGCATCCTATGTATTAGGAATTGAGATACAGAGATAGAAAAGAGAGTGCTAGGGCTATCACAGAAGGCATACATAGAAAGTGTTTTAAAAGATATAGTATGCATATGTGTAATGCCACTTTGCTCCAATAGTCAAGGCGATAAGTTTGGAAATTTTAGGTGTCCAAAGAACAAGTATGAGATCGATCAAATGAAATCGGTACCATATGCTTAATTTGTCGGAAGCATAATGTATGCTCAAATATGTACTATACGACTTAGCATTTACAAGCGGGATGCTTGGAAGATGTCAGATTAATCCAGGAGTTGATCAACTGGAAGGTAAAGAAAGCCTTGCGGTATTTGCAAGGGACAAAGAGCCTCATGCTAACATATAGAAAGTCAAGTGCCTAGAAATTATGGGCTATCTTGCGGATGCAGATTGGGCAGGGTGTAAAGACCTTTGGAAAGTCCACATCAGGATATGTGTTCACCCTTCGGAGGAGCTATATCATGGAAAAGTATAAAACAATCGATCGTTTACTGCGTCGACAATGCACGCTGAGTTTGTGGCATGCTATGAGGCAACGGAGGCGGAGCAATGTGGTTTAAAAAGTTTGTACCGGGTTGAGTGGTGGGCGACATAGAAAAACCACTCAAATTATCACTGCGACAATGAGCGTGATTATTTTACTCCCACAACAACAAGTCAAGTGGTCTTTGCCAAACACATAGAGATCAAGTTTTATGTTGTGAAGGAGAAAATCCAGGATCAAACAATAGAACTTGAGCATATAAGCACAAAAGACATGTTAGCGGATCCAGCTCACCAAAGGTCTTCCTCCCAGCGTGTTTGAGAAGCACGTAGCGGCATCAGGTTTAAAGGAAAGACTATGATTCTGGATAATAGGGGTCATTGAAAGCAACCAGTCTCCCACAAAGACAAAGTTGTTACCTTTGAAGTAGAGAGGTGTGCTATAGTCATTGAGTTCGGCCCGATGCGTAGCGTGTTGTGGCGCCTTGGTCTTGGTACACAAATCTATGGAGGAGTGGAATGTTAAGTTAAAAGTGAGATATATAAAAAGTTAATAGATCAAGATGTAAAGTTTCAAAGTTGAATTCGAGATCAAGGGGGAGAATGTTGGTTGATCTCGCATACTGATCGGGGCTTAACCGACCTTTATGGTTGTGGCCCCCTGTTGCACAGCGCTATAAATAGAAGTGAGGTAGACGGCCCATGAACCCCGTCCTTGGAGCACATACCCCCCAACAAACCAATCCGATCTACTCGCGTGTGGAGCAGGGGAAGGCTGCTGCGTTCCTGCGTCCTCATCCTCACCGGCGTCAGCCTCTCCATCACCTCCGAGACTGGAAATGGCATCGTCGAGTTCCACTCCCGAAGGTAAACCCCTAAGCATTCATCTAGGTGTTTCATCTAGGCACTAAGATCCATTAGACCTAACATTCACAATTGCATAGTCTGTTAAGACTATTATTTAGTAAAACCATCAGTATGTGTAAATTGATTGATGATGATCAGTGAAATTTGCAATGTCCTTTTTTGATGTTGTGTGCTTGTATGCTCTTGTCCTGAGGTGGCAGAAAACGGCGACAACCCTAGCGATCACTGACACGGCGAGGCTGTTGGGAATAGTCCCACATCGGAAGTTGGGAGGGCTTGAGTATGGTTTATAAGGGTGAGGGAGCACCCTCTCATTGAGCTAGCTTTTTGGGGGGAGATGGCCCAAGATACCTTGCCCCGTTGCTCGGGTTGGGCCTGCGAGTATGCTGCAGCCCAACGATTTGGGATCCGGACGTGCTAGGGTGGCGGTCCGGCTGACAAGTGGTATCAGAGCCCAGGTAGCCCAGGTGGTTCCTAGATAATCTCGGCCCAATGTGTGAGGGGGAGATTGTTGGGAATAGTCCCACATCGGAAGTTGGGAGGGCTTGAGTATGGTTTATAAGGGTGAGGGAGCACACTCTCATTGAGCTAGCTTTTTTGGGGAGATGCCCCAAGAGACCTTGGCCCGCTGCTCGGGTTGGGCCTGCGAGTATGCTGCAGCCCAACGACCTGGGATCCGGACGCGCTAGGGTGGAGGTTTGGCTGACAGAGGCATCCAAGCAAGAACTTCATATTCTGCAGATAATTCCCACGAGCTCGAAAATTCAAGAACAGATAGAAGGAAAGAGGAAAGAGAGGTAAGAAACACAAACCTCTTTGCATTTAGCCTATGGGACGTATGGAAAGAACACAAGATTGTTTTTCACCTTGTGATTGTTCTATGCAAATCAAATTAATAGCATGGTCACTTTTTAACTAGTCGTTAGTAGCAATAATGACTAGCCATCGCCGGCCAAGGGGTAGGAATGGTTGAAGCCAAAGCACTGAAAGTATCAGATCATATAAGATCGAGCCAGGTCTGGATCATGATCCAACATCAATAGTCTCATGGTAGGCACATTGATTTGATTGCTTCACATGAGTTTAATCCATTTTGTTATGTTCCTGTGACATTGCTTGCTTTGTCAACCAAGTTAATTAGTTTATTTGCCTCTGGCAAATGCATCTTGAACATTCGGACTGTTTATTTGCTAATGTGTTGCTTGGTTGCTGGAGGTCCAATAATGGTTGTGTCATGTGGCCAGTTTCTGGGAAATCTAATGGTGCTTGGAGACAGCTTGGGTCTGGTTTCGTAACACCCCCACCCCCGCTTTGATTTTAATCTTAGTTTTGTTTGCATTACTATGGTTAAAATATGATCAAAGATTGTAATTTTTCTTAACAAAGAAGGAAATTGACTGAGTTCCACCCAACTGTGAGCTCATTATTGTGCTTATGCTGTATTCTTTGAGGAACACTTTAATTCGCATTGTAGGTTAAGACTGTGAAATGGAGAATGGTGCCTTCAGAACTTGTTTTCCTTGAGTTGCATGCAACTTCAATACTCTGCCTACCTTCTGCCGAATGCATGTTGCCTGATGCAACATCATGCACAGCTTTGACAAGTGCACTTTATTCAACTCGAAGAGGATGTGCTGCATCGCCAATTGAAGGTTGGCTCCACCACTTCGCCCAAATTTTCATCCACATATTATTCTTTCAACATATTAAAAAAAGTGTTAGATCGCTGCTCATTGGTTTATCTACACTGTCATGGTCATTAGTAAGAGCTATTGAAACTTGTCATTGTTTGGCAAGGCTTCTGCTGCAGCTTCTGACTAATCCATGGAACAGGTGGATGTTATGGTTTATTCTAAGGATCCTTGCTGTACTGAAGTTTCTCTCTGCTGCTTAGCAGCAGAAGGTGACGGCTTTGGACTTCATGAAGCCAATGATGGAGGTCTTCTTGCTGCAATATGGCAGCTGCATGGCTTGAAAGGTATCCACACTTCAATACAATGCTGTGATTTGTAGTATTCTGTGTAATAGTTATGAAATGATTGTCATGGCAGGTGAACTCAATCGATTTCAACCTGGAGTTTCAATGGAAATTTCACGGCTTGATGCTTGGTATTCTGATTGCCATGGTTCAGTGGAAAGTACTGCTGCATATATCATTCATGGGCTTTTGTCGAAGATGCTGCCTATCGGAAACCATTCTACGATCCATGCAGGCGATATATCAGTAATACTACAAGTAACTACATTGAGCCAGAGTTGAAATGGTTGCTGTTTGTGCTGCTTCAGTATAGATGACGTATTATTTTTGATTTCTTATATTTTGCAGGCATCCATCTCTCTTTCTGAAGCAGGCTTAAACTATGGTGTCATATAGGGCAGACTTGGTTGCAACTTGTGGTTACTGGCACCGAATAATCATGAAGTTTCAATTCTCTTTTGTGTTTGGCTGAAGTTAGTTTATTACTTGTGTAATAGTGATCAATTATTCTTGGAATCCAAATTTTTATATTTTTCCGAATTTTTCTTGTAGCCATGCATGGCATGAGTGTTGTGTGTAGACTGGAGCTATTTTTATATTTCTCCATTTTTTTTAAATTTAAAATGTTATTTTCGTCGGCCAAAACCGACAAAACTAGAACACCAATCGCCGACGTGGCTTGGCTGCTAACGTCTCAGAAATATTTTCGTCGGCCAAGGCCGACGAAAATAGAATTGCCATGTCAGCATGTCCGATGTTGACGGTTGCTATTTTCGTCAAGGCCGACGAAAATAGAATTGCCATGTCAGCATGTCCGATGTTGACGGTTGCTATTTTCGTCGGCTGCTCTGGCCGACAAAACTACTAATATTTTCGTTGGTTGCTGACGGAAGTACTTATATTTTCGTTAAAATAATTTCATCGGCAAACCGCCGAAAATAACGATTTTCGTCGGTTTTACCTTTATTTTCGTCAGTTTTCAGCCGACAAAAATAGTGTCAATTCCTGTAGTGCTCGTGTTGTATGCATGATCTAGTTTGTTGATTAGTACGTACACTGTAGTGGAAGCGTTGGCTCTAGTGGAAGTGCCAATCTCGTATTAGTGTTATGTGCAATTTGTATGATGCGACACGAGTGCGTACAATAATAACAAAAAGGCTGTTACATATGGTAAACAGGGTTTGAATTTGGCGTTGATCAACAGGAGAGAAGATTTTGTGAAGAATACAAATTAGTGTTTTGTGCAATATTACATATATATATATATATTTGCTATATACCTGTTTAGGACGTCAATGATATATTGATAATATTCCACCGGTCCCCTTTTTGAGTCTTGAACAACGATCTTGCTACTATCAAGCTTGATGACCAAAAGGATCCAGTAAAACCTGTTCATATATTGCGACATATATATAACTAGCTAGCAGTATTATCAATGCCTTAGAAAAGATAAGTTTATCAATGCGTTCTGAGAACACGTAAATATACGTAAAAGATAAGTTTTTGAGCTATAGCCTCATTTGCTTCGTAGAAAAGGATATGCTAGACACGATCACTAATGAGGTGATCGTTGATCGTTTCCATAAGACAAAAAATCGTCGTGGGAAAAATGCAGTGTATGTGCTAAAAACTTATTCCTTTTCTACGTTTAAAAGATTTCTTCATTAACTTTGTTTATATGGCTTGCACTAACTTTTCTTCTTTACAGGTAATATCGTTATTTAAAAGACATATATCTGTATATTACATTATGATATTGTGGTATCTCAATCGTCTCAAAGTCATTTTGTTCAAAAATTGCAAAGGTTACTTCACTCAGCCTCTAACTTGTTTTACTGAATGGAAAAGTTATTATGAAAGTTATAAGATACGATTGTTAGTACATATTACAATGATATAGATGCCACCACTCAATTTTTGTTCTGCGTCCGCCCTATATATATATATATATGTATGTATATATATATATATATATGTATATATATATATATATATATATATATATATATATATATATATATATATATATATCATACATATCTATAACATACATACATATAGACGTATACCAACATACATACAATTAATAATGTCTCTTAATAACAACATATACCAATATACATACCAACATATATGACAACATACATACAATTAATAATGTCTCTTAATAACAACATATACCAATATACATACCAACATATATAACAACATACATACAATTAATAATGTCTCTTAATAACAACATATACCAATATACATACCAACATATATAACATACATACATATATACGTATACCAACATACTATGTCAACATACATACCAATATACATCACCAACATACATATACCATCACCAACATACATATACCATCATACATATACCATCACCAACATTCATATACCATCACCAACATACATACCAAAATACATATACCATCACCAACATACATATTCTATCACCAACATGAAAACGCCTTGTGGGCATTTCGTCGAACACCTTATGGGCAACAGTGAAAGAGCGAGCTGGGGGTGTAGAGACAGCAATACCTAGCTCCTCCGGGGTGGGGTGGCGCAGGGCGACGTCGGCGTGGTCGCGGAAGAGTCCGGCGCGGTGGCGGAGGCGGCGTTGGCGTGGTGCGCAGAGGAGGCGAGCAGGGCGCGCACGGCGTGAGGCGTCGACAGCGCGGGACTTGGCAAAATTGGAGTTGTGGCCAAGTGTGAGAGAGCGCAAGTATATATATGGGAAACCACTTTTACAAGCGGTTCGTAATTTGAACCGCTTGTAAACGTGACCTGTACAAGCGGTTCGTAATTCGAACCGCTTGTAGAGAGAGAGTTCTACAAGCGGTTTGTAATTCAAACCGCTTGTAGAGAGAGATTTCTACAAGCGGTTATTAATTGGAACCGCTTGTAGAATATATCTCCACAAGCGGTTTGGACTACGAACCGCTTGTAAAAGGACCGACACGTAACACTTAAAACAATGTGTTGCCTACTCTGGTTAACAAGAACTCTCCTCTCCCCCTTGGCTAGCGCGGGCGCTTGAGTGCGGGCTCGTGGCCAGCCGCGAGGTCGGCTGTTCGAGCCCCACTCGCGCCCCGCAGGCCCTTCTTTTAAAAAAAAACAAGAACTCTCTACAAGCGGTTCGTAATTCGAACTGCTTGTAGAAAGAGAGTTCTACAAGCGGTTTGTAATTCAAACTGCATGTAGAGAGAGATTTCTACAAGCGGTTGTTAATTGGATCCGCTTGTAGAATATATCTCCACCAGCGGTTTGGACTACGAACCGCTTGTAAAAGGTCCGACACGTAACACTTAAAACAATGTGTTGCCTACTCTGGTTAACAAGAACTCTCCTCTCCCCCTTGGCTAGCTCGGGCGCTTGAGTGCGGGCTCATGGCTAGCCGCGAGGTCGGTTGTTCGAGCCCCACTCGCGCCCCGCAGGCCCTTCTTTTTTAAAATTGTTTCTCTACTCTATATAACAACATATATTCTTTATTTTCTTAATAACAACATATATTCTTTATTTAAAATTGTTTATGTACAACATATGTACTATGTCTGCTAATAACAACATGTATTCTTTATTTTCTTCTTTATTTCTTTATTGTTTATTATTTCTCTATTCTTTATTGTTTATTTAAAAACTGTTTATATTCTTTATATTCTTTAAAATTGTTTATTTAAAACGTCGGCATCTATACGAACACCGTTGTTCTGATTGGTGCTCTTGTTATCCTGGGATCTGGTGTAAAATGTGTAACCATTTATCTCGTACCCATTGAATGTCACAATTTCAATAGAAGGTCCCCGTGCCAATCGTTGCAACTGTTCATTGTCTGACCCTTTGAAAAGGATGTAGTTTTGTAACCAAGCGCCGAAAAAATCCATGTGCTTCAGTGTTATCCAATCCTTAGACCTCCCAGGAAATTCACGGCGTATAATACTCTTGTGCTCAACAACATACGGGGCAACCACCGTTGATTGTTTCAAAACAGTGAAATGTGCTTGCTTAAATGTAAGAAGATCATTGCATGCAAATGCTTTCCTTCCTAGTGTCCCTTTTCCACGTAGCCTCCCCTCATGGCGTGATATAGGGACGCCGATCGGATTTAGATCATTAATGTAATCCACACAAAACTCAATCACCTCCTCTGTCCCATAACCCTCGGCAATGCATCCTTCTAGACGAGAACGGTTACGAACATACTTCTTTAGCACACTCATGTACCTCTCGAAAGGGAACATGTTGTGCAGATACACGGGTCCGAGAATACCTATCTCTTTGACAAGGTGAACAGTGAGATGAATCATAATATCAAAGAACGCAGGAGGAAATATCATCTCAAGACAAACCACACATTGTACCACGTCATCCTACAGCTTACTTAGTTTATCTGGGTCGATGACCTTCTGCGAAATCGCGTTGAATAAAAAACACAGCTTTGTGATTGTCCCCCGGACCCACTCGGGCAGTATACCTCTCATAGCCACTGGGAGCAACTGTGTCATCAACACAAGACAGTAATGGGATTTCAGGTGTATGATTTTATTCTCTTTCGTGTTTATGAGTCTCTTTACATTCGATGAGTATCCGGAAGAGACCTTCACACTATTCAGGCACTCTATCATGCTTTTATTCTCTTCTTTGCTTAGAGTGTAGCTCGCAGGATGTAGGTAATGTTGTCCTTTTTCTCTCTTTTCCGGATGTAGGTCGTTCCTCAGTTCTAAGAGTTTAAGGTCCTTCCGAGCTTGCAGTGTATCTTTTGATTGGCCGTACATATCTATGTAGCCTAGCAGGTTCAAGCAAACATTCTTTGTGATGTGCATGAAGTCAAGTGAGTGACGAACCTCCAAGACTTCCCAATAAGGCAAGTCCCAGAATATTGACTTCTTCTTCCACATTGGTGCCTGACCATCCTCATTCTGCACAGGTTTGCTTCCAGGACCCTTTCCGAATACTACTTTCAGATTCTTTACCATAGCAAGCACATGTGGCCCACTACGATGCTGAGGCCTAGCACGAAGGTCTAGTTGCCCGTTAAATTTCCTGCACTTCTTCCGCCATGGGTGACTCGTAGGAAGAAACCTATGGTGACCCATGTACACAACCTTTCGAGAATTTTTCAGGTACATGCTGTCCGTTTCATCAAAGCATTGGACGCAAGCTCTATGTCCTTTGATAGTTTGGCCGGACAGGTTACCGAGAGCAGGCCAGTCGTTGATTGTTACAAATAACAATGCACGTAGGGTGAAATACTCCCTTTTGTACTCATCCCATACCCGTGCACCATCCTCCCACAACGTCACAAGATCTTCAACCAATGGTTTCAGGTAGACATCGATGTCATTTCTAGGTTGCTTGGGGCCTTGGATCAACAACGGCATCATGATGTACTTCCGCTTCATGCACAACCATGGAGGAATCTTATACATACATAGTGTAACAGGCCAGGTGCTATGGTTGCTGCTTAACTCTTCGAAAGGATTCATCCCATCGGTACTTAACCCAAACCTTATGTTTCTCACCTCTTGTGCAAAGTCTGGGTACGTCCGATCGACTTTCCTCCACTATGAGCCATCTGTAGGGTGTCTAAGCATACCGTCATCCTTACGCTCTTCTTTGTGCCAACGCATCATCTGGGCATGTGGTTTGTTAGCAAACATACGCTTCAATCGGGGAATCACAGGGAAATACCACAATACTTTAGCTGGAGGTCTCTTCTTCTTACGCTCCCCACCTATTTCACCTGCATCATCTCTCTTCACCTTATACCGTGATTCTTTGCACACTGGACAAACATCCAAATTGGCATACGCATTGCGATACAGGATGCAATCGCTACGACATGTGTGTATCTTCTGTACTTTCAATCCCAAAGGACAGACGACTTCCTTTGCTTCATATGTAGATTCGGGCAGAGTGTTATCTTCTGGAAGCAACTTCTTTATGAGTGATAACAACTCATCGAATCCCTTGTCTGACACACTATTTGTGGCCTTCCATTGCATAAGTTCAAGTGTGGTACGCAACTTTTTGTGGTCCTGCCCACAGTTTGGGTACAAAGGAGTTCTGTGGTCCTCTAACATGCGCTGGAACTTCTCGAACTGTCTTTCCTCTGTGTAGTCTCCCTCTCCGTCACGAAGCATCTGGTCCAGCTCATCATCACCAAAGTCGCTAAGTGTATCTCCGATGGAATAGCATTGAGTGGCGTCCGGGATATTATTGAATCCCTCTTCTTCTTCCTCGTCTTCGCCATGGTTGGTCCAACAGGTATAGTTTGGCATGAAACCTCTCATCATCAAATGGTTCATAACCTGCCATCGCTGTGAGTGCTCCTTCTCGTTCTTGCAATCTACGCACGGACAATATATGAAGCTGCCTGGAGGCAGGAATGTAATGGCCGCATCGAGAAAAGCCTGCACGCCATCAATGAACTCTCTCGAGCGACGGTCCACATTGTACATCCATTGCCGGTTCATCTACACCAAGTTATAATTTCATATAAATTTTTCTTCTCCAAGAAAAACAACCCCACCTACACCTTCATGCAATTAAAGATCTACCTTTCTAATTATTTTTTATCCCTTCCTACCTTTGTAATTATTTTTTTATCCTTCACATGTTTTCCTATTTTATTTTATACACCACTAATTACTTCATTGCAATGCCATACTTTGAATTAGATCTCCACCATACATGTTCATACCATAAAAAAGCAAGCATACAAAATATATTTTGGGGCACAACTTCATACCATACACATTTCAACATGTTCTAGAGTGACCTAGCAAAGCAACACATTTGAACATGAATAAATCATGATTTGTCCACATCCAATGCATAAAAAACAGCAATATGTAAGTGAGAAAGATGCTAACATGCTATTACTGACCTTGAAACACTTAATTTGAAGCTAAATCGCCAGCAATTTAAAAACTAAAAATTTGGCCAGCACCTCCCCGGAAGAACGGTGCTCGGCCCTTCTTTCTTCGACTGTTGGCTTGGGGAGGAAGAAGGGTTTAAAATGCGCTGGGCGGGAGGGCTTCTAGAAGCGGTTTGAAACACAAACCGCTTCTGATGGTTGAATTCTAGAAGCGGTTCGTGTTTCAAACCGCTTCTGACTTTCCAGAAGCGGTTTGGTACACGAACCGCTTCTATAACTCAGACTTTAGAAGCGGTTCGTGTATCAAACCGCTTCTAGAAGCCCTCTCCTTCCCGTTGCCACGAACCGATTCTGGTGCGCACATTACAACCGGTTGGCATGAAACCGCTTGTGATAGACCGGTTGTGAAGGCCGGTTCTGTAGTAGTGCATCTTAGGTATCCTCATTTTTGCTTGTATTTACTATAATGGGCACCACGTCCTGAATCTAGCATACGAAAATCATCCAAGGACAGGAAACCGTGAGCATATGAATTCAAGACACAATCCCACCACCGATTGCAACCATTTTTGCGTTACCTTATTACAGATCCGTCAGAACTGCCTGCGAGCGCCACGGACTCACCCTCGAAGCAGCAGTCGAGAAGCGTAGCCTCCGACTTTGCCCCCAACCTTAGCACGGACGAGTAAGCGTCGTACAGCCCCAGCCCCTGCAGAACAAATCCCCCAATTTCACCTGGTCGTAAACGAGTCCAAATCGGAAGCCGAAATAAACTGAAACGGGCAGGAGCTACCGCAAATCCCCCACAACGAACTCGACCAGATCAGAACTAGCAACGAGGTTAGAACTAGCAACGTGCGCCGGCGGACCGGAGGCGGCGGCGGCTGGGCCAAATGTGGCGGGGTGCGGTCGCGGGGCTAGCCAGAGGAGGGGGGGGGCGGCGCGAGGCAGCGATGGGGCGCCGGAGGGCGGGGGGGGGCGGAAAGAGGGGGTGGGGCAGGCTGGGGGCGGGGGGCGGACGCGGCGGCGTGAGGGGCGTGTGAGCGGCGTGCCGCGTGAGGAATTTTGATAGCGTCCGATCGAGTGTGACCTAGTGTTAGCTTCCTATTTGCGTCGGCCAAAACCCCAGCCGACGAAAATATATCGGTAGTTTCGACAGCTCCACCTTGGCCGACGAAAATATAGGATTATTTTCATCGGTCCCACTTGGCCGACGAAAATATACGAGTATTTTCGTCGGTTCACCTAGGCCGATGAAAATATAGGAGTATTTTCGTTGGCTTGGAGAAACCGATGAAAATAATTTCGGGACGACGAAAATATAACGGATTCTTGTAGTGCACATCCTATTATACAAAGAAAATCCTGGAGCTAGTATAAATAGAAAGCGTGTTCCTTGGTAGGGCTAGCTCATTCTAAGAACATATAAGAGGACAACAGTGCATACCAAGAGAGTAAGGAAAAATGATACGTGCCCGGCCCCAAAAACTCTCCTAGACATGCATGTTTAGTGCTATCAAATTTTTATACAGGAAAAAGTTCTCAGAACCCAGAACTTTCTATTTCATTTTACGTAAACCTCTAATCTGGTTTAGCAGGATGGAATTGCCAGCGTAGCATCATGACTACGCATTTTTGCCAAACAGCCTTAGTAGCCAGCAAAAGTTGGATAAAATAAAGGTGCGAAGCGGATGACACTATGACAGGCATGGAGGCAAAGTGAGAGGTGCGAGAAGTGTGAGAGGCTGCCAAGGATCGCTTTGCAGCCTTTATTTTGATCCAACTTTGACTCTTCTAAACTGATTTTGCAAGATGGTATTATCAACGTGATATTATGACTAGGCTGTTTTTGCCATATAGTTAGTAGCTGGTAAAGTTGGACAAAATAAAAGATTTGTAGCGAGGAGGGGGACGAGGAGGCCAGGTGAGAGCTGAGATAGAGGTTGCCAAGGATCGTCCTATAATTGTTCCAACTTTGCCTGCTACTTAACCTACCTGGCAAAACCACGTGAAACAAGCTTAGAATGTTAAATTAACTAGATTAGAAAGTTAATTTGGAGGTCAAATAATGGGCAAAGTTAAAGTTAGGGATGTTAGACGAATTTTTTTCGAGCAAAGTTTAAGGATTATATAAACTTTTTATTTTATATATTTGGACTATTTATTAAATAGTAATATTGCGCTAAGTCTACGGAACTTGATGGGTACAGTTGAAAGTAGTATATATATCCGGTTCGCCGAGAGGATGTACGTGGCGCCCAGTTATGGTCATTTCACTACTAATTATGTAGGAGGGCGAGCTACTTCCTCTAAGAAAATATATATTCCATTGACTGATTTCTTGCTATCTTTAACAAGTCTTTGCCTGCTATGGCCTATGGGTCGTGTGCATGCTTCGGCTGGGTAGATGCACGCGCATGATGCGAGTTGGCCACAGCTAGAGTCGCTTTGAGCAAGACGGCCAGTCGCCGGCGCGTGCGCAGACTTAGTTCTCTTTTTAAGACTTGGTGGAACATCATTATATATTTTTTCATATAGATTTCACGTAAAACAAATTGATTCCATATGAATTTGAAAGAACTCCCACATTCTAAACAGGCTCTTAATTACTTCCATTTTCAAAACGTCTTTTCAACTTTTGTTTTCTATAAACATGTTTGTACCAAAATTCGGCACATATGGAAAGTGTCGGCCCAATACGAAATATGGAGAGTTTGGTGAGCACACGACAGTTGGGATTTGGAAACCAAAGATTAGATCGTGACCAACACGGATTCAGTTACCATAATCGGATTTGGAAATAAAATCTCGGATCGTGGCCGATACAGAGTTAGTTGCCGTATCCAGGTAGGACTCGGATCAGGCGAGGCATATAAAAGAGGGACGAGCCAACAGAAAAAAGGCAGCAATCCAACACAACCACAAACATACTTTTACAGTCTTTTTTGTTTCTTTTTAGTTTTCGTAAACTTTCCTCTGTAAGTTGACGAGATCAATAAAGAGTTATGCATCGTCAATTTGTTAATTTTGCCGATTTCACCTCAGGTTTGGTTTGCCTTGTTTTGTTGCGCATCGCCTCTCAAAGCCAATCTACCTTTACCCTTGTATTAGCCTTAGTTGGCTAATCTAGTTATCCCCTAATTGGCTTTTAGCCGACTAGAGTTACGCCAATAATTGCTCGTTATCGCTCTAATTGATTTCACGATTTTTCATCTTGTCAATTACAGGTCAAATTGACTAGCACACTGAAACCCGGCGTTTGTCTTGTGTGTTTGAGGCTAAGAACCCTACCTCAAGTTTTTAGTGCAAACATATTTTGGCACGCCCAGTGGGATCCAATCAGAAAAGATTGCCACAGGAAAATCAATTCCCCCAGCCAACATCAACTCCGAAGCTATCATCGTCCCGACGCTGGATGATATGACCCCAGAGCAACACAAGGAGATTGAAGATTGAAAAACTGCGCTGGAGGAGATGGTGCTGGGGTGCTACCAAAAAACCCGACGTGGGGTCACGCAGAAAACCGCACTCCCAACGCTCAACCCCATCGGTTAGCCTGATCTAACCAGCAACCCAAGCTAGCACTTGGGGGGCAGGATGCCAGTTACCCTAATTGGCAGAACCCCAATACTATGCTTGCTGGTGGCGTTAATTGGGCCAATCAAATCTCTACCGTGCTGAGGGAACAGTTCGGTCTACAGCCAAAGGGAAAGACTATCGGCTACAAAAAGCCGTATCCGGATTACATAGATCGGATGGCCTACCCACACAGTTACAGAATCCCTAATTTCGCCAAGTTCTCAGGAGATGACTCCGTTACCACCCTTGAACACATCGGACGGTTCATAGCCTAATGTGGCGAAGCTGCTCAGTCCAATGGATTAAAAATCAAGCTGTTTCCTTCATCTCTATCAGGAACCGCTTTCACATGGTTCACAAATTTACCCCCAAATTCGATCCATTTTTGGAACGATTTGGAAAGCTGATTCCACAAATATTTCTTTTCTGGTAGTCCTGAACTTAGGATTTCAGATCTCAGCTCAGTCCGACAAAAATTTGGCGAGCCAGTCTCGGACTACATCCGAAGATTCCGGGACGTACGAAATCGGTGCTTTAGTGTTACATTACCAGATGATCAATTAGCCGTTTGGCGTTCCAAGGCCTTATTCCCCCACTTAGGGAGAAATTTGCGGGGCAAAAATTCTTCGATTTAGGCCATCTTCTTCATCATGTATCGGCACAAGAAAGCCGATATTCTGATAATAAAGGGTTTAAGGACAGGTTTAAAGCAAATTGGAATGAAAAAGCCAAGGTAAATATGGTCAAGTGCAGCTCTAGCAAGACCTCCGACGACGATGAGGCTGATGTAAACATAGCCGATTGGGCAAAGGGTCCTAAAAAATCGCTTCTTTGCTCGTGGCTCAAGCCGACCAAAAATAAGTCGGAAGTCAAATATGCCTTTGACGTGTCCAAATGCGATCGGTTTTTTGATTTACTGCTACAGGAGAAATTAATACGATTGCCAGAAGGACATGTCATTCCATCTGCCGATGAAATTAAAAAATGAAGATATTGTGAGTGGCACCACACTTTTTCACATAACACTAACGATTGCAATATTTTTCGTCAGCAGATACAGTCGGCCATCGAGAACGGATGACTAAAGTTTGCCGAAGAGCCGGCCTTGCATGTGGACTTGAACCCTTTTCCAATCAACATGGTCCAGTACTCATGGAAAGGAAAATAACCAATGGATATAAGTGACGAGCCGATCTGGCGGGTCGATGTCCAGACAAACTCTGGCGGCAGCGAAACATTGAAGATAACAATCGGCTCAGTGCAGATAGAAGCCGATCGGGACGGCAGGAACTCAAGAACTGTCAAGCTGAAGGGTGAACCACATATCGGACAATGGTATAGGGCCAAAAAGACCCCACCAAAACGAAGAATTACGAATGAGGAGAAATACGAAAGAACCAAACCAACATTCACTCAACTTTTGGAGAAATACGAAAGAACCAGCCGTCGATATAAACAACGTACCCATCTGCCTGATAACCTGTACTAGGCGGATGAGGAGAGCGCCCACCAATAGTGTCCCTTCTGGCAATTTTGCTGGGAACGAGGAACGCAATTACCATCAGTACAGACATGTCCAATGGGACATCTCCCCCAAGATCGGCCATAGCGACCCGTTAGAGAGAGGTTGACAAGGCCGGTCCATAGCCGACTCGGGCCACGGGCCGGGATACCAGGAAAAAAATCCCTACAATAGATCAAGGTGAATCCCAGAAGAGAAAACCGTGTCGGTTAGATCTGACAATGAAGTCGATAATCTGGCTGGAAAAATCCGCAAACCGATTGAACCAAAGCCGAGGTGGTGCCCCTCAAGTCTTAGTCGATCCCAGCGTAGACGATTGCAATGCTTGAGAACACAAGAAATACAGGAGGACAGACAGGAAGAAGAAAGGGATCGGGTCTTCAACGAATTACGACCAGCGCAGGGCAAGAAGCAAGAGTGGAGGAGGAAAAGTCCGATCGAAGAAGATTCAGACCAATCAGTCGATTCTGGATCACCAATGATTCGAGATGACACCCCTCCAATGGATATCAATATGGTCTTCACTCTGCCGAACGAATTTAGAACCGAAACTAAATCGGCTGAAGAGGCCTTGACCCAATTATGCCTTGGCGCACAGGACGCCGTGTTCGAAAAACCTCAGGATATGCATCGGCACTTGAAGTTGTTGTACCTGAAAGGGCATATCAACGACCGACCTACATCAAGAATGCTAGTCAACGGCGGGGCTACAATGAACTTGATGCTGCTAAGCACCTTCAAGAAATTGGGCAAAGCCGACGAAGATTTGATCAAGACGAATATAGTGCTAAATGACTTCACGGGCGATCCCACTGAGGCGAAAGGAGTGATGGTCACAGAGCTGATAGTCGGCAGTAAGACTTTGCCGACTGCATTTTTTGTGATTGAAGCCAAAGGAAATTACAGTGTCCTCCTCGGGCGGGATTGGATCCATGCTAATTGCTCCATTCCGTCAATGATGCATCAACTTTTGGTACAATGGAATATAGATGAAGTCGAAGTAATACCAGCCGATACATCGGCACACATATCACTGGATAGCCCTGATACAAATTGGCCACACCAAGAAGCCGAGTGCATATCCGGCAAAATCTTGGATGACTGCGATTTTATTTGCGTCAGAAATTCAGGTCTATTGCCGATCAATGTCGGGCTAGGCATATTTGATCGGGAAATGAAGTATTAAGAAGATGGAGTTGGGAGTAAAACGAGCCTCTCAAGATAAACTTCAAAACCATCGGCTAACAATAGACAACGGAGATGCTATCGAAGATTTTCAAGAGGAAAGATTAGGACAAGGTTTCACTTCAGCCGATTTGCTTGAATAGAGAGACATAGGTGAGGGCGATAGGAAAAGACCAACTTTATAAGCGTAGGATTAAGCACGGATTATAGAACCAAGTTGGTCGAAATGCTAAAAAATTATAGAGATTGCTTTGCTTGGGAATATTACGAGATGCCTAGTTTAAGCCAACAGCTAGTTGAACATCGGCTGCCAATAAAGCCCGGGTATCGTCCATTCAAGCAGTTCCCGTGACGCTTTAATCCAACTCTATATGATGCCATCAAGTAAGAAATAGAACGATCATTGGAGGCCAAGTTTATCAGGACTTGCCGATACGCTGAGTGGGTATCGAACATCGTTCCAGTGGTGAAGAAAAACGGTAAGCTAAGGGTGTGTGTGGACTTTAGAGATCTGAACAAGGCCACGCCAAAAGATGAATACCCGATGCCAATAGCGATATGCTTATCGATGCTACATCGGGAAATAGGATTATTAGTTTCCTTGATGGTAATGCCGGATATAACCAAATATTCATGGTAGAAGCCGACGTGTCTAAAACGGCTTTTAGGTGCCCTGGGGCCCTGGGGTTGTACGAGTGGACCATCATGACGTTTGGCTTAAAAATGCCAGTGCCATGAATTAAATCTTTCATGATCTAATTGGCCATATTGCCAAAATTTATATCGACGATGTCGTTGCAAAATCAAAAAACGATTGGCAACATTTAGCCGATATAGAAAAAGTATTTCAGAGCACAAGGGCCCATGGGCTAAAAATGAACCCCCTAAAGTGTGCATTTGGGGTATCGGCTGGGCAATTCCTCGAATTCATGGTGCACGAATGAGGGATCAAAGTTAACCAGCAAAGGGTAAAAGCCATAGCCGATACAAAATCGCCGACAAGCAAAAATGAGCTGCAGAAATTGATCGGCAAGATCAATTATCTACGGCGCTTTATCTTGAACTTGTCTGGACGAATTAAAGCCTTCGCCATGTTGCTAAAATTAAGAGAGAACCAAAAATTCATATGGGGAGAAGAGCAGCAGAAGGCCTTTGACGATATTAAGGAGTATTTAACAAAACCACCAGTTTGCACTAAGGAAGTGAATAACATTTAGGTTATACATGTCGGCCGAGGAAGAGACAATCGAGGCCGTGTTAGCACAAGAAGTCAATGGCAAGGAATGGGTGATTTTCTATCTAAGCCGATGACTTTTGGACACCGAAAGAAGGTATCCTTTTGTGGAAAAGCTATGCTTGTCTCTCTATTTCGCCTGCACGAAGTTAAGACATTATATATTGGCGTCAACATGCATGATAGTGTGCAGAATCGATATCGTCTAACACATTTTGTCTGTGCCAATTTTACGAGGACGACTTGGTAAATGGGCATACGCCTTAACCGAGTTCGACCTGGCCTATGAATCGGCTAAAGCTGTCAAAGGACAAGTTATGGCCAATTTCATCACAGGCGGCGAGACGGCAGTAGGATTAGTCAACGTGGCCCTTAGCAGTTGTATTTTGATGGATCTGTGTGCCGAGAAGGCGAGGGTATTAGTATAGTCCTTATTTCACCAAAAGGGCATTACTTTGAATTTGCATATCGGCTCAATAGCTGATGTTCTAATAATTAGGCCGAATACGAAGCTCTACTCAAAGGTCTTCAACTGCTAGAAAGCATCGGAGTAAGCCATGTCAAGATATTCGGGGATTCATTGCTGATTGTACAACAAGTCAAAGGGGGATTGTAACACCCCAATTTTTGCTTTTCATGAAATTAAATATTATTTTGCACATTTGTGAATTTTTGGAATTTCTTTGGATTTATTTGGATTTAATTTGAATTTATTCCATATTGAAATAATTAAATAAATTAAATTTTCAAATAAAGTTTTGTTGGAAATATTTTATTTGAGACCCAAATGCCCTAAAATATTTTCCAGAATTTTTCTGGAATTTTTCTGAGTATTTTACTATTTTTCTTGAATTAAATGAATTGCTGGAAATTATTTTAATTATTAAATCGCTGGAAAAATCGAGTCGGGTCAAATCGTTTCATCCGATCAACCCGAAGTCCGAAGTCGACTCGAGTCCGACCCGAGCCACGTGACTTAATCGAACCGCGTCCAAACCCTAACCGTTGTGGACCGTCGGATCAAGATCCAACGGTCAGGATTTCCCCGTACCGCTTCGACCGGATCCGATCTCGCGCGCGCATCGTGGCCGCTGATTGTGCCACGTGGACGGCTGTCCGTCGTCGTCCCCGTCCGAGTCCAGGACGGACTCCTCCGCCGCGTAGCCGCCGTGTCCCCGTTAGGGTTCCGATTCTAGCACGCATCCCGGGGGTATTTAAGGCGTGGGACATCTCCCGAGGTTGCCCGTTGCCGCGCGCACCTTCCGCCCCTAGTCTTCGAGCTTGAGCCGCCGCCAGCTAGCCGCAATCGCTCGCCGTAGTTAGATCTTACCTCCGCCACGGTTTTTGCCGCGCCCCGCCGTCATCCGTCGCCCTCCGCCGCCGTTAAGCCCAGATCCGAGACCCCCAGGTCAAGCTGCGTCGGTGAGGACATCTCACTTCGCCAGAGGACCCTCAGAGCGCCGTTCCACGCGTCATCGTCCCCGACTCCGGCAGCCCGAGCCCCGCCGCGACGCCATCACCGCGCGAAGCTTCTCGACCGTCCGATTCTGATCCAACCACTGCGGTGAGTTCACGTGCTTCCAAACCTGATTAGATCTGGACTGTTGGATCAAGATCCAACGGCCCACGATCACCACGTGCCGTAGCAGCGTTAACATAGGGTTAGATCTGGACCGTCCGATCTAGATCGAACGGCCCATGATCACCGTGTAGATTATAACGGAGTTAACCTAGGGTAGATCTAGACCGTTGGATCTAGATCCAACGGCCGTGATCATGCCACGCGTGGCGCCGCGCGTGCGTTGAGTCATCGATGTGCCGGGCCCGCGTGCTAACGGCCGAGCCTGGGCGTGACTGCGCGTCACTGACATGCGGGGCCCGCATGTCAATGTCTCGCCCGAGAGTCGCACCGTGCACGTGACCCACTGACGGGTGGGACCCGCGTGTTAGCGACCCGAGCCGTGGACCGGGTCCACGGTGGACCGAGCCGCACCGTGCGCTGAGTCCGTGAGCCGGCTGACGTCAGCCAGCCAATCAGGAGCCGACGCGTGTCACCCATGATGCAATAAATAATTACCGAAAAAGAAAATGATTTAATAATTCGGTTTAATAATTGATTTGAATTTCAAAACTTCAAACGCTTATAACTTTTGCGTTTCAACTCCGATTTGGACGATTCAAATTTCTAAAAATTCATAAAATTCAGATCTACTCAAATATGAATTTTATTTAATTTTTGGACTAAAGTTTTTCTCTGTAATATTATTTAATTGATTATTTAAACTTCAAATAATCATAACTTTTGTGTTTTAACTCCGATTTGAGCGATTCCAGTTCCTAAAAATTCATAAAATTATGTTCTCTCTGTTTATGGACTTTATTTGGGTGTTTGGACACTTTTTGTCTACTGTTTTATTCATTTGTTGCTATTTGCAAGCGTTACGAGTAGACGTTGAAGTGCCGGAAGGATTCGAAGGAGAAATATTGACCCAGGAGCCAGCTCAGGACCAAGAACAAGTACTTTTTAAAGGCAAGTTGTGCTTTGACCATATTGATCCCATTTTGAAACCTATTTTGATTTAATGTATTGCATGCTAGTTCAAATAGAAAATGCTTTACTTAATTATGGGAAATTAGATAAATGCCAAATTGCTGTATGACACCTTGACTATTTAAATATGTGCCATGACCCCCTTGTCACCCTAGTTGTGGATTACTAGTTGGACACTACTAAACTGCCAACATGGGTTTGTAGATCATTGTAGTATATGGCTTAGACCTGCTACGTGCTCATGACATGATTTTGAACAATCAAATGTTAATATTGACTTAAAGATATATTGAACTTGTTTTGGAAAGGTATCATGTGTTGTGGTGTTGATGGCACGTGGTGCATAGTAATTAACTGGGGTTTGATAAATAGCTTTTGACCGGGGCATGTGGCAAGAATGATCAGGTGGGCCAGTTGTGGCACCGGGATTGTTGGTTTGGTTCTTCGGGTAGTCTTGCCCTGGTCACCCTAAGGACTTAACCTTGCAAGCCTTTGAACTGGGTCAATCGTGCAACCACATGTCTGTTATGGGACGGACCTAGTTGAATAAGTTGCTAATAACATACCTGTGGGACCTCAGGTTGTCAACTACACCATTTGTGTAAGTTGTACGGGGGAGCGTACCAGGGTTGCGGCCAGGTACCCATCTAACGGTGGATTGACCTAAACTTTGCCTTAGCTAAGGGAAGGGTTAGTGTGCAACACCGGAGAGGACCACTTGTATTGTTCGAAGTTTCCGAAAGACTTTGTTACGGGAACTCGCCTTTGTGGTGTTTGACTGTATCTTGTGGGTAAAGTGCATAACCTCTGCAGAGTGTAAAATCTATTCGAATAGCCGTGTTCGCGGTATTGGACATCGCTCGGGAATTATAGTCAAGGGTTCGACTTTCTTGAAAATAATTTGGACTTGAAAGGTTGGGTTTGGTTAAACAATGATGTCGATGGAAATGTGGATTAGGAATGGGAAAGATGTTGATTAAACTCCTGGAAAAATTATTGATGTTATACTTGTTTCTACTGCTTTCGAATCTACTTATGATACTTGTTAAATGCTCTTACTGCAAATATACCTTGAGCCACTCCTTTGTATTAAGCCATGCATGTAGTATATTAGCTGCATTCTGTGCATGACTTGCTGAGTACCAAGTACTCACCCTTGCCGCAATACAACACCAGTTGAAGAGGAGACTACACCAGCTTTGGAAGAGGAGCTCCAAGAGGAACCGTCTACTTAGGGAGCGAGCCCAGTCAGTTGCCTGTGGTATACTGGATGGCGCCACGAAGTTATCTTATTTTTCCGCTGCTATTATTTCTCTCTTAATAAGTTTCGCCCTGCGTGGCGTACATTTGTAACTTGACCATAAGGTCGAGCAACCAGTTTGACTATTTAATTAAAGTACTTTGTTAGTATCGAGTGGTATGATTGTGATATTTACCGATGTTAAGACTGTGTGCACTAGCGCATTCCTGGACTAGTGTTGAATACACAGAGGGTCCGGATTTGCAAATTCGGGTCCCGACAGAGGTGGTATCAGAGCCATACTGACCGTAGGCTCAACCCATAGCTAGAATGGTCGTAGGGAGGATAAAACCTATTTTCTAAAGCTAAAAGTTGTCAAGATAATGAATGAATTCTCGACTTACCCCTTTTCTTTCTTGTTCATACCCCTTGCTGAGTTCTTTTTGCCTTCCACATTGGTTTTAAAGTGTTGCGATGCTACGTAAGTATCCTTTTACAGATGGAAGGAGAGATCAACTACGTCGATCTTGAGGTTGGTCACGCCGCGGAACTTTGGCGTATGCTACAGACTCTCGGAGGTTTTGAGAAGCCAAAATACCAAGTGGACGTGATCAGACAAGCAGGATTGATCAAGGCTTGTGACGTGAAGATTGTGGTACCTGCTAGGAAGAAGGGCCCAGGCAATCGCCCGATACACTGCACTGCCAGGAGGTCTACAATGCAGATGGGTATCCAAGAGGCGTCACGACGAGCAATGCGGCACATTACCCGTATCTACGCTAGAGAATTGGAGAGCACGGTGTTCCGATATCATCCGCGCAACAATAACCTTCTTGACCCAAAGGCGATTCAGGATGAGAATGCCATGGTTACACAATTGGCACAACTTGTTGTCGCCCAGGAGGATGTACTCGATGATAGAAGCAAGGAGCTACAGAAGGCCCGCAAAGAAATCACGGTAGAGAAGAACAGATGGCGGGAAGCTCAAGAGTATGTGTCTCACCTTCTGCAAAGGATTGGAGAGTTAGAGACGGCATTGTACGCACCAGAGCCGGAGCCAGTACTCGAGCTGCACGAGCCAGACCCGGAGGAGCCGGAGCTTGAGGAGGACACTGCTTCTTCGACTACCACAGATGACACAGTTGCTGGACATGGCGATCGTTTCGCGCCTATGCCGCAGCGTCCGTACCCAGGCCGTGGAGGTTTTCTCGATGAGTGGGCGTAGGTTCTATAGTGAGACTCCTTCGCCGAGTCGCGTCATAGAATAAAGAGTCACCCTTTAGGCGTTAGACTCCAGTGTTAGTTCGATTTGGATTTTCATTGCTTGCTGAGTGTGCAGTATGTGTTGCAAGGCCCCTAGGCATTGTAAGCAACCATACCAAGTTACTATTGATTAAAATAATACAGTTGGACTTTAAGTCACACCTTTCGCCCCGCATAAGTTCCATATTACTCCCTCCGTTTCTTTTTATAAGGCGTATTTGGTTTCGTTAGGACAAGACTTTGACCAACGATTACTTCATTAATATATCATTTATGCAATACAAAATCATAATTATATATAAGTACTTTTGAATACAAATCTGCTAATATCAATTTTGTGTCATAAAAATTATACGCTAATAGAGTAATTGTTGGTCAAAGCCTTGTCCTAACGAAACCAAATACGCCTTATAAAAAGAAACGGAGGGAGTACTTGTCTATTCTTGTTTCCCTCTCATCTCTAAAACCTAGAGCAAACCACAGATGGTGAACACTCGTGGAAACCTTGGAGGCAATGGAAGTGGTTCTCGCCCAGCAGAAAACCCCAATGATGGAGCACCAGCACCGCCAGTTGATATGCAGAATTTCGGAGCTTTTCTTGCTGCTCAGACTCAGTTGATGCATGCCATGATGCAACAGATGCAGCACGTCACTGCTCAGGCCACTGCTAATCAAGTCAATCAGGGACAACGCCAGAATACAAGACTGTCAGAGTTCATGAGGACTCATCCACCCACTTTCTCCGGGAATGCTAACCCGTTGGAAGCCGATGACTGGTTAAGGTCAATTGAGAGGAAGCTACACATTGCTCAATGCATGGGAAATGAGAAGGTACTCTACGCTTCTCATCAGTTGGAAGGAACAGCCGCTGAATGGTGGGAGAACTTCTGTGCCACGCAAGAGAACCCTCAGGACATCACTTGGGAAGAGTTCACAGCTGCATTCCGTCAGTATCACGTGCCTGAAGGAATCATGGACCTCAAGAAGGAGGAGTTCAGAGCACTGAAGCAAGGTAATCAGCCGGTGGCCGAATACCTGAACAAGTTCACACAGCTTGCACGTTACGCACCTGAAGATGTAGCGACAGATAAAGCCAGACAGTCTCGTTTCATGAAGGGACTTAACTCAGGATTGCAGGTGGGATTGATCACCCACACCTTTCCAGATTTTCAGGAGCTTGTGAATAAGGAGCTTATTCTTGAGGACAAGCGCAAGGAACTGGATGAGAACAGGAAGCGCAGGATGCAGCATCAGGGATCGCGTCAGGAAGCACAGCAACGTTTGAAAGTTGCGCCAAATTAGTTTTTCAGATTCCAGCCACAGAATGCTACAAGGACACCGTCACCAGCACCAAGACCCGTCAATCAGAACTATCAGACCCCAGCCCCAGCCAGAAATGTCGCTTCAGGCAGTCAACAAGGAACAGTGAGACGCTACTACAACTGCAACGAGCCAGGACACTTTGCCAACAGTTGTCCTAAGAAGACCGCAGGAGTGACCCCAGTTCCCTTCAATCTGGGATCCACACCAGCCAGGACGCCTGCACCAGGAGCGAACTGAGGGACAGCACAGTCAGGAGCAGCACCCCAGACCGTGGTGAGAGGCCGAGTCAACCATGTCACCGCAGATGCACTGCAGAATGCCACGGACGTCGTATTGGGTAAGTTACTTGTTATCTCAGTACCTGCAACAGTTTTGTTTGATTCTGGAGCTTCGCATTCGTTTGTTTCACAAGGCTTTGCTGCTAAAAATGATTTGGAGATTGCAAGACTTAATTGCATGCTTTTAGTTCAAACCCCTGGTTCCGAACTCCGAACTAAAGTAGGATGTTCTGGGGTGAGAATACTAATAGATGGGATAGAGTTCCTAGCGAACCTTATTATTTTGGAGACCCAGACCTTGGATGTCATTTTGGGAATGGAATGGTTATCCAAGCACAAGGCCGTATTGGATTGTGGATGGAGGACTATCTCAGTTGAGAGCCCGTGTGGAAAGAAAGTGGAATTTCAAGCTACCACCGTTAGAGATGGACAGTTGATGGTTAACAGCACCAAGGCAATCAGCATAGAAGATGTCTCAGTAGTGAATGAGTACCCAGATGTTTTTCCTGAAGATCTACCTGGTATGCCGCTAGACAGGGACATGGAGTTTGTGATAGAGCTTGTACCTGGTACAGCGCCGATAGCAAAGAGACCTTACCGGATGTCCACCGAAGAATTGGTAGAGATGAAGAAGCAACTCGAAGAGCTAATGGAGAAAGGATTTATCAAACCGAGTTTGTCGCCGTGGGGAGCGCCAATTTTGTTTGTCAAGAAGAAGGACGGGAGTTTCAGGATGTGCATTGACTACCGTGCACTCAATGAAGTCACCGTGAAGAATAAGTACCCGCTACCCAGGATCGATGATCTGTTTGATCAGCTGAGAGGAGCCGGAGTTTTCTCCAAGATTGATCTAAGATCGGGATACCATCAGTTGAAGATCCGATCAGAGGATATTCCAAAGACCGCATTCTCGTCAAGATACGGACATTACAAGTTTACTGTTATGTCCTTTGGTCTAACAAATGCGCCAGCATATTTCATGAATATGATGAATAAGGTGTTCATGGAATATTTGGACAAGTTTGTTGTTGTGTTCATAGATGATATCTTAGTCTACTCCAAGATAGAGGATGAACATGCAGAGCACTTGAGGCGAGTTTTGGAAAAGCTGAGGGAACAGCAACTCTTCGCCAAGTTCAGCAAGTTTGATTTTTGGAAGGACAAGGTGGAGTTCCTCGGACATGTAATGACCGCAGAAGTAGTCGTTGTTGATCCAAGCAAGGTAGAAGCTGTGCTACATTGGGAACAGCCGAAGACCGTGACCCAGATCCGGAGTTTTCTCGGAATGGCACATTACTACCGCCGTTTCATTGAAGGCTTTTCGACAATTGTGAAACCTCTTACGCAATTGCTGAAAAAGGAGAAGAAGTTTGCATGGACGCCAGAGTGCGAGAAAGGTTTTCAAGAACTGAAGAAGCGATTGACATCAGCGCCGGTGTTAGTTTTACCGGATGTTAATCAGAGCTTTGATATTTATTGTGATGCATCGCGTCAAGGACTTGGATGTGTGCTGATGCAGAATGGAAAGGTCGTCGCTTATGCATCAAGACAGTTGAGGCCACATGAGGAGAATTATCCGACGCATGACCTAGAGCTAGCTGCCGTAGTGCATGCTTTGAAATTATGGCGTCACTATTTGATTGGAAACAGATGTGAAGTATACACGGACAATAAGAGTCTTAAGTACATCTTCACCCAATCAGACTTAAACATGAGGCAAAGGAGGTGGTTAGAGTTGATCAAGGACTATAATGTTGGAATCCATTACCATCCAGGAAAGGCTAACGTAGTTGCCGATGCTCTGAGTCGGAAAAGCCATACCGTGAGTATGTTGCTAGCCACAAGTCAGGATGAGCTATGTGAGGATTTCCAGAGAATGCAGATTGAAGTCGTATCAGAAGGATTCATGGCCGCATTGGAAGTGAAGCCTACCTTAGAAGATCAGATCCGAGAAGGACAGAAGGATGATGACAAGATCCGCAGGATTAAGTCCATCATGGATGAAGGCAAGGCAGAGGACTTCAAGTTGGATGAGCAAGGAACGTTATGGATGAAGGATCGAATTTGTGTGCCAAACTAGAAGGAACCGATGAGGCAAAGGTAGCAATGGGCGAAGTTCACGAAGGAATTTGTGGATCTCACCAATTGGCTCACAAGATGAAATGGATGTTGAGACTAACGGGGTATTACTGGACGACGATGCTAGAAGATTGTTTTAGATATTACAAAGGGCGCCAAACATGTAAGAAATTTGGAAATGTGCAACTAGCACCAGCATCGGCTTTACATCCGATCATTAAACCTTGGCCATTCTGCGGATGGGGGATAGATGTAATCGGCCAGATATTCCCAATGTCAAGCAAAGGTCACAAATTCATCCACGCGGCAACGGACTATTTTTTGAAGTGGGTGGAAGCCATACCCCTCAAGAAGGTTACCAGTACCGAAGTGATTAACTTTGTTAATGAACACATCATACATCTGTTTGGTATTCCACAGACCATCACGACCGATGAAGGGACCATGTTCATGTCCAATGAGTTTCAAAACTTTGCGAAGAGTCTGGACATCAAATTGCTTAATTCTTCACCCTATTACGCTCAGGCTAACAGATAAGCTGAGTCATCTAATAAAACTCTAATCAAGCTGATAAAAAGAAAGATTGACGAAAAACCAAGTAATTGGCACTCAACTCTATCAGAGGCATTGTGGGCATATCAGCTATCATACCACGGATCGACTAAGTTGTCCCCATTTCAGTTGGTATATGGTCAAGAAGCCGTACTGCCCATAGAAATTAACATCGATTCCCTGAGGGTGGCCGGACAAGATAATTTGTCGGCTAATGAATACAGAGAACTTATGATCGATGGCCTAGGCGATTTGGCAGAAACCAAATTGATTACATTAGATCGGCTTAAAAAGAATAAAGAAAGGGTTGCCAGGGCATATAACAAGAGGGTTATGCCGAAATCATTTAGTGAAGCCAATTTAGTGTGGAAAACCATATTACTGATTGGATCTAAGGAAAGCCGATTCGGTAAATGGTCACCAACATGGGAAGGACCAAATAAGGTAAATCGGCTTATTGATGGAAATTCGTATATACTGGAAACACTAGAAGGATCAGTACTACCAAAGGCAATCAACGGAAAATACCTAAAAACGTACTACCCTAGTGTGTGGATCGGAGCATGATCGCGATGAGCCGTTGAGAACAAATACGCTCGATTCAGAAAGCCGATTAAAAATATCACATGAATCGGCTACATAGCCGATGATAATAGCAGTGGTTGCAACCAACCACGAAGACAAGTTCAAGACATCAGACATCGTTTGCAAAACAGCATTGTTTAAACTATTACAGCCCAGACCCAGGCAGATTGGCACCAAGGCCCGACAATGCCGCTGCCGCCTTCGCAATAGTCGCCTGGACGCTGTCTACGATTTGCTGATCATCTGCGGCGTTGCTAGGAACAGTAATCATTTTTGCTGATTGTTGCTTAACTTTCGCAAACACCTCGCCTATCTGACGCTTCTGATCCGCTAGTGAAGAAGCCGATTCGGTAACTTGTACTTGGCATACGGCGAGCTTCTTGGTGACCTCATCCAATTTCTCCTCAAGAGACTTCTTGGCCGATTCGAGCTCTTGAACCTAGGCCATGGCAGATTTGAAGCTGGAGGCGTCTTGATCGAACTTTTGCTTTTTTGACTTTGCCTCAGCCACCAGCTTGTCTAGAATGATTTGGTCGGCTTGTTGGGCGGCTCTCTGAGTGATCTGGGCCCGGGCAGCTTTGATCGTATCCCTGTGACTGTCCAAATGACAGACGTCCAAGAGGGCCTTCATGGCTTCGGGAGGCAGATCGGCTTGGACCGCGGCCATGGTAGTCCTGAGAGGCTGTGTGTCGGCTTGACCTCGTGAAAAGGTGGTTAAGTCTCTCTTGCATACCTGGCGCGGAAGTTACAGCAACCGATGCCACAGCGGAGGTGTCGATGATCCTGCGGATGTCGGCCGGGTAATCATCCATGGCCATTATTAGGGTCACACAGATCATCCAACATGAAGCCTAGAAGATTGGCTGGATTAGCCGGCGGTGCTAGAGAGTTGGGCATGGCGGTCGTTGGAGGCGACACCACCGGAAGCGTTGGAGACAGCGATGGCAGGATAGCCGATGATGTGTCTTGTATGTCGGCTAGAATCCCGGGCATCTGCACCGACGGTGATGGCTGGTTCAAAAAGTACAGTTAGTACTATGTTCAAATGTGAGGAGAAAAAGAGCCAAGACATGACACTTTAGCTCAGTAGTCGATCGGCCTGGAGAGTTTTCGGCTGTACGCTCCACAGGCTTGGGGGACCTCTTCGCCGCGGACTTTGTTTTTGTTCTCTCTGAAAATCAAGATCAGCTAGAATAAGTATCGGCTAAAAAGATGATAATTATAACTTATATGAAGAAAGGCTTACTTGTAGGGCGTCTTTTTTGAGCGAGGTCCGATAGGGATGGGCTATGGACACCTAGATTGCCCGATGATTAACCTATCAAACCCGTCGCTTGGCTCGCCCTCTTTTGACGGCCATTGCCAGATGGAACGAACAAGGTTACGGGATTGGCCACCTGCTGGCCAGCATCCTCAGTCTTGTCTTGCAAAAGGAGCAAGAGAAACTCGGTTAAGCCGATAACAGAAAGAACTTGAAGCAAAAATCTAAAAAAAAGTGTTAGTACCTCTACAGCTACCGAGGAGTTAGTATAACCAGAAGAAATGGCGCTCTCACTAGAAGTAGAGACAACCGTCGTCTCATGGTAGTCAGGCAGGAAAAGAGAAATAATAGCCGACGGAGTCCTATCCAGAAGAAGAGCTTCAGTTACCAAACACCACCACGTAGTATATCGGCTCGATCGACGGGTGTTAAGGATGAAGTGTTGAAGTCTTGAAATTTGGAGATCATCGGCCAGCTCAAGAACAATTTCAGCAGCCACCTTGTTCTTTACTCTGGTCCTGGGCCGAATCCGATCGAGGAGGAGGAAGTTAGGAATAACCTGACCGAAGCCCAATTGGCGGGCATAGACCGACGGGTGATAGAACTCGTAAGATGGTTGGAAAGTCCGCTTCCTTGAGCTCATGCCCACATAGAGGATACAAGGAGAAATGAAGAGTTTGAACAGGTCTAAAATCGATTCTGGCACGGAAGAACTGTCAGCATCTAATTGCAAAAAGGAGGGATACCAGTAATCGGCTATATCGTTATAGCTAAAAAAATCTTGTTGGCCGAAGGTTGCACTGTTTAGATTAAAAAAGAATGTCAAGTATTTCTTCAGCCCAACAGGAGTTATCTTCGTCCTGCCTGCAGAACACATCATATATTTCTGGCCCGGAGATCGGCTGGCATTATAGCGGGGAATAGCACCTTCTGGGTAATCCTCTTGAGGGAAACCAGGGTCATCTGTGGAGTCTTGGAGAAGCGATCGGCTAAACAAGCAGTGTAGCCATAACTGCACAAACCATAGAGGTCCTCCCACATTGCCGACCACGAACTGCGCAAACCCTGAGAATAGCCGACTCCGTATAACGTGCAGCATCTAGTAAATGGCGCCTAACAACATCTTTCCTAGAGCAAGCCGATGACCCTATACCAAACGCTCAGCTATCAATTGGTAAACTTGAGTCGAGCCAAGAGAAGCTCCGCAGAATAAGAATCTGTCTAACCGTAAGTTAAGAAATGCAACGTGTTCCTCATCTGACACAGGCCCATTAACATTATTTTTGTGCTGAATGTACTTGTGCCACCCTTCACCTTTTGTTTGGATCAGCTTATATCCTGGCTTGCCGCTAAGAGCCGATATCTGCTCGCCATCGGGTCGGAGGCAGCGTAATTGGGCTACGTTGAGAAGGGTTGGGCCGATTGGGCCAGTTGGGAAAAGAAAGGCATTGAAAGAGTCGGACCAGAAGTAACATGCCGTGGCCACTAGGGGCTCATTAGCTTCTGGATTGGCTAAGCTTAGAGGGAGACATTTAGCTATTCCCATCTGTTCCCACTCCATCCTCTTTTTAGCCGATACCCTAATATACCAAGATCTCCATCCTTTGAGAACCGTGGGCCATGCTCTGAAGGTCTTGCCCCATTCCTTCACATTATAACAGGCATCCGATAAAGCAAGGCGAGGGATTTCCTGGTTCACAACTGTATCGGCTTCTATACCCCCTACAGGTTCTAAGTAATACTGACCGCCGCTGTTAGGAATGGGGATGTTGATGTTTGGTGTCGGCAATAATCTTAGGGGGGGTGTGAATTTGTGGGGCAAGGCGCTGGATCAGGATCTCGATGGTAACACAAGACAAGAGTTAGACAGGTTCAAGCCCTCAGCGGTGGAGGTAATACCCTAGTCCTGTGTTCTGGGATTATGCGTCCTCTCTCTTGAGGCCCTCCCGTACCTCTTATATAAAAGGAGGGGGGGAGTCCAACTCAGTTACAAGTGGGCGAGTCCGAGTTGGTTACAAGTAAAGGAACTGTATCATTCCTTATCTAGGATGACTTCTGTAACACCCCAATTTTTGCTTTTCATGAATTTAAATGAAATTTGGCACTTTTGTGAATTTTTGGAATTTTCTGGAATTTATTTGGAATTTATTTGAATTTATTCCATTTTGAAATAATTAAAGAATTTAACTTTGCAAATAAAATTTTGTTGGAAATATTTTATTTGAGTACAAAATGTTACAAAATATTTTCTAGAATTTTTCTGGAATTTTTCAGAGTGTTTTGCTATTTTTAATGAATTAAATAAATTTCTGGGAATTAATTTGAATATTTAATCGCTGGAAAAACCAAACCGGGTTTCACTGTTCATCCGACCGGACCCGTGTCCGAGTCAGACTCGAGTCCGACCCGGACCCGACCGCGCCAGCCGTCTCGGTCGAACCACGTCACCAAACCCTAACGCGCGTGACCGTTGGATCGAGATCCAATGGCCACGATCGCGCCACGTCACACGAACCCGAGCCCGACCGAGCCAACCAGGTCACCCGACTGGACCCGAGCCCAAACCCCCGTGCCGTTGGATCTTGATCCAACGGTCCACGTTGAGCCACGTCACCGAATCCGAATTGGATTTGGATTCCGCCGCCGCAACCGAGTGGACCTCGGTCTCCGTGCAATACACGGAAGCCGAGGCCCCTATTTAAGGTGCGGCCACCGCCACCGTGTAGCCGACTTTCATGCACACCCGTAGCCCTAGACCACGTCTCCTGAGCTGCCGCCGTTCACCCGCTAAAGCTCGCCGTAGTTGGGATAGGTCTCCGCCGCGGTTATTCATCGATTCCACCGCCGTTGAGTCCAGATCCGGAACCGCAAGGACAAGCCGCGTCGGAGGGTACCTTTCACTTCGCCGGAGCGTGCCCGCAACGCCGTCGGGAGCGTCGCCGTCCCCGTCTCCGGTGAGCCAGCTCCGCCGCACGCCATCGCCGTCGCTCGAGCTCTCTCCACCGTCCGATCCAGATCCGAGGGCTCAGATTCGTCCACGTCATCCCGGGTAAAATCTCACGTTTTAGTTTCTAGATCTGTTTCCAACCATTGGATCTAGATCCAACGGTTTAGATCGTGCCACGTAGCCGTAACTACACTGTGCTTGGATAGATCTCAGCCGTTAGATCTAGATCGTACGGTTAGGGTTAGCCACATTGTAAACTATAGATTGGATCTTGACCGTCCGATCAAGATCGAACGGTCCAGATGGACCGAGCTGTTTCCTAACGCACGAAACCAGATCCGATCTGGGCCGTTGATTTTCAAATCAACAGCCGAGATTTAGCCACGTGGCCGGAAGCGTGATCGGCGCGGTCAGCGGTCGCCGCTGGCCATCGCCGACGCCACGCTGCGTGACGCCGCCGTGGGCTCAGCGTGTCGACGCCCTCGATCGCGGCGTCGACGCCAAGATCGACGTCACCCGTGGGGCCCACCTGTCAGAGGCACACGTGCCGTGGACCGGGTCCACGGTGGACCGAGCCAAACCGTGCGCCGGGTCCATGGACCCGAGGCGACGTGGCGGCCTCTGATTGGTCCACGTGTCATGCTGACGCAATAAATCATTTTCGAAAAAGAAATTATTTATTTAATTCGGTTTATTGATTTCAAATTTAGATTCAAACTTCAAACGCTTATAACTTTTGCGTTTCAACTCCGATTTGAGTGATTCAAACTTATAAATCTTCATAAAAATGAGACCTACTCAAATATGAAATTTAATTAATTTTTGACTATGAATATTTCTCTGTTTATATTTAATTAATGTTTTCTTTAAATTTTAAACGGTTATAACTTTTGCATTTTAACTCCGATTTGGACGATTCCAATTTCTAAAAATTTATAAAATTGTGCTCTCTCTGTTTATGGATTTTATTTGGATGTTTGGACAATTTTTGTCTACTGTTTTATTCATTTATTGCTATTTGCACGCGTTACGAGTAGACGTTGAAGTGCCCGAAGGCTTCGAAGGTGAAGTATTGACCCAGGAGCCATCTCAGGACCAAGATCAAGTACTCTTTGAAGGCAAGTTGTGCTTTGACCATGTTGATCCCATTTTGAAATTAATTTGATTTAAATTATTGCATGCTAGTTCAATTATAAAATGCTTTAATTGATTTTGGGAGATTAGTTAATTGCCTAGTTGCTGTATGCCACCTTGACATAGATAATTGTATGCCATGAACCCCTTGTCACCCTAGTCGAGGATTAAATAGTTGGACATTATTAAATTGCCAACATGGCTATTTAGACCGTTGTAGTAGAATGCTTAGACCTGCCACGTATACCGGACATGATTTTGACAATTACTTGTTAACATTGACTTAGTGAGATATGGAACATGTATTTGAGAAGTTTCATGTGTTATTGATGATGATGTTGATGGCACGTGGTGCATGGTAATCAACTGGGGGTTTTGATAAATAGATTTGGGCCGGGGCATGTGGCAAGAAATGATCGGGTGGGCCAGTTGTGGCATCGGGAGCGTTGTTTTGGTTCCTCGGGTAGTCTTGCCCTGGTCAACATAAGGACTTAACCTTGCAAGCCTTTGAACTGAGTTAATCGTGCAACCACATGTCCGTAATGGGACGGACCTAGTTGAGTAAGTTACTAATAACTTGCTTGTGAAACCTCGGGTGTCAACTACACCCTTTGTGTAGCTTGAAAGGGGAGCGTACCAATGCGATGGCATGGTACCCGTTCAACGGTATGTCGGTCCCATATTCGCCTTGGTTAAGGGAAGGGATGGTGTATGGCAAAAACTGGAAAGGTTCACTTGTGTAGTTAGCCGTTTCCAAAAGGCTTTGTTACGATCACTCGCCTTTGTGTTGTTTGGCTGTATCTTGTGGGTAAAGTGCATAACCTCTGCAGAGTGTAAAATCTATTCGAATAGCCGTGTCCGCGGTATTGGACATTGCTCGGGGATTACAGTCAAGGGTTAGACTTTCTTGGAAATAACTTGAACTTGAGAGGTTTGGTTTGGTTAAATGATGATGTTGATGGAAATGTGGACTAGGAATGGGAAAGATATTTATTTAACTCCTGGAAAAGTTATTGATGTTATACTTGTTTTTATTGCTTTCGAATCTACTTATGTTACTTGTTAAATGCTGTTACTGCAAATGAACCATGAGCTATTCCTTTGAATTAAGCCATGCATGTAGTATATTAGCTTGCATTCTGTGCATGACTTGCTGAGTACCAAGTACTCACCCTTGCCACAAAAACAACACCAGTTGAAGAAGAGGCGACGCTAGCTTTGGAGGAGGAATATCAGGAGGAGCCGTCTAACTAGGGATCGAGTCCAGTCAGTTGCCTATGGCACATTGGTTGGCGCCACGCGTTTTCTTTATATATTCCGCTGCAGATTTTACTTGAATAAGTCTTAGCCTTGCGAGGCGTACTTTTGTAACTTGACCGTAAGGTCGAGCAACCAGTTTGGATATCTTAATTAAAGTACTTTATTATTATCGATGTGTATGATTGTGATATTTACCAATGTTGAGACTGTGTGCACTAGCGTGATCCTGGACTAGTGCTGAATACACAAAGGGTCCGGATTTGCAAATTCGGGTCCCGACAGAGGTGGTATCAGAGCCATACTGACTGTAGGCTCACCCATAGTTAGATTGGTCGTAGTAAGGATAAAACTTATTTTCTAAAGCTAAAAGTTTGTCAAGATAATGAATGAAATCTCGACTTACCCCTTCTCTCTTTCCTTACCCCTTTGCTGAATTCTTTTGTCTCCCACTTTGATTTAAAATGCTGCGTTCTTACGCGAGTGTTTTGTGACAAATGGAGGGAGAGATCAACTATGTCAATCTTGAGGTTGGCCACGCCGCAGAACTTTGGCGTATGCTGCAGTTTCTCGAAGGTTTTGAGAAGCCGCAATACCAAGTGAACGTCATCAGACAAGCGGGACTGATTAAGCCTTGTGATGTGAAGATCACGGTACATGCCAGGAAGAAGGGCAAGGGCAGCCGTCCGATATACTGCACCGCCAGGAAGTCGACAATGCAGATGGGAATTTAGGAGGTATCACGACGAGCGATGCAACACATCGCCCGCATCTACGCCAGCGAGCTGGAGGGCGCGGTGTACCGCTACCATCCACACAACAACAACCTTCTTGACTCGAGACTGATTCAGGATGAGAATGCCACGGTCACACAGCTGGCACGACTTGTCATCGCTCAGGAGGTTGTACTCGATGATACGAACCGGGAGCTACAGAAGGCTCGCGAGGAGGTCACGGTAGAGAAGAACCGATGGCGGGAGGCTCAAGAGCATGTGTCCCACCTTCTTCGAAGGATTGACGAGTTGGAGATGGCATTGTACGGACCAGGACCAGAGCCAGTACTTGAGTTACATGAGCCGGACCCGGAGGAGCCCGATCTCGAGGAGGACACCGCTTCTTCGACTACCACAGTTGCAGGGCATGGTGATTGTTTCGCGCCGATGCCACCGCACCCGCACCCAGGCAGTGGAGGTTTTCTTAACGAGTAAGCCTAGGTCTTGTAGTTGAGACTCCTTCACCGAGTCGCGTTATAGAATAAAGAGTCACCCTTAGAGGCGTTGGATTTTCATTGCTTGTTGAGTGTGCAGTATGTGTTGCAAGGCCCTTAGGCATTGTAAGCAACCATACCAAGATATTATTATGGTATAATTAATAAAGTTGGGTTTTGAGTTACACGTCCCTGCATAAATTACTCTACTACTTGTCTATGCTTGTTTCCCTCTTGTCTTTAAACCTTGGAGCAATCGACAGATGGTGAACACCCGTGGAAACCTTGGAGGCAATGGGAGTGGTTCTCGCTCAGCTGGGAACCCTAATGATAGAGCACCTGCACCCCAACCAGCACGGCCAGTTGACATGCAGAACTTTGGAGCTTTTCTTGTCGCACTGAGACCACCGATGCATACCATGATGCAACAGATGCAGCAGGTCACTGCTTAGGCCACCGCTAACCAAGCAAATCAGGGACAACGACAGGGAGCAAAGTTGTTGGAGTTCGTGAGGACTCATCCACCCACATTCTCTGGGAATGCCAATCCACTGGAGGCGGATGATTGGCTAATGTCAATAGAAAGGAAGTTACACATTGCCCAATGCATGGGAAATGAGAAGGTGCTATACGCCTCTTATCAGTTGGAAGGGACCATCGCTAAATGGTGGGAAAACTTCTGCGCCACGCGGGAGAACCCACAGGACATCACGTGGGAGGAGTTTACGGCTGCGTTTCATCAGTATCACGTGCCTGAAGGAATAATGGACCTTAAGAAGGAAGAGTTCAGGGCATTGAAGCAAGGTAATCAACCAGTGTCAGAGTATCTGAACAAGTTCACACAGCTTGCACGCTACGCACCTGAAGATGTAGCGACAGATAAGGCCAGACAGTCTCGCTTTATGAAGGGACTCAACTAAGGACTACAGGTGGGATTGATCACCCACACCTTTCTAAATTTCTAGGAACTTGTGAACAAGGCGCTTATTCTTGAGGACAAGCGCAAGGAACTGGATGAGAACCGGAAGCGTAGAATGCAGCAGCAAGGATCACGTCAGGGAGCGCAGAAGCCGTCATGGTTGCGCCAAATCGCTTTTTCGATTCCAACCGCAGAGTGTAGCGAGAACACTGCCGCCAAAGACCGAGGCCTCGTTAATCAGAATTTTCAGACTCCACCACCAGAATGTCGTTATACAAGCAAATAGGCATAGTGAGGCATTGCTATACATGCAATGAGCCAGGGCATTTCTCTAACAACTGCCCCAAGAAGACAGCAGGAGTGACCCCAGTTCGCTTCAACTTGGGATCCACACCAGCCAGGACACCTGCACCAGGAGCAAACCGCGGAGCAGCACAGCCAGGAGCCGCACCCCAGACCGTGGTGAGAGGCAGAGTCAATCATGTGACCGCAGATGCACTCCAGAATGCCACGGACGTCATACTGGGTAAGATACTTGTCAACTCAGTACCTGCAATAGTTTTGTTTGACTCTGGGGCTTCGCATTCATTTGTTTCCTGAGATTTTGTTTTTAAGAATGATTTGGAGATTGAGAATCTTAAGTGCATGCTTATAGTTCAAACCCCTGGGTCAGAACATCGATCTCAAGTAGGATGTTCCTGGGTGAGAATACTAATAGATGGGGTAGAGTTCCTAGCAAACCTTATTATATTGGGAACCCAGACCCTAGATGTTATCTTGGGAATGGATTGGCTATCCAAGCACAAAGCCGTATTGGATTGTGGGCGAAGGATTATATCAGTTGAGAGCCCATGTGGAAGAAAAGCGGAATTTCAAGCGACCGACGTTCGCGATGGACAGCTGATGGTCAATAGTGCGAAGGCAATCAGCATAGAAGATGTCTCAGTGGTAAATGAGTATCCGGATGTTTTTCCTGAGGATTTACCTGGTATACCACCAGACAGAGATATAGAGTTTGTGATCGAGTTAGTACCCGAAACAGCACCAATAGCCAAGAGACCTTATCAGATGTCCACCGAAGAACTGGTAGAGATGAAGAAGCAGCTTGAAGAGCTGATGGAGAAAGGATTTATCAGACCGAGTTCGTCGCCATGGGGAGCGCCAGTTCTACTCGTCAAGAAGAAGAACGGGAGTTTCAGGATGTGCATTGACTACCGGGCACTCAATGAAGTCACCGTGAAGAATAAATACCCGCTACCCAGGATCGATGATCTGTTTGACCAGCTGAGAGGAGCCAGAGTTTTCTCCAAGATTGATCTAAGATCGGGATACCACCAACTGAAGATCCGATCGGAAGATATTTCGAAGACCGCATTCTCGTCAAGATATGGACATTACGAGTTTACTGTTATGTCCTTCGGTCTGACAAATGCGCCAGCTTATTTCATGAATATGATGAACAAGGTTTTCATGGAGTACTTGGATAAGTTTGTCGTCGTGTTCATAGATGACATTCTTGTTTACTCTAAGTCAAGAGAAGAACACGCGGAGCATTTGAGGCTAGTTCTTGAGAAGCTGAGGGAACAACAACTCTTCGCCAAGTTCAGTAAGTGTGATTTTTGGAAGGACAAGGTGGAATTCCTTGGACATGTAATGACCGCAGAAGGAGTTGCCGTAGATCTAAGCAAGGTAGAAGCTGTGTTACATTGGGAGCAGTCGAAGACCGTGACCCAGATTCGGAGTTTCCTTGGAATGGCAGGTTACTACCGCCGCTTCATTGAAGGCTTTTCGACGATTGCGAGACCTCTCACGTAATTGTTGAAAAAGGAGAAGAAGTTTGCATGGACGCCGGAGTGTGAGAAAGGTTTTCAAGAGCTGAAGAAGCGATTGACATCAGCGCAGGTGCTAGTTCTACCGGACGTCAATCAAAGCTTTGATATTTATTGTGATGCATCGCGCCAAGGACTTGGATGCGTGCTGATGCAGAATGGAAAGGTCGTCGCTTATGCATCGAGGCAGTTGAGACCACATGAGGAGAATTATCCGACGCATGACCTAGAGCTAGCTGCCGTAGTGCATGCTTTGAAGTTGTGGCATCACTATTTGATTGGAAACAGATGTGAAGTGTTTACGGATCATAAGAGTCTTAAGTACATCTTCACCCAATCGGACTTGAATATGAGGCAGAGGAGATGGTTAGAGTTGATCAAGGATTACAATGTTGGAATCCATTACCATCCTGGAAAGGCCAACGTGGTGGCCGATGCTCTGAGTCGGAAAAGCCATACCGTGAACATGTTGATAGCCACGGGTCAGGATGAGCTATGTGAGGATTTCCAGAGAATGCAGATTGAAGTAGTACCAGAAGGATTCTTGGCTGCATTAGAAGTGAAGCCTACCCTAGAGAATCAGATCCGAGAAGGACAGAAGGATGATGACAAGATCCGCAGGATTAAGTCCAAGATGGACGAGGGCAAGGCAAAAGACTTCAAGCTGGATGAGCAAGGCACGTTATGGATGGAGGATCGAATTTGTGTGCCGAACAAGAAGGAGCTGAAGCAGTTGATCTTAGAGGAAGCCCATGACTCCAAGTATTCAATTCATCCGGGAAGTGCCAAGATTTATCAGGACCTGAAGGAAAGATTCTGGTGGCCGAGTATGAAACGTGAAGTTGCCAAACATGTTGCGCTGTGCGACATATGCTAGAGAGTCAAGGCAATACATCAGCGACCAGCAGGATTGCTACAGCCGTTGAAGATACTTGAGTGGAAATGGGAGGAAATCGGAATGGACTTCATTACCGGTTTACCCAAAACTCAAGGAGGATATGACTCCATATGGGTCATAGTGGACCGCTTGACTAAGGTCGCCCATTTTATCCCTGTGAAGGCCACTTACTCGGGAGATAAGTTAGCAGAATTGTACATGACCAGGATCGTTTGTTTGCACGGAGTGCCGAAGAAGATTGTATCGGACAGAGGTACCCAGTTTACCTCGAGATTCTGGAATAAGTGCTTGAAGCCATGGGGACCCGTTTGAACTTCAGTACAGCATATCATCCGCACACGGATGGACAGACTGAAAGGGTTAACCAGATTCTAGAGGACATGTTAAGAGCTTGTGCATTAGCTTATGCAACCTCTTGGGATAAGAGTCTGCCGTATGCTGAGTTCAGCTACAATAATAGCTACCAGGCCAGTTTGCAAATGTCGCCATTGGAGGCATTGTATGGTCGACACTGTTGAACACCGTTGAACTGGAATGAGACAGGTGAACGCCGTGTCTTTGGACCAGATATTCTTCAAGAAGCCGAAGAACAGATTGCCATGATCCGAGAAAGACTGAAGATAGCACAGTCAAGACAGAAAAGCTACGCCAACAACCGTCGCCGAGATATGAGTTTTAAGCCAGAGGATTTCGTGTATCTCAGAGTTACGCCGCTCAAGGGAGTTAAGAGATTCCATGCCAAAGGAAAACTCGCACCGCGATATGTTGGACCATTCAAGGTTCTCAGCTGTAGAGGTGAAGTTGCGTATCAGCTGGAGTTGCCGCAATCGTTGGCAGGGGTACATGATGTGTTCCACGTGTCCCAGCTGAAGAAGTGTCTCCGAGTACCTGATGAGCAAACACTGTTAGAGTCGATAGAACTGCAAGAGGATCTAACTTACAAGGAACACCCCGTCAAGATTTTGGACACAATGGATCGAGAAACGAGAAACAAGTCAACCCATTTCTACAGAGTTCAATGGAGCAACCATGCAGAGAGTGAAGCAACTTGGGAGCGCGAGGAGGATTTGAAGAAAGAGTTCCCGAACCTATTCTTTAGTAAGCCCTGAATGTCGGGGACGAGATTCTGTTAAGGGGGGGAGGTTTGTAACACCCCAATTTTTGCTTTTCATGAATTTAAATGAAATTTGGCACTTTTGTGAATTTTTGGAATTTTCTGGAATTTATTTGAATTTATTCCCTTTTAAAATAATTAAAAAGAATTTAACTTTGCAAATAAAATTTTGTTGGAAATATTTTATTTGAGTCCAAAATGTTACAAAATATTTTCTAGAATTTTTCTGAGTGTTTTGCTATTTTTAATGATTTAAATGAATTTCTGGGAATTAATTTGAATATTTAATCGCTGGAAAAACCAAACCGGGTTTCACTATTCATTCGACCGGACCTGAGTCCGAGTCAGACTCGAGTCCGACCCGGACCTGACCGCGCCAGCCGTCTCGGTCGAACCACGTCACCAAACCCTAACGCGCGTGACCGTTGGATCGAGATCCAACGGCCACGATCGCGCCACATCGCCCGAACCCGAGCCCGACCGGACCCGAGCCCAAACCCCCGTGCTGTTGGATCTTGATCCAACGGTCCACGTTGAGCCACGTCACCGAATCCGAATTGGATTCGGATTCCGCCGCCGCAACCGAGTGGACCTCGGTCTCCGCGCAATACACGGAAGCCGAGGCCCCTATTTATGGCGCCGCCGCCGCCACCGTGTAGCCGACTTTCGTGCGCACCTGTAGCCCTAGACCACGTCGCCTGAGCTACCGCCGTTCGCCCGCTAAAGCTCGCCGTAGTTGGGATAGGTTCCGCTGCGGTTATTCGTCGATTCCGCCGCCGTCCGCCGTCCTCCGCCGCCGTTGAGTCCAGATCCGGAACCGCAAGGACAAGCCTCGTCGGAGGGTACCTTTCACTTCGCCGGAGCGTGCCCGCAATGCCGTCGGGAGCGTCGCCGTCCCCATCTCTAGTGAGCCAGCTCCGCCGCACGCCATCGCCGTCGCTCGAGCTCTCTCCACCGTCCGATCCAGATCCGAGGGCTCAGATTCGTCCACGTCATCTCGGGTAAAATCTCATGTTTTAGTTTCTAGATCTGTTTCCAACCGTTGGATCTAGATCCAACGGTTTAGATCGTGCCACGTAGCCGTAACTACACTGTGCTTGGATAGATCTCAGACGTTAGATCTAGATCGTACGGTTAGGGTTAGCCACGTTGTAAACTCTAGATTGGATCTTGACCGTCCGATCAAGATCGAACGGTCCAGATGGATCGAGCTGTTTCCTAACGCACGAAACCAGATCCGATCTGGGCCGTTGATTTTCAAATCAACGGCCGAGATATAGCCACTTGGCCGGAAGCGTGACCGGCGCGGTCACCGCCCGGTCACCGCTGACGTCACGCGTGACGTCAGCGTGGCGCCCGGGTGCCAGCGGCCATTCCAACGGCTCGATGATGTCACTCGTGACATCATGCTGACGTCACGGTGGGGCCCGTGTGTCAGACGCCCTCGACCGTGCGTGCTGACGTCAGCACTGACGTCACCCGTGGGGCATTGCTCGGGGATTACTGTCAAGGGTTAGACTTTCTTGGAAATAACTTGAACTCGAGAGGTTTGGTTTGGTTAAATGATGATGTTGATGGAAATGTGGACTAGGAATGGGAAAGATGTTTATTTAACTCCAGGAAAAGTTATTGATGTTATACTTGTTTTTACTGCTTTCGAATCTACTTATGTTACTTGTTAAATGCTGTTACTACAAATGAACCATGAGCTATTCCTTTGAATTAAGCCATGCATGTAGTATATTAGCTTGCATTCTGTGTTATGACTTACTGAGTACCAAGTACTCACCCTTGCCACAAAAACAACACCAGTTGAAGAAGAGGCGACGCCAGCTTTGGAGGAGGAATATCAGGAGGAGCCGTCTAACTAGGGATCGAGTCCAGTCAGTTGCCTGTGGCATATTGGTTGGCGCCACTCGTTTTCTTTATATATTCCGCTGCAGATTTTATTTGAATAAGTCTTAGCCTTGCGAGGCGTACTTTTGTAACTTGACCGTAAGGTCGAGCAACCAGTTTGGATATCTTAATTAAAGTACTTTATTATTATCGATGTGTATGATTGTGATATTTACAAATGTTGAGACTGTGTGCACTAGCGTGATCCTGGACTAGTGCTGAATACACAGAGGGTCTGGATTTGCAAATTCGGGTCCCGACAAATGTGGTATCAGAGCCATACTGACTGTAGGCTGACCCATAGTTAGATTGGTCGTAGTAAGGATAAAACTTATTTTCTAAAGCTAAAAGTTTGTCAAGATAATGAATGAAATCTCGACTTACCCCTTCTCTCTTTCCTTACCCCTTTGCTGAATTCTTTTGTCTCCCACTTTGATTTAAAATGCTGCGTTCTTACGCGAGTGTTTTGTGATAGATGGAGGGAGAGATCAACTATGTCGATCTTGAGGTTGGCCACGCCGCGGAACTTTGGCGTATGCTGCAGTTGCTCGAAGGTTTTGAGAAGCCGCAATACCAAGTGAACGTCATCAGACAAGCGGGACTGATTAAGCCTTGTGATGTGAAGATCACGGTACATGCCAGGAAGAAGGGCAAGGGCAACCGTCCGATATACTGAGGGCGATTACGCGGACTCGGCCCATCGGGGCGCAATCCAGAAAAAAAGAGAACAAAGGCGACAACTGCCTTGAATAGAAACTGGACACTGGATTAGACAGAGGCTTCGCCCGACCAGCTTTGGAGAGGAAGGCTCAACTCGGCTGGTCGAGGCTCGTAGCTCTGCACTTACAGCCTTCTCAGGGATAGAACTTGCGCAGAAGCACTATGTTTTGGGAGTTCACCAACTCCTCTCCGTCCTCAGTGGCCAACCTGACCGCCCCGGGGCGAGAGACTGAGACCACCTTAAAGGGGCCCTCCCACTGGGGAGATAGTTTGTGCAACCCGGCATGCGTCTGAACTTTGCGCAAGACCAGGTCGCCAACTGCCAGTGTTCTCTCGCTGACCCGGGCGGCGTGGTACCGCCTGAGGCTCTACTGATACCAGGCAGTGCGCAAGGCCGCGCGATCCCACACTTCTTCCAGGAGGTTGACGTCCTATTGACGCAGATCTTCCTGGGCTTCCTCAGTGAACGCCGCCACGCGTGGTGACCCTAAGGCCAGCTCCGAGGGTAGGACAGCCTCAGCGCCGTAGACCAAGAAAAAGGGAGTTTCCCCGGTGGCCCGGCTGGGGGTGGTGCGGAGCGACCACAGCACCGCCGGGAGCTCTTCAGTCCAACGGGCTCCCCGCTTGTGGAGTCGATCAAACGCCCTAGTCTTGAGGCCCTTCAGCACCAGTGCATTGGCCCGCTCAACTTGGCCATTGCTCCTCGGGTGGGCCACCGAGGCAAAACAAACCTTGGTGCCCATTTCTTCACAAAAACCCAGGAAGGCAGCGCTGGTGAATTGCGTGCCATTGTCGGTGATGATGCGGTTGGCGACCCCAAAGGGGGCGAAGATGCCTTGCATGAACTTGATCGCAGCGGCGGCGGTAATTGCCCTTACCGCTTCGGCTTCCACCCAATTGGTAAACTTGTCGATGGCAACAAACAGATGGGTGTAGCCCCCTGTGGCCCGCGGGAACGGGCCCAGGATGTCCAGCCCCCAGACCGCAAAGGGCCATGAGAGCGGGATGGTTTACAGAGCCTGGGCCGGTCGGTGGATTTTCTTGGCGTGGAACTGGCACGCTTCGCACTTCCTCACCAGCTCGCAGGCATCCTGGAGTGCGGTTGGCCAATAGAACCCTTGGCGAAAAGCTTTCCCAACCATCGTTCGACTTGACATATGGCTCCCGCACACGCCTCCGTGGATATCAGAGAGCAGACTGCTCCTGTCTTCCCGAGTGATGCACTTCAGAAGAATTCCGTTTCTACCGCGGCGGTAAAGGTCCCCACCCACCAGGGTATAGCACTTGGCCTTTCGTGCTATCTTCTCTGCTGACGCATCATCGTCGGGGCACACTTGATCCCGCAGGTAGGCCAGGATCAGATCCATCCATGTGCCTTCCCGGTCAAGTGTGGTGACCACAGGGTGATCGCCCGGGTACTTCGCCTGGACGGGTGTTTCCGCCGCTGCTACCCTCCCTTCTGGGGTAAGGGCTGAAGCAACATCACCATCTTCCCCACCAGAAACGGGGCTGCGATGGACGGTCACAGAAGCCTTTCTTCAAAGACCCCGACCGGGATAGAGGATCTTGTTGAGGCGAGCTGCGCGATCTCGTCCGCCAAGTAGTTGTCGCGCCGGGGGATGTGGGTATACCCCAGCCCGTCGAAATGTCGTTCCATCCTTTTGACCTCCGCCAAGTACTCCGTCATGACGGGATCAGAGCAGGAGAACTCCTTTCTCGCTTGATTGACGACCAGCAGCGAGTCGCCCTTGACTTGTAGACGCCGGACTCCGATGGCCGCGGTGGCACGAAGTCCCGCCAGCAGGCCTTCGTACTCAGCAACATTGTTAGTGGCCTTGAAGTCCAGGACAACCACGTAATTGAGGAGGTCCCCGGTTGGGGAAACCAAGAGGACCCCAGCCCCGCGCCCTCGAGCCTGAAGGAGCCGTTGAAGTAGAGTGTCCAGGGGGAGGGTGCGGGGGTTTCCCCAATCTCGGACTTGGCAGGAGTCCACTCGACAACGAACTCTGCCAGCCTTTGACTCTTGATGGCCGTGCGGGGGGCGAACTTGAGACCGAACTCTCCCAGCTCCACGGACCACTTGGCAATGCAGCCTTCAGCTTCGCGGTTGTGAAGAATCTCGCGCAAGGGATAGGCGGACACCACCGTGATCTCCCATCCTTGGAAATAATGCCGCAACTTCCGGGACGCCACCAACACGGTGTATACCATCTTCTGAGCCTGCGGGTACCTTGTTTCTGCATCATGTAGCACCATGCTGACGTAGTAAACTAGCCGCTGGACCCCTTAACGCTCCGCTACCAGTGCCGCGCTCACAACTGCCGGACTAGCCGCCACGTACAACAGTAGCGGCTCGCCCGGCTCAGGGGCGACCAGCATCGGAGGGGAGGAGAGATATTGCTTCAATTCTTCAAGTGCTTGCTGCGCTTCTGTAGTCCACTCGAAGGAGTTGGTCTTCTTCAGCAGTTTGAGGAAGGGGAGTCTTTTTTCCCCAGCCGGGCTATAAATCGGCCGAGAGAGGCCAGGCGACCAGCTAAGCATTGAACTTGCTTGAGCCTTGTGGGTGGTTGCATGCGCTCGATGGCCGCGATCTTTTCCGGGTTGACCTCGATTCCACGGTTGGAAACGAGGAACCCAAGCAGCTTTCCAGACAACACACCGAACACACACTTCTCAGGATTCAGCTTCAAACAATACTGCCGGAGGTGGGAGAAAGTTTCTTCTAAATCTTCGACAAGCCCAGCAGTCTTTTTGGTCTTTACCACCAAATCATCAACATATACTTCAAGATTTCTCCCAATTTGCGATCGAAATACAGTGTGCATAGCGCGCTGGTAGGTTGAGCCAGCGTTCTTCAACCCAAAAGGCATTCGGATATAACAGTACACGCCTAGAGGGGTCACAAAAGCAGTTTTCTCTTCGTCTTCCCGCGCCATGCTGATCTGGTGGTAGCCGGAGTAGGCGTATAGGAAGCACAAGACCTCGCACCCTGCTGTGGAATCGACGACGATGTCTATCCGCGGCAGCTGGTACGGGTCCTTGGGGCAGGCTTTGTTGAGGTCGGTGAAGTCGATGCACATCCGCCATGTCCTGTTCGACTTTTTGACAAGTACAGGGTTGGCCAGCCACTCAGGATAAGCGGCCTCCCGTACAATCCTCGCTTGCAGCAGCTTCTCTACCTCATCCCGAATGGCATCCTGCCGCTCTGGTGCCTGCCTCCGGACCTTCTGCCGAACTGGGTGCACTCCAGGGAGCATTGCCAATTGGTGCTCGATCACCTCCCTAGGGACCCCGGTCATTTCAGATGGTTCCCAGGCGAACACATCTAGGTTAGACAGAAGGAAGGTGACGAGCGCGTCTTCCTATTTGGTGCTGAGGTTGGCACCGATCTTCACGACCTTCCCAGAGCCGTCCTCGCCCACGGAGACCACCTTCACCTCACCCGAGGGACCAGGTGAGGCGCAGGCCCTGACCGGAGGGAGCTCTGGCAATTGTCCTCATCTCGAGCCAAGCAGGTGGTGCCGGCCAGGTCCTGCACCTGCTTGCTGAGGCGCAGGGCTTCCAGCCGATCCACCTTTCTGGTAATCGGGCCTCCAGGCCGAGGGATCTTCATCATCATGTAGGCGTAATGCGTGGCCGCCATGAACTTGACCAGAGCTGGTCGGCCAAGCAACGCATTGTAGGGAAGGTCGAAGTCCACAATCTCGAAGTTGATTTTCTCTGTCCGGAAGTTCTCCACACTTCCGAACGTAACATGCAGCCGAACTTGTCCCAGGGGCGTCAAGCCTACCCCAGGGGCAACTCCGTAGAAGATAGGGGCCGGGCGCAACTCCTCATAAGGAATTTGGAGTGCCTTGAACGCCCCCACAGACATAAGGTTGATGGAGCTCCCTCCATCAACCAGCACCCGCCTGAGTCTCGCATTCTGGACCGTGGGGGAAACCACGATCGGGAGATGGCCCGGGCCTGCGGTGCTCTCCGGGTGGTCGGCCTGACTGAAGGTGATCGGCTCCTCTGACCATTTCAGTAGCCTGCTCGCCCCGGGAGTTGGTACGGTGGCGCACACTTCTCTCACCTCTCGCCACCATGGATGAACGCCACCATGTGCTCTACTTGCTGGAAGGCCAGCGGAGCAGGGTCTTCACCCACATCGTCGCGGTTGTCTTCGCGGTGCTCCTTAAGCCGCTGCTCCACCAGCTTGGACATGACCTGGCAATCCGCCAGGTCATGCCCATTGGACCTGTGGATGGGGCAGTAAGGTCTGCCTCCGTCGTCTTCTCGGCAGGGGGACCGGCGATCCCCACGATGACCTCGCGGGCCTCGGCGATCACCCCTCCTGTTCGGCGACTAGGACCTCACCGGCATCGATTTCCTTGCGCTTCTTCTTCTTCTTGTGCGCGGAAGCCTTTGAGGTTCCCGCCTCTCTGTGGCTGGATGGCCCCGCTGTGCGCTCTCGGGCCTCCGCTGCCCTGGCGCACTTATGTGCCAAGGAGAACAGCTCAGAGGTGGTCGAAATGGTGCGGTTTGCCATCTTCTCCCGTATCTTCTGATCTCGGACCCCCCCTCCGAAAGGCAATAATCACCGATTGCTTGGAGATTCGTGGGATCGTGTTTCGGCAGTGGCTGAACCGCCGAATGAACTCCCTTAGGGACTCCCCCTTCGTCTGTTCCAGGGCGTGAATGTCGTCCTCGACCCCCAGCTGAGTGTAGGAGCCCTGAAAGTTGGTGACGAAGATGTCGCATAATTCCTCCCACGAGCGCACGGAGCCTCGAGGGAGGTTCAACAGCCAAGAGAGGGCGGAGCCCGTCAGCGACGTCTGGAGGTAGTTGGTCATGATCTTATCAGACCCTCCCGCGGCGCGCACCACCGTGGTATAGATCTGCAGGAACTCCTCTGGGTTGGTGGTGTCGTCGTACTTTTCGATGGATGCGGGGCGGAATCTCTCCGGCCACGCAGCTTGGCGTAGGCGGAGGGAAAATGCCAGGCATCCAACATTGTAGGGGGAGCAGCGCCGCTCGCCCGCCCCTTGGCCCCAAGATGGAGTCGAGGGGTGCGAGTCTACGCTCTCCCTGGAGCCAGGGAGCGAGGTCTCCCCTCGACCGCTAGACCTCGGGCGGTCCACGCGGTGCTGCATGCGCGCATGACGCCCCCTAAGGACGTCGCGCAAATCACCACCGCGCTGGGACCTTCTTTCGTCCAAGCGGGCCCTCAGATCCCCGTGGCTCCCCGCCGGCTCGGGGGAACCATGGGAAGAAGTGAGAGCACGTGCACGTCCACCTGTACCCGAGGGGGCTGTAACCTGTGCTCCCTTTCCTTTGTCCCGGCCCTCACGACCGGGAAAAGTTGTGGCCGTGCGGCTAGAGGCTTGCGTGTCGGTCACGCGCATGCCCTGCCGCCCGACGCCAGAAGCCCCCGGCTGATTCGCCGCCTCCACCTACTGTTGGGCGGCGTCCACTAGGTGGGCGATGTCCCGCAGCCATGGGATGGCCGGGGTTTTGCCCCCTAGTGCAACCGGGGGGTGATCGAGGAGCAGCCGGGCCGCATGAAGATTCCGCGCCGGGGTGTCGTCTCCCATCAAGAGACGCCGCCGGACGGGCTGGCCTCCTTGCGCAGAAGCACCACACATCCCTCCTCGGATAGAGGGACCCGGGGGGTCCGATGCCCTGGGCGAGCGCCGGGACCGGCCGCGAGCGCTGCTCTCCTCATGTAGACCGTCGTGCTTGGATCCAAAGGCCGCCATGCTGATGATTGTCGAAACTTTTTGCAAACTTCGCAAGAAGATGGAAGAAGGAAGAACAATCCAACCACTGAGCCCCCTACCTGGCGCGCCACTGTCAGCGTATGAGCTAACAGACCCCTTCTGAAATGGGGTGTGAGAAGTCCGAAAGAGGGGCTTTCGTGGTGGATTGCTCGAGACACAGTGGAAAGAGAACGAACTAAGCTCACAAGAGGGAGACACTTGGTTTATCCAGGTTCGGGCCCTCCTCACGAGTAATAGCCCTAGTCCTGCTAGTGTTGTTCTTGATTGTGTTCTTAGTGGAAATCACTCGAACAATGGATCTGAGACTCAAAGCCCTTCGCCCCAGAGGAGAATGATTCGGTCCCAAAGACCCGAGCCCGTCTCCAGAGGTGGACCAGCCGAGAAGAGGAAGAAGAACTAGCCGAAAAACAACCCCTTTTTCCCACACACCCCAGTTACCTTTTATACTCGGGTTGGCTGGGGCGTGCGGGGATTACAAGAGCGTAGTACATGAACATACTTGACATGCTGCATTCAATGCGCCTATCACTGTTCTTGCAGCACACTTAGTGCCCTGGCACAGCAGTCCTCTCCCCCGTCTTGGGCCCCGCGCCTGCCGGCTCCGCCCGCTTGCTGGGGTGGGAAATTGCACCATGACATCACTCGCCATTATGGCGCGTGTTGGGAACACACGCCGCCATACTGTGGCCTTTATTACCTTCATTTAATGCGCACGATACGCATTAAATGTCTTTGACCTTCTGTGCGGTTGCGCAGGCCGCTAGGTGGCCTCGGGAACCGAGCGCCCGCGGCGTGGCCTGGTCGCCACCTACCCGCTGGCGATCACACAGTCGACCGCCAGCGGCGTGGCCTGGTCGCCACCTGCCCGCTGGCTATCACACAGCTGACCGCCGGCGGCGGGGCCTGGTCACCACCTGCCTGCTGGCGATCACACAGCTGACCACCAATGACGTGGCCTGGTCGCCACCTGTCCGCTGGGCGATCACACGACTGGCCGCCAGCGACGTGGCCTGGTCACCACCTGCCCGCTAGACAGTAACCTTTCTGACCGCTAGCGGCGTGGTCTGGACGCCACGTGTCCGCTAGCGGCTCTTACTAAAGTGTAGTGGGTACCCTGGTGTAGAATACGCCAACACGTTGTGTTCTGAGTTTTGTACTTGCTTGGGTGGTATGATATTGAGTGGAAAACATGTATTTGCATGTGGTGTGACCCCAGGAGTGGCATCATCATCTCGCCATACCGTTCCGAAGGGTTAAAGGCAAGTGTATTGGAATGGGTTGTGTTGTATGTTTGCTAGTCTTGCTTAGGTGCAATATGATTACATGATATGCTAACTTGCCATGATTGATGTTTGCCTACGACATGACGAAAATGGTTTGTTATACGGCCATGCAATGGTTAGTTTGTGTTTATATGCAAGTTATTTATGTTTATGGCATATTTGCATACATGGCATGAGGACTGGCCAGGACGGTGAGAAAGTCATAACTAGTCCGGTGAGGTCGGTGAGAAAGTTATGACTAATCCGGAGTGCCATTGAGTAAGACCTACCTCGTGATTCCATCCACAGTTGTGAATGGAAGCGAGGAGTAGGCACCCTCCATCTACGGGATGGAAGGGGAAAGAGGGTGCACGCCGACGGGTGTGCACTCGGCAATACCGGTATGTGCTTCAAGGAGACATGTGCATTGCATTATATGATGATGTCAATGAGTTGCATACACTATGAATATGAGATGTTTATGATGTTGAATATGAAAAGTAGTGATGAAGGTATTGGAATGTGTTTTTCTTGTTCCATTGTAATATACTTGCTGAGTGATGAACTCACACTTGTGTTTATGTTGTTTTCCTTAGGTACCATGAAATTGGCATGCAGGAAGAAGGGTTTAGCTACACATCTACACGTAGCTCGACACAAATTAGACAGTGTTATCATTTGGAGTCATGATAATAAAAGTAATGCCATGAAACTTGGAGAATTGCTTAACTGTGTGCTCGGTCTTATTATTTGATTCGTTTAGCTCATGAAGTGGTTGAATGCTTTATCCTGGACTTATATTGTTGCTATGTCACCTGTTATTGTTGTTTTAGATGCTTTCCATTATGATATAACTTGTGATGCTTTGTTGTTGCTCCGAATCATGGAAAAACAAAGGAGATGCTGCCGAAATTTTTGGTTTTAGCATTTGCACCTTTGCTGTAATTTATCTTTATTTGTGGTATTTAGATGTTGTTTAGTCTATGTTTGGTAACATTCAGGCATACTAGATGCCGGGGTGTTACAGTGTTTCCTTGTCTTTGATGGTCGCAGGATGACAGTGCTAGGTCATGGTGAGGCGGAGGATGACCGAGACTAAGCGAGTTGCGTACAAGCAAGTCAAGAAGACAAGGAAAGGCGATGATACTATCTAGATGCTGCGAGAATCGATGAGAGCCATCGGATCATGGTCTAGTTGATAGGTTAGCGAGTCTAGGTAGTATGGTTTGAAAACCGTACAAGAAAACCAATTATGTGTGTAGGGTTTTGGGCTACCCTTGCATGGCTATGTGAGTGGGTTAATCCTAGCCCTTGGTGGAGTGCTCTAGGGTTGAGGGACTGATCCAAGGGTGGTAAGTGGCCCAAAGGTAGTATAAATAGAGGGGGAGGTGTGCCCTCTCTCATTTGAAGGTTGTAGAGGTTTTTATGCTCCTTTGAGCTTTGTCCACCTTGTTGTGAGACTTTGTAAACCTCCCCTTCTTACAATGCAAATCATTTTCATTTATGCTTGAATTTACATTACGCATTTACTTTATGTCTTAAATTCAGCATTTCAATTCCGCATTTAAATTGCCGCAATTTACTTCCTCAGAATTTGGATTTCCCTCCCCTCCTTCTAAATACTGTTGATATAGGGTGTCTTGAGGGTGCTCATATGGTTATACATCTCTCTTGCACCCTAGGATAGACTAGACATCAAGTTTATATCAAGTTGCAAATCTATCCTGAACTTGTTCTTCGCGCAACAGTCAGTCTTTGATTTTTCGAAAAACTAAAAAAATCTATTTTGGGTGATTCTTGTTAGAGAAGATGCATGACTCATATATCCATCTATTAAAAAATTTAGGTGTCCACTGGTTTCACCATTTTGGCTCTATGAGGTGAATACCGAGCCCCAAACTTTTTGATCCAAGTTCCTAACTATCTGTAGTTCTTGATTTTTCCTGATTGTTCTACAAGGCTTTTTGAGGTTATTTTTGGTGGAGTGTTTCATGACTCAATTTCACACAGGGACAAAAATTCTCAAAAAATTTAGAGCAACAGAAATCCACTAACACCTACTCTAAGTGAGGATAATTTCTGAAAAATCTGCTTTTGCTTTTCTAAAAGATACTTTGATGATTTGGCTTGATCTATTTTAGAAAAGAAGTATTTGAATTGATTCCTTTTTGTTTGGACACTTGACAACCAGGAGTGATTGAAAAACTTCTCACATGATTCATGGTTCTCATCAATGCAAGCTAGAGGTACATATAGTTGTCTAGTTGTTCAGGTTTTAGAGGCTTGGTGATTTTGAGGAGCACTGGTCTGAAGAAAAATCTTCATGTTTTTTTTATTTTCCTTGTGGGATTGTTTGTAGTATTTTGGGTGGGGGAAATTTTTATTTGGGATTATTCACACCTCCCCTCTGATCTCCATCTCAATCCTTCATGGGGACATCGGCCTTTCCTTCGGGGAAGATTCGATTATTTCTTGGTCAAGAGCTGTGTCACTAGGGACAATAGTAGAGACTGGGTTTTCTCGAGGAGAGCTACCATCGGCGGGGGCAGGATTCATCACCTGGTCATCGTCTTGAGTCGACTCATCGTCATCTAGACCGATGACCCCCTCAGCCGGTACCCTCTCAGTCCCAAGTTTCGCCTCCTAAGGAGATACTAGGTTAAAGTGGATGACATATGCACGGACGATGCATTACATGCCACAAAAAATAGTACTCACCTCTGGCCGAAGAATGGCAAGCGAATATGCCCTGATGTTGAAATCACCAGGTTCTAAGCCTTGGAACATCTTGCTCCGTCTGGAGGAGATGTTCGAGCTCGACAGATCTGGCAAGAAGGAAAATTTAGTTCACTATCCGTTGGTAGGCACAGAAGGAACAACGGCATTGCTAGTGATTACCTTCGGGATAGTCCCTATTGGCATCACTTGCTCTGGAGTAGTCCCAAACCAGATGATCTCAGCATTTCAGTGGGCTTGTCCGATGCGTGAAGAAATCTTTGGCCACATGCCACCCGGTCAATCCAGTTTGCCTCATCTCTTTGATCCTCTTTGATGTAATGTGCGTTACGAGTGGTTGAAGGAGAGATTTTCATTCAGAGGTCGGTTGGATTGATTAGGAGCAGGCGATAGGACATAGGGAGTTTAACGGTGTCCTGTGAAGTAATGTAGAGCCACCGTTTATTCCAATCTGATTGCTAGGAAGAAGTGACAGAAATAGGGATGTATAATCCAGACCTTCCACTATGGAGGTGGAGTCTAGCACCCCCCACAATGTCCTTTTTCACCCTCTTCAGGCTGTAGAAGTGGCGAAAGAGGTTGACGCTGGGCCTAATACCCAGAAAAGCCTCATAGAGATGGACAAAGACACTGAGCATTGTGATTGAGTTAGTGCTCAGGTTGAAGAGCTGGCTTTGATAAAAATCCAAGACTTCAAGCAGAAAGGGGGAAGGGGGAAAACTGAATCCGTAGTGGAAGAAGGCTTCAAAAACAACAGTCTCATCCTCATTTATGTGGGTGGGATAAGACTCACCGACTAATGGCCTCCAATGGAAGAACTCCCGAGGAGGAACGAAGCCGTCTGCCTCCAACTCGATAAGATGCTTCTCTGACATTATCGACTACTGCCATACACTCTCAAGGGCTTCGTCTTCAAAAGTCACCTGGGTTTCCTTAGATTTCTTCTCTACCAGAGCGGCTCCCATGCTAGCTGAAGGGACGGACGCCATTGGTGAGGGAATAGGATGAATTTTTTCGAAGGTGGTGGCGTTAGGGTTTAAGGAGTGCAATGAAGATTTTGGAAATAAGGTTAAGGGGAATGGCTACAGTTCCAGGTATTGGAATTTATAAGGCAAAACTTTTCTATGCTAGTGGATGGTTCATTCCTCATGACCTGGTGAGTCGATCGGAGGAACACATAAAAAGATGTGATGCGCTCAGGAATTGCAGGCTTTCGCAGTAAATGCTGCACATCTCAATGTATAGATTTTTTGAATTATTTCTAACTCTACTTAGAGTCAAGTTAATGAGTTGGCATCGAGTTGCATGTGGTTACCTGAGGACTCGAGATGGGATGGCAGGGCGCTCGACCCAGCATGGTTCCTTCTCGATACTTGGTGATTCCACTCTGCTCAAGTCATTCGACCACAAGCGGGTAAGGCATTACTCGATCAAGTCAGAGCTTGGCAAGTAATCGACTAAGTGCTTGAGATGATCTTTTACTGAGCAGAGTTCGGGGGTACTGTCGAATATCGAAATATGGGATATGGGCATGTATAGGAAACTTAAAGGTAATATCATATATGTTCACACAAGTAGTTTAGAACTCCAGATATCACGGGCCCGATTTTGTGGGATGAGATATACACAAAGAGGATATCTCCACATTTGGAAAGAACTTGGTCATGTTCTCGTTACGAGGAAACCAACTCGAGTATGTTGGACGGCAAAGGTAGTTCAGATATGCTGCGAAGATCTCGGAACGGTGGGTTCCTGACCATATATGATCTGGTATATCAAACTGATTACAACCCGTGAGGGGCTACCTTGTCTATGTAAGAACAGAAGAACAGAGGCTTCGGGGGGGAGTCTCTGATTGTTCCAAGTCTAGATTTTAGTCAGGCAATCTTCATTGTAACTAGATCTAGACACCCTGCATCATACTTTGTTTTGCTGTTTTCATACTACATCCACACAGGAGTAGGGTATTACTCCTAATTAGAGGACGAACCTGTCTACATCGTGTGCTATCGTGTTCATGTTTGACTTTGCATATTCGAAGGTCTCGAGTATACAAGATTATTGTCGATTCACTAACCTTCGAGAAGGGCCAACGCGGCGGGAACACAAGCGCGCTCGAGCCAGCGGGCAAGAGCTCGCATACGTGCATGACAGGGCAGGTGGGAGCATGTGGTGGCTCCCAGCATGGGGCCAACGGGGGCGAGCGAGCACGTGGGGATTGGCACGGGGCAGGAATCAGGCATGGGTGGGAGGGTGGGAACCAAGCGTCAAATCTAGTAGCAAGCTTGCAGCACTCGGGCAGCACAGTGTGAGCGCGGGAGCACGTTTCCACTCATCACACCGTGGAAGGTTGTTTCTGCGCTCCCCGGGGAAAGTGTGGGTTATGGGACTATTTTCATAAAAAAAATTCGCATTGGACTAGTTTTGTGAAAAAAAAATATAGAAAGTTATTACAGTGATTCAAATCCGGCGATCCTAACCTGCACTGCTAAGCTAACAAGAGTAATATTTTCGATTGGTGTACTTGCGTGGCACCCCGTAATGGCCTTATCACCGCGTGGGTCTTGGAGTTATGGTTTGATGAAAATTTGTTTTCTTAAAGGTCGAGCTATCCTTAATGGAAACTAAAAGTTATAGTTGTTTATCAATAGTTTTTCCAATAAAGTTGCAGTTATGCAAAATTTACTCAATTTGAACATAAAAATTACAATAAAAGACAATAACATGAAACATGTAACACTACTACAGAGAGGCTCATAGTAGACAGCTCATCACAAACGGTTTAAATTTCGCAACGTCTGTGATGATTATGAGACACATCACATATGTCTTGTATTTAAAATCGTCTGTGATGTTGTCATAGACGGTTCGTTACTGGAACCGTCTGTGATAAGGAACTCTTCAAAGACTGTTGAAGTATAAAACCGTCTGTGAATGCCCAAGCAGCAGGGTATCTCGAATTGACAGGGAGGGTGTTGTCGGACGAGAAACAGGGGATGCGATCTCAGTACGTAATGCGCTGAAAAGATTGAATCGGATGAGAAACAGGGGATAGAATGGTTATCAGGTCATACGATCTCAGTATGTAATGCATAGAAAAGATTGAAAATACTACAATGTTGACATATATTAATTCAAACATTGACATTACAATATATAGTTTATATATTAATAAACACTAATGTTTATTTGGTGGCTCGATCACAGCCGAAAGTACTCGTCATCGTCGCTCCACGGGGGGCTGCCATCGTCGTTGTCGTCGTCGTTGTTGTCGTTGTCGTCCTCCAATGCGGTGGGGGAGGAGTCACTGTCATCCGATGAGCTCCCCCATTAGACGAAGTCGGGCTCCTCGTCCTCCTCCTCCTCGTCATTTTCCTCCTCCTCCTCCTCCTCCTCCTCCTCCTCCTCCTTGTCCTCCTCCAAGTCCTCCCTCGGGCACTTTTCTTGGCATTTTGGGCATTGCCCGGGAGCTAATATTGGAGGACCGCAATTGCGTACGAACTACGGCGGCGGCGGCGGTGGTGGGGATGGAACGGTGGAGGAGGATCTTCCTGGAGATTCCATGACTAGTGTATACAGTACTGTGAAGACATGTTTCCATATATATAGATGAACAGAGGATTGTGATGAAGACGAAGAGTTCGGAGTGGAAAGGCGCGCGGGAATTAAAGGAATTAGCGTTTTCTGTGTCCAGAGTGGGCTGAGATCGAGTCATCTTCCATAAAGGCGGCGTCGGTAGCGTTTTTTGTGTCCAAGGGAAACGAAGAAGACATCACAGACGGTTTTAAATACAAACTGTATGTGATGTTCCCACATCACAGATGGTTTATATTTAAAACCGTCTGTGATGTAGGGGAGCCTTGTCAGAGACGGTTTTTAATACAAACCGTCTGTGGTGTGGTTTGTATTTAAAACCGTCTATGATGTAGGAGAGCCTTTTCACGGACGGTTGGTTATTCTAACAGTCTGTGATAAGGAACTCTTCACAGACTATTCAAGTATAAAACCGTCTGAGATGTGTCTACATAAGTGCTGCGCCCGGCCCGATCGCCCTCCACTGTATTTTTAGTGTTTCCAAGATATTTTTGAGGTTGCGGCGATTGAGAGGCTTTCTAAGGTTAGTTATTGGTTCAAGTTTGCATTTTATTTAAGATATAGCTTGGTAAAGCTGTAAATGATGGTTTTTAGATCTAGCTTGGTGTAGACCCATTAATATTTGTTCTCTGTTATTTAAAGAGGGAGAAGATGGTTTTGATATAGCTAGCTTGGTATAGATCCAATTGTTTTTTGTCATTATTTAAGTGCACTCCAAGTGTACTTAAATTCATTCATTATTTAACACATATTGTTATATATGTAGTGTAGATGGACCGAAGCTGGATGTACGCTGAGAACCGTGCGAGCGCCGAGTACATTAATGGCGTCTCCGCTTTTAGAAGAGCTGTAGAGGAAGATATGTTGAACAAGGGGGTGTAATTTATGTTTTGTCCATGCATTGACTGCGATAATATGTGGATGTTTCGAAACCCAGCGCAAATCGAAGCACACTTGATTCTACGGGGTTTCAAAAGGGGGTATTCATGTTAGACCAGTCACGGGGAAGAGCAGATTATGCAGGCATCAATTAGTCAATGCATCGTCGACAAAGTCAATAATACATCGGATGATATCAACTGTACTTTCGATAAGGATATTTCTCCCGATGACAATTTGGATCAGATTCTACGGGATGCAGAAGGGAACCGTGATGAGCAGGACTATGTAAAATTCCAGGTGTGGGATGTCTGAGATAGGGGTCCCGCAAGTGGGGCCTGTACCCGACTGGGCTAGACGGGCGGAGCAGTAGGCCCAAAGCCCAGAAGCGCCATGACGAACCCGGAGGAGGTTCGGACTTGTTCCCTAAGGCAACTCCCGATCCTTCGGGGAAGCTTCACGCCACACCCAAACAACCCGCCAAAAGCGGAGCATGCAGCCTGACATTCGCAGAGCCTGCAGGCTCTGGGACCTGACAGGGCGGCAGGCGCGGGTCGGGGAAAAGCACAACCACCTCTCCAAGACGTAGTACGCCATAGACGAAGGAAAAGTACGTGTTGGTGAGGCCACCATGTTGAGGGCCAGGTGGTGCCCATCTATCATGTATCCTTCCCCCAATATATAAGGGGAGGAGGGAGAAACAAGAAAGGAGAGACGCTCATATATCCAAGAACACAGGACTAGGGTATTATCTCCTCCGAGAGAGCCCGAACCTGTCTAAACATTGATTGTCCTCGCATCCTGTGTTACCATCAAGTTCAGATCCTGCACGAATCCCCTAGAATCACAAATCTCATTGCCGGCGAAACCGATCGTCGATAGTTGGCGCGCCAGGTAGGGGCTTGTGTCAAGTTCTTCATCAAGCTTGATGGCTGTGACGAGCGGAGTCTCCACAGTCTTCTTCCCGGGTCAGGTCTTCCGTTTCGGAAGCCTGACCTTCATCTCCAACGACCTCGGGAACCTCTTCCTCTCTAAGGGGACCGCGCTGCAGCACGGAGAGGTTTCCGGTGAGCCATCGTCGTGACTTCCACACCGATCGGGGGGTCCCCCTATCTCGTGCTCTAAAGTGCCGAGTTGGGGACCAAAGGCCCGGTCCGGCCAGGAAGCCGGACCCAAGGGCGCCGAGGTACGAATGGTGGGGGTTCTCACCATCAGACCACTCGGCACCTCCGAGCGCCTGGAGTTATCCTCTTCAGGCTCACCCAGCTCGGCGGCCGAGTCAGAAGAAAGCCTAGAGAGCTGCTGGAATTTCCGTAGAGTCTGCGTAATCGAGGGCTCGCGGGCGGATTCGCAGCAGCGCCTCGACACTTCGGCCGCCGCCGACTTGGAAGGTGGCCGAACAACTGAACCTGACGCTACGGCGCTGCATCTGAGACAGCGCTGGTCACAATGAATTGCAAGCCAAAATGGGGGACCAAGCTGTTTTCCGTACCCCACAGCAGAATATTGTCGCCTCCAAGACACTCCTAGATACCCTGAGCCCTATGCTGGGGGCGGGTGATCCAGTCGCCCCGATCGTGGCCCAAGTAAAGGCCATGGTGATGGCGGTAGCCATCCAGCAAGCCCAGACCGACCAGCCGGCAAAGGAGCTGTCACGTGGTCCGGTGAGGACCCAGACGGCCAGCAGCCGGTCAGGTCAGGAAGCCCGCCAGATGCATCATGTTCCACCCCACGAAGACGACTTGCGGCATAGCATCAACCGCGACCTCCGTTCAGACCTCGACGCCAGGCGCCGCGACCGAGAAAGGGAGGAACAACGCCGCCATGCCGACGAGTACAAACGCTACGGCATCCTTCCACGAGATCGCGAAGCACGCCAAGCGCGATCCCCTCCGCGTCGATCGCCGCCCGGAGGTTGTTGCGGGGTCATTGAAAGGGTTCGCGTGTTTACCCCTCACCTACGCCGAATGGTTTGGCCTGATGGGTTTAATCCTAAAGGCATCACTAGGTTTGACGGTGAGAGGGACCCGGAGGCTTGGCTACAGGTTTACGCTCTGGCAGTCAGGGCCGCCGGGGGGGATCAGAAAGTAATGCCAAACTACTTACCGGTTACCCTCTCGCCCCTGGCCCAAGCATGGCTCACTGGACTCCCAGCGAACTCTATAGATTCCTGGGGAGATCTGTGTGAGCAGTTCATTTCAAATTTTCAAGGCACTTACGAGCGCCCAGGCACCCCCTGGGACCTATATCAGCTACACCAAAGGAGGAACGAATCCCTCCGGGAGTTCGTCAAGCGCTTCATGCACCGGAAAAGCACCATTCGGGATGTCACGGATGTGATTGTGATAGCTGCCTTCCAGAAGGGAGTCAGCGACCCCGATCTCATCAAGAAGATGTCTTGGAAGCCACCAAGGTCGGTTCGAGAGCTGTTCGCCCTAGCGGACCGTTACGCTTCAGCCTCCGAGGCTTTGGCGGAACGGCGTGACGAGGGGAAGGACCAGGCTGAACCCTCCCCGGCAGAAGGAAAAGAAGCGCAAGGGCGAAGAGCTGGTGGCAATCGCTGCACCAACTCACCCACGCGCCCTCAAAGAAGATGGGTATGACAAGGTGATGAACTCGCTTTGCCCCTTCCATCCGAAGGGGAGACATGCCGCTAAGAACTGCTTCACTCTGAAGAGATTCGCCCGCGAGAGCAAGAAGCAGGCTGGACAAGGTCCGAGTGGACACGCCGCCGGCAAGCCACCTCCCCCCGAAGCCGAGGAGGACTATCAGGAAGTCGATCTCGAGCTCAACTACATATTCGGGGGCTCGGCCGCATATGAGTCCAAGCGGAAGCAAAAGCTCACCGCCCGGGACATCAACGCAGTGGAGCCGGAGATCCCCCGATATGTACGGTGGTCCGAGGTCGCGATAACTTACGACCGCTCGGATCACCCAGATCATGTCCCATTCCCCAGCAGATATCCTCTTGTCTTGGCGCCCGTTGTCCGCGGCATCAAGCTCAAGAGGGTATTGATCGACGGTGGAAGCGGGCTCAATGTCCTCTTTGTCAAAACCCTCGACGATATGGGGATTCCGCCGTCGGAGCTAAAGCGCGGATCGTCGCCTTTCCACGGTGTCATACCTGGAACTTCTGCGACACCACTCGGACAAATCACTTTGCCGGTCACTTTCGGCGCGAGGGAAAATTACCGGAGAGAGAACCTTGGCTTCGAGGTGGCTGATTTCGCGACAGCGTATCATGCCATCTTGGGGAGACCGACGCTGGCCAAGTTCATGGCAGTGCCCCACTATGCATACCTGACATTGAAGATGCTAGGGCCGAGTGGTATCATCGCTCTACGCGGTGATATAAGGCAGTCTTTTTCCTGTGACAAGGAGAGCTGCGAGATGGCCGAGTCCCTGGAGGCGCGAGCGGGTCGGGAGAGGATTCAGCGAGAGGCGGATTCCGACAAGTCGGAAGGCAGCGTCCCTACCCGCAAAGCGCGAAACCCCGGGATCGGCCCCGAGGAAGGTACCAAAAGAATCCTCCTCGACCCGTCCGATCCGGCGCGAACCGCCTTGATCGGGACAGGGCTCGGAGACAAATAGGAGGACGCGCTCGTCACTTTTCTGCGGGCAAACAGAGACGTCTTTGCCTGGAAGCTGTCGGACATGACCGGGGTCCCCAGGGAGGTGATCGAGCACGCGCTGAATGTAAACGAATCGGCTAGGCCGGTCAAGCAAAGGTTGCGACGGTTTGCCCAAGACCGCCGAGAAGCCATCAGGGAGGAGATCACGAAGCTACTAGCGGCAAGCTTCATCAAAGAAGTGTATCACCCCGACTGGTTGGCAAACCCTGTACTCGTCCAAAAGAAGAATAAAAGCTGGCGCATTTGTGTTGATTACACCGATCTCAACAAGGCTTGCCCGAAAGATCCCTTCGGTCTCCCCCGCATTGATCAGATGGTAGACTCCACTGCTGGATCCCAACTACTTAGTTTTCTGGATGCCTACTCAGGCTATCATCAAATCCGGCTTCGAGAGGAGGATTGCGAGAAGACTTCATTTATCACCCCATTCGGAGCATATTGCTACGTCACCATGCCGTTTGGCCTGAAGAATGCTGGCGCAACTTATCAGCGCACGATACAGCGGTGTTTTCACCATCAGCTCGGACGCAATGTGGAAGCATATGTGGATGATATAGTGGTTAAAACCAAGACAGAGGGCAGCCTCACCTCCGATCTGGCCGAGACGTTCGCAAGTTTGAGGGCGTTCCAGATGAGACTAAATCCTGAGAAGTGCGTTTTCGGAGTTTCTTCCGGGAAACTACTCGGGTTCATTGTCTCTCATCGTGGGATCGAGCCAAACCCGGAGAAAATCGGGGCCATCATAAGGATGGCCCCGCCTGCCAGCCAAAAAGATGTCCAAAAGCTTACTGGCTGCATGGTAGCGCTTGGCAGGTTTATCTCCCGGTTGGGAGTTCGGGGGATGCCTTTCTTCAAGCTCCTCAAGAAGCAGGACCGCTTTGAATGGACGGCATAGGCACAGCAAGCCTTTGAAGAACTCAAGGTGTTCCTTTCCACCCCTCCAATTCTAGTCTCGCCGGTGCCAGGTGAACCTCTTTTGCTGTACATAGCGGCAACAACTCATGTAGTCAGCGCCGTGATAGTTGTGGAGCGGGAAGAATCCGGACACCGCTACGGCGTGCAACGCCCGGTTTATTTTGTCAGCGAAGTGCTGGGCGAATCCAAGACGCGATATCCTCAAATTCAGAAGCTGCTGTACGCAATTTTGATCTCATCGCGGAAGCTGAAGCATTATTTCCAAGGACACTCGATTTCAGTAGTGACCTCTTTCCCCGTGGGAGAGGTCCTCCATAATCGAGAAGCTACTGGAAGAATTTCAAAGTGGGCAGCCGAGCTTGGAGCTTTCGACGTCTCGTTCAAGCCGCGCACCGCCGTCAAGTCCCAGGCTTTGGCCGACTTTATGGCCGAGTGGACCGAATCCCAGGCCCCCCGCACGGAAAAAGAGCCAGAATATTGGACCATGCACTTCGATGGATCTCTCATGCTTGGTGGAGCAGGGGCGGGAATTCTCCTTGTCTCGCCGAAGGGTGACAGGTTGAGGTACGTCCTTCGGATTCACTTCCCGGCCTCGAACAATGCCGCAGAGTACGAGGCTCTCATCCATGGGCTCCGCATCGCCACATCGCTCGGAATCCGACGACTGGCGGTTCGTGGAGACTCCCAGTTGGTGGTGAGCCAAGTACAGAAGGATTGGTCGTGCGTCGATCAGACTATGACGGCGTATTGCCAGCAAGTCCGAGAATTGGAAGGCAAGTTTGTGATGCAGGCTGGTCCATGTCCTCCGCCACAATAATGAGGCAGCCGACGAATTGGCCAAGATGGGAGCCACTCGGGTCAAGGTTCCGAGTGGTATCTTCGTCCAGGATCTTTACGAACCAACCGCGGCAAAACGACGGGAGCCGAGCAAAGATCCTGAGGTCGGAGTCCTGCTCGTTGATCCCGACTGGACGGCCCCATACCTGGATTATCTCCTGAAGGACAAACTTCCAGAAGCAACCGCTCTGGCGGAGCGCATCTCCCGACAAGCCAAATCCTACGTGGTGGTTGGCGAGGAGCTCTTTCGCAAGAGCACGTCAGGTGTCCTCAGGCGGTGCATTTCGGGACAAATGGGAAGAGATCTGCTCCAAGAAATCCACTCGGGGATGTGTGGCCATCACGCGACGTCAAGCGCCTTGGTGGGGAAAGCCTACCGCCAGGGCTTCTTTTGGACTACGGCAGTGACGGATGCTAAGGAGATCGTTCGAACTTGCGAGGGCTGCCAGTTCTATGCAAGGCAGACACACTTGCCGGCGCAGGACCTGCAAACTATCCCCATCTCTTGGCCCTTCGCGGTCTGGGGGCTCGACTTAGTGGGCCCACTCAAGAAGGCTCAAGGCGGCTTCGCCTACCTTTTTGTAGCCATTGACAAGTTCACCAAGTGGATCGAAGCTAAACCAGTCGCCACTATCACTGCGGTTAAGGCCAAGGAGTTCTTCCAGGATATTGTGGTTAGATTCGGAGTGCCCAACCGGATCATCACGGATAATGGCACCCAATTCAGGAGTGAAGAATTTCAAGAATGGTGCGAAGGCGTCGGGATCAAGATCTGCTTCGCCTCGGTGGCTCATCCACGAAGCAATGGGCAGGTGGAGCGGGCTAACGGCCTGGTCCTCCAGGGCCTCAAGGCCAGGATCTTCGATCGCCTCAAACCATACGCTGCCCGATGGGTGAAGGAGTTACCGTCGGTACTCTGGGGACTCAGAACCACCCCCAGCCGAGCAACTGGCCAAACACCCTTTTTCCTAGTTTACGGTGCAGAGGCGGTTCTGCCGACCGAACTAGGATTCTAATCCACGAGGGTTCAGAATTACAAGGAGGCCGAGTCCGAGGGGAGCCGAATGGTGGAGCTTTATCAAATCGAGGAGGCTCAGAACGTTGCAGCCATCCAGTCGGCTAAGCACCTCCAGGGACTTCGGCGTTACCATTCTCGCAATGTCAGAAGCAGAGTCTTTTCAAAAGGAGATCTGGTCCTCAGGAGGAACCAGAAAAGTGAGCACAAGCTCTCTCCAATTTGGGAAGGACCGTACATTGTAGAGGAGACGGTACGGCCGGGTGCCTATCGACTCAGACGTGAAGATGGCGAGGTTTTGGCGAATACTTGGAACGCCGAACAGCTCCGTCGCTTCTACGCATAAGTTATGTACCCGACTCTCACATGCTAAATAAAATGGTGATCCGTTTTATTTTCTGAACTTCTACTGTGTAATGCTAGTCCCGAGTGGTTATTATCCGACCGGTGTAACACTTAACCCTGGTCGCGCCGGTGCAAAACGCACGAAAATAAAGACCGCGATAAGCGGACAACTCCGGCGGTTTATACCAGCGCGCGAAGCGGGAAGGGTAGAGCCTGAAAGCACTAACCACTCAGGGACTACAATTCGCAGCGCCAGAACTTAACCGAGATTCGCCTAAGTCGTGGGTTTCTAGCTGTCAAAAGCTCGAGCCTCAACGCCTCGTTGCTGGCGCTGGAGCGACTGACTAGAACGGTTGATTAGGCGGAACCTTAAACTCGGGATAATTATGATGGCATGAACTGGGCAAAGTTTCACATTTTGTTCCATAATATTAATAATTTACATTACTGACTTTCTTTTTCATTTTCTTGCGCTAAAAAAAGGGGGAGGGGCGGCTCCTGCCACCAATCCTGCTGCTGCTGGTGCTGCTGCTGATGCCACGGAGCTGGATGCAAGCGGCTAACCGCGACGCGACCGCCCCAGGGCTTCGCGGATCAAGTCCGCAACCACCCAGAGTGAAGGCACGAGACGAAGAAGAGCCTCCACGGCGGCGACGTCACGACGCTCCCGCCCAAGAATCTCCTTCAGCACGTCCTCCACCTCCGCAAGCGCCGGCACGGCCTCGATGAGAACGACGACGGCGGCTGCGTCTCTCGCCGCCGCCCTCTCCTCCGCCAACTCCATCGTGGCAAAGTCAAGGTCCAACCAGAACTCGGCGTCCTCCGAATCGCTATCCGACATTGGGAGCGGCACTACAAAAAATCTCTAAGAAGAGGAAGAAGAGGGAGGAGATGAGAGGAAATGGGCGATCGCTCATCAGCGGTGACGCCCTATTTATAAACCATCCCAGCCACGGAAATCGAAGCGTCTCCAAATGCAATCAAACGCGCCACCCCGCAATCAATGAAGCGCAAAAAACAAAGCGGCTGCGCGAATACCAAAGAAGATCAGCACATTGAACAAAATTAAGGGACATTTCACCAGACACGTGTCACGAGCAGTTCAAGTTAATTCGGCCTTCCCGCTCACTTCGCCCAGTTAAGCGAGAAGTCCGGGGGCTGTGAGCCAGGAGGCGACGACGACGCTCGAGGGCTGAACCACTCAGCCACTCTGAAAAGCATGTCTGGGCGAAAAGGCCACGGACCAAGACCCTGGCGCTCGGGAGCCATACCAGTCGACTGAAAGCCACCCAGAAAGGCGCAACGGGGGCCAAAAGGCCGTGGGCCTATATTCTAGCAACTCAGACAAGGGGGAAAGAGTAAAAGAGGTCTGGGGCCAACTTGGTAGAAGACAATACAGACAAATCATATTCAAGTGAGAAAATACAACGTTTCAAACAAAGAGAGGAGGGCCAGCACTCGGCATTAAGGCTCACATCGAAGTCAGAATTCAAGATTCTCTAACAAGGCCTGCGATGTACCAGAGACCTCTTCGAGGAGTGCGTTGGCTTTGTCTTCATCACAGGCAAAACCCTCTTTCACAGCTTCAAGGTCAACTCTCGGATAATGAGACTTGACCACCGCCAACGCCTGGTTCGCACTCATAGTCGCGGACTCCTTGGCATAAGCTCTGATCCTGTCGACTCCTCCAGAGAGAAGCGGAACAGTGTCGTCCCCCTGGCCCAGCTCAGCTCCTTTAATACGCAGAAGGTGCAGAACTGGCTCGCAGGCGACGCGCAGCTCAGTCCGGCTCCGTTCGGCAGTGGTCATCTTCTCCTTGCATTCTGCACCAAAGCAGAACTGCCATCAGAAAACACACCCGACGCCAAGTACGTTCACTCCAAGTCAAAGAAATTTACCCTTCAGCTCCCGTTGTATCCTCTCCAAGCCGACTCGAGCTTCGAGGTCAGAACTTTCTGAAGCTTCCAGTCGGGCTCTCAGCTCAGCAATGGTCGAATCGCGCTCTGAAACACAAGAGCGTCATCATCCTTTCCAATTGTCCAAAAAGATGTCCAAACTGAGTCCAGGGGAGGATCTCACCTTCGAGCGCATGCTCAAGCTTCGCCTTCTCCTCTCAGATCGCCATACACTAGGCCTCTAGCCCGTGGACCTCTTTCCATCTGTCGCTGCTGATCTCGTCGACCTTGTCCTGATACTTCTGGTGCTCCTTGAGCTTGGGGAGCACCTTCCGAAAAAATTGTGACCTCTGCTCCGAACGCTCTCCCATGTCCTAGGCGACGGGGCAGAGTCTCAGGTGGAGGCCAACATTCCCTAATAAAAACAGACCAAAGAAAGACAAAACTTACCCTGACGAGCGTACTACACCTGACGGTGAGCTCGTAAAGCTCCATCCGAGCAGCTATCTCCGCTTCCTCGTCCTCCTCCATCCCTTTCCAGTCGGAACCTCCCTCACTCCATACGGTCCGATTCGGGGGTTTCGGCAAGGGACCAAGTGGCGGTGGCTCTCGACGCACCTCCTCCACTCTGGAAGGCGGAGCCGGGACAAGCTCCTCGACTGCTGGGCCACTTGCTGGCTCAGCGGTCGGGCCAGCAGTGCGAGGTGGCGACGCCTCAGCTGCCGAGGGAGACGGTGACCTAGCCGACGAGGGGGGGTCCCCTTGGAGAAACCGGTCCCAGGGGCTCCTTTTCAGGAGACCCCTCCACTGGGACGTCCATAGTAGGAGTCCTGAATTGGCAAAAAAGGGAAAAACATCTCAGCATAGGTAATAACAAAAAGACAAGGATTGCCCAAAAGAATACCTCCTGGATTTCTTAAATTTCATCCCAGGTTTCATCCGAGTCCCAGCACCACTCGAGCGAACTGCACTCAAAGACTAAAATGGCTGCCCCTGAGACAGAGGGCTGTGGCTCTGCGCTTCGTGATCCGGGTACGCCGGAGGTTGAAGGCCCGGCTGATGAAGGGCCAGCAGCCTCCTCCGCCGATTCCCGGCGCAGCTCATCGGCCGAGGTGTCAGCCGCTCGCTTGGCTTGAACATTCCTCAGCCGAGAGAGGCCGACAACCGGAGCGTCAGAAAAGAAGGACTCACGTTCCTGAAAAAGGAACGATCGCACGTTGTCAGAATCACACATCAGGCAAAAATCATGGGACAGTTTTTCAGGAGAGTGGTGCACTAACAGCAGGGGGAGGATTCGTCGCCGAAAATTTGTGAGGGCAGCCCCTATTGGTGATCATAGTACCAGGCACGAAGAGGTCGACCACCCGCGCCGCCAATGCATCCTTCGACAAGGACGTATCCGACTCCCGGGTGGGATCCTGAGACCCGCCGTACTGGAACCCCAAATGGATTCTCTCCTTTAAGGGCTGCACCCGGCGCTGCACAAAGCTGATCGCGATTCCGGGGCCCGTCAGCCCTCTGTTCTTCAAATCGTTAATCCATTCCAAAAGCTAGGAGACTTGGTTCAAACCGCCGTCATCCGGGGCATCGCTCCAGCATCGGGAAGCTTTAGGGGCGCGGCCAGCGAAAGGGGCGAGAAAAGGGTCAACATTGGCACAATAGAACCACTCCCGCCTCCAACCTTTGAGGGAGGTCTTGAGGGTGATGGCGAAGTACTGTTTCTTCAAGCCCTCTCGCAGCTGGAGCCCGGCGCCCCCAACGACGCTGGGAGCAGCCCGGTTCGGATGAGGCTTGAGCAAGAAGAGGGAGCGGAACAAGTCAAAATGAGGACGTATCCCAAGATACGCCTCGCAAAGCTGAACGAAGATAGTAATGTGAAGAATGGAGTTGGGATTCAAATTGATCAACTCGATTTCGTAAAAGTGAAGGAGCCCTCGGAAGAAGGCGCTTCCAGGAATGCTAAATCCTCGCCAGAAGGACTCGAACACCACAATCTCGTTCTCTAGAGGTGTGGGGTAAGGGTCACCTACGGCGGGACGGGCGGAAATCAACTCCAGCGGAGGAAGGACGCCGGCAGCGACCAGCTCCTCCAAGCGGGACGTCGTAGTGACGGAGGTCTCCCACCCCGCGGTCGCAGGGTTGGCGTTACCCTCCGACGCTGATAACGATTCTGAAGAAGAAGACATCTCGGTGAAGGAGACCCGGTGGGAGCAACCGCCGAGGGTCTTGGGCGCAAAGCTAGAAACCCTAGGTCACCCAAATCGCCAAAGGAGACTTGAAGATTTCTCAACCGTGGTGGGGGAGGGACAAAGGTATCTTCGCCTAGTAAGTTCTCCCTCATTTATAAGGAATAAGCCTCAATTTTCGGCTTACAGCGGGAAAAGCAAGTGCCTTCGCGCTCGACCCTGGGCCAGATCTAGGGCACACCCCATGTTGGGCCTATAGCTGAGTTGCGCAAAACGCGACCAGGTGTCAAGTCTGGTTTGAAGTTTGGGATAAAGTGCGCCCCATGATGGGCCTGAACGCCGGCCGCCACGGAAGCTTGGGGCCGGGCACTTTCCGAACATCCTCAAGCGGTATGCCCCATAATTTGGGATCAATTGATGGTCACTGCTTCTTAGCGTGATTGGGTACCGTGGGAGGATTTTCACTAACCCGGTCTTGAGAATGCGCTCCATGAGAGTCTGAAGCAGTGCGCCGTAAACGGGCACAGGCATTACGATATATGACCATAGTACGCCCCATGAGGGTCAGCTGAGCGACAAGCCGGTTGCCGCGCACCGTAAACGGGTGCGGGTACCACTCGACCACGAGCCAAAAAATTACGGTATGCCCCATGAGGGTCAGCTGAGCGACAAGCCGGTTGCCGCGCACCGTAAACGGGCGCGGGTACCACTCGGCCACGAGCCAAAAAATTACGGTATGCCCCATGAGGGTCAGCTGAGCGACAAGCCAGTTGCCGCGCACCGTAAATGGGCGCGGGTACCACTCGGCCACGAGCCAAAAGACTACGGTATGCCCCATGAGGGTCAGCTGAGCAACAAGCCAGTCGCCGCGCACCGTAAACGGGTGCGGATACCACTCGGCCACGAGCCAACCAACCACAGTGGCTTCACATTACAAGTTCTTTACGATCTTTTTTCCCGTATAAATCTCTATGACAGGATGAGAGACGGAAATCCGATCCTAAAGCACTTGGGGGCTGCTGTGGGATGTCCGAGATAGGGGTCCCGCAAGTGGGGCCTGTACCCGACTGGGCTAGACGGGCGGAGCAGTAGGCCCAAAGCCCAGAAGCGCCACGACGAACCCGGAGGAGGTTTCGACTTGTTCCCCAAGGCAACTCCCGATCCTTCGGGGAAGCTTCACGCCACGCCCAAACAACCCGCCAAAAGCGGAGCATGCAGCCTGACATTCGCAGAGCCTGCAGGCTCTGGGACCTGACAGGGCGGCAGGCGCGGGTCGGGGAAAAGCACAACCACCTCTCCAAGACGTAGTGCGCCATAGCTGACGAAGGAAAAGTACGTGTTGGTGAGGCCACCATGTTGAGGGCCAGGTGGCGCCCATCTATCATGTATCCTTCCCCCAATATATAAGGGGAGGAGGGAGAAACAATAAAGGAGAGACGCTCATATATCCAAGAACACAGGACTAGGGTATTATCTCCTCCGAGAGAGCCCGAACCTGTCTAAACACTGATTGCCCTCGCATCCTGTGTTACCATCAAGCTCAGATCCCGCACGAATCCCCTAGAATCACAAATCTCATTGCCAGCGAAAACGATCGTCGACACCAGGGTTTGATGTATGACTCAGAGAAACCTTTGTTCCCGGGCTGCAAGTCCAAATATACAAGGTTGTCATCTGTGTTGGAACTGCTGAAATTAAAGGCAAGCAACGGTTGGTCCGATAAGAGTTTCACGGCGCTATTGGGCCTGTTAGCGAACATGCTTTCAGAGGAAAACAAGTTGCCGACAGCCACCTACAAAGCCAAGAAGGTTATTTGTCCCTTAGTATTGGAAGTAGAAAGAATAGCTGCCTGTCCGAATGATTTATCCTCTACCGCAAAGAGTATGCAAACTTGCATGTATGTCCGATACGCAATGCATCCGGGTACAAGCGTAAAGATAGATCAGATGATGATGATGAGTGCATCGAGGTGAAGAAATGACCTCCATCTAAGGTGGTGAGGTATCTGCCTATAATCCCTCGTCTGAAACGTTTGTTTTCAAACCCAAAAGAGGCAAAACTGCATTGGTGGCACTCGAATGAGCGCAAGAAAGATGGAACGATAAGGCACCCTGCTGATTCCACCCAGTGGAGAAACATTGATAGGAGGTTTGAAGAATTCACATCGGATCCGAGAAATATAAGGTTTGGATTGAGTACAGACGGAATGAATCCTTTCGGCAGCATGAGCAGTGGTCATAGCACTTGGCTTGTGAATCTTTGTATATACAATCTTCCTCCTTGGTTGTCTTTGAAGCGGAAGTACATTTTTTTTGTCTATACTCATCTAAGGCCCAAAGCAACCTAAAAACGATATTGATGTGTACCTAGCACTATTGGTGGAAGATCTGAACACGTTGTGGGCTCCTGGGGTAAAGGTATGGGATGCTCACAAACGAGAGTATTTCACTTTGCATTGCCTATTATTCTGCACCATAAATGATTATCCTGCCCTTGCTAACCTATCGGGGCAAAGTACAAAAGGAGCCAAAGCCTGCACTCACTGCTTGCATGCTACCGAGAGTGTGTGGCTGAATCACTCACGCAAAATCGTGTACATGCGTCACCGTAGGTTCCTTTGGAGGAATCACCCATACCGCAAGATGAAGAAACAATTCAACAGAACGACTGAAGATGGATTAGCTCCAAAGCATTTAAGCAGGACAGACATTCATGATATGGTTAAGAACTTGGATGTTGCTCTTGGAAAGGGACGTCAATCGAGGACCCGTGAGAAGAGCATGTGGAAGAAGAGATCAATATTTTGGGAACTACCTTATTGGGAACACCTACAAATTCGGTACTGCATCGACGTGATGCATGTAGAGAAGAATGTATGTGATAGCTTGATTGGTCTCTTACTGAAAATTAAGGGCAAAACAAAGGACGGTATCAACTCACGGCTTGACTTGGTTGATATGGGCATCAGACCTGAGTTAGCACCGAAAGAGACGATAAAGGCCGAACTTATTGCGAACCTGCTTGCTACACTTTGTCCAAGGCCGAGAGAACTGAACTGTACCAGTACTTGCATGGTGTTAAAGTTACGTCCGGTTACTCGTCCAATATGAATCACTACTACAAAACTGCACATAGGAGACGCCCTATCAGTGGCGGTTTTTCAGTTGAAACCAGTGCGAGGATCATCAGTGGCGGTTTCTATTTCGAACCGCCACAGATAATCGACTATCAGTGGCGGTTCTTAATTACAACCGCCACAAATACTTAGAGCACTATCAGTGGCGGTTCTACCCACAAACCGCCACTGATAATGTGATTATTTGTGGCGGTTTTTATTAAAAACCGTCACTGATTATTGGTGACTATTTGTGGCGGTTCAAAGTAAAAAACCGTCACTGATAATGTGCCTATTTGTGGCGGTTTTAATTTAAAACCGTCGCAGAAAATGTTATCTGTGGCGTTTGGAGTTTAGAACCGCCATAAATAATTTTCCCTATAAATACTACTCGCTTCAGCCCTCTACAGGAGCTCATGGTCATCTTCCTCCCCGACAAGAAAGCAGAGTTCCAAGATTTGAGATTTTGTTTGCAAGGAATCTTGAGCTTTTACTTCCTAAGGTTGTTCCAAGGCGAGTAATTTGTTCTCCTCTCTTCATTTGTGGTGATGTAGTTGCAATTTAATGTTTAGATCTAGTTTATTTAAGATTGTCCTCTCTTCAATTGCAAAGTTTAGATTCAATTTTTTGTTATTTACCTAGCATTTTGTAGATTAATTTATCTAGATGATGAATTTGTTGCCTTGATCCATTAGATTAATTGTTGTCTACCTTTTTTAGACGACAAATTATGGCAAGCATATATTAAATTTATTTAATTAAGATTGTTGGATATTAATAAACATTAAATTTAATTAATATGGTAGATAGGTGATCATGAAGTTGCCTTGCATTTTGAGATGATGAATTGTCTAGCTCCTTGAGAGGATAAATTTAATTTTGGCTATGCATAGTACTTAAGAGTTGTTTCTAATTACCATTAATTTTCTTACCGTTAGTGCATGCATATACATCTTGCTCTCCATTAGTGGCTATTGTTAGCTCACTTTTATCAGTGATGGTTTAATTAAGGTTCTACTCTCTTCAAATGCAAAAATAATATTTAATTTGTTTTTATTAACTGTAGGATCGAAGTATACGAATATAGCAAAGAAGTCATCTACAGATTCATTAGGTTTCATCTCAAAACGCATGTATTCTTTTTTGTAAATATCTTGGCGAACCTCTTTGACAGTGTTAGAACCCTCATGGTAATCACAAAGAGATTTCCATACCTCATATGCGGATCGAAGATGAACCACACGATCAAAGTCGCTGCGTCCCAAGCCTTGGATGATCAAGTTACGCGCCTTGCTATTTGCTTCAACATGTGTGCGATTGGTGTCGTTGACGTTGTCGTTTGCAGGGACTTCATATGGCTTGTAAACCTTCTCCCAAATTGTGAAGCCCTGTGCTTGGATGAACGCCTCCATCTTGGCCTTCCAAAACTGAAAATCAACACCATCGAACACACATGGTTTTGTCGAATAACGATCCATTGATCTAATCACCGATAAAGATAGATTAGAAAAAACCTTGCTCTGATACCACTTGTAGGATCGAAGTATACGAATATAGCAATCAGAGGGGGGTGAATGATTGTGCGGAAGCTAAAACCAAATTCTTGATCTATTAAAAGTACACCCCAAAACAGAACCAAATAATTGCCTCGTTTTCGACAAAAACAGAATGATAGAGGTTTGGTAAAACGCGAATTACTGGAGATCCAGCCGTCGAAACGATCTGAAATTTGGACACAAGAAACTAGATTCCAATACGAATCAAACTCAAAAAGAATCAGCTCGATCGGACTTACGGATCAAAAGTTACGAGCTTTGCAAGCTTGCTGATCCAGAACTTGACGAGAATCAATCTAATCAAAACTTCAAGATTAAACAAGAACGACAAGAGATTGATCAATTAGACTTTGAGAAACACTAGATCAATACCCTAGAAAGGTTTTTGAAGGATCAAATCAAGATGAAACTCAACGATCAAAAACTAATCTAGAATTAGAACAAGCATGCAAACAAGAACCAAAACAGAAAACACTGTAGCGACGTGGTTACTGTAGCACGCAAAAGTCTTGGAAGAATTGATCTTTATTTCTTGTCTAAAATACTCTCATCAAAAGAGTACAAACCCTAAAACCAAGCTCAAAGCTTGATGCGCTCAGCTCTACTTGGTGCCTTTCAACATGAGACCCCCCACCTATTTACAGCACCAACCCACACGGAGGTCGGAATCCGAGTCCTAGTCCCTCGAAGGAATCCGTATCCAACTCAACTCTACTTGGCCCAACCTGGCCGAGTAAAACTCTTGCACGCGTATGGCAACCCTACCATACTCACGTGACTAACACTTTGCACGCGTATGGCCACCTGCCATACTCACGTGACTAACACTTTGCACGCGAATGACCTCCTGCCATTCTCACGTGACTAACCATTCTTCATGTGCACCATTCTCTTAGCCCGAATGTCCCGCATGACATCCTTGACCACCAAGACCTCAGTTCCTCCTGAACCTAGTCCCGAACCTCAGTTCCTCCATGAACCTAGTTCCGGTCCCGTCATCGACCACATTCGTCTTCGAGCAATACCTGTACATGAACAAACCACAAAACAAATCCGAGCACAAGTCCACGACTTGACTCAATGTCAATCCATGCAACTACTCACATGAGCATTGCATAAAGTCCACTTCAAAAGAAGTATCATGAAATTATCACAAATTTCATAATCTCAAAATCAAATTCAAATTTCAATCTCAAAATCGCTCAAAAACCCATTCACGACGGACCAAAAAAAAATTTGGTCCGGCGTACATGTAAAACTTACTGTTTTTCAATAACTTGGTTTGGCACAACAACCTTAAAAAACACATTTACGACAGACCAGAAAAGTTGGTCTGTCGTACATGGGAAAACGAGGTTGTCAAAAGCATGTTTACAAAGGACCAAGAAAGTTGGTCTGTTGTACATGGGAGAATGAGGTTGTCAAAAGCATGTTTACAAAGGACCAAGAAAGTTGGTCCGTCGTACATGGGAGAATGAGGTTGTCAAAAGCATGTTTACAAAGGACCAAGAAAGTTGGTCTGTTGTACATGGGAGAATGAGGTTGTCAAAAGCATGTTTACAAAGGACCAAGAAAGTTGGTCCGTCGTACATGCAAAACTTACTGGTTTTTGAGGAAAATTGAGTTTGGCTCAATGAGTTCAAAAGCATGTCCACGACAGACCAACAAAGTTTGTCCGTCGTAGATGGGAAACTTACTGTTTCTTGAAATCTTGGTCCGGCGCAAAAGCGAAACTTACTGCTTCTTGTCAAATTGACAAAACACATGAACAAACATATTTGCAAATTCAATTCTAAGCTAATTTTTCAGCACATGATTTCACAATCTCCCCCTTGATGAAAACATTGGCAACACCACTTAGAATTGAACATTTGGCATTCACTTTACAAAAGATTTTGAAATCCAAAGGATCAAGGACCAAAAAAGAAAACACAGAATTCCCCCTTTGACCAAAATGCAAAACAAAATCTCCCCCTGAGAAGGAAAATGTGTGTGAATGTGCAATGTGTCCAAGAATTCCAAACTTCTCCCAAAATCCTCAAATTTCCAAAAACAACTCCCCTTTTTCTTCTCCCCCTTTTTCCTTAAACTTTTCAACGATTCCCAAATTTCTCCCCCTTTGACAATGGATTCATCAAGAGCACAAGAGAGAGAACAGATTCAAAATTTTTCTTAAAATAATGATTTCACAAAGAGAAACAAGGAAGTGCCAAGATAGGAAAAGATGAGCTCATTCGATCATATAACCTTATATATCATATAATATGCAAAATACATGATCTTGATGTGATTTTAACAAGTTAGGGAATGACATGCATCTCAACCTCAATTGAGTCAATTATAGCCAAATACTAAGCAAAACCTTTAGTTGAAAAACAAAGGCTCAAAGTTGAAGCAAATAACAAATCAGGGCGAGCAAGTAGTTTCGACTCCAATCTAGTGGACCAATTTAATCTTTAAACAGTAAACTGCATGTGGCATGCTTGAAGCATACTTCTTTTATTTCCTTGGAGTGGCATGCTTGAAGCATACATCTTGTCTTTTGAGGGAATGGCATGCTTGAAGCATACATCTTATCTTTTAGGGAAAGCATCCTGAAGCTCATAACTTGAGGCTTTTGCTTTTAACAACCCTTTTTTATTGATTCCCTTTTTCTTTTCTTTTTCTTTGATTGTAAACATGCAAAAATGATTAAAAGGTCTTATGAAAGAGTAAAGTTGAAAACACACTTGCTTCATAGCCCAAATTTGTCAAGAAGATTCAATATCAAGCCTAGAAGAGTGAGATATCACAGAGTATTTAGCTATAGGCAATCAGTCCAGGGAATTCCGCAATGTCATTCTTAGTTCAAATGAGACAATTTAGATTATCATATATTAGCTCAATTATATAGTATATAAAGAAATATGATAAAGTGAGCTCATCAAGTGAAAGAACTTGGCAAAGAAACTCCCCCTCAAAACAATCCCATTGGATGAACAATTCCAAGTTCTCCCCGAATAAAAGCAAAACGAGAAGAAGACAAAGGTTTTGTGAAAATGTCTGCCAATTGATGTTCAGTATCCACATGATGAAGCACAATGTTGCCTTTTTCAACATGATCTCTAAGAAAGTGAAATCTGATGTCAATATGTTTTGTTCTTGAATGTTGCACAGGGTTCTTAGCAATGCAAATTGCACTAGTGTTATCACACGTAAGAGGAACACTATCCAAAATAACCCCATAATCTTTAAGTGTAGCTACTATCCAAAGAATTTGAGAACAACAACTAGCGGACATCCACATATTCAGATTCAAAGAGCTGATTGTGCAAATGTAAGATTGCTTTCTAGATGACCATGCAATGAGAGAATTTCCCAAGAAGTGACATGAACCAGAAGTGCTTTTCCTATCAATTCTACATCCTCCAAAATCAGCATCAGAAAAAGATCTCAAACTAATGCATGAGGAAGCAGAAAGCCAAATGCCAAAATCTTGAGTTCCATGAAGATACCTGAAAATCCTTTTGACAGCTTGTCGATGTGAAGCACGTGGGGAAGCTTGAAAACGAGCACACAAGCATACAGCAAATTGTATATCCGGCCTTGATGCAGTGAGGTACAAAAGTGAACCTATCATGCTTCTATATTCCTTTTGATCAACCTGCTCACCATCTTCATCAGGGTCAAGTGCGCAAGTGCTCTCCATGGGTGTCATGATTGGTTTGCTGTTTTCCATCCCAAATCTATGCAACAAGTCTTTTGTGTATTTGCTTTGATGTACAAAGGTACCATCCTTTGTTTGCTTGATTTGAAATCCCAAAAAGTATGTCAACTCACCCATCATACTCATCTCAAACTCCTTCCTCATTGTTTCTGAAAACTCAGACACTAAAACATGAGATGAACCACCAAAGATAATATCATCAACATAAATCTGAACGAATAGTTGATCATTGCCTTGCTTGAGTAAAAAAAGAGTTTTGTCAACCTTTCCCATTAAAAAGCCCTTTTCAAGTAAAAAGGTTTTTAGCCTATCATACCATGCTCTAGGGGCTTGTTTCAAACCATACAAAGCTTTTGTTAGTTTGAACACATGATTTGGAAACTTTGGATTTTCAAAACCAGGTGGTTGCTTGACATAAACCTCCTCATTTATGTAGCCATTCAGAAAAGCACTTTTCACATCCATTTGATACAATTTGAAACCTTTGGATGCAGCAAAAGCTAAAAGGATTCTAATGGCTTCAATTCTAGCAACAGGAGCAAAGGTTTCATCAAAATCTAAGCCTTCAATTTGAGTGTAACCTTGAGCAACCAATCTAGCCTTGTTTCTAACAACAACACCATCCTCACTTTGTTTATTTTTGAAAACCCATCTAGTTCCAATAACATTAAAAACTGGAGGAGGTGAAACAAGTTTCCAAACTTTATTTCGTTCAAAATTCTCTAATTCTTCATGCATGGCATTGATCCAAGATTCGTCAGATAATGCATGAGATATATCTTTGGGTTCAAAAGAAGCAACTAAAGCAGAATGAGTATGAGTGTCAGAATGAATAAACCTGGATCGAGTGACTCTCTCATTTAGGTTTCCAATCATTTGTTCAGATGGATGCATTTTTTGAATGTACAAGGGAGCATTGGCTTTTGAGACTTCTCCTTCTCCTTCTTCATTTTCAGCATGTACAGATGATGTTGTAGCTTGAGGATGATTAGCTGTATGTGATGTAGTAGTAGGTGCCAAAGGTGCTACATCTTGTTGTGCATTAGGAAGAGTCAAGACCTCATCTTCAACATCATCATCATCTTCAAAGATTTTCTCCCCCTGAATGTATGCGCCTGTACCTGCATCACTTGGACTAGTGCCTGGACTAGCCTCATCAAAAGTAACTTCACAAGTTTCCACAATTTTGTTAGTCTCCAAAACAAGCACACGATAGCCACGAGTATGAGCAGGATATCCTAGAAAAATGCCATCAGTTGATCTAGCTTCAAATTTATCAAGATTTCCAGATTTCAAGACAAAACATTTGCATCCAAAAACTCGAAAGTGAGAAACAGAAGGTCTATGTCCAAACCGAAGCTCATATGGAGTCTTACCCAATTTTGATCTCAAAAACACACGGTTTGAAACATAACATGCAGTTGAAATCGCTTCAGCCCAAAAGTTCCTAGGAGTGTGATGTTCATCTAACATGGTTCTAGCCATCTCAACCAATGTTCTGTTTTTCCTTTCAACTACACCATTCTGTTGAGGCACTCTAGGTGATGAAAATTGATGATCAATTCCTTTTTCAGTACAAAAGTGATTAAAAGAAGCATTTTTGAATTCAGTTCCATTATCACTTCTAATAGCTTTGAGAGCTCCTGGATGATCAATAGAAAGCCTAAGAACAAGACTTCTAAAATGACTAAAAGCCTCATCCTTAGATGCCATAAAGTATACCCAAGAGTATCTAGAAAAATCATCAATAATCACAAGCACATACCATTTGCCTCCAAAGGATTGAACTCGAGATGGTCCAATCACATCAAGATGTAGAAGCTGTCCTGGAGCGTTTGTCATTACCATGGTAAGAGGTGGATGTGAACCTGCAATCATCTTACCATGTCTACAAGAGGAACATACTAAAATGCTATCACCCTTAAGCTTAGGCAAGCCACGTATGAGATCTAAAGCGCTTACACGAGTAAGTTGATCAAAACCAACATGACCAAGTCTACGATGCCAAAAGAATAAATCTTTAGAAACATTGGCAATTAGACACCTATGTTTAGAAGAAGGTGATGCATCAAAATCAGCTTTAAAATCTCTTCCAAAACGAAATCTTGAACACAAGATCACCAAGCATATAGCACTTTGCCTTCATTTTTCTTAAAGCTTATCTCAATATCTTCATCAAGCATTTGTGAGACAGAAAGCAAGTTATATTTCAAGTTTTCAACAAGAGCCACATCCTTGAACATAAACTTGTCACTTACCTTTACTGTACCTTTTGCCACAACAGAAGAGGAAGAAGCATCTCCAAAAGTAACACTTTCAAGACGAGATGCACGAGTGAGGAGGAGAACCAATTCTTTTACCGGACATGTGGCGTGAGCATCCGGAATCCACTAGCCATATGTTCTCCTTCCTCGTGAGAAGCCTACATAGCAACAAAACATGTCGAGGTCTCGATCTTGGGGTTAGGAATGAGATTTTTGGGAATCCAAGATCGAGACACACGACGCACAACAAGAGAGGCACAATACGATAATTTTTATGCACAAAATCAGATTTACCTTTTCCCATGTTTCACTAGGAACAGAAGGTGTTTTCATCACTCTAGGCGCATAAGGAGTAAAATGTGCTTTGCTGAAATTTGACCTAGCCTCGCTTCTTTCCTTCTTTTGTTGTTTGGCTAGTCTAAAGCAATAATCTACTAAGTGTCCATCTCTACCACAATGAGTGCAAGTGTACTTGACATGATGTTTAGCTTTAACAAGAAAGGCACATTTTGCTTTCATCATAGTAGAGGATAAAAACCACAGATTGAAAAGCAATTTTCTTAGGCTCATTAGATAACTCAATTTTGCAAGGAGCCTGAACAACGGTCTGAGGTTTAGTTTCGTATGTGGCATAAGGATCAAAACCTAAACCTCTCTTGTTTGTGCTAACCTTAGATTGATCCAAGATCATGTTCAACTTTTTCTTGCCGTTAGTGAATCGTTCCAAAGAGTTTTGCAGGTAATCAACTTTCTTAGCAAGAATTAAACAATTATTGCAGGGAACATCTATTTTTCCTTTTTGCTTGCGACAAGTTGAGCATGAGAGAATTTCATGTGAAAGCAGATTATCAGTCAATTGAGAAACCCTAGCATTTGCATCTTTCAGTTTTAATTCAAGAGTTGTGCATTTAGAACAGGAAGTTGAACTATGCAAATCATCAGTGGAACAGCTAGCATGTACAACATGTTTCTCATTTTTCTCATTTAGATGTAACAAAAGAGCATGTTCTTTTCTAAGCAAGGTGAGCTCATTGTAAATTAAGTCACATGATTTGCAAGTATCATCACTAGGAATCAAAGTCTTAAGTCTAGAAATTTCAGCATTCAATGATTCAATAATGAAATCATGTTTCTTAATTTTCTTATCACGTTTGTCAAGCAATTTTCCAAGACGAGCAACAGCAATAGCTAATTCATCATAAGAGGGATCTACCTCATTGAAGTCGCTGTCGTGGTCGTCCTCGGTGAAGCTATCCTTGCTTCTTGCCATGAGACATAATCCCATCAAATCATGCTTGCTTGGAGTTGCATCATCTTCGCTGCTCTCCGAGTCCACATCGCTCAAATTGACTTGTTCAAGAGCGGAAAGAACTCGGTGAACCACCTTGGGTTGATGAAGCTCTTCTTCTTCCTATCATTTGACGAGAACCTTTTCTTCTCATTCCTTCTGTCGTTGTCCTTCTCTTCCTTTGATGTTTTTCCTGCAAGCTTAGGACAATTTGTGCGAATATGGTTGAGGTCACCACACTCATAGCATCTTGGAGGACCACCTCTCTTTCTCATTCTCACATTCTGCAAAGCTTTGTTAAAGCGAGAAGAGAGTAGTGCCAGATCTTCTTCAGGAAACTCTTCAAGTTGCTCATCTGTTAAAGAAGACATGGAAGACAAGGCAAAGCTAGAAGAAGAATTTGCATTTGGCATGTTAGGGTTAGAGATCAAAGCAATTGATTTAATGTTACCCTTCCTGGCAAGAACATCCAACTCATGAGTTTTCAACTTAGAGTAAAGAACATCTAATGTGAGTGTGCTCATGGTAGTAGATTCTTGTATAGATGTTACTTTCATCTCCCACATTGACATGTCCAAAGCACTAAGCAATTGTCGAGCATTTTCAGCATCAGTGTAGCTAACTCCAACAGCACGTAGATTGCTAAGAATTTTATTGAAACGTGCAAAGAAGTCATCTACAGATTCACTAGGTTTCATCTCAAAACGCATGTATTCTTTTTTTTGTAAATATCTTGGCGAACCTCTTTGACAAGTGTTAGAACCCTCATGGTAATCACAAAGAGATTTCCATACCTCATATCTTGGATCGAAGATGAACCACACGATCAAAGTCGCTGCGTCCCAAGCCTTGGATGATCAAGTTACGCGCCTTGCTATTTGCTTCAACATGTGTGCGATTGGTGTCGTTGACGTTGTCGTTTGCAGGGACTTCATATGGCTTGTAAACCTTCTCCCAAATTGTAAAGCCCTGTGCTTGGATGAACGCCTCCATCTTGGCCTTCCAAAACTGAAAATCAACACCATCGAACACACATGGTTTTGTCGAATAACGATCCATTGATCTAATCACCGATTAAGATAGATTAGAAAAAACCTTGCTCTGATACCACTTGTAGGATCGAAGTATACGAATATAGCAATCAGAGGGGGGGTGAATGATTGTGCGGAAGCTAAAACCAAATTCTTGATCTATTAAAAGTACACCCCAAAACAGAACCAAATAATTGCCTCGTTTTCGACAAAAACAGAATGATAGAGGTTTGGTAAAACGCGAATTACTGGAGATCCAGCCGTCGAAACGATCTGAAATTTGGACACAAGAAACTAGATTCCAATACGAATCAAACTCAAAAAGAATCAGCTCGATCGGACTTACGGATCAAAAGTTACGAGCTTTGCAAGCTTGCTGATCCAGAACTTGACGAGAATCAATCTAATCAAAACTTCAAGATTAAACAAGAACGACAAGAGATTGATCAACTAGACTTTGAGAAACACTAGATCAATACCCTAGAAAGGTTTTTTGAAGGATCAAATCAAGATGAAACTCAACGATCAAAAACTAATCTAGAATTAGAACAAGCATGCAAACAAGAACCAAAACAGAAAACACTGTAGCGACGTGGTTACTGTAGCACGCAAAAGTCTTGGAAGAATTGATCTTTATTTCTTGTCTAAAATACTCTCATCAAAAGAGTACAAACCCTAAAACCAAGCTCAAAGCTTGATGCGCTCAGCTCTACTTGGTGCCTTTCAACAGGAGACCCCCCACCTATTTAAAGCACCAACCCACAAGGAGTTCTGAATACGATTCCTATTCCTAGAAGGAATCAGATCCAACTCAACTCTACTTGGCCCAACCTGGCCGAGTACAACTCTTACTGCAGCGTATGGCAACCCTACCATACTCACGTGACTAACACTTTGCACGCGTATGGCCACCGCCATACTCACGTGACTAACACTTTGCACGCGAATGACCTCCTGCCATTCTCACGTGACTAACCATTCTTCATGTGCACCATTCTCTTAGCCCGAATGTCCCGCATGACATCCTTGACCACCAAGACCTCAGTTCCTCCTGAACCTAGTCCCGAACCTCAGTTCCTCCATGAACCTAGTTCCGGTCCCGTCATCGACCACATTCGTCTTCGAGCAATACCTGTACATGAACAAACCACAAAACAAATCCGAGCACAAGTCCACGACTTGACTCAATGTCAATCCATGCAACTACTCACATGAGCATTTCATAAAGTCCACTTCAAAAGAAGTATCATGAAATTATCACAAATTTCATAATCTCAAAATCAAATTCAAATTTCAATCTCAAAATCGCTCAAAAACCCATTCACGACGGACCAAAAAAAAATTTGGTCCGGCGTACATGTAAAACTTACTGTTTTTCAATAACTTGGTTTGGCACAACAACCTTAAAAAACACATTTACGACAGACCAGAAAAGTTGGTGCATGCGTGCATGGGAAAACGAGGTTGTCAAAAGCATGTTTACAAAGGACCAAGAAAGTTGGTCTGTTGTACATGGGAGAATGAGGTTGTCAAAAGCATGTTTACAAAGGACCAAGAAAGTTGGTCCGTCGTACATGGGAGAATGAGGTTGTCAAAAGCATGTTTACAAAGGACCAAGAAAGTTGGTCCGTCGTACATGGGAGAATGAGGTTGTCAAAGGCATGTTTACAAAGGACCAAGAAAGTTGGTCCGTCGTACATGCAAAACTTACTGGTTTTTGAGGAAAATTGAGTTTGGCTCAATGAGTTCAAAAGCATGTCCACGACAGACCAACAAAGTTTGTCCGTCGTAGATGGAAAACTTACTGTTTCTTGAAATCTTGGTCCGGCGCAAAAGCGAAACTTACTGCTTCTTGTCAAATTGACAAAACACATGAACAAACATATTTGCAAATTCAATTCTAAGCCAATTTTTCAGCACATGATTTCACATTAACCTAGCATTTTGTAGATTAATTTATATGCAGATGATGAATTTACTATCTTGCTCTATCAGTGGATATTGGATATTTATATTTAGGTTATTGGATAGTAACAAAAATTAAATTTTAGTTAATATGGTAGATGGGTGATCATGATGGCTTTATCAGTGGATATTGGATTAATGATTTATGTAATTAAGATTATTGCATATTAATAATTGTTACATTAATTAATTGTAGATGGACCGGATATGGATGTACAATGCGAACCGTTATAGCCGAGAATACATGGACGGCGTATCTGCTTTTCTAAGAGCAGCCGAGGAGAACAAATTGCAAAAGAACACGGAGTACATACATTGTCCATGCGTTGATTGCAAGAATGAGAAGATGTTTTTGGACAAAGACCAAATCCACTTGCACTTGATTCGGAGGGGCTTTGTACCTAGCTATACATGTTGGACAAGGCACGGTGAAGAGGAGATCATATTTGAATGTGATAATGTCGACGACGACGGAGCCAACAATATGGCAGCTGACATCGGGTATGGATCCGATGAGGATAGGTTGGTCGTTGATGATGACAATAATCTGGCTCAAATGTTGCGCGATACAGAAGGAAACTACAGTAGTCAGAGAGAGTTTAAGCAGTTCAAGGGTTTGATGGAGGACTCGGAGAAACCTTTGTTCCCGGGTTGCAAGGAGGAATACACAAAGTTGCACACCGTGCTTTCACTACTGAAATTGAAGGCAAGTAATGGTTGGTCCGATAAGAGTTTCACAGCGTTGCTACGTCTCTTAGCGGACATGCTTCCAGAGGGCAACCTATTGCCTAAGACCACGTATTTTGCCAAGAAGGTTGTATGTCCCTTGGGATTGGAGGTAGAAAGAATACACGCGTGTCCAAATGACTGTATACTCTATCGCAAAGACTATGCAGACACGCATGTATGTCCGGTGTGCAAAGCATCGCGATACAAGCGTAAGGGCGAGGACAACGAAGGCATAGAGGTGAAGAATGGAGCTCCCGCTAAAGTGGTGTGGTATTTGCCAGTAATACCTCGTCTAAAGCGTTTATTTGCAAATAAAAAGCACGCCAAGCTGATGCGATGGCACTCAGAAGATCGAAAGAGGGATGGAAAGCTGAGACACCCCGCTGATTCTGCCCAGTGGAGAACCATCGATAGGCTCTTTAGGGAGATCTTCGGAAATGAGCTGAGGAATATAAGGTTTGGGTTGAGTACGGATGGAATGAATCCTTTTGGTAACATGAGCAGCATTCATAGCACTTGGCCTATGACTCTCTGTATCTACAACCTTCCTCCTTGGTTGTGTATGAAGCGAAAGTACATTATGATGTCGCTGCTTATCCAAGGGCCGAGACAACTTGGCAATGATATTGATGTATACCTACAACCATTGGTGGAAGATCTTGTGCTACTGTGGAATGAAGGTGTACAGGTATGGGATGAGTACAAACGGGAGTACTTCACTCTACGCGCATTGTTGTTCTGCACCATCAATGATTTCCCAGCCCTAGGTAACCTGTCCAGCCGTACTATAAAAGGAGCTAAAGCCTGCCCCCAATGCCTGGATGAAACTAGTAGTGTGTGGCTTAACAACTCGAGGAAAACAGTCTACATGCGTCACCGTCGGTTCCTTCGAAGGAATCACCCATACTGCAATATGAAAAAACAATTCGACGGTACAAAGGAGGACGGTTCAGCTCCAAGGCCTCTTACTAGGGAAGAAGTATATGATATAGTTAAGGATATCAATGTTGTTCCTGGAAAGGGGGGTACATCGAGATCCCGTAATGAGAAAACCACGTGGAAGAAGAGATCCATATTTTGGGACTTGCCCTATTGGAAGGACTTAGAGGTTCGACACTACATCGACGTCATGCATGTAGAGAAGAATGTATGTGACATCGTGATTGGTCTTTTACTGAATATTCCTAGCAAAACAAAGGATGGACTGAAGGCCCGTCAGGATCTGGAAGATATGAAGATCAGAGCCGAGCTACATCCTCAAGATACGGGGAAAGGCCAACTTTACCTTCCCCCAGCATGCTACACTCTGTCCAAAAAAGAGAAAACAGACCTCTGCAAAAGCTTGCACGGTGTGAAAGTTCCGTCCGGTTACTCCGCAAACATCAAGAAACTGGTATCGATGAAAGATTTGAAGTTAACTGTCATGAAGTCTCATGATTGTCATGTGATGATGACACAAATGCTCCTTGTTGCAATTAGAGGTATTTTGCCTGCCAAGCTTAGAGAGGCAATCATGAGGTTGTGTTTTTTCTTTATCACGATTTCACAAAAGGTCATCGATCCCGTTGGACTTTATGAACTGCAGGCTGATGTGGTCAAGACCCTGTGTCAGCTAGAGATGTATTTTCCTCCATCATTTTTCGATATCATGGTACATCTCATTGTTCACGTTGTGAATGAGATAAATATTTGTGGCCCAGTATTCTTGCATCAGATGTACCCATTCGAAAGGTACATGGGTGTTCTGAAGAAATATGTGCGTAATCGATCGCGGCCAGAAGGTTCCATTGTAGAAGGTTATGCAACTGAGGAGGTTATTGAGTTACTCAAGGCCGATTACATGTATGAGGTTGAACCGGTAGGAGTGCTCAGTATCACGCCATGAGGGTAGGCTAGCTGGGAAAGGAGTAATAGGAAAGAAATCCACAAATTCTTATGATCATTTTTGTTCGAACAAGCTCATTTCACGCCTTGCAACAATAATGAGGTGTCCCCGTATATGGACATGCACAAGGATAAGTCATGGAGGGAAAATCGTGGGACGATCGAGGTTTGGATAACAAAAGAGCACAATCGTGTGTTCAATCATTGGTTCAAGGTGCACATGTCTGGTGTAGAAACGAGTGTTACGTTGAGGTGGTTGGCAAAAAGGCCATCAGGTACAATCGTGACATGGCAAGGATACGACATAAATGGATATACATTTTACACGAGAGCTCAGGATAGCAAAAGTACTTACCAAAACAGTGGTGTCCGCATAGATGCCTACGACAACACAGCAAAGAAGAAGAACAAATTTCTATGGGGTCATAGAGGAGATTTGGGAGCTCGACTACTACATTTTCAAGATCCCGGTGTTTCGGTGTCGTTGGGTCCAACTCCCAAAGGGTGTCAAGGTGGACAAATACGGCTTCATTACTGTGGACATCGAGCAAGTCGGATATAGGGACGAACCATTCGTTCTTGCGAAGCAAGTAGCACAAGTCTTCTATGTAATCGACCCGGCCGATAAGAAGCGTCATGTAGTTCTTCAAGGAAAACGAAGGATCGTCGGAGTTGAGAATGTCGTGGATGAGGAAGAGTACAACCAGTTTGATGAGTTGCCTCCTTTCGTAGATGGCAGCATCAGGCTCGATGAAGAAACCACTCAGGAAGGCACCTATCATCGCGATGATCATGAAGAAGGCCAAATTGTGAAAGAAAATAATTAGCTAGGAGTAATGGCAAAATGTGTGTACTTATGTGGGGTAAAAGAAATGTAATGTCAAAAATATGTATTATGTGGAGTAATGGCAATTTTTGGTAAAAATACTCTTTTATTTTCACATGTGAAATAAGTAAACACATACATCCATTAGCAATTAGTAAATTTAGTAAGAAATATATTTATTCATCATAGATAAATTAATTATGAATAATTAGTAGTTAAAATATATGATAGGTATATTAATACATCTGTATGTTCTTAATCAGGGATTCAAATTTCCAAGAATATATATTTATTCATCATAGATAAATTAATTATGAATAATTAGTAGTTACTCCCTCCGTTTCTTTTTATAAGGCCTATTTGGTTTCGTTAGGACAAGGCTTTGACCAACAATTACTCTATTACATATAATTTTTATGACACAAAATTGATATTAGCAGATTTGTATTCAAAAGTACTTATATATAATTATGATTTTGTATTGCATAATTGATATATTAATGAAGTAATCGTTGGTCAAAGTCTTGTCCTAACGAAACCAAATACGCCTTACAAAAAGAAACGGAGGGAGTAATATATATGATGGCTTTATATTGATAGGAAATCAGAAAATTATTATCAGTGGCGGTTTTTAATAAAAACCGGCACTGATAATGGTTATCTGTGACGGTTTTTATAAAAAACCGCCATTGAAAATGTGTATCTGTGGCGGTTGTTATAAAAAACCGCCATTGATAATGTGTATCTGTGGCGGTTGTTATGAAAAACCGCCACTGATACATCCCCCATATAAGCCCCGCACTCACTGTGCTTCACTAACCCTAAGTTCCTAACCTCACGGTGCTTCTCCTCTCGCTGCAGCCTCCCGTCCCCGTCGGTGTCCCCTCTCGGCGCCCACGTCCCCGTCGGCGCCCACGTCCCCGCTCGGCGCCGCCCCCATCCAGCTCGTCCCCACGCGCCGTCCCCGCCCGGCACAAGGTCTCCCGGAGCCGACGCCGACGCCGGATGTCGACCCCACGCCAGCCCGGTGACGCCTGCGACCCCGCCGCCATGCGCAACCTCGCCCCGCCCGGTGCTCAATTGTGCCCGCCCGGTTAGTGCTCCATCTTGCTCTCTTGGGGAGTGAACTTGATTCTTGCTAGTACCTGCGTGCATTGTGGAACTGTGGAAGGGTAATGGGTGTCGAACACCGATTAGATGTGGTGGGAAACTAAGCTGGGCAAATATCTCCACCATCGAGAGAGGCTTTCTCTTGAATCTCTTTGCTGCAGGGTCCTGGATAAGAAATTGATCAGGTCCTGGAAAACCCTACTCCCATTGCTCTCCAGTATCACCTTTTGTTTCCAATTCGTGATGCCTTTTAGTGAAGGCTACCATTATACTGCTTAATTTACATCCTGATTGTCACTCTCCGGTGTTCTGGTTGACACTTGTTAGCATATATTGTTCACTTGTCTTATTTTCCCAAGAGAAAGGACCCTTGGTATTGCAAGCTGGAAGATTCTTTATCCACTGCCATACTATCTATCCTTTTCTTGTCGACTAAACGGAACTACGTGTTTGATCTTCATAGATACACTTCCTGAATGTTTGACCAAGTGCCGGGTGTAATCTGAATATTAATCATTTATCGCTATTTCTAAGTTTTACCACATTCTGGTTAATCCATGAGGAAGTTCTACCAAACATCTGTCTTAGTCTTCCATTTAAACGCCGCCATTTATATGCACATGGTGCCCCTTCCTTTTACAATTTGATTGATGACTTGAATCTAGGGCTGCATTTTATATTAGCCATACGTAGGCTCATCGAGACCATGTGATGATTTCGCTCCCCGAGACGATGCTTAGCCACAGAGGCACATAGTGCAGCAGTATACAACACAAAAGTAGTCCGCGTCAATTTTAATTTGGGGTGTCATAAAATTCCTATTCCCTTTCATGCCATATGCTATCCAGTCCCCTACACGTGATGCTACTCAAATGCAGATCATCTACTATGAAGGAGTCATTATTTTCCTGATACGACACTACTACAGAACCAGCTTCTACAAGCGGTTTGGAACCACTTCTAGAAGCGGTTTTACAACCGCTTCTAGGCAACCGGTTGTGATACCTCGAAGGGTATCACAAGCGGTTCTAGGAACCGCTTGTGGTGGTGCCACACCAAGCGGTAAAAGACAGTAATAATATCGTGGGAACGGGATTCGAACCCACGACCAGCACTCCATCCTCGTAACTCGCCTCATCCATCTAGCCAACCCACCCACGCGTGCTCTCTGATAGAGTAGGGCACGCATTCCTTTTATTGTTTCTAAAACTGGGCTTCTACAAGCGGTTCGTGACACGAACCCCTTCTGAAGGGGGTCTTTAGAAGCGGTTCGTGTCACGAACCCCTTCTAAAGCCCCAGCTTTAGAAGCGGTTCGTGACACGAACCCCTTCTAAAGCTTTAGAAGCGGTTGGGGACACGAACCGCTTGTAAAGACCTTTAGAAGGGGTTCGTGTCACGAACCCCTTCTAAAGGTGGGGCTTTAGAAGGGGTTCGTGCCACGAACCGCTTCTAGAGATCCCCTCCGGCCTGTTACCACGAACCGCTTCTGGTGCGAGCATTACAACCGGTTCGCACCAAACCGTTTCTAATAGACCGTTTGTGATGCCCGATTTTGTAGTAGTGCGAGTGTAATTTGTTTGGATGGTTAATTAGAACACAAGTTAGTAATGTCGTCTATTTGTTTCAAGAAGACTGCACTACCACCTAGAGACATTCTACGTTTCTTTTATTGCTCGATGATGCAAAATTGGGTCAAATGATGAATTAGACAATTAAGGTTGTGAATTAGGCCTTGAATCATTAGACTTATATGCTAAAAATTGTTTACTTCATTTCACTGTTGCAAAGCTTGTTCATTATTCTTTACTCATAGTTGTCCTCTTTTGATTACTGTATGTGTTACTTTATTTGCCAACATGCACTGCTATATATGTTGGTTCGGTTGATTAAATAACCTACAATCTGTATATATGTATTATTTTGAATTATGATCATAGGAACAGTTAAATTGATTAAATAATACCTTAAACTGCATGATTAGGAAGGTAAGGATTCAAGGCCTTCTTTACATAGTTAATTGTTTAGTTCAAATGAGATAAACTTGACCCAAGTGTAGATGAGGTAAGAGCTAGTCTCTAGCATTCCTACACCAAGTGCCTGAGAGTACTATGAATCAATTAACTTACATTCTCTTAAATTTGCTGTGATATTCTCAAAACATGACATAGGAGCTGTTGAATGAGTTCCATTGCTAAATAGGGATTGACAAGCATGAGCTGTGGAATGAGTTCCATTGACATAGGAGATGTGTAAAATCCTGAAATAGTGTGTAATACTTGTACTTACTATTTATGTACTCATGCTTCAAATTAATCTGACATCTTCTCTCTTCTTTAGAAACAAAACCATAAAGGACCACTTCAAATAAAAGAGACCTTTAAGCAAATGCCAAGCTAAATAATAATAATTGAGTGCATGTGTGCATGTGTCTCGACAGTGTAGTTGGCGCCTTTTAATTGATTGCTGCCAACTTCATGCCACTATATATATATGCAGAATAACTATGGACCACTTCCAATGGTTCTCCCATATAGGTTGGTATGTATGAACTAGATTTTGCTACCTTTAATGTCCTCCTCAACGACACTGTCCAGAAATTGATTGCTTCCTAGAAGTATCAGACAACAAGTTTTGATATTTCCTTAAACTTCCTTCAATTCATCCATTTTTAGATATTTCCGTAATTCCTTAAATTATGTTCACTTTCGAAATGTAGTTCTCATGGAGTCTGAGCCCCAGGCTGGGTTGGTGGATGCTTCCATCCCGTCCCCGAACTCAAGCCCAAGCAGATACCTTAATATCCATCGAACCACCTCAGATGCCGAGGCCTCCCCCGCTGCTGGAGATGCTGATGCTCATGTTGCAAGACGTCGAGGCCGAGGGAAAACTAAGAAGCCTGAAGGCCGGCATACCATAACGAGGGTCTCAGATGCTGGAGTCCCTCTTTCACCGAAAAAAATAGCATCAAAATATAGGTCAACATGCGGGTACATCGTAAGGGATAAAGTTCCAATCACCTATTTGGATTGGCACAAAGTGCCCGGCGCCACAAAAATGGATCTATGGACAGAGCTGAAAGAATCTTTTGAATTCCTCGAAGATGCCGAAGAGCTCGTGCGTCGAAATGCATTGATCACCATGGATGTCGCATGGAGGAACTTCAAGTCCAGGCTGAATGCAAACTATGTGATGAAAAATCGGTCAGCCATCGGAGATTATCCTAAAGTAGAGCCATATTGGGAAGAATTTGTTGCGATGAAGCAAGATGAAACAGCAATGAGATCCAGTGAGGACCACCGACAGATCGCAAGGAGGAACACTCACCCCCACAGACTAGGCACGGGTGGGTACTTGGGTAAAATTCCTCAGTGGGAGAGGCTAGAATTAGATGCAGTCCGATCGACTGGCACAAGTCCCTTGGCCGAACTACCGGACCGAGTTAAGCATTATGTGCTATCAAGGGCATCTATCATGACTGATGGGGGCTTATCATTCAAAAGCAGCAATGATGAGGCCATCTCCCAACGAATTCAGGAGCTGCACGCCGAGTCCACCCAAGGAAATTTTCACGCGGATAGGGAGAAGGACGAACTAATAGTGGCCTTGGGAAACAAAGAGCACCCTGGTCGGACACGAGGCGTTGGAGTTAAGGTTCCCTGGAAGATAGGTTTCCCAGAGCACAGAGACTCTTACAGGAGTCGCAGGAGAGCCAATGAAGAGCGGGCGGAACGGGATTTGGAGTAGATGAAGGAAAAGATGCTTCGAGAATTACAAAGCACCATTGAACAACAAGTTCAACAAAAAGTACAAGAAGCCATGAGCCAGTCGCAAGGACACAACACTGTTCTCGCCAGCCCTACGAATCGTCGTAGCAGTTGTGCGTCCACACCATTGGAACAACCGGATAACACCCATTATCTTGTGGACGACATACAAGACCCCACACCCTGCCAGCTCAATGTACCTGTCATGAACATATTTTTACAGGCTGCTACAGGGATAGCTTATCCATACCAACAAGGGGATGTTTTGCACAACTCTCCGATAGCTCCGGGTTATGCAAAGGTCCAGGTGGACACGGTGCTTCCACAGTTTGCTGACATCGGGCTGGAAAGCCCTATAATGATGAGGTAACAACTCTAGGAAGTGTCGTTCACACATTCATCCAGTGGCGTAAGCGTGACATCGTCTTGGACCATGTAGTGCCAGACTCTCATGCAGTAGAACTTGCCCATTCATCACCAACACCTGAGTGTCAAATGGCTAGTGCGCCCACTTCAAAGGAGCCTATTCGAGGAGCCCATTCGTCACCAGCACCTCGGCATGAAATGCTTAGTGTGACCACTTCAAAGGATGAACTTACAACACCTGATCCAAAGAAATGGCACATTAGACAAGCCATATCAGTTAGATCAGCGGCTTGAGCAGTATGATGTTATCCTAGGAAAAAGAAAGGGCAAGGCAAAATCTACAGTACAAGATAATCAAGAAAGGCTGAGATTCGAGATTGGGAAGCCATTAGTCACCGAATCGAAGTTTTATAACCTAAGCCTCATGATGCAGCGATTACATAACTGGTACATGGAGCGATCCAACCAAGTTGTACTCCCAAAGATGATCACTGCCGTTTTCCATGAGGAACATTTTCACCATGAGGGCCCTGGCTACTTCCTGATAGAATTCGATAACTTGCACAACTTGTTCTATCAAGACGCCCTCGATGTGTGTTTTTTGAGATGCTGGGTACTGTAAGTGCCTAATATATAAATCATGGTTTACATTCATGTAATACCGATAAATATCATATCTAACTTTTTCCTTATCTAGATACGAGATGATTGAACTGAGAAGAACCAATGGGCTAGTGGGATTCCTCGACCTAGGAACGGTCTGCCAGACCGAAATCACAAGAGCACCAAAGGAGGTCGAGGAATACGTATACAGGTCGTTGCTAAAACTACAAGACAAGGAGTTCATACTTCTTCCATACAATTTTAAGTAAGTTTCTCGCTGGCCAGTTAAATTATTCGTTGAATTTGTTCATTACTCTTATCCTAGGAGTAATGACTATAGCATCATACATGTGTATGTAGGTTCCACTGGATTCTCGTTGTAATTACTCCAGAAAAGAGCAAGATGCTAGTCATGGACCCGCTGGACAAAGATAAAAAAGACTACGAAGAGCTGTTAAGTGTCATGAATGAGGCGTTTAAAAGATATTGTACAAAAAGCTTGAGATACCGCCCATTCCAGAAATCCCTTTCAGTCCGTACTAAATTTCCGGTACGCACGCAAGCAATATTATTATATCGCATTTCATAGTAAATAATTCCTTCCATGACATCTTAGTTTATTCAATTTTTGCAATGCCACAAGCAGCCGCGAGGCACAAATTTGTGTGGGTACTTCGTGTGCCAATACATGCGCGAAATCTTAGGTTCTACAATAGTAGACAACGACGTAGAGGTTTGTCATGTTAAATTTACACATTTATTCGCACCATTCAATTTCTATATCGGAAGTCTGAGATTTATTTTTCCTACTTGTAGCGCCTCAAATTGCCTACGGCAGGACTGCTTCCTCTTGAAATCCAAGCCATTCAGGGACAACTCGCCTACTTCATCATGAAGGAAGTCATCAACAAAAAGGGCGAGTTTTATGATGAAGACAACAACGATCCAGTGATCCATACTCTTCTTACACGTCCTTCGCCTTCAAACAACTCTGAAGGCTCGTAGGCTTGTAGCTTAGGAAGTAGTTGGTTCGTTAGTAGACTGAAGTCTGTAAATGTGGTTAGGATGTACTGTTGATGGTGCTCATCTTTGTATTCCCCGACCAACACCATCATTGTTGGTTTATCATTTGCAATGTGTTGAACGGGTTGCCACTTATAGTTCGCTAGCAATTCCCGTTTGCATTATGTTGCTACAAAAGTTTTAGTATGTTTGAATTTTGGGCCCCACATCTCCACTATTGTTTTGGTATGTAATGTGTCTTTTCCAGATCTGCCACCACATCGGGAAATTGGGATGCCATCGCTCTCTCCTACAATGACTGAAGTATTTGTTACCCAAAAATTAGTATGAAACTATTATGAGTAGAATTATAGCTGAATTGACATCAGGATTTCATGTTATCTGTATTCCTTAAATTGCATATATGACATTTGGATCTTTTTTCAGGTGCTCTATAACATTCTTCATTGGCCCACCAAGCCAAATTCGAACCTAGTTGTGATAGGTACCTATTCTTTACTTTTGACTTGTGATTTTAATCTATTCTTGTAATTATCTATTGGTTGTTTTGTTACTAAATACAGGTATAGCAAACACAATGGATCTTTCGGAAAAGTTATTGCCTCATAATTGAAGAGCCTTTGAAGAGCAAACTATTGAATTTGCTTCAAGAAAGGTTTGGATCGCAATACCACATGAATATATATGCTACTATACACTCATATTTTTTCATCCATGAATGCTGCTTTCTCCATCTAATCTAAGTTTTGTCTAGAGATGATTTTAAACCATAGGTCTTTTACTTGAAGGTTATTTTCTCCTAACTGTATATAGATCCTCCATGACATAGCTACCTTTTGCATCCATTTGTTTCATAACAAAATTTAAGTTTGTCCGAGTTCCACATCAAACTTAAGTTTGGCCATCAGTTGTTTGTTTCAACTGCATAGGAAGCTTATTTGTCGGCCGAAGATACATATCATTCACTGTTAGTAAGCAAGTTAGTTGACATTGATGGAATAAACGGATTTGCAGCAATGCAGTGTAGTGACATTGACTATTATTTTGCCAATTGTTATTGCATTATGTCGACGATCTGTTTCGCCGGCAATAGGATTTGTGATTCTAGGGGATTTGTGCGGGATCTGAGCTTGATGGTAACACAGGATGCGGGGGCAATCTGTTTTAGACAGGTTCGGGCTCTCTCGGAGGAGATAATACCCTAGTCCTGTGTTCTTGGATATATCGTGTGTGTCTCTCTCTTTTCTTGTTTCTCCCTCCTCCCCTTATATACTGGGGGAAGAATACACGATAGATGGGCGCCACCGGGCCCTGAACATGGTGGCCTGGACGACATGTCCCTTGTCCTTATCCGCCTTCACGCTCTACGTCTTGGAGAGGTGGTTATGCTTTCTCCGACCCACGCCTGCCGCCTTGTCAGTTCCGGATCCGCAGTGTTCTGGCGATGTCGATCGCATGCTTGCCGTTCTGGCGGGTTGTTAGGGCGGGCGCGAAGCATCCTTGAAGGATCAGAGTTGTCTTGGGGAGCAAGTCGAAGGTCTCCTCCTGGGCCCGTCGTGGTGCTTCCGGGCTTTGGGCTTTCTATTCCGCATGTCGTGCCCACGGGGTGTAGGCCCTCTTGCAGACTCCTGTCTCGACATCCCACAAGAGCCCCAAGTGCTTTAGGATCGACTTTCCGTCCCTTACCCTGTCATGAGGATTATGCGGAGAGAGATCATAAAGAACTTGTAATATGAAGCCACCGTGGTTGGTTAGCTCGTGGCCGAGTGGTACCCGCGCCCGCTTACGGTGCGTGGCAACCGGCTTATCGCTCGGTTGCCCGCATGGGGCATACCTTGGTCTTTGGCTCGTGGTCGAGTGGTACCCGCGCCGCTTACGGTGCACGGCAACCGCTTGTCGCTCGGTGACTCTCATGGGGCATACCTTGGTCGCTTTGGCTCGTGGCCAAGTGGTACCCAGCTACCATTACGGTGCACGAATCGGCTTGTCGCTCGGTGACCCTCATGGGGCATACCTTGGTCTTTTGGCTCGGGTCGGGCGGTACCAGCGCCCGTTCTGATCTTGTGACAACCGGCTTGTCGCTCGGTGACCCTCATGGGGCATACCTTGGTCATACAGAGTAATGCTCGTGTTCGCCATTTACGATCGCTTTAGACCCTCATGGGGCGCATTCTCAAGACCGTGTTGGTTGTACATCCTCCCGCGACACCCAATCGCATTGTGAGACAGCGACCAGCAATTGACCCCAAATTATGGGGTGTGCCGTCGGAGGATGTTCGGAAAGTGCCCAGCCCCAAGCTTCCATGGCGATCGGCGTTCAGGCCCGTCGTGGGGCGCACTTTATCCCAAACTTTGGACCAGGTTTGACACCTGGCCGCGTTTTGCGCGACGCAGCTATTGGCCCGTCATGGGGCGTGCCCTGGATCTGGCCCAGAATTGAACAGGAGGGCCCTCGTTTCTTCCCACCGTAAGGTGGAAATTGGGGCCCATTTATTATAAGTCGGAAGGACCCTTGTTGGAGCAACGGCCTCCTTGCACCTTCCCCACCACGGCTGCGAAACCTTCAAACCTCCCTTGGCGATTTAGGGTTTCTGGTTTCGCGCCCTTGGCTTGCGGCGATTCTTCCCACCAGGTCTTCTTCTTCGCAATGTCTTCTTCCTCGTCATCGGAGGGTAGTGCCGACCCTGCGACGGCAGGGTGGGAGACTTCCATCACGACGACGTCCCGCTTGGAGGGGATGGTCGCCGCCGGCGTCCTCCCTCCGCTGGAGTTGATCTTCGCCCGTCCCGCCGCAGGTGACCCTTACCCCACACCTCTAGAGAATGAGATTGTGGTGTTTGAGTCCTTCTTCTGGCGGGGACTTAGCATTCCTGGGAGCGCCTTCTTCCGGGGGCTCCTCCACTTCTACGAAATCGAGTTGATCAATTTGAACCCCAACTCGATTCTTCACATTGCCATCTTCGTCCAGCTCTGCGAGGCGTATCTTGGGATACGTCCTCATTTGGATTTGTTCCGCTCCTTCTTGCTGAAGCCTCATCCGAACCGGGCCGCTCCCAACGTCGTTGGGGGCGCCGGGCTCCAGCTGCGGGAGGGCTCGAAGAAGCAGTATTTTGTCGTTCCTCTCAAGACCTCCCTCAAAGGTTGGAGGCGGGAGTGGTTCTATTGTGCCAATGTTGATCCTTTCCTCGCCCCCTTTGCCGGCCGTGCTCCTAAAGCTTCCCGATGCTGGAGCGACGCCCCGGACGGAGGAGGTTTGGCTCAAATCCCCGAGCTTCTGGCATTGATTGATGATCTGAAGAACCGAGGGCTGACGGGTCCCGGGATCGCGATCAGTTTTGTGAAGCGCCGAGTGCAGCCCTTGAAGGAGAGAGTCCATTTGGGGTTTCAATACAACGGGCCTCTGGACCCCACGCGGGAGACGGACGTGGCCCTGTCGATGGAGGCGCTGGCAGCACGGGTAGTTGATCTCTTCGTGCCTGGCACAATAATCACCAACAGGGGCTGCCCTCATAAATTTTCGACGGCAAGGCCTCCCCCTCCTGTGAGTGCACTATTCTCTTGAAAGGCTGTTCCATGATTTCTTTGACTGATGTGTGATTCAAACAGGGTGCGATCGTTCCTTTTTTCAGGAACGCGTCCTTCCTTTCTCGACGCCCGCTGTCGGCCTCTCTCGTAAACACGCCGAGCGAAGCGAGTGGGTGACACATCGGTCGGCAAGTCTTGGCCGGGAGTCGGCGGAGGAGGTCGCCGGTCTTTCGTCACCGCCTTCGACCTCCGGTGCACCGGATCATAAGCGGGGCCACAGACATGTCCCGAGGGGCAGCCCCAGTGCGGAGCTAACTTCTCTCCGAGTGGTGCTGGGTCTCGGATGAGGCCTGGGATGAAGTTCAAGAAGTCCAAAAGGTATTCTTTTGGGCGACCCTTGTCTTTTTATCACTTCCTGTGCTGAGGTGTTTCTCTTTTTGCTGATTCAGGACTCCTACTACGGACGTCCCGGCGGAGGGGTCTCCTGAAAAGGAGCCCCAGGCGGAGGCTAGGTCGCCGTTGCCGCCGACTGCCGGGGCGTCGCCACCGGGCGCCGGCGGGCCAACGGTCGAACCATCCGATGGTCCGTCCGTCGACGAGATCGACCCGGCACCGTCTCCCAGAGTGGAGGAAGTGCCTCGAGAGCCACCGCCGCTTGGTCCTCTGCCGAAGCCCCCGAACCGGACCGTATGGTGGGAAGGAGGTTCCGACCGAAAGGGATGGAAGAGGACGACGAGATGGAAAGAGCGGCTCGGACGGAGCTTTATGAGCTCACCGTCAGGTGTAGCACGCTCGTCAGGGTGAGCTTCTTGTCTTTAATCTGTTGCTTGCTGACTTCTCCCTGAGATTCTGCCCTGTTACCTAGGACATGGGGGAGCGCTCGGAGCAAAGATCGCGGTTTTTCCGGAAGGTGCTCCCGAAGCTCAAGGAGCAGAAGCAGTACCAGGACAAGCTCAGCGAGATCAGCGCGGACAGGTGGAAAGAGGTCCACGGGCTTCAGGGTGAGTGTATGACGATCCGGGAGGAGAAGATGAAGCTTGAGCATATGCTTGAAGGTGAGATTCTCCCCTGGATTCGGTTTGGATGATTGGAGAGGATGATGACACTTGTGTTTCAGAGCGTGACTCGACTGTTGCTGAGCTGAGGGCCCGACTGGAGGCTTCAGAGAACTCTGGCCTCAAAGCTCGAGTCAGCTTGGAAAGGGTGCAGAGGGAGCTAGAGGGTAAATTTCTTTGACTTGGGTTGACCACACTTGGAGTCGGGTGTGCCCCTGATGGCCGTTTGACTTTGTTGTAGAGTGCAAGGAGAAGATGGCCACCGCCGAACAGGGCCGGACTGAACTGCGCGTCGCCTGCGAGCCAGTCCTGCACCTTCTGCGCATTGAAGGAGTCACGCCGGGCCAGGGGGACGATGCTGTTCCACTTCTCTCGGGAGGAGCCAACAGGATCAGAGCTTACGCCAAAGAGTCCGCAGCAATGAGTGCGAACCAGGCATTGGCGGTGGTCAAGTCTCATTATCCGAGAGTTGACCTCGAAGCTGTGAAAGAAGGTTTTGCCTGTGATGAAGACAAGGCCAACGTGCTCCTCAAAGAGGTGTCCGGTGCATCGCAGGCCTTGTTGGAGAATCTAGAATTCTGACTTCGATGTGGGCCTTGATGCCGAGTGCTCGCCCTCCTTGTTTGAAATATTGTGTCTTCTTACTTCAATATGATTTGCCTGTATTGTCTTCCGCTGAGTGGTCTTCAGACCTGAATATAGGCCCGCAGCCTTTTGGATCCTGTTGCGCCTTTCCGGTGAGTTTCAATGACCGGTATGGCTTCCAAACGCCAGGGCCTTGGCCCGTGGCTTTCTTGCCCAGACACGCTTTTCCGAGAGGTGGCGTGCAGCCTCGGCGTCGGGACTTACGTTGTGGCCACCTGGCTGAGTGGTTTAGTCCCCAGGCTTGCATCGCTTGCTAGCTCTCCAGCCCCCGGGCTTTTGCGCTTAATTTGGTATAATTAAGCGAGAAAGCCGAACGAGCTTGAATCGCTACGACACGTGTCTGGTGAAATTCTCCTTGATTTTGTTCAAGGTCTTTGGTCTTCTTCGGTATTCGTGACCGCCGCTTTGTTTTTCGCGCCGTTGATTGCGAGGTGGCGCATTTGATTGCCTTTGAGACGCTTCGATTTCCGGCTGGGGTGGCTTATAAATAGGGCGTCACCGCCGATGAGCGACGCCCATTTCCCTTTGCCTCGTCCCTCTTCTTCTCTTCCAAAGATTCCTTCATGTCTAACATGAGGAAGTTCGTCGACCCATACGCTGCATTCTTTCGCCAATTCTTTAGGATGTTGCACAACCGGGAGGAGGCCAAGCATGGAAGGAGCATGATTTTGCCATCCTGGAGGCGGAAGGAGAGGAGGGGGACGCGAGGGACGCCGCGCCGCGTGGCCACCTTGCCGAGGCCGCACCGGGCTCCACGAGGTGGCGGAGATCATCCTCGAGATGGTTGGTCGCGATCGCCGCGACGACCTTGCCGTCGAGACCCTCGTCCGGCTTATCCCCTTGTGGGTGGTTGAGGACGAGATTCAGCGGCTTTGGGTCGCGTGGGTCGCGTCTAACCTCAACGATCTCGCCTCCGGCCTCCCAGAATAGCCACAAGACCAAAGAAGACCAAAGATCTAAAGACTAAGAGGCAAAGAAGAAGACTCAAAGAAAGACTGTGAGCACCAAAGAAGAAGACCAGAGCATCAGAGCCGATTTTTTTTTTTTTTTTTGAGCGCGAGAAAAAGAAAAAAAAGAAAGTCAGTAATGTAAATTATTAACATTACGGAATGCAATGCGAAATTTTATCCAGTCCGTGCCATCATGTTTAATCCGAGTTTAGTGGTTCCGCCTGATCAACTTATTCTAGTCGGTTGCTCCAAAGGCCAAAGAACGAGGCGATGGGGCTCGAGCTTTTGACGGTTAGAAATTCGCGATCAGGCGAATCTCAGTTAGATTCTGGTGCTGCGAATTGCAGTCCCCGAGTGGTTAGTGCTTTGTACCCGTTCCGTTGTGCGCGCTGGTGTAAACCGTCGAGGCTTTGTGCTCATCGCGGCTTGTTATTTCCGTGCACTCTATATTGGCACGACCAGGGTTAGGCACCACACCAGTCGGGTAATGACCACTCGGGGCTAGCATTACACAGAACTTCAGAAAATAAGACGGACCACCATTTTATTTAATGTGTAAGAGTAGGATACATAACTCATGCGTAGAAGCGACGGAGTTGTTCGGCGTTCAAGTATTCGCGAACCTCGCCGCCTTCTCATCCGAGTCGATAAGCACCTGGCCGGATTGTCTTACGCACAATGTACGGACCTTCCCAAATTGGAGAGAGCTTGTGCTCGCTTTTAGTTCCTCCTCAGACCAGATCTCCTTCGAAAAGGTTCTACTTCGGCGCTATGCGAGTGGTAGCGCCAAGTCCCTGGAGGTACTTAGCCGATCGAGGGCTGCAACGCTCCGAGCCTCCTCGAGTTGATCAAGCTCCACCATTCGGCTTCCCTCGGACTCGGCCGTGGTAATTCCGAACCCTCGGGATTCGAATCCCACTGGCTCGGCGAGAACCGCCTCTGCGCCATAGACCAGAAAAGGGGTTTGGCGGCCGCTTCTACCGGGAGTGGTTCTGAGTCCCCAGAGTACCGACGGTAGCTCCTTCACCCATCGAGCAGCGTATGGTTTGAGGCGGTCGAAGATCCTGGCCTTGAGGCCTTGGAGGACTGCACCGTTAGCTCGCTCAACCTGCCCATTGCTTCGTGGGTGAGCCACCGAGGCGGCAGATCTTGATCCCGACGCCGCACCATTCTTGGAATTCTTCACTCTCGAATTGGGTGCCGTTGTCCGTGATGATCCGGTTGGGCACTCCGAATCCGACCACAATATCCTGGAAGAACTCCTTGGCCTTAATCGCAGTGATAGTGACGATCGGCTTGGCTTCGATCCACTTGGTGAACTTGTCAATGGCCACGAAGAGGTAAGCGAAACCGCCTTGAGCCTTCTTGAGCGGGCCCACTAAGTCGAGCCCCGCATCGCGAAAGGCCAAGAAATGGGTATAGTCTGTAGCTCCCTGTGCCGGCAAGTGTGTCTGCCTTGCATAGAATTGGCAGCCCTCGCAGGTTCGAACTATCTCCTTGGCATCCGTTACCGCCGCTGGCCGTAAGAAACCCCGCCGGTAGGCTTTCCCAACCAAGGCGCTTGATGCCGCGTGATGGCCACACATCCTCGAATGGATTTCTTGGAGCAGCTCTCTTCCCACTTGTCCCGAATGCACCGCCTGAGGACACCCGAGGCACTTTTTCTAAGAGCTTGTCGCCCACCACCACGTAGGATTTGGCTTGTCGGAGACGCGCTCTGCCAGAGTGGTGGCTTCCGGAGTTTGTCCTTCAGAGGTAATCAAGGTACGGGTAGTCCACCTGGATCGATGAGCGGGACCCTGGTTCCAGGACCTCGCTTGGCTTTTGCCGCTTTGTAACGGTTGGCTCGTGAAGATCCTGCATTTAAGATATCACTTGGGACATCTGGCCGAGTTGCTCACATATTCGCCAGCTCGTCTGCTGCCTGATTATTGCGGCTGTGGACTTGAACCAGCTCCTGCATCACAAACTTGCCTTCCAATTCTCGGACTTGCTAGCGGTATGCCGCCATATTCTCGATCCACACACGACCAGTCCTTCAGACTTGATTCACCACCAATCGGGAGTCGCCTCGAACCGCCACCGTCGGATTCGAGTGATGTGGCGATACGGCCCATGGATGAGGGACTCGTACTCGCGGCATTGTTTGAGGCCGGAAGTGAATCCGAAGGACATACTTCAACCTGTCGCCCCTAGGCGAGATAAGGAGGATTCCCGCCCCGCTCCCCAAGCATGAGAGATCCGTCGAAGTGCATGACCCAATATTCGGCTCTTCTTTCGTAAGTGGAGTCCGATTCGGTCCACTCGGCCGTGAAGTCAGCCAAAGCACTGGACTTGACGGCGGCGCGGCTTGAACGAGATGTCGAAAGCTCCAAGCTCGGCTGCCCACTTTGAAATTCTTCCGGTAGCTTCCCGACACGGAGGACCTCTCCACGGGAAAGAAGTGACTACCAAATCGAATGTCCTTGGAAATAATGCTTCACTTTCCGTGACGAGATCAAAATGGCGTAAACAGCCTTCCGGATTTGAGGATATCTTGTCTTGGATTCGCCAAGATTACCGACAAAATAAATCAAGGCGTTGCGCCGTAGCGGTGTCCAGATTGCTCCCGCTCCACAACTATCACGGCACTTACTACATGAGATGTTGCCGCTATGTAGAGCAAAAGAGGTTCACCTGGCGCCGGCGAGACTAAGACTGGGGGAGTGGAGAGAAACACCTTGAGTTCTTCGAAGGCCTTTGTGCCTCTGCTGGCCCAATCAAAGCGATCTCGCTTCTTAAGGAGCTTGAAGAAAGGCATTCCCTGACTCCCAACCGTGAGATAAACTCGCCAAGCGCTACCATGCATCCGGTGAGCTTTTGGACCTCCTTTTGGCTGGTAGGCGGGGCCATTTTCATGATGGCTCCAATTTTCTCCGGTTCGGCTCGATCCCACGATGAGAGACGATGAACCCGAGTAGTTTCTAAGAAACTCCGAAAACACATTTCTCGGGTTTAGCCTCATCCGAACGCCCTTAGACTTGCGAACGTCTCGGCCAGGTCGGAGGTAAGGCTATCTCGTGTCTGCGTTTTAACTACCACATCATCCACATAAGCTTCCACATTGCGCCCGAACTGATGGTGAAAACACCGCTGCACGGCGCGCTGGTACGTTGCGCCGGCATTCTTGAGACCGAACGGCATGGTGATATAGCAATATGCTCCGAATGGAGTGATAAACGAAGTCTTCTCGCAGTCTTCCTCGAAGCCGGATTTGATGATAGCCTGAATAGGCGCCCGTAAAGCCGAGTAGCCGAGATCCGGCAAAGGAGTCTACCACCCGATCAATATGAGGAGACCAAAGGGATCTTTCGGACAAGCCTTGTTGAGGTCGGTGTAATCAACACACATGCGCCAGCTTTTATTCTTCTTACTCGACGAGTACATGGTTCGCCAACCACTGATGATACACTTCTTTGATGAAACCCGCGGCTAGCAGCTTTGTGATCTCTCTCTGATGGCTTCTCGACTATCTTGAGCGAACCGTCAGAACCTTTGCTTGACGGGCCTGGCGGATTGGTTTACATTCAGTGCGTGCTCGATCACCTCCTGAGGACCCGGGCATGTCGGACGGCTTCCAGGCAACGACGTCTTGGTTTGCCCGCAGAAAGGTGACGAGCGCGTCTTCCTATTCATCCCCGAGCCTTGTCCCGATCGAGACGGCGCGCGCCGGATCGGACGGGTCGCGGAGAATCCTTTGGTGCCTTCCTTGGGGCCGATCCCGGAGTTCTGCGGCTTGCGGGTAGGGATACTGCCTTCCGGCTTGTCGAAATCCGCCTCTTGACGAATCCTTTCCCGACCCGCCAGCGCCTCCAGACTCGGCCATTTCGCAGCTCTCTCCTGTCGCAAGAGAAAGATCGCTTAACATCGCCGCAGCAGAGTGATAATACCACTGACCCGGCATTTTCAGCATCGATACGCCAGAGCGGGCACCGCCATGAACTTGGCCGCTGGTCTCCCCAAGATGGCGTGATACGCCGCCGCAAAGTCCGCCACCTCGAAGCTAAGGCTCTCAGTCCAGAGTTGTCCCTTGCGCCGAACGTGGATCGGGCAGAGTGATTTGTCCGAGTGGTATCGCCAACGTTCCGTATCACTCCATGAAAAGGCGACGACCCGCGCTTGAGGTCGCACCGGGATCCCCATATCATCGAAAGTGTCTTCACGAAGAGGACGTTGAGCCCACTCCCACCGCCAATCAACACCCTTTTGAGCTTGATGTCGCGGACAACCGGCGCCAAGACCACGGTATCTGCCGGAATGGGACGCGATCTGGGTGATCCGTGCGGTCGTAAGTTATTGCGACCTCGGACCACCGGACATATCGGGGTCTCCGCCATCGCAGATGTCCCGAGCGGTGAGCTTTGCTTCCGCTTGGACTCATATGCGGCCGAACCCCGAATATGTAGTTAAGCTCGAGGTCGACTTCACGATAGTCTTCCTCGCCTTCAGGGAGAGGCGGTTTGCCGGGCGGCGTGACCACTCGCACCTTGTCGGCTTTGCCTCTTGCTCTCGCGGCGAACCTCTTTAGGGTGAAGCAGTCCTTGGCGGCATGCCTCCTTCGGATGGAAAGGGCAGGTGAGTTCATAACCTTATCATATCCATCCTCTTTGAGAGCGAGGATGAGTTGGTGCAGCGCGCCACCAGCTCTTCACCCTTGGCGCTTCTTTTCTTTCCGCCGAGGGGTTCAGACTGATCCTTCCCCTCATCACGCCCGTTCTGCCAGAGCCTCGGAGGTCGGCGTAACGGTCCGCTAGGCGAACACTCCCGATCGACGTGGGTGGCTTCCGGACATCTTCTTGATGAGGTCGGGTCGCCGACTCCTTCTCGAAGGCAGCTATCACAATCGCATCTGTGATGTCCCGAACGGTGCTTTTCCTGTTCATGAAGCGCTTGACTAACTCCCTGAGGGACTCGCTCCTCCTTTGGTGTAGCTGGTATAGGTCCCAAGGGGTGCCTGGCGCTCGTAAGTGCCTTGGAAATTTGAGATGAATCTGCTCACAGATCTCCCCAGAATCTATAGAGTTCGCTGAAGTCCGTGAGCCATGCTTGGGCTGTGGGCGAGAGGGTAACCGGCAAGTAGTTTGCCATTACTGATCCTCTCGCTGCCCTCGATCGCTGTGAGCGTATACTTGTAGCCAAGCCTCCGGTCCCTCTCACCGTCGAACCTAGTGATGCCTTTAGGATTAAATCCATCAGGCCAAACCACTCGGCGTAGGTGAGGGGTAAACGCACGAACCCTTCGATGACCGCGATACTTCCGGAGGTGATCGACGCGAGGGGATCGCGCTTGGCGTGCCGCGCTCGCGGAAGGATGCCGTAGCGCCATATTCGCCGGCTTGACGGGCGTTGTTCCTCCTTTCGGCCGCGGCGCTGGCGCCGAGGTCTGAACGGAGGTCGCGCCGATGCCGTGTCGCAAGTCGTCTCGCTGGGTAGAACATGATGTGTCTGGCGGGCTTCCCGACCGACCGGCCGGCTGGCCGCCTGGTCCTCGCCGACCACGTGACACCTCCTTCGCCGGGTCGGTTTGGGCATGCCGATAGCTGCCGCCCGTCACCATGGCCTTTACTTGGGCCATGATCGGGCAATCGATCATCCGCCTCAAAGATAGGGGTTAGGGTATCCAGGAGTGTCTTGGAGGCGACGATATTCTGGCGTGGGGTACGAAACAGCCTGGTCCCCATCTTGGCTTGCAGAATGTCTTCATTGACAGCCGGCGCGCGGTCCCGAGAGTACGCACTGCCAGTCAGGCTCAGTCACTCGGCCTCCTTCCAAATCGGCGGCGACTGAGGTGTCAAAGCGCTGCTGCGAATCTGCCCGCGAGCCTTCGATTACACAAACTCTACGGAAATTCCAGCAGCTCTCTAGGCTTTCTTCTGACTCGGCCGCTGAGGTGGGTGAGTCTGGAGAAGATAAACCTAGGCGCTCGGGGGTGCCGAGTGGCTTGGCGGTGAGAACCCCCACCCTTCGTGCCTCGGCGTCCTCGAGCCCGACTCCGCTACCGAACGGGTCTTCGGATCCCCACTCGGTACTTTAGGGTACGAGACAGGGGACCTTCCGATCGGGCGCGAAGTCGTGACGATGGATCGCCGGAACCTCACCGCTACCAGAAGCGCGTTCCCTTAGAGGGAGAAAGGCTTCCGAGGTCGTTGGAGATGAAGGTCAAGCTTCCAAACGGAAGACCTGGCCCGAAGAAGATCAGGAGACTTCGCTCGTCGCAGCCATCAAGCTTGACGAAGATCTTGACACAAGCCCCTACCTGGCGCGCCAACTGTCGACGATCTGTTTCGCCGGCAATAGGATTTGTGATTCTAGGGGATTTGTGCGGGATCTGAGCTTGATGGTAACACAGGATACGGGGGCAATCTATTTTAGACAGGTTCGGGCTCTCTTGGAGGAGATAATACCCTAGTCCTATGTTCTTGGATATATCGTGTGTGTCTCTCTCTTTTCTTGTTTCTCCCTCCTCCCCTTATATACTGGGGGAAGAATACACGATAGATGGGCGCCACCGGGCCCTGAACATGGTGGCCTGGACGACATGTCCCTTGTCCTTATCCGCCTTCACGCTCTACGTCTTGGAGAGGTGGTTATGCTTTCTCTGACCCACGCCTGCCGCCTTGTCAGGTTCCAGCATCCGCAGGTTCCGGGCAAAGGTCGACCGCATGCTCCGCTCTGGCGAGTTGTTAGGGCGGGGCGCGAAGCTTCCTTGAAGGATCAGGAGTTGTCTTGGGGAGCAAGTCGAAGGTCTCCTCTGGGCCCGTCGTGGTGCTTCTGGGCTTTGGGCTTTCTATTCCGCCTGTCAGGCCCAGTCGGGTGTAGGCCCCTCTTGCGGGACCCCTGTCTCTGACATCCCACACATTAAATATGGACATTGCTTATATCACTTAGTTTCATCATATCTATTTATCTATATCTCACTTCTAATTAACTTTTCTATTCCGTATTAAATACCGACAAATTTTTCTTTTAAGTAATAGAGGTACCATCCATATATATATTGTAATTGTATTCACATATTCACTAAAACATTGTACTTTGGGTTTATTATATCTTTATGCTTATATTCAACTTTACTGTTAGTACCAATTTGCCATGTACTTTGGTTGTAAAATTTTATCCCTCCATTTGTTTAAACTCGATCCAAAATTCTATATAGCCCATTAAACTTTGATCCATTATTTGTAGGAAATGGTGTTGTTTGCATGGGTGATATAAAAGCTGCTATTCTAGAAGTCTTTCAGGCACCACATATTCAAGTAAGTGGATAATGATTACCTTTATCTGATAACCACATGTTATTAATAAGATTTGATTTATAGGGGAAGCTAAGCTGCTTGCATGTTATTAACAGTACTTGATTTGGTTAATTGTGTGTTCATATACATCTGCGTATTACTAATTCAAATACTTGATTTAATTTTCTTGTTCCTCCATATAAAACATTACTAGATGAATTCTTTACCTTTATTTCAGACACAAATCATGATGGAACAGGTGGATGAGCTTCGCCGGAAGGTATATCTTAGTTGAGCCAGCTTGTTCTAAGAAAGTGGCAGTATATTGAGTTAATGCGATAGTATTGTTATTTCAAATGATAACTACATCGATCTTGCATTTTAAGACAGTTTCATCCTGATTCAAAAAGCAAATTGTTGAATCATTAATACAACACTGTACTATTGCATCATTCGATTCCCTTTTGGAAATAGTACTTTGGTTGCAAATAATTAAGATTGACGCAGTTTGCAAGTTTTTCTGGTTTAATTTTAGCAGTAAAGTTCATTAATATTGCTAGTTTGTGTAACATATATCACATTATACGTATATATGGACTTTCAAGCTTAAGCAAAACATAGTATGCATGAGACTGAATTGATGCACATGCGGTATCAATAGATTCACACATATCATTGAATCACATCGTCCTGAAAATTGATTCTAGTATAATTTAAATCTTCTAGTACTAGTTGATTGATTATTTGACTAAGCATCCGATATTCACTATATCACACTCGCTTTGGGCTGCTTGCAGGAGCTCCAGCTTGGGGAACTTAACAAGCAACTGAAAACCAACGTCCTGTTTCAAACAAAAAAATAGGTAAGCCAGTAACTAGACATGATTCGTGGTATTACCTCCATATTGTCAATTCATAAAGTTCACAGGTTGTACAAACTAGAATGACTGACAGGTAGTTTTGATACTATATCTGTAGTTCATTTTAAAATGAGTATGTTGATCCTGCCTTGCTCGCATAGATTTTTTACTCTGTAAATCTACTTGATACCCATAGATTTCTGGCTATGTTATTTGTGTGCTCTTTTGGAGGGCATGGCTAGCACTTTCCTGAGGCTAGCCTGAAATGCGGGTTTTTTATTGTCGGACGGGGTTATCAGTGGCGGTTCTAACTAAAAACTGCCACTGATAATGCCATACCAGTGGCGGCTCCAACTAAAAACCGCCACTGATAATGATAATATCCTTGGCGGTTTTTAGTTCGAACCGCCACTGATATGGCATTATCAGTGGCTGTTTTTAGTTGGAACCGCCACTGATATTATCATTATCAGTGGCTGTTTTTAGTTGGAACCGCCACTGATATTATCATTATCAGTGGCGGTTTTTATTGCCAACCGCCACTAATGAGTATTATCAGTGGCGGTTTTCAAACCGCCACTGATGTCTATTCCGAACCGCCACTGATGTCCCTCTCCATAGTAGTGAATAGACTTGTTTCAATGCAAGACTTGAGTTTAAATAGCATGAAGTCTCATGATTGCCATGTGCTTATGACACATATGCTTCCTGTAGCAATTAGAAGTATCTTACCGACCAAGGTCCGGAAGACAATCATAAGGTTGTGTTATTTCTTTAACATAATTGCTCAGAAGATCATCGATCCCGAAGAACTAGATGCTCTGCAGGCCGAGGTGTTAATGACCATATGTAATCTTGAGATGTATTTCGCTCGTCATTTTTCGATATCATGGTCCATCTCATTGTATGGTGATGTAAACTGGTCGTATGCGCAGGATGAAAATTTGTTCTTTGAACGTTCCACTACTTTAAATTCCTATTCAACATTGAACAGCTTTATTTTACCACGCAAATTAATTGCTGTGCTTATCCGTGCCACTTCCACAATCGTTGACGGTTGACTAACTTGTCTCATTGGTAGCCATGAAGTTAACATACGATACTAATATAGTAATATATATCCCGACAAGTCGCTCTCCACTTATATGATAGCGCACGTACATCATGTCCTACCACCATGCAACCAGATGCCTATATAAACCCAAGGAACCCTATACAACTTCACAAGCAACAAAATCAGTTAAGCAAGCCTTAGCTGAAGATCTCATCCAAACGGGCAAACAATATGGAATTTCCCAGTAGTGCGAGATGTCTTGCAACTGCTTCCTTGCTTATTGCAATTGCTGGTTGCACCCTTTTCTCTGGTGCACTTGCTGCTCGTGAGCTGAGTGACTCGACCATGGTGGCGAGGCACGAGCAGTGGATGGCGCAATACGGCCGCGTCTACAAGAACGCCGCCGAGAAGGCACGGAGATTCGAGGTATTCACGGCTAACGTCGCCTTCATCGAGTCGTTCAACGCAGGAAAACACGAGTTCTGGCTCAGTGCCAGCCAGTTCGCCGACCTCACCAACGACGAGTTTAGAGCTCACAAATTAGGCTTCAAGGCTAACTCCGCTAGGGTTCCTACAAGTTTCATGTATGAAAACGTTAGCCTTCATGCGATTGCTACGAGTATGGATTGGAGAACCAAGGGTGCTGTCACTCCCGTTAAGGACCAAGGCGGCTGCGGTAAGTACATGCACACATATACTGGACATAACTATATATATACTACTATGACTACAGTACTACAAGTACACATGAGACCTGACAATAATATTGCAATATGTATGGCACTGTGGCAGGGTCTTGCTGGGCCTTTTCCGCTGTCGCAGCAATGGAGGGTGTTGTCAAACTGAGAACGGGCAAGCTCGTCTCCCTTTCTGAGCAAGAGATCGTTGACTGCGATGTACAAGGCGAGGACCAGGGCTGTGAGGGTGGTATGGTGGACAGTGCCTTCCAGTACATCAGGAAGAACGGTGGCCTCACCACCGAGACAAACTATCCGTACACGGGAGATGATAATAACTGCAATGTAGCGAAGGCGGCCAAACATGACGCGTCCATCAACGGCTACGAAGACGTGCCGGCCAACAGCGAGACCGCCCTCATGAAGGCAGTTGCCAACCAGCCCGTGTCAGTGGCTGTAGATGCCAGCAGCATGGAATTTCAGTTGTACTCCCACGGCGTGCTTACTGTATCCTGCTCCGGCTCCGTGGACCACGCGATTACTGCAATCGGGTACGGCACGGCGAGTGACGGCACGAAGTACTGGCTGATGAAGAACTCATGGGGCACGTCTTGGGGGGAGAAAGGGTATGTCCGAATAAAGAAGGACGTTGCAGACAACAAGGGCATGTGCTGCCTTGCCATGATGCCGTCTTATCCTACTAAATAGTGAGGATTAACTGTCCTGACTATAACATATTTACACGAGACCTACATGCCCCCAAAAAATAAACTGGTCTCCAATTTACAAATATACAATTGGAGTGCTCGTATGTACTACCGTCACCTTTCATAGCTATGTTTGAAATTAAAACTGGGCCAACATGGAAAAGTTTGTGCTTAAGGTTTCAAGACACTGTTTGTTTTGTGATCCCGATATGTGCCACTACAAGTGAACTGAGATGTGAGGGTACCCCAGCATAACGAGTACTTAAGATATTACCAAAATTTAATTTTTCATCACTTTTACCACAACATTAACCATAATTTCAGCAAGTAACCTAAACAAGGGTAACTTCACGACTCTACAAGTACATAATGAAACAATAACAACTTTATTTATAACATTTAAATCATTAACCATCATTTATCACTTGCAATGACATGCAAATCTCACTACTACAAAAACTCAAATATGTGATGGTCTATCTGTGTTGGTTTTTTTGGAACTAATAAGTTTTTGTGCCCGTTCTAAAACTCAAAATGACGGGAAGACTATTTGTGTCGGTTTTTAATTGGAGCTAACACAAATAATGTTCCAATTAAAACTGACAAAAATACATTTGTGTCGGATCTAAATTGTAACCGACACAAATAGTCTAATTTTTGTCGTCGGTTCTAGCCAAAAACTGACACAAATAGTAGTCCTATTAATTGTATCAGTTCTAGCCAAAAACCGATACAAATAATATTATCTGTGTCGGTTCTAGCCAAAAATTGATACAAATAATATCATATGTGTCGATTCTTGCCAAAAACCGACACAAATAATTTTTTTCCTCCGCACCATTAGTAAAAACATCATAACTTTTGACTCGTAACTCCGATCGGGGTGTTCTTTAGCTCGTTGGAAAGCTCACAAGAAGCTCCATCTGAAAATGCTTAAAGTCCAAAAATCAGCAAGACTTTCAATGATTATTTGTACAAGTGCGAGCGTGGCAAAAGAATTCCTAAAAAATGTCGTTTAGGGCCTCAAAACAGCGTCCAAATTTTTGTACCCGTTTGAAGTATGACAACACTAAAATAGCTCAAACCGTGTTCGGAGTATGAGAATATTAAAATTGGTATTCGGGTGCTCTATGGGGTTAAGGGGAGAGGAACACGTTACACGTCACATGCGATCATACTAGAACTAAAGCACTGGATCCTATAGAACTCCGAAGCTAAGCGTGCTTGGGTGAGAGTAGTACTAGGATGGGTGGCCTCTCGGGAAGTTAAATCCGCTGCATGCCATTAAAATTTGAAGTTAAGCACGCTTGGACTAGAGTAGTACTAGGATGAGCCACGTGAGGTTGACGTGTGGCACGGAGTTGCCAAATGTGACACAATTATAAATACATTTTTTGTCATATTATTTGTGTCGGTTCTAGCCAAAAATTAATAGGCATAATACAATCTAGGTCGGTTCTAGCCAAAAACTGATACAAATAGTCATATTATTTGTGTCAGCTCTAGCCAAAAACCGACACAAATAATATTATCTGTGTCGGTTCTAGCCAAAAACCAACACAAATAGTCTTATTAGTGTTGGTTTGAAAACCAACACTGATAATCCTCGATTATTAGTATCGCTATATCTATGTCATTTTGAAAACCGACACAAATGTAGGTTTTTAAGGTAGTATCTATCAACATGTTCATATGCTCATCACATAGCATATACTGGTATCGTTGAGTGCATACCGTCGATGTCACACACTCCATCACATGGAGGTGCCTACACACACATCATCCCGTGGAAGCCCACATGTCATTTCTTTCTATCATGAATGCATATACAAATGACATGAGTTATTAACATATTTCATCATCTCCATTATTCTCATCATCATAATTTATCATTTTTCATAATAAATGAAAGGTACCAAGTAATAGCATCATAATAGTAAGTTTCGAATAAGAACATTAAGATTTAACCATTCTCGTAATCATTCTACAATGCACTTACATTTTACCCACGAGGAATGAAATGACATAAGGTTGAAGCCAAACCAATAGTCACACCTTATACAGTAGTAAATCCATCTTAAAATCATGCTATAATAGTACAAGCATCAAACATAACAACATCGCACCTATGCACAACCCCGAACTTAACTTTCTATCTCACTGGACAGTTTACCCTTTCTTGTCTCGGTGGTCGGAAGGCAAAACTCCTAACCTAGTAGTCCAGACATAGCAAACCATATATTTTTTAGAAGCTACAGAAGATTACCTACAATTTTTTAGTTATCCATATTATTCAATTAATTCATTTAACCCCTCGTTTCTAGCCCCAAAGACCGATCTGTTGCTATGCTGGACAGCAGATTTCACAATTTCAAAACTATTTTTATACAACTCCAAACATAGTGGCATATATGGAATGTAGAAAAAATTATCTAGCTTTCTCTACTTATAGACATAATTTAACTTGGTCATTAACTAGACCGAATCTACATATTACTACAGCTGCCCTCAGCGGTGATTGATTTCGGGACAACAAGCTTCTATATGCCATAACTTTCAAACAGCTTAACCAAATGTTACGTTCTTCTATTCTAATCAAACTTTACATAGTAATCTACATTTTTCACAACTTTCACACGCATTGAAACTAGTCGTAGGTACCCCATAACTAGACATGAAGACATAACCCACTATGGAACAAATACCGAACCCTCCTAAAATCCATCTCGTTGACCTCCAACACCACATTTATCTATGAAATGACAATAAGATCGCTTATAACAGCTTCAAAATGAAAACAAAGTGAAACTTAAAAATTTAAATTTAAATTTTGTCCTTTAGTAGTATTTTCACAGTTTATTAATTTTTTCTGGACTTTTTCCATTTAGGAAAAACTTTTAACAGTTAAAGAAATGGATTTCTAATTTTTATAGTTTCATGATCAAACAAACACAATGCTTATAAGCACACCATCGACAGCATTGCTTGTTTGTATATTTATGCATACAAATGTATACTTGGGAACATCAGCACATAAATTTCTAGCATACACAAATACTAGCTTGTATATAGACACAAGGTCAACCATACACATACTGTACACATACACATGTCCTAATTACAACCAACAAATATATCAGCATATGCACACAAATTCAGCACAACCAAAGTACAACCACACACTAACCATCTAATTTAACCTCTCTCTAGTCAAGAACACCAGATCAAAATAACCATATTCATACAATATCAAGAGTGAAGATGAACCCATAAATCATGGCATAGTTAACAAACAACAGTATTCACATTTAAGGTTACAACTCCACATTCATACAACAACTATTACAAACTGATCCCAAAAACTTACAAAGCGAGTATACTTCCAATTTTAGCCCCCTCAAACCGACCTACCATACATACATTGAGCACTGTCCACAGTTCTACACTCCACTATGTAGCCTATGGGGGCTCTGGTCTTAGATTAGCAATACGAACTCCTACTATTGCATTAGACTAGATAATGACACAACCTGGAAGAGATCCGATCACTTATCTGAAAACTGTTCCCAGATTAAGGCCAATCAATTGGCCCATCACACGTAACTCATGCTCATGTGCCAACTTGTTGAAACCAATCCGAGCTTCCCGCAAATATATGTCTAGTGCTAGTTCCCTGGATCAGTAGCCTAGCACCCACATAAATCACAATGAGATGCATCAACTCACATACAAACTTGTAATGACATAAAAGTAGACTTAGAGACTTTTGCAACCATTTAAGATTACAAGTCTGTGGCCGACCGGCCGAACATTTCATTACCAAAAGTAAATAGCAGCGAAAAGTAGCAAACACAGCAGCGACAATGGTGTGCCTTCCATAACCGTTAGGCAACCAACTGGGGTTAGAGACCCCAGCTAACTGCCCAAAAACTTGTTTGAGCCCGGTTCGTAGAACTTGTCGTCCGGGATGCCTTCGTCTTCTTTTGCACATCCTTCTACTCACATTTTCAATTTAGAGCAAATGGTGAGTACACGTATGTACTCGTAAGACTTTAGTGTATGGAAATAGTAATAATATGCAAGTTGAATCAAAGGACAGGTTTCTACACTAGGCAAGATTTGCATGAAGCAAGATATGTTTGCAGTAGAATATTACTTTTGAATCAATTCAGAGTTTAAAGGAGCATTTTGAATAGAAAGTAATTAACAGTATAAAAGCATAATTTATTGTAACATCCCAGTTTCTGTAATTAAGCTTAATGAAGCTAGTGAAGTGTTAATTAGTACTCTAATTTGTTTTTGATCCTTAATTGGGAGTCGTTCGTTTTCATTTTCCTTTTTGTTGTTTCGTTCGGTTGATTTCCCCGATCGGAGCCTCTGACTTCGAGTCGGGCAAAACTCCAAATCATTGTAGGTAGAGCAAAGACGTAAGTTTCTAAACCTTCATAAGGTCTCCCCAAACCCATTCCAAAAGTCCCCAACGCTTTTGGTATAGCGCCGTTGCGAAAGCTACGAAGGATCCAGAGTCGTCAGCTCTAGGGCGACAGTACCGGCCTACCTAGGCGGTACTATCGGCCAAGCGTCGAGCAGGGGGGGCAGAGCCCCTGTTTTGCACGTTGCCGGCCACCTCTCCCCTGTCTCTATTTTCGCACCCCCACATCGCCATTAAACCCCCACCTCCCTTCATTTGCCCCTCCTCCCTCTCTCTCTTGTTCTTCCTCTTCCCCTCCTCTTTTTTCCCGAGCTCCACCTCTCCTCCTCAAATCCGGCCGGGTGGAGGTTGTTTGGAGCAAGAGGAAGCAAGGTCAAGGTGTGGTGAAGCATCCTCAAGCCCCCAAGAACCTTCTTGCTTGGTGGATTCAAAGTTTGAGCTCATTCCCTAGGTTTAATCTCAAATCCTAGCTTCATCCCTTTTGTTTCTCTTATTTTCCCTTTGGTTAGACCCTAGAAAACCTAATCCTAGTGGTGGATCATTTACTCCTTGAGTTGCTAGACCTGGGTTAGGGTTAGAAGCATCTTCTTGCGCGATCAATTGGTTCTAGAAACCCCGATTTACCTCTCATTGGGTTCATTCGCCTCAAAGTATCGTTTCTCGAATTTTCGGAGACTTCCCTTTTGAAGCCTTAGCTCCGAAGAGTCAAGAAAATGACTCGTGAATATATCCCACGCCTCGAAGGTCGATTCTCGCGGAAGAATCGAGTTTGAACTCGATTCGGGTCTGGAATCGAATTCGGGACTTGTTAGGGTTTTCGAGTTTTAGAAGTTCGATCGTCGCATACCGAGATCGTAATAGAGCTCTCAGTCATGTAGGACCTCAGTGCGCTAACAGAATCATTACGCGTGTTGCAAATCAGTTATTTTGGCCGAATTGCAAAAAGTTGCATTTTGGGCATTCGGGGCAATTTCGCTATAACACCCCAATTTTTACTCTTCATGAATTTAAATGAAATTTTGCACTCTTGAGAATTTTTGGAATTTTCTAGGATTTATTTGGATTTAAATTGAATTTATTCCCTTTTGAGATGATTAGTTTTAAATAAAATTTTGTTGGAAATATTTTATTTGAGTCCAAAATGTCTCAAATTATTTCTAGAATTTTTTTGAAATTTTTCTGATTATTTTGCTATTTTTCTTGAATTATTTGAATTACTAGAATTATTTTAAATATTAAATCGCTGGAAAACCCTAACGGGTTTCACTGTTCAACCGACCCGGGTCAGACTCGAGTCGTGTTCGAGTCGGTCCCGAGCCCAACTAAACCCTAACCCCTGCGACCGTTGGATCGAGATCCAACGGCTGTGATAGCGCCACGTCACCCGAGCCCGTGCCCGTGGGCACCCGCTCGCGCCCGACGCGATCGTGGCCATCGATCATGGACACGTGGATGGCTAGGATGGAGCCACGTCGCCCTGTCCGAATCCTCGCCGGATTCTGCTGCCACACCAAGTAGGCCTCGGTTTCTGCGCTTTTCACGGACGCCGAGGGCCCTATTTAATGCGCCGCCACCTGTGCCGTGTTCCCCGTTTTCGTGCGCACATGTTGCCCTAAGCCACCGAGCTCAAGCCGCCGCCGTCCGCCCGCGATTGCTCGCCGAAGTTGGAATCATGCTTTGCCGCGGTTTTCCGCCGTTTCCTGCCGTGTCCGCCGTCCTCTGCCGTGTTGAAGACCAGACCCGAGACCGTCGCAACAAGGCGCGTCGGGGAGTACCATTCACATCGCCGGAGACGCGCCCAAACGCCACCAGCCGTGTTGTCGTCCCCAGCTCCAGCCACCTATGCTCCGTCGCACCATCTCCGGAACCGCGAGCTCCGTCCACCGTTGGATCTTCATCGCACGGCTCAGATTCGTCCACGTCACCCATAAGTAATTTCCACGTTACAGTTTTAAATCTAATAACAACCGTTGGATCTATATCCAACGCTCAGGATTAAGCCACGTAGTTCCTTGACCGCACCGTGCTAGGAGTAGATCTCAGCCGTTAGATCTAGATCGTACGGTTAGATTCGATCCATGTTGTAGCGTCAGATACAATCCCAACTATTCGATCAAGATCGAATGGCATAGATCGTGCCGCGTGTCGTATGCCGGGTCATGCCACGTCACCCTTGATGCAGCCAAACCCGATTGGATCTCAGCCGTTCGATTCGAATCGAACGGTCCAGATAAACCGCGTTGATCACAACGTGCGGGATCCAAATCTAATCTGGACCGTCGGATTTCAAAACGATAGCCCGGATCAAGCCATGTGGCCAGGAACAGAACAGTCGCGGTCTACGCGGGTGACGCGTCGCCGCTGATGTCACGCCTGACGTCAGCGTGGGGCGCGCGTGTTAGCGGGTCAGCCAACTGTACCATGTCGTCATCCGTGACGTCATGATGACGTCATGGTGGGGCCCGCGTGTCAGTTCGTTCGGCAATGCGTGCTAACGTCAGCAGCTGATGTCATCCGAGGGGGTCCCACATGTCAGTGAAACATGTACCCGTGGACCGGGTCCACGGTGGACCAAGCCCGAGCCGTGGACCGGGTCCATAAACCGGATGATGCAACGCTGACGTCATAATTGGATTTTTCAATAGAAAAATAAATAAATTAATTCGGTTTATTCTTTCATTTGATTTTTCAAACTTCAAACGCTTATAACTTTTGCGTTTTAACTCCGATTTGGGTGATTCTAATTTCTAAATTTTTATAAAATTGAGATCTACTTAGTGGTAAATTTTATTTAATTTTTGGACATGAGTTTTCCTCTATTTATATTTATTTAATTAATTTTTCAAACTTTAAACGGTTATAACTTTTGCGTTTTAACTCCGATTTGGACGATTCAAATTTATAAAAATTTATAAAATTATGCTCTTTCTGTTTATGAATTTTATTTGAATTTTTGGACAGTTTTTGTATATTGTTTAATTATTTATTGCTATTTGCACACGTTACGAGTAGACGTTGAAGTACCCGAAGATTTCGAAGGTGAAGTTTTGACCCAGGAGCCAGCTCAAGACCAAGGACAAGTAATTTTTGAAGGCAAGTTATGCTTTGATCATATTGTTCCCACTTTCAAAAATTATTTTGATTCAATTTATTGCATGCTAATTTAATTAGAAAATGCTGTAATTATTTCTGGGAATTAGTTAAATGCCAAATTTGTTGTATGCCACCTTGACATAAATAATTGTATGCCATGAACCCTTGTCACCCTAGTTGTGGATTATTTAGTTGGACATTATTAAATTACCAAAATGGGAATTAGACCGCTGTAGTATAATGCTTAGCCCTGCCATGTAGTTGACATGATTTTGGATAATCAAATATCAATGATGACTTAATGGGATATGGAACATGCTTTGATGAAGCGTCATGTGTTGTTGATGATGATATGGATGGCACGTGGTGCATGGTAATCAACTGGGGTTTTATAAAATGCTTTAGACTAGGGCAAGTGGCAAGTTTGATCAGGTGGGCCAGGGTTGGTATCGGGAAAGTCGTTTTGGTTCTTTGAGTAGTCTTGCCCTAGTCAATTAAGGACTTAACCTTGCAAGCCTTTGAACTGAGTCATTCATACAACCACAAGCTTGGAGTGGGATAGACCTAGCTGATTAATTTGTTGATTCTAAACTTTAGTACTATTGTGGTGGTGTGAGGCCCAGGTAGTGGTAACCAGTCCTTGCACGGGTTGGCTCACATGGCGCAAGAGGGGGCCCTGGATGTGGTAACCAGTCCCACCAGTGTTGAAACCTCAGCGAGTAGTACGAGGTTTAGATAGGCATTGGAAAAGCTTTGTTACGGGCACTCGCCTTTGTGGAGTTTGACTGTCTATTCGAATAGCCGTGTGTGCAGCATTGGACATTGCTCGAGAATTACAATCAAGGGTTAGACTTTCATGAAAATAACTTGGTTTGGAAAGTACTTGGGTCTAGAATGGTGAATTGGACTTAGGATTGGGAAATGACTTACTAGTGCAATCATTGTGAAAGTACTCTGTCCTACTACTGTTTTTACTGCTTTGCAATCTATTACTGTATTTACACATGCTACTTTACAGCAAATGAACCTGTTAGCCTATCATTTGTAATAAGCCATGCATGTAGAGTATTAGCTTGCATTTTGTGCATGACTTGCTGAGTACCAAGTACTCACCCCTTGCAACAACACAATACTAGTTGAAGAGGAAGCGATGCCAGCATTGGAGGAGTACCAAGAGGGCCGTCTAACTAGGGAGCGAGCCCAGTCAGTTGCCTGTGGTATACTGGATGGCGCCACGAAGTCTATTTTGTTCCGCTACAGTTATTTCTCTTAATAAGTTTTCGTGCTGCGAGGCGTACCTTTGTAACTTGACCATACGGTCGAGCAACCAGTTTGGCTTAATTAAATAAAATACTTTACTTATTCGTTGAGTATGATTGTGATATATACCGATGTTGAGACTGTGTGTACTAGCGTGATCCTGGACTAGTGCTGAATACACAGAGGGTCCGGATTTGCAAATTCGGGTCCTGACAGAGGTGGTATCAGAGCCATACTGACTGTAGGCTCACCCATAGATAGAATGGTCGTAGAGAGGATAAAATTATTTTCTAAGAAGTTAAAATTTGTCAAGATGATGAACGAAATCTTGCCTTATCCCCTTCTCTCTTTTCATACCCCTTTGCTGAATTTCTCTTGTTCTCACTTGGTTTTAAAATTTTTGAGTTCTCACGTGAGTGTCTTTGGCAGATGAAAATGAGCAACAACTACGCCGAGCGTGAGGGTGGCTACGCCGCTGAGTTGTGGCATATGCTACAGGTACTTGGAGTCTTTGAGATACCGCTCTACCGAGGAACCACCATCATGAAGGCAGGACTGGTCATAGGATGGGATGTTAAGATCACGGTGTATGCCCGAGAGAAGACAAAGTTCAGTTGTCCTTTTCACTTCACCGCCAGAAGGTCTACATGCCAAATTGGGATCCAGGAAGTGTCGCTTCGAGCGATGCGGCAGATCACTCGCACCTACTCCGCAGAGCTAGAGGGCACATTATTCCGTCACCATCCACGCAGAGACAACCGCATTGACCAGGAGCCGATAGAAGATGAGGATGCCACGATCACCCATCTGGCGAGGTTTGTTGTTGCTCAGGAGGATGTGATCGACGATACGGTTTAGGAGTTACGAAAGGCTCGCGATGAAGTCAAGGAAGTCAAGAAGCAACTGCAAGAAGGTTGAGAGTACCTAGCTCACTCTATTCAGATGGTTCGTGAGCTAGAGATGGCGTTGTACGGACCTGAGCCAGAGCCGGTGTTGGAGCTGCATGACCTAGACCTGAGGAGGACCCGGAGGAGCCGCCACCTGCACCGCAGCCACAGCTAGAGCCGGAACCAGAGGAGTACGTCGCGTCGTCGACCACAGCTGTCGTTGGTCATGGAGATTGTTTTGCACCGATGCCGTCTCACCCGCCAGTGTACCCGCTAGGGAGTTCCCACGGTGGTTGGCTTGAGGAGTGAGCGTTCAGGATGAGAAGTTGAGACTCCTTCGTCGAGTCGCATCTAAGAATAAAGAGTCACCCTTAGAGGCGTTAGACTTCATTGTGTTAGTTTAATTTGGATTTTCATTGATTGCTGAGTGTGCAGTATGTGTTTCAAGGCCCTTAGGTGTGATGCCTTAGAGCGTCAGAGCGATTCTAGGGTTCCTTTTCCTGGTTTTGTTTCGGGAGAGGAATGAAGGATTTGTCGAGGGATGAAATAATTGAAGTTTATCCGGCATATTAATATTAAATTTGGAGTTGTCGGGCTAGAAACAGTGGGCCGAGGAAAACCTGGGCCTGGGCTGCGAATCCCCTCCCCACCTCTCTCTCTTTTCCCCTAGTGGGCCGGCCCACCATATAAAAGGGGTGTCACCCCCCCCCCAAAAGCCCTAGGGAGCCCCCTTCCTCCCCTAGCAGCCACACCACCCCTCCTCTTCGTCCCCTTGCGTGGTGGCTCAAGATCCACCGCGAAACGCGAAGGAGCAAGCGAGAAGAGGATCCGTGGAGGCGTGGAGGACGAGCAGATTTCCGTTTCGGGAATCGTCGCGCGTTTTTCGTGGGTTCTCAAGTGAGAACTCAAGGTAAAATTCCCAATCTTTTACCCCTGTTCTACCTAGGGATTAGGAGTGTATTAGATCTGGTGGTGAGTGATTTAGATGGATCTTGATGGGGGAGAAGGGTAGATGTTCACGTGGTGCTGTTTTTGGAAGGGGAGATTGTGCAGCGCGGATTGTTTCGCGTTTTACGTGGCATAGACGATTTGTTCTGCAAAAATCTATAACTAGAAAGTTGTAGATAACGTCGAGATCTAGCTTCTGTAATTTTTTCAGAATTTTTGGGGCGTAGGTCTGAGAGTTATCGCTGTTTCAATATGACGGACAGAATCTGGAAACAGATTTTGTCCACTGTGTTGGACGTTTGTTTAGGCATATTTAACAGTGGAATTGAAATTTGTGATCTTCATGAAAGTTGTAGATCTCGTCAATATCTAGCTACTGTAATTTTTTTGTATTTTTCTGATCTGTATAAAAAAAGATACGAAATTGTGAAGAGAGGGTGCTGCTGTTTGACCCGGACAGATTGGGGTTTTTGGCGCTTAAGAAGGGAACGGGGATTAGGAAGCGTGTGTTCGAGTTGTGTGATCATTTGTGATGTCTCTATATACTGAAATAATACTTGTACAGGTGGTGCCCCTTCTGGACGCAACTAGGTTCGCCATCCACGCTGGTAAAGGCAAGTGGAAGTAGCGGTCTTGCTAAACTATAACTCGCTATTTGTTTCGCCTTCAATATAAACCTTAATTGCAGCACACCTACATGGTTTAACTACTTGTTTATGAGATTACAATATCCTATCCTGCATTGTGATGTGGTTGTTTGGCTTTTGAATCATGAGTAAGAATGAAGAAAGATGTTGTTTGCAAGATGAATTGTGGAGATATTCTATCTCAATGATGTTCGCATTCTATCCATGTTATTTGATGGTATGCAAGCATGTGAATTCAGAGTGGGAAGTTATGAATGTATTTATGCATGAAGCATTAACTGCATAATCATGCATTGGAAGTTTGTCGACGCCAACAGGCGCGATCAAGACGGGTACAACACCGTGTGTTCCCGAGAAAGGGCACGGTGAGGAGGATCATGGCATAAGCATGTGCACAATCATATGCATTTTACTGAGGTTGTGTGGACTCTATAATGTGGTATTGGACATGAGGAATTTGGTATGCTAGTTTTACTGTGGCTGTGTTATTCGTTAGAAGTTGTTCCGCTTGCCGAGATTACCCAATCTCACCCTTGTTATTTTGTTGTTTTCGTGTAGTTCTCGTGAGTCGTAAGCTTGAAGGGTGGGCTTAGTAGCACAATCAACTCCTCCGGGTCATCACGAATCACATGGACTAGTGCATTTAATAATTCATTAGCTTGCTGAAATTTTATTAATCATAGACCTGTTGATGTCCTCTTTGGAGCTGTTTTACGCTTATGTTTGTTTTCTCGTTGATTTAGACTTGTTATCTCTAGTATTGATGCTTTTATGTTATTCCTGTTTATAATGGTTATTATGAATCTTGTTGTCGCCTGCTTTTGTCCTAATTTTAGGAGAGATCTTTGTCATTAAATTTTCTTGTACGACGCTTTAGATTTGTAGGGTGTTACAGCTTGGTATCGAGCTGGTCAGAGGTCCTTGGAATGTCTATTTTTAGTGTCATACTATAGGATACAACTAAAATGTGATGTGGAATAACTTAGAAACATGGCCTAGGTTTTAACTAAAATTTTGTCATAGGATAGCAACATTAAAACTTGTGTAAGTGGAATCACTAATTTAAAATTTGACACACATGGATGCACAGTAGGAAAGGGTATGGGTATCGTTGTCTTATGCTAAAAGGTTGAATTTAAGCTTTGTTGTTGAATGCTACTTTTGATGATGTATAATGCTATATTTATGATAGATTTGATTGAGTTGCTTCATTTGTGATAAAGTGTGGTTGTGGTGCCGAAGGGTTTCGGTCACCTTTTGTTTGTAGTGAGGCTGTGGTTTGACGGTGTGGTCGGGTAGAGTCACCACCGAAGAACTATTAAACCCTGTAGGGAAAGAGTACGTATCCGTGTCTGTTGTAGATCGGGTAGTGACTGGAGTCAAATAGAAGAGGTTGGTGATGGATTCCTTCGGATGTTCTTTACCGTGCTGACGGTCGGTTTTGGTTGGTTTTCTGGGTATGTGGTTGGTTCGAAACCTAGGAAGATGCTTAGTTTTGAGCACTCGCTGAGTTGTCCTTTTGGCGGTTTGTGGTTTTGTCTCCTTTGAGTGAAGACACAGAAGAAGAGTTCTACGTTGCGCGTCTTTTGGTCACAATTTTGCTTTGGCACCTGATTTATTGTGATGGACTGTCGTTGGGAGGAAATTTCTGTGGTTGTTGTTTCCCCGATTTTTTTTTTTTTTTAAAAAGAAGGGGGTTGGAGTTTCTCCTGTTGCAGATCAAGCTGGATGGAGCTAAGTTTGAATCTTTATCGGAAAATTTTAGTTGGACATTTGGTCTTCCCTTTTGCATCCGTCTTCCTTTGTGGAAAGTGTAGGTTTTGGATTTCTTGAAGAGTTTTGGCTACTATGATTGGACATTTGAGGGTCGAGCTCTCTTGCATTTATGTTTGGATTTTGCTTTTCTCCCTTGCCTGAAAAGAAGAAATTTTTATCGGTGTTTGTTCTTGATCTAGAACTGTGTTTGTTTTTTTAATGTTTGGGATTGCCTCCTGTTTGTCAAGGGTAGGTGACCCATGACGGTGTTTAGAAATTTTATGTCTGTGTTAATGAGTATGTAACAATGTGGTTTATGGAATGATGTACTTCTAAGTTAATTTGTGAGTTGAATCAATTAAAATGTAATTGTTATCTTTAGCTTGAGATTAAATAAACTTCTAGTATTGTAGATTGCTCTATAAGCGATAATGATTGAATGTGTTAATGTGCATGCTTAGGATTTATTGCATTATTTTAATGTGCCCTTGACCATGGACAATGTTTAAAGCTTTAAATCTTGATGCGTAGTTAGAACATTACGATGATGTAAACTACTGTGAAGGTAATAGAAAATTAGTGGGTTATTTAGAGACATTTTAATATAAGGTCGGTAGAACAATTTAATTGTAATGGTGGACTACCGATATTGTTAAAGAAACCATGCTGGTTGTTTAAAGATGTTCTAATTTAATCGTGTTGGCTAGTGACTTTAACTTGGAAATTGATTAGAGTTGATATTTATGACGTTGCAAACTATTAGTAGATTCTAAGTATGCGCTATGCTCCAATAATGCTAGTATCGATATCAATTGGGAAGACATAAGTTTTTGCCATTGCCGTAAGAGCTTTGTGATGATTTCACCTATTCAGTCCACTTTAAAAAAAAGGCTGGAGTATGTCTTGGAGTGGCAATTTTGCTATAACCCGTGTATAGGGTAGCTAAAAAAAATTTAAAAAAAAATTTAAATTTAATTTAGCGTTGTTGTTATAAGAGCTTTGGATGGCTTAAATTATTCAATCTATTTTACATAGTTGGAGTATGTTGTGTAGTGACAGTTTGTCATAGCCTATGGATAGGGTAACTAAAAGCAATGTTGTTGTTTTACAATTATGCCAATTATTGATATTGATGACTTAGTAGTGGTGGTAACTGATTAGATTAATTGTTGAAAACCTTTGTTAAAATGGTGGAAATTGTAACATGTTGTGATGGAGTGAACCAGGGATAGTTAGCATGACGCGTGATTTTGTCCTTAATAAATGTATGTTTTAAACTTCTATTTACGATTGGTGCCTTGTTGAGATAATATTTACTTGTTGAGTCATCTTTTAGGTGAATAAATTTCCATTGTCGAGATGTTGACGCGTATGTGGTATGGAATTTATAGGTTCATCATGCTGAAAGACTTGTTGAAGCACTGCCTTTCAAATTTAGAATAAGATGATATAGGTTAGGCTGCTCCGTGGGGATCTTGATGAGGTAGTGTTGGTTGGATGTGTTTTTGATAAGCACTGCGAACTTTATTTATAATTGTGGAAAAGGTAATAAGAGTAAGAATTTGTTGTGTAGTTGTTGTTAAATCCTAATGGGCCTTCTCAATGAGTAAATAGGGAAGATTGAAATCTAAATGGTAAGGGTAGTGGAATGCTATAGATGGCGGGAGTTATGCTGAACTTATGTTTAAAAATTCATATGGATTGGTTTGTTTGTTTGATATTTGGGTTGAATACTTTCGGTCAAAGTATTCTTTGTGCTGTGTTTCAGAGTTTCCCTAAACTTAGAATGATTCTGCCAAATGTGGGTTAATTTCGAGGCTTAAAACAAGGATAAAAGAATGATTAACCTTGAAGTAATTTGTGGAGACTTTGGAATGTTATTCTATTAAATATCGTCATTCATTCATCTTTGATAAGAAAACTAGCTTAAGTTATGAATGCGACATTTATGCTCAAGGATGTATGCTTTGACTGTGTCCGTAGTTTTCAAGGTCGAGTTATCGGTTGCATTGTTGATCAAAAGAAGTAGCTAATCTAATGTAAGATTTGGAACTTCATGATCTGGAAATATTTGTATTTCTATTTTGAGCTAGAGTTGTGTTGTGGTGTGAGGTGTTTGACAGTTTTTGTTTAAGAGACGATTCTTCTGGTTGTGACATGAATGATATTCGTGGTTGAAACAATTTTTCTGTTGGGAAGTGAGTTTGGTTCCTTTTTAAGGAAAAAAGAGATGGTGGTTGTGTGGAAGCATTTAATTCCTTGATCGGTTTCTTTTTTTCTGAATGGCTTGGCCTTGGATAAAAGTGAGATGATTTGTTTTGGTAAAAGTGAAATGCATTTGCAGAAGACTTTCGCGGTGTTTCTCTTTTGAATAGAGCTTCTCCCCGAAGAATTTTTTTTTTTTTGTGGTTTTGGTTCTATGGAGTTCCTCTTCCAAGTTGAGTTCCCGTGTATGTGAATTTCAGCCCTTTGGTTTAAAGGTGGTGTTTGTCGTTCGTTGTGTTAGTGAGAATTAAGATTTCTTTTACGTTCAAGCTTGGGGGTAAGAAAATGAATGTTTATGTTATGGTTGAGTATATTCAAGGATTGTACTCCTTGCCCTGGTCCTTGGGTGGAAGAATGTGAAGGCGAAACCTTCTTACAAGGGAAAACTAGTGTGGGTCGCTGATCGTAAGTAGTTTAAAAGTGAAGAGTAAAGGAAGGTTGTGTATGACTCAATTCAAACCTTTTTTGGAGAATTGTTTTCATTGATGTGTTCCTCGGTGGGGTTGCTTAATTTAGTAGTGGACAACTTGGAAGTTGCAGGTAATTACATTAATTTTTTGGAACTTTTGTCGCTGGGTTCGAGCGAGTTTGTGTCAACCGTAGTGATTGTGTTCGGTTGTTATTGTTTCTGCGGATTTACGGACCCTGGTTGTAAAGTAGGCTATCTCTGTCGTTGGTAAGGGTGGATATTGGTTCTTTTTGTAAAAGATCAATCACTTGTAGGAGATAGGAGTTTGTGTTTGGGTTGATTTAGAGACTTACCTAGAGCGTTGTGTCTCACATGGTTCGCGCCGTCGTAATGCGACGAATCGTGGTAGAGGAGTTGAGATTGGAATGCGGAGTTTCGCGATCGGGTTGAAGAGAGAAGTGGGAGTTGAGATTCCAGATCGATACCAGATTCACCTAATAGGTGTCCTTTATTTAATAGGGGAATAGTTCGTGTTAGTGTCCAATGAAAGATTTGTGGACCAATTAGTCTGAGCGGGATGCAACTTGGGAACTTGAGGACCAGATGCGGAAGAAGTATCCTACACTCTTTGAGGATGCTGAAGGTAAAGTGTTGATTACCATTTTGCCTTCCTTTTAAGGTTTCAGAGCAAAGAGGAGTAGATTCGGGACTAATCCTTTTAAGGAGGGGAGAATGTGATGCCTTAGAGCGCCGAGAGCGATTCTAGGTTCCTTTTCCTGGTTTTGTTTCGGGAGAGGAATGAAGGATTTGTCGAGGATGAAATAATTGAAGTTTATCCGGCATATTAATATTAAATTTGGAGTTGTCGGGCTAGAAACAGTGGGCCGAGGAAAACCTGGGCCTGGTCGCGAATCCTCCCCACCTCTCTCTCTTTCCCCTAGTGGGCCGGCCCACCATATAAAAGGGGTGTCACCCCCAAAAGCCCTAGGGCGCCCCTTCCTCCCCTAGCAGACACACCACCCTCCTCTTCGTCCCCTTGCGTGGTGGCTCAAGATCCACCGCGAACGTGAAGGAGCAAGCGAGAAGAGGATCCGTGGAGGCGTGGAGGACGAGCAGATTTCCGCTTCGGGAATCGTCGCGCTGCTGTGGGTTCTCAAGGGAGAACTCAAGGTAAAATTCCCAATCTTTTACCCCTGTTCTACCTAGGGATTAGGAGTGTATTAGATCTGGTGGTGAGTGATTTAGATGGATCTTGATGGGGGAGAAGGGTAGATGTTCACGTGGTGCTGTTTTTGGAAGGGGAGATTGTGCAGCGCGGATTGTTTCGCGTTTTACGTGGCATAGACGATTTGTCCTGCAAAAACCTATAACTAGAAAGTTGTAGATAACGTCGAGATCTAGCTTCTGTAATTTTTTCAGAATTTTTGGGGCGTAGGTCTGAGAGTTATCGCTGTTTCAATATGACGGACAGAATCTGGAAACAGATTTTGTCCACTGTGTTGGACGTTTGTTTAGGCATATTTAACAGTGGAATTGAAATTTGTGATCTTCATGAAAGTTGTAGATCTCGTCAATATCTAGCTACTGTAATTTTTTTGTATTTTTCTGATCTGTATAAAAAAAGATACGAAATTGTGAAGAGAGGGTGCTGCTGTTTGACCCGGACAGATTGGGGTTTTTGGCGCTTAAGAAGGGAACGGGGATTAGGAAGCGTGTGTTCGAGTTGTGTGATCATTTGTGATGTCGCTATATACTGAAATAATACTTGTACAGGTGGTGCCCCTTCTGGACGCAACTAGGTTCGTCATCCACGTTGGTAAAGGCAAGTGGAAGTAGCGGTCTTGCTAAACTATAACTCGCTATTTGTTTCGTCTTCAATATAAACCTTAATTGCAGCACACCTACATGGTTTAACTACTTGTTTATGAGATTACAATATCCTATCCTGCATTGTGATGTGGTTGTTTGGCTTTTGAATCATGAGTAAGAATGAAGAAAGATGTTGTTTGCAAGATGAATTGTGGAGATATTCTATCTCAATGATGTTCGCATTCTATCCATGTTATTTGATGGTATGCAAGCATGTGAATTCAGAGTGGGAAGTTATGAATGTATTTATGCATGAAGCATTAACTGCATAATCATGCATTGGAAGTTTGTCGACGCCAGCGTGCGCGACCGTACCGGTACAACACCGTGTGTTCCTGAGAAAGGGCACGGTGAGGAGGATCATGGCATAAGCATGTGCACAATCATATGCATTTTACTGAGGTTGTGTGGACTCTATAATGTGGTATTGGACATGAGGAATTTGGTATGCTAGTTTTACTGTGGCTGTGTTATTCGTTAGAAGTTGTTCCGCTTGGTCGAGATTACCCAATCTCACCCTTGTTATTTTGTTGTTTTCGTGTAGTTCTCGCGAGTCGTAAGCTTGAAGGGTGGGCTTAGTAGCACAATCAACCCTCCGGGGTCATCACGAATCACATGGACTAGTGCATTTAATAATTCATTAGCTTGCTGAAATTTTATTAATGATAGACCTGTTGATGTCCTCTTTGGAGCTGTTTTACGTTTATGTTTGTTTTCTGGTTGATTTAGACTTGTTATCTCTAGTATTGATGCTTTTATGTTATTCCTGTTTATAATGGTTATTATGAATCTTGTTGTCGCTTCCGTTTTGTCCTAATTTTAGGAGAGATGATGTCGAAATTTTCTTGTACGACAGTTTAGATTTGTAGGGTGTTACAGTAGGCATTGTAAGCAACCATACCAAGTTATTATTGAATAAAGAATAAATTTGGATTTTGAGTTACACCTTCCACCCCGCATAAGTTTCTCCACTACTTGCCTATTCTTGTTTCCCTCTCGTCTCTAAAACTTGGAGCAATCCACAGATGGTGAACACTCGCGGAAACCTTGGAGGCAACGGAAGTGGTTTTCGCCCAGCTGGAAACCCTAATGATGGAGCACCTGCACCCCAGCCATCACCGCCAGTTGACATGCAGAACTTTAGAGCCTTCCTTGCTGCACAGACCCAATTGATGCATGCTATGATGCAACAGATGCAGCAAGTCACTGCTTAGGCCACCGCTAACCAAGCAAATCAGGGGCAGCGTCAGAACTCAAGCTTGTCAGAGTTTATGAGGACTCATCTGCCCACTTTCTCTAGAAACGCTAATCCTTTGGAGGCGATGACTGGTTAAGGTCAATTGAGAGGAAGCTGCACATCACCCAGTGTGTGGGGAATGAGAGAGTGCTTTACACATCTCATCAGCTAGAAGGAACTGCAACTGAATGGTGGGAGAATTACTGCGCTACGCAGGAGAACCCACAGGAGATCACCTGGGAGGAGTTTACAGCTGCATTTCGACAGTATCACGTACCAGAAGGAATCATGGACCTCAAGAAGGAGGAGTTCAGAGCTTTAAAGCAAGGCAGCCAGTCAGTGGCTGATTATCTCAATAAGTTCACCCAGCTTGCTCGCTACGCACCTGAAGATGTGGCGAAAGATAAGTCTAGACAGTCTCACTTCATGAAGGGATTGAACTCAGGACTACAGGTGGGGCTAATTACCCACACATTTCCTGATTTCCAAGAATTGGTGAACAAGGCACTTATCCTGGAGGACAAGCGCAAGGACCTAGAAGACAACAGGAAGTGTTACTTCCCCAGACACCGTCCATTGTCCAATTTCTTACTGTAATCTTTTGATCAATCCCACAGAGCTTTGGTCCCATCCTCCTCCGTCGACTGCCCACAACATATATTACGTTCAGAGGATCGCAGAGCTGGCAATGCTGGCTCTGTCTAGCTGGGATGTGGCATTCGACTTCGTCACCCGGTGGATAAGACCCCACAAGAGTCGCGATCACTTGGCTTGGGACTACGAGGGGATCGAAGATGCCACCAGGGACTCCCCTGCCAGTAAGGGTTGGTGATGTATCACCTTTTTTTGTTCTGGCGGCATTGTGTTGATGTTTGATTTTTTTCCTCATAGTTTTGCTGCCTATAGGCATTAGTGCCCACCTGAGCAAATTGTTCCATGGTTCCCACCCGGGTCTCACTGGTGTAGTGGGTTTTTCCAAAGTCCTCCCCCGACCACAGGTTACTATTGCTTTTGGGCTGTGAAATGCATCGTTCGTGCATATGTTACCAGCTGCTAACCGACATCACCCTTAGGAGTCAAAGTTTGGGGATGAAGGAGGACTCCCGGAGGGAGCCATCGACCTGGTAGTTGATGGCCCAGCCCCCTCGGCTGCCATACCCAAAGAGGATGAGGTTACCCAGGAGATGCCCTAGTAGCGTCTGAATCCGGACGGGAGCCGACCCTGCCTGCGCCTAGAATGGACGAGATGGCCAGTGGCCAGGGGCCAATCGTTCTTTCTTCTTGTGAGGAGCTTCTGCCCCCAGGGCCTTCTCGACTCTCCAAGCGGTCTCGGACGCCGCCGCTTGCCCAGGTGAGCTTCAATACCTCCCTTGGTTGTTATGAGTTTAGCTCCAAATTTATACAACGACTGATGGATGAACAGCGAGATTTATTGAGGGATAGCCTTCGGAGATCAACCGCGCCCCCACAGTCGCCGCCTTGAGCAACACTTCCTTTGACCAACACCCAGGTATCGTTGATGCTTTGTGTGACCGTTATTGTCTGGCCCTTGTCAGTTGGTGACATACTTGATTCATAGGCTGACCCGGTAGATGTTGTGATGCCTCCTGCCATGGCTTGCTCCCAGGCCAGACCATCATAATCGAATCCTTCGAGGAAGAAATTACGAATCTGATATCCCATGGAAAAGTGAGTCTTGTCTTCTTTTGTGTTTTTTCAGTATTCCATCGGGGACGACGGACGGTGGCTTGTCGGGAAAAAATCCTGCCCTCACTGGTACCGCGACCGGTGCCACAGCTTCCCCGACCCCAACCTTCTCTTTGTCTTCGGTGCTTGCTTGAGACTGGCCTGAGGGGAAAGATGCACTGATTTGACTCAGGGCCTTTCTTGAGCGGGCCTGCCAGCAGCTCACGGCTACCCAACAAGAGGCTTCTGATGCGAAAGCTGAGTTGGCGGCTTTTCAAGTTCAACTGGAGGCAGCCTGGGCCGAGACTGAGAAGGCGATCATCGAGAAGGGGCAAGCCAAAGCCCAAGTGGAGGCCTTGCATGCCCGATTGCAGTCAGGCCCTTGCTAATATATGACGGAGGCGGCTCGAGGGGCCGCTGCATTCGCGCTTGGCATGGTGAAGAGCCATCACCCGAACCTCGACTACCGCTGCTTAAACGAGGGTTTTGTGGGCAACCCGGTTGAAGCTGCTGACCATGTAGAATACTTTAAAGATTTTGCCACAACGTTAGTGGACATGATGGGTATGTCATTCGTGGATGAGGATGACACGGGCCCGAACCCATGACGCATTCGACCTTCTCTTCTGTTTTTTTTGTAACGTTATATGCTTATTAATGGTAAAGACCTTGCTCACCTAGTGTGTTGTGTTCTACCTTCTCCTTATCGATGAGAAAGAGTAACACATCGTAGGTGCAAGTTTGCTTAACTACTTCTATAGCTCTTCTCAGATTGTCCCTTTGGTTGCTATACTTGTGATTTTTACCTGCATACTTTTTGGGAACCTCTGTTAGGTCGAGACGCCTTCAAGTAAAGGCTCAAGGCGGCAGTTAATGAAAAAGAGAAAAGACTATGCATTACCCGAAGCTTATGGTTTTTGCAAGCCTTTATCGATGCCTTTTATTCAAGCTGCATAGCATACTCGGACCCATCGAACCACGCGTGAAAAGCCAACTGGAGACCTCATCTCCCGCTGGACGCTGGGTGTTAGATGCCTGACGATTTGTTACCCGTATGCGCATGAGATAGATTATGCTCATTATCGGGCCTAAGCATGGCGGTGCTTTGGTCTGGTTTGCTTGCGTACTAAGTATGTGCTCGACTAAATGCAGGCAAAGAACCATATGCCTAGGGCTAGGCTAGAAGGAAAAAAGGAGTATTAGAAAAAGAACGGAACTGAAGGTTTTATTGGGTTACCTGTGTCCCGAGGTCCCCTTACTCGATGACATTGTCGGGGAGGTCGACCCACGACTCTTTTGAGTGTAGCATTTGGGTAATCCCTGACTCTCGACTCGATGGTTACATCGGGTGGAGGTTGGACTTCAGCAATATTTTTGTGTGGCATGCTAACTGTCAGAATTGCATTAATTTGGCATCTCCTCATCTACCCCATTGCCGCAGAATGCGAGTGGGCGCTTTGATAATCGAAATGTCGCATCTTATCTGTTTCTCATGCTATAAATAGACAGGACTTGCGATAAAATTTATTCATCTTGCTCTGCCTCCTTATTCTCCCGATGTTTAGGGTGCAAGAACCCTCTTGCTTAGCGAGGGAAGTGAGGTCTTACTTCCGACGCATCCTACTTTTTCTCTTCTGAAGAAAACTCGAGTCTATCCCACCCCTGCCCCCCTGTTCGTGGTTATCCTTGTTCAGATCCTTACTTCCTTGTGCTAAAAAATGGGACCGATTGGGATGCTTGTTGCCTAGGAGGCAGAGGAGAAAGATTGACGAGCGGGGAATGGAATGGTTCCATGTGAGGAGAACGTTTGCTGGTGTGCTGAGGGTTATTGTCGAGGGAGATAAGGCGCTTCTCCCCCCTCTTACTCCAGGGCACGCGAGCAGACCCGGGGGGAGTTCATCTTCCTGGAACTTCATCTCTTGCACGTGATCCTGGAGAAGAGGTGATTCTTCCTCCTCTTACTCCCGAGCTGATGAAAGCACACAAGGAGAAGAAGGTGAAACATCAGCTTCTGGGATTTCATCTCTTCATCGTGCTCCGAGATTTGCCACCACATGAGTAGGGGAGAGTAAAGGAGAGGCCCAATAGAATCCTGCTGGAAGGTCTTCTTCCTTGTCGAAGCGAAGTGATGATTCCGAGAGAGAGTAGTGATTGTAACTATCTGTTGTGCAATAACCATCTTTTAATGGAATTTGTACTCATCCAATCATTTCAAAAATTTTTTTCTGCAATGTCCTCATATTTCCTTGCTGATGAAATAGAGTTAAGTATTTGTGTAGCCCCCGACCTTCAACTCGATAGTCGCGTTGAGTGGAGGGTTGAGCCTGCACCTTACTGACTTTGAAATGATTCTCATTCTTCCTTCCTTACGAGATATCCAGCGATGTAGCCCCCGAGTCTCGACCTAATAGACACATCGGGTCAGGACTTGAGCGTGAGCATCGAAATGCGTGATGTAGCCCCTGAGTCTCAACCTAATGGATGCATCGGGTTGGGACTTTGGGCGTTAGCACTGAAATGCATGATGTAGCCCCCGAGTCTCGACCTGATGGACGCATCGGGTTGGGACTTGAGCATGAGCACTGAAACGCGTGATGTAGCCTCGAGTCTCGACCTGATGGTCGCATCGGGTTGGGACTTGAGCGTAAGCACCGAAACACATGATGTAGCCCTTGAGTCTCGACCTGATGGACGCATCGAGTCGAGACTTGAGCATGAGCACCAAAACGCGCGATGTAGCCCCCGAGTCTTGACCTGATGGACGCATCGGGTCGGGACTTGAGCTTAAGTGTCACAATGCTTCGTTTTTCGCATGGCTTTTCTTATCCATTCTAACTTGACTGATTAATGCAGCACGTTCATTCCTGTCACATAATGCGAACGAGCATTTTGGCATCCCAAGTGTCGTACGTCGCCCGTTCCCAGTGCTATAAATAGACCAGACTCGAGTCGAGGGTTCTTGCCAGTTCATCCTCCTTCTCTTCCAATTTTCGGCCACTTAAGTGCAAAAAAACCTTTAGCCCTAAGACTTTCCATGGCTTCCGATGCGCTTTCCTCGCTCTCTTCTGAAGTGTCGGCTCTTGTGCCCCTGGCTGTGATTTTTCCAGCTCGGTCTGCTGCTTTCGTAAATGCGGAAAGTGGGATTGACTAGGACGCCCTCGTACGGGAGCTGTCAGAGGAAGACCGGTGAGAAGCGGAAGAGGTGGTTCCACGTGAGCAGGAGGAAGTTACTAGCACGCTGATGATCATAGTCGATGAGGCAGGTGCTTCTTCCCCTCCTTATTCTAGGGTCGATGGCGTGAGAGAAGAAGGTGAAACTTCTCTTGGAACTTCGTCTCTTGCTCGTACTCCCCGTGCCGCTGCGACGGGAGCATAGGGAGATAAAGGAGAGGCTCAACAGAGCCCTGCCGGAGACCCTCTGTCGCCAAGGCGGAATGCCGATTCTGCGTAGCAATAGTAGCTATCTGCAATATAATACTTATGTTTGATAATACTAATTGAATAAAATTTTTGTACTTACCTGGACATTATAGATCTGCTCATTTTGTTCTTCTTCTCTCTCGTTCCCTTGTCAATGGAATGGAGTTGAATGTTTGCCTAGCCCTCGGCTCTCGACCTAACGCTCGCATCGGGTTGAGAGTAGAGCTTTTTGTATTATAACCGAGTGACATAGACCCCGAGTCTCGACCTGATGGCCACATCGGATCGAGAGTAGGGCGTAAGTGTAAAAAATGTGCATGATGTAGCTCCCGAGTTTTGACCTGATGGTCGCATCGGGTCAGGACTTGAGCGTAAGCACCGAAACGCGCAATGTAGCCCCCGAGTCTTGACCTAATGGCCGCATCGGGTCAGGACTTTGAGCGTAAGCATCATTTTGATTTCTGTGTGACCTTGGTCCTTACGATATTTCAGATGCCGCTTCGATATCTGCGCCTTATGCCGCTTCCTGTTCTTCTTGGGAATTTGAAACGGCCTAATGTGACGTGGTTGCAAGCCTATAAGTAGACGAGGCTCATTGCTTTCTCACCACCGGTTTTCCTTTGCTACTTTGCTCTCTCGCTTTTACACTTGTGGTACTAGCGCACCCATGGTTTCCCCCCGCCTTGCTCTCCTCCCGTGACGGTCATTTCATCGGACAACGATGAGATCGACTAGGAGGCCCTCGAACGAGAGGCAGAGGAGGAGGCCAGGGAGGAAGAAAGGATGGTGAGGGTGGAAGAGAAGGCGTTCGGTGCGTCCTCAGTGATTCGAGGACCTCCACGGAGGAGATGCCCTTGCTGCCGCCAGAGAAGAAGATGGAGCTAGATGCCGCCCCCCGTCTGGAGCCTTTCTCCATCACGCGATGGGAGGACGTTGCGACGGCGGTGGCCGGACCGGTCGAAGGACGGGATGCCCAGGAAGTCAACAAGGTCCCTTGGCCCATCGGTAGCTTGGAGTCTACCAGTGCTTCAAGGCCTGGGCCAGTTGAGCTACCGTTCTCGTCGTCTAGCCCATCTCGAGGGTGGAGGAAGATCCCGGGGATGATCTCGTCCTCCTTCGAGTCTCCGTGGGTGAAGTGGAGGCATGACGATGCCCGAGACTAGTCGTAGGGCCCTGCCTGCAAAAAATATTAGTATGAATGAAATTGAAAGAATTTACCTTTTTGTTGCTGTCGGTGTATGCTTATGCATGGAATTTTCTTAGCTGATCCATGTTCCACGAATTGCACAGCGCTGTTCCATCGAGTGCAGATATTCATACGGATCTGGGTCGAGTTGTTTCGATGGCCCGATAGGGACCTTCCCACTTAGGCGATAGCTTGTTATGATTATCGTGCTTCTGTACCTTTCGTAGTACTATGTCTCCTATAGCGAGTACTCTCTCACGGATCCTTTGACTGTGATACCTCTGTAACGCTTGCGGGTACTTGGCCACTCGGAGGGCAACTCGATCTCGATATTCTTTGAGTAGGTTTACGTCATCCGATCGTGCATGCTCTTGTTCCTTTTCTGAGTAGTTCTCTACTCTGGGTGATCCATGCGTTAACTCGATCGGGAGCATAGCTTCAGCTCCGTAGACCAGGAAAAATGGCGTTTCACCAGTGGCCCGACTAGTTGAGGTTCGAATGGCCCACAGAACTGAGGGTAGCTCCTTCGCCCATCGAGTCAAATAGGCCTTGAGCCTATCGAACACGCGAGTTTTGAGTCCCTGCAGGATGAGACCATTGGCTCATTCGACCTGGCTATTACTTTGGGGATGAGCGACTGAAGCAAAACAGAGTTTGATTCCTAGCTCTTCGCAAAAGACCGTAAAGGCATTGCGCTTGAACTAGAAACCGTTATCCATTATTACTCAATTCAGGATGCCAAATCGGGTAACTATGCTCCTCATGAACTCGTTGGCCGCTTCTGAGGTGATGTTCCTAACAAGTTCGGCTCAATCCACTTAGTGAATGTGTTGATAGCCACAAACAGGAACTTGTAACCTCCTTGGGCTCTTGGGAAAGGTCCCAAGATGTCCAAACCCTAGGCAGAGAAGGGCCAAGATAGACGAATAGTTTGCAGTGCTTGGGCTGGTCTTGTGGTTTGCTTGTTGAAAAATTGGCAGCTTTCTCACTTTTTCACCAGCTCGCAAGCATCCTGGAGGGCAGTTGGCCAATAGAACCCTTGTTGGAATGCTTTTTCTGACCAGGGTGTGATAGGATGCATGGTTGCCACAGAAGCCTCCATGGATATCAAGCAGTATTTTATTGCCCTCTTCCTGAGTGGTGCACTTCATCAATATTATGTTACTCCCCTTTCGGTAGTGTTTTCCGTTTACCAACTTGTACAGCCTGGATTTATGAGCAATTTTCTTGGCTGAGGCATCATCGTCATGAACCTCTCGACCTTCGAGATAGGCTTGGAATGGGGTCATCCAAGTCAGTTCGCGTTCGAGTAGTGCAGCTTCCGCATCTGCATGTTCCACCTTGCTATCTCGACTAGGCTGGTGGCCGAGTTGGGTGTTTTTCGTCTCCTATTTGGGGGAGGCAGAAGGTTTGAGGAGTTTCTCCACGAAAACTCCTATCGGAGTGGGCGAGCGGGATAAAGCGAGCCTGGTAAGTTCATCAGCTATGGAGTTGTCACCCCGTCAGTGTGTTTCACCTCCATGCCTTCGAACCTGTGCTCTAGCTTGCGAACCTCGCTCAGATATGCTGCCATGTTGTCATCCGCACACTGGTAATCCTTTGCACTTGGTTTACAACTAGCTGTGAGTCCCCTTACACGAGCAATCATTTTATCCCAAGCGAAGCGACTATCCGAAGCCCATTGACTAGTCCCTCGTATTCTGCAACGTTATTCGAAGCTTGGAAATCGAGTTGGATGACATACCTAAGTTCCTCACTTGTCGGAGATTTGAACAAGATGCCGGAGCCCATGCCTTGCAGGCTGAGCGAGCCTTCAAAGAACATCGTCCAGTGGTCGTTGGAGGTTTCACGCTTTTTCTCCTCGATATGCGTCAAATTTGATACGAGGTCCACTAGGATTCCCGATGTGACACTGGTTCTTGGAGTGAAGTCAACTCTGAACTCACTGAGCTTGAAGGCCCATTGGCCTACTCGTCTTGTGGCTTCTCAATTTTGAATTAATTCTTTGAGCAGGTATGTCATCATCACAGTGATCTTGTGCGCCTGAAAGTAATGTCGCAACTTTCTAGACGTCATCAAGACTACGTAGAGCATCTTTTGGATCTGGGGGTATCGTAGCTTTGCATCATGCAGAACCTTGCTCACATAGTAGACTGGCCTCTGTACTTTCAACTTTTTGTTGGGATCGTCCTGCTCGACTACTAAGATAGTGTTTACTACTTAGGGAGTTGCTGCAACATACAAGAAAAGATATTCTCTTTCGTTAGGGGATATTAAGACAGAGTGAGACAATAAGTACCTTTTCAATTCTTGAAAAGCTTCTTCGGCCTCTTTAGTGCACTCGAACTTTTCCTGTTTCTTGAGTAGTTGGATGAAAAGGAGTCATCGTTCGCCCATCCGAGAGATGAACCGGCTGAGGGTTGCAATGCATCCTGTAAGCTTTTGTACATTTCTTTGTGTCCGTGGTGAGCGCATCTGGTCGATGGCTTCGATCTTGCGCGGGTTGGCCTCGATGCCTCGACTGGAAACTAGGAATCCGAGAAGTTTTTCCGACGGGACGCCGAACATGCACTTCTCGGGGTTTAGCATCATTCAATACTTCCTGAGATTGTCGAATGTTTCTCAGAGTTCTTCTACCAGCGCATGCTTGGTTTTAGACTTGACTACAATATCATCGACATAGGCTTCAACATTGCACCTGATTTGGGATTTCAAACAATTTTGTATACATTGTTGATATATAGCCCCGACGCACTTAAGCCTGAAGGGCATCTTTACATAACAAAAAACACCCAACGGGGTGATAAAAGATGTCTTTTCCTCGTCCTCTGCGGACATTCTAATTTGGTGATACCCCGAATAAGCATCTAGGAAACTTAGTAGTTCACAACCCGCCATCGAATCAAGAATTTGATCAATTTGGGGAGAGGGAGAGGATCTTTGGGAAATGCATTATTGAGATCGGTGTAGTCGACACGCATCCTCCACTTGCCATTGGGATTCCTGACGAGGACCGGGTTAGCCAGTCATGTAGGGTGCCAGACTTCTCGAATGAAGCCAGCCTTGAGAAGCTTGCCGATCTCCTCTTGTATGGGCTGCTTGCGGTCTTCTGCAAAACGGCGCTGCTTCTGGACCACTAGCTTGATGTTGAGGTCTACTGCTAGTCGATGCTCAATCACCTCCCTGGGGACTCCAGGCATATCGGACGGTTGCCAAGAGAAGATGTCGCAATTTGCTCGGAGAAAGGTGATGAGCTTGAGTTCCTATTTGGAGTTGAGTTTGGTGCCCACCTTGACCGTCTTGGATGGTTCCGACGCATCCAAAGGAATGGCCTTGCTTTCCCTGCCGTCTTTTTTGCTGGGCTCGCTGTTGACCGACGAAATGTTGGGGGTGTTCTGGTGCTTCTGGCAGTTGACCAGGGTAACAGGGTCGCTAGGGTGGACATCCTCGACCATCTCCAGGCTCTTCTTATCGCACCTCACTCTAGAGCGTGCGTTGCCCTTTATGGTGAGATTCCTTTGGATGTCGGCATTTTTATGGTCTAGTAAGCGTAATGTACCACTGCCATGAATTTTGCCAGCATGGGACGACCCAACATTAGGTTGTATGCGGTTTCAAAATCCGTAACATCGAAGAGGATTTCTTCGGTACGGAAATTCTCCGGTGTGCCAAACATGAATGGTAGCTCGATCTGCCCGAGTGGCATCGACGATGAATGCAGAGTTATGCCGTGGAAAGGTTCTGCTCTGGCTTTGATCTTTATTCGGGAAACACCCATCTTATCCAAGGTTTTGGCGAAGATGAGGTTCAGCGAACTTCCCCCGTTGACTAGGGCTCGCGCCACTCGGATATTGAGTATGGTGGGCTCAACCACCACAGGGTACGACCCGGTTTGGGGATCACAGCGTGGTGATCTCGCTGGTCGAAGGTGATTGGTACCTCTAACCATGTGAGAAATAGAGGAAAAGGTGGAGTGATCAAACTAACCTCCCTTTCAACTGCTTTGTATTGTCGTTTGGACTCATACGTGGCGGATCCTCTGAAGATATGGGCCACCTTGTGCTTAGCTTCGTGATACTCGGGATCATCTTCATTGTCCTTTTCCTTGATTTGCTTGATGCCTTGTTCGGCGAGGGCAGCCTTCAGCTTTTCTTCGACCTTCTTGCCAACAACCTGGCACTCGTCAAAGTCATGCTTGTCCATATGATGGATGGGATAGTACTTCTTGCCTCCGTGGCTCCTGCCTTTGTTGTCATTGGTGTTCCGTGCTTTGCTCCTGTCAACTGTGGCCATGGTAGAATCGCTCTTCCGCTTTTCACCGTGGCTCTTGTTCTTTTTGGCCCCTTGCTTGGACGACTCGGGTTTGTCGTTCTCGGACTTGGGGTTGTCAAGGAAATCGTGGGCCTCAGCACGGATGGCATACTTATCCGCCAACTCGAACAACTCACGAGTGGTTTGGATCTTTCGGGTAGTGAGCTTTCCTTTAAGCTCGTGGTCCTTCACTCCGTTCTCGAAGGCCATTATCATAGCCTCATCGGAGATGTCAGGGATTAGGTTGCGCTTGTTGCTGAAACGCCTGATGAAGTCACGCAATGATTCGGTGGGTTCTTGAATTACCCGATGCAAGTCGATGCGGGTCCCAGGGGGCTCATACGTGCCTTAGAAGTTGGCGATGAACTGCACTCACAGCTCGACCCATGAGGATATGAACTGAGGTGGGAGGTTGAGCAACCAAGATCTTACCGCACCATCAAGGTTAGTGAGCAAATAGTTGTCCATCACCTTCTCATTCCCACCAGCCGCCCTCATGACAGTGATGTAGATCTGCAGCCATTCGATTGGGTTAATCTTACCAAAGTATTTTTTGACGGGGCCCGACTTGAATTTGTCCGGCCATTTCACAGCTCGAAGCTCAGGGCTAAAAGCCTGGCACCCCTTGTCGATATCATCGGGCATCGTCTACCACTAGTGAAACCTCCCCTTTGGTCGAGGGCTTCTGGTTCTAACAGGTGAACGGCCGGTCGATCGTGAGGATTCACTCTATCGTCCTTGTGGAGAGAAACTCTTCATTTCTTGTTGTTCGTGGGCTTGCTCTTCCCGCTGGTTATGCAGTACGAGGCATAGATCCCACTGATTGTGGAGAATGCGATCTCAAAGATCTTCTGGGCGCTTCGGGTAGTTGTATCAGAGCGTCCTGGAAGTTTGGTGGCTCAAGGCAGCCGCCACCGTGCTCGAGTCTGGGTGACGGTGGTATGAGGGTCACGGCGTGCGACTCGATGCGCCCTGCTGATGGGTACGCCCTAGCCTCCAGTTGGTTACTCGATCGAGCGGTTTGGGCCTACGCTGTATCGAGAAGAGCTCTCACCTGGTCGAGTACGGGGTCATCAGGTTTTCCGGGCCCGATGGAGGGAGTGACTTCAACAGCATATGAGCACACTGGATGTTTGCTTCAGGGGTGCTGAAGACATCATTGCTACGATGTTGTTGAGAAGTTGACCCTGTGACATGATCGGATTTATTAGGGTGGTCGTGTCCTTGCAGGTCTTGTGCCTTATTAGAAACTATTGCCTCTGGGCAAGGTGTCGTCAGGTTGACCTGATAGAAATGCCTTGTTAGATTTGCTGTCATCTCGGCTGTAATTATGGCATTAGTATTTCGTCGATGGTCCGTCGAGCCTGGGGCGATGGCGTTGGCCGTGAAGACTGTTAGTGGGTCCACGGGTGTCTCCAAAGGAGCCTGGAGTCCTTGGTTGCCCACAGCTTCTGCTTGGGACGTTTTCTCTTTAGAGTTTTCTACATAGTGGTATTGTCGTTCCTAACCACATACATGTAGCAATCGGCCTGATTGCTACTGTTGTGGCTGTTGCTATCCTCGCTGCTACCAGAGCTATCGCTATCTGTTTCAATGCACTTTAAGAGATTGTCTCCCACAGGATCAAAATCGAGAAAGGACACTACTCGCCTTGGATCCCAAGAGAAGGATTGGAGAAAGCCAAGGTGCTCGAGCGTGCCTTCAGGTCCCAACTGATAAAGCATCATTCCCAATGCGATCTGGGACCCGACGGCGGGGACTTGGTCGATGAAGATGTTGGAGTCGATGGCACTGTTGATACTATCGTTGACTCCACGGAATATGCTTGCCATCATCAAGATTGATCTGCAAAAACAGTTGAAGGCCCCCTACCTGGCGCGCCAACTGTCGAAGGTTAAGAAATGGATGGTAAATTTGTAACAGGTACCTTCTGGGTTCGCAGGATCAAAAGATAGATGAAGCAAGATTTAGACAGGTCGGGCCTCTGGGAAGAGTAATACCCTACTCCTGTGGTGTTTGTACTATCAGATCACAAATCATGGAGCACAGATTCAGGGGGGTGTGTAATCTCTAATTACAATAAAGACGAGAAGAACTCTTGCTAGATCTAATCAAGCGACTATGGCCTAGCGGGTGCTCTCCTCGGGCTTCCTCTCGAGTATGCTCTAATTGCTCTCCACCTCCGGGTCCCCCTTCTCCGTGCGCCTCCACCTGCTTTTATAGCTGGGTACACAATCTTCTGGAGACATCACGAGATGAGGACTCCTAGTCGTACCCGACCAGGGGATCCTTGAACCCAGATTCTCGTAAGGTAACTGACTTTCCTTATTACCTAGCGTACCCAAGCTAATCTCCTCATTCTGGGAGCATGATCGAGTCCTTCCAGATATAGGGGTACTCCTTCCGCTATTATCCCGCCCCACGGAAATAGGGGTTTAGATATACGGAATATATGGAATGATCTTCACACTACTACAGATCTCGCCGTCACTACCGGTTCATAAGCGCCATCAATATTGGTTTTTGAACCGGTACCAACCATCCGGGACTGATGCCCAATGGGCATCAGTACCGGTTGGGGGAACCAGTATTGATATGCTCATCAGTACCTGTTAAATCCTCAAACCGGTACTAATGGTCTATTATTAGTGCCGGTTGGAACCTGCAGCCGGTACTGATAATCTGTTATCAGTACCGGCTGGAGGCTCGAACCGGTACTGATGATCTATTATCAGTACCGGTTGGATGCTCCAACTGGTACTGATAGTAGATCATCAGTACCGGCTGGACAGATTTGTTGGATAAGTGTTTAATTCTTAATATTTCTTTTACTTCTTTTTTGCAGATTTTCTTTGTTTGTAATAAATTTTTATATCATGTAAAAGTAAGTATTATTTTAAATTTTTATATCAAGCAAGAACGGGCATTCTGCCTGCGCGAACGGATGGTACCAGTGCAAGTTTACTACGACCTGCTACTCTACGACCACATCAAGGATGAGCACACGGCGGTCGACGCCGAGCGCGGCGGGATCATGAAGGCATTTCGTGAGTTCGTCGCCAATTCCTACAAGACCGAGCCCCGCACAGTGAGCTTCAGTAAGGAGAAATGTCTGCCATCCTCCTTAGTGAAGCTCACGGTGCAGGGCTCGGTCTTGTAGGACATGGCGGCGAAGTCGCGAAATGCCTAGCTTCATGATCCCGCCGCGCTCGGCGTCAACCGCCGTGTGCTCGTCCTAGATGTGGTCGTAGAGCAACAGACCGTAGTAAACATGCACTGATACAACAGTTCGCGTAGGCAGGATGCCTGTTCTTGCTTGACATAAAAATTTAAAATAATACTTACATTTACTTGATATAAAAATTTAATTACAAACAAAGAAAATCTGCAAAAAAAGAAGTAAAAGAAATATTAAGAATTAAATACTCATCCAACAAATCTGAAATTTTCATTCAAGGTATAGTATATTTCATAAAACCCATTATAAATTTATGAGAAATTTATAAATCAATTTATGTACTAAAATTAATTAATTACAGTAATGGAAATTTTTTAAAAATCCCACTTGTACCTGGTCATAACACCAACGGTTGATCAGTATTCTAATAATGATAATTCTACACAATAATGTTCATAGTTTTGGAAAATGTAGAAATAGTGCTATCTTACAATAAGGCAATATAATATATGTTAATTCTACATATATCTATCTATTAATTAAAAGCACATATAATCAATCATGCGCAATTAAATGATAATTAAATTGCAAAACTTATATTAACAACTCCAATTAGAACCAATATGTATCACTAATATTCATTACAGCTTTAATTACGAAACATTTATGGGGCCCTTCGTTTACGTGCGTCATGGTAGCCGTAGAAGTCAACTCCGACAGTTCACCAGCCTTTATCGAAGGGCCCCATGTAACACCCTACAGATCTAAACTGTCGTACAAGAAAATTTCGACAGCATCTCCCCTAAAATTAGGACAAAACGGAAGCGACAACAAGGTTCATAATAAACATTACAAACAGGAATAACATAAAAGCATCAATACTAGAGATAACAAGTCTAAATCAACCAGAAAACAAACATAAACATAAAACAGCTCCAAAGAGGACATCAACAGGTCTATGATTAATAAAATTTCAGCAAGCTAATGAATTATTAAATGCACTAGTCCATGTGATTCGTGATGACCCCAGAGGGTTGATTGTGCTACTAAGCCCACCCTTCAAGCTTACGACTCGCGAGAACTACCTGAAAACAACAAAATAACAAGGTGAGATTGGGTAATCTCAAAAGCGGAACAACTTCTAACAAATAACACAGCCACAGTAAAACTAGCATACCAAATTCCTCATGTCCAATACCACATTACAGAGTCCACACAACCTCAGTAGAATGCATATGATTGTGCACATGCTTATGCCATGATCCTCCTCACCGTGCCCTTTCTCAGGAACACACGGTGTTGTACTGCACGGTCTTGATCGCGCCAAGGCGTCGACAAACTTCCAATGCATGATTATGCAGTTAATGCTTCATGCATAAATACATTCATAACTTCCCACTCTGAATTCACATGCTTGCATACCATCAAATAACATGGGTAAAATGCGAACATCATTGAGATAGAATATCTCAACAATTCATCTTGCAAACAACATCTTTCTTCATTCTTACTCATGATTCAAAAGCCAAACAACCACATCACAATGCAGGATAGGATATTGCAATCTCATAAACAAGTAGTTAAACCATGTAGGTGTGCTGCAATTAAGGTTTATATTGAGGACGAAACAAATAGCGAGTTATAGTTTAGCAAGACCGCTACTTCCACTTGCCTTTACCAACGTGGATGACGAACCTAGTTGCGTCCAGAAGGGGCACCACCTGAACAAGCATTCTTTCAGTATATAATAACATCACAATTGATCACACAATTCAAACACGCGTTTCCTACAACCCGTTCCCCTTTTAAAACACCGAAACCCCGATCTGTCCGGATCAAACAGCAGCACCCTCTCTTCACAATTTCGTATCTTTCTTTTATACAGATCATAAAAATATATAAAAAATTACAGGAGCTAGATATTGACGGGATCTACAACTTTCATGAAGATCATAAATTTCAATTCCATTGTTAATTATTCCTAAACAGACATCCAACACAGTAGACGAAATCTGTTTCCAGATTCTGTTCGTCAACTTCCAACAGCTATAACTCTCAGACCGTCATCCCAAAAATTCTGAAAAAATTACAGAAGCTAGATCTCGACGTTATATATAACTTTCTAGTTATAGGTTTTGGCAGGAAAAATCGTCTAGGTCATGTAAGACGTGAAATAATACGCGCTGCACAATCTCCCCTTCCAAAAACAGCACCACATGAACATCTACCCTTCTCCCCCATCAAGATCCATCCAAACCACTCACCACCAGATCTAATACACCCCTAATCCCTAGGTAGAACAGGGGTAAAATATTGGGAATTTTACCTTGAGTTCCCCCTTGCGAACCCACGAAGAACACGCGACGATCCCCGGAGCGAAAATCTGTTCGTCCTCCTCGCCTCCACGGATCCTCTTCTCGTTTTCTCCTTCGCGTTTCGCGGTGGATCTTGAGCCACCACGCAAGGGGAGGAAGAGGTGGAGTGGGGCGGCTGCTAGGGGGAGAGGGGGAGGCGCCCTAGGGTTTGGGGTGGGGTGGCCGGCCACATGGGGAGGCGCCACCCCTTTAGGGGGAGGTGGGCCGGCCCACTTAGGGCGTGGGGAGGGGGAGGTGGGAGAAGAATTCCCGGCCCAGGCCCAAGTTTTCCTCGGCCCACTGTTTCTAGCCCGAATACTCCAAATTTAATATTAATACGCCGCATAAACTTCAAATATTTAATTCCCCAACAATTTCCCTCATTCCTCCCGAAACAAAACCAGGAAAAAGGAACCCTAGAATCGCTCTAACGCTCTAAGGCATCACATTCTCCCCTCCTTAAAAGGATTCGTCCCAGAATCTACTCCTCTTTGCTACGGAACCTTAAAAAAAAGGCAAACTGGTAATCAACACTTTACCTTCAGCATCCTCAAAGAGTGTAGGATACTTCTTCCGCATCTGGTCCTCAAGTTCCCAAGTTGCATCCCGCTCAGACTAATTGGTCCACAAATCTTTCATTGGACACTAACACGAACTATTCCCCTATTAAATAAAGGACACCTATTAGGTGAATCTGGTATCGATCTGGAATCTCAACTCCCACTTCTCTCTTCAACCCGATCACGAAACTCCGCATTCCAATCTCAACTCCTCTACCACAGTTCGTCGCATTCTGGATGACGCGAACCATGTGAGACACAACGCTCTAGGTAAGTCTCTAAATCAACCCAAACACAAACTCCTATCTCCTACAAGTGATTGATCTTTTACAAAAAGAACCAATATCCACCCTTACCAACGACAGAGATAGCCTACTTTACAACCAGGGTCCGTAAATCCATGAAACAATAACAACCGAACACAATCACTACGGTTGACACAAACTCGCTTGAACCCAGCGACAAAAAGTTCCAACAATTAATGTAATTACCTGCAACTTCCAAGTTGTCCACTACTAAATTAAGCAACCCCGCCGAGGAACACATCAATGAAAACAATTCTCCAAAAAGGTTTGAATTGAGTCATACACAACCTTCCTTTACTCTTCACTTTTAAACTACTTACGATCAGCGACCCACACTAGTTTTCCCTTGTAAGAAAGTTTCGCCTTCACATTCTTCCACCCAAGGACCAGGGCAAGGAGTACAATCCTTGAATATACTCAACCATAACATAAACATTCATTTTCTTACCCCCAAGCTTGAACGTAAAAGAAATCTTAATTCTCACTAACACAACGAACGACAATCACCACCTTTAAACCAAAAGGCTGAAATTCACATACACGGGAACTCAGCTTGGAAGAGGAACTCCATAGAACCAAAAACACCAAAAAAAATTTTCTTCGGGGAGAAGCTCTATTCAAAAGAGAAACACCGCGAAAGTCTTCTACAAATGCATTTCACTTTTACCAAAACAAATCATCTCACTTTTATCCAAGGCCAAGCAATTCAGAAAAAAGAAACCGATCAAGGAATTAAATGCTTCCACACAACCACCATCTCTTTTCCCTTAAAAGGAACCAAACTCACTTCCCAACAGAAAAATTGTTTCAACCACGAATATCATTCATGTCACAACCAGAAGAATCGTCTCTTAAACGAAAACTGTCAAACACCTCACACCACAACACAACTCTAGCCCAAAATAGAAATACAAATATTTCCAGACCATGAAGTTCCAAAACTTACATTGGATTAGCTACTTCTTTTAATCAACAATGCAACCGATAACTCGACCTTGAAAACTACGGACACAGTCAAAGCATACATCCTTGAGCATAAATTTCGCATTCATAACTTAAGCTAGTTTTCTTATCAAAGACGAATGAATGACGATATTTAATAGAATAACATTCCAAAATCTCCACAAATTACTTCAAGGTGAATCATTCTTTTGTCCTTGTTTTAAGCCTCAAAATTAACCCACATTTGTCAGAATCATTCTAAGTTTAGGGAAACTCAAACACAAAGACAAAGAATACTTTGACCGAAAGTATTTAACCCAAATATCAAACAGACAAACCAATCCATATGAATTTTTAATCATAAGTTCAGCATAACTCCCGCCATCTATAGTATTCCACTACCCTTACCATTTAGATTTCAATATTCCCTATTTACTCATTGAGAAGGCCCATCAGGATTTAACAACAACTACACAACAAATTCTTACTCTTATTACCTTTTCCACAATTATAAATAAAGTTCACAGTGCTTATCAAAAACACATCCAACCAACACTACCTCATCAAGATTCCCACTGAGCAAATTCTAACCTATAACATCATATTCTAAATTTGAAAGGCAGTTCTTCAACAAGTCTTTCAGCATGATGAACCTATAAATTCCATACCACATACGCGTCAACATCTCGACAATGGAAATTTATTCACCTAAAAGATGACTCAACAAGTAAATATTATCTCAACAAGGCACGAATCGTAAATAGAACTTTAAAACATACATTTATTAAGGACAAAATCATGCGTCATGCTAACTATCCATGGTTCACTCCATCACAACATGTTACAATTTCCCCCATTTTAACAAAGGTTTTTGTAACACCCCAAAATTTTGCTTTTCTTAAGTTCATGTGTGATTTGGCACTTTGGTGAATTTTTTTTGGAATTTTCTGGGATTTATTTGGATTTATTTGGAATTTATTTGAATTTATTCCATTTTGAAATAATTAAAGAATTAAACTTTGCAAATAAAAATTTGTTGGAAATATTTTATTTGAGTCCAAAATGTCCCAAAATATTTTCCAGAATTTTTCTGGAATTTTTCTGAGTCTTTTGCTATTTTTAATGAATTAAATGAATTTCTGGGAATTATTTTAAATATTAAATCGCTGGAAAATCGAGTCGGGTCAAGTACTGTTCATCCGACCGGACCCGAGTCCGAGTCCGACTCGAGTCCGACCCGAGCCACGTGACTTGACCGAACCCCATTCGATCCCGACCGTTGGATCGAGATCCAACGGTCCAAATTGGACCGCACCGGTTCGAGCTGAGTCCGGGTCGGATCCGATCGCACCCACGCGATCGTGACCGTCGATCGTGCCACGTGGACGGCCGTGCGTTGTCGTCTCCGCCGAATCCGAGCCGGACTCCGTCGCCGCGTAGCCGCCGCGTCCGGTTAGGTTTCTGTTTTGTGCGCGCATGTCGAGGCCATTTAAGGCGTGGGTCATCGTCCGAGGTTCGCTTCAACCGTGCGCACCTTTTGCCCCACCTCCCGAAACCCTAGCCGCCGCTATTCGTGCCCGATTGCTCGCCGGAGTTGGTTGGGTCTCCACGGTGGTTTCTGCCGTCTTCCGCCGTGTCCAGAGCCGCTCCGTCGACACCGAGCCCATATCTGAAAACCCCTCGCCGAGACGCGCCCGAGCCGTGCACCCATCTCGTCGGAGGAGCACCGCAACGCAGCTTCGAAGGTCACCTTCCCCAGCTCCGTTCGTCCCCGACCACCGCACCGCCATCAGCCCTCGCGAGCTCTGTGCGCCGTCCGATCTTGATCGTGCGGTTGAGGTGAGTTCACGTGTTTCCAAACCCGATTAGATCTGGACCGTTGAATCAAGATCCAACGGCCCACGATCACCTCATGCCGTAGCAACGTTAACGTAGGGTTAGATCTGGACCGTCCGATCTAGATCGAACGGCCCACGATCACCGTGTAGTTTTCAACGTGTTAACCGTGGATCTAATCGCGGCCGTTGATTTTCAAATCAACGAACACGATTGTGCCACGTAGCCTAGGCGCGCCGCACCGTGCGGGCGCACGTGGGCCGCTGACATGCGGGCCCGCATGTCAGCCGCACCAAGCCGTGCGCCAGTCCACCGTGGACCCGTGCCGCCCGTGGACCCGATCCATGGGCCAGGACACGTGGCGGCGCCGGGAGGTGCCACGTGTCATCGCGTCGACGCCATGACGTCATCACGGACCCGTTCGGTGGTGACGTCAGCAAGTCCACGTGGACCAATCGGATACTGACACGTGTCCTCGCTGACGCAATAATTAATTTCCGAAAAAGAAAATGATTTATTATTTCGAAATAATGATTTCAGATTTTGATTCAAACTTCAAACGCTTATAACTTTTGCGTTTCAACTCCGATTTGAGTGATTCAAATTTCTAAATTTGTATAAAATTGAGATCTACCTAATTATGAATTTTATTTAATTTTTGGACTAAATTTTTTCTCTGTAAAATTATTTAATTGATTATTTAAACTTTAAATAATCATAACTTTTGCATTTTAACTCCGAATTTGACGTTTCCAGTTCCTAAAAATTCATAAAATTATGTTCTCTCTGTTTATGGATTTTATTTGGATGTTTGGACACTTTTTGCCTATTGTTTATTCGTGTATTGCTATTTGCACGCTTTACGAGTAGACGTTGAAGTGCCGGAGGGATTCGAAGGAGAAGTATTGGCTCAGGATCCAACTCAAGACCAAGAACAAGTACTTTTTGAAGGCAAGTTATGCTTTGACCATATTGATCCCATTTTGAAATCTATTTTGGTTCAAATTATTGCATGCTAGTTCAATTAGAAAATACTTTATTTAAATATGGGAAATTAGATAAATGTCAAATTGCTGTATGACACCTTGATTACTTAAATATGTGCCATGACCCCTTGTCACCCTAGTTGTAGATTATTAGCTGGACATTACTAGATTGCCAACATGGGTTTGTAGATCGTTGTAGTATATGGCTTAGACCTGCTACGTGCTCATGACATGATTTTGGACACTCAAACGTTAATATTGACTTAATGACATATTGAACCTGTTTTGGAAAGGTATCATGTGATGTTGATGGCACGTGGTGCATGGTAATCAACTGGGGTTTGATAAATAGCTTTTGACCGGGGCATGTGGCAAGAATGATCCGGTGGGCCAGTTGAGGCATTGGGAATGTTGTTTTGGTTCTTCGGGTAGTCTTGCCCTGGTCACCCTAAGGACTTCACCTTGCAAGCCTTTGAACTGAGTCAATCTTGCAACCACATGTCTGTAATGGGACGGACCTAGTTGATTAAGTTGCTAATAACGTACCTGTGGGACCTCAGGAGGTCAACTACACCCTTTGTGTATGTTGTACGGGGAGCGTCACGGGTCATGCGCCAGTACCCATCTAACGGTTGATTGGCCTAAACTTCGCCTTCGCTGAGGGAAGGGTTAGTGTGCAATAACCGGGGAGGCTCACTTATATTGTTAGAAGTTTCGAAAGACTTTGTTACAGAACTCGCCTTTGTGGTGTTTAAGCGTATCTTGTGGGTAAAGTGCATAACCTCTGCAGAGTGTAAAATCTATTCGAATAGCCGTGTCCATGTAATGGACATCGCTCGGGAATTACAGTCAAGGGTTAGATTTTCTCAAAAATAACTTGGACTTGAAGGGTTGGGTTGGATTAATAATGATGTTGATAGAAATGTGGATTAGGATGAGAAAGATGTTTACTAAACCTGTGAAAAGTTATCTATGCTTTACTTGTTACTACTGCTTTCGAATCTACTTATGATACCTGCTAAATGCTCTTACTGCAAAAATACCTTAAGCCACTCCTTTGTATTAAGCCATGCATGTAGTATATTAGCTGCATTCTGTGCATGACTTGCTGAGTACCAAGTACTCACCCTTGCCACAATACAACACCAGTTGAAGAGGAGACTACACCAGCTTTGGAGGAGGAGCTCCAAGAGGAACCGTCTACTTAGGGAGCGAGCCCAGTCAGTTGCCTGTGGTATACTGGATGGCGCCACGAAGTTATCTTATTTTCCGCTGCTATTATTTCTCTCTTAATAAGTTTCGCCCTGCGTGGCGTATATTTGTAACTTGACCATAAGGTCGAGCAACCAGTTTGACTATTTAATTAAAGTACTTTATTAATATCGAGTGGTATGATTGTGATATTTACCGATGTTAAGACTGTGTGCACTAGCGCGTTCCTGGACTAGTGCTGAATACACAGAGGGTCCAGATTTGCAAATTCGGGTCCCGACAGTTTTCAACAATTAATCTAAACAGTTACCACCACTACTAAGTCATCAATATCAATAATTGGCATAATTGTAAAACAACAACATTGCTTTTAGTTACCCTATCCATAGGCTATGACAAACTGTCACTACACAACATACTCCAACTATGTAAAATAGATTGAATAATTTAAGCCATCAAAAGCTCTTAAAACAACAACGTTAAATTAAATTTAAATTTTTTTTTAGCTACCCTATACACGGGTTATAGCAAAATTGCCACTCCAAGACATACTCCAGCCTTTTTTTTAAAGTGAACTGAATAGGTTAAATCATCATAAAGCTCTTACGGCAATGGCAAAAACTTATGTCTTCCCAATTGATATCGATACTAGCATTATTGGAACACAACTGCATACTTCCGAATCTACAAATAGTTTGCAACGTCATAAATATCAACTCTAATCAATTTCCAAGTTAAAGTCACTAGCCAACACGATTAAATTTCTCTACTAACACGTTAAATTAGAACATCTTTAAACAACCAGCATGGTTTCTTTAACAATATCGGTAGTCCACCATTACAATTAAATTGTTCTACCGACCTTATATTAAAATGTCTCTAAATAACCCACCAATTTTCTATTACCTTCACAGTAGTTTACATCATCTTAATGTTCTAACTACGCATCAAGATTTAAAGCTTTAAACATTGTCCATGGTCAAGGGCACATTAAAATAATGCAATAAATCCTAAGCATGCACATTAACACATTCAATCATTATCGCTATAGAGCAATCTACAATACTAGAAGTTTATTTAATCTCAAGCTAAAGATAACAATTACATCTTAATTGATTCAACTCACAAATTAACTTAGAAGTACATCATTCCATAAACCACATTGTTAGATACTACGTAACACAGACATAAAATTTCTAAACACCATCATGGGTCACCTACCCTTGACAAACAGGAGGCAATCCCAAACATTAAAAAAACAAACACATTTCTAGATCAAGAACAAACACCGATAAAAAATTTCTTCTTTTCAGGCAAGGAAGAAAAGCAAAATCCAAACATAAATGCAAGAGAGTTCGACCCTCAAATGTTCAATCCTAGTAGCCAAAACTCTTCAAGAAATCCAAAACCTACACTTTCCACAAAGGAAGACGGATGCATAATGGAAGACCAAATGTCCAACCAAATTTTTCCGATAAAGATTCAAACTTAGCTCCATCCAAATTGATCTCGCAACAGAGAAACTCCAACCCCTTCTTTTTTAAAAAAATCGGAAACAACAACCACGTAAATTTCCTCCCAACGACAGTCCATAACAATAAATCAGTGCCAAAGCAAAATTGTGACCAAAAGACGCGCAACGTAGAACTCTTCTTCGTGTCATCACTCAAAGGAGACAAAACCACAAACCGCCAAAGGACAATCGTGAGTGCTCAAAACTAAGCATTTTCCTCGGTTTCGAACTAACCACATACCCAGAAAACCAACCAAAACCGACCGTTAACACGGTAAAGAACATCCGAAGGAATCCATCACCAACCTCTTCTATTTGACTCCAGTCACTACCCGATCTACGACAGACACGGATAAGTACTCTTTCCCTACAGGGGTTTAATAGTTCTTCGGTGGTGACTCTACCCGGCCACACCGTCAAACCATAGCCTCACTACAAACAAAAGGTGACCGAAACCCTTCGGCACCACAACCTCCCTTATCACGATAACAAGAACAACTCGATCAATCATCTCAAAATCATAGTAACATACATTATAAAACGTAGCATTCAACAACAAAGCTTAAATTCAACCTTTAAGCATGAGGCAACGATACCCATACCCTTTCCTACTGTGCATCCATGTGTGTCAAATTTTAAATTAGTTATTCCACTAACACAAATTTTAATGTTGCTATCCTATGGCAAAATTTTTTTTAAGTATAACCTAAGCCATGTTTCTAAGTTATCCCAAATCACATTTTAGTTGAACCTATGGTATTTCACTAAGTTCATACACCACGGACCTGAAGCCCGCTCTGATACCAACTGTAACACCCTACAAATCTAAACTGTCGTACAAGAAAATTTCTACAGCATCTCCCCTAAAATTAGGACAAAACGGAAGCGACAACAAGATTCATAATAAACATTACAAACAGGAATAACATAAAAGCATCAATACTAGAGATAACAAGTCTAAATCAACCAGAAAATAAACATAAACGTAAAACAGCTCCAAAGAGGACATCAACAGGTCTATGATTAATAAAATTTCAGCAAGCTAATGAATTATTAAATGCACTAGTCCATGTGATTCGTGATGACCCCGGAGGGTTGATTGTGCTACTAAGCCCACACTTCAAGCTTACGACTCGTGAGAACTACCTGAAAACAACAAAATAACAAGGGGTGAGATTGGGTAATCTCAGCAAGCGAAACAACTTCTAACAAATAACACAGCCACAGTAAAACTAGCATACCAAATTCCTCATGTCCAATACCACATTACAGAGTCCACACAACCTCAGTAGAATGCATATGATTGTGCACATGCTTATGCCATGATCCTCCTCACCGTGCCCTTTCTCAGGAACACACGGTGTTGTATACGCTCTGATCGCGCCTGTTGGCGTCGACAAACTTCCAATGCATGATTATGCAGTTAATGCTTCATGCATAAATACATTCATAACTTCCCACTCTGAATTCACATGCTTGCATACCATCAAATAACATGAATAAAATGCGAACATCATTGAGATAGAATATCTCAACAATTCATCTTGCAAACAACATCTTTCTTCATTCTTACTCATGATTCAAAAGCCAAACAACCACATCACAATGCAGGATAGGATATTGCAATCTCATAAACAAGTAGTTAAACCATGTAGGTGTGCTGCAATTAAGGTTTATATTGAGGACGAAACAAATAGCGAGTTATAGTTTAGCAAGACCGCTACTTCCACTTGCCTTTACCAACGTGGATGACGAACCTAGTTGCGTCCAGAAGGGGCACCACCTGAACAAGCATTCTTTCAGTATATAATAACATCACAATTGATCACACAATTCAAACACGCGTTTCCTACAACCCGTTCCCCTTTTAAAACACCGAAACCCCGATCTATCCGGATCAAACAGCACCACCCTCTCTTCACAATTTCGTATCTTTTTTTATACAGATCATAAAAATATAAAAAAATTACAGGAGCTAGATATTGACGGGTCTACAACTTTCATGAAGATCATAAATTTCAATTCCATTGTTAATTATGCCTAAACAGACGTCCAACACAGTAGACGAAATCTGTTTCCAGATTCTGTTCGTCAACTTCCAACAGCTATAACTCTCAGACCGTCGTCCCAAAAATTCTGAAAAAATTACAGAAGCTATATCTCGACGTTATCTACAACTTTCTAGTTATAGGTTTTGGCAGGAAAAATCGTCTAGGTCATGTAAAACGTGAAACAATATGCGCTGCACAATCTCCCCTTCCAAAAACAGCACCACGTGAACATCTACCCTTCTCCCCCATCAAGATCCATCCAAACCACTCACCACCAGATCTAATGCACTCCTAATCCCTAGGTAGAACAGGGGTAAAAGATTGGGAATTTTACCTTGAGTTCCCCCTTGCGAACCCACGAAGAACATGCGACGATCCCCGGAGCGGAAATCTGTTCGTCCTCCTCTCCTCCACGGATCCTCTTCTCGTTTTCTCCTTCGCGTTTCGCGGTGGATCTTGAGCCACCACGCAAGGGGAGGAAGAGGTGGAGTGGGGCGGCTGCTAGGGGGAGAGGGGGAGGCGCCCTAGGGTTTGGGGTGGGGTGGCCGGCCACATGGGGAGGCGCCACCTCTTTAGGGGGAGGTGGGCCGGCCCACTTAGGGCGTGGGGAGGGGGAGGTGGGAGAAGAATTCCCGGCCCAGGCCCAAGTTTTCCTCGGCCCACTGTTTCTAGCCCGAATACTCCAAATTTAATATTAATACGCCGCATAAACTTCAAATATTTAATTCCCCAACAATTTCCCTCATTCCTCCCGAAACAAAACCAGGAAAAAGGAACCCTAGAATCGCTCTAACGCTCTAAGGCATCACACACCACCTATTCGTCGAAACGTGGAACTCGCCTTTTGGATTTACGACCTCATCGTAACTCCAGCCAATGAGTTATTCTTGGATTGCTGTCACGTGCGCCAGCATGAATTTGTTACAATCTTACAAGCGGCAAAGACCTCCAGTCTGGATGTCCATAAATTGGCACACATAGTAGCCGCATAAATTGTTTCCCGGCTGCTGAAGCAAGATATGTGTTGTAAAAGGCTTAGAGCGTGAAATGGATACATGGAAATTAAGTTAACTAACCAAAAAGATAGCATGATGGCATACGTACTCGAGAGGCAATTGTAACAGTGAATTTCTGTTTGAATTCACCGACGATTTCAGCACGGAACCATGCGAATGCATTACACATATGATTGCAAATTGAACATGATTAGAATTTATTTTAAATGAAGTAGAACTAGCACGATAATGAAAAGAACAAGAATACTGGTCGAGCATGTCGATCAGGTTTTGATAACAATCAACTAGTTTCCTCCTCGAGTCCATAACTGTGATCATGCCACGATCTAGCTCGATAATGAGAAGAATCCAGTGAAAGCTGTACATACATATGTCAACGTAGGTAACTGATTATTTCTAACATCATGTTATGGAAAAGGGTTAGAAAAAGGCGGCACGAAAACACGTACTCAAAGTTGTAGGGTAGAAGTATCTTTGCTTTATATCTATGACCCATTAGCCCAGTGAATATGGTGTTCTCTATATCGACAAGGCAGCTAGTAACAAATGTGTTGTAAATAACCGAAGGGTCAAGGAAGCCTATGTCGTAAATGGCCTCCTTTCTGCATCTTTGTATCTCCATTCTACATAAGAAGAAATTAGTTAGGCTTGCAAGTTAGCATAGTCAAATGGCCCGCACAGTAGATTTTTGCAATTAAATAAGAACTTACAGAGTCCAGCAACTCAACATGGACACGTCGATGGCGTCTGTCTGGTATAGATCGTACATTATACGCCATTCGACAAAATATTAGCCGTCACCATGAAAAAAATGTTCTTCCTTGTACTTGACGAATAATAGCTCCATGCCATGCTAGAACGCATCCAAGTACCATTGATGGAATTAGCGCATCCTAGTTGGCAGCTGGCCAACCTCGTCACGCCTGACCAATGTGCACCCAGTATAAATGACCATTTGACTTGAGCAGATTCAATCTCCTGGTTGCCTAATACTTGATCTGGGGCAAGACCAGTTTCTTCGAGGAATTTTGCCATTTCATTGGCCTTCTGCTCAGCTGATGACGTCTTCTTCTTGCTTGCCTTGACTAGTGTGCGCTTGTAGTCAGAGACACGAGGTTTTTCCTTCGAATCTTTCAAACCTTTAATTGTCCTCAGGACTTTTAGAAATTCTTCTGTACCAGGTTGAATCTTCTTCTCTAGTGACTTGGGTTTCAAAAACTCAGTGACCTCGGCCCTGACTACCTTTGCGGTCTCTTCCTTCATCATATCGTACGCCCGGTTTGAAGGTGCAGCCAACTTATTGCTTTGGGTGGATCCCGTCTTCTTGTGAGCTGCTGGATGAGCTGGTTGGCTTCTTTTGGGCGACAATGTTGGAGTTGGAGTTTCGCGTGCAGGGATTGGTGTAGGAGACGGGCTTCTTCTGATGGGCGATGATTTTGGTGACGTAGGTGTCGGAGAGGACCGCTTATGTGTGTCTCTAAAAATGATGTACTTCTTACACCACAGAATGAAAGTGTGCACTGCCTCTCCTAACGTTGTAATTCCGTCACCTCCAGGAATGTCGAGGTCAAGGTCCTCGCACCCTGGGCATACCTCCTCCACTGAGACCTTGGAATAGCCCGGCGGTATCTGCTGACCATGGATGACCTACCCTGGCTCCATTTGGTGAGCCATGCCGTGAGCCGCCATGAAGGAGATGTTCTTCGCTTGGACGTGCATCTTACAAGGTGTCCGTTGCGTGATGTTGTCCATAGGCCAGTGGCCCAAGTCCTCTTCGGGCAGCCCACCAGAAGTGCAACTACTCCGCCTCCCCGTGGGGCTAATGATGTCTGCATTAGTAGGAGGTTCCTGGCTCGCATGCACCCATTGGCTCAAGGCTAACTACACCTATCTTTGGACCTCTTCCTTTATGCTTTCTTGTGTTTGATTCATATGTTCTTGAACCATTTGATTCATGCATTCTTCTAGCATTTGCATCCGCTGTGCGTGTCGAGACTTGCTTCTCGCCCGACTCCTGTAGGTCTCGGCGTCCTTAGCAAAACCAATCTTCCACGGAACAACGCCAATGCCTCGTGTGCGTCCAAGGTGCTCCGGGTTTTGTAGGGCTCTTGTTAGCTCATCGTTCTCCCTGTTTGCCACAAAGGTGCCATGGGAAGAGTCCTCGATCGACTGTACAAGTCTACTGGCGACATCTGTCAGCACATTCCCGAACACCAGGTTTCTATCATCGTCAAGTGCACTGCCATGAGCATAAAACCAACTCTTCGCTCTATCTGGCCATTCCAAAGTCGCCAGCGTGACACCCTTCACAAGCAATCCCTGTTCCCTCTGCTCCCATTTGGGCATCACTCGACGGTAACCACCAGGGCCGAGGCGGTGGTGATATTGCTTCTTCTGTGCATTCTAAATGTTTTTTTTGGTCAAACTTCGACCTTCTTCTGATTTCTTATAGTTGACGAACGCATCCTAGTGATCCTGCAACTTTGGGTGCTTGTTGAAGTCTGGTGTTAGGTCCTTCTTGATATATTCCATGGTCAACTTCTTTTTATATGTCTAGAATGCGATAGCCATCTTTTTCAACGCGTAACTCTTCACCTTCTCTTCGGTCCCTTCGGGGAAGGTGAATGTCTCCTTCAAATCGGTCCAGATCATATTCTTTGTATATTTAGGGTCATTCTCCCATTTCACGATACTAATTGGCACGTGGTTCCTGACATGGAAGCCGCATGCCGAATTGAACGGCGAAATCACCCCCTCGGGTTCAATAGGTTGGCCGTTATCACCGACTACAGTAATAATATGTCTAGCCTTCGACTTCTTGCTTGGACCTCGGTGACGTGATGTCCTACTTGATTGACTAGTCTGAAAATATGGTTTAATGATGAACGAGTTAGAATGTTGACTTAGCATGATAGTGGAACCAGCATATACGCATTCGTACTAATTACCGTAGCGGCCTCAACAGACTCGACGGGCCTTGCTGCCTCGGCGGGTTCACGACCCTTCGCCTCTACAAGATCACCTCCCGCAATCAAATTGCTCATGAACTCCTCTCCATCATATCCTTCGTCCGCCATCGTTATTTCTTAGGCTAGAAAAGGGCACTAAAAATTAACAAAAAAAGATAAACAAAAGTATACTTACACATTTCACATATAATTACATAGAGGGGGGAGACAGAGAGGGAGCGAGAGGGGGGACACAGAGGGATCGAGAGAGGGGGGAAACAGAGAGGGAGCGAGAGAGGGGAGACAGAGAGAGTGCTAGGGATAGAGGAGGACAAGTCACGCGTGGCAATGACTCGAAGGATGGTGGGAAAGAGTGGATAGAGGAAGATGGGTGGCAATGACGAGTATACTACCAACATACTTACACATTTCACATATACATATATATCTTAGAATTCAAATTTACATGAGCCATATTTCACATATACTTACACATTTCAAATTTACACAATTCAAATTTACATATACTTACACATTTCAAATTTCACATATACTTACTCATTTCATAAGCCACATTTCACATATACTTATACACATTTCACATATACTTACACATTTCAAATTTACATATATAATCAGCATAATCAACATCCATAATCAACATTTACATAATCCACAGTGAACATCCACATAATCAACATAATCAGCATCATTGTCCATCGACATTAATAATCAGCATCCACATAAACAACAGTAAACATCCACATAATACACATAATCAGTAAACATCCACATAATACACATAATCAGTAAACATCCACAGTAAACATGCATCCACATAATCCACTTAACAGTAAGCATTATAAGTAAGCACCGGAGAGGGCTCACCGAGGGCGCGCGGCGCCGGTGTGGAGGAAGCTGGCTGAGGATGTGGCCACGGGTGTGCGGACGGTGGACGGCGGGTCATCGAAGGACGACGCGGACGCCAGCCGGGGTTGTTGGAGGATGGCGCGGACGCCGACGGTGCGCACGGCGCTGACGGCAGGGGTGAGGACGACGCATACAGTGGAGTCGTCGGAGGCGCAGACGGCGGGGGTGAGGACGGTGCAGACGGCGTGGACGGCGGGGTTGGAGACTTGGAGGCGGCAGTGGTGAGAAAGACAAGAGTTGGACCTCTCCACTTTTTATACGAGGGGGAATTAGTACCGGGTCATATTACCAACTGGTACTAATTCCCTCCCCGCCAAAATACCCCGCCAAATGCTGGTTGCCCTAGGGGGAATTAGTACCGGGTTGTATTCCCAACCGGTACTGCTAGATACTATTAGTACCGGTTGGTGTTATGACCCGGTACTGATGCCCCTGTGTACTTGTTGCCCTAGGGGCTATCAGTACCTGTTGGTGTTATGACCCGGTACTGATTCCCCTGTGTACTTGTTCGCTAAGGGCTATCAATACCGGTTGGTGTTATGACCCGGTACAAGTGGGATTTTTTAAAATTTCCATTACTGTAATTAATTAATTTGAGGACATAAATTGATTTGTAATAGGTATAGTATAAAATATACTATACCTTGAATAAAAATTTCAGATTTGTTGGCCTCGTGTTTAATTCTTAATAATTATTTTACTTCTTTTTGTGGATTTTTTTGTTTGTAATTAAATTTTTATATCTAGTAAAAGTAAGTATTATGTTATAATAATGGCGGCGATGTCTTTGTCATATTTTGCCATGCTAGCTGGGAACATCTTACGGCCACACTTTTGCATCGGCCCAACTTAGAAGTCTCTACTAAAGCTAGTAGCTGCTTAATAAATCCATGTGGTTATGGATTCGAACTAATGTTGTGAGTAACTAATATGGCTTGTAGCATTGCTAATTATTCGATAGATTTGCAACAGTACGACTCTACGAGGACTCTGATCTTGGTAGCCTTGGACTAAAGACCTCATGCTAGATGTTGTTAATTTTGGAATGCTTTCTATTTTCTTCGTAATTAGTAGCTTCAGATTATTGACAAACCCTATAAATTGCATTACTCCATACACGAGTTTATATCAACTAGAGAGAGAGAGAGAGAAGTGTAATAACCATATTCATAATTCATATACGGGTTTATACAACACGGTTGGACTTATTTGCTAACATACTTTGTTTTTACAAGTGATCCTTCGTTATGATCGTGTCGTACATATGGAGATTCTTCTATATCCTTCAAGGCACTTATGTCTATGTCAACCATAAAAGGAGGTAACTCGTCAAATTGATTGTACTCTTCTTCATCTGTGATGCCCTTAACTCCGACAATCCTTCTTTTTCCTAGAAGAACCACATGGCGCCTTGGCTGTTCGCTGCTGATAGTCTCCATGTAACACCCCAGCATTTAATATGCCCGAATGCTACCAAACATAGACTAAGCAACCTCTAAAATACCACAATTACAAGTAAATTACAGCAAAGGCACTAATGCTAAAAACTGAAAGTTCGGCAGCATATCCTTTGTTTTAACATGAATTGAAGGAAACACAATAGCATAGCAATATAAGGCAATATGAGAGACATTTAAAATAGCAATAATTAAAAGCATGACAACAACGTAAGCCTAATTCCAAGCATTAAATGTCTCCATGAGCCAAACGAATAATAAGACTCTCATATCGCAAAGCTAAACCATAAAGCAATAAGCATCACACTTAGTTTATTGTCAAAAACCAATTGAATGACTTGTGAGACAAATGAGTGAAGCTACGTGCAGAAAAGTGACTATTTCCCTTCCCCGCATGCCGGTCTCATGGTACATCATGTAAATCATATCATTCATGATCACATATCATTATCATCATCATTATGTATGCAATGCGATGCGATGCTCATGTCTCCTTGGAAACTCATACCGGTATGGTTGAGTACACACCCGTCAGTGTGCACCCTCTCCCCCCTTCCATCCCAAAGATGGAGGGTGCCTACTCCTCGCTTCCAAACACCGCGGTGGATGGAATCACGATGTAGGACTTACTCATTGGCTTTCCGGAATAGTCATAACTTTCTCACCGACCTTCCCCGGACTAGTTATGACTTTCTCACCGCCCGGGCCATGTATCATGCCATGTATGTAAACATGCCAACATCATAAATAACTTGTACATTAACATATGGCATCATAACATAATAAGCATATTCATCATATTATTGGCAATCATTAAGGCATGGCATGTGAACATATCATGTAGTCAATTTCAATCTCAACCAATCAAGCAAACTATAACCCGCTACCCATTCCAATACACTTGCCTCAACCACGGACGACGGATTGGCGAGAAGTAGAAGGCACTCCCGGGGTCACACCACCTGCACATAGGTACCACACACTCACAATTATGTCCACAAAACAGTACGCAAAACCTCTTCTACCCCGACATCGCAAACTACTCGCAAAACCCAAAAACAGAGGTTCTGTCCCGTCGGGACACCAGCCTTCCAAAATGCATAACTCGGGTTCTAAGACTCCGAATCGAATAAACGAGTACATCCTCGTGTAGCTTAGGAAATTTCCTAACTTTTTCTAAGTATATGGAAAAGCTGATTCGGAATCTAAAGTTGTTTAATCTACAAAATACCGTGATCTGTTCCAATCACGTCACAGATTTTAATACGTTCGGTAAAACTAGCATAACTTTCAAACGACTGGGCGGAATTGGACGTTCTTTATACCCACTGAAAGGTATTGAAATTACCTACAACTTCTTCAACAGGCGGCTGACCAAATGTCGAATCTAAATTGACGAAAACCCAAACCCTAGGTCGACTGCTCATGCTGCCCGAAACAGAGAACGTGGCAACTTCTAGATTTCATCTAATCTACACAATTCCAGCACCACCAATTGATCTAAAAACATGATAATCACCCTTAGAACAGATCCTAGACCAACCGCAAGGATTCCCATGGTCATACCTTCGCCCGACGCACGAAAACCCAACGGATCTCCTCCCGGTTCGCGCGATATCCTTCCTCGCTCCAATCCCGCCGGATCTCGTCGTCGCGGAGCGCTCCAACGGATGGATCTTCGAGGTGTTGAGGTGGGGAAATCCCCTAGTGGCAGCAAGGAAGGTGGAGAGGTGGTGGAGGGGTGGTGGAGCAATGGGGAGCAATGGGGGGGGCGCAAGCAAGGAAGAGGGGAGGTGGGAGGTGGCGGCTAGGGCATGGGAGTGGGGGTGCAAGGGGCTGGATGGGGTGCACCAAAAGGGGTGGAGGAGGCCCCCAACCAGGTCCCCTACTCCTATTTGGACTCAAACTCTTCCCCACCAAAGCCCACGACCCTTCCCTTTAGGCCCAAACTCCCCCGGAAAGGCCCAAACTCCCGAAAACGGCCCGAAAACGCGAATAAACCTCATACCGTATGGTTTCAACCTCCAAATCCATATTCCATAATGTTTTTGCCCTCAACATTCACATTTTATAAGGTTACGACACTCCGTGGTGTCACACTCCACCTTCTACTTCTTGCTTTCAGGATGCTTGTCCATCTGCTTTTTCGGCTTGCTGTTCATGTCCATCACATATAATACCTATGCCACATCATTGGTGAGCATGAACGGTTTGTCCCTATAGGCCACTTGCTTGAGGTCCACGGTTGTCATACCGTACTCGTCAATCTCAACAGCTGTCAATTTGACCCATTGGCACCGAAACAGAGGGACTTTTAAAGGTCCATACTCGAGCTCCCAGATCTCCTCTATGTAACCATAGTAGGTGTCCATCTTTCTATTTTTGTCGAAGGCATCTATACGAACACCGCTGTTTTGGTTGGTGCTCTTGCTATCCTGGGCAGTCGTGTAAAATGTGTACCCATTTATCTCATACCCATGAAATGATATGATTGTAGTGGATGGTTCCCGAGCCAAGAGTTTCAACTGTTCATTGTCTGTCTAGTTGCACATCAGCTGATTTTGTAACCAACCGCCGAAATGATCCATTTGCTCTAGTGCGATCCACTTTTCTGACTTCTCTGGGTATTGGTCGCGCAGAATCATCTCATGATCATGGATATACTGAGCCACTACAGTTGCTTATTTCAAGACTGTGAAATGTGCTTGTTTAAATGAAAGTAGATCATCGCTAAAGAATTCTTTTCTCCCTAGAGTCCCTTTTCCCCGTAGCCTCCCCTCATGGCGTGATACAGGGACGCCAATCGGATTCAGGTCATCAATGTAATCGACACAAAATTCAATCACCTCCTCTGTGCCAACACCCTGTGCAATGCAGCCTTCTGGACGAGACCGGTTGCGAACATACTTCTTTAGGACCCCCATGTACCTCTCGAATGGGAACATACTCTGCAGGAAAACGGGTCTGAGAATTTCTATATATTTGACAACGTGGACCATGAGATGGACCATAATATCAAAGAAGGACGGAGGGAAGATCATCTCAAGGCAGACCATACTATCGACCATATCATACTGCAACTGAGATACGTTATTCGGCTTGATGACCTTCTACGACACTGTGTTGAAGAACGAGCACAACTTTATGATTGTCCCTCGTACCCAATCAGGCAAAATACCTCTCACCGCCACTAGGAGCAGCTGTGTCATCAACATGCGACAATCATGGGATTTTAGGTGTACGATTTTATTCTCTTTCGTGTTTATGAGTCTCTTTATGTTCGAGGAGTATCCAGAAGGGACCTTCACGCTGCTCAAGAACTTAATCATGTTTTTTTTCTCTTTCTTGCTCAGAGTGTAGCTCGCAGGGTGGAGGTAATGTTGTCCTTTCGCTATCTTTTTCGGATGTAGGTCGTTCCTGAGTCCCAGTAGAAGCAGGTCCTTTCGTGCTTGAAGTGTATCTTTTGTTTTGCCGTACATATCTAGAAAGCCTAGCAGGTTCACGCAGACATTCTTCGTGATATGCATAAAGTTCAATGAGTGGCGGACCTCTAAGTTTTTCCAGTATGGTAAGTCCCAAAATTTTGATTTCTTCTTCCAAATAGGCTTCGTGTGATCTTGTTCAGTCGGGACAGATTTGCTACCAGGACCCTTTCCAAATACTACTTTCAGATCCTTTACCATAGAAAATACAAGTGTCCCACTGCGATGCATGGGCTTCTTACGTTTCTCTTCTGTCCCATCAAAATTTTCACCGTTCCTTCGTAACAAGTGCTTCATATGGAGGAACCTACGTTGGCCCATGTACATGACCTTTCGTGAGTTTTCAGATACTTGCTGTCTGTATCCTCTAAGCACTGGATGTAGGCTTTATATCCTTTGATAGTGTGAAATCATGTGCTGAAAAATTGGCTTAGAATTGAATTTGCAAATATGTTTGTTCATGTGTTTTGTCAATTTGACAAGAAGCAGTAAGTTTCGCTTTTGCGCCGGACCAAGATCTCAAGAAACAGTAAGTTTCCCATCTACGACGGACAAACTTTGTTGGTCTGTCGTGGACATGCTTTTGAACTCATTGAGTCGAACTCAATCTTCCAAGAAACCAGTAAGTTTTGCATGTACGGCGGACAAACTTCTTTGGTCAGTCGTGAATGCATTTTTGCTTTAGGGTTTCGTTCGGACCATGTTGTTTTTGAAACCGAGCGTGGCACGTTTGCGCCGGACAAGATTTTTTGTCCATCGTGAACATGAATTTGAAAGCGTTTTTGAACCGAGACTTTTGCATGTACGACGGATCGATTTTGGTTGTCCGTCGTAAACATGTTTTGGCTGGATTGTTTTCTTCTTGGAACTGAGAGTTTCACATGTACGCCGGACAGAGATTTCTTGTCCGTCGTGAATGGACTTTTTCTAGGGTTTTTATTTCTTGTCCGTTGTGAACGTGTTTTGCTCAGTTTGGATGTTTTGCAAGAATTGAAATGGTTTGACCTTGAGATTATGAAATTTGTGATGATTTCAAGATGTGTGTTTTGAAGTGGACTTTATGCAATGCTCATGTGAGTAGTTGCATGGATTGACATTGAGTCAAGTCGTGGACTTGTGCTCGGAATCGTTTTGTGATTTGTTCATGTGCAGGTATTGCTCGAAGACGAATGTGGTTGATGACGGGACCGGAACTAGGTTCATGGAGGAACTGAGGTTCGGGACTAGGTTCAGGAGGAACCGAGGTCTTGGTGGTCAAGGATGTCATGCGGGACGTTCGGGCTAAGAGAATGGTGCACATGAAGAATGGTTAGTCACGTGAGAATGGCAGGAGGTCATTCGCGTGCAAAGTGTTAGTCACGTGAGTATGGCAGGTGGCCATACGCGTGCAAAGTGTTAGTCACGTGAGTATGGTAGGGTTGCCATACGCGTGCAAGAGTTGTACTCGGCCTGGTTGGGCCAAGTAGAGTTGTGTTGGATACAGTTCCTTCTAGGGAATAGGAATCGTATTCTAACTCCTTGTGGGTTGGTGCTTTAAATAGGTGGGGGGTCTCCTGTTGAAAGGCACCAAGTAGAGCTGAGCGCATCAAGCCTTGAGCTTGTTTTTAGGGTTTGTACTCTTTTGATGAGAGTATTTTAGACAAGAAATAAAGATCAATTCTTCCAAGATTTTTGCGTGCTCAAGAATTAACGTCGCTACAAGATTTTTCTGTTTTGGTTCTTGTTTGCATGCTTGTTCTAATTCTAGATTGGTTTTTGATCGTTGAGTTTCATCTTGATTTGATCCATCAAAAACCGTTCTAGGGTATTGATTTAGAGTTTCTCAATGTCTAGTTGATTAATCTTTTGAAGATCTTGTTTAATCTTGAAGTTTTGATTAGATTGATTCTCGTCAAGTTCTGGATCAGCAAGCTTGCGAAGCTCATAACTTTTGATCTGTAAGTCCGATCGAGCTGATTCTTTTTGGGTTCGATTCGTATTGGAATCTAGTTTCTTGTGTCCAAATGTCAGATCAATCTAACGGTTGGATCTCCGGGAATTCTCGTTTTACCAAACCCCTGTCATTCTGTTTTTGTCGAATACGTGGCAATTATTTGGTTCTATTTTGGGGTGAACTTTTAATAGATCAAGAATTTGGTTTTAGCTTCCGCACAATCATTCACCCCCCCTCTGATTGCTATATTCGTATACTTCGATCCTACAGATAGATAGGCCAGACAGGTTACCAAGTGCAGGCTAGTCATTGATGGTTACGAATAGCAGTGCACGTAAGGTGAAATACTCTGTTTTGTACACATCCCACACACGTACACCATCGTTCCACAATGTTAGCAGATCTTCAACCAACGGTTTGAGGTACACGTTGATGTCATTTCCAGGTTGCTTCGGCCCTTGGATAAGCAACAGCATCATAATGTACTTCGCTTCATACACAGTCAAGTAGGAAGGTTGTAGATACATAGAGTCACGGGCCAAGTGCTGTGGCTGCTGCTCATCTCGCCGAATGGGTTCATCCCATCCGTACTGAATCCAAACCATATGTTCCTCGCATCCTCAGCAAAGTCTGGGACTTTCTATTGACTTTCCTCCATTGGAAGCCATCAGCGGGGTGCCTTAGCCTTCCATCGTCCTTACGATCTTGTTTGTGCCAGCACATCATCTAGGCATGCACTTTGTTCGCAAATAAATGCTTCAACCGGGGGATTATAGGGAAATACCACACCACCTTAGCCGGGGTCTTCTTCTTACGCTGCCCATCTTCCTCACCTCAGTCATCACGCCTAGTCTTATATCGCGAAGCTTTGCACACCAGACAAGCTTCCAAATCCTCGTACTCATTGCGATAAAGGATACAATTATTACGGCATGCATATATCTTCTGTACCTCCAACTCCAAAGGGCAGACAACTTGCTTTGCGTCGTACGTAGTTTTTAGGCAGCGTGTTACTATTTGGAAGCAACTTCTTTTTGAGGCATAACAACTCGTCGAATCCCTTATCGGACAATCCATTAGTCACCTTCCATTACATCAGTTCTAGTGTGGTACACAATTTTTTGTGGCCTTGTCGGCAGTTTGGGTACAATAGTGTTTCGTGGTCCTCTCGCAGGCGTTGGAATTTTTTGTAATGTCTTTCATCGGTGTATTCTCCCTCTCCATCAAGCAGCATCTGGTCTAGGTCATCATCGCCAAACTCCCCCAATGTATCTTTGAATGAACGGTGTTGTACAACACCTGGTATATTATTATCCCCCTCTTCTTCTTCTTCACCATCTTCCCGTATAGTCTCTTCTTCACCGTGCTTAGTCCAACAGGTATAGTTTGGCATGAAACTTCTTGAGAGCAAATGGAAGTGAAGGTGGCTGGATTTTGGCCACTCTTCTCATTCTTGCAGTCTATGCATGGACAACATATGTAGCCTGACTTCATGTGAGCATCGGCCGCACGAAGAAAAGCTTGCAAACCTTGCAAGAACTCCGGGGAGTGTCGGTCAATGTACATCCACCGTCGGTCCATCTACATTATGTAGGACTTGGCGGTTATTTTCTATAAAGCCATTTATATTTTTGATATTATTTTAATTTGCAAATGAATTTAAATTTCTTCTTTTTCACATAACTATTGCCAATTGAAGATCCCAAACTCCATGATTTTCATGCACCATTCTTAATTTCCCCAACTACGTGCAACCAAACCCCATCCTTCATCGATCGATGACTAAAACGTAAATTTGAGCCAGATTCACACCTTAAATGCGAGCTATATTATAATACAAGCAAATTCTAAGTTTACACAACAAGTTTTCGTATCCTACTTGAAAAGATCGAGCTAGATCTTTACATTCATAATCTTTCATCGATTATGGGGAAAAAATCAAAATTTCTTCATGCATGATTCAAGCAAAGAAGAGGCTCCATTTAAAACCAAATGTAGTGATGAATGATGTTACTAACCTTAGTTACCTTGGTTGCGAGTAAAATGACCAAAAATTTGAAATTTTGGCAGCACCTCCCCTCCCTTGAAGCTCTTGGCCGAACCTCCTGTTCTTCTCGCGCGATGAACTGTTCTTGCTCTGGCAGTGAGCAGGAGGACGATGAAGTTTAAATTGGTCTGACATCAGTACCAGTTCAACGTACCAACCGGCCCTGATGTTAGACCATTAGTGATGGTTGGTTACTTGAACCGGTACTGATATCCCCCCAGCCCAGCAGCTGTTGAACCGATAGATAGTACCGGTTCATCTCCCGAACCGATCTTCTTTGTGGTGATTCATCTGCGGTTGATGTAACCAGCCGGTACTGATGGTAGAGATCAGTACCGATTGGTCTTATCAACCGGTACTGATGCGCGTTGTATTTATAAACGTCTCTGATATTGTTTACATCACAGACGTTTTGTGTTTATAACCATCTGTGTTGTAAGCCAAGTGGAAGGGTAGTAATGCACATAAAAGATTGAAAATACTAGAATGTTGATATATATTAATTAAAACCTTGACATTACAATATATAGTTTATATTGTACATTACAATATATAGTTTATTTCGCGGTTCACAGCCGAAAGTACTCGTCATCTTCACTCCACGGGGGGCTAACGTAGTCGCCGCCGTCGTCGTCGTCATCGTCGTCGCCGCCGCCGTCGTCGTCATCGTCGTCGCCGCCGCCGCCGTCGTAGTCACCGCCACCGCCGTAGTCGTCGTCGTCTGAGCTCCCCTAGGTGCCTCCTCCTCCTCTGCCTCCTCCTCGTCCTCCTCCCACTCCTCCTCCTCCTCCCGCTCCTCCTCCTCTTCCCACTCGCGTTTGCTGCATAGCGGCGGCGCCAGGGGTGGTGATGGTGGGGGCGGTGATAGGGAGCCTGCGGGAGAATGCGAAGATGCCATGAGCCTGCGGGAGAATGCAGAGGTGCTAGCGGTGAGATGCAGAAATGTGTTCGAATTTGATCAATAGCGGCGATTTAATAGGGCCAGAATTGAAGAAGAAACGAGAAACGAAGAGTTCTCACTGCACGCGGGAAATGAAGAGACCAGTGGCGAAGCCACCGGGGGTGCCGGGGTGGGCCTGGCACCCCCCAACCGAATTGGGCCAAGCCCCCCCCCAAAGGCCCAGCACCCAGATGTGTTTAATGTTGCAATTGATCAACAATTGAATGAATTAGAAGATCGATTTGGTGGCCAAACGACAGACCTTTTAGCACTTTGTGTCTCCTTGAATCCAAGACTTGACTCATTTGACATAGAAAAGGTATGCACTCTAGTGGAGAAGTACTATCCTGCAGATTTCTCAAATCAAGAAAGAATGCAATTAGAGTGCCAACCGCCGCATTTTCAACTTGATATTTGCAACCATCCAGAACTAAAAAATTTATCATCTCTGGCTGATTTAACAAGTGGATTAGTTAAGCTGGGTAAAGATTCTTCTTATCCGATGGTGGATAGGTTGTTGAGATTACTCTTGACTCTCCCTGTGTCAACTGCGACCACCGAGAGAGCCTTTTCAGCTATGAAAATTGCGAAGACACGTCTTCGAAACAAAATGGGAGATGCCTATTTGCGGGATTATTTGATCATTTACATTAAAAGGGACTTAGCAGCAATAATTAGTTCTGATGATATTATTAAGGCCTATGATCTAGCTAATACTCGTAGAGCTAAATTTAACTTAATTGAGATGTAATTTTCTTTGGTTTGGCAAAATAGATGCTATTTTATTTTGCTATTTATGTAATGGAGATTATATATATACGCATCATGGTTAGTGGTGTTGCCTATTTTATCTTGTGTCTTCGCTGGCTTGCCCCCCCCCCCCAACCTTAAATCCTGGCTTCGCCCCTGGAAGAGACGAAGCACCATCACAGATGGTTTTATTTGAAAACCGTCTGTGATATAAACACTAGCGCATTAGTACTGGTCAAACACACTAACTGGTGCTGATGTGCTAACATCAATAGCGGTTGGTTACACCAACCCGTACTAAGCAGCACAGGAGCCGAGGAGGCTGCTTAGCACCGGTTGGTTTAACTAACCGGTACTGATAACACGAACATCAGTACCGGTTGGTTACATCAACCGGTGCTAAGAACCCTCCTCGGCTCCTGTGCTGCTTAGTACGGGTTGGTGTAACCAACCGGTACTGATGTTAGCACATCAGCACCGGTTGGTCTTTCAAACCGGTACTGATGATCCCCCGGACCTGTAGACCGTTGAACCGGGACTGACGTAAATGTCAGTCCCGGTTCATGCATAACCGGCACTGATGGGCCGGTATGGAAGGCCAGATCTGTAGTAGTGTCATCTTTCTGTTGCGCGTATATTTATCCCAAATTTAGATATTCGACAGTTTGTGGTTAAAGTGATGGGAAGTTAAATTGTGGTAATATGTTGAGCATTCGTTATGGTGGGGTGTTTCATAAATACCGTCACATCTCAGTTCTCTTGTAGTGGCAATGTCGGAATCACAAAACATACAGTAGAGAGCTTAGCTTGAAACCCTTAAGCAATCTTTTCTATGTTGACCAGATTTAATTTCAAACATAGCTATGAAGGTGTATGGTAGTACATACAAGCACTGCAATTGTATACACGTAAAGTGGAGACCGGTTTATTTTTTGCGGGCATGTAGGTCTCATATAAATATGTTGTAGTCAGGGCAGTTAATCCTCACTACTTAGTAGGATACGACGCCATCATGGCAAGGCCGCACATGCCCTCCTTGTCTGCAACGTCCTTCTTTATTCTGACATACCCTTTCTCCCCCCAAGACGTGCCCCATGAGTTCTTCATCAGCCAATACTTCGTGCCGTCGCTCGCCGTGCCGTACCCGATTGCAGTAATCCCATGGTCCAGGTCGTTGCCGCAGGATTTAGTAATCACGCCGCCGGAGTAAAACTGAAATGCCGGGCTGCTACCATCTACAGCCACTGACACAGGCTGGTTGGCAACTGCCTTCATGAGGGCGGTCTCGCTGTTGGCCGGCACGTCCTCGTAGCCACTGATGGACGCGGCATGGTTGGCCGCCTTCGGTGCCTTGCAGCTGCTATCTTCTGCCGTGTACGGATAGTTTGCCTCGGTGGTGAGGCCACCGTTCTTCACGATGTACTGGAAGGCATTGTCCATGAGACCACCGCCACAGCCCTGGTCATCGCCTTGTACATCGCAGTCAACCAGCTCTTGCTCAGACAGGGAGATGAGCTTGCCGGTTCTCAGCTTGACAACGCCTTCCATTGCTGCGACAGCCGAAAAGGCCCAGCAACACCCTGCCACAGTGCCATACATATTGCAATATTATTGTCAGGTCATATATGTGCTTGTAGTGCAGTCGTAGTAGTACATATAGTTCTGTCAGGTAATTACCGCAGTCGTCTTGGTTCTTAACGGGAGTGACAGCACCCTTTGTCCTCCAATCCACACTAGTAGGAATCGCATGAAGGCTAACGTTTTCGTACTTGAACCTTGTAGGAACCCTAGCGGAGTTAACCTTAAAGCCTAATTTGTGAGTTCTAAACTCGTCGTTGGTGAGGTCGGCGAACTGGTTTGCACTGAGCCAGAACTCGTGTTTTCCTGCGTTAAACGACTCGATGAACGCGACGTTAGCCGTGAATACCTCGAATCTCCGTGCCTTCTCGGTGGCGTTCTTGTAAACGCGGCGGTATTGCGCCATCCACTGCTCGTGCCTCTCCACCATGGCCGAGTTACTCAGCTCACGAGCAGCAAGTGCACCGGAGAGAAGGGTGCAACCAGCAATAGCAATAAGCAAGGCAGCAGTTGCAAGACATCTCGCACTACTGGGAAATTCCATATTGTTTGCTTGTTTGGATGAGGTCTTCAGCTAAGGTTTGCTTGACTGAGTTTGTTGCTTGTGACGTTGTGTAGGGTTTCTTGGGTTTATATAGGCATCTGGTTGCATTGTGGTAGGATATGATGTACGTGCGCAATCATATAAGTGGAGCGACTTGTGTGGATATTAGGGCATGTTTGTTTTTGCTTTATATTATTTAAAAGCTGATTCTGGATTGTAATTATAGAATCTAAATGCACATAGTAGATTGTGGATTTTAGTGTATATGGATGAGCTGGATTATAAAAATTGAATTCTAGAATCGACTTATTTATTTTTTATTCAACTTTTAAAGTACAGAATCAAAACCAAAAATAAACAAATAATTAGTAGGTATGTTAGCTTCATGGCTACGAGCCTACGAATGTGACATGTTAGTCAACGGTCAATGACTCTGTAAGTGGCACAGATAAGCAGAACAATTAATTTGCGTGGTAAAAATTAGTGGGACGTTCAATGATAAAGCAGTTCAATGTTGAACAGGAAAAAGTAGTGGGCAGTTCAATGATCCATACACCGTGCACGACCGAACAGTTTAGATCACCGTACCTATTTTACATGTTTCACGTTAGTGTCTTTTTTTTTTTTTTTCAATTTGAGTAAATTTTGTATAGCTGCAACTTTATTCAAAAGGCTATCGATAAACTACAATTTTTAGTTTGCATTTCGAAGAGATATTAGACACCCCATCACATATTGCTTTTTTTTTTATAAAAAACCATTAAAAAGATAAGTATCGGGCACATCACAGATGATTTTTGCCTAAAACCATATGTGATGTGCTTATCATCATAGACGATTTTAGTAAAAACATCATAGACAGTTTCTGGCTAAAATCGTCTATGATAAAAGGCATGTCACACACAATTTTAGCCAAAAACAGTCTGTGATGAGAGATTTAGCAAAAAACCGTCTGTGATAAAGGGTACATCACAGACGATTTTTACCAAAAACCGCCTGTGATGAACCCTCCTGACCAAGCCTTAAGGTGCCTAACCCTAGTCGATCCCCGTCTCCCTCGAGAGCCATCTCCACTCCCCATCTCCCCCGAGCGCCGAGTGGCCCAGCCGCCTAGCCTTGAGTCCGGCACCATCCTCCTGTCTCCACCCTTCGCCCGTCCTGGGCCTTCCCGCGCCCTCGGCCTTGCTGGCTCACACTTCGCGCCGCACGACCATCCCTTTGTCTAGGCAATCGCATATGCTTATAAGGAAGTGCCAGCTTAGACGAGAAGGCTCTTATGCAAACAAAATATATGATTTGGTTCACTTTAGGTGTAAACCATCTTGCTATCTTCATCTTTTCTCCTTGTCTCTTCATGAACAAAGTGCAGTCCTATATGTACTCCTAGAGTTGCTGTTAACATGGCTCTTTCTGTTGGAGCACTGTAACACTCTGGCACCTCACGTGCCCGAAGTGCTACCAAAACCTATCCAAATTTTCTAAAAAATAGGGCAAGATCTCCCCTGCTAAATGGACATCCACTCAGCAGGCAAAGAGATGACAATCAACATAATAACAACAATAACAATATGTCATGGAATCAATCAACCATCATGACATGTAAGCATAATCAACTACAATAACAAGTTCAAAAGACAATTACTATGCATCATAAGAGAACTACCGACATAAACACATACATCTAAGCGTAAGATCATCAATCATCAATTAAGCTTAACTACAGCACAATTACACAATGGATTCAACTAGTTAACATGATGAACCGATTAACCCAACTAAACTTTTAACATGTCAAGAGCGTGAGTGGAAGTGCAGCTAAGTCCCATCCCGGCACGTCGCTCTTAGGGTACCTAAAACATTAAACAAGCAAGCGTGAGTCCAAGACTCAGCAAAGTGCATTACAAAAATCAATTAACACAATTAAATCAACAGTAAGAGCATATTGTTATCCAAATGCACAAATTCATAAAAAAATAATATCAACAACATTTACCTCTTCACTTCATTACTTAAATCTTACACATACCTCTTTAAATCTTTTTGGATGAGTCCACAACTCGATCCCAACTCTACACATTTCCATTTAACTCAAAATCATCGTTAGGATGAAATGCAACATGAATGCTCCTTTCGATGCACGTACCAGTACTGCCGAGTGCACAACCATCGGTGTGCACCCTCACGTACCTTCCATCCCGTGGAAGGTGCCTACTCTTACTATCTCGCTCCCATTCACCTCGATGAATGGGACAACGAGGTAGGATTTTTGTGTTCGCTACGTGTGAACACAGAGGCCCGCATCAGAATGGGTCGCCTCTTCCATTATGAATGCACAAATGCAATTAACACAATTAAATAGCCACTACATTCATTTCTAACATTTCGCATAGCCAAATTTAAATACATAATCACCAACATTACTCATTTCCAATACTTAACATTCATATTCATCTAATCGATTCACGCACATATGACATACTCATATATCCATGAACTTAGCATTTGCATCATCATAATCAAACTCATACTTGTCAACATAACCAGAATCACAAAACAAAGCATGCCACAAATCCTTTTAGCATTTATCTATATGATATACTTGCCTTCTACCGAGAGGAGTGGAGTAGCGGGAAGAAGAAGCCACTCTCGAAGCTACTCCACCCAGAAACATAATTGCGCACTCAAAATCACTGGTTCTAGAGTCAACAAACAACACTTTTACTCCCTAAATAAAAAATGCCCCAAAACTCTGAATTTCATACAAACTAGTTTGGATAGCCCACTTCGCCAAAGCATAACTATTGCTATACAACTTCAAATTAAACAAACGAAGACATTTTCAACAACAGAAATTCCCATCTATCTCTATGGAATTGCAACATCCAACTCGGCCTCCATCTTGTCCTAAATCATAGGACAAAATTGAAACTGCTACTAGTCACAATTTGGACAGCATAAGGTAAAACTTGCATAACTTTGAAATGGTTGAACCAAAATTCAAGTTCTTGGACTCTAAATAAGCACAAGAGGCTAACCTAGAGTTACCCCACAACCATTTTTTCTTCAACTGAATTTAAAGTCCTCAAACTGCAATCTAAATCTCAGACCAAACTCTGAACTTTCTGCAAAAATTTTAGTTCTGGACAGCCACTTCAACTCAACATAACTTTTGATTCCTAACTCCAAATAAAAAAAAAACATTTTCTAAATCTAAAGGAAATTTCCTACATTTATATAGGTAATCAAAAATCCTAATTCGGCCTGTAGCTATGTCTAATGTTCTTTTGAATATTTCAGGTACAATCCACAACCTAATCTGGACAGCAAGCACTAAAAATGTCATAACTTTTGATTGGCAGAATGGATTTTTGTGTTCTTGTGCTCAAATTAAAGGGGAAATGATAATATACAACTTCTTCTACAGCCAAAAATCCATTAGACCACTGTAAGCACCTCAAAACCGAGCTACAAAATCAGGCAGAAAACTGCTCGAAAATCAGCAAAAGGGTTTCCCTCCCAAAGAGCTAGTTTCCCTCCCAAATTTTACATCTAGCAACCCTAGAGAACTCAAACAACCAGTGAATAACCTCTAGAATAGCAAGAATAAGCTCAAGCTTCAATTTCACTAACCCCCTGGAGGAGAAAGGAGAAGGAGCAGCTCCAAGGGGAGGGAGCCACCCTGGAGGAGGGAGCTCCAAAGGGGAAGACTCCATGGAGGAGGGAGCTACTGGGGGAAGGCTCCATGGAGAGGGGGAGTTGTTGCCCTTGCTCTCACTTGGGCTGGAGGAAGAAGAGCCCCTTTCTTATGTGGTGAAGAAACCAAAGAGGAGCAAGGAGAAGAGCTAAAGGGGCTGGTTCGGTTTGGAGCAAGAAAAGGGAGAAGTGGCAGCCACTTTGGGGGAAGAAAAGAGAAAAGAGAGTGAGGGAGTTGGTGGGGAGTTAGGTGGGAAAGTACAAGATGATTCTGCTCATACAGACAAAGTTCGAGCCCCAGCAGATCACAGATGGTCCACCACACCCCTAGACTAGAAGTTCCAAAAATTTGGAACAAAGTTAAACGATATTACAAGCACTGTACCAATAGGGGTTTTAACATTTTAAAAGTTTTTAGGAATTAATTTCATGAATTTTAGAGGTTAGTTGCATAATTTGCGATCATTCAGAATATTAATCGAAAACAGATTAATCCTTTATGGCGATTAAGTGCAAATAAAGTTTAACTTCAATTATGACTTCTGAGATGGGGTCTCAAAATTTGAAATGATTTTAGAATCTTATTTCACAAATTTTGGAGTTTGTTAGTAAAGGTTATGTGTGTTTAAACTTAAAAAGAGCTACTAGATATGGACATACAGCAAATTAATGCACATAAGGTCTAAGTTCAAGATACTATTATAGAGCATAATTTTATTATTTTTCAATGTTTTAGGTTCTGGTTTCAAGCATTTTGGCGATCATTTGCACTAACCATGGTTATTTAAATAAACCTTACAAGAAATGGTCCTATAATGTACTTATGAACAAAGAAGGTCTAAACCTAAATATTTTTATACAAACAGTGAGATTATCAACTTAACAGAGCATAGAAACTAATTTCACCAAATTTGCAGTTTATTTGAAGTAGATATAAGTATTTCAAATTTGAATACATTAAAATGATCCTATTTTTGAATTTCATATAAATAAGTCCAAATCTAAATATTTTTTCATATTAGGAAAGCTAATTGTCTCAAAAACATGATAAAATTAGTTTTGTCTAATTTGGAGGCTATTTGCAAAAATTATACGTTGAGCATATGCTACGTCTAGAGTTTAAATTTGAATTTGGTTTTTGTACATTGAGGAAACATAAAAAAATTATATTCAAAATCTACATGATTCAGTACAAATCTACATGATTCGGTATAAAATCTACATCTAATTAAATTGCTCTAATATGCAAATTACTGAATGCGTTGTCAGCCACGATAGAAATTGGATAGCCTTCGGTAAACTGGAATAACTTTCAATTGGCTAGATTAAACTTTATGATTTCGATCTCTAATGAAAGATAATTCGATTATCTACAACTTTTACAACAATCAACCCCCTAGGAAACAAATTTAAAATTTTCTAAATCGCGATGTAATAGAGGGGACTAATCTGTCTCAACGCACAGGAATCAACACGAGATTCAATTCACCTAACCAACATTTTCCCCCAACTCTACAACCATCAAACCTCTCCTAAACACTCCTAATCACATCCTAGCAACCCCTCATGGAAACCTAGATCAACCACAAACAAAGAAATAACAACACCTACCTGATGGAAGAAGAGATTGGCGGTAAACCACCTCTCGGACACCCTCCAACACGATCCACACCATCAACAATCCTTGGGCACTCCAAGGCAATGGAAAACGAGATCCTTGGCAGGGAGGGGGCGCCTTGGAGGGCAGGGGAGGCGTGGGAGGTAGAGCGATGTGGGGGAGGGGAGGGGTGTGAGAGGGAGGCGTGAGGGAGAGGAGCGGTAGATCAACCAGGAAAGGGGGAAGTGGGGGCGCTTGGGGACAGTGGCTAGGCTTTGGGGGTTTCTCTCCCCCCAAAAGGCCAAAAAGCACCCCACCAAAAGCCCAAGGACTCCACTCAAGGCCCAAAAACCAAAAAATTAGGCTCAAACTAACTCCCTCAGGACGAAAACTCTCTACCGGACCCTACTAAAGCCCAAAAGATGATCTATGACATTACATTCTCCCCCCTTAACAAAATTCGACACCGAATTCTCAACACGTCACTACTAGACAACACAAGTGATAAAGAAATAACAACATCACACATGCCTGAGGAGAACAATTCTGGATACTTCTCGCGCATATGAGATTCCAATTCCCATGTCACTTCCCTCTCAGACTGATATGACCACCAGACCTTGACAAACTTCATGGTCTTGTTTTTCAACACTGGCTTTGATTCCTCTAAAATTTTCACTGGCTAGGACTTGATGGTGAGATTTTGATCTAGCACTAAGGGCTATATAGGAACCACCAAATCATGGTCATGAAAGTATTTCCTCAGCATTGACAGAAGAAGCACATTATGTAACCCTTGATTCACTACTATAGAATAGGACATCACTATCGGTTCTTTTTCATCATCACTGTCGGTTTTGATGGTGACACCAAGTCCAACGTATGACATTACGGTAAGAGTTTATGTCGGGTTTTTGGGCCTTTTAGGGTCGTTGGGCTGTTGCCAGGGGAAATGGGCCTTGGGGGAGTGAATTTTGTGCTTCCTGTGGGGGTTTCTTGCCCATGTGGGGGGAGGAAAGGCAGCCAAACCTAGGGCTTCTCCTTCACCCCCGTCCTTGCATGCGCCCCCCTCTTCCCTCTTGCGGCCGCCACCCCCTCTCCCATTGCCATGCACCCCCCCTTTCTCCCTTGCGCCGCCACCTCCCTAGCTGGCCCTAAATGAGATCTCTTGTGAGACCCCGGATCAGCTATCCGAAATCTCCTGTGCATTTCCGTACTAGTCCCAGATCAGTAGCTAGTACACACAGTCACAGTGATACTTCATTGCCGAACATAACGAAAATTGTAACATAAATATTCAAGTATGGGCCACATGGCCACTTATTACAATACTCGGTCAAAAGACCGGAGACAAGACAGCAGAAAACGAAAGCAAAAACAAGTGAACACCAAAACGCCACAGGCGATGACTAGAAACGCAACTAGTTATCTTGGCAATCCTCCTCGAACTCCTCGGGGTAGAACTCACCATCTTCAGCTGCGTCTTGAAAATGTTCTGATGATGACAAGTTGATGTAGCACGTGAGTACAAAAGTACTCAGCAAGTCGGGGAAAGTATGATCATGTGGGGCTTTCCAAAGGAAGCTTAACAGGGTTCATTTGCACAAAGCCACATTTTATTAAACCATACTTAAGTAATAAGTTTCACAAAGCAACTTTTAACAATTCTTTTTAACAATTGAATTATTTAATATTGCAGTGAGGTTCTATCCACCATCACTAATATAAAGGCTCTATCTGCCAACTATTAAAGATCAGGGTTAATCTGTGACTCCATCCGTCAAGTATAAAACAGGTTCTATCCACCTGGTTTGCTCTATCCGCCAAACAACATCCGAGAGTTCTAACCACTCCCGAATCCCAAAACAAAACACTTTTCAGTTTTTAAAAACCAAAATCAAAGTCTACCAATATGAAAGCATTCTTCGCTTTGCCCTTGACCGTAGGCACGGCTATTCGAATAGTTTTAACTCTGCAGAGGTGTACAACTTTACCCACAAGACATGATCGTCTCTTGATGCCAAGTTATTAACACACTTCCTTTGGTGTGCCGGCAGAGAGATCATGACAAGGCCGTTACAATGTATCCACCTAACCCGACCCACCCGCTGAGGTTTCACCGCTGTTAGGGTTCCATCCGCCCAGTACAGAAGCCCCCTCTTGCGCCGTGTGAGAAAAACGACATTACCTCTATCTGGCACTCACATTCCACCGAGTGGTGAGTCTAAGGCACCGTTTGGTACGGTTCCAGATTCTAGTAGAAACGGAAACGGTTCTAGATTCTTGGTAGAAACGTTTCAGGTAGAATCAGAATCACTTTCTACAAACCGTTTGGTATGGTTCCAGATTCTAGTAGAAACTGGTGAAACGGGGTTGAGGGTGATTCAACCACGGTGTGAAAAAAGAAGAAACGTTTCGAGGAGAATCGTTCCGAGTTTTAGTCGTTTGGTTGGGTTTCTCCCAAATTCTAGTAGAAACAGCTCGGTTCCAAGTTGCCAAACGGGGCCTAAATTAGGCTTCTACAAATTAGTTGGCCAGGTCGTACTATTATAGACATGTGGTAGTACGGTTATGCTTAGAATGGACAATCACAAGCGTCGGTCCTTAAATGACTTGGGGCGGTACTTGCACAAGACAACTAGTGCTCCATTCGCACCCACCCGACAATCCAATCCGCCCAAGTCCAAACCATTTTTCCTTTTCTTTTGTTTTAGAAAAACAGTACCAAAATCATAATAATAATTTCCTAATCATACTTGAAATCATTCTTTTTGAGTAATCCCACCCATTGGTTGTTTTCATCGCTAAATGTCCTAAGCAATTCTACCGTACTATGTGACAAAGGATACCATATAAGCATAAGCATGGTATAACAAATGTCCTAGGGTTACAAGTAACATGGGTATCAATCACAAAGGAAGAAATTACAATTTGGATTAACTACGCACTTATATTTGACATACGGTAAAACATAGCATGCAAGTTCGGAAAACAATTAAAACAGGTTTATAAACTTAGGTTCAACATGCGTCAAAGAGACTTGCCTTCGGTCGCGGGAAGGTCGTCGTACGAGGGAAGTCCGGCGGCGGGGTTGGCGGTCGCGTCGGATTCCTCGGCTACGCGCAAATCGAGGCAATAAATAAATACCAGAAAATAAATAAAATCTAAAAATTACAAAAATAGTACTGGCAGGTAGATCTTGATTTTAGATGAATTTAGAAATTTGAATGGAGTCAAACGGAGTTCGGACGGAGAAGTTATGAGCTTCCGAAGTTTGAATTTTGAAAAAATTGGAAAACCGAGAATATTCCACGGAATATTCCTTTTCCTTTTTTTTCTGATTTTCGAAAATGTTTGTCTCTATGGCAGGTGGGCCCACTTTGTCATTGGCTCTAGTCTTCTTCAAGCTTGGGCTTGAGCCATGGTTGGGGATGGAGCTTTGGGGTGGAGGAAGGGGTCGCGGCAGTGGGGCGGCGGGCGAAGGCGCATGGCACGCTGGCAGGCAGCGTGGCAGCGGCCGCTGCGGCGAGTGGCGGGGCCGGTGCGCGGGCACGGGCGCGACGGCGCGGGGCGGCGTGGCGGCGACCCGCCGGCTGACCGGCGGCGAGCTCGGCCCGCACGCACGCATGGAAGACCACCAAACAACAGAGACTCATTTTTTTTTTCCAAAAAACCGAATTTTTCACCCATTTTCGCATGAAATTGATCCAAAAAAAAGCATGAAATCACTAGATTACATCCTTAGGGACACATAGGAGGAAGGAATTGAGTTGATTCTCACCGGAGGCGATGAATTCGGCGACAAACGGAGCTCCGGCCGAACCGAGAAAAATGCGAAATTCGTCTCCAAATCGCGAGGGATCCTAAAATTTATTGTTGGGTTAGACTCTAGACTCAATCACGGTCACAAGGAACTAAGAAACAAGAAGAATGACCCACTGTGGGGAGATCTATGTCCAAGAACACGAAGAACACCGAAAACGGCGACCCAACTTCGGTTTTCTTGATCTCACGGGCACAAGAGTGGAAGAGGCTAAAGGAGGATCACACCACCGGGACGGGGATTCTTATACGGAGAGAATGGAAGTGGAATCACGCGGAATGGAGTTGAAACGGCCAAGTTATGAGCATTTCAGTGCATTTCGGTTTTTTTTTAATGCGGCCGTTTCCGGCGAGATTAGCGGGCTAATCAAGGTGGGGAATGGCAAGAGGGCGATGCTACGGATTCAACGGAACTGGCCGTTCGCGTTTTGGAGTTGAAATGAGGGAGATGGAGTGGTTTAAATAGGGCAACCTCCATTGGAGAGAGCTTGAAGCATCGCTCTGTTGCTTCCATGGCTTGAGGTAGAAGAAGGTACTGTAGCGCCACGTGGCGACGTCTCATTGGCCAAGAGTTACGTAAATGATTCGCCCTAGAGAAAAATTAGGAAAAATTGTCTAAAAATTTTGAAAAAATTCCTAGAGCCATTTTGGAATATTTGGGACCCAATAAAATTGGTTTCGCAGTATTTGGATGAAATTTGTGGAATTAAATATTCATGTGCGGATCGTAGGCATTAAACAAAAGCCGCGCGAGATAAAATAGGAGCGAAGGTCCAAAAATCCAGTGAATGATTCCTAAAATCATTTTGGAATATTTGGGACACAATTGAAGTGGTTTTGGGATTTTTTGGAGCATTTTTGGACTCGGGTGAAATTTCGGGTACAAGTGGGAATCTGGAAATTCGATTTTTCGACCGGAGGGGAATTAAATCCCGATTTTGGATAGGAATGGATGCCAGGTTAATATAAACACCAAAGAAACTCCAATTTTTGAATTTAATTTATTTAAATTAGATTTTTCTCCAGAAAGCAAAACTGAGGATGTTATATCTCTCCTATAGGATCAATATATATTATTATAGCAATCGGAGGGGGGGTGAATGATTTAGCGGAAGCTAAAATCAAATTTTTTATTTACTAAAAATTCACCCCAATTCGGAATCAAATAATTGCTTTGTATTCAACAAAAAAGATTTACACACGTTCGGTAAATCGCTAATTCCCAAAGATCCAGCCGTCGGATTGACCTAAAATTTTAACACAAGAAACTAGATTCCAATACTCATCTAACAAAAAAATAATCTTCTCAATTGGACTTACGGATCACAATATTATTATAGCAATCGGAGGGGGGTGAATGATTTAGCAGAAGCTAAAATCAAATTTTTTATTTACTAAAAATTCACCCCAATTCGGAATCAAATAATTGCTTTGTATTCAACAAAAAAGATTTACACACGTTCGGTAAATCGCTAATTCCCAAAGATCCAACCGTCGGATTGACCTAAAATTTTAACACAAGAAACTAGATTCCAATACTCATCTAACAAAAAAATAATCTTCTCAATTGGACTTACGGATCACATGTTATGAGCTTTGCAATCTTGCTATGATGGATTATACCAAGAATAGATCTAACCTTAATTCTGGAAAATTCAACCGTCGGATTGATGTACAATTTAAACTGTAGAAAGTAGATTCAATTTAGAAACTAACCCAATAAGAATCAACTCAATCCAATCTACAGATAAAAAGTTATAAGCTTCGTAAGTTGACTGTATCAATAATGATGAGAATTGATTAAACCTTAATTTCGTGATTAAAAAAAATCTACAAGGAATTAACCAATCAAACTTTTTAGATCACTAACTTGATGCCCTAGGAAGCTTTGGAATAGATCAAATTAAAATTACCATGGTGAAATAATGAATCAATCTATAATCGAAAAGGCATGCAAAGGAGGAGAGAGAAAAACCAGAAATTACTTTAGCGACCGGTACTGTTCATTGCGGAACTGTAGCAGAATCACAAAACACTGTAGATGGGCATGTAGCAACCGATCTACTGTAGCACACGCCGGGTACTGCAACGCCGAGTTACTGTAGCAGACCGCGAATTCCAGACATCGTTCTTCTCCCATGCGCACTTGCCAAAAAGGTAATTTTTATTTCTTTTTGTCTAGTCTCATTACAGTACTCCGAACAAAAGAGTACAAACCCTAAATCCTAGGCACACCCATAACCAGGAGACAACCGCTCCTATTTATAAGAAGTAAACCCTGGAGGAATTCGCATGCATGTCCACTTGGCCCAACATGGTCCAATACATACAAGCTACCCCAAACGATTACAACTGCACGCATATGGCCCACCTGCTGCACTCACGTGACTAACTTGACTTCACGTGCACCGTTCTCTAGCCCGAACGTCCCGCATGACATCCTCGACCATTAGGATCTCGATTCCTCCTCGAACCTAGTCCCGAACCTTAGTTCATCCATGAAACTAGTTCCGGTCCCGTCATCGACCACGTTCGCCCTCGAGCAACACCTGCACATGAACAATCCACAAAACAAAATTCCAAGCACAAGTTCTTCCCAACTTGACTCAGTTAGTCAATGCAACTACTCACACGTGCGCATTGCATTGCATCAAGCAAAACAATTACCATGCTATCACAAGCATATCAAATAATTATCTGAAACAGCACATGCACATGCACCACACATGCCATGAGCACAACCACTTTGCAATACCAAAATCATCATTAAGCTAATTTTTCAGCACATGATTTCACAATCTCCCCCTTGATGAAAACATTGGCAACACCACTTAGAATTGAACATTGGCATTCACATCATAAGAAAAGTTTTTGAAATCAAAAAGTTTAAAATCAAAAGCCAAAGTGAAAAGCACAAAATCTCCCCCTTTCACAAATATGCAAAGTGAAAAACTCTCCCCCTAAGAAGAAAAATGTGTGTGTGAATGTGCAATGTGCCCAAAATTCTCCCCTTTTGAAAATGGATTCATCAAGAATACAAAAGAGAGAACAAAATCTTTTTGTTTGTTTTTAATTTATCATTTTTTATGTAATGAGCATTATAAATCATCCACAAATGTAACATCCTCCAAGTCATACTATCAAAAATACTTGCACCCCCAAATCTACACATAGACAATGTAGAGTAAGCACAACTAGAAATCAAGTACTATTAACGATTTTTTGCATGGCATGATCTTCCTTGCTCAACTATCTCAAAACCTGAAAACATTGCATTTTTGTGCACTTCATTGGTGCTTGAAAAGCTATTTTATTAATTATTTGCAACAAAATATAGAAATGCAAGAAAATATATGCACCATCAGCCTTACTTTTCAACCATGCAAGCAATGAGCTTAAGGTTTCATGGTTTTGGTCATACACAACCTCTTTCAAGTTCATATCAAAGTGCAATGATAAGCAGTCTCGTAAATAAGAAGTGCGATAGTGCATACTTCATTGATCTTGCATATATCAAATATCACTTTTTGAGCCTTTAGCTCTTTAACTTTGAAAGCTTTTACATTGAGCACTTATTAAGTAGGATCAAGATAGCCAAGAAAGTTCAACCATGACAAGATTTAATTCAAGTTTTCATTCCATTTAAGTAGTTATGTCATAATCTAAATCATATATGGATAAACATGAAGTTGCAAAGACCTTGTAGCATACACATGGCTTCAAATAACATATGTGTATCAAATATAATTATGACACTACGGATTGGTGTGACATTATAAAATGTGAGTTTAGAGGATAAAACCTTACGGCTCGAGGTTTACTTGCGTTTTCGGGTCTTGGGGGGGATTAAGTGATATGACACCACAGAGTGTCGTAACCTTATTTAATTTGCTTGATGAGGTCAAAAACTTTATAAAATATGAAATTGGAGGTTAAAACTTTATGTTATGCCGTTTAATCGCGTTTTCGGGCCGATTTTGGGAGATTGGGCCTTTCCGGGGGAGTTTGGGCCCAAGGGGGGAAGAACCGTGGGCTTTTGTGGAGAGAGATTGGCCCATGGAGGGGGGAGAACGTGGGTAAAGGGGCTAGGGGCGCCTCCTCCCTGCCCTAGCCGCCTCCCCACATGCCTCCACCTCCCCTTTGCGCCTCCACCAATTCCCTCCTCCCTCTAGTCCTCTTCCTCCACCTCCACCTCAAGCCGCACCACCCCCCTCCTCCTTGCGCCCCCAAGGACGCCCCCTCGCTGCCATGACACGTCTACGTGCTGCCCTCGCTGTTTGGAAGAACCGCGACGTGGGATCCCGAAGGATTTGGCGCGTGGGAGCGAGATCGGGTGATCGAGATACATTCTTCGTGTTCGTCGTTCGTCGGACTAAGGTATGTCCATGAGGAAACCTTGGGGAAGGTCTAGGTGCTGTTCTCATGGTAGATTTGGAGTTTTTAGATCAAGAGGACGTGCTGCCATGGAGTAGATCTGAAAACTAGAGTTGTATTCACGTTCTGGTTCGGGCAGATTGGGAACCCGAGCTAGGGCAGGCGTTTTCGCAAATTTAGAGTTTGAATCTGACTGTACGGACTTTTAGGAAGTTGTAGATAATTTCCTTATCTTTCCGTGCATATAAAGAACGCTAAAATACGCCCAGCCGTTTGGGAGATATGGCCGTTTTACCGAGCGCTGTCAAATCTGTGACGAGATTGAGACAGTTCGTGTTCAACGTTAGATTAAACAATTTTAGAGGCCGATCTGGCTTTTCTCAATACCTAGGAAAAGCTAGGAAATTTCCTAAGCTTCGTGATGGTGTACTCGTTTAATCGATTTGGAGTTCTAGAACAGAAGTTATGCCCATTGGAAGGCTGCTGTCCCAAAGGGACAGATTTGCTGTTTTCTGATTTTAGGAGTTGTAAGCGAAGTCGGGATAGTGGGATGTATGTGTACTGTTTTGTGGGCTCGATTTGAGTGTGTGGCACGTGTTTGCAGGTGGTGTGCCTCCAGGAGTGCCCTCAACCTCTCGTCATTCCGTTGCCCGCGAGTGAAGGCAAGTGTGTTGTGTGGATTGTATGTTATATGTGTTGCTAGATTTGCTTGATAGCATTTGGAATAGATAACATGTTGTCTCGCCATGAATTACATGTTATAATTGATATGAAGTCATTATGCCATGATTTAAATGTTGTCGATGCTATGATGTCCTCATGCCATGATTAAAAATACTTGTTGTTGATAAGTGGATTACATGCCATGTTTTGAACGGGTACCGTCGTTTGTTGAATACGGTCCTTCATGGTGAGGTGCCATGTGTTGATATGCAAATACTCCTATATATGTGTACGTTGCTGTCCATTTTGCATACATGGCATATTTTCATGGCCGGCCGGTGAGATAAGTCATAACTATTCCGGGAGGGTCGGTGAGAACCGTTATGACTAGTCCGGGGCTACTTTTGAGTAAGTCCTACATCGTGATTCCATCCACCGTGGTGAATGGAAGCGAGTGATAGGCACCCTCCATCTTCGGGATGGAAGGGGGAAAAGGGTGCATGCCGACGGGTGTGCACTCAACCATATCGGTATGAGTTTTCAAGAAGACATGTGCATTGCATTGCATGAATGGAATATATAAATGATGATGTTTATGAGATGACGATGAGAATACTTATGAGTTGCTCATGAGATGAATATTTTGATGCTTAAAAGATGTTTGGAATTCTAACTATGATGTGATATGATGTGCCTTTGGAGGTTGGTGATGATGGTTTGTTGACTTGATCTTTGTTTTTCCATTACAATTCACTTTGCTGAGTGATGAACTCACGCTTGTGTTTATGTTGTTTGTTTTCTTTAGGTACCATGAAATCGGCACGCGGGAAAGGGATGTAGCTTCACTCCTCCACGTAGTATCACAATCTAGCTAATTCAACCGTTTGGACACGACATTAAGTTTACAATAATCTTTGGTGTAAGGTCTTTATGTTTGGTTGATTTTCCCTCATGTGTATCATGCGGGATTAAGAAGTGAATGGTTTCATCATCTTGGACTTATATTGATGCTTATTCTTTTGCCGATGCCAATTGAAATCCTAGTTGATGAGTAGTTATTGTTATCACTGCATATTGATATCTTGTTTGTCCTACATAGTGATATGATGTTATGTTGATCATTTGCATGCTAAAACAAAGGAGATGCTGTCGAAATTTTCAATTATTCAAACTGAGTACTTGCTGTAATTTACCTTAAATTATGGTTTTAATTGCTGTATGGTCTATGTTTGGTGACATTCTGGGCTTACTAGAAGCTGGGGTGTTACAGTTGGTATCAGAGCGGGCTTCAGATCCGTGGTGTATGAATTTAGTGAAATACCATAGGGTTAACTAAAATTTTGATGTGGAATAACCTAGAAACATGGCTTAGGTTATACTTAAAACTTTGTCATAGGATAGCAACATTAAAACTTGTGTAAGTGGAATAACTAATCTAAAATTTGACACACATGGATGCACAGTAGGAAAGGGTATGGGTATCGTTTCCTTACGCTTAAATGTTGTATTTAAGCTTTGATGTTGAATGTTTCCTTTGATAATGCAAGTTGCTATGTCTATGAGATAAATGATTGAATTGTTCTGGTTGTTGTGAAAATGGGGTTGTGGTGCCAAAGGGTTTCGGTCACCTTTCTTATTTCTTATTAAGGGTGAGGTTTGACGGTGTGGCCGGTTAGCGCCATCACCGAAGAACTATTAACCCCTGTAGGAGAAGAGTGCTTATCCTTTCTGTCGTAGATCGGGTAGTTGACTGGAGTCATATAGAAAAGTTTGGTGGTGGATTCCTTCTGATGTTCTTTATCGTTCTGTGGTCGGTCTTGGTTGGTTTTCTTGGTTTTAATTGATTGAAATCAAAAGAGAAGTGTTTGGTCTTCTATTTTCGCGGATTGTTCCGTATACGGTATGTGGTTTTGTCTTCCTTGGGTGAAGACGAAGAAGAAGAAGTCTAGTGTTGCGCTTCTTTTGGTCGCTTTTCCAGCTTGATGCTTAGTTTGTTGATTTTTTTTATGGGGGAGAAGCATTCAATTTATTCATGTGTTTGTCTTTCTCCGAGGTTAAAGGAGTTATTGTGGAGTTGTGCCAGACCTGGCTGTCAGGGCTGAAGTTCAGTGGCTTGGTAGGAGTAAGTGGTGTTTGATTTCGTTATTTTACTGGTTTAAGAAATCATCTTTGGAAAACCCTTTTTGTTTCGTGAAAGTTTGGGGTTTGGTGTTAAGGTTTTATTTGCAAAAGGTTTATTTGATCGCGTGGTTCCCTCTTGTGGGAGCCTTTGAGGTTTAAAAGTCTTTTGGAAAATTCCTTTGCATGATCAAGTTTGGGTTTGTCTCATGGCAAATTTTGAGAGTCATGTTTCCTTATGAATTAAAATGCTGCAAACAAAGTAAGTAGTCTTTTGACTGAAATCGTTTGTCCCTAGTAAGAATTGTTGTTTAGCATGTTATGTAGTAGGTAACAATGTGGTCTATGGAATGACGTGTTGTTAAGTTAAATTTTGAGTTGAACCAAGACAATGTGATTAACATCTCTAGCTGGAGAATAAATAGACTACTAGTGTTGTAGTTTACTTTTTAGCAAGAATAATTAAATGGGTTAATGTAAATGCTTAGAAACTGTTGCCCTGCCTAAGAAGTGCTTTTGATCCTCGATTATGTTTAAAGTTTTTAAACCCTGATGCATGATTAAACATTAAGATGAGGTAGACTACGGTTATTGTTAAAGAGGTTCTAATCAAATGGATTAATAGAGAAATTTAATCGCGGTGACTAGTGACTCTAATTTTGGAAGTTGATTAGAGTTGCTTCTTGCGATGTTGCAAGTCATTAGTATATTTGGAAGCTTGCATTTGTGTTCCTTTAATGCTAGTACCGATGTCAGTTGGGAAGACATAGGTTTGGTGGTTGGGGTAAGAGCTTTGTGATGGTCCAACTCATTCAATTTGTTTTAAATAGTTGAAGCATGCTGAGTAGCGACAATTTGCTATAACCTTTGCATAGGGTAACTAAAAGTAATGTTGTAGTTTTTCTTTAGATTATGCAAATAAATGATATTGTTAAGGGCAGTGTTAATGCAAGTATTCAATCTATTTTAAATAGTTGGGGTATGTTGTGTGGTGGTAATTTGGTTATCACCTATGTATAGGATAGCTAAAAGCAATGTGTTGATTGATGATAATCAAATTTTTGATATTGATGACTTAGTAGTGGTGGTAGTTGTGTAGAATACTTGTTGGAAACCATTGATTAAATGGAGGGTATTGTAACCTGTGGTGATGGAGTGAACCATGGATAATTAACCTGATGTAGAGTTTTATCCTTAATGAATGTATACCTTGGAATCCTAGTTATGAACTTTGTCTTATAGAAATAATATTTACATGTTGAAGTCGTTGTTTAATTGAATAAGGTTCGGTTGTCGAGACGTGAATATATACGAGGTATGAAATTTATATGTTGATCTTGCTGAAAGAATTGTGGGAGTACTATGTTTCAAATTTAAAATAAGAGGTACAAAAGTGAACATTCCTTTATATGTTTGATTTGAAGTCTTGGAACGGGAGAGTCTCTCATTTAAACCTCCAATTATATCATCCTCAACAGCATCATCATCATCTTCATGAACAAAGATACTCTCCCCCTGAACATATGCACCTATTGTAACACCCCGGCATCTAATATGCCCTGGATGTCACCAAACATAGACTAAACAACATCTAAATACCACATCTAAAGGAAAATTACAGCAAAGGAGTAAATGCAAAAACCAAAAATTTCGGCAGCATCTCCTTTGTTTTTCCATGGTACGGAGCATCAACAATAATATCACAAGTTATATCATAATGGGAAGCATCTAAAGCAGCAATAACATGTGACATAGCAACTATTTAAGTCTATCATAATGAATTTAACCACTCCATGATCTAAAACGAAGTAAATAATATGACCAAGCACACAAATAAGTCATACTCCAAGTTCTCAACGCATTAACTTATAATCACAACTACAAATGGCAAAATTGTATATATCTTAATGAGTGAAACTTTGTGAAGATGTGCCACTAAGCCCCTTTCCCGCATGTCGGTTTCATGGTACCTAAAAACAACATAAAACACAAGCGTGAGTTCATCACTCAGCAAGTATATTGCAATGGATCACAAAGAATAAATCAATGCCAACATCAATACATACCATACTTTAACATCATGATCAAATCATAATGTCATGTACAACCTCATATCCATGACAAAGCACATTGTAAAAAATTCATTATCATCATCATGTATGCAATGCAATGCAATGCACATGTCTCCTGGAAGCACATACCGGTATTGCTGAGTGCACACCCGTCGGCGTGCACCCTCTTCCCCCTTCCATCCCGTAGATGAAGGGTGCCTACACATCGCTTCCACTCACCACGTGGGTGGAATCACGAGGTAGGTCTTACAACCAAGGCGCTCCGGATTAGTCATAACTTTCTCACCGACCTTACCAGACTAGTTATGACGTTCTCACCGACCGACCAGCTTTCATGCCATGTATGCAACATATGCCATAAACATAAACAACTTGCATCAAACTGAACTAAACATGGCATAGCATTATAATAGTCCATTTTCATCATAACATTGGCAAGCACTAATCATGGAAAGATATCACAATATGTAAGCAATTTGCATCTAGTCACAATTAGCAACATACATTACACTACCCATTACAATACACTTGCCTTAACCTCGAGCGACGGATTGGCGAGAGGTTGAGGGCACTCCCGGGGTCACACCACCTGCACAAACATACCACACACTCAAAACGTGCCCCCAAAACAGTACACAAAAGCCCGTCTACCCCGACTTCACAAACTACATTCAAAACCGAAAAACAGAGAATCTGTCCCGCCCGGACAACAGACTTCAAATTATCATAACTTGAGCTCTAGGTCTCCAAATCGATTAAAAGAGTACATCATCGCGAAGCTTAGAAAATTTCTTAACATTTCTAAGTATTGGGAAAAGCTTATTGGGACTCTAAAATTGTCTAATCTACAAAACACTATGTTCTGTCCCAATTACGTCACAGATTTGAACACGTTCGGTAAAACGATCATAACTTTCAAACGATTGGGCGGAATTGGACGTTCTTGGTGTCCAATTAAAGTTATTGAAGTTACCTACAACTTTCTCAACAGGCGGCCAACCAAAATCAGATTCTACAATTACGAAAACTCAAACCCTAGACCGAACGCACAATCTGCCCGAAACAGAGAACATGGCAAACTCTAGATTTCATCATAACTACCCAATTGCAGCACCATAACTTGATCTAAAAGCATCGAAACACCCTCTACCACAGCTTCTAGACCAACCTCAGGGATTTCCCAAGATCATACCTTCACCGACGAACACGAACGATGAGTCTCCTCTCCTTCTGATTTCCCCGATCGGCTTCCACACGCCGGAACCGCCGGATCTCCTCGTCGCGGGGCTTCCCGATGGACAGAACAGCAGGGTGGCGAGGTGAGGAGGATGCACCAAGGGAGAAGGGGCACCCAAGGGGAAGGGAAGGTGGCGGCTAGGGTTGGGAGGTGGAGGAGGAGGCGCATGCGGAGTGGGGGGTGGCGGCTAGGGTTTGAAGAGGAGGGGGTGGGGCGCCCAAGTGGGGGAGGGCTGGCGCATGGGGTGTGGGCAGCAGCCCTTGCTGCCCAAAAGTTCCACCAAACGGCCCAAAACTTCCCCCACCTTCGGCCCACTTCATCCACCTAGGGCCTAAATACCTCCCGCTCGGCCCAAACTCCCCCGGAAGCCCAAAAACGCGAGTAAACCTCATGCCGTAAGGTTTTATTCTCTAATTTCACATTTTATAATGTCACACCATACTGTAGTGTCATATTCTACCCCCCTTCAACAGGATTCGACCCCGAATCCAAGACATGCCACTACGCCAAACCAACAACACAGAGATCTCAACTTCACGGTTCAAACCTGAAGAAAAGAGCTTTGGGTAAAGCTCACCCCCGCGAGATTTCAACTCCCAGGTCACTTCTGTAAATAAGACCACTAGAATTACACTGATCGAGACTCGATGACAAGATGCCTAGGTTCGAAGACCAACTGCTCTAATGATAACTCGCAATCAAAACTTGCGAGAACTTTACTCAACAGTAAAACACAAAGTACTCACACATGGTCTCAGCATGACCCCAAGCGATAGGATAAATCCTCAAACAGCCCACAAAAGAAAACGGTCTCATACTCCTCATTCTATGCATTCCTTGGCACTAAAGTGTCCGATCCCTTTAACTAATGCTACTCTCCAGAAGAACACGGTACCAACCTTTCTACTGTGGTTCGTCGTATTCAAGACGACGTGAACCAAGTGAGACACTACACTCCAAGACTACCCACTGTTTGAACAATCGGGGTTAAAACCTTGCAAAAGATTGATTTTTTACAAAAGACCAATACCCACCACTACCACCAAATGGAAAAGCCTACTTTATGACCAGGGTCCTTAAAACCCACAAAACAAAAAGAACCGAACAACCCACTTCGCTTGATTCACCTCGCTCATAGATCAGCGACAAAAGATCCAGTATACTTCGAAAAGGAAAAAAAATAATTACTAGCAACCACCAAGTGGTCCACTAATAATTTAATCAACCGTACCGAGGGGCACAACAATGACACAAGTCTCCAAGAAGGTTTGAATTGAGTCATACACAACCTTCCTTTACTCTTCACTTTTAAACAATTTACGATCAACTACTAGCAACACTTAATAACTGAGGTCATTAACAACCCACACTGGATTTCTCTTCCTAAGAAGGTCTCTCCCTCCTGCTCTTCCTCTCCAAGGACTAGAACAAAGAATACAACCATTTGGTAAGCTCAATCACAAACCATGAACCCAAATTGATCCACACACAACCACTCGAACCCCAAAGCGCGAAAAGCCACTTTGGAAAGAATTCGGCAACAATCGAAGAGTACTCATTTTATTTTCCTAAGCCAAATCGCAAAGGGAACACACATCTCCTATACCACAGCCAAAATACTAGAAGTTATTCATTATTTCTCTTCATACTAGAAAGAAATAGACATCTCGATTCATGACATGAATGCAAACTTTTCAAGAGCACTCCGGATTAGTCATATTTCCATATGTGACTTTCTCACCGACCTGGCTCAACGACTCCTTTATCATTAAACATCTATAAACGATGTCATGTTTCGTTTTCACCATTCATTCATCATGTAACAACAATACCGAATAGTCATTCACCAAAAAAAACTTCTTCCTCGGTATCACCAAATTGAAACACAAATAACATCTATGATTGCGCTAAATCATAAAACTATGACGGGAGCACCATTAACAGGAGAATACCACGTCATATCATAACCCACCAACAATTGGAAGCTAAATTTGTAAAGCATCGCTTTTTAACCAAAATCAACATTTTGAAAGAGAACATCAATTCTCAAGGAGAAAAGGGAGACTCATTTCCCAAAATGAGAACACTTCACCAACCCGAATCACTTATAAAACATTCATAAAATCCACCTTTTGAAACACTCGCAAACACCACACAAACTTTCCAAATAACTCCGACTCTAGCCAAATAGAGTTACAAATTGAATCTCAAGAATCTCCAACACAACCCACTATGTCCTCCTGCTTCCTTTAAAATTTATTCCAAGGATAACTCAGTGTGAACGCGAAGGACCACGATCCACTAAAAAACTTTTGAGTGTAAATCCATACTCACAATACAAACTAAACAAATTAGCTAAAACCAAAGGTTGGCACCAATTTCTACGAGTTTTAGGGAAACTCTGAAACACCACATAAAGAACACCTTAACCGAAAGAAATCAACCAAGATAGCAAACAACCAAATAAGTCCAAAAGGTTTTAGACACAAGCTCAGCATGAAACCCACCATATCTAGTATTCCACAATACTTACCACTTAAAAATTCAATATTCACCATTTACTCATCGAGAAGCCAAAATAATTCAACCAAAAGCTACATAACCAATCTTCCTCTAGTTACCTTTCCCAACACTTATGAATAAAGTTCATGACGATTATCAAAGACAACTAACCAATACTCCTCATAATGTCCCCACAGACCAACACATCATATAACAACATATTCTCTATTTCAAACATAGTACTTCAACAGATACTTAAGCATGATCAACCTATCAAATTTTTTTTATACCATCCATACGCCAACATCTTGACAATTGGGACTTGTTGAATCAATAAATGACTTCAACAAGTAAACATTATCTCTACAAGGCAAAGCTCGTAACTATGATTCTAAGACATACATCCATTAAGAATAAAATTCTACATCATGTTAATTATCCATGGTCCACTCCATCACAACATGTTACAGTAACCTCCGTTTTAACACGGATTTTTAACAATTAATCTAAGCAATTACCACCACTACTAAGTCATCAATATCAATAATTTGCATAATCATCAATCAACAACATTGCTTTTAGCTAACCTATACATAGGTTACAACAAAATTGTCACTACACAACGTACTCCAACTATTAAATTAAATTTAATGAGTTAGACCTTCACGAAGCTCTTACAACATCATCAAACAACAAAACCTATATCTTTCCAATTGGCCTCGATGCTAGCATTTTAGGAACACGACTGCGTACTACCAATCATGCCAATATTTTGCATTAACAAGAATAGCAACTCTAATTAACTTCTAAGTTAAAGCCACTAGCCTGCACGATTAAATTTCTCTATTAACCCATTAGATTAGAACATCTTTAAACAACCGGCAAGGTTTCTTTAAAAATATCAGTAATTTACATCATCTTAATGTTCTAACTATGCATCAGGGTTTAAACTTTAAACATTAACGAGGATCATAAGCACTTTTAAAGCAAAGCAACAGATTCTAAGCATGTACATTACCCCATTTAATCATTCTCGCTACAGAGTAAACTACAACACTAGTAATCTATTTATTCTCAAGCTAAAGATAACAATCACATTGAATTGATTCAACTCACAAATCAACTTAGCAATACGTCATTCCATAAACCACATTGTTAACTACTACATAGCACGGACATAAACTTTCCTTAACCCCTTCATGGGTCACCTACTCTGGACAAACAGGATGCAACCCAACTTTAAAGATAACCACAGCTCAAGAACAAGAACGAACACCGATAAACAATTTCTCCTTTCCAGGCAAGGAAGAAACAAAACTCCAACGGAAAAGCAGGAGAGCTCAACTCTCAAATTTCCAACTCTGATAGCCAAAACTCTTCCAGAAACCTCAAGAACTATACTTCTAAGAAGGAAGATGGATGCACCAGGGAAAACCAAATGTTCCACCAAATCTTTTTCGATAAAGATTCAAACTTAACACCACCCAACTTAAGGTCTGCACAAGGAGAAACTTCAACACTTTCTTAGATGGGGAGAACAACAACCACATATGTTTCCTCCCCAAGACAGTCCACCATTACCAACAAAACCGGGTGTCAAAACAAAGATTGTGACCAAAAGACGCGCAACACACCACTCTTCTTCGTCTTCAACCAAGGAAGACAAACCACAAACCGCCTACGGAACAATCCGCGAGAATCCAATACCAGACACTTTTCCTTTGATTTCAATCAACTAAAACCAACAAAACCAACCAAACCGATCGTTAGAACGGTAAAAAACATCCGAAGGAATCCACCACCAACTCTTCTATTTGACTTCAGTCAACTGCGCGGTCTACGACAGAAAGGGTAAGCACTCTTCTCCCACAGGGGTTAATAGTTCTTCGGTGATGGCTCTAATCGGCCACACCGTCAAACCGCACCCTTACAATGAACAAAAGGTGACCGAAACCCTTCGACACCACAACCCCACTTTAACACAAAAGCAAGAACAATTCAATTCAATTCTCTCAACAACATAGCAACATACATTATCAAGTATAGCATTCAACATCAAAGCTTAAATACAACATTTAAACGTAAGCAACGATACCCATACCCTTTCCTACTGTGCATCCATGTGTGTCAAATTTTAAAATAGTTATTGCACTTACGCAAATTTTAATGTTGCTATCCTATGGCAAAATTTTAGGTATAACCTAAGCCATGTTTCTAAGTTATTCCACACTAAAATTTTAGTTAACCCTATGGTATTTCACTAAATTCATACACCACGGACCTGAAGCCCGCTCTGATACCAATTGTAACACCCCGATATCTAGTATGCCCTGGATGTCACCAAACATAGACTAAACAACATCTAAATACCACATCTAAAGGAAAATTACAGCAAAGGAGTCAATGCAAAAACCAAAAATTTCGGTAGCATCTCCTTTGTTTTTCCATGTTACGGAGCATCAACAATAATATCACAAGTTATATCATAATGGGAAGCATCTAAAGCAGCAATAACAGGTGACATAGCAACTATTTAAGTCTAGCATAATGAATTTAACAACTCCATGTTCTAAAACGAAGTAAATAATATGACCAAGCACACAAATAAGTCATACTCCAAGTTCTCAACGCATTAACTTATAATCATAACTACGAATGGCAAAATTGTATATATCTTAATGAGTGAAACTTTGTGAAGATGTGCCACTAAGCCCCTTTCCCGCATGTCGGTTTCATGGTACCTAAAAACAACATAAAACACAAGCGTGAGTTTATCACTCAGCAAGTATATGGCAATGGATCACAAAGAATAAATCAATGCCAACATCAATACATACCATACTTTAACATCATGATCAAATCATAATCTCATATACAACCTCATATCCATGACAAAGCACATTGTACAAAATTCATTATCATCATCATGTATGCAATGCAATGCAATGCACATGTCTCCTGGAAGCACATACCGGTATTGCTGAGTGCACACCCGTCGGCGTGCACCCTCTTCCCCCTTCCATCCCGTAGATGAAGGGTGCCTACACATCGCTTCCACTCACCACGTGGGTGGAATCACGAGGTAGGTCTTACAACCAAGGCGCTCCGGATTAGTCATAACTTTCTCACCGACCTTACCAGACTAGTTATGACGTTCTCACCGACCGGCCAGCTTTCATGCCATGTATGCAACATATGCCATAAACATAAACAACTTGCATCAAACTGAACTAAACATGGCATAGCATTATAATAGTCCATTTTGATCATAACATTGGCAAGCACTAATCATGGAAAGATATCACAATATGTAAGCAATTTGCATCTAGTCACAATTAGCAACATACATTACACTACCCATTACAATACACTTGCCTTAACCTCGAGCGACGGATTGGCGAGAGGTTGAGGGCACTCCCGGGGTCACACCACCTGCACAAACATACCACACACTAAAAACGTTCCCCCAAAACAGTACACAAAAGCCCGTCTACCCCGACTTCACAAACTACTTCCAAAACCGAAAAACAGAGAATCTGTCCCGCCCGGACAGCAGACTTCAAATTATCATAACTTGAGCTCTAGGTCTCCAAATCGATTAAAAGAGTACATCATCGCGAAGCTTAGAAAATTTCCTAACATTTCTAAGTATTGGGAAAAGCTTATTGGGACTCTAAAATTGTCTAATCTACAAAACACTATGTTTTGTCCCAATTACGTCACAAATTTGAACACGTTCGGTAAAACGATCATAACTTTCAAATGATTGGGCGGAATTGGACGTTCTTGGTGTCCAATTAAAGTTATTGAAGTTACCTACAACTTTCTCAACAGGTGGCCAACCAAAATTCGATTCTACAATTACGAAAACTCAAACCCTAGACCGAACACACAATCTGCCCGAAACGGAGAACATGGCAAACTCTAGATTTCATCAAAACTACCCAATTGCAGCACCATAACTTGATCTAAAAGCATCGAAACACCCTCTACCACAGCATCTAGACCAACCCCATGGATTTCCCAAGACCATACCTTCACCAAGGAACACGAACGATGAGTCTCCTCTCCTTCTGATTTCCCCGATCGACTTCCACGCGCCGGAACCACCGGATCTCCTCATCGCGGGGCTTCCCGATGGACGGAACAGCAGGGTGGCGAGGTGAGGAGGCTGCACCAAGGGAGAAGGGGCACCCAAGGGGAAGGGAAGGTGGCGGCTAGGGTTGGGAGGTGGAGGAGGTGGCGCATGGGGAGTGGGGGGTGGTGGCTAGGGTTTGAAGAGGAGGTGGTGGGGCGCCCAAGTGGGGGAGGGCTGGTGCATGGGTTGTGGGCAGTAGCCCTTGCTGCCCAAAAGTTCCACCAAACGGCCCAAAACTTCCCCCACCTTCGGCCCACTTCATCCCCCTAAGGCCCAAATACCTGCCGCTAGGCCCAAACTCCCCCGGAAGCCCAAAAACGCGAGTAAACTTCATGCCGTAAGGTTTTATTCTCTAATTTCACATTTTATAATGTCACACCATACCGTAGTGTCACACCTGTACCCTCACTGTACCTTTTGCCACAATAGAAGTGGAAGAAGGATCTTCAAAAATAACACTTTCAGCACGAGATGCACAAGTGAAGGAGAACCAAATCTTATCACCCAACATGTGACGTGAGCATCCAGAATCCAGTAGCCATATGTTATCCTTTATCGCGTGAGAAGCCTACATAGAAGCAGAAATTATCGAGGTCTCGATACTGGGGTTAGAAATAAGATGTTTGGGAATCTAGTACTGAGACACACAACGCACAACAGTAGGCACAACACGAGCATTCTTATGCACAAAAACTGATTTTCCCTTTCCCATGTTTCTAGCAACAAAAGGCGTTTTCTTCACCCTAGGCACATAATGAGATGCAAAGTGTGTCTGCCTGAAATTAGACTTAGCCACTACTATAGAATGATACATCACTATCGCTTCATCTGTGTCGGTTCCAAACTTTTGACTAAAAAACCGATTGTGATACGTGTATGTCATTTGTAAATTTTGGTAACATGTTATCACAATCGGTTCTGAGAAAGAACCGATTGTGATAATGAGGTCAAAAACATTATGAGATGTGGAATTAAGGTTAAAACCATAGGGTATGGAGGTTAATAGCGTTTCCGGGGTGCTACAGTTGGTATCAGAGCGGGCTGTAGGTCCCTGGAATGTGTATTTTGAGTGTCATACCTTAGGTTACAACTAAAATGTGATGTGGAATAACTTAGAAACATGGCTTAGGTTTTAACTAAAATTTTGTTATAAGATAGCAACATTAAAACTTGCAAAAGTGGTATAACTAATCTAAAAATTTGACACACAATGGATGCACAGTAGGAAAGGGTATGGGTATCGTTTCTTTACGCTTAAATGTTGTATTTAAGCTTTGATATTGAATGCTTCATTTGATAATGCATGTTGCTATGTCTATGAGATAAATGATTGAATTGTTCTTGTTGTTGTGATAAAGTGGGGTTTTGGTGCCGAAGGGTTTCGGTCACCTCTTTTTGGTTCATAGTAAGGGTGAGGTTTGACGGAGTGGCCGGTTAGTGCCATCACCGAAGAACTATTAACCCCTGTAGGAGAAGAGTGCTTACCCTTTCTGTCGTAAATCGGGTAGTTGACTGGAGTCAAATAGAAAAGTTTGGTGGTGGATTCCTTCGTATGCTCTTTACCGTTCTAAGAGTCGGTTTCGGTTGGTTTTCTTGGTTTTAATTGATTGAAACCAAAAGAAAAGTGGTTGGTATTGGATTTTCGCGGATCGTTCCGTATGCGGTGTGTGGGTTTTGTCTTCCTTGGTTGAAGACGAAGAAGAGGAGTCTAGTGTTGTGCATCTTTCGGGCGCCTTTCCAGTTTGATGCTTAGTTTGTTGATTGCTTTATGGGGAAGAAGCATAAGCCCTAATTAAAAGTGTTGGGAATGGTAACTAGAGGAAGAATTTGTTGCGAAGCTTTTGGTTTAATTGTGTTGGGGCTTCTCAGGGAGTAAATAGTGATTATTGAAGTCTTTAATGGAAAGCGTAGTGGAGTACTAGAGATGGTTCTTTTTATGTTGAGCTTGTGTTCAAAAGCTTTTGGACTGGGTCGGTTATTTGCCATTTTGGTTGAAGGGTTTTCGGTCAAGGTGTTCCATATGCTCTGTTTAAGAGTTTCCCTAAAACTCGTAGAAATTGGTGCAAATATTTGGTTTTGGCTAATTTGTTTAGTTGGTGCTATGAGTATGGATTTACCCCCCAAAAGTTTTTGAGTCGGTCGCGCCTTTTCGCGTTCGCACTGAATTATCTTTGGAATTAATTTTAAAGGGAAGCAGATGGTCATAAAGGGTTGTGTTGGAAACTTTTGAGTTAAGCCCTTAAGGTGTAACTCTATTTGGCTAGAGTTGGAGTCATTTGGAAAATGTGTCTGGTGTGCGGATGTTTCACAAGTCTGGTTTTTATGAATGTTTCATAAGTGAATTTGGTTAGTGAAGAGTTTTCTTTTGGGATTGAGTTTCCCTCTCTTTTGATAAAATTTATGGCGGTTGTGTGTGCAGATGTTTGACTTTGGAGTCGATGTTCTGTTCCAAAGGGTTGAGTTTGATTTTGCGAGGTTTTGCAAGGTTAGTTTTAAATGGATGTTGGGTTTTCACACGATGTGGTGTTTTGTTGATTAACGATGTTGCCGTCATATTCTATATGATTTAGCTCAACCGTCAGTGTTATGTGTATTTCAATCATGTGATACCGAGGAAGAAGTCTTTTGGTGAATGACTTTTCGGTATTGTTGTTATATGATGAATGAATGGTGAAAAGTAAACAAGACATCGTGTATAGATGTTAAATGATAAAAGAGTCGTTGAGCCAGGTCGGTGAGAAAGTCATATATGGAGATATGACTATTCCGGAGTGCTCTTGAAGAATGTGCATTCATGTCATGAAACGAGATATCCCTTGCTTTCTAGTATGAAAAGAAAAGAATGAATAATTTCTGGTGTTGGTTGTGGTGAAAGGATTTGTGTTTCCTTGCGTTTTGGCTTAGGAAATTTAAAATGAATACTCTCTGGTTGTTGTCGAATCCTTTCCAAAGTGGTTTTAACGCTTTGAGGTTTGAGTTGTTGGATGAGGGCCACTTGGGTTCATGTTTATGGTTGAGCCCACTCAATAATTGTGCTCTTTATCGTGGTCCTTTGAGTGGAAGGTTGTGTATGACTCAATGCAAACCTTCGTGGAGAATTGTGTCGTTGAGGGGTTCGTCGGTAGGGTTGATTAAATTATTAGTGGACCATTTGGTGGTTGCTAGTAATCACTTTTCCTTTTGAAGTGTATTGGATCTTTTTGTCGTTGGGCAATGAGCGAGTTATGTCAAACCGCAGAGGAACGTTCGGTCGTTTCTGTTATGAGAGTCTTACGGATCCTGGTTAAAGTAGGTTCTTCGTTCTGGTGGTAATCTTAGAGCGTTGTGTCTCTCCTGCTTTGCGTCGTCTTGAGTACAAGGAACCACAGAAGGGAGGTTGGTACCGTGTTTTTCTGGAGAGTAGCATGAGTTAAAGGGATCGAGCACTTCAATGCCAAGGAATGCTTAGAACGAGGAGTATGAGACCGTTTTCTTTTGTGGGCTGTTTGAGGATTTATCCTATCGCTTGGGTCATGCCGAGGCCTTGTTTGAGTCTTTGTGTTTCAATGCTGAGTAAAGTTCTCGCAAGTTTTTGATTGTGAGTGTGTGGTACTCATGTGCAGGTGATGTGACCCCGGGAGTGCCTTCTAATTCTCGCCAAACCGTTGCCCGTGGTTGAGGCAAGTGTATTGTAATGGATAGCGGTTTGTAGGTTGAAATTTGAGACTAGATGAAATTGCTTATATGATATGATTACTTGCCATGCGTTAATGATTGCCAATGATATGATGAGTATGCTTACTGTGTTATGATGCCATGTGTTAATGTACAAGTTAATTATGATGTTGGCATATCTGCATACATGGCATGTTACATGGCCCGGGCGGTGAGAAAGTCATAACTAGTTCGGGGAAGGTCGGTGAGAAAGTTATGACTAATCCGGAGAGCCAATGAGTAAGTCTTACATCGTGATTCCCTTCACCGTGGTGAACGGAAGCGAGGAGTAGGCACCCTCCATCTTCGGGATGGAAGGGGGGAGAGGGTGCACACCGACGGGTGTGTACTCATCCATACCGATATGAGTTTCCAAGGAGACATGAGCATCGCATTGCACTGCATACATATTGATGATGATGATGATATGTGACCATGAATGAGATGGTTTACATGATGTGAGATATTATTGCTATGTAATTGTTCTTGTTGTACCATTGCAATATGCTTGCTGAGTTTTGAACTCACGCTTGTGTTTTCTTGTTGTTTTAGGTACCATGAGAACGGCATGCGGGGAAGGGAAATAGTCACACGTCCGCACGTAGCTTCACCCATTTTGATTTCCACAAGTCATTCAATTAGTTTTCATAATAAACTGCGTGTGATGATTATTTCTTTAAGGTTTAGCTTTGCTATATGAGAGTTTTATTGTTCGTTTGACTCTTGGAGACATTAAGTGCTTGATAATAGACTTATATTGTAGTTAAGTCTTTAATTATTGCTGTTTTAGCTGTCTCTCATATTTCATATATTGCTATATTGTTGTTGCTCCTTCGAATCATGTTAAAACAAAGGAGATGCTGCCGAAATCTCGGTTTTTAGCATGTGCGCCTTTGCTGGAATTTATGTTTAATTGTGGTATTTAGATGTTGTTTAGCTTATGTTTGGTAGCATTCAGGCATACTAGATGCCGGGGTGTTACAGTTGGTAGGGTGATTATCAACTTTTTAGATCAATTGGTGGTGCTGGAATTGAGTAGATTAGATGAAATCTAGAAGTTGCCACGTTCTCTGTTTCGGGCAGCATGAGCAGTCGACCTAGGGTTTGAGTTTTCGTCAATTTAAATTCGGAATTTGGTCGTACGGCTGTTGAAGAAGATGTAGATAATTTCAATATCTTTCCGTGGGTATAAAGAACGTCCAATTCCGCCCAGCCGTTTGAAAGTTATGATCGTTTTACCGAGCGTGTTAAAATCTGTGACGTGATTGGAACAAATCACGGTATTTTGTAGATTAAACAACTTTAGAGTCCGAATCAGTCTTTACCTATACTTAGAAAAAGTTGGGAAATTTCCTAAGCTACGCGAGGATGTACTCGTTTAATCGATTCGGAGTTTTAGAACCCAAGTTATGCCTTTTGGAAGGCTGCTGTCCCGACGGGACAGAACCTCTGTTTTTGGGTTTAGCGAGTAGTTTGCGATGTCGGGGTAGAAGAGGGATTGCTTACTGTTTTGTGGAGATGATTGTGAGTTATCGTTAGAGCAGTCAGTCTTTGATCCTTAACTCCTTGCCTCTGAGTGCTGGCTGGTGCAAAGCGTAGGGGCTTCCAAGCGGGTTCTGAGGTGTGAACCATAACTCCCTTTGATTTGGTTGTTTGCGAAGTGGCGTGTCTCGGATTCAGGGTCGAATCCTGTTGAAGGGGGGAAGAATGTGACACTACGGAATGGCGTGAGATTATTTAATGTGAATAATGAGGTCAAAAACATTATGAGATGTGGAATTAAGGTTAAAACCATAGGGTATGGAGGTTAATAGCGTTTTCGGGCCGTTTTCGGGGTGTTACAAATACCGACACTACTAGTCCTTTCATATTGCAGTCGATTTTTGTTAAAATCGACACTACTAATCAAACCTATTGCTTTTTGTGAAGGCAATGAAAGGAATGCATTTCAATAGCATATATACAGAAAGTTTAGTAAAGTGGAGACCGACTCGGCTTGAACTTAAATTAGATGGCAAATAGAATTAAAGGTGTGATGGACACCACATCACAATCGGTTCTAGCTTAGAACCGATTGTGATGAGGGTGTTCATCACAATCGGTTCTAGCTCAGAACCGATTGTGATGAGGGTGATCATCACAATCGGTTCCTACTCAGAACCGATTGTGATAAGGGGCCCCTCATCACAATCGGTTCTAGCTCAGAACCGATTGTGATGTGCTCGGGATAGTCCCGCCAAAGTGAAAATTGGGCGCCAAAGTGAAATTTGGGTGTCGAGCGGGTTCTAATTTCAAAATAATTTTGCTAGGAGAACCACTGGCCTATATATTTATACACACCCTTGTGCTCACCACTCATCTCCACTTGCTCCTCTCCCTCTCCTGCTCTCCCTCTCACTTGCTCTGTAGATAGATGCATGCATAGACTGATAGATAGATAGAGAGAGAGAGAGAGATAGGAACCAAGGTGAAATGCGAATGCACTAGGATGTGCATCTTGGTTTTGCATTTCTTGGTTTTGGAAGAAATCACTGCATGGAGCACTTCGGTAATGGTAAGGAACTAAACTTTGATTTATTGTGATTCGTTCTTGTCCAAATTAAATGTATTTCTTTATTTGCCCATTATATCATGTACTAGTTTTTCGGTCATTTTCAGATTCATAGTAATGGCAAATGGGCATGGCTACAAACATGAGGAGGTGGTGTAGACCAAGTACAATGCGAACATGGAGTATCACTAGCTCTATAAACTGTTGTCATGTATATTCCATAAACACGTGTATAATATTTTGTCAAGTGTATCACCGTCTTTTAATTGGATGAACGGGTAGATGATGCATGTATACTGACTGTTAAGTATGTTTATGCTCTATATTCATGTAAACGAATGTGATATGTGTACTGTAAAATGTTTGTGTTCAATATATATTGTGAATGATATTCATACCGTAAAACAATCAAAAATAGTGAAATGGGCTCATCACAATCGGTTCTGAGAAAGAACCGATTGTGATGAGGGGGTCATCACAATCGGTTCTACCAAAGAACCGATTGTGATAAGGGGGATTATCACAATCGGTTCTTTGGTAGAACCGATAGTGATGAGGGGCCTCATCACAATCGGTTCTAGCAAAGAACCGATTGTAATGACCGTTTATCACAATCGGGAAAAAACCGACTGTGATAATGCTTCCTCATTACAAACGTTGGACTTTCTATCGCCACCAAAACCGATTGTGATGACGAAAAAGAACCGATTCTAATGTACATTCTTGTAGTAGTGAGCCTTAGTCCTTTCTTTCTTTTGTTGTTTGGTTAGCATAAAACAAAAATCTACTAGATGTCCATCTCTACCATAATGAGTGTAATTATACTTAACATGATATTTAGCTTTAGAAGTAGAAGCATCATTTGCATTTATTATAGTATAATGTAAAATTCCAGCAGACTTAAAAGCAATCTTCTTAGGCTCATTGACAATTTCAAATTTTCCACTTTCAAGTGCCTTAACAACGTGGGAGCATGTGATTTATGATGAGCATAAGAATCAAAACCTAAACCTTTGTTCTGAGTGTTGACTTTTGATTGATCCAAGATCATGTTTAGGTTTTTCTTTCCTTTAGTGAAGCGTTCTAATGAATTTTCCAAGTAATCAACTTTTCGAGAAAGAGTTAAACAATTATTACAAGGAATGTCCACTTTTCCTTTTTGTGTGTGACAAGTTGAGCATGAAAGAATTTCATGTGTAAGCATAGCATCTGTCATTTCAGAAACCCTAGCATTTGCATCATTCAACTTCAATTCTAGTATGGAGGATTTAGAACATGGAGTTGTATCATGCAAATCAATGGTAGAACAACTAGCATGTTTAACAAGTTTCTCATTTTCAGAATTAATTTGCTCTAACAAGGTAACATGTTTTTTCCTAAGCAAAGTAAGCTCATTGTAAATTAAGTCACATGATTTGCAAGCATCATCATCAAGAATCAAAGTTTTAAGTCTAGCAATTTCAACATTCAACGACTCCACAAGAACATGTTTCTTAATTTTCTTATCACGTTTATCAAGTAATTTACCAAGACGAGCAACATCAATAGCTAATTCATCGTAAGAAGGTTCTACCTCATTAAAGTCGATGTCGTGATCTTCCTCGGTGAAGCTATCGCTACTTTTAGCCATGAGACATAACCCCGTCAACTCATGCTTGCTTGGAGTTGCATCGTCTTCGATGCTCTCCGAATCCACATCGCTCAAATTGACTTGTTCAAGAGCGGAAAGAACTCGATGGACAACTTTGCGGTTGATGAAGCTCTTTTCTTTCTATCACTTGGAGAGAACTTCTTCTCTTTTCTTTTGTCATTGTCCTTCTCCTCCCTTGATGCTTTATCTGCAAGTTTAGGACAACTTGGACGAATATGGTCGAGATCACCACACTCATAGCATCTTGGAGGACCGCCACTAACTGTAACACCCCAAAATTTTACTTTTCTTGAATTCATGTGTGATTTGGCACTTTGGTGAATTTTTGGAATTTTCTGGAATTTATTTGGATTTATTTGTAATTTATTTGAATTTATTCCATTTTGAAATAATTAAAGAATTTAATTTTGCAAATAAAATTTTGTTGGAAATATTTTATTTGAGTCCAAAATGATCCAAAATATTTTCCAGAATTTTTCTGGAATTTTTCTGAGTCTTTTGCTATTTTTAATGAATTAAATGAATTACTGGGAATTATTTTAAATGTTAAATCGCTGGAAAATGCGAGTGGGTTTGTATCGTTTCACCCGATCGAGCCCGAGTCAGTCGACTCGAAGTTCGAGTCCGACCCGAGCCACGTGGTCGAGCCGAACCCGCCGTCTCCGAACCCTAGCCACACGACCCTTGGATCAAGATCCAACGGGTTGTGATTGGCGCCACGCCACCGAACCCGAGTCCGACCGAGCCAGCCCGCTCGCCGAGCCGGACCCGAGTCCAACTCACGCGACCGTTGGATCGAGATCCAACGGCTCACGTTGCGCCACGTCGCCTCTCCGTGCCGCCGGACTCCGCCGTCGAAACCGTGTCGACCTCGGTCTCCGCGTTTACTGACGCCGAGACCCTATTTAATGCGCCGCCACCACGGCCGTGACTTAGACTTCCGTGGCGCACTGCGTTCTCAAGCCATCTCGCTGAGCCGCCGCTTGTTCGCACGAGCTCGCCGGAGTTGGAATTCCGTTCGCCGCGGTTAAACGCCGATATCGCCGCCATCCGCCGCCCTCCGCTATCAAGCCCAGATCCGGATTCCCCAAGACGACGCGTTCGAGTACCTTCACTTCGCCGAGAAGCCCGGCCGCCGTTGGACTCATCGTCGTCTTCATCTCCTGGTGGCCTTCGCCCGCTGCCGCTATCGCCGTCCGCGAAGCTACGCTAGCCGTCCGATCGTAATCCAAGGGCTCGACAGCGCCACGCCACACCGCGGTGAGATCTCACGTGCAACCTCTGGATCTATTTTCAACCGCCGAATCTAGATCCAACGGCTTAGATTGTGCCAATGAGCTAGAATCGCACCAGGTTAGATTGGATCTTGACCGTCCGATCAAGATCGAACGGCCTGGATCGTGAGTTGTTTTTCCAAAGCACTACGCTAGATTTAATCCGCGCCGCTGATTCTCAAACCAACGGGCAAGATCACGCCACGTGGCGGGAAGGCCGACCGCCACGGTCGGCGCCGCCCACGCGGCGTGTCGTGTGGCAGGACGCCGACACGCCGCCCGCGTGTCGAGGGCCCGCATGTCGCTGGCTAATTCAGCCAAGCGCCGACGCCACCCATGACGCCGCAAAGGTCCCACATGTCGCCACCGTGGCTGAGTTCCCGCCGACGCCGCCGATGACGCTACCCGAGTGGTCCCACCGCCGGGCCTCACGTGGAGTCGTGGACCGAGTCCACGGTGGACCGAGCCAAACCGTGGACCAAGCCCATGAGCCGCCGACGCCACCAGCCAATCAGAGCCGACACGTGTCCATGCCGACGCAATAATTAATTTCGAAAAAGAAAATGATTTATTAATTCGAAATATTAATTCAAATTTAGATTCAAACTTCAAACGCTTATAACTTTATGCTTCAACTCCGATTTGAGTGATTCAAATTTCTAAATTTGTATAAAATTCAGATCTACTCAAATATGAATTTTATTTAATTTTTGGACTAAAGTTTTTCTCTGTAATATTATTTAATTGATTATTTAAACTTTAATAAATCATAACTTTTGCATTTTAACTCCGATTTGAACGATTCCAGCTTCCTAAAAATCCAGAAAATTATGTTCTCTCTGTTTATGGATTTTATTTGGAGTTTTGGGATGTTTTTGCCTATTGTTTATTTGTGTATTGCTATTTGCACGCTTTTACGAGTAGACGTTGAAGTGCCTGGAAGGATTCAAGGAGAAGTGTTGACTCAGATCCAACTCAAGACCAAGAGCAAGTACTTTTTGAAGGCAAGTTGTGCTTTGACCATGTTGATCCTATTTCAAAATCTATTTTGATTTAAACTATTGCATGCTAGTTCAATTAGAAAAATACTTTGTTTAAACCTGGGGGTTAGATAAATACCAATTTGCTATATGACACCTTGATTACTTAAGTATGTGCCATGACCCTTTGTCACCCTAGTTGTGGTTTACTAGTTGGACATTATTAAATTGCCAACATGGGTTTAGACCGTTGTAGTATACTGCTTAGACCTGCTACGTGCTCATGACATGATTTTGGACAATCAAATGTTAATATTGACTTAACGATATATTGAACCTGTTTTGGGAAAAGTATCATGTGATGTTGATGGCACGTGGTGCATGGTAATCATATGGGGTTTGATAAACGCTTTCGGCCGGGCATGTGGCAAGAGTAATCAGTGGGCCGGTTGTGGCATTGGGAGTGTTGATTTGGTTTTTCGTAGTCTTGCCCTGGTCACTCTAAGGACTTAACCTTGCAAGCCTTTGAACTGGGTCATACTTGCAACCACATGGTCGAATGGGACGGCCCTAGTTGACTAAGTCGCTAAGGACTCACTTGTGGAGCCTCAGGTGTCAATTACACCGCTTGTGTGATTGTACAGGGGAGCGATCGTGGTCGTGGCCGATACCCATCTAACGGTGTGTTGGTCCCATACTTCGCCTTGGCTAAGGGAAGGGATGGTGTAGAGCACGAACCGGAGAGGACCAGCTGTGTTGGTGGAGGCTTCCAAAGGCTTTGTTACTGAACTCGCCTTTGTGGTGTTTGACTGTATCTTGTGGGTAAAGTGCATAACCTCTGCAGAGTGTAGAATCTATTTAAATAGCCGAGTCCGCTGATCGACAATGCTCGGGAATTACAGTCAAGGGTTAGATTTTCTCAAAAATAACTTGGATTTGAAAGGTTGGGTTGGTTTAATAATGAAGATGATGGAAATGTGGTTTAGGATGGGGAAAAATGTTTATTAAACTTCTTGAAAAGTTACTTATGTTCTACTTATTTCTACTGCTTTCGAATCTACTTATATTACTTGTCAAATGTCAAGCATCGCAAATATACCTTGAGCTATTCCTTTGTACCAAGCCATGCATATAGTATATTAGCTTGCATTCTGTGCATGACTTGCTGAGTACCAAGTACTCACCCTTGCCTCAACACAACACCAGTTGAAGAGGAGACTACGCCAGCTTCGGAGGAGGAATTCCAAGAGGACCCGTCTACTTAGGGATGCGAGCCCAGTCAGTTGCCTGTGGTATACTGGATGGCGCCACGAAGTTATTTGATTTTCCGCTGCTATTATCTCTCTTTTAATAAGTTTTGCCTTGCGAGGCATATATTTGTAGCTTGGCCATAAGGTCGAGTAACCTGTTTGGTTATTTAAATAAAGTACTTTGATAATATCGATTGGTATGATTGTGATATTTACCGATGTTAAGACTGTGTGCACTAAGCGCTGCCTGGACTAGTGCTGAATACACAGAGGGTCCGGATTTGCAAATTCGGGTCCCGACAGAGGTGGTATCAGAGCCAGGTTATCGTAGGCTCAACCCTAGCTAGAATGGTCGTAGTGAGGATAAAACCTATTTTCTAAAGCTAAAAAGTTGTCAAGATAAGAAATGACCTCTCGACTTATCCCCTTCTCTCTTTTCTTGTCTCTTGCTGAAATTTTCTCTTACCTTGTCACAATTTAAAAATTCCGAGTTCTTACGTAAAGCACTCTTGTGACAGATGGAGGAAGAGTTCAACTACGTTGATCTGGGAGTTGGTCACGCTGCGGAACTTTGGCATATGCTACAGACTCTCGGAGATTTTGAGAAGCCCCAATACCAAGTGGAAGTGATCAGACAAGCGGGATTGATCAAGGCTTGTGACGTGAGGATTGAAGTACCTGCTAGGAAAAAGGGCCCAAGCAATCGCCCGATACACTTTGACCGCCAGAGATCTACAATGCAGATGGGTATCCAAGAAGTATCACGACGAGCAATGCGGCACATTACCCGTATCTACGCCAGAGAATTGAGAGTACGGTGTTCCGTTACCATCCGCAAGAACGATAACCTTCTTGACCGAAGGCGATTCAGATGAGGATGCCACGGTTACACAGCTTGGCACGATTTGTCGCCGCCAGGAGGATGTACTAGATAATACAAGCAAGGAGCTACGTAAGGCCCGCAAGGAAATCACGACAGAGAAGAACAGATGGCGGGAAGCTCAAGAGTATGTGGCACACCTTCTACGAAGGATTGACGAGTTGGAGATGACTTTGTACGGACTGCACCCAGAGCCAAGATTGAGCTACACGAGCCAGATCCAGAGGAGTCGATCTCGATGAGGACATCGCTTCTTCGACTACCATAGAGGACACAGCTTGCCGGACATGGCAATCGTTTACGCTTATGCCACAAAGACCGCATCAGGCCGTGGAGGTTTTCTCGATGAGTGAGCAAAGGTTCTATAGTGAGACTCCTACGCCGAGTCGCGTCATAGAAGAAAGAGTCACCCTTTAGGCGTTAGACTCTAGAGTTAGTTCGATTTGGATTTGCTTTGTTTGCTGAGTGTGCAGTATGTGTTGCAAGGCCCTTAGGCATTGTAAGCAACCATACCAAGTTATTAATAATAAAGTTGGACCTTAAGGTTACACCTTTCGCCCCGCATAAGTTCCATATTACTTGTCTATTCTTGTTTCCCTCTCATCTCTAAACCTAGAGCAAATCGACAGATGGTGAACACCCGTGGAAACTTTGGAAGCAATGAGAGTGGTTCTCGCCCAGCAGAAAACCCCAATGATGGAGCACCAAAGACCGCCATCGGATATGCAGAATTTCGGAGCTTTTCTTGCTGCCTGCACTCGATTGATGCATGCTATGATGCAACAAATGCAGCACGCCATCGCTCGTGCCACCGCTAATCAAGTTAATCGGGGACCACGCCGTAATACAAGGCTATCGAGTTCATGAGAACTCACCCACCCACTTTCTCCGGGAATGCCAATCCATTGGAGGCCGATGATTGGTTAAGATCAATCGAGAGGAAGCTACACATAGCTCAATGCATAGGAAATGAGAAGGTACTCACGCTTCTCATCACCGAAGGAACAAATTACCGAATGGTGGGAGAACTTCGTGCCACGCAAGAGAACCCTCAAGTTATCACTTGGGAAGAGTTCACAATGCATTCCGACAAGATCACGTGCCTGAAGGAATCATGGACCTTAAGAAGGAGGAGTTCAGAGCATCAAGCAAGGTAATCACCAAAGGGTCGACTACCGAACAAGTTCACGCAGCCTAGCACGCTACGCACTGAGGATGTAGCGGCAGATAAATCCGCATAGCCTCGCTTTTATGAAGGGACTTAACTCAGATTGCAAGTAGGGTTGATCACCCACACCTTTCCAGATTTCCAAGAGTTGGTAAATAAGGCGCTTATTCTTGAGGACAAGCGCAAGGAACTGGATGAGAACAGAAGCGCAGGATGCAACAAAGAAGGATCACGCCAGTGGAACGCAATACCGAGAGTTGCACCAAATCAATTCTTCAGATTCCAACCACGTAATGCAACAAGGACACCATCCTCGGACCAAGACCTGCCAATCAAAACTACTGCACCCACCCCGCTAGAAACACTACTCCAGCGCATCAAGAATGAACAGTGAGACGCCTGCTACAATCGCAACGAGCCAGACACTTTGCCAACAGCTTGTCCCAAGAAGACAGCAGAGCGACCCCGATTCGCTTCAATCTAGGAACCACCCAGCTAGGACGCCAAAGACCAGAGCCATACCCTGCATCGTGGTGAGAGGCCGAGTCAACCATGTCACCGCAGATGCACTGCAGAATGCTACTGACGTCGTCTTGGGTAAGTTACTTGTTAACTCGCACTGCAACAGTTTTGTTTGATTCTGGAGCTTCGCATTCGTTTGTTTCGCAAGGCTTTGCTACTAGAAACAATTTGAGGATTGCAAGACTTAGATGCATGCTTTTAGTTCAAACCCCTGGTTCCGAACTCCGAACGAAAGTAGGATGTTCCGGGGTGAGAATACTGATAGATGGAATAGAGTTCCTAGCAAACCTTATAATTTTGGAAACCCAGACCTTAGACGTCATATTGGGAATGGATTGGTTATCCAAGCACAAGGCTGTATTGGATTGTGGACGAAGGACTATCTCAGTCGAGAGCCCGTGTGGGAAGAAAGTGGAATTCCAAGCCACTGCAGTTAGAGATGGACAGTTGATGGTTAGCAGTACCAAGGCAATCAGCTTAGATGATGTCTCAGTAGTGAATGAGTACCCCGATGTTTTTCCCGAAGATCTACCTGGTATGCCGCCAGACAGGGACATAGAGTTTGTGATAGAGCTTGTACTGCACAAAGACCGATAGCAAAGAGACCCTATCGGATGTCCACCGAGGAGTTGGTAGAAATGAAGAAACAGCTAGAAGAGTTAATGGAGAAAGGATTTATCAGACCGAGTTCGTCGCCGTGGGGAGCACCAGTTTTGTTTGTCAAGAAGAAGGACGGGAGTTTCAGGATGTGCATTGACTACCGTGCACTCAATGAAGTCACCGTGAAGAATAAGTATCCGCTACCCAGGATTGATGATTTGTTTGATCAGTTGAGAGGAGCCGGAGTTTTCTCCAAGATTGATCTGAGATCGGGATATCATCGCTGAAGATCCGATCGTAAGATATTTCAAGACCGCATTCTCGTCAAGATATGGACATTACGAGTTTACGATTATGTCCTTTGGGCCGATTTAATGCGCCAGCTTATTTCATGAATATGATGAATAAGGTGTTCATGGAATATTTGGACAAGTTTGTCGTAGTGTTCATAGACGATATCCTAATCTACTCCAAGACAGAGGATGAACATGCCGAACACTTAAGGCGAGTTTTGGAAAAGCCGAGGAACAAAGCAACTTTTCGCCAAGTTCAGCAAGTGTGATTTTTGGAAGGACAAGGTGGAGTTTCTTGGACATGTAATGACCGCAGAAGGAGTCGCCAGAGATCCAAGCAAAGTAGAAGCGGTGTTACATTGGGAGCACCAAGACTGTGACCCAGATTCGAGTTTCCTTGGAATGGCAGGATACTACCGCTTTCATCAAGGCTTTTCGACAATTGCAAAACCTCTTACGCAATCCAAGAAGGAAAAGAAGTTTGCATGGACGCTTTAATGTGAGAAAGGATTTCAGAGTCAAGAAGCGATTGACGCCAAGACCGGTGTTAGTTCTACCGGATGTTGCTCAAAGCTTCGATATTTATTGTGACGCATCGCGCCAAGGACTTGGATGTGTCTTGATGCGAATGGGAAGGTCGCCGCTTATGCATCAAGGCAGTTGAGGCCGCATGAGGAAAATTATCCGACACATGACCTAGAGTTAGCTGCCGTAGTGCATGCTTTAAAGATATGGCGTCACTATCTGATTGGAAACAGATGTGAAGTATATACGGATCATAAGAGTTTTAAGTACATATTCACCCAATGGATCTCGAATATGAGGCAGAGGAGATGGTTAGAGTTAATCAAGGACTACAATGTTGGAATCCATTACCATCCCTGAAGGCCAACGTAGTAGCCGATGCTCTGAGTCGGAAAAGCCATACCGTGAGTACGTTGCTAGCCACAAGTCAGGATGAGTTATGTGAGGATTTTCAGAAAATGAAGATTGAGGTAGTACCTAGCGGATTCTTGGCCGCATTAGAAGTAAAGCCTACCCTAGAGGATCAGATCCGAGAAGGACAGAAGGATGATGACAAGATCCACAGGATTAAGTCCATCAAGGAGGAAGGCAGGGCAGAGGACTTCAAGTTGGATGAGCAAGGCACGTTGTGGATGAAGGATCGCATTTGTGTGCCTAACAAAAAGGAGTTAAAGCAACTGATTCTGGAAGAAGCCCATGACTCCAAGTATTCAATTCACCCAGGGAGCGCCAAAATGTATCAGGATCTGAAGGAGAGATTCTGGTGGCCGAGTATGAAACGTGAAGTTGCCGAGCATGTTGCATTGTGCGACGTATGCCAGAGAGTCAAGGCAATGCATCAGAGACCAGCAGGATTGCTACAACCGCTGAAAATACCCGAGTGGAAGTGGGAGGAAATCGGAATGGATTTCATTACCGGTTTGCCGAAGACTCAAGGAGGTTATGACTCCATATGGGTTATAGTGGATCGCTTGACTAAAGTAGCCCATTTTATCCCCGTGAAGACCACTTACTCGGGAGATAAATTAGCAGAATTGTACATGATCAGGATTGTCTGTTTGCACGAGTGTCAAAGAGGATTGTATCTGACAGAGGTACCCAATTTACCTCAAGGTTCTCGGAATAAGTTGCATGAAGCCATGGGAACCCGCTTGAACTTCAAGATACCTTATCATCCACGAGACAGACGGATTGCATCAAAGAGTCAACCAGATCTTTGGAAGATATGTTGAGAGCTTGTGCATTGGATTATGCGTCCTCTTGGGTTTTGAGTTTGCCGTATGCCGAGTTTAGTTACATCAATAGTTATCAAGCTAGTTTACGATGTCACCTTTGAGGCCTTTGTATGGTCGACCCTGTCGGACGCCATTGAATTGGAATGAGACCGGCGAGCACTGTGTCTTTGGGCCTGATATTCTTCAAGAGGCTGAAGAGCAGATCGCCATGATTAGGGAATGGTTGAAGATAGCCCAATCTCGATAAGAGTTATCCGACAATCGTCGCCGAGACTTGAGTTTTGAACCGTAAGACTTTGTATACCTTAGAGTTACGCCTCTCAGGAGTTAAGAGGTTCCATGCCAAAGGGAAACTCGCACCTGCTATGTTGGACCATTTAAGATTTTGAGCCGCAGAGGCGAAGTTGCTTATCACCGAGTTGCCACAATCGTTAAGGAGTGCATGACGTGTTCCATGTGTCCTGGGCTTGAAGAAGTGTCTCCGAGTTCCCGAGGAACAGGCACCGCTAGAGTCAATTGAGTTGCAAGAGGATTTGACTTATAAGGAGTATCCCGTGAGGATTCTAGACACAAGTGGATCGAGAGACCGTAAATAAGTCAACCCGCTTTTGTAGAGTTCGAGCAACCATGAAGAAAGCGAAGCGACTTGGGAGCGCGAAGAGGATTTGAGGAAAGAATTTCCAAACCTATTCCTTTAGTAAGCCTGAATCTCAGGACGAGATTCTAGTAATCGGGGGAGCTTTGTAACACCCCAAAATTTTGCTTTTCTTAAATTCATGTGTGATTTGGCACTTTGGTGAATTTTTGGAATTTTCTGGAATTTATTTGGATTTATTTGGAATTTATTTGAATTTATTCCATTTTGAAATAATTAAAGAATTTAATTTTGCAAATAAAATTTTGTTGGAAATATTTTATTTGAGTCCAAAATGATCCAAAATATTTTCCAGAATTTTTCTGGAATTTTTCTGAGTCTTTTGCTATTTTTAATGAATTAAATGAATTATCGAATTATTTTAAATGTTAAATCATTTGGAAAATGCGAGTGGGTTTGTACTGTTCATCCGACCGAGCCCGAGTCAGACTCGAGTTCGAGTCCGACCCGAGCCACGTGGTCGAGCCGAACCCGCTCGTCCCGAACCCTAGCCACACGACCCTTGGATCAAGATCCAACGGTTGTGATTGCGCCACGTCACCGAACCCGAGTCCGACCGAGCCAGCCAGCTCGCCGAGCCGGACCCGAGTCCAACTCACGCGACCGTTGGATCGAGATCCAACGGCTCACGTTGCGCCACGTCGCCTCTCCGTGCCGCCGCCGGACTCCGCCGTCGAAACCGTGTCGACCTCGGTCTCCGTGCGTTTCACGGACGCCGAGACCCCGATTTAATGCGCCGACACCACGGTCGTGACATAGACTACCGTGCGCACCCGTGCCCCCAAGCCATCTCGCCTGAGCCGCCGCCGTTTGCCCGTACGAGCTCGCCGGAGTTGGAATTCCGTTCCGCCGCGGTTAAACGCCGATACTGCCGCCATCCGTCGTCCTCCGCCGTCATCAAGCCCAGATCCGGATTCCCCAAGATGAGACGCTGTCGAGTACCTTCACTTCGCCGAGAAGCCCCGGCGCCGTTGGACTCGCTGCCGTCTTCATCTCCTGGTGGCCTTCGCTCGCCGCTGCCGCCATCGCCGTCCGCGAGCTACGCTAGCCGTCCGATCGTAATCCAAGGGCTCGGATCGCGCCACGCCACACCGCGGTGAGATCTCACGTGCAACCTCTGGATCTATTTTCAACCGCCGGATCTAGATCCAACGGCTTAGATTGTGCCACGTAGCTAGAATCGCACTGTGTTAGATTGGATCTTGACCGTCCGATCAAGATCGAACGGCCTGGATCACGGAGTTGTTTTTCCAAAGCACTACGCTAGATTTAATCCGCCGCTGATTCTCAAACCAACGGCAAGATCACGCCACGTGGCGGGAAGTCGACCGCCGCGGCCGCCCACGCTGCGGCGGCGTGACGTGTAACACGCGGCCCGCGCGTGTCGAGGGCCCGCATGTCGCTGGCTAATTCAGCCAGCGACGTCACCCATGACGCCGCTGGTCCCACATGTCGCACCGTGGTGAGTTCCGTGGACGTCGGCGACGTCACCCGAGTGGTCCCACCGAGTCCACGTGGAGTCGTGGACCGAGTCCACGGTGGACCGAGCCAAACCGTGGACCAAGCCCATGAGCCGGCTGACGTCAGCCAGCCAATCAGGAGCTGACACGTGTCCATGCTGACGCAATAATTAATTTCCGAAAAAGAAAATGATTTATTAATTCGAAATATTAATTCAAATTTAGATTCAAACTTCAAACGCTTATAACTTTTGCGTTTCAACTCCGATTTGAGTGATTCAAATTTCTAAATTTGTATAAAATTCAGATCTACTCAAATATGAATTTTATTTAATTTTTGGACTAAAGTTTTTCTCTGTAATATTATTTAATTGATTATTTAAACTTTAATAAATCATAACTTTTGCATTTTAACTCCGATTTGAACGATTCCAGTTCCTAAAAATCCAGAAAATTATGTTCTCTCTGTTTATGGATTTTATTTGGAGTTTTGGGATGTTTTTGCCTATTGTTTATTTGTGTATTGCTATTTGCACGCTTTACGAGTAGACGTTGAAGTGCCGGAAGGATTCGAAGGAGAAGTGTTGACTCAGGATCCAACTCAAGACCAAGAGCAAGTACTTTTTGAAGGCAAGTTGTGCTTTGACCATGTTGATCCTATTTCGAAATCTATTTTGATTTAAACTATTGCATGCTAGTTCAATTAGAAAAATACTTTGTTTAAACCTGGGGGTTAGATAAATACCAATTTGCTATATGACACCTTGATTACTTAAGTATGTGCCATGACCCTTTGTCACCCTAGTTGTGGTTTACTAGTTGGACATTATTAAATTGCCAACATGGGTTTAGACCGTTGTAGTATAACGCTTAGACTCACGTGCTCATGACATGATTTTGGACAATCAAATGTTAATATTGACTTAATGATATATTGAACCTGTTTTGGGAAAAGTATCATGTGATGTTGATGGCACGTGGTGCATGGTAATCAACGGGGTTTGATAAAATTTCGGCCAGGGCATGTGGCAAGAGTAATCGTGTGGGCCATTGTGGCATTGGGAGTGTTGATTTGGTTTTTCGGTAGTCTTGCCCTGGTCACTCTAAGGACTTAACCTTGCAAGCCTTTGAACTGGGTCATACTTGCAACCACATGGTCGAATGGGACGGCCCTAGTTGACTAAGTCGCTAAGGACTCACTTGTGGAGCCTCAGGTGTCAATTACACCGCTTGTGTGATTGTGCGGGGAGCGATCGTGGCCGTGGGCCGATACCCATCTAACGGTGTGTTGGTCCCATACTTCGCCTTGGCTAAGGGAAGGGATGGTGTAGAGCACGAACCGGAGAGGACCACCTGTGTTGTTTGAGGCTTCCGAAAGGCTTTGTTACGGGAACTCGCCTTTGTGGTGTTTGACTGTATCTTGTGGGTAAAGTGCATAACCTCTGCAGAGTGTAGAATCTATTTAAATAGCCGAGTCCGCGGTACTGGACAATGCTCGGGAATTACAGTCAAGGGTTAGATTTTCTCAAAAATAACTTGGATTTGAAAGGTTGGGTTGGTTTAATAATGAAGATGATGGAAATGTGGTTTAGGATGGGGAAAAATGTTTATTAAACTTCTTGAAAAGTTACTTATGTTCTACTTATTTCTACTGCTTTCGAATCTACTTATATTACTTGTCAAATGCTGTTTACTGCAAATATACCTTGAGCTATTCCTTTGTACCAAGCCATGCATATAGTATATTAGCTTGCATTCTGTGCATGACTTGCTGAGTACCAAGTACTCACCCTTGCCTCAACACAACACCAGTTGAAGAGGAGACTACGCCAGCTTCGGAGGAGGAATTCCAAGAGGACCCGTCTACTTAGGGATGCGAGCCCGGCCAGTTACTGTGGTATATCTTGGATGGCGCCACGAGTTATTTGATTTTCATTTGCTATTATCTCTCTTTTAATAAGTTTTGCCTTGCGAGGCATATATTTGTAGCTTGGCCATAAGGTCGAGTAACCTGTTTGGTTATTTAAATAAAGTACTTTGATAATATCGATTGGTATGATTGTGATATTTACCGATGTTAAGACTGTGTGCACTAGCGCGTTCCTGGACTAGTGCTGAATACACAGAGGGTCCGGATTTGCAAATTCGGGGTCCCGACACTAACTCTCTTCCTCATTCTAACATTTTGCAAAGCTTTATTAAAACGATAAGAGAGTGATGCCAGGTCTTCTTCCAAAAATTCCTCAATCTGTTCATTAGTTAGTAAAGACAAGAAAAACAAATCAAAACTTGATGAAAAAGAGTTATCGTGAGACATGTTAGATTGAGAGATAAAAGCAATTGACTTGTGACCATTCTTCCTAGCAAGAACATCTAATTCATGAGTTTTCAACTTACAATAAAGAACATCTAATGTAAGTGTACTCATGACAGTTGATTCTCTAATAGATGTTACTTTCATCTTCCAAATTGATATGTCTAAAGCACCAAGTAATTGTCGAGCATTTGCAGCATCAGTGTAGCTAACTCCAATAGCACGTAGATTGTTAAGAATTTTATTAAAGCGTGCAAAGAAATCATCTAGTGACTCACCAGGCTTCATCTCAAATCGCATGTATTCTTTCTTATATATGTCCTGACGAACCTCTTTGATAGTGTTAGAACCCTCATGATAATCACAAAGAGATTTCCATACCTCATATGCAGACTTGAGATGAATCACGCGGCCGAAGTCACTTCTTCCCAATCCTTGGATGATCAAATTTCGTGCTTTGCTGTTTGCTTCAACATGTTCTTGATTGGTTTTGTTAACGTTGTCATTCTCAGGGACTTCGTACGGCTTGTAAACCTTCTTCCAAATTGCGAAGCCTTGCGCCTGGATGAATGCCTCCATCTTCGCTTTCCAAAACTGCAAATCAACACCATTGATAACACAAGGTTTTGTCATATACCTATCCATTGCTATGATTTCTAATCATCGGTTAAGATTAATTAAAAAACACAAGGGTTCCAAATATTCCCTAGTATTTTTAGGAATTTTTCCAGGATTTTTAGACCCTTTTACTATTTTATTTCGCGCGCTATTGTTTCTTCAATTTCCAGCCAACGGGACGTCGCCACATGTCCTGGCACTGTAGCTTCATCTTCCCCATCGTAACATGTCCAGAGGGAGCTCGATCGTTCTCCCAGTAATGGCGCCTCCACTTCATTCCACCATAACTTCTCCATTAATCCACCAAATTACGATCCGTTTGAACCGTTGGAAAGAGGATGACGAGGAGAACTCATTCCTGGTGTCCATTCGCTTTCAATCATGCCGGAGATAATTTAATCGAGAAAAACCGAAATGCATTCATTTGCTCATTAACTCGGCCGTTTCTTCACGAAATCACGTGCTTCCACTTCCTAAACCTTCATCTTGGAGTCCTTTTTCCCATGCTCTCATTCTCCCTTTGCCTCTCCACTTCAACCGTGTGCAAAATCGCAAGAACCAACCCCGAACGCTATTCTTCGACATTGCCGTGGCATATCTCGCTCCGATGAGTCAAACTCGAGTCCGTTTGTCTCATTGCGTGCGCATGGATGCCATGAACTAAAGCCCTCAAGTAATTTCAGATTTAGGAAAGTTTTGACTCCAAATTTTGGGATTGAACATCTATGACTGAACCATCGTTCTTCGGCAAATTCGTTGTCTCCGGTAATTCATTCCTCAATTCCTTGCAATTCTAGACTCCTCTAGATATCCTCTAGCCGGTGCACTCTTTAATTCTTGATTTTGTGCCTCATTTTCTTGGAATTTTTGTGTTCTTGCCGTGCCTCTATTCGGTTCGGTCCGGTCGCTCCTTGCCCTGTCCGGCCGTGTGCCTTACCGCACTTACTCGCCACCGTCGAGGGTCCTCCGACGTGCGCACGGCCACCCCCTGGCCTCGCCGCACCTGCCTAGCCTGCCACCCGCCACCGGCGCTGCCCTAATCGGCCACTCGCCACCCTTGCTCACCGCCTCGCCGCCTCGGACGTCCTCTGTCCTGGCCGACCTGCTGAGCGGACTCCCCGCACCGTCGCAGAGCTTGTGTGCCCCTCGGCCGACCCCCTACGCCGCCCAGCCGCCGGTGCCACCAGCAGCCTCACCGGCCGTGCGCCTCGAGCCGCCTCCTCGCAGCACCACCCCGCTTTCGATCGTGCCACTCCGGTCGCCGGACTGCCACTCTCTCCTCTTCCTTTTCCCCCACTCGCTGGCCGCTCTCGGCCATCTCCTTGCCAGCGCCGGTCACTCCTTCTCCTCCTCTGTTTTGTGCTCATGAGGAAGAAGGCCTCCAGTGAATGGCAAGCTGGCCCCACATGTCAAAGGCTTTAGCAAAATCAGGAAAATCCAAGAAAAAGAAAGATGCTCTGGAATATTCCCATTTTTCCAATTTCCAAGATTTCTAGAATTCAAACGTTTATATCTTTTGCATCCGAACTCCAAATCACCCCATTCAAATTCCTAAATTCATCTAAATTCAAGATCTACCTGCCAGTATAAGTTTGTAATTTTTAGATTTTATTTATTTTATTTTATTTATTGCACCGTTTTGCGCGTAGCCGAAGAGTTCGTCGGATCCACCGACGCCGTCACTGAACCGCAAGATTATGAGACTTCCGCTGCGATCGAAGGCAAGTCTCCTTGACGCATGTTGATCCCATGATTTATAAATGTTTTACACTATTTTACAAATTGCATTGCTGATGTTAACATTAGGCTGTTAGTTACACCTGTTATTTATGCCTCCTTGATATTGTTGTCCATCATCCTTTGTCACCCTAGTACAGTCATCCACCATAATAAATACTTTTGGGAAAATATTCTTTGATTAGGGGAATGACTATTTGGAAGATATTTTAGATGGAACAAATAGTATGGAATGTAAATTGGAGTTACATGAATATTTGTGATGATGTGGGGGTTGTTAATATGAGTTTGATCTATGAATGATGATAATTGAAATATTGAGGAGTTGGATAGTGACAGTAGTTCACAATATAATTAGTATGGATTGGAGGAATATTGGGAGATGTATGGTAATAAGGATAATATTTGGTAAATTAAATAAATAATATTAAGAGTCATACTCGGAGGTTTAGTAGATAATTTTGTGAAATATTCTTAGTAGATGATAAGATTGATCACCGTATGAATGATGATTTTGATATAGAATCAAATTTGAGTGGTTACTTTGATCATTAGTGTAACACCCCAACATCTAGTATGCCCTAGATGTCACCAAACATAGTAGAAACAGCAACTATATACCACAATTAAGGACAAATTACAGCAAGGGCGTAACTGGTTTAACCAAAAATTCGGCAGCATCTCCTTTGTTTTTCCATGGTTTGAAGCCACAGTAATAATATCATAAGCAATAACATAATGAATGACATCTAAAACAGCAATAACAGGAGGTATAGCAACAGTTCAAGTCCAGAATAATGAATTCAACCATTTCATGAATCAAAACGAAGTGCACCATAATGCCAAGCACAAGTTATAGCATGAACCGCATTTAGCGCATTAAAATAAACAACACAACTACGAATGAGAGGGTGTAGTTGTCTAAGTGAATGAATCTAAGTGTAGACATGGCGCTAACTCCCTTTCCCGCATGCCGAGTTCATAGTACCTAAAAACAACATAAAACACAAGCGTGAGTTCATCACTCAGCAAAGTGTACTGCAATGGAATAGAGCATCAACATTAATCAATAGCATCATTATTACATATCATAGCACATCATCATAAGCATCTCATAGTACAACTTCATAAACATTTCATAATTATCTTCATTCATGCAATGCAATGCGATGCACATGTCTCTTTTCTTAGCACATACCGGTATTGCCGAGTGCACACCCGTCGGTGTGCACCCTCTTTCCCTTCTATCCCGTGGAGGGTGCCTACTCTTACTGACTCGCTCCCATACACAACCGTGGATGGGACTACGAGGTAGGTCTTTCGTGTTCACAACATGTGAACACAGAGGCCCGCATCAGAATGGGTCGCCTCTTCCATTATGAATGCACATATGTCATGAATCATGTATGAACTTGCATAAATACTTAATACAACAATCTCATAGCCAATATGTAATCATGTTCATCATATCATAAGCAAATAGCAAGCATGGCAAGTTAACACATCATGTACTCATATTGCAACTATGCAAGTCTAATAGCCAACCAAACCCAAATCCATCCGAATACACTTGCCTTCAACCGTGAGGGATGGAGTGGCGAGATGAGGAAGGCACTCCCGGGGTCACACCACCTGCACATATGTACAATACACTCAAAACAAGCCGACAAAACAGCACAAGAACTATCGGCTACAATGACTTTGCAACATGCTCCTAAAACCAGAAAAACAGAGAATCTGTCCGACGGGACAGCGGCATTCCAACGAGCATAACTTGGGTTCTAAAACTCTGAATAAGGTAAACGAGTACATTTTCTTGAATCTTAGGAGATATCCCAATTTTTTCTAGGTATTCGCGAAGACTGAATCAGCCTCTAAAATTGTCTAATCTACAGTTGAATACAATCTGTCCCAATCACATCACAGATCTGACAACGCTTGGTAAAACAGCCATAGTTGAATGGAATTTAATGTTCTTGGTGTACAATTAAAGATAATTGAATTACCTACAACTTTCTCAACATCTGTCCGACCAGGAAACACTTCTAAAATTGCCAAAATCGCGTCTGAAGACCGATGACCTAATTTGTCCGACGACAGAACGTAGGACAGAGATGCAATCACTCTAAATCCTACTAGTCACAGCACCTAAACATCAAACTTAACGAAGACCTCCTCCATCTAACCATCGCCAAAACTCTACAAACCATTTCCCCAAGACATACCTCTTGTTGGCGGATCACCCGGTCGATGAATCGTCTTCTCCGCGCGGCCCGATCTCCCCTTCAATCGCCTGGAACGCCGGAATCGCCGGATCCGCTTGGACGGAAGGCCTCCAACCTGCGCGAGGGCAGCGCGAGGAGGGTGCTAGGGCCTTCTAGAGGATGGAAGGGGAGGCACAAGGGGAAGGGGCGCCATGGGGGAAGGGGAGTGCGGCTAGGGGGAGGGGAAGAGGGAGGTGGCGGCTAGGGAGGAGGGATGGGGGTGCATGGGGGCACTAGGGGGGCGCATGGGGGAACCCTAGGGGGAGGTGGCAGGATTTTCCCCCTCATGGGACAAAGAAACCCCACCCCCCGCCACCGACGGCCCATTTGCATCCCCCCAAGGCCCAACTAGCTCCCACAGGGCCCAAACTCCCCCGAAAAGGCCCAAAGACCCGGAAACGGCCCAGATACACTATATAAAGTCGTACCATAAATCCGTAATCTATAAAGTCACATTTCATAATGTCACATTCTCTCCCCCTTAACAGGATTCGACCCCGAATCTGAGACACACCACTTCGCGAACAACCAAATCAAAGGAAGCTAAGGTTCACTTCTCAAATCCCGCTTAGAAACCCCTACGATTTGCACTAGCTAGAACTCAAAAGCAAGGAGCTAAGGCTCGAAGACTGACGGCTCTAATGATAACTCACAATCAGAACTTGCCAGAATCTTACTCAACATTGAAACACAAAGCACTAACACAAGGACTCAGAACGTCCCAAGCAATAGGATAAATTCCCAAACCAACAACGAAGGAAAGTCTCACACTCCTCATTCTATGCATTTCTTGGCACTAAAGTGCCCGATCCCTTTAGCCGATGCTACTCTCTAGAAGAACACGGCACCAACCTCTAGAACCCTCTTCAGCTCCCATGCACAAAAGTGTTTTCACACCTCAACCTCTCTACTGTGGTTCGTCGTATTCCATACGACGTGAACCAAGTGAGACACAACACTCCAAGACTACCAACTGCTTGAACAATCGGGGTTAAAACCTTGAATAAGATTGATCTTTTACAAAAAGACCAATACCCACCACTACCACCGAAAGGAAAAGCCTACTTTATGACTCGGGTCCATAAAACCCACAAAAACAATAACAACTGAACAATCCACTTCGGTTGACACAACTCGCTCATAGATCAGCGACAAAGAGATCCAATTCACTTTGAAAAGGAAAAGCAATTACTAGCAACACCTAATAACTTAGGTCATTACCAACTCACACTAGATTTCTCTTTCTTAGAAGGTCTTGCCCTTACATTCTTCCACTCAAAGGACCAGAACAAAGGGTACAATCCTTGAATAAGCTCAACCATAAACCATTAACCCAATTGATCCCCATGCATCAATTTGAATCCAATGCACTAACATTCACTTTGTAAAGAATTCGACAACAACCAAAGAGCACTCATTTTATTTTCCTAAGCCAAATCGCAAAGGAAACACAAATCTCCTATACCACAGCCAAAATACCAGAAATTATTCATTCTTTCTTTTCGTACTAGAAAGCAATGGAAATCTCGATTCATGACATGAATGCACACTCTTCAAGAGCACTCCGGATTAGTCATATATCCATATATGACTTTCTCACCGATCTGGCTCATTGACTCTTTTATAATTGAATATCTATAAACGATGTCATGTTTCCTTTTCACCATTCAGTCATCATGTAACCACAATACCGAATAGTCATTCAACAAAAGACTTCTTCCTCGGTATCACATGATTGAAACACAAATAACATCGATGATTGTGATAATTCATATAAACTATGACGGCAGCACCGTTAACAGGAAAACACCACGTCGTATCATAACCGACCATCAATTGAAAGCTAAACTTGCAAAACATCGCATTTTAACCAAAATCAACTTTTTGGAAAGGAACATCGACTCCAAAGTCAAACATCTGCACCCACAACCGCCACAAATTTTCTCAAAGTGAAAGGGAAACTCATTTCCAAAAGGAACACTTCACTAACAAAATCACTTATGAAACATTCATAAAATCCACCTCCTGAAGCACTCGCAAACACCACACATATTTCCCGAATCTACAGCCCTAGCTTGGGCTAGGCGTAGAACTTTGGTTGTGGTTCAAAAGGTGGTCATGATGGAATCTTGTGATGTCGGTTCAAATTTTGTTGAGATTATGGTTGGTTGTTAAAAAGGTGATTGTAATTTGAAATAAAGTGTTCTATCGTGAACATTGCCTTAGCTAGTTGTCCTTGTGTGTGTTATGCCTGGGAGAGGTTAGAATGAAAGTGTATCGTGGTTTGTAGTCGAAAGAAAAGTATTGTCGATGTAGGCAATGTACGTAGATGACATTAGTTAATTTTGATTCTTTGTGAAAGGGTCAAATAATTGGAAGGGATGGGATTTTGCGTAAATGATTCTTTGGGGGTTCAAGTTTGGAACCTCAGTTGACCGTTCTAATACTAATCGTGAAACAAAGGGTTGTGTCTCAAGATGATGGTGTCATTTTGAGTTTTATGAATCTTGTTAGAGTGTTAGAAAGAGGAGATTAGACTTCTATAGAGTTTAGAAATTGATACCCTCTTTTGTTGAGAAGAATAATCGAGTAAGAGGTATAGTGTGTTTTAGTGATAAAGGAAAATCTAGTCTGACTTGTGCCAGATCGATTCTGAAGATTGTGGGATGAGATATCTCGTTCAAGAAATTCATTGTAATCCAGATTGCTAGGGAACTTTTGTCCCTTGGAAATTTTGATAGAAATTGAAGTAAATGAGGAATCGTGACAAGTTGCGTGTAGTTGAGCTAACTCAAGACACTTTTGTCAACAGTTGGATTTGGAGAGTTGGTCAGTAGGTTTGTTTCTGTTTGAAGCCTTTGCGTGGGTGTTACAGTTTTAGTTGCTTGGTTTTAGCTTCGAAGTTTGGCTCCCTTGTGGACTTGGTGTTTTTGAGTTAGCATTCTTCGGATTCGAGGTCGAATCATGTTAAGGCGGGAAGAATGTGACACTACGGAATGACGTGACATTATAAATTGTGAAATTTGAGAATAAAACCTTTTGGTATGAGGTTAAATAGTGTTTTCAGGCCATTTTCGGGAATTTGGGCCTTTCCAAGGCGATTTGGCCTTAGGGGGACCCCACATAGGCTGAATGTGGAGTTTTCCGGCCCATGTGGGGGAGGTGGGCAGCATAACCCCTGTCATGCGCCCCCACCTCCCTTGGTGCGCCCCCACTTTTTCCCCCAACACTAGCCGCCGCTCCCCCACTCCCCATTGGCGCCTCCACCTTCCCCTTCCTCCCCACCTCCTCTAGACGGCCCTAGGTGTGTTCCACCCCCACTGCTTGCTGCCACGCCCTTCCTCTCCGTTGTCCTCACCGTTTGAGAGCTCCGCGACGAGAGGTTCCGGTGGGATTGGCACGTGGAAGGAGATCAGGTGACCAGGAGGAGTTTTCGTCGGTTCGTCGATCGTCAGGCAAAGGTATGGTGTTGGGAAATCCTTGGGGTGGATTAGGTGCTGTGTTAGAGGTGTTTTTGATGCTTAAAGTTCATGTTTAAGTGCTGCCTCTAGACGAGATTAGGGAGTTTGCTATGATTGTCCCACGTTCTGTCTCGGGCAGATTGGGCGGCCGACCTAGGGTTTGAGTTTTCACAATTTTAGATTCGGAATTTGGTCGTCCGCCTGTTGAGAAAGTTGTAGGTAATTGCATTACCTTTAATTGTACATCAAGAACGTTAAATTCCGTCTAGCCCTTTGAATGTTATGGCTGTTTTACCGAACGTGTTCAAAACTGTGACGTGATTGGGACAGATCGTGTTGATCTGTAGATTAGGCCATTTTAGAGGCTGAATCAGTTTTTCCCAATAATTAGAAAAAGCTAGGAAATTTCCTAAGCTACGAGAAAATGTACTCTTTTACTTAATTTGGAGTCTTAGAACTCAAGTTATGCTAGTTTGAAGGTCACTGTCCCGTTGGGACAGATTATCTATTTTCGGGTTTTAGGGGTAGTTTGCGGAGTCGATTTAGAGGTTCGATCTTGGACTGTTTTGTGGGCACATTTTGAGTGTGTGGTACCTATGTGCAGGTGGTGTGACCCCGGGAGTGCCCTCAACCTCTCGCCAATCCGTCGCCCGCGGTTGAAGGCAAGTGTATTGGGATGGTTGTGTCCATGTGCTATGTTGAATTGCCATGTTGGATTCTAGCATGTTATATGATGGATAGATGTTGAGTTGCCATGTTTGATTCTTGCATGTTATAAGATGATAGACGTTGGATTGTCAAGTTTGATTTGGGCAAGTGCATCGATTGTTGTGTTTCGGAATGATAATTGAGTGCCATGTTAACTTACTCTATAAATTGCTATTGCATGATTTGTTATGTTGGCATCACTAGTATGTGTAGGATATGGTGAGTATCCATGAAATAAGGAATAAAAAAGGCATGTGAATGGGTTTATTGTTGTGAATGTAACCATGATATTGCATAAGATGAATATGATGAGTTTATATGCAAGTTATTCACGTTTATGGCATTTATGGATTCATGGCATGAGGACTGGCCAGGATGGTGAGAAAGTCATAACTAGTCCGGTGAGGTTGGTGAGAAAGTTATGACTAATCCGGAGTGCCATTGAGAAAGACCTACCTCGTGATTCCATCCACAATTGTGAATGGAAGCGATGAGTAGGCACCCTCCACGGGATGGAAGGGAAAAGGGGGTGCACACCAACGGGTGTGCACTCGGCAATACCGATATGTACTAAACAAAGAGACTTGGTGCATTGCATTGCATGAATGAGAATGTGAATGATAAAGTATATGAGATTGTGAACCAAGAAGTCTTCAAGAATTATTTTCAATGATTGGTGATCTGTATGATGTATATATGTGAATTGTTATTGTTTGTTCCATTGCAATACACTTTGCTGAGTGATGAACTCACGCTTGTTGTTTAATGTTTTTTTAGGTACATTGAATGTGGCTTTTGGGAAAAGGAGCTAGATACAGGCCTTCACTTGGCATCACTTGAATAGACAACTTATACCATTCTATAGTTGTGATGGTTTACTTTACTAATCTAGCCTTGGTATATGTCGTATTGTTGGCTATGATTAATTGTTCACCCTATTGGTTCATGGAACGCTTAAGCTTATTTTTCTTGGCATGAACTGTTGTTGAATACCTGTTTTAGATGTTGTCTATCATGGTATCGTGTCATGCTGTTATTGTTGTTGCTTCAAACCATGGAAAAACAAAGGATATGCTGCCGAAATTTTCGGTTTAGCATTTGCACCTTTGCCGTAATTTATCTTAATTGGTGGTATTTAGATGCTTCTTATGCTATATTTGGTGACATCCAGGGCATACTAGATGCCGGGGTGTTACAGTTGGTATCAGAGCGGGCTTTAGGTCCTTGGAACATGTATTTTAGTGTCATACCTTGGGTTTAACTAAAATGTGATGTGGGATAACTCAGAAACATGGTTTAAGTTATAATTAAAAATGTTGCCACAGGATAGCAACATTAAAACTTGCGTAAGTGGAATAACTAATTTAAAATTTGGCACACATGGATGCAAAGTAGGAAAGGGTATGATATCGTTGCTTTACGCTTAAGTGTTGTATTTAAGCCTTGATGTTGAATGATATATTTGATAATGTATGTTGCTATGTTATTGAGAGAATTGATTGGATTGTTCTTGTTATTGGGATAAAGTGGGGTTGTGGTGCCGAAGGGTTTCGGTCACTTCTTTTTGTTCATAGTAAGGGTGTTGTTTGACGGTGCGGCCAGTTAGCGCCATCACCGAAGAACTATTAACCCCCGTGGGAGAAGAGTGCTTACCCTTTGTGTCGTAGATCGGGTAGTTGACTGGAGTCAAATAGAAGAATTTGGTGGTGGATTCCTTCGGATGTTCTTTACCGTTCTAACTATCGGTTTTGGTTGGTTTTTGTCGGTGTATTTTACACCAGGGTGCCCACTTCACCGCAGTAATGATGTGAGGTGACCGCCCAGCGGACAGGTGGCATCCAGGCCACGCCGCTGGCGGTCAGTACAAGGTGACCGCCTAGCGGACAGGTGGCGTCCAGGCCGCACCGCTGGCGGTCAGTACAAGGGGACCGCCCAGCGGACAGGTGGCGTCCAGGCCACGCCGCTGGCGGTCAGTGCAAGGTGATCTCCCAGCGGACAGGTGGCTTCTAGGCCACGCCGCTGGCGGTCAGTACAAGGTGATCGCCCAGCGAACAGGTCGCGTCCAGGCCATGCCGCTGGCCTTCAGGTCCCGAGGCCACCTAGGGGTCTGCGCCCCCGCGCCGAGGGTCAAAGGCATTTAATGCATATCGTGCACATTAAATGGAGGTAATGAAGACCACAGTGTAACAGCGCGTGTTCCCATTGCGCGCATTTATTACGGGTGATGCCATGGCGTAATCCCCTCTCCCCTGGCGAGACGGGCGGAGCCGACAGGTGCATGGGGCCCGAGGTCGGGGAGGAGTCGGCTGTGTAATAGCATTAAGTGCAACTCAAGAACAGTGACAGGTGCATTAAATGCTGTATGGTAGTGTAATGAGTAGGGTACATTGATGTAATTTCCCCATGCGCCCCATCCAGCCCAAGTATAAAAAGGAGCCGGGGTGCATGGGAGAGAGAACGATCATTTTTTTCTCCGGTTCGATCATCTCTCTGGTTGGATAATTTTAGTCTCCCCCAAGAACACAGGCAAGAACAAATAGACAGGACTAGGGCTATTACTCTCAGGAGGGCCCGAACCTGGATAAACCCTAGTGTCCCCTTGCAAGTCTCACGATTCAGCCCTTTCTTCCATCTCTCTCTCTACCGAGCGATCTCCAGGAAAGCCCCCTGTTCGAACTTCATATACACCCGATCCGGAGGTGTCTGTTGGCTTTTACGCCGACAGTGGCGCGCCAGGTAGGGGGCTCAGTGGCTAGATTGCCTCTTTCTTCTTCAACTTTCTAGCGAAGCTCGCAAGAAGCTCTAGCGGTTGTCGGCATGGCGGCTTCACGATCCAAGCACGACGACCTACCTGAGGGTAGCAGCACTCACAGCCGATCCCGGCGCCTGGCTAGGGCGTCGGACCTCCCAGTTCCCTCCGTCCTGGGAGGGACACGTGTTGCTACCGCGCTCGGAGGACAGCCCATCCGACGACGCCTGTTGGTAGGAGACGACACCCCGACGCAGAATCTGCATGCGGCCCGGCTGCTCCTCGATCACCCTCCAGTTGCGCTAGGGGCGAAACCCCGGCCGCTCCATGGCCGCAGGACATCGCCCGCCTAGTGGATGCCGCCCAGCAGCAGGTGGAGGCGGCAAACCAGCCGGGGGCTTCTGGCATTGGGCGGCAGGACCTGCGCCTGACTGATGCGCAAGCTTCCAGCCGCCCTGTCAAAGTGTATTCTGGCCACAAAGGCTGGGACAAAGGGAAGGGTGCACAGGTTGCAGCCCCCTCAGGTACAGGGGGACATGCACATGCTCCCACCTCTTCTCACGGTTCCCCCAAGCTGGCGGGGGGCCGCGAGGATTTGAGGACCCGTCTAGACGAGAGGCGGCTCCGGCGCGATGATGACTTGCGCCATGTCTTTAGCGGGCATCGTGCGCATGTGCAACGTCGCATTGGCCGCCCGATGCCTAGCAGTCGTGGGGAAACCTCGCTCCCTGAATCCAGGGAGAGCGTAGACTCGCACTCCTCGCCCCCCTCTCGGGGCCGAGGAGCGGGCGAGCAACGCTGCTCCCCTTACAACGTTGGATGCCAGGCGTTTTCTCTCTGCCTACGCCAAGCTACGTGGCCGGAGAGATTCCGCCCGGCGTCCATCTAGAAGTACGATGGCACCACCAACCCGGACGAGTTCCTGCAGATGTATACTATGGTGGTGCGCGCCGCGGGAGGGTCCGAAAAGATCATGGCCAACTACCTCCCGACGTCGCTGACGGGCTCTTCCCGCTCCTGGCTGCTGAACCTCCCGCGAGGCTCTGTGCACTCATGGTAGGAACTGTGCGACCTTTTCGTCACCAAATTCCAGGGCTCCTACACTCAGCCAGGCGTGGAGGACGACCTCCATGCCCTGGAACAAACGAAGGGGGAGTCCCTGAGGGAATTCATCCGGCGGTTCAGCCACTACCGTAATACGATCCCCCGGATCTCCGAGCAATCGGTGATCATTGCGTTCCGGAGGGGGGTTCGGGATCAGAAGATGCGGGTGAAGATGGCCACCCGCACCATATCAACCACTTCCGAGCTGTTCTCCTTGGCGCATAAGTGCGCCAGGGCGGCGGAGGCCCGGGAGCGCGCGGCAAGGCCTTCCGACCACAGCGAGGCGGGAACCTCAAAAGCCTCCGATCACAAGAAGAAGAAGCGTAAGGAGGCCGGTGCTGGAGAGATCCTGGTCGCTGAGCCGGAAGCCAAGCCCCAGAGGTGCGACCGTCGGGAGAGGAGGGGTTATCGCCGAGACCCGCACGGCGACCGTGGGGACCGCCGTTCACCCCGCCGAGAAGAAGACGGGGGAAAACCCTACTGCTCCATCCACAGGACCAGCAGACATGATCTGGCGGATTGCCAGGTCGTGTCCAAGTTAGCGGAGCAGCGGCTCAAGAAACACCGCGAAGATGACCACGACGACGCGGGTGAGGACCCCGCGCCGATGGCCTTTCAGCAAGCGGAGCACACGGTGGCTCCGCCACCTACTCTTCGAACTCGCAGTACAAGTGGGAGGTAAGGGAGGTGTGCGCCACCGTGCCAACCCCCGGGGCGAGCAGGCCACTGAAATGGTCGGAGGTGCCGATCAATTTCAGTCGAGCCGACCACCCAGAGAGCACTTCCAGTTCAGGCCATCTTACGATCGTGGTTTCTCCCACGGTCCGAAATGCGAGACTCGGGCGAGTGCTTGTTGATGGAGGAAGCTACATCAACCTCATGTCAGTTGGGGCATTCAGGGCACTCCAAATTCCTTATGAGGAGTTGCGCCCAGCCCCTCTCTTCTACGGAGTTTCCCCCGGGGTAGGTTTGATGCCCCTGGTTCAAGTCCGGCTGCCCGTCACGTTCGGAAGTATGGAGAACTTCCGGACAGAGAAAATTAATTTTGAGATCGCCGACTTCGACCTCCCCTACAACGCCTTGCTTGGCCGGCCAGCTCTGGTCAAGTTCATGGCGGCCACACATTACGCCTACATGATGGTGAAGATCCCTGGGCCTGGAGGCCCAATAACTGTGAAGGTGGATCGGCCGAAGCCTGCGCCTCGCCAGCGGTGCGTAACCTGGCCGGCGCCACCTGTTCGGCCCGAGGCGAGGACGACTGCCCAGAACTCCCCCCGATCAAGGCCCGCATTTCACCCGGTCCCTCGGGTGAGGTGAAGGTAATCCCCGTGGGTGAGGACGGGTCTGGGAAGGTCATGAAGATCGGCGCCAACCTCAGCACCAAATAGGAAGGCGCGCTCGTCACCTTCCTCCGGTCTAATTTAGATGTGTTTGCTTGGGAACCATCCGAAATGACCGGGGTCCCTAGGGAGGTGATTGAGCACCGATTGGCAACGCTCCCTAGAGTGCACCCAGTCCGGCAGAAAGTCCGGAGGCAGGCACCAGAGCGGCAAGATGCCATTCGGTATGAGGTGGAGAAGCTGCTGCATGCAAGGATCATACGGGAGGCCACCTGCCCTGAGTGGCTGGCCAACCCCGTGCTTGTCAAGAAGTCGAACGGGAAGTGGCGGATGTGCGTTGACTTCACCGACCTCAACAAAGCCTGCCCCAAGGACCCGTACCCTCTACCGCGAAAAGACATCGTCGTCGACTCCACGGTAGGGTGCGAGGCCTTGTGCTTCCTGTACGCCTACTCCGGCTACTACCAGATCAGCATGGCGCGGGGAGATAAGGAGAAGACTGCTTTTGTGACCCCCTCGGTGTGTACTATTACGTCCAAATGCCCTTCGAGCTGAAGAACGCTGGCTCAACCTACCTGTGAGCTATGCATATTATATTTTGGTCGCAGATTGGAAGAAACCTTGAAGTGTATGTTGATGATTTGGTAGTGAAGACCAAAAAGGCTGCTGGGCTTGTTGAAGATCTACAGGAGACTTTCTCCCACCTCCGGCAGTTTTGTTTGAAGGTGAATCCCGAGAAATGCGTGTTCGGTGTGTCGTCCGGAAAGCTGCTCGGGTTCCTCATTTCCAGTCGTGGAATCGAGGTCAACCCGGACAAGATCGCGGCCATCGAGCGCATGCAGCCACCTACACGGCTTAAGCAAGTACAGTGCTTAGCTGGTCGCCTGGCCTCTCTCGACCGGTTTATAGCCCAGCTGGGAGATAGGAGCCTCCCCTTTTTCAAGCTGTTAAAGAAAACCAACTTCTTCGAGTGGACTACAGAAGCACAACAAGCACTCGAAGATCAGAAGAAGTACCTCTCCACCCCGCCGGTGCTGGTTGCCCCCGAGCCAGGCATGCTACTACTGTTATATGTGGCAGCCAGTCCTGCGGTTGTGAGCGCAGCACTGGTGGCGAAGCAGGAGGGAGTCCAGCGGCCAGTTTACTACGTCAGCAAGGTGTTGCACGACGCGGAAACAAGGTACCCGCAAGCCCAGAAGATGGTATACGCCGTGCTGGTGGCGTCTAGGAAGTTGCGGTATTATTTCCAAGGAAGGGAGATCACGGTGGTTTCTGCCTATCCCTTGCGTGAGATCCTTCACAATCATGAAGCGGAGGGCCGCATCGCCAAGTGGTCCGTGGAGCTGGGGGAGTTCGGCCTCAAATTCGCCCCCCGCACCGCAATCAAGAGTCAAAGGTTGGCAGAATTTGTTGTCGAATGGACTCCTACTGAGCCTGATACTGAAGAAATCCCCGCACCCTCCCCCTGGACACTTTGCTTCGACGGCTCCTTCAGGCTCGATGGCGCGGGGGCTGGGGTCCTCCTGGTTTTCCCAACCGGGGACCTCCTCAAGTACATGGTCATCCTAGACTTCAAGGCCACCAACAATGCTGCTGAGTATGAAGGCTTGCTGGCGGGGCTCCGCGCCGCCGCAGCCATCGGTGTTCGGCGTCTGCAAGTCAAGGGCAAATCCCTGCTGGTCGTCAACCAGGCGAGAAAGGAGTTCTCCTACTCTGATCCTGTCATGGCGGTATACCTGGTAGAGGTCAGAAAAATGGAGTGACACTTCGACGGGCTGGGGTACACTCATATTCCCCAGCGCGACAACTACTTGGCGAACGAGCTCGCACAACTCGCCTCGACAAGGTCCCCTGTTCCGGTCGGAGTCTTTGAAGAAAGGCTTCCACGACCGTCCGTCGCAGCTCCCGTTTCTGGTGGGGACGATGGTGACGCTACTCCATCCCTCATTCCGGAAGGGAGAGTAGTACCGGTGGAAACCGGGCGATCACCGAGTGATCGCCACACTTGACCGGGAAGGCACATGGATGGATCCGATCCAGACCTACCTGCGGGATCAAGTGTGCCCCGACGATGATGCGACAGCAGAGAAGATAGCATGAAAGGCCAAGTGCTATACCCTGGTGGGCGGGGACCTGTACCGCCAGGGTAGAAACAGAATTCTTCTGAAGTGCATCACTCGAGAAGAGGGGAGCATTCTGCTCTTTGATATCCATGGAGGCATGTGCGGGAGCCATTTGTCCAGTCGAACGATGGTTGGAAAAGCTTTCCGCCAAGTGTTCTATTGGCCAACCGCCCTCCAGGATGCTTGCGAGCTGGTGAGGAAGTGCGAAGCGTGCCAGTTCCACGCCAAGCAAATCCACCGACCGGTCCAGGCTCTGCAAAATATCCCGCTCTCGTGGCCCTTTGCGGTCTGGGGGCTGGATATCTTGGGCCCGTTCCCGCGGGCCACAGGGGGCTACACCCATCTGTTTGTCACCATTGACAAGTTTACCAAATGGGTGGAAGCCGAAGCGGTGAGGGCCATTACCGCCGCCGCCGCAGTCAGGTTCATGCAAGGAATCTTCGTCCGCTTCGGGGTCGCGAACCGCATCATCACCGACAATGGCACTCAGTTCACCAGCGCTGCCTTCTTGGGTTTCTGTGAAGAAATGGGCACCAAGGTCTGTTTTGCCTTAGTGGCCCACCCAAGGAGTAATGGCCAAGTTGAGCGGGCCAATGCGCTAGTACTGAAAGGCCTCAAGACCAGGGCATTTGATCGACTCCATAAGCACGGAACCCGGTGGACCGAGGAGCTCCCGGCAGTGTTGTGGTCGCTTCATACCACCCCCAGCCGGGCCACCGTAGAAACTCCCTTCTTCCTGGTCCACGGCGCGGAAGCTGTCCTGCCTTCGGAGCTGGCCCTGGGGTCACCACGTGTCGCGGCGTTCATGGAGGAAGGCCAGGAAGACCTGCGACGAGAGGAAGCCAATCTCCTGGAAGAAATCCGAGACCGTGCAGCCTTGCGCGCTGCCCGGTACCAGTAGGACCGAGTAGGCAACTAGAGGGGGGGGGTGAATAGATGCCGAATAAAATTCAACTATTTCTTTCGGAAAATTAAAAACCCTTAAATAGCGGAAGAATATCTAATAAAGAAGAGATCAAAACCCTAGATTAATTAGCGAGACAAGTCGAACAAAAATCAAATCTAGTTCTATCAAAAATCGAACAAACCTTCTAATCAAGAATCAAAGCAAAAATAAGAGAATATTGCATAAACTTATTTTTTTTATTCCAAAGCCATCTTCAACAAGATGACACCAAAAAAAAATCTTCTAATCTTCAATGATTAGAAAACCCTAAACAAAATCTCTAATCTCACAAGATTAGAAAACCCTAAACAAACTAAAGAGAGCACAAAAGCTTTTCTTTGTTGTAGGCACCTTTTGCTTCTTGCCCTTTTTGTTGGATTGATTCTCTAAGCCCCTAGAACCCCCTATTTAAAGGACAAGAGTCACCCAAAAAATCTATCAAGAATCTGTTTAGACTTAGGAATCTTTTTCCTATTTTTTCCGCCGTCTCCACACAGACTCGGATTGCTGGCCTCTTCGGATAGCAACTCATGGCAGCTTGGTTGGCTCCACTGCGTCCTCTCAGACATGGACACGGAAACAAAAAAGAAAAACACTCGGACTCCTCCTCTCAGGAACTCACGCACCCATGCAATGCACGCACCCACTGTGTCCTAACTCTACTCGGACACCCACACACACATGCATGTGCATGCAAACACACACATGCACGTGCACTACTCACACACGCCAATGCACTCACGCACACTAGCATGCACACACACACATGCATGCCATGCACACACTCATGCATTTGCATACACACACACAACATGCACTCACGTCACATGCACCCATATGCATGCACACACACATATACCACTCTCTCTCACATGCATGCAACAAATACACATGTATTTGTATGCATGTGTGAAAAATTCGTATACACGCATACGACCTGCATACGCTGCAACGATCTCGACTCACGTGCCTGTCCTCTAGTCCAAACATCTCGCATGACATCCTCGACCCTCACGACCTCGGTTCCTCCCCGAACCTAGTCTCGGCCTGTCACCGACCACGTTAGACCTCAAGCAACACCACGTGAACAAAAAACACAAAAACAATTTCCGAGCCCAAGTCCGCGCCTTGACTCAAGTTAATCCATACAACCACTAAATAATCAAACCTCTTTCAAATCTTATCAAATAATCAAATCAATTTCAACTCTTTTCAAATTCTCATCATCAAAAACAATTGGATCAAAAACAATGATCCTTCAAAAGTATCAGGCGGTACCACGCCTCCCGAGTCAGCGAGAGAACACTGGCAGTGGGCGACCTGGTCTTGCGCAGAATTCAAACGTATGCCTGGTTGCACAAACTGTCTCCCCAGTGGGAGGACCCCTTTAAGGTGGTCTCTGTCTCTCGCCCCAGGGCGGTCAGGTTGGCCACTAAGGACGGGGAGGAGTTGGCGAACTCCCAAAACATAGAGCTTCTGCGCAAGTTCTACCCCTAAAAATGGCTGTAAGTACGGAGTTGTGTGCCCCGACCAGCCGGACTGAGTTTTCCTCTTATTGGCCGGTCGGGGGAAGCCTTTGTTAAATCAAGTGTTCAGTTTTTTATTCAAAGCGGTTGTTGTCTCTGTTCTCTCTTTTTTGTTTTCTTCTGGTTTGTGCCCTGGTGGGCCGCGTCCACGTGATCGCCCTCAATACCTTGTGACTATCTGAAACCTCAACGATAAAAGTGGAACCACTGGGTGAGCGCGGCGTGGAGGGATGGGCGATTGGGAGGTTGGTTTGGCATGGTTCTCAACACGGTCATGACGCTCTGGGTGTCCCCGTGAGAACCGTCGGCTTAAACACCGCAACCGAGAGCCTACTACCCTGCCACGCCTCACCAAGTGTTCGGTCCCCAGAGACCACGAGGGTAGTTAATTTCGCAAGGTCCTAAGGTCCTGAGATGGCGGTGTTCCGGCACGAGGGTCTTGAACCCTGCATCCCGGCTAACCGTTAAGGCATACGGCTGCTTGTTCGCCCGTGCAGAACCAGCAAAGTGGGGCGCGCGGATAAACATTCGAATATAAGGCATATGCAGGAAAGCACGTACATTCATGAGTGAAAACTAATTTACAGAAGTTTTTTACAGACGAAGACAAAGCAAAAAGCAAGAAAAGCTAAGCCGTGGGTCTTCACTCCTCGCCCGTCGCGGCTTCCGCAGCCCCCTAGTCCTCTGCCGGACCACCGTCCAGCCCAAGAGCCATGTCCTCGGCCACCTCTTCCAGCACTGGGTTGACCATCTCGAGCTGCCCGGCGATCTGTTCAGTGGCGTCGTGGACTTGCGCCTCTGCGCGGGCCCAGTCTCCTTCAACCCCTTGGATGGTGGCCAGGGGGTCAAAGTTGGCGTCCCGACTGGCACAATTCGCCAGCACGTACTTCGCCGTAGCTGCCGCAACTGCGCGCCCTTCCTCGTTGGGCCGGGTTGCTAAGGCGGCGGGCATGAGAGTGAGGAAGTCAGCGACATGGCTCATGCAGAAAGCATATTGCTGTGCCCTCTGCTCAAGGGGGGGCGGCTGCTCCAGCCCCAGTGGTGCCAAGCTGGCCACCATCTGGTCGAAGACGGGGCGTAGCATGGAGGTGGTCTCGGCCTCTGTGCGGAGCCGATCACTCCTCTCCGCGTCGCGCTCCCTGGTGAGCGCCTCGACACGGAGTGCTCCTTGTGCCCTCTCTTGCTGCAGCTCCTGCTCCTGCCGCGCCGCCTGGCTGCGCCAGTCCTGCACCTCCTTGTGGAGGCGGTTGTCTCCACAGCGGCCTCCCTCAGCCTCTCCTTGCTTGTTGTGAGGCGGCTGCTCACGCTGGACTGAAGATCGCTTAGGGCGACCAGCAGAGCGTCCACGTCCGCCGAGGGAACCGAAGCGGTAGGGGCCTCCGGAGTGGGCTGCACGCCCAGCTCGCCTTCGGTCGGCGCGGTGGTCGCCCCTGGGGCGGCCAGTTGGCGGTCGCCCGCGTCGTCCCTGGGCTCGCCCACCGCAATCGGCGCTATCACGACGTCTGCGGCTCCCCGGTCGCCTTCGGTTGGGGCACTTGAGGTGGTCACCCTGAAGAAGATAAAAAGAGGTAAGCCTTCAGATTAAGAGATCTTAACAGCTTCTGTGCTTTGGTTTAAGTACCCGGCAGGAAGTCCCCTGAAACGCGGCGCGGCAGGAGGGAGATTCAGCACCCCTCGTGGCGCCGGAGGCGGCGGCAGTAGGACCTGCGCAGCCGGCGCAGGCGGAAGAACCGGGGCTGGCGCGTCAACCTGCGCTGGCGGCGGCGGAGGAAGGATCGGTGCCGGCGGCGGCGGCGGATCGACCTGCGCCGGCGGCGATGGAGGAAGGATCGGTACCGGTGGAGCTATGGTCGGAGTAGCGTCGACTTCAACCACCTCGACGGGAGCAGTTGAAGTTGCAGCTACAGCCGCCGTAGAGCTCCTCGCCCCGGTCGAGCCCTGTGGGGCGGTCGAGGTCGCCGCGCCCCCTGTCGGGGCACAAACCCTCTTAGGGCTGGCGCCAGGGGCGTCGTTGTCAGCATGGCATTTGCCCCTTCCCTGGTCACCGGCTGGAGGGGGATCCCGGATCGTCAGGGCCCTTGGGTGTGGCGTGTTCACCAGTCTCGTAGCATCCATAACGGGCATGGCCCGGGCGATCGCCACCCTCTCCCGGGGCTCCACGAGGCAAAGCGGGCGCGCGCCTGCCGGAAAAGGCGGGACGACGCCGGGGGCGCCCAATAGCCCCATCCATGCGTCGACTTTCGAAGGGGATAAGTCCCCTGCAGCTGTTGGAAAATAGAAAGAGAAGGAAAACATCGTTAGCTCGGCAGCAGTCGCCAAAAGCACCAAGAAGAAGGGAAAACAAGAAGCCTACCTCCGAACACCGTCCTGGTCACGTCGTCGAGGCCCGTGTATTGCCAGGCTGGGCCGGCACGGCAGCGCAAGGGGCTGATTCTCCAAGATATGAAGTCTCGGAGAACAATGCTTCCCGTTAGGCCTACTGTCCGCAGCTGGTCCACCCGGGCTAGCATTGTCCGGAGCTCAGGCGTCTCGTCGACGTGTGCTCCCCAGTTGGGGTTGCTGACCGCCGGCCCGGCTGGCAACTCCAGGGCTTCAATGCCGCTGTCGTCCGCGACGTAGAGCCACTCGTTGCGCCAGGTTTTCTAGTTGGACCTGGAGTCCAGCGGGATGTAGCGCGAAGCCACGCCATCTCGGAGGCGAAGGTGGCAGCACCCCGATGGGGTGGAAGAATCCCTGGCCACACGCATGGCGTAGAAAAAGCGAAAAAGAGGAAGGTTGGGAGCCACTCCCACGAACATTTCGCAGAAGTGAGCAAAGACAGCAAGGAGGACGATGGAGTTGGGAGGAAGATGAATGTTGTGGATGGAATAGAAGTTGAGGACGGAGATGTAGAAAACAGAAACCGGCGGGAGTAGGCCCGCCAGCATCGCCCAGCTGAAGAAGATCACTTCTCCGGGGCGGCAGCCGGGCGCGGTAGTCCCGGCGTGGGCACGGAGGGTGCCGCCGGTAACGTGCCGGGAAAGCCTTTTGGCGTCTTGTTCCTCGATGGTCGACGGCGAGAGCAAGGGTGCTGGAGGAGCCATCTGGGCAAAGGAAGCGAGGTGCAAGAAGGAGGCAATTCACAAGAAGAGCGGTTGAGGATGCAGCGGATGAATGAGACTGAAAGGAGGAATCGCTCCCCCTGTGGCAACTTATATATAGGCGCACGGAGATATGATCTGGCGGGAAACCCGAAACGTCGCGGCGGCTCGAAGGCAGGAAGCCCGAAAGGCTGTCAAAGTATGGGCATGTTCCCAAAAGGTCCGGCATCGGTTACGAGGCAAGGGCGGTTGCATGTTCTGCCTTAATGCCCAGAAACGGTGGCGGACATTTAAAGCTGCGGCGTTACGTGGGCATTCATGATGGACCCACCCGGGAGATTGAGCCGTTTCCTAAAAGGGGACAAAAGCGCTCCATGGTGGGCCCGGGGGCTACTGTCGGTGTATTTTACACCAGGGTGCCCACTTCACCGCAGTAATGATGTGAGGTGACCGCCAATGGACAGTGGCGTCTGAGCCACGCCACCGGGCAACAAGATAAGGACCGCCCAATGACGAGGTTGTGACACTACAGGATGTTGAGACACCGTAAAAGGTGAAATTAGAGAATGTGACTTTATAAAATATGAAATTAGAGGATAAAGCTATACGTTATGAAGGTTAATCGTGTTTTCGGGGAAAATTGGCCTTTCGGGGGAATTGTGGGCTTGGGGGAACTTCTTGGGCCAGAGGTGGGAAGCCCTTGGCCCAAGTGGGAGAGGGTTTAGGGCAGCATGGGGGCTGCCCATGCGCCACCCATCCCCCTTGCGCCTCCCTCCCCCTCTTCCCCCACCTAGCTGCCGCCCCCTTGCTCCCCCATTGCCGTGCGCCCCTCCACCTCCTTCCCCCTTGCACCACCACCCCTCCCCTCCCCTCTCCACCACCCTTGCTGCCCTAGGGAAGCCTCTCCACCTCACCACCCCGCAGATCCGTCCATTGGAGCGCTCTGCGAGGAGGAGATCCGGTGGATTTGGAGCGAGGAAGGAGATCGCGCTAACCGGGAGGAGATCCGTTGGTTCTTCGTTCGTCGGGCGAAGGTATGGCCACGGGAATCCTTGGGGTTGGTCTAGGTAATGTTTTAGGGCTGATATCATGTTTTTAGATCAATTGGCGGTGCTGTAATTGGGTAGATTAGAGGAAATCTAGAGTTTGCCACGTTCTCTATTTCGGGCAGTTTGTGCAGTCGACCTAGGGTTTGAGATTTCGCCAATTTAGAATCGGAATTTGGTCGTCCGCCTGTTGAGAAAGTTGTAGGTAACTTCAATACCTTTATAGTGGTCATAAAGAACGTCTAATTTCGCCCAGCCGTTTGAAAGTTATGCTCGATTTACCGAGCGTGTTCAAATCTGTGACGTAGCTGGGAGAAAACGTAGAGTTCTGTAGATTAAACCACTTTAGAGTCCGAATCAGATTTTCCATATACTTAGAAAAAGTTAGGAAATTTCCTAAGCTACGCGAGGGTGTACTCGTTTAATCGATTCGGAGTCTTAGAACTAAAGTTATGATAGTTTTAAGTATGCTGTCCGGGCAGGACAGATTCTCTGTTTTTCGATGTTGGGGATAGTTCGTGAAGTCGGGGTAGACGAGCTATTGCGTACTGTTTTGGGGGAACGTTTTGAGTGTATGGTATGTATGTGCAGGTGGTGTGACCCCGGGAGTGCCCTCATCCTCTCACCAATCCGTCGCCCGAGGTTAAAGCAAGTGTATTGGAATGGGTATCGTTTAGATTGTTGCTAGACTTGATTAGATACAACTTGCTTTATGATATGATGCAAAGATTGATGTTTGCCTATGACATGATGAACATGATTTCATATTGATTATGATTGTGTGGTATTTAATGTTTATGCCAATATTTACATGCTTATGTCATATGTGCATTCATAATGGAAGAGGCGTCCCATGCCGATGCGGGCCTCTGTGTTCACACGTAGTGAACACGAAAGACCTACCTCGTAGTCCCATCCACGGGTGTGCATGGGAGCGAGACAGTAAGAGTAGGCACCCTCCATCTACGGGATGGAAGGGGAAGGGGGTGCACGCCGACGGGTGTGCACTCGGCAATACCGGTATGTGCTTCGTGGAGATATGAGCATTTGCATTGCATACATGATGATGATGAAATGAGCACAATGATGATGATACATGAGAATGATGTGGTATTCATGGTGTTGATCATGGTATTTAGTGATGATAACATTAAACTGTTTTTATGGTCCATTGCAATATACTTGCTGAGTGATGAACTCACGCTTGTGTTTTATGTTGTTTTTAGGTACCATGACACCGGCATGTGGGAAGGGGCAATAGTTACACATCTTCACGTAGTTCCAGCCACAATTACCATTTTTAGTCACGATCATAGAACTTGTTGTATGAAATAATTTAGTGTGCTTGTGATCCTTATTTGCTTAGCTATAGATTATGGAGTGGTTGGATTTGGTTTTATTGGTTTATGTTGATGCTTTATCCATGGATATTGATGTTTTAGATGTCTTATGCTATGATATAACTTGCTATGTGATTGCTATTGCTCCAATTCATGATAAAACAAAGGAGATGCTGCCGAAATTTCGGTTTTAGCATTTGCGCCTTTGCTGTAATTTATTTTAATTTGTGGTATTTAGGTGATGTTTAGTCTATGTTTGGTAGCATTCGGGCATACTAGATGCCGGGGTGTTACACAGGTGGTGTCCAGGCCACACCGCTGGCGGTCAGTGCAAGGTGATCGCCCAGCGGACAGGTGGCGTCCAGGCCACACCGCTGGCGGTCAGTACAAGGTGATCGCCAAGCGGATAGGTGGCATCTAGGCCATGCCGCTGGCCGCTCAGGTCCCGAGGCCACCTAGGGGTTTGCGCCCCCGCGCCGAGGGTCAAAGGCATTTAATGCATATCGTGCGCATTAAATGGAGGTAATGAAGGCCACAGTGTAACGGCGCGTGTTCCCAACGCGCGCATTTATTACGGGTGACGCCATGGCGTAATCCCCTCTCCCCTGGCGAGACGGGCGGAGCCGACAGGTGCACAGGGCCCGAGGTCAGGGAGGAGTCGGCTGTGTTAGAGCATTAAGTGCAACTCAAGAACAGTGACAGGTGCATTAAAATGTTCTATGGCAGTGTAATGAGTAGGGTACACTGATGTAATTTCCCCATGCGCCCCAGCCAGCCCAAATATAAAAGGGAGCCGGGGTGCATGGGAGAGAGAAGGATCATATTTTTCTCCGGTTCGATCATCTCTCCGGTTGGATAATTTTAGTCTCCCCCAAGAACACAGGCAAGAACAAATAGACAGGACTAGGGCTATTACTCTCAGGAGGGCCCGAACCTGGATAAACCCTAGTGTCCCCTTGCAAGTCTCGCGATTCAGCCCTTTCTTCCATCTCTCTCTCTCCTGAGCAATCTCCACGAAAGCCCCCCGTTCGAACTTCATATACACCCGATCCGGAGGTGTCTGTTGGCTTTTACGCCGACAGTTTTCTTGGTTTTAGTTGATTGAAATCAAAAAGAAAAGTGTTTCGTATGGAGTTTTCGCTTTTGTTCTTTCGGCGGTTGTTTGGTTTTGTCCTCATTGGTGAAGACACAGAAGAAGATTATAGGGTTGCGCCTCATTTGGTCGCCTTTCCAGCTTTGATGCCCGGTTTTGTTGGTTGCTTTACGGAGGAAGTTTTCAATTTATTCTTGTGCTCATCTTTCTCCGAGGTTAAAAGAGTTATTGCGGTGTCATGCCAGACCTGGTTGTCAGGGCTGAAGTGTGACACTACGGTATGGTGTGACATTATAGAATGTGAAATTAGAGAATAAAACCTTTCGGCTTGAGGTTTACTCGCGTTTTCGGGCCGTTTGAAGTGATGTGTCACCACGGAGTGTCGTAACCTTTTAAATGGTGCATGTTAAGGTCAAAAACTTTATGAAATATGGTATGGCAGGTTAAAACCATAAGGTATGGAGGTTAATAACGTTTCCAGGCCGTTTCCGGGCCGTTTTCGGGGTTTTGGGCCTTCCCGAGGGAGTTTGGGCCTTAAGTGAGCTTTGGTGGGATGGAGTAGGTCTCCGTAACGGACTAGGATTGGGTGTGGGGGCTGCTAAAAGGGCTCCCCACCAGCCCTTGGGCGTTCACCCCTGCCCCTTGTGCGCCCTTCCCCCCACTTGCCCTTGCCCTAGCCGCCTCCCTCCTCCCTTGGCCGTGCGCCTCCCCCTCCCTTGCCCCATTGCTCCCCACCTCTCCACCACCTCTCCTACACCCCTTGCTTCCCTAGGGTGGCATCCCCACCCCTGCATCCTCATGGATCCATCCGAGGAGCGAGGAGCGAGGAGCGAGGAGTGAGGAGCGAGGTGCGAGGTGCGAGGAGCGAAGAGCGAGGAGATCTATTGGAGTTTTCGTGCGTCGGGCAAAGGTATGACCATGGGAACCCTGGGGATTGATCTAGGTACTGTTATTAAGGTATTTATCAAGTTTTTAGATCAATTGGAGGTGCTGGATTGGAGTAATTTGGGTTAGATCTAGATGTTGCCACGTTTCTGTTTTGGGACAGCATGAGCAGCCGGGCTAGGGTTCGAGTTTTCGTCGATTTAGATTCCGAGTCTGTCCGTACGGATGTTGAAGAAGTTGTAGATAATTTAATTATATTTCCGTGGACATAAAGCACGTTAAATTCCGATCAGCCGTTTAAAAGTTATGGCTGTTTTACCGAGCGTGTTAAAATCTGTGACGTAATTGGAACAGATCACGGTAATCTGTAGATTAGACGACTTTAGAGTCCGAATCAGTCTTTCCATATACCTAGAGAAAGTTGGGAAATTTCCTACGCTACGCGAGGATGTACTCGTTTAATTGATTCGGAGTCCCAGAACTCAAGTTATGCTTTTTGCAAGGCTGCTGTCCCGTCGGGACAGAACCTCTGTTTTTAGGTTTTGCGAGTAGTGGGCAATGTCGGGTTAGATGGGGTTTTGCGTACTGTTTTGTGGGCATGATTGTGAGTGTGTGATGCCTATGTGCAGGTGGTGTGACACCAGGAGTGCCCTCGACTTCCCACAAATCCGTCGCCCGCGGTTGAGGCAAGTGTGTTGTAATGTATAGCGGAATCGTAGGTTGCTTGTGGAGATTAGTTTAAAGATTGAATACTTGCTATGATCACTTGCCATGCTTGCTGTTTTCCAATGATATATTGAGTATGATTATCATGATATGATGCTATGTGTCTATACTTATCATGATTCGATGCCATGTGTTTATGTGTACTATGACATGATGCCATATGTTTATGTACAAATGAGATATGATAATTGGCATAGTTGCATGCATGTCATGAGATGGGGCGAGGGCGGTGAGAAAGTCATAACTAGTCCGGGGAAGGAAGGTGAGAAAGTTATGACTAGTCCGGAACGCCATTCAGTAAGACCTACATCGTGATTCCATCCACGTGGTGAATGGAAGCGAGGAGTAGGCACCCTCCATCTTCGGGATGGAAGGGGGAAAAGGGTGCACACCGACGGGTGTGTACTCAACCATACCGGTATGAGTTTCCAAGGAAATATGAGCATTGCATTACATTGCATACATAACGATGATGATATTGTTAAAGTGTTCATGAATGAGATGATAAACATGATGGAAGATGTTATTGTCTTGATATTGTTCTTGTTATCCATTGCAATATGCTTGCTGAGTTTCGAACTCACGCTTGTGTTTTCTTGTTGTTTTAGGTACCATGAGAACGGCATGCGGGAAAGGGGAATAGTTACACGCCCATACGTAGCTTCACCATATTGATTCCCCAAGTCATTCTATTAGTTTGATAATAAATTGCGTGTGATGATCTTTGATTTAAGGTTTAGCTTTGTTTATGAGAGATTTATTGTTCGTTTGACACTTGGAGACTTTAAGTGCTTGATGTTAGTCTTATATTGTCGTTAAGACTCCATTTATTGCTGTTTTAGATGTCTCTCATATTGCCTTATAATGCTATACTGTTGTTGCTCCTTAAATCCATGTTAAAACAAAGGAGGTGCTGCCGAAATCTCGGTTTTTAGCCTATGCACTTTTGCTGGAATTTTATGTTAAATGTGGTATTTAGATGTTGTTTAGCTTATGTTTGGTAGCATTCAGGCATATTAAATGCCGGGGTGTTACAGTTGGTATCAGAGCGGGCTGTAGGTCCTTGGAATGTGAATTTTAGTGTCATGCCATAGGGTACAACTAAAATATGATGTGGAATAACTTAGAAACATGGCTTAGGTTTCAACTGAAACTTTGTCATAGGATAGCAACATTAAAGCTTGCAAAAAATGGTATAACTAATCTAAAATTTGACACACACTGGATGCACAGTAGAAAAGGGTATGGGTATCGTTTCTTTACGCTTAAATGTTGTATTTAAGCTTTGATGTTGAATGCTTCTTTTGACAATGCATGTTGCTATGTCAATGATATATGTTGTGGTGATAAGAGTGGGGTTGTGGTACCGAAGGGTTTCGGTCACCTCTTGTTGTTTATAGTTATGGTGAGGTTTGACGGTGTGGCCGGTCAGCGCCATCACCGAAGAACTGTTAACCCCTGTAGGAGAAAAGCGCAAACCCTTCCGGTCGTAAACCGGGTAGTTGATTGGAGACGAAAAGGAAGAGTTAATGGTGGTTTCCTTCGGATGTTCTTTGTCGTTCTGACGGTCGGTGTTTGTTGCTTTTCTTGGCTTTAGCTGTTTTGAACCAAATGAAAAGGTGATGGGCTTTCGCGGATCGTTCCGTATGCGGTGTGTGGTTTTGTCTTCCTTGGGTGAAGACGAAGAAGAGGAGTCTAGTGTTGCGCTTCTTTTGGGCGCTTTTCCAAGTTTTAATGCTTAGTTTGTTGATTTCTTTATGGGAAGAAGCATTCGATTTATTCATGTGGTTGTCTTTCTCCGAGGCTAAAGGAGTTTTGTTCGGAGTTGTGCCAGACCTGGCCGCTGTGGCTGAAGTTCAGTGGCTTTGTAGGAGTAAGTGGTGTTTGATTTCGTCATTTTACTGGTTTAAGAAATCATCTTTGAAAGCCCCTCTTGAGTCGTGAAGGTTAGGGGTTTGGAGTTAAGGTTTTATTTGCAAAGGTTTGATTGAGCGCTTGGTTCCCTTTCGAGAAAATTGTCTTTCAACCTTTTTCCTTATGGGAGTCCTTGAGATTTAAAAGTGTTTTGGAGAATTCCTTTGCATGACCAAGTTTGGGTTTGTCTCATTGCAATTTGGAGTCAAGTTTCCTTATGAATTTGGGATGAGTTTTAAAACTAAATGCTGCAAACAAAGTAAGTAGTCTTTTGACTGAAATCGTTTGTCCCTAGTAAGAATTGATGTTTAAGCATGTTATGTAGTAGGTAACAATGTGGTTTATGGATTGATGTGTTGCTAAGTTAAATTTTGAGTTGAATCAATTCAATGTGAGTAAAATCTCTAAGTTTGAGAATAAATAGACTACTAGTGTTGTAGTTCACTCTTAGCGAGAATGATTGAAAGTTTTAATGTTCATGCTTAGAATCTGTTGCCTTGCTTTAAAAGTGCTTATGATCCTCGTTTATGTTAAAAGTTTAAACCTTGATGCATAGTTAAAACATTAAGATGATGTAAACTGCTGATATTGTTAAGAAGCTTTGCTTGGTGTTTAAAGATGTGCTAATCTAACGGATTAGTAGAGACTAGTGACTTTAATTTGGAAGTTGATTGGAGTGGTTATTTATGTTGTTGCAAACTACTAGTATATTTGGAAGTATGCAGTTGTGACCCTTCAATGCTAGTTTTCAATCTATTTTAAATAGTTGGAGTATGTTGTAATTTTGTTATCACCTATGTATAGGGTAGCTAAAAGTAATGTTGATCGGTTGATGATTACGCCCATTTGTTTTTATTGATGACTTAGTAGTGGTGGTAGTTGTGTAGAATACTTGTTGGAAACCATTGACTAAATGGAGGGTGTTGTAACCTGTGGTGATGGAGTGAACCATGGATAATTAACCTGATGTAGAGTTTTATCCTTAATGAATGTATGCCTTGGAATCCTAGCTATGAACTTTGTCTTGTAGAGATAATATTTACATGTTGAAGTCGTTGTTTAACTGAATAAGGTTCGGTTATCGAGACGTGAATAGATAGGAGGTATGAAATTTATATGTTGATGTTGCTGAAAGATTTGTGGAAGTACTATGTTTCAAATTTAGAATAAGAAGTATTATGATTCGGTGATCCGTGGGGATCATATCATTATAGTCTTGGTTGGGTGCCTTTTTGATAAGCATCAAAAACCCTTATTAAAAGTGTTGGGAATGGTAACTAGAGGAAGAATTTGTTGTGAAGCTTTTGGTTGAATTGTGTTGGGGCTCCTCAGGGAGAAAAAAAAAGTGATTATTAAAGTCTTTTAATGAAAAGCGTAGTGGAGTTCTAGAAATGGTTCTTTTTATGCTGAGCTTGTGTTTAAAGGCTTTTGGACTGGTTTGGTTGTTTGCCATTTTGGTTGAAGGGTTTTCGGTCAAGGTGTTCCATAAGGTGTGTTTCGGAGTTTCCCTAAAACCCGTAGAAATTGGTGCAAATATTTGGTTTTGGCTAATTTGTTTAGTCGGTGCTATGAGCATGGATTTACACCCCAAAAGTTTTGAGTCGATCGCGCCCTTTCGCGTTTGCACTGGATTATCTTTGGAATTAATTTTAAAAGGAAGCAGATGGTCTTAAAGGGTTGTGTTGGAAACTTTTGAGTTGAGCCCTTAATGTGTAACTCTGTTTGGCTAGAGTTGGAGTCATTTGGAAAAAATGTGTTTGGTGTGCGGATGTTTCACAAGTCTGGATTTTTATGAATGTGTCATAAGTAAATTTGGTTAGTGAAGAGTTTTCTTTTGGGATTGAGTTTCCCTCTCTTTTGATACAATTTTTGGCGGTTGTTTGCGCAGATGTTGAAACATTGGAGCCGATGTCTTTTTCCAAATGTTGATTTTGGTTAAAATGCGATGTTTTGCAAAGTTTAGCTATCTATCGTTGGTGGGTTCTGATTTGATGTGGTACCTTATGGTTAACGATGTTGCCGTCATAGTCTATATGATTTAGCGCAAGCGTCAGTATTATGTGTATTTCAATCCTGCAATACCGAGGAAGAAGTCTTTTGGTGAATGACTTTTCGGTATTATTGTTATACGATGAATGAATGGTGAAAAGAAAACAAGACATCGTGTACAGATGTTAAATGATAAAAGAGTCGTTGAGCCCGGTCGGTGAGAAAGTCATATATGGAGATATGACTATTCCGGAGTGCTCTTGAAGAATGTGCATTCATGTCATGAAATGAGGTTTCCCTTGCTTTCTAGTATGAAAAGAAAAGAATGAATGATTTCTGGTGTTGGTTGTGGTGAAGGGATGTGTGTTTCCTTTGCGTTTTGGCTTAGGAAAAAAATATTAAAATGAATACTCTCTGGTTGTTGTCGAATCCTTTCCAAAGTGGTTTTAGCGCTTTGGGTTGGAGCTGTCGTGGGTACACTTGGGCTGGATAGCTAAGTGTTTTTGTGTGAGGGCGAGACCCTCTTAAGAAAGGAACCAATTGTGGTTTGGTAAGGTTTTTCGATCCTAGCTTGGGGCTAGGTGTTGAACCCTAGTGGTATAAGGGTGGTTTGTGATGGAGGTTAATGATGTATGGGTTTAACCATTATTAAGTGTAGCGATGGGTGGAAGTGAAGTTGACGGTAGTTCGGTGATATTTGTCCTGCCGTGAGCATTTGTCGTCACTAGTTGTTCTTGGATTTGAGTCTTGTCTAGGAAAGGATGGAATAAAATGTTAGTATGATGGTGTATCGGAAGGGCAAGTGTGCCTTAATGAGTTTTCCCCTCGATGGAAATTTTCGGGAATGTAGAAAGGTCGTTAAAGGAATTGTGACTTCCTTTGATTATGTCATGTTGAGTTTAATGGAGTATGGTAGTCAGGTTGGTTGTGATAGAAGTATGAAGTGTTTGCCGTGAGGATTCGAGCGTTTTGGGTTGATGGAGCCCTTTGTGGTTGAAACGCAGATTCTGTTGGGGAATTGAAGTGAAGGTCGATTTGTGAGGGGTTGCCCTTAGTTGAGCTAGATCAACACTTTTTCTCTATGTGTTGGTTTTGGGAACTCGTTTGTTGTTTGTTCCGGTTTTAGTCGTTGTGTGAATGTTTTGTGCTGCAGAGAAGCCGTTTGTCCCTTGGGGATTTTGTCATTGATTTTGGCGTCCTTCGGATTCGAGGTCGAATCCTGTTGAAGGGGGGGAGAATGTGACACTACGGTATGGTGTGACATTATAGAATGTGAAATTAGAGAATAAAACCTTTCGGCTTGAGGTTTACTCGCGTTTTTGGGCCGTTTGAAGTGATGTGTCACCACGGAGTGTCGTAACCTTTTAAATAGTGCATGTTAAGGTCAAAAACTTTATGAAATATGGTATGGCAGGTTAAAACCATAAGGTATGGAGGTTAATAACGTTTCCGGGCCGTTTTCGGGGTTTTGGGCCTTCCCGGGGGAGTTTGGGCCTTAAGTGGGCTTTGGTGGGATGGAGTAGGTCTTCGTAACGGACTAGGATTGGGTGTGGGGGCTGGTAAAAGGGCTCCCCACCAGCCCTTGGGCGTTCACCCCTGCCCCTTGTGCGCCCTTCCCCCCACTTGCCCTTGCCCTAGCCGCCTCCCTCCTCCCTTGGCCGTGCGCCTCCCCCTCTCTTGCCCCATTGCTCCCCACCTCTCCACCACCTCTCCTCCACCCCTTGCTTCCCTAGGGTGGCCTCCCCACCCCTACATCCTCATGGATCCATCCGAGGAGCGAGGAGCGAGGAGCGAGGTGCGAGGAGCGAGGAGCGAAGAGCGAGGAGATCTATTGGAGTTTTCGTGCGTCGGGCAAAGGTATGACCATGGGAACCCTGGGGATTGATCTAGGTACTGTTATTAAGGTGTTTATCAAGTTTTTAGATCAATTGGAGGTGCTGGATTGGAGTAATTTGGGTTAGATCTAGATGTTGCCACGTTTCTGTTTTGGGACAGCATGAGCAGTCGGGCTAGGGTTCGAGTTTTTGTTTATTTAGGATCCGAGTCTGTCCGTACGGATGTTAAAGAAGTTGTAGATAATTTAATTATCTTTCCGTGGACATAAAGAAAGTTAAATTCTGATCAGCCGTTTGAAAGTTATGGCTGTTTTACCGAGCGTGTTAAAATCTGTGACGTAATTGGAACAGATCACGGTAATCTGTATATTAGACGACTTTAGAGTCCTAATCAGTCTTTCCATATACCTAGAGAAAGTTGGGAAATTTCCTAAGCTACGCGAGGATGTACTCGTTTAATTGATTCGAAGTCCCAGAACTCAAGTTATGCTTTTTGGAAGGCTGCTGTCCCGTCGGGACAGAACCTCTGTTTTTATGTTTTGCGAGTAGTGGGCAATGTCGGGTTAGATGGGGTTTTGCGTACTGTTTTGTGGGCATGATTGTGAGTGTGTGATGCCTATGTGCAGGTGGTGTGACACCGGGAGTGCCCTCGACTTCCCACAAATCCGTCGCCCGCGGTTGAGGCAAGTGTGTTGTAATGTATAGCGGAATCGTAGGTTGCTTGTGGAGATTAGTTTAAAGATTGAATACTTGCTATGATCACTTGCCATGCTTGCTGTTTTCCAATGATATATTGAGCATGATTATCATGATATGATGCTATGTGTCTATACTTATCATGATTCGATGCCATGTGTTTATGTGTACTATGACATGATGCCATATGTTTATGTACAAATGAGATATGATAATTGGCATAGTTGCATGCATGTCATGAGATGGGGCGAGGGCGGTGAGAAAGTCATAACTAGTCCGGGGAAGGTCGGTGAGAAAGTTATGACTAGTCCGGAACGCCATTCAGTAAGACCTACATCGTGATTCCATCCACGTGGTGAATGGAAGCGAGGAGTAGGCACCCTCCATCTTCGGGATGGAAGGGGGAAAAGGGTGCACACCGACGGGTGTGTACTCAACCATACCGGTATGAGTTTCTAAGGAGATATGAGCATTGCATTACATTGCATACATAACGATGATGATATTGTTAAAGTGTTCATGAATGAGATGATAAACATGATGGAAGATGTTATTGTCTTGATATTGTTCTTGTTATCCATTGCAATATGCTTGCTGAGTTTCGAACTCACGCTTGTGTTTTCTTGTTGTTTTAGGTACCATGAGAACGGCATGCGGGAAAGGGGAATAGTTACACGCCCATACGTAGTTTCACCATATTGATTCCCCAAGTCATTCTATTAGTTTGATAATAAATTGCGTGTGATGATCTTTGATTTAAGGTTTAGCTTTGTTTATGAGAGATTTATTGTTCGTTTGACACTTGGAGACTTTAAGTGCTTGATGTTAGTCTTATATTGTCGTTAAGACTCCATTTATTGCTGTTTTAGATGTCTCTCATATTGCCTTACTAGTTATATGCCCGTGCGTTGCTACAAAAAACAAAATTGATAACGAAAAATAAAGATTAAAAAATAAAAAAAATACTATTTCATAAGATCAAACATCTATCTTTAACGCTTCGTTTCTTGCAAAAGCTGGCTAATTAAAGCAACGCTTCGTTTCTTGCGTAGGGCAATTAAGCAGGGCAATTAAGTAGGGCAATTAAGCAGGGCAATTAATGTGACGTGGGAAGAAACTCTCACTTTATATAGTAGAGATAATGCTATACTGTTGTTGCTCCTTAAATCCATGTTAAAACAAAGGAGGTGCTGCCGAAATCTCGGTTTTTAGCCTATGCACCTTTGCTGGAATTTTATGTTAAATGTGGTATTTAGATGTTGTTTAGCTTATGTTTGGTAGCATTCAGGCATATTAAATGCCGGGGTGTTACATGAAGTTCTGTGACTTTGTAAGAGTAAGTGGTGTTTGAGTTTGTCGTTTTACTGGTTTGAGAGATCATCTTTGAAAACCCTTTTTGTTTCATGGAAGTTTGGAGTTTGGTGCTAAGGCTTTATTTGAAAAGGATTTGGTTGATCACTTGGTTTTTCCCTCTTTCATCCATCTTCCTTCGTGGAAGTTGTTGATCTCAAGATTTGTGGAGTAGTTGCGTGTCGGCATTTGGGAATTTAAGAGTTGACCTCTCTTGTGGTTTTTGATTGGGTTTTCTGAAAAGAAGGCTGTATTTCTTGTTGTTTTTTTAAGCTTAGGAGCTGTGGCTTACCTGAAGGTTGGGTGCACTACTACAGGACAGGCAATCTCTGCCGGTTAGGAAACGCTATCACAGCCGGTTATAGCAGCCGGCAGTGATTGGTCGGCAGTGATACTCGGGATTATCACTGCCGGCTAAGGAACCGACAGTGATAAAAGATATCTCTGCCAGCTCACAATAAAATCGGTAGTGATACCTGTATATCACTACCGGCTAAAACTAAATCCGGCAGTGATATATATACATCACTGCCGGCCTATAACACAATCCGATAGTGATACTTATACATCACTGCCGGCCTATACTGCAATCCGGCAGTGATATGTATATCACTGTCTGTTCTTGGACGAACCGGCAGTGAGGAATTTTTCTCATATTTTCTTTGTATTATATAATTTGAAACAAATATTTTGTACAACGCCTTATGTATAAAATTTGCACATGAAAAACTCTGAAAAAATTTGCGGATGTACTTTGAAGATGACTCTACGTATGTATAAAATTGCAGGTTCAAAGTCAAAACATTATTTTCTCTTTTTTGTAACTCTTCATATGTTTTGAATTTGAACCTGCAATTTTATACATACGTAGAGTCATCTTCGAAGTACATCTGCAAAATTTTTCAAAGTTTTTCATCAATTTTATTAGGTAGTGTGCACGGTGTGTACACGTGAAGCCCAGTGTGCACAGGATATGTTGCAATATATTAAATCGTAATTGAAATATATTAAAGCATCACAATATTTAGTTTTTACAATCGTCTGTTTACAACTATAGTGTCAGTACATCTAATCCAATTATGGTTTTCAACGACTCGAGTAGAATTAAAGTTTCTCATGGAACTCGCCGTTTGGATTGATGATTTGATCGTGAATGAATCCAGCCACCTGCTCTTGAATTGCTAAAACTTCTGTTAGAAGTAACTTATTGGTTTTCAACCTAGAGCGCTGTTATTGAAGAAAAGAGAAATTAAATTAATGATGATATGTATTAAATGAATGAAAAGTAGGGATCAATGTCTAATTATATACCATGGCTTCGTTATAGCCGACACTGTCCGTCGTAATTGAATGCATATTTGAGCATACGTAGTATGCGCATAAATTATTTCCTAGGTCCTGTCTCAGGCATGGAAAGTCCATTATTATTTGGAAAGTTTTCATGTAGGGACGATGCCGAAGACTTTTCTTGCAATATTTTTGGAATGCCCTGTGAATGATTTTAAATAGTAATTAATCTTAACTGCAATAGAATGGAATATTACTACAGCAATAACGCAACGATCGAGTTTACCTGTTCATCATGTTGAAAAAGTTTCCATAATCTTTAAGGGGTTTTCTCATCGAGCCCAAGACAAAAATCCTGCTAGCATCTAACTCGATGACGAGGAGGACCCAGTGAAACCTGTTTATATATATATATATATATACCCACATCGTGTCACGTAAAAATAGTAAAACGATATTAGAAGTAGTGTAATACGTACTTAAAGTTATAGGGTAAAAGTATGGAGGTTTTGTATTGCAGCTTCAAGAAAGTATTAAATAAATGCTCTTCAAGAAAAATTGGGTCCTGCTGGACAATCTCCTCGTTGACAATCCCCGGATCGATAAATCCTAGGTTTTCATTGCCATTTATTCTACATGTATGTGTCTCCATTCTGCATATATAAGAAAGAAGTTAGACATGACGTTAGGTGGTACTTGAATATATATACAATAATATAAATTAAAACTTACAAAGTCCACACTCTGACTATATTCACGTCCAGGGCATCCTGCTGGTACAGCATATACAATTTGAGGAAAACCACCCAGAAGGTATTATCCCCATTGTGAAAATCCGATTCTTTGTATTGGACTGGGAATGCATCCATGCCATTTCTGCTCTGCTGCATGTACCAGTGATGGACGCGCTGCAATTGTGTTGTTAGGTGGTCTACATGAGCTGGTTCAACCAGTGGTTGCCCATTAACGAACCTCCACCTTAGACCTGCCTCGTGAATACGAAGTTGTTCAGCAATATCTCTTTCATTTTGTGATTTCATGATTTCAACACGTCCGCACTAGCCTCCTTCAAGTATTGCTTTCTGGAGATGCGCTCGTAGTCTAACATTTTTGAAGGTTCGGAAGCCACCCCTGACTGTTTGCCCTCTGCCATACTCAAGAAAAACTGCTACGCATTAGCATCAACTTTAGTTTTCGGAGGCGATGGCCTCTTTTTGAAGTGAGAAGTTACACATGCGCTTATTTCCTTTTTTCGTTCTTCTTCAGTCATCTCGGCTGGTAATTTCTTCTGAGGTTGTGATGTCTTCAAAGATGACCGAGATTTGCTATGAGATAGTGCGGCCTTCCGAGATGGTGCTGATGTTCGAGTCGAACTTTTCCTTGTTAGTGCCAGCGGAGGAGATGGACTTTGCCTGGATGGTGCCGGCTGAGGAGACGGACTTTTCCTTGTTAGTGCCGGTAGGGGACTTGGACTTTTCCTGGCTGCAAGTGCCGGCAGGGGGGTTGGACTTGTCCCTGGCGACAGGTTTCTGCGTGGAATGTACGGCTGAGGATCATCATCGTCGTCGTCTTTGTCATTCTCATCGTCCGAACCAAACATAATCAAGCTCTTGCGCCACGCGAGGAAGCCATGCATGTTTTCTCCAAGTCTTTTGTTCCCATCCTCACCAGGGATCTCTACCTCCATTTTGCGGTATTGCCGGACTACATTGTCCACTTCGACCCTGGCAAATCCCAGGGGAATTGGGTGGCAGTGCAGAACCTGCGAGGAGCCGCATGGCCAAGCCCTGCCATCAGCCACCTTGAAAGTAATGCTATGTGCGGACAAATGCAACTTGCACGGTGTCGGTTCTGTGATGTCATCCACTGGGAAATGGAGTCCATGCGCTCTTCAGGGATCCCTGTGGACGCGCAACTGCTCTTATGAACACCGTGACTGAAGTTCCGAGGGCTGTCATTAGGTGGTGTTCGTGAGCTGAGAGCTCTCTCTACTGCTTGCTCAACAACCTTATCCAGCTCCACTCTCTGTTTTGCCAACGCGCTTGCCACAACATCTTTTATTTGACGGTCCAGTTGATCTTCTCTTAGTCTCTTCGGCCACTTGTACAACGATGCGTCAGCTGGGAAGCCTTCTTTCCACGGCACCAAACCAACTCCTCGGGTGCGACCAGGGTTCTCCTTGTTACCTAGGGCAACGCTCAGCTCATCATTCTCCCTTCGTGGTGTGAAGAAGCCTTGGGAGGACTGCGCGTGAGCATTTGCAATTTTTCACGACACTTCCTGGGTTCTACGCTCTTGAAGCTTAAGTTGCCATCTTCTGAGACAGAAGCCCCCCTCGTAATCAACCAGTGCTTTGATCGTTCGCTCAACTCGGCAGTCGCAGGAATGACGCCCCTGCGGACTAGCTCTTCTTCACTCCTATCCCATGCAGGTATTTTCTTCACGTTGCCACCAGTGCCTAGTGTGTGAGGGTATGTATTTTTATCTGCGTTAGCCTTGTTCCTTTGACTCACTATCTGGGCTTCTTCACAATTCTTGTACGCCACGAAGTCCTCCCAGAACTCTATTATCTTTGGGTACAAGTTAAAATCTAGCATTTCGTTCTTCTTCACAAAGTTCTTGTTCAGCGTCATCTTCCAATTCTTCCACGCTATGCACATGATGCATAGTGCACGTTTCTTTGCAACTACCTCGGACCCTTCGGGGAATTGGAATACTTCTTTTAGCTTGTCCCACAGCAAGTCCTTCAGGTCAACAAGAACCACCCATTGGTCACCTCGGCGGCCGGTCCATGATCTGTAGCTGATCGACACATTATCCCTAGCAAGTACTCCGCAGGCTGTCCTGTACGGAGCCAACGATGACTGGGGTATTTCAGGTTCCCCGACCGCCGAGAGCTGTACTATGTTGTGAACACCCTTAGGCATCTTGTTTGGACCACGGCCTGCGCGTCCCCTTTGTTCATCATCCATTTGAGCCTGCAAATGGATCTTCTTATTAGTCGTCTAACACTACTATGTGTTGGGAGTCACAATGTACTAATAATTTACCTCGCCAATGTTAGTGGCGTCATCTTGATCCATGTCAGTGGTGCCAGGTTGGTCCATGGCAGCGGCGCCAGGTTGGAGGGGCGCCGTATCAATATCCTGTAGGTTCAGGTAGTACAATGGGCTACCCGTTCCTACTTCATCTATATTCGAGGGTGGCACTTCCTCTGGCACTTGTCCCTGATGAGAGGCTATTCCTAGCAAGTTTATCATAAATTAGCATTTGCCACAACTACGAGGAGGCTACGTCAAAGGCAACCATTAAAATTGAGATTACAAAACACCAAGGTTCTTTGAACCTAACAAAAATCGGCAAAGACTCTCCCTAAAATAGTGGCCATTCACTCAGCAGACAGAAGACAACATTCAATCTAATATTAACACATGCTTAATTATCTTAATTAATATTTTCAGGTTAGAGAGAGAGAGAGAGACGGCGGGGAGGGCGGCGCCGGGCTTGCAGATGGCAGCCCCGGGCTCGGGGAGGGCGGCGCCGGGCACGAGGGGCATCCCCGGACGGCGGGGAGGGCGGGGAGAGCGGCGTCGGGCTCGGGGAGGGCGGCGCCAAGCTCGAGGGGCATTCCCGGACGGTGGGGAGGGCGGCGCAGGGCTCAGGGGGCGGCGCCGGGCTCAGCGAGGCGGCGTTGGGCTCGGGGACGGTAGTGAGAGCAGCTCGGGTCCAACGGCTAAGTTAGGGTAAATGAGGGAGGAGAGCGCGCCCTTTTAAATTGTAGAGACTATCACGGCCGGTTGAAAAAACCAACCGGTAGTGAGAATATTTCCCTACCGGTTGACCATAACAACCGGTAGTGATAATACTATTACTGCCGGCTATATGAGTTAACCGGCAGTGATAATTCTATACCACTGCCGGTTGAAGATGTCGCCGGTAGTGATAACAATATATCACTGCCGGCTCAATTGTAAAACCGGCAGGGGTAAGGAACATCACTGCCGGCCCATTTTCCAACCGGCAACGATATACGACACGGTGATTTTTCATTTTCTAACATTAGTAAATCATTTCCAAACTTAGTAAAAGTTTTTAGAGGTGATGAATAAGATTGCTAATGCAATATAGATTCGAAATACTCATATTCGCAAAATGGTTGAAGTTCAATACATGTCGTGTGTACAAAAGAAAACATACATTTCATTACTACAACTAAGCTACGATTCGGCCTTCATTATGATCGCGGCGTATGTATGTAGCTTCGTCAGTCTCTTCCATGATACTTAGGTCAACATCCTCTCCGAAAGGCGGAAGCTCATCGAATTGGTTGTACTCTTCCTCGTCAACAACGTTCTCAACCCCGACAATCCTTCTTTTTCCACTCATAACCACGTGGCGCTGCTTGTTAGCCGGGTTAGTTACGAAGAAGATTTGTGTAACAGAATTAGCAAGCACGAATGATTCATCTCTGTATCCAACGAGTTTGAGGTCCACGGTAGTGATACTGTACTTGTCGATATTCACGCCGCCTGGAAGTCTGGCCCATTGGCACCAGAAGAGAGGGACCTTTAAAGGTCCATAGTCAAGCTCCCAAATCTCTTCTATGAATCCGTAGTAGGTTTGCCTATTTCCATTGCTGTCATAGGCATCTATACGGATACCGCTGTTTTGGTTGATGCTCTTTTTATCTTGCGCTCTTGTATAAAATGTAAAACCATTTATATCGTATCCTTGGAATGTCCGAAATGTACATGACGGTCCTTGAGCTAACTCTTTCAACTGAGTGCAGTCTGTCTCTGTATGCATTATGTGTCTACGCAACCAATCGCCGAAGTTATCCCTGTGCTCTCTCGCGAGCCAAACCTCTGACCTCCCCTGGTTGGTTCTGGATAGCATGTTCTTGTGCATGTTGACAAACGGGGCCACCACAACTGATTGTCCCAAAACTGCGAAATGTGCTTGTGTAAATGAAGCTAGATTACTAGTACATACAAATTTCTCGCCCAGTGTCCCTTTACCCTGTAGCCTCCCCTCATACCGAGTTACAGGCACACCAATCGGTTTGAGGGCCATATAATCGACACAGAACTCAATGACCTCCTCGGTTCCCCAGCCATCGGTAATGTAGCCTTCTAGTCGATGTCGATTACGAACATATTTCTTTATAACCCCCATGAATCTCTCGAAAGGGTACATCTGATGTAGAAATACGGGAACAATAATCCGTATCTCCTTTACAATGTGAACAATGAGATGGACCATAATATCAAAAAAAAGATGGAGGGAAACACATCTCAATCCTGCACAGAGTGTGGACCACGTCTTCCTGCAGCTTATGTAGTTTTAATGGATCGATGGCCTTCTGTGAAATCGCGTTGAAGAATGAACACAACTTGATAATTGGGTCTCGGACTTTCTCTGGAAGAACACCCCTAATTGCAATTGGAAGCATTTGTGTCATCATCACGTGGCAATCGTGAGACTTCATACCAATTAATTTTAAGTCTTTCATTGAGATTAGTCTCTTTATATTAGTAGAGTAACCAGACGGAACTTTAACTCCATGCAAGCATTCGCAAATGCTAATTTTCTCTTTCTTGCTCAGAGTGAAGCAGGCTGTGGGAAGGTACTTTTTGCCCGTATCCATTTCTTTGTGATGCAGCTTCTTCCTGAGTTTCATATCTTTGAGGTCCATCCGTGCTTGGATTGTATCTTTCGTTTTGCCAGGCATGTCCAGCAATATACCAAGCAAGCTATCACACACGTTCTTCTCTATGTGCATGACGTCGATTGCGTGTCGAACTTGCAGGTGCTGCCAATAAGGTAGGATCCAAAATACTGATCTCTTTTTCCACAAATGATCCTTACCCCGGGAACTCGGGATAGATGTACTGCCGGGTCCCTTTCTGTGAATAACTGTGATATCCTTTACGGCCGCAAATATTTGTTTCCCCGTGTGATTCTTTGGAGCTAAGGCAGTCTCCTTTGTCCCATCAAATGCTCTCTTATTATTGCGGTACAGGTGATCCTTGCGGAGGAACCTACGATGCTGCATGTAAACCATTTTTCGGCAATTCTTCAGCCACCGGCTAGCTGTATCACCCAAGCACTGGACGCATCCGTTGAAGCCTTTTGTCGTTTGGCCCGACAGGTTGCCAAGAGCAGGGTAATCATTGATGGTTAGGAACAACAATGCCCGTAGGATAAAGTTCTCTCTTTTATACTCATCCCATACTTGTGCACCATCGTTCCACAATATTAGAAGATCTTCAACCAATGGTTTGAGGTACACATCGATATCATTGCCAGGTTGCCTGGGCCCTTGAATCAGTAGTGGCATCATAATGTACTTTCGCTTCATGCAAAGCCATGGAGGAAGGTTGTAGATGCATAAAGTCACCAGCCAAGTGCTGTGAAGACTAGTCATGTTGCCAAAAGGATTCATCCCATCCATACTAAACCCGATGTGACACCACGAAGTGTCGTAATCTTATAAAATGTGAATGTTAAGGACAAAAACTTTATGGAATGTGGAATTTAGGTTAAAACCTTTTGGCTTGAGGTTTACTCGCGTTTTTGGGCCGGTTGAAGTGTTATGTCGCCACGGAGTGTCGTATCCTTAATTATTGAGCATGAAGAGGCTATAAACATTATGAGATGTGGAAATAAGGTTAAAACCATAGGAATTGGAGGTTAATAGCTTTTCCGGGCCGTTTTCGGGGTTTTGGGCTTTCCCGGGGGAGTTTTGGGCCTTGGTGGGCTTTGGAGGGATTGAGGAGGACTCTTTTTGGACTTGGACAGGGTGTGGGGGCTGGTAAAAGGGGCTCCCTCTGCCCCCTTGCGCCCCCACCTCAGCCCCCTTGCGCCCCCTCCCCTCTCTTGCGCCCCCAACTCCCTCCCCCTAAGCCCTAGCCGCCACCCTCTCCCCACCGTGCGCCCCCTCCACCCCCCTCTCCACCTCCACACCACCTCCCCTCCACCCCTTGCTGCCCTAGGGTGGCCTCCCCACCCCTGCACCTCGTGGAGTCATCCTGTGGAGCGAGGAGCGAGGAGCGAGGAACGTGGAGCGTGGAGCGAGGAGCGATTCACAAGGGGATTCTTTGGGGTTTTGTGCATCGGGCAAAGGTATGATCTTGGGGAAACCTTGGGGAAGGTCTAGGTGCTGTTCTCATGGTAGATTTCGAGTTTTTAGATCAAGAGGACGTGCTGCCATGGAGTAGATCTGAAAAGAACTAGAGTTCGTATTGTACTCAGTTTCGGGCAGATTTGGAGTCCGTTTTAGGGGGTGCGATTTCGCAATTTTAGAATCGGAATTTGGCCGACCTCCTGTTGAAGAAGTTGTAGGTATCGTAAAGACCTATTTTGTTTATTTTTTTGAGAATTTTTGGAGTTACGGTCTGAAAGTTATGGCCATTTTGGTGGGCGCTGTCCAATCTGTGTCGAGGTTGGGACAGTCTGTGTTCAACATTAGATTAAACTAATTTAGATTTCGAATCTGACTGTACGGACTTCTAGGAAGTTGTAGATAATTTCAATACCTTTCAGTACATATAAAGAAATTGAAATTCCGCCCAGCCGTTTGGAAGTTATGGCCGTTTTACCGAGCGCTGTCAAATCTGTGACGAGATTGAGACAGTTCGTGTTCAACGTTAGATTAAACAACATTAGATTCCGAATCAGTCTTTCCCTATAACTAGAAAAAGTTGGGAAATTTCCTAAGCTACGCGAGGGTGTACTCGTTTATTCAATTTGGGGTCCTAGAACAGAAGTTATGCCCATTGGAAGGCTGCTGTCCCGAAGGGACAGATTTGCCGTTTTCTGATTTTAGGAGTTGTGTTTAAGTCGGGGTAGTGGGATTTATGTGTGCTGTTTTGTGGACTCGATTTGAGTGTATGGCACGTGTTTGCAGGTGGTGTGCCTCCAGGAGTGCCCTCAACCTCTCGTCACTCCGTTGCCCGTGGTTGAAGGCAAGTGTGTTGTAATGTATAGCGGAATCGTAGGTTGCTTGTGGAGATTAGATGAAAGATTGAATTACTTGCTATGATCACTTGCCATGCTTGCTGTTTTCCAATGATATATTGAGTATGATTATCATGATATGATGCTATGTGTCTATACTTATCATGATTCGATGCCATGTGTTTATGTGTACTATGACATGATGCCATATGTTTATGTACAAATGAGATATGATAATTGGCATAGTTGCATGCATGTCATGAGATAGGGCGAGGGCGGTGAGAAAGTCATAACTAGTCCGGCAAGGTCGGTGAGAAAGTTATGACTAGTCCGGAACGCCATTGAGCAAGACCTACATCGTGATTCCATCCACGTGGTGAATGGAAGCGAGGAGTAGGCACCCTCCATCTTCGGGATGGAAGGGGGGAAAAGGGTGCACACCGACGGGTGTGTACTCAACCATACCGGTATGAGTTTCCAAGGAGATATGAGCATAACATTGCATTGCAATACATATTTAATGATGATGGTGTTGTTACGTGCTCAAGTATGAGATGTTATATGTGATGTAAGGTATTATTGTCTTGTAAATGATCTTGTTGTCCATTACAATATGCTTGCTGAGTTTTCGAACTCACGCTTGTGTTTTATGTTGTTTTTAGGTACTTTGAGATCGGCATGCGGGGAAAAGGGGTCTAGCTACACTTCTACACGTAGCTCCACCATCATAGTCCATAATTAATCACTTGGAGACATGATATTAAGAGTTGTGCCTTAAACTTAATGTATGGTTTAATTTAGCATCCTAGTAATTCCTTATTTGCTTCATTTTAGTTTATGAAGTGGTTGAGCGTGGTATTATTGGCATAATTTGATGATATATCCATTTATGTTGATGTTTTAGATGTCGTGTGCTATGATATATCTTGCCATGATATTGATATTGTGTTAATTCATGGAAAAACAAAGGAGATGCTGCCGAAATATCGGTTTTTAGCATATGTACCTTTGCTGGAATTTATGTTTAAATGTGGTATTTAGATGTTGTTTAGCTTATGTTTGGTAGCATTCGGGCATATTAAATGCCGGGGTGTTACAGTTGGTATCAGAGCGGGCTGTAGGTCCTTGGAATGTGAATTTCTAGTGACATGCTATAGGGTACAACTAAAATGTGATGTGGAATACTTAGAAACATGGCTTAGGTCTTAACTAAAATTTTTGTTATAGGATAGCAACATTAAAACTTGCAAAAGTGGTATAACTAATCTAAAATTTGACACACAATGGATGCACAGTAGGAAAAGGGTATGGGTATCGTTTCCTTACGCTTAAATGTTGTATTTAAGCCTTGTTGCTAAATGCTATATTTGATATAGTACATTGCTATGTCTATGAGATAAATGATTGAATTATTCCTGTTGTGGTGATAAAAGTGGGGTTGTGGTACCGAAGGGTTTCGGTCACCTCTTTTTGTTCATAGTAAGGGCAAGGTTTGACGGTGTGGCCGGTTAGCGCCATCACCGAAGAACTATTAACCCCTGTAGGAGAAGAGTGCTTACCCTTTCTGTTGTAGATCGGGTAGTTGACTGGAGTCAAATAGAAGAGTTTGGTGGTGGATTCCTTCGTATGTTCTTTGCCGTTCTGACGGTCGGTGTTCGTTGCTTTTCTTGGCTTTAGTTGATTTGAATCAAATGAAAAGTGATGGGTTTTCGCGGATCATTCCGTTTGCGGTGTGTGGTTTTGTCTTCCTTGGGTGAAGACGAAGAAGAGGAGTCTAGTGTTGCGCTTCTTTTGGGCGCCTTTCCAGTTTTAATGATTAGTTTGTTGATGGCTTTTTGGGGAAGAAGCATTCAAATTTATTCCTGTGTTTGTCTTTCTCCGAGGTTAAAGGAGTTATTGCGGAGTTATGCCAGACCTGGTTGTCAGGGCTGAAGTTCTGTGGCTTTGTAGGAGTAAGTGGTGTTTGATTTCGTTATTTTGCTGGTTTAAGAAAATCATCTTTGAAGAACCCTTCCTGTTTTGTGAAAGTTTGGAGTTAAGGTTTTATTTGCAAAGGTTTATTTGATCGATTGGTTCCCTACTGTGGGAGTCTTCGAGATTTAAAAGTGTTTTGGAGAATTCCTTTGCATGACCAAGTTTGGATTTGTCTCTTTGTAATTTTGAGAGTCAAGTTTCCTTACGAATTTGGGATGAGTTTTAAAACTAAAATGCTGCAAACAATGTAAGTAGTCTTTTGACTGAAATCGTTTGTCCCTAGTAAGAATTGTTGTTCAGCATGTTATGTAGTAGGTAACAATGTGGTTTATGGATTGATGTGTTGCTAAGTTAAATTTTGAGTTGAATCAATTCAATTTGAGAAAAATCTCTAGTTGGAGAATAAATAGACTACTAGTGTTGTAGTTTACTCTTAGCGAGAATGATTGAAAGTGTTAATGTTCATGCTTAGAATCTGTTGCCTTGCTTTAAAAGTGCTTATGATCCTTGTTAATGTTAAAAGTTTAAACCTTGAGGCATAGTTAAAACATTAAGATGATGTAAACTGCTGAAATTGTTAAAGAAACTTTACTGGTTGTTTAAAGATGTTCTAATGTAAAGTGTTAATAGAGAAATTTAATCGTGTTGGCTAGTGACTTTAACTTGGAAGTTGATTAAAGTTGTTTTTATGATTATGCCCATTTATTGATATTAATGACTTAGTAGTCGTGGTAATTGTTTAGATTACTTCTTGGAAGCCATTGTTAAAGTGGAGGTTATTATAACATGTTATGATGGAGTGAACCATGGATAATTAACATGATGTAGAATTTAATCCTTAATGAGTGTATACCTTCGAATCATGTTTACAAATTTTATCTCGTAGAGTTTTATCCTTAATGAATGAATGCCTTGGAATCCTAGTTATGAACTTTGTCTTGTAGAGATAATATTTACATGTTGAAGTCGATGTTTAACTGAATAAGGTTCGGTTGTCGAGACGTGAATATATAGGTGGTATGAAATTTATATGTTGATTTCGCTGGAAGTTTTGTTGAAGTACTATGTTTCAAAGTTAGACTAAGAAGTTTTATGATTCGGTGATCCGTGGGGATCATGTCATTATAGTCTTGGTTGAGTGCCTTTTTCGATAAGCTCCTTAAACCCTAATTAAAAGTGTTGGGATTGGTAACTAGAGGAAGAATTTGTTGTGAAGTTTCTGATTTATTTGTGTTGGGGCTTCTCAGGAAGTAGATAGTAATTATTGAAGTCTTTTAATGGAAAGCGTAGTGGAGTACTAGAGATGGTTCTTTTTATGTTGGGCTTGTGTTTAAAAGTTTTTGGACTGGTTTGGTTGCTTGCCATTTTGGTTGAAGGGTTTTCGGTCAAGGTGTTCCATATGCTGTGTTTCAGAGTTTCCCTAAAACTCGTAGAAATTGGTGCAAATATTTGGTTTTGGCTAACTTGTTTAGTTTGTGCTATGAGTTTCCCTTTCTCTTTGAGAAAGTTTGGGGCGGTTGTGTGTGCAGATGCTTGACTTTGGAGTCGATGTTCTTTTCCAAAATGCTGATTTTGGTTAAAATGCGAGGTTTTGCAAGTTTAGCTTTCAAGTAATGGAGGGTTCTGTTATGACGTGGTCTTTTCCTGCTAACGGTTTGTAGTCATGGTCTATCAGAATTTCTGCAACCTTCGATGTTAATGGTGTTTCAATTCTTTGATACCGAAGAAGTCGTTTGGTGAATGACTATTCGATATTGGTTGTTACATGATGAATGAATGGTGGAAAGGGAAACATGACATCGTTTATCGATGTTTAATGATAAAGGAGTCGACGAGCCAGGTCGGTGAGAAAGTCATATAAGGATATATGACTATTCCGGAGTGCTCTTGAAAAGTGTGCATGCATGTCATGAATCGAGATGTCCATTTCTTTCTAGTATGATAAGAAAGAATAAAGAATTTCTGGTATGTTGGTTGTGATGAAGGAGATTTGTGTTTCCTTTGCATCATGGTTTAGAAAGTTAAACTGAATGCTCTTTGGTTGTTGTCGAACCCTTTTCCAAAGTGATTGTAGTGCATTGGATTCAAGGTTAAGCATGGGGATCATTTGGGTTCGTGGTTTGTGGTTGAGTTTATCCAATCGTTGTGTCCTTGTTTTAGTCCATGGGTGGAAAGCTTGAGGGCGAGACCCGGTTGGAAGAGAAATCCAGTATGGGTTGTTATCGACCTAAGCATTAGGTGTTGTTAGTAGTGGATCGTAAATGGTTTAGAGGTGAGGAGTAAAGGAAGGTTGAGTTTAACTCAATTCAAACCTTCTTGGAGAATTGTGCCGTTGATGTGTTCCTCGATAGGGTTGATTAAGTACTAGTGGACCACTTGGTGGTTGCTAGTAATTGCTTTTCCTTTTTTGAAGTGCAGTGGATCTTTTGTCGCTGATCTATGATCGAGTTGAGTCAACTGTAGCATTTTTTGTTCGGTTGTTACTGTTATTGCGGGTTTTAAGAACTTTGGTTTTAAACCCTGTTTGTTCAAACAGTGGGTTGTCTTGGAGTGTAGTGTCTCTCTTGGCTCGCGTCGTCTTGTTTACGGCGAACCACAGTAGAGAGGTTGAGGTGTGAAAACACTTTTGTGCGTGGGAGCTGAAGAGGGTTCTAGCGGTTGAAGCCGTCTTCTTCTGGATAGTAGCATTGCTTAAGGGATCAGGCACTATAGTGCCAAGGAATGTATCGAATGAGGAGTGTGAGACCGTTTTCTTTTGTGGTCTTTTTGGCAATTGCGGTGAAGGAGGAACCGTGCGAGGTTGCACTTTGTTGAGCTAAATCAACATTTCCTCGCCAAGGGTTGGTTTTGAGAACTCGCCTGTCGTTTGTTCTGGTTTGAGTCTTTGTGTGAATGTTTTATGTTGTAAGGTAGTCTTTTGTCCCTTGGGGACTTTGAGGTCGAATCCTATTTAAGGGGGGTAGAATGTGACACCACGAAGTGTCATAATCTTATACAATGTGAATGTTAAGGACAAAAACTTTATGGAATGTGGAATTTAGGTTAAAACCTTTCGGCTTGAGGTTTACTCGCGTTTTTGGGCCGGTTGAAGTGTTATGTCGCCACGGAGTGTCGTATCCTTAATTATTGAGCATGAAGAGGCTATAAACATTATGAGATGTGGAAATAAGGTTAAAACCATAGGAATTGGAGGTTAATAGCTTTTCCGGGCCGTTTCCGGGCCGTTTTCGGGGTTTTGGGCTTTCCCGGGGGAGTTTTGGGCCTTGGTGGGCTTTGGAGGGATTGAGTAGGACTCTTTTTGGACTTGGACAGGGTGTGGGGGCTGGTAAAAGGGGCTCCCTCTGCCCCCTTGCGCCCCCACCTCAGCCCCCTTGCGCCCCCTCCCCTCTCTTGCGCCCCCAACTCCCTCCCCCTAAGCCCTAGCCGCCACCCTCTCCCCACCGTGCGCCCCCTCCACCCCCCTCTCCACCTCCACACCACCTCCCCTCCACCCCTTGCTGCCCTAGGGTGGCCTCCCCACCCCTGCACCTCGTGGAGTCATCCCGTGGAGCGAGGAGCGAGGAACGTGGAGCGTGGAGCGAGGAGCGATTCGCAAGGGGATTCTTTGTGGTTTTGTGCATCGGGCAAAGGTATGATCTTGGGGAAACCTTGGGGAAGGTCTAGGTGCTGTTCTCATGGTAGATTTGGAGTTTTTAGATCAAGAGGACGTGCTGCCATGGAGTAGATCTGAAAAGAACTAGAGTTCGTATTGTACTCAGTTTCGGGCAATTTTAGAGTCGGAATTTGGCCGACCTCTAATGAAGAAGTTGTAGGTATCGTCAATACCAATTTTGTGTATTTTTTTGAGAATTTTTGGAGTTACGGTCTGAAAGTTATGGCCGTTTTGGTGGGCGCTGTCCAATCTGTGTCAAGGTTGGGATAGTCTGTGTTCAACATTAGATTAAACTAATTTAGATTTCGAATCTGACCGTACGGACTTCTAGGAAGTTGTAGATAATTTCAATACCTTTCAGTACATATAAAGAAATTGAAATTCCGCCCAGCCGTTTGGAAGTTATGGCCGTTTTACCGAGCGCTGCCAAATCTGTGACGAGATTGAGACAGTTCATGTTCAACGTTAGATTAAACAACATTAGAGTCCGAATCAGTCTTTCCCTATAACTAGAAAAAGTTGGGAAATTTCCTAAGCTACGCGAGGGTGTACTCGTTTATTCAATTTAGGGTCCTAGAACAGAAGTTATGCCCATTGGAAGGCTGCTGTCCCGAAGGGACAGATTTGCCGTTTTCTGATTTTAGGAGTTGTAAGCGAAGTCGGGGTAGTGGGATTTATGAGTGCTGTTTTGTGTACTCAATTTGATTGTATGGCACGTGTTTGCAGGTGGTGTGCCTCCAGGAGTGCCCTCAACCTCTCGTCACTCCGTTGCCCGTGGTTGAAGGCAAGTGTGTTGTAATGTATAGCAGAATCGTAGGTTGCTTGTGGAGATTAGATGAAAGATTGAATTACTTGCTATGATCACTTGCCATGCTTGCTGTTTTCCAATGATATATTGAGTATGATTATCATGATATGATGCTATGTGTCTATACTTATCATGATTCGATGCCATGTGTTTATGTGTACTATGACATGATGCCATATGTTTATGTACAAATGAGATATGATAATTGGCATAGTTGCATGCATGTCATGAGATAGGGCGAGGGCGGTGAGAAAGTCATAACTAGTCCGGCAAGGTCGGTGAGAAAGTTATGACTAGTCCGGAACGCCATTGAGTAAGACCTACATCGTGATTCCATCCACGTGGTGAATGGAAGCGAGGAGTAGGCACCCTCCATCTTCGGGGTGGAAGGGGGGAAAAGGGTGCACACCGACGGGTGTGTACTCAACCATACCGGTATGAGTTTCCAAGGAGATATGAGCATAACATTGCATTGCATTGCATTGCAATACATATTTAATGATGATGGTGTTGATACGTGCTCAAGTATGAGATGTTATATGTGATGTAAGGTATTATTGTCTTGTAAATGATCTTGTTGTCCATTACAATATGCTTGCTGAGTTTTCGAACTCACGCTTGTGTTTTATGTTGTTTTTAGGTACTTTGAGATCGGCATGCGGGGAAAAGGGGTCTAGCTACACTTCTACACGTAGCTCCACCATCATAGTCCATAATTAATCACTTGGAGACATGATATTAAGAGTTGTGCCTTAAACTTAATGTATGGTTTAATTTAGCATCCTAGTGATTCCTTATTTGCTTCGTTTTAGTTTATGAAGTGGTTGAGCGTGGTATTATTGGCATAATTTGATGATATATCCATTTATGTTGATGTTTTAGATGTCGTGTGCTATGATATATCTTGCCATGATATTGATATTGTGTCAATTCATGGAAAAACAAAGGAGATGCTGCCGAAATATCGGTTTTTAGCATATGTACCTTTGCTGGAATTTATGTTTAAATGTGGTATTTAGATGTTGTTTAGCTTATGTTTGGTAGCATTCGGGCATATTAAATGCCGGGGTGTTACACCCGAACCTTATATTCCTCACATCATATGCAAAGTGCTTCTTATATTTCCTATCGATGTTCCTCCATTGCACAGAATCAGCAGGGTGTCTGAGCATTCCATCCTTCTTACGCTCTTCGGCGTGCCATCGTAGCAATTGGGCATGCCTTTTGTTCGCAAATAATCGCTTCAGACGCAGAATTATAGGGAAATACCACACCACCTTACAGGGACACCTCTTCTTCTTACGCTTCACCCCGACATCATCTACTTCGATATCATCATCGTTGCCCTTATACCGCTTTGCTTTGCAAACAACACAGGTATCCATGTCTGCAAACTCATTGTGATACAATATGCAATCGTTTGGACATGCATGGATTCTTTGTACTTCTAGTCCCAGCGGGTAGACAACCTGCTTGGCTTGGTACGTAGTTGTAGGCAACACGTTACCCTCTGGAAGCAAGTCCCCCAGGAGACACAACAGCTCAGTAAAGCTCTTATCGGACCAACCATTGCTTGCCTTCAACTGCAGTAGTGAAAGTACAGTACGCAGCTTTTTGTGCTCCTCCTTGCAGCCCGGGTACAATGGCGTTGTAGAGTCCTCTACCATACGCTGAAACTTTTGAAACTCCCTTTCACTCGTCAAGTCCCCCTCCCCATCACGCAACATTTGATCTATATCATCTTCGTGGCTATAAACAAACGTATCTTCCACCACCGTCATATCATTGTCTCTATCATCTTCATCAATGTGGTGCCATTCATGTACAATATCATCTTTATGAATGTGTTGCCCTTCTTCTATAATATCATCTTCATCAATGTGTTGCCCTTCTTCTAGAATATCATCTTCACCGTGCTCGGTCCAACATGTATAGCTAGCCTTGAAACCCCTTCGAAGTAAGTGTGCACGTATCGACTCTATGTTAGAAAACAGCTTCTCATTTTTGCAATCAACGCATGGGCAACACATATAATCCGCCAGATTCTTCGACTTGTGTGCCGTAACCACATTCAGAAAACAAGACACACCATTAGAGAACTCTGGACCGCGACGGTCCGTGTCATACATCCATCTTCGGTCCATCTACAAATAATTTATTGTTTCCATTAATCATGCAGTGGTAATTAATTCAAACGATAAACACATTATAAGCACATAACTGCAAATAACAATATAATTGTAAATGATTAGATTTACAAATACAGCTGGCAATCTTGTCTATATTAAGAAATATCAAACCTTTTTCGCTATTTAAAACAACATTCCAACAGCAACTCGGCAAGATAATAACTACCGAGCAAAGTAGAGCTCTTCTTTGTTCTACTTGGTCAGAGAAGATGTCGTCGCGAAAATAAATACTGAAAAATTATTAACACATTTTTTGGCAGCACCTCCCCAAGAAAATGCCAACTGAGCGAGAAAACAGAGCTCCTCTCTGTTTGCTCGGTCGCGAGGGCGTCTGACGCTGTAGTTATATAAATAACATATCACTGCCGGCTTTTCCTAGAACCGACAGTTATAAGGTCGTATTACACGTGAGGTTTCATATTGGCGGGAAAAAAATATCACTGCTGGTTAAAATGTCGAACCGGCAGTAAAATCTCCAATATCTCTGCCGGTTGTATTTACAACCGGTAGTGATAATTCAGTACCGGTTTTATATATAACCCGGGAGTGATAATATATTATCACTACCGGTTCGTTATACAGACCGGCAGGGATACATTTCAAGGGCAGGAATTCTTACGAACCGGCAGTGATATTTTATCCCCGACGGCTCTAGCCCAACCAGCAGTGATATGGCGGCGAGGATTGCATGTTCTGTAGTAGGGGTGCGTGACACGCGAGGGTGTTCAAGACGTTAAGTCTGTGATGCGTAGTTGGGAAATTGAGATGAAGTAAATTACTGATCCAGTTAAAGTGAGGTTGTTGGCTGTTTCAAGACAACCTAATTGATTGTGTTGATAGAGAAAGATTAATCGAGATGATAAGTGATCCAAATTGAAAGTCGATTAGTGTTTTATGCAAAGTGTTATGAGTTATTAGAGTTATTGGAAGTTCGAGATTAGTAAGTATTGATTCCGGTGGAGAAGGTCTAGAATTTTTCTGAGTGACAAATTAGTATAGCAAGGTTATGGTATAAAGCACCGGAGTAGGATGGTGTAAACACTTGAGGATTGTTGGGTTTTGTTATTTAGGGGTCGATTAAACTGTGAGTCGGCAAAATGACTTAATTGATGTGTAATCAAAGAATAGGGATATGGAATGATTGTAGGAAAGGTTGAAATTATTCTTGACAGATGTCTATCTGTGATCCGTAGTTATGAAAGATGTCTAGTGGAGATCGTATTGAGTGGTTAGAATTATTTATTGGTTGGTAGACCAAAATAAAAGTTGATATGAGTCTTATGTTGAGTTAACTGGTAAGTTAATTATGTCGAAGTTGTGAGAACGTGGTTCTCCTTGTTGATTGTCATAAGATAGACTTGGTTTAGAGTTTATGTTAACATGACCGATGGTGGTTATTAGAAATGTGCCAACCTTTGTTTTTGGCTAAGCTGTTTAGTTTATGTGATGATTATGGGGTTTTATACCCAAGAGTATACGAGTGGTTCGCGCCCTTCGCGTGCAACCTGAATTATCTTTGTAATCAGTATTTAAAGGAAGCAAATAAATCTAACGGGTTGTGTTGAAAGTTCTTGAGTTAAAAAAAAATTCTTGTAACTCTATCTTGACTAGAGCTTGGTTTAATTGAAGAAGTGTATGGTGTTTGCAAGGGTTTCAAAAGTGTGAACTCATGATTGTTCATAAATTCTCTGAGGTTGTTCAAGAGATGTTTTGCCTTAGTAAAGGCTTGGTGTTTGCCTTTGTGAAAATGAGTTGCCTAAATAAAAGAGTTATTGAGCCAGGTCGGTGAGAAAGTCATATAGGGACATATGACTAATCCGGAGTGCTCTTGAAAACTTTGCATTCATGTCATGAATCGAGATTTCCATCGCTCTCTAGCATGAAAAGGAGTGAATAATTTCTGGCATTTGGCTATGCTGTAAGAGAACTGAGTTTCCTTTTCTCTTTGAGAGTTATTGTGGCGGTTGTGGATTCTTTTGTTTGATTTGAGAATCGGTTTTCTCTTCCAAAAAGTTGTTTTTGGTTAAAATGAGATGTTTCGCTGTGGCGAAAGTGAGTCGAATTGTCTTTGATTGTTGAGAACTTCTGCCAAAGATTTGTGTGGAGTCCCTCTTTTGTTTGAGTGCTCCCCGATGCGAATTGAATCGCATTGATTTGAGATTTGAGTTTTTCGTTTGCGGCTTGTCTTAGGAAGAGAGAAAGAGTGATCTTTGGATGTTGTCGAATTCTTTCCAAAGTGGTTTGCGACATTTTGGGTTCCAGTTGATGAATGAGGTTCATCCGGCTAAAGAGGATTGCTATGTTGCTGGCATTCTAGTTTGAGATAAGTATAGGAATGTTTTATGGAATTGTTGAGTATAATGAAAGATTATACTCATGGGCTTGGTAGTCTTTGAGTGAGGAAATGTGAGGGCAAGACCCTCATAGGAAAAGAATCAGTTGTGGTTTGGTAAGAATCTACAGCCCTAGCTTGGGCTAGGCGTAGAACTTTGGTTGTGGTTCAAAAGGTGGTCATGATGGAATCTTGTGATGTTCGTTCAAATTTTGTTGAGATTATGGTTGGTTGTTAAAAAGGTGATGGTAATTTGAAATGAAGTGTTCTGTCGTGAACATTGCCTTAGCTAGTTGTCCCTGGGTGTGTGTTATGCCTCAGAGAGGTTAGAATGAAAGTGTATCGTGGTTTGTAGTCGAAAGGAAAGTATTGTCGATGTAGGCTATGTACGTAGATGACATTAGTTAATTTTGATTCTTTGTGAAAAGGTCAAATAATTGGAAGGGATGGGATTTTGCGTAAATGATTCTTTGGGGGTTCAAGTTAATCGTGAAAAAGGGTTAAATGTTGGTTAAAGGGTTGTGTCTCATGATGATGGTGTCATTTTGAGTTTTATGAATCTTGTTAGAGTGTTAGAAAGAGGAGATTAGACTTCTATAGAGTTTAGAAATTGATACCCTCTTTTGTTGAGAAGAATAATCGAGTAAGAGGTATAGTGTGTTTTAGTGATAAAGGAAAACCTAGTCTGACTTGTGCCAGATCGATTATGAAGATTGTGGGATGAGATATTTGGTTCAAGAAATTCATTGTAATCCAGATTGCTAGGGAACTTTTGTCCCTTGGAAATTTTGATAGAAATTGAAGTAAATGAGGAATTGTGACAAGTTGCGCGTAGTTGAGCTAAGTCAAGACACTTTTGTCAACAGTTGGATTTGGAGAGTTGGTCAGTAGGTTGTTTTTGTTTGAAGCCTTTGCGTGGGTGTTACAGTTTCAGTTGCTTGGTTTTAGCTTCGAAGTTTGTGTCCCTTGTGGACTTGGTGTTTTCGAGTTGGCATTCTTCGAATTCGAGGTCGAATCCTGTTAAGGGGGGAAGAATGTGATGCTACGGAATGACGTGACATTATAAATTGTGAAATTTGAGAATAAAACCTTGCGGTATGAGGTTAAATTGCGTTTTCGGGCCGTTTTTGGGAATTTGGGCCTTTCTAGGGCGATTTGGGCCTTAGGGGGGACCCCACATGTGCTGAAGGTGGAGTTTTTCGGCCCATGTGGGGGAGGTGGGCAGCATAACCCCTGCCATGCGCCCCCCACCTCCCTTGGTGGGGCCCCACTTTTTCTCCCAACACTAGTCGCCGCCCCCTCCACTCCCCTTTGGCACCTCCACCCTTCCCCTTCCTCCCCACCTCCTCTAGCCGCCCCTAGGCGTGTTCCACCCCCACCCCTTGCTGCCACGCCCTTCCTCTCCATTGTCCTCGCTATTGGGGAGCTCCGCGACGAGAGGATCCGGCAGGATTGGCGCGTGGAAGGAGATCGAGTGACCAGGAGGAGTTTTCGTCGGTTCATCGTTCGTCGGGCTAAAGTATGTTGTTGGGAAATCCTTGGGTGGATTAGGTGCTATGTTAGAGGTGTTTTGATGGTTAAAGTTCATGTTTATGTGCTGCCTCTAGATGAGATAAGGGAGTTTGCTATGATTGTCCCACGTTCTGTCTCGGGCAGATTGGGCGGCTGACCTAGGGTTTGAGTGTTTGCAATTTTAGATTCGGAATTTGGTCGTCTGCCTATTGAAAAAGTTGTAGGTAATTGAATTACCTTTAATTGGACACCAAGAAAGTTAATTTCCGTCCAGCCGTTTGAATGTTATGCCTGTTTTACCGAATGTGTTCAAAACTGTGACGTGATTGGGATAGATCGTGTTGATCTGTAGATTAGGCCATTTTAGATGCCGAATCAGTTTTTCCCAATACTTAGAAAAAGCTAGGAAATTTCCTATGCTTCGAGAAAATGTACTCGTTTACTTAATTTGGAGTCTTAGAACTCAAGTTATGCTAGTTAGAAGGCCGCTGTCCCGTTGGGACAGATTCTCTGTTTTCGGCTTTTAGGGGTAGTTTGCGGAGTCGATTTAGAGGTTCGATCTTGTACTGTTTTGTGGGCACATTTTGAGTGTGTGGTACCTATGTGCAGGTGGTGTGACCCCGGAAGTGCCCTCAACCTCTCGCCAATCCATCGCCCGTGGTTGAAGGCAAGTGTATTGGGATGGTTGTGTCATCCCAAACTATGTGCAGGTGGTGTGACCCCGGGAGTGCCCTCAACCCCCGCTATGTTGAATTGCCATGTTGGATTCTGGTATGTTATATGATGGATAGATGTTGAGTTGCCATGTTTGATTCTTGCATGTTATAAGATGATAGACGTTAGATTGTCATGTTTGACTTGGGCGAGTGCATCGATTGTTGTGTTTCGGAATGATAATTGAGTGCCATGTTAACTTACTCTATAAATTGCTATTGCATGATTTGTTATGTTGGCATCACTAGTATGTGTAGGATATGGTGAGTATCCATGAAAGAAGGAATAAAAAAGGCATGTGAATGGGTTTATTGTTATGAATGTGACCATGATAATGCATAAGATAAATATGATGAGTTTATATGCAAGTTATTCATGTTTATGGCATTTATGCATTCATGGCATGAGGACTGGCCAGGACGGTGAGAAAGTCATAACTAGTCCGGTGAGGTCGGTGAGAAAGTTATGACTAATCCGGAGCGCCATTGAGAAAGACCTACCTCGTGATTCCATCCACAGTTGTGAATGGAAGCAATGAGTAGGCACCCTCCACGGGATGGAAGGGAAAAGGGGGTGCACACCGACGGGTGTGCACTCGGCAATACAGGTATGTGCTAAACAAAGAGACATGGTGTATTGCATTGCATTGCATTGCATGAATGAGAATGTGAATGAGGAAGCATATGAGAATGTGAATGAGAAAATATATGTGATTGTGAACCAAGAAGTCTTCAATAATTATTTTTCATGATTGGTGATCGGTATGATGTATATATGTGAATTGTTATTGTTTGTTCCATTGCAATACACTTTGCTGAGTGATGAACTCATACTTGTTGTTTAATGTTTTTTTTAGGTACATTGAATGCGGCTTTTGGGAAAGGGAGCTAGATACACGCCTTCACTTGGCATCACTTCAATAGACAACTTATACCATTCTATAGTTGTGATGGTTTACTTTAGTAATCTAGCCTTGGTATATGTCGTATTGTTGGCTATGATTAATTGTTCACCCTATTGGTTCATGGGACGCTTAAGCTTATTTTTCTTGGCATGAACTGTTGTTGAATACCTGTTTTAGATGTTGTCTATCATGCTATCGTGTCATGCTGTTATTGTTGTTGCTTCAGACATGGAAAAACAAAGGATATGCTGCCGAAATTTTCGGTTTAGCATTTGCGCCTTTGCTGTAATTTATCTTAATTTGTGGTATTTAGATGCTTCTTATGCTATAGTTGGTGACATCCAGGGCATACTAGATGCCGGGGTGTTACAAGAAGTTTATTTAATCTCAGGCTAAAGATAACAATTAGATTTATTTGATTCAACTCACAAATTAACTTAGAAGTACATTATTTCCATAAACCACATTATTACATACTACATAACATGCTAAACAACAATTCTCACTAATGACAAATGATTTCGGTCAAAAGACTACTTACTTTGTTTTGCAGCATTTTCTTTTTAAAACTCAACCAAAATTCACAAAGAAACTTGACTCTCAAAGTTGCAATGGGACATGACTCACACTTGATCATGCAAAAGATCTCTAGCGAGGCGGGCGGAGCTGGCAGGCACGCAGGGCCCGAGGCTGGGGTGAAGTCGGCTATGTCAGAGCATTAAATGCGACTCAAGAATAGTGATAGGTGCATTAAATGCGGTATGGCAGTGTAATGAGTGGGGTACACTGATGTAAGCTCCCGTGCGCCCCAGCCATCCCAAGTATAAAAGGAAGCAGGGGTGCATGGGGGAAAGGGTTGGATTCATTCGGTTCGATTCATTTGGGTTGGAGGGATTCGGTTTGGTTCTTCAACCTCTAAGAGCCGTTCCGTCTGTTGTAGTTGTCTCAGTTTTCCCCCAAGAACACGAGCAAGAACAGATAAACAGGACTAGGGCTATTACTCATCAGGAGGGCCTGACCTGGGTAAACCCTAGCGTCCCCTTGCAAGCTTCGCCATTGTTTCCTTTCCTCCATCTTTCGAGCGATCTTCACGAAAGCCCCCTGTTCGAACTTCATATATACCCAATCCAGAGGTGTCTGTTGGCTCTTACGCCAACAGTAGCAGAATACGATAACACTAAGTGGTGACCCATCCATATGCCCACAGGCAATCGAGTGGGGTACGCGTCCTAGTCCTTGGAATCTCGTTTGATGGCTTCCTTCACTTCTAGGACATGTTTAGAATGTAGCACATGAGTACATAAAGTATTCAACAAGTCTGGGAAAAGGCATAATGCAGGGCTATCCAAGGATGGCTTTTTATGGTTCTTTTGCTCAAAGCAATACTTTCACAAACTTTACATGTAATATTTTTCACAAAGCCATTTTTCCAATTATTTGTACATTTGAAATTATTTATAACTTATAGTGAAGGTTCTAGCCACCAACCACTAGTATACAGGCTCTATCCGCCACATCTCAAAAAGATCAGGGTTCAATCCATCCACATGGCTCTGTTCGCCATGGTTCACAAAAACAGGTTCAATCCACCTACCTGGCTCTAGCCGCCTGAAGCACATTTGAGAGTTCTAACCACTCCCAGACCCCAAAACATCAGTTTTAAAACAAAAACAAAGTTTATGTAACACCCCGGCATCTATTATGCCTGAATGTCACCAAACAAAGACTAAACAACAACTAAATACCACAATTTAGGATAAATTGCAGCAAAGGCACAAATGCTAAAACCGAAAATTTCGGCAGCATCTCCTTTGTTTTATCATGATTTGAAGCAATAGCAATAACAAGGCAAGTCATATCATAACATAAGACATCTAAAGCAGTAATATAAATGGATATAGCGTCAACATAAGTCAATAATACCAAATCCAACTACTCCATAAACTATAGCGAAACAAATAAGGAACACAAGCACACGATTTAATCCAAACACCAAGTTTCATGGCACTTATTATGATCATGACTCAAGTTGATAAATCTTCCTATAGGTGTGGAGCTACGTGAAGATGTGTAGCTAATGCCCCTTCCACATGCTGGTGTCATGGTACCTAAAAACAACATAAAACACAAGCGTGAGTTCATCAATCAGCAAGTATATTGCAATGGACCATAAAGAACAATTCAATGTTAATATCACTACATACCATGCTCAACATCATGAACAAGTCATAATTTCATATACAACACCATACTCATGTCTCAATATCATTGTACTCATTTCATCATCATCACCATGTATGCAATGCGATGCAATGCACATGTCTCCTCGAAGCACATACCGGTATTGCCGAGTGCACACCCGTCGGCGTGCACCCTCTTCCCCCTTCCATCCCGAAGATGGAGGGTGCCTACTCCTCGTTTCCATTCACCGTGGTGGATGGAATCATGAGGTAGGTCTTACTCAATGGCGGTCCGGATTAGTCATAACTTTCTCACCGACCATACCGGACTAGTTATGACATTCTCACCGACCGGGCCAAATTTCATGCCATGAATGCAATTATGCCATAAAAAGAATCAACTTGCACATAACTGAACTGAGCATTATAAAGCATCATAATAACCATTTTCATCATGTCATGGGAAATCACTCAACATGGCAAAATATCATGTCATGTAATCCATTTGCATCTAGTCAAGACTAGCAACAAACAACCCGATACCCATTTCAATACACTTGCCTTAACCGCAGGGGACGGATTGGCGAGAGGATGAGGGCACTCCTGGGTCACACCACCTGCACAAACATACCACACACTCAAAATGTGCCCCCAAAACAGTACGCAAAAGCTCGTCTACCCTGACTTCACAAACTACTCCCAAAACCGAAAAACAGATAATCTGTCCCGTCGGGACAACAGGCTTCAATCTAGCATAACTTTAGTTCTAGGACTACGAATCAATTAAAAGAGTACATAACCGCGAAGCTTAGGAAATTTCCTAGCTTTTTCTAAGTATTGGGAAAAGCTGATTTAGAATCTAAAACTTCCCAGAACCGTCCTCACCCACGGGGACCACCTTCACCTCACCCGAGGGACCGGGTGAAGCGCGGGCCTTGACTGGGGGGACCTTTGGGCAGTCGTCCTCGCATCGGGCCGAGCAGGTGGTGCTGGCCAGGTCCTGCACCTGCTTGCTGAGGCGCAGGGCTTTCAGCCGATCCACCTTCACAGTAATTGGGCCCCCAGGCCCAGGGATCTTCACCATCATGTAGGCATAATGCGTGGCCGCCATGAACTTGACCAAAGCTGATCGGCCAAGTAAAGCGTTGTAGGGGAGGTCGAAGTCGGTGACCTCAAAATTGATTCTCTCTGTCCGGAAGTTCTCCACACTTCCGAATGTGACAGGCAGCCGGACTTGTCCCAGGGGCGTCAAGCCTACCCCGGGGGCAACTCCGTAGAAGAGAGGGGCCGGGCGTAACTCGTTGCAGGGAATTTGCAGTGCCCTGAATGCCCCAACTGACATAAGGTTGATGGAGCTTCCTCCATCAACAAGCACTCGCCCGAGTCTCGCATTTCGGACCGTAGGAGAAACCACAATCGGAAGATGGCTCGGGCCGGAAGTGCTCTCTGGGTGGTCGGCTCGACTGAAAGTGATCGGCTCCTCCAACCATTTCAGTGGCCTGCTCGCCTCGGGGGTTGGCACGGTGGCGCACACCTCCCTCAACTCTCGCTTGTACTGCGAGTTTGAAGAGTAGGTAGCAGAGCCACCGTGAATGAACGCCACCATGTGCTCTGCTTGCTGAAAGGCCAGCGGAGCAGGGTCTTCACCCGCGTCGTTGTGGTCGTCTTCGCGGTGTTTCTTGAGCCGCTGTTCCACTAGTTTGGACAAGACCTGGCAATCCACCAAATCATGTCCGCTGGTCCTGTGGATGGGGCAGTAGGGTTTGCCCCCGTCGTCTTCTCGGCGGGGTGAACGGTGGTCCCTACGGTCACCGCGCGGGTCTCGGCGATCACCCCTCCTGTCCCGGCGGTCGCGCCTCTGGGGCTTGGCTTTCAGCTCAACGACCAGGATCTCTCCGGCACCGGCCTCTTTTTGCTTCTTCTTCTTCTTGTGATCGGAGGCTTTCGAGGTTCCCGCCTCGCTGTGGCCGGAAGGCCCTGCCGCGCACTCCCGAGCCTCCGCCGCCCTGGCGCATTTATGCGCCAAGGAGAACAGCTCAGAAGTGGTCGATATAGTGCGGGTAGCCATCTTCTCCTGCATCTTCTGATCCTGAACCCCCCTCCAGAACGCGATGATCACCGATTGCTCGAAAATCCGGGGGATTATGTTACGGCAGTGGTTGAACCGCCGGATAAATTCCCTCAGGGACTCCCCCTTTGTTTGTTCCAGGGCGTGGAGGTTGTCCTCCATGCCTGGTTGAGTGTAGGAGCCCTGGAAGTTGGCAATGAAAAGGTCGCACAGTTCTTCCCACGAGTGCACGGAGCCTCGCGGGAGGTTCAGCAGCCAGGAGCGGCAGAGCCCGTCAACGACGTTGGGAGGTAGTTGGCCATGATCTTTTCAGACCCTCCCGCGGCACGCACCACCGTAGTATAGATCTGCAGGAACTACTCCGGGTTGGTGGTACCGTCGTACTTCTCGATGGACGTAGGGCGAAATCTCTCCGGCCACGCAGCTTGGCATAGGCGGAGGGAAAATGCCTGGCATCAAACATTGTAGGGGGAACATGTGACACTATGGTTTGGTGTGACGTTATAGAAGGTGAAACTAGAGAATAAAACCTTTCGGCTTAGGGTTTTCTTGCGTTTTTGGGCCGGTTGAAGTGTTATGTCGCCACGGAGTGTCGTAACCTTATTTAACGTGCATGATAAGGTTAATAACATTATGAGATGTGGAATTAAGGTTAAAACTATAGGATATGGAGGTTAATAGCTTTTCCGGGCCGTTTCCGGGGTTTTGGGCCTTCCCGGGGAAGTTTTGGGCCTTGGTGGGCCTTGGTGGGATGGATTAGGTCTCCGTAACAGACTAGGATTGGGTGTGGGGGCTAGTAAAAGGGCTCCCCACCAGCCCTTGGGCGTTCACCCCTGCCCTAGGTGCGCCCCCACCTCTTCCCCATGTGCCCTAGCCGCCACACCTCTCCCTCCCCTCTTGTGCCATGCGCCTCCACCTCCCCCTTTGCCCCCATTGCTCCCCACCTCTTCACCACCTCTCCTCCACCCCCTTGCTGCCCTAGGGTGACCTCCCCACCCCTGCATCCTCATGGATCCATCCGAGGAGCGAGGAGCGAGGAGCGAGGTGCGAGGAGCGAGGAGCGAGGAGATCTATTGGAGATTCGTTCGTTGGGCAAAGGTATGATCATGGGGATCCTTGGGTTTGATCTAGGTACTGTTCTTAGGGTGTTTATCAAGTTTTTAGATCAATTTGTGGTGCTGGATTGGAGTTCTTTGGGTTAGATCTAGACGTTGCCACGTTTCTGTTTTCGGGCAGATTGAGCAGTCGGGCTAGGGTTCGACTTTTCGTCGATTTAGAATCTGAATCTGTCCATACGAACTTAAAAGAAGTTGTAGATAATTTAATTATCTTTCCGTGGACATAAAGCATGTTAAAATCCGATCATCCGTTTGAAAGTTATGGCCGTTTTACCGAGCGTGTTAAAATCTGTGACGCGATTGGAACAGATCTCGGTAATCTGTAGATTAGACGACTTTAGAGTCCGAATCAGTCTTTCCATATAACTAGAGAAAGTTGGGAAATTTCCTAAGCTACGCAAGGGTGCACTCGTTTAATTCATTCGGAGTCCCAGAACTCAAGTTATGCCTTTTGCAAGGCTGCTGTCCCGACGGGACAGAACCTCTGTTTTAGGTTTTGCGAGTAGGGAGCAATGTCGGGTTAGATGGGGGTTTGCGTACTATTTTGTGGTTATGATTGTGATTGTGTGATACCCCTGTGCAGGAGGTGTGACCCCGGGAGTGCCTTCTACTTCCCACCAATCCGTTGCACGTGGTTGAGGCAAGTGTGTTGTGATGGATAGCGAGTTGTAGGTTGCATGTTGAGGTTAGATGGAATTGTTTACATGATATATGTCCACTTGCCATGTGTTAATGATTGCTATGGTATGATGAGCATGTTTAAGATGTTATGACGCCATGTGTTAAAATATGAGTTTTATATGATGTTGGCATGCTTGCATACATGACATGTTACATGGCCCGGGCGGTGAGAAAGTCATTAACTAATCCGGGAAGGTCGGTGAGAAAGTTATGACTAATCCGGAGAGCCAATAGAGTAAGTCCTACATCGTGATTCCATCTACCGTGGGTTGTGAAAGCGAGGAGTAGGCACCCTCCATCTTCGGGATGGAAGGGGGGAGAGGGTGCACACCGACGGGTGTGTACTCAACCATACCGGTATGAGTTTCCAAGGAGATCTGAGCATTGCATTGCATTGCATACACAATGATGATGATTTTGTTAAAGTGTTCATGATTGAGATGATATACATGATGTGAGATGTTATTTTCTATGATATTGTTATTGTTGTCCATTACAATATGCTTGCTGAGTTTCGAACTCATGCTTGTGTTTTATGTTGTTTTTAGGTACTTTGAGATCGGCATGCGGGAAAAAGGGGTTTAGCTACACTTCTACACGTTGCTCCACCATCATAGTCTATGATTAATCACTTGGGGACATGATTTTAAGAGTTGTGCCATAAAGTTAATGTATGGTTTAATCTAGCATGCTTGTGATCCCTTATTTGCTTCGTTATAGTTTATGAAGTGGTTGAGCATGGTATTATTGGCATAGTTTGATGATACATCCATTTATGTTGATGTTTTAGATGTCGTGTGCTATGATATATCTTGCCATGATATTGATATTGTGTTAATTCATGAAAAAACAAAGGAGATGCTGCCGAAATATCGGTTTTTAGCATATGTACCCTTGCTGGAATTTATGTTTAAATGTGATTTTTAGTTGTTGTTTAGCTTATGTTTGGTAGCATTCGGGCATATTAAATGCCGGGGTGTTACAGTTGGTATCAGAGCGGGCTGTAGGTCCTTGGAATGTGAATTTTAGTGTCATGCCATTGGGTACAACTAAAATATGATGTGGAATAACTTAGAAACATGGCTTAGGTTTCAACTAAAACTTTGTCATAGGATAGCAACATTAAAACTTGCAAAAAAATGGTATAACTAATCTAAAATTTGACACACACTGGATGCACAGTAGGAAAGGGTATGGGTATCGTTTCTTTACGCTTAAATGTTGTATTTAAGCTTTGATATTGAATGCTTCTTTTGACAATGCATGTTGCTATGTCAATGATATATGTTGTGGTGATAAGAGTGGGGTTGTGGTATCGAAGGGTTTCGGTCACCTCTTGTTGTTTATAGTTAGGGTGAGGTTTGACGGTGTGGCCGGTTAGCGCCATCACCGAAGAACTGTTAACCCCTGTAGGAGAAAAGCGCTTACCCTTCCTGTCGTAAATCGGGTAGTTGATTGGAGACGAAAAGGAAGAGTTGATGGTGGTTTCCTTCGTATGTTCCTTGCCGTTCTGACGGTCGGTGTTTGTTGCTTTTCTTGGCTTTAGTTGATTTGAATCAAATGAAAAGTGATGGGTTTTCACGGATCGTTCCGTTTGCGGTGTGTGGTTTTGTCTTCCTTGGGTGAAGACGAAGAAGAGGAGTTTTGTTCGGAGTTGTGCCAGACCTGGCTGTCAGGGCTGAAGTTCTGTGGCTTCGTAGTAGTAAGTGGTGTTTGATTTCATCATTTTACTGGTTTGAGAAATCATCTTTGAAAGCCCCTCTTGAGTCGTGAAAGTTAGGGGTTTGGTGTTAAGGTTTTATTTGAAAAGGTTAATGGAGTACTTGGTTCCCTTTCGAGAAAAGTTGTCTTCCAACCAGTTTCCTCTATGGAAGTCTTTGAGATTGAAAAGTGTTTTGGAGAATTCCTTTGCATAACCAAGTTTGGGTTTGTCTCATTGCAATTTTGAGAGTCGAGTTTCCTTATGAATTTGGGATGAGTTTTAAAACTAAATGCTGCAAACAAAGTAAGTAGTCTTTTGACTGAAATCGTTTGTCCCTAGTAAGAATTGATGTTTAAGCATGTTATGTAGTAGGTAACAATGTGGTTTATGGATTGATGTGTTGCTAAGTTAAATTTTGAGTTGAATCAATTCAATGTGAGTAAAATCTCTAAGTTTGAGAATAAATAGACTACTAGTGTTGTAGTTTACTCTTAGCGAGAATGATTGAATGTGCTAAAGTACGTGCTTAGAATCTATTGCTTTGCTTTAAAGGTGCTTATGACCCTTGATAATGTTAAAAGTTTAAACTTTGATGCATAGTTAAAACATTAAGAGGATGTAGACTGCTGTTATTGTAAAAGAAACTTTGCTGGTTGTTAAAGATGTTCTAATCTAATGGATTAATAGAGAAATTTAATCGTGTTGACTAGTGACTTTAATTTGGATGTTGATTAGAGTTGCTATTTATGTTGTTGCAAACTACTAGTATCTTTGGAAGTATGCAGTTGTGTCGCTACAATGCTAGTATTGATATCAATGGAGAAGACATAAGACTTATTGTTAATGATGTTGTTAATGGTAGTGTTAATGCTAGTATTCAGTCTATTTTAAATAGTGGGGGTATGTTGTGTGGTGGTAATTTTGTTATCACCTATGTATAGGGTAGCTAAAAGTAATGTTGTTGGTTGATGATTATGCCCATTTGTTGTTATTGATGACTAAGTAGTTGTGGTAACTGTTTAGATTATTCGTTGGAAAACCATGGTTAAAATAGAGGAAAAAATTTTAACATGTTGCGATGGAGTGAGCTTTGGATAATTAACATGATGTACAATTTCATCCTTAATGAATGTATGCCTTGGAATCCTAGTTATGAACTTTGTCTTGTAGAGATAATATTTACATGTTGAAGTCGTTGTTTAACTGAATAAGGTTCGGTTGTCGAGACGTGAATATATAGGTGGTATGAAATTTATAGGTTGATCTTGCTGAAAGATTTGTGGAAGTACTATGTTTCAAATTTAGAATAAGATGTATTATGATTCGGTGAGCCGTGGGGATCATGTCATTATAGTCTTGGTTGGGTGCCTTTTTGATAAGCAACATAAACCCTTATTAAAAAATGTTGGGAATGGTAACTAGAGGAAGAATTTGTTGTGAAACTTTCGGTTGGATTGTGTTGGGGCTCCTCAGATAGTAAATAGTGATTATTGAAGTCTTTAATGGAAAGCGTAGTGGAGTACTAGAGATGGTTCCTTTCATGCTGAGCTGTTGTCTAAAAACCTTTGAAACTGGTTTGGTTGTTTGCCATCTCGGTTGAATGCTTTCGGTTGAGGTGTTCCTTATGTTGAGTTTCAGAGTTTCCCCAAAACTCGTAGTGGTTGGTGTCGACCTTTGGTTTTGGCGAATTTGTTTAGTTCGTGTTGTGAGTTTGAGTTTACATCCAAAAGTTTTTGAGTGGATCGCGCCCTTTCGTTAGACCGATTTATCTTTGGAATTAATTTTAAAAGGAAGCAGATGGTCATAAAGGGTTGTGTTGGAAACTTTTGAGTTAAGCCCTTGATGTGTAACTCTATTTGACTAGAGTTGGAGTCATTTGGAAAATGTGTCTGGTGTGCGGGTGTTTTACAAGTCTGGATTTTTATGAATGTTTCATAAGTGAATTTGGTTAGTGAAGAGTTTTCTTTTGGATTGAGTTTCCCTCTCTTTTGATAAAAATTTATGGCGCTTGTGTCTGCAGATGTTTGATTTTGGAGTCGATGTTCTGTTCCAAAGGGTTGAGTTTGATTTTGCGAGGTGTTGCAAAGCTAGTGTTAAATCGAAGATGGGTTTTCACACGATGTGGTGTTTTGTTGATTAACGATGTTGCCGTCATAGTTTATATGAATTAAGCGCAACTCTCGATGTTATTCGAGATTTATTCATATGATACCGAGGCGTAAGTCATCATGTGAATGACTATTCGGTAGTGTGGTTACATGATGAGGGAATGGTGAAAAGTAAACATGACATCGCTTTTACATGTTAAATGATAAAAGAGTCGTTGAGCCAGTCGGTGAGAAAGTCATATATGGAGATATGACTAATCCGAGTGCTCTCAAGAGTGTGCATTTATGTCATGAAACGAGATTTCCCTTGCTTTCTAGTATGAAAAGAAGCAATGAACAATTTCTGGTATGTTGGTTGTGATGTAGGGGATTTATGCTTCCTTTGTGTTTTGGCTTGGATGTTGCCGAATTCTTTCCAAAATAGTTGTTAACGCTTTGGGTTTGAGTTGTTGTGTGTACACTTGGGCTTGCTAGCTAAGTGTTTTTGTGTGAGGGCGAGACCCTCTTAAGAAAGGAACCAATTGTGGTTTGGTAAGGTTTTCGATCCTAGCTTGGGCTAGGTGTCGAACCTTAGTGGTATAAGGGTGGTTTGTGATGGAGGTTGATGATGTATGGGTTTAACCTTTACTAAGAGTAGCGATGGGTGGAAGTGAAGTTGACGGTAGATCGGTGATAATTGCCCTGCCGTGAGCAGTTGTCTTCACTAGTTGTTTTTGGGTTTGAGTCTTGCACTGGAAAGGATGGAATAAAATGTTAGTATGATCGTGTATCGGAAGGGCTAGTGTGCCTTAATGAGTTATTCCCCTCGATGGAAACTTTCGGGAATGAAGAGAGGTCGTTAAAGGAATTGTGACTTCCTTTGATTATGTCATGCTGAGTTTATTGCAGTGTGTAGTCAGGTAGGTTGTGATAGAAGTGTGAGGTGTTTGTCGTGAGGATTCGAGCGTTTTGGGTTGTTGAAGCCCTTTGTGGTTGAAACGCAGATTCTGTTGGGGAATTGAAGTGAAGGTCGATTTGTGAGGGGTTGCCCTTAGTTGAGCTAGATCAACACTTTTTCTCTATGTGTTGGTTTTGGGAACTCGTTTGTTGTTTGTTCCGGTTTTAGTCGTTGTGTGAATGTTTTGAGCTGCAGAGAAGCCTTTTGTCCCTTGGGGACTTTGTTGTTGATTATGGCATCCTTCGGATTCGAGGTCGAATCCTGTTGAAGGGGGGAAGAATGTGACACTATGGTTTGGTGTGACGTTATAGAAGGTGAAACTAGAGAATAAAACCTTTCGGCTTAGGGTTTTCTCGCGTTTTTGGGCCGGTTGAAGTGTTATGTCGCCACGGAGTGTCGTAACCTTATTTAACGTGCATGATAAGGTTAATAACATTATGAGATGTGGAATTAAGGTTAAAACTATAGGATATGGAGGTTAATAGCTTTTCCGGGCCGTTTTCGGGGTTTTGGGCCTTCCCGGGGGAGTTTTGGGCCTTGGTGGGCTTTGGTGGGATGGATTAGGTCTCCGTAACAGACTAGGATTGGGTGTGGGGGCTGGTAAAAGGGCTCCCCACCAGCCCTTGGGCGTTCACCCCTGCCCTAGGTGCGCCCCCACCTCTTCCCCATGTGCCCTAGCCGCCACACCTCTCCCTCCCCTCTTGTGCCATGCGCCTCCACCTCCCCCTTTGCCCCCATTGCTCCCCACCTCTTCACCACCTCTCCTCCACCCCCTTGCTGCCCTAGGGTGACCTCCCCACCCCTGCATCCTCATGGATCCATCCGAGGAGCGAGGAGCGAGGTGCGAGGAGCGAGGAGCGAGGAGCGAGGAGATCTATTGGAGATTCGTTCGTTGGGCAAAGGTATCATCATGGGGATCCTTGGGTTTGATCTAGGTACTGTTCTTAGGGTGTTTATCAAGTTTTTAGATCAATTTGTGGTGCTGGATTGGAGTTCTTTGGGTTAGATCTAGACGTTGCCACGTTTCTGTTTTCGGGCAGATTGAGCAGTCGGGCTAGGGTTCGAGTTTTCGTTGATTTAGAATCTGAATCTGTTCGTACGGACTTAAAAGTTGTAGATAATTTAATTATCTTTCCGTGGACATAAAGCACGTTAAAATCCGATCAGCCGTTTGAAAGTTATGGCCGTTTTACCGAGCGTGTTAAAATCTGTGACGCGATTGGAACAGATCTCGGTAATCTGTAGATTAGACGACTTTAGAGTCCGAATCAGTCTTTCCATATAACTAGAGAAAGTTGGGAAATTTCCTAAGCTACGCAAGGGTGCACTCGTTTAATTCATTCGGAGTCCCAGAACTCAAGTTATGCCTTTTGCAAGGATGCTGTCCCGACGGGACAGAACCTCTGTTTTAGGTTTTGCGAGTAGGGAGCAATGTCGGGTTAGATGGGGGTTTGCGTACTGTTTTGTGGTTATGATTGTGATTGTGTGATACCCCTGTGCAGGAGGTGTGACCCCGGGAGTGCCTTCTACTTCCCACCAATCCGTTGCACGTGGTTGAGGCAAGTGTGTTGTGATGGATAGCGAGTTGTAGGTTGCATGTTGAGGTTAGATGGAATTGTTTACATGATATATGTCCACTTGCCATGTGTTAATGATTGCTATGGTATGATGAGCATGTTTAAGATGTTATGACGCCATGTGTTAAAATATGAGTTTTATATGATGTTGGCATGCTTGCATACATGACATGTTACATGGCCCGGGCGGTGAGAAAGTCATTAACTAATCCGGGAAGGTCGGTGAGAAAGTTATGACTAATCCGGAGAGCCAATAGAGTAAGTCCTACATCGTGATTCCATCTACCGTGGGTTGTGGAAGCGAGGAGTAGGCACCCTCCATCTTCGGGATGGAAGGGGGGAGAGGGTGCACACCGACGGGTGTGTACTCAACCATACCGGTATGAGTTTCCAAGGAGATCTGAGCATTGCATTTCATTGCATACACAATGATGATGATTTTGTTAAAGTGTTCATGATTGAGATGATATACATGATGTGAGATGTTATTTTCTATGATATTGTTATTGTTGTCCATTACAATATGCTTGCTGAGTTTCGAACTCACGCTTGTGTTTTATGTTGTTTTTAGGTACTTTGAGATCAACATGCGGGAAAAAGGGGTTTAGCTACACTTCTACACGTAGCTCCACCATCATAGTCTATGATTAATCACTTGGGGACATGATTTTAAGAGTTGTGCCATAAAGTTAATGTATGGTTTAATCTAGCATGCTTGTGATCCCTTATTTGCTTCGTTATAGTTTATGAAGTGGTTGAGCATGGTATTATTGGCATAGTTTGATGATACATCCATTTATGTTGATGTTTTAGATGTCGTGTGCTATGATATATCTTACCATGATATTGATATTGTGTTAATTCATGAAAAAACAAAGGAGATGCTGCCGAAATATCGGTTTTTAGCATATGTACCTTTGCTGGAATTTATGTTTAAATGTGATTTTTAGTTGTTGTTTAGCTTATGTTTGGTAGCATTCGGGCATATTAAATGCCGGGGTGTTACAGAACAGCGTCGCTCGCCCGCTCCTCGGCCTCGAGAGGGGGTCGAGGAGTGCGAGTCTACGCTCTCCCTGGAGTCAGGGGCGAGATCTCCCCCTGACCGCTAGGCGTCGGGCGGCCAGCGCGACATCGCGCAAGTCACCATCACGCTAGAACCGCCTTTCGTCTAGAAGGGCCCTCAGATCCTCGTGGAACCCCGTCGACTTGTGGGGACCGCGAGAAAGGGTGGGAGCATGTGCACGTCCCCCGATATCTGAGGGGGCTGCAACCTGCGCACCCTTCCCTTTGTCCCGGCCCTCGTGGCCAGAAAAAACTTTGTTGGGGCGGCTAGAAGCCTACGCATCGATCGCGCGCACGTCCTGCCGCCCAACGCCGGAAGCGCCCGGCTGGTTTGCCGCCTCTACCTGTTGCTAGGCGGCATCCACTAGGCGGGCGATGTCCCGCAGACATGGAGCGGCTGGGGTTTCACCCCCTAGCGTAATTGGAGGGTGATCGAGGAGCAGCCGGGCCGCATGAAGATTCCACGCTGGGGTGTTGTCTCCCATCAACAGGCACCGTCGGACGGGCTGTCCTCCGAGCGCGGAAGCAACACGTGTCCCTCCCTGGATGGAGGGACCCGGAAGGTCCGACGCCCTGGCCCGGCGCCGGGATCAGCTACGAGTACTGCTCTCTTCAGATAGGTCATCATGCTTGGAGCATGAATCCGCCATGCCGGCGGCCACCAAAGCTTCTTGCAAGTTTCGCGAGAAGGTTGGAGAAGAAGGGGCAATCTAGCCACCAAGCCCCTACCTGGCGCGCCACTATCGGCGTAAGAGCCAACAGACACCTCCGGATTGGGTATATATGAAGTTCGAACAGGGGGCTTTCGTGGAGATCGCTCGAAAGATGGAGGAAAGGAAACAATGACGAAGCTTGCAAGGGGACGCTAGGGTTTACCTAGGTCAGGCCCTCCTGATGAGTAATAGCCCTAGTCCTGTTTATCTGTTCTTGCTCGTGTTCTTGGGGGAAAACTGAGACAACTACAACAGACGGAACGGCTCTCAGAGGTTGAAGAACCAAACCGAATCCCTCCAACCCAAATGAATCGAACCGAATGAATCCAACCCTTTCTCCCATGCACCCCGGCTTCCTTTTATACTTGGGATGGCTGGGGCGCACGGGAGCTTACATCAGTGTACCCCACTCATTACACTGCCATACCGCATTTAATGCACCTATCACTATTCTTGAGTCGCATTTAATGCTCTGACAAAGCCGACTTCACCCCAGCCTCGGGCCCCGTGTGCCTGCCGGCTCCGCCCGCCTTGCCGGGGGGGATTTCGGCGTGACGTCACCCGTAATAAATGCTCGTGTTGGGAACATGCGTCGTCACACTGTGGCCTTCATTACCCCCATTTAATGCGCACGATACGCTTTAAATGCTTTTGATCCTCTGAGCGATGGCACAAACCACTAGGTGGCCTTGGGAGCTGAGCGCCAGCGGTGTGGCCCGGACGCCACCTGTCCGCGGGGCGACCACCATACTGACTGCCAGCGGCGTGGCCTGGATGCCACCTGTCCGCTGGGCGACCACCTTGCTGACCGCCAGTAGTGTGGCCTGGACCCCACCTGTCCGCTGGGCGACCACCATACTGACCGCCAGCGGCATGGCCTGGATGCCACCTGTCCGCTGGGCGACCAACTTGCACCCTTACTACGGTGAAGTGGTCACCCTGTTGTAGAATACACCGACAGCTGCAGTTATTCAAGTTGTTCAGCCTTGTAACACCTCGGCATCAAGTATGCCTGGATGTCACCAAACATAGACTAACAACATCTAAATACCACAAATAAAGGTAAATAACAGCAAAAGAGTAAATGCTAAAACCAAAAATTTCGGCAGCATCTCCTTTGTTTTTCCAAGGTACGGAGCATCAACAGTAATATCACAAGATATATCATAACGGGAAGCATCTAAAACCGCAATAACAGGTGACATAGCAGCAATTTAAGTTTAGCATATCGAATTTAGCCACACCATGAACTCAAACGAAGTAATGGACGTAAACAAGCACATGAGCAAAACATAATCCTAGTCCCATCACACTAGATTTATTATCACAACTCCGAAAGGTAAAGATTGTCTAATAGTGCGGAAATTATGTGGTGAAGTGCCGCTAAGTCCCTTTCCCGCATGCCGGTGTCATGGTACCAAAAAACCACACAAAACACAAGCGTGAGTTCATCACTCAGCAAGTATATTGCAATGGATCATAAAGAACAAATCAATGCCAACATCGGTACATACCATACTTAACATCATGATCAAGTCATAATTTCATATACAACATCATAACCATGTCCCAATCTCATTGTACATATTTCATTATCATCATCATGTATGCAATGCAATGCAATGCACATGTCTCCTCGAAGCACATACCGGTATTACCGAGTGCACACCCGTCGGCGTGCACCCTCTTTCCCCTTCCATCCCGTAGATGGAGGGTGCCTACTCCTTGCTTCCACTCACCACGGTGGATGGAATCACGAGGTAGGTCTTACTCAATGGCGCTCCGGATTAGTTATAACTTTCTCACTGACCTTACCGGACTAGTTATGACTTTCTCACCGACCTGGCCAGTTCACATGCCATGTATGCAATTATGCCATAAACATAAACAACTAATCATTGCATAGCATCATAACAAACCATTTTCATCATATCATGGGCAAACACTAACCATGGCAAGATAGCATATCATGTAATCTATTTGCACATAGTCAAGACTAGCAATCCATACTACACACTACCCATTCCAATACACTTGCCTTAACCGCGAGCGACGGATTGGCGAGAGGATGAGGGCACTCCCGGGGTCACACCACCTGCACATAAGTACCACACACTCAAAACGTGCTCACAAAACAGTACACAATCGCTCATCTACCCCGACTTCGCAAACTACTCCCAAAACCGAAAAACAGAGAATCTATCCCGCCGGGACAGCAGGCTTCAAACAAGCATAACTTGAGTTCTAGTTCTCCAAATCGAGTAAATGAGTACATCATCGCGAAGTTTAGGAAATTTCCTAGCTTTTTCTAATTATTGGGAAAAGCTGATTCGGCCTCTAAAATTGCCTAATTTACAAATCAACCCGATCTTTCCCAATCACGTCACAGTTTTGAACACGTTCGGTAAAATGACCATAACTTTCAAACAGCTGATCAGAATTAAGCATTCTTGGTCTCCAATTAAATTTATTGAAATTATGTACAACTTTCTCAACAGGCGGCCGACCAAATTGCGACTCTAAAATTGCGAAAACTCAAACCCTAGGTCGTGTGCCCAATCTGCCTGAAACAGAGCACTATGAAATCTCTAGTTTTCATCAATTCTATCCAATCGCAGCATCACCTTTCGATCTAAAAGCACCAAAACACCCTCTAGCACAGCACCTAGTCCATCCCCCAAAGATTACCCATAGCCATACCTGTGACACTACGGAATGTCGTAACGTTATAAAATGTGAAAATGGAGGTTAAAACTATATGGTATGAAGTTTAATCGTGTTTCCGGGCCGATTTCGGGAGTTTGGGCTTCTCCGGGGGAGTTTGGGCCCAAGGGGATGAGTCGTGGGCTTTAGTAGGAATGGATTTGGGCCCATGAGGGAGAGGGAGAACAGGTTTTTCAGCCTTGGGGGGCCCCCACCCATGCCCTAGCCGCCCCTCCTCCTCTCTCTCCCACCTAGCCGCCGCCCCTCCTATCTCCCCCAAGCCGTGTGCCCCTCCTCCCTTCCCCCTTGCGCCACCACCCCTCCCCTCCCCTCCCCTCTCCACCATCCTTGCTACCCTACGGGAGTCCCTCACCTCGCCACCCTGCTGTTCTCTCCATTGGAACGCTCCGCGACGAGGAGATCCGGCGGATTCGGAGTGAGGAAGGAGATCGGGAGAACCAGGAGGAGATTCGTCGCCGTTCGTCGGTTCATCGTTTGTCGGGCGAAGGTATGATTAGGGGTACTCCTTGGGGATGGTCTAGGTGCTATGCTACAGGGTATTTTGATGCTTTTAGATCAAGAGGTGGTTTTGTGATTGGGTAGATTGGATGAAAACTAGAGATTTCATAGTTCTCTGTTTCGGGCAGATTGGGCACACGCCCTAGGGTTTGAGTTTTCACAATTTTAGATTTGGATTTTGGTCAGCCTCCTGTTTAGAAAGTTGTAGGTAACTTCAATACCTTTAATTGGACACCAAGAACGTCCAATTCCACCCAGCCATTTGAAAGTTATGATCATTTTACCGAACGTGTTCAAATCTGTGACGTAATTGGGACATAACGTAATGTTTTGTAGAGTAAACAATTTTAGAGGCCGAATCAGCTTTTCCCAATACTTAGAGAAAGCTAAGAAATTTCCTAAGCTTCGCGATGATGTACTCGTTTAGTCAATTCGGAGTCCTAGAACTAAAGTTATGCTAGATTGAAGCCTGCTGTCCCGACTGGACAGATTCTCTGTTTTTCAGTTTTGGGAGTAGTTTGTGAAGTCGGGGTAGACGAGCTTTTGCGTACTGTTTTGGGGGCACATATTGAGTGTGTGGAACGTTTGTGCAAGTGGTGTGACCCCGGGAGTGCCCTCATCCTCTCGCCAATCCGTCGCCCGCGGTTAAGGCAAGTGTATTGGAATGAGTTGTGTGTTGTATGAATTGCTAGACTTGTTTCGGTACAATGTGATTACATGATATACTAGCTTGCCATGATTGATGTTTGCCTATGACATGATGAACATGATTTCATATTGATCATGAATTCGTTGTATTAAATGTTTATGCCAATCTTTACATGTTTATGTCATATGTGAATTCATAATGGAAGAGGCGTTCCATGCTGATGCGGGCCTCTGTGTTCACACGTAGTGAACACGAAAGACCTACCTCGTAGTCCCATCCACGGTTGTGCATGGGAGCGAGTCAGTAAGAGTAGGCACCCTCCATCTACGGGATGGAAGGGGAAAGGCGGTGCACGCCGACGGGTGTGCACTCGGCAATACCGGTATGTGCTTCGGAGAGATATGTGCATTACATTGCATTGCATAAATGAAGTGGCTTATGAGATGACTATGACGTTTTATGAGATGCATATGAAGATGTTTATTTGAGATGTTTATGATGATGCTATATGAGAGCATAAATGAAGTTTATGAGTTGATTCTCAGGTTATGTGAATGGCATTAAGTATGTATGTGAGTTGTTATTGTTTTTGTATCATTGCAATATACTTGCTGAGTGATGAAATCACGCTTGTGTTTATGTTGTTTTTAGGTACCATGAAACCGGCATGCGGGAAAGGGAAAATTAGCTACACTTCTACACGTAGCTTCACATTTATATACAGTTTAATCATTTGGAGTCATGATAACATTGAGTAGTGCCACGAAACTTGGTGTATGGGCTTAAGTTCATCGTTTGATTTGTTATATTTGGTGGAATGGTTGAAATCCTTATTTTAGACATAAAGTGATGCTTTATCCATTGTTATTGCTGTTTTAGAAGTCTTTTATCATGCTATAACTTGCCTTATGATTACTGTTGCTTCTATTCATGGAAAAACAAAGGAGATGCTGCCGAAATTTTCGGTTTTAGCATTTGCGCCTTTGCTATAATTTATCTTAATTTGTGGTATTTAGATGTTGATTAGTCTATGTTTGGTAACATTCAGGCATATTAGATGCCGGAGTGTTACAATACCTTCGCCCGACGAACAACGAATGTCGAATCTTCTCCTCCCGGTTCCCCCGATCTTCTTCCTCGCGCCGGAACCGCCGGATCTCCTCGTCGCGGAGCTTCCCGAGGGATAGAACAGCGGGATGGCAAGGTGAGGAGCTCTCCTAGGCTAGCAAGGAGGGTGGAGAGGAGAGGGACGAGGGGTGGCGCATGGGGGGAGGAGGAGAGGGGGAGGCGTGTGGGGGAGGAGGGGAGAGCGGGAGGGGCGGCTAGGGTTTAGGTGGGGGCGCACATGAGGGAGGGGGGGCGCATGGCAGTGTTCATGCTGCCCTCCTTCCCCTCATGGGCCGGGAAATCCCCCCTTTGGCCCAAGTGGGGTCCCCCCTAAGGCCCAATTCGCCCCGGAAAGGCCCAAACTCCCGAAATCGGCACGGAAACGCGATTAATCCTCATATCGTAAAGTTTTTATCTCCAATTTCACAATTTATAAAGTCACGACATTCCGTAGTGTCACAAGCCTGTAAAGGCAGTAATGGTAAACCTCGACCATAAGGTCTTTGCTTTTATTTGGTGTTATTATTATTTGGATATATGTAATCGTGATATGGATGTTGATTCATCACTGTTTGACTGTGTGTACTATACTACTAGAAAAACGATTATCAACGACGGGAGATACGGTCGTTAAAAGTCCACATGTGGTCGCTAAAAGTCATTAACGACCACAAAATTGTGGTCGTTAGCCGTCGTTAAAGCCTCCGTCGTTAATAGTATTAACAACCACATAAAAATTTCTGTCGTTAATTTTTTTAACGAGGAGATGGTGTGTCCTCGTTAATTATGTACTATCAACAACCACATTTCTAGTATTAACGACCACTTTGTGGTCGTGGCTAGCTAACATTCAGACAACCACTGCTATAGCATTAACGACCACTCTATAGTATTAATGACCACATTATTAGTGTATAAGAATAGTCCCAGCTATATATATTTAGTCTTGATCATTCAAAAATAATGAACACTTTCATATGTTTAAGACAACATTTTTTCTGTTAAAACATCGAGGATCCACAACAAGGAATAAAAATCCTTTTTATTGCAATCCAAAAGTACAATCAGAGCACACACATTCATATCAAATGTTATGGACAACGATTCAAATGAAATTTGAGCTCTACCTATCTACTAACAAGATAACGATGTACATCCATATAATGCAAATTAAAAACAAAAATATGTGCCACAACGATAAATTATATTCTTTCACAATGAGACGCCCTTCATCTCTTTGGATAATCGCGGTGACAACCCTAACACCAACAACATTGAGATGTGATGCTATAGTGTTGTCCTTCAAAATCTTGGAAAGTTTGTTGATCCTTTCTTGAGCTTGATCCTCATCACCAATAAAAAGAGGACAGAGTGGAAGAGGTAAGTAAACAAAATCATGAAATCTTATGTTTTCATCAATAAAAAATAGTGATATTAGGATACAAAGAGTAAATGAACCTGTCTTGAAGAGTACTCATCTGATTGTTGATACCAACCAAAGCAATATGCAGCATATTGCTTTGACAGAATCTAAGGCATTGCTGTTTGAGACATTTCCAGCACCTACTCTGTAATGTGAAGTCTCCTTCAATGCCAGCTTCAACTGCTTGATGTAAAATCGAAGAGACAAAGGATGCTAAACAACAGATAGAGACGAAGGAATATGCAGTTAAATGATTAAGGAGAGAAGCATACCTCCTGACCTCAGTCAATTTTGCAAACATTATGTGAGCCGCAAGAGATCGCATGCGCACAAGTACAGACATGAATAACATATGCACAGTATTAGGGCCACATTTCAGACCCTGTTAATCCGTTGCTTCGAGAGATGATAGTTGTACAAAATTAACTATTCAACATCTAAGCTTCCTTAATTCTTCTCTTGTCTACAACATTGCTGCGAGCTCTTCACGCTTGCATTGGACTGCAGCACAGCAAAAGGAATCACGAAAATCAAAAAATGATACCTAATCATTGTGCTCTTTAGATGCTATGATTTTGGATTTTACTTACTTGGAGGAAGTAGTAAATGTCCTTTGCACTGCGTCGGTACTACTTGTACCCAATTATGCTGACTAACGTAGATGGAGTTCCACCTGGAATGTGTGTTAAAAATCAAGTGAAGTTAGTTGGAATAAATGATACTGATGACCAGTCTATAGACGGAACGTAGCTAATGCAACTCCTTAGTGACAGTTCCACATCTGTGTCCTGACAGAGTAAGCTGTATTCTATTTGAATCCATTTGTTTTTATATAAAATGACTTGATCGAAGGCATTACAGATATTCAGAACTATTAAGGCAACACATGCTACTGCACTCGCATATTTGTTGCTCCTATGACATCGTTTAAGTTTACACTCATATGCCATCCAACGTTTGCTGCATAAACTCATAAATAGATAAACCAAAAAAGCAATGAGCCAAAAGATGTCAATAGGCTCACCTAAAAGAAGTTTCTTAACTTCGCTGGCATTTATAGATGCCGCCAGCTGAAGCTCAAAATAGCTTGCACTGCTCTTTCTGTTGTCAATAGCCTGGTTGGCACTCCCTTATGATTGATTGCCAAATTGACTTGCGCCTGCATGTCCTTGATATCCATCCAACTTGGTGAAGAATGTACCATTTGGCCAGAGAATCTATAGAATGATAATTCCATTACCTGCAGACAACATGTACCATTTCTCATATTGGTATCACGGTGGTTGGCAAAACACCTTATGGTGCTCCATCCATAATTAAACACCCAAGTAAATGTTCCAATAAGATGAATTATGTTTTTGACATCAATCAGTATTACCTCTTTGTCAAGGCGCAGTACTTGTTGGATCAATGTCTTTTTTCCACCACACAAAAGTTTATGAATTTGCTTCTTCCATGAATATCTGCTCAGCAATAGCTCAACATTGCGGCTGACTTGGTGATCATATAAGCCAGCAGCTGATGTTGCCTATCAAAAATGACAGAATAAAAAGTTACAGAAATAGCACACTTGTTTATTTTTCTAACACATCCATCACTTCAGAATTGAGAGCACCTAAAGTGCATAACTATTTGTCAAAAATAGGGATAAAACTGCCAATGATCACCATTAGAGCAACTAGAAGAGATTTGTACATGACAATAAGATCTTCTCCATGGGAAGAATCTGCATCATGCAAAAGTTGCATCAAATAGGACTTGAAGTTAAGGCCCTTCTTGACAATTTGTTCCAACAAATCCAACTCATCAATCCTGTAAAAAGTAATTGTTAGTCAACCAGAATGAGGAAACTGACTTTAAAATAAATATTCATATTGAAAAATACCCTGTGTAGAAACCCTTTGCAGAATCGAGGAGTTCAATAAGTGCAGTAAGTGCAGGGCGGTTCCCTTGAGACATATGTAAAACTTACATTGATATCAGACTATAATATGAGTCATCGCCTTAATCAGATTTATCAAACCAACAGTTACCTTTTCTTGTATCCCTCTCTCTAATGGATCCCCAATTTCTAACTGGAAGCAAAATGGACAAATCCATTCACTTGTCATTTGTGTAGAAGCAAGCAACGGTTCCACACAAGGGCTATGGTACCTACTCAATCAACATTCAGCATAGATGACAAAAAAATTTGCACAATAACAATATAAAACGTGACACTCAAAAATGAGATATTGGTTTGACAGACAGAACTATTCAATTGCCTTAACTTAAAACAAGCAGCTTACATATTTGAATTTTTTTTCCATTTTAATACAATTAATTGAGCAGACAAAGAGCATGTTGTTACTTTGGAGTCGGACAATGCATCTCATGTAAACTGATGATTTATGTCAAGCAAGTAAGCCCACAAGCACGCACTAATCATTCTAAAACCGTGATAAGAAGAAGCAAAACATTCTGCAATTAACAGAAAACCAACCAAAGCACCTGTACCTTACCATTCTTGACATATCGCAGGGCATGCCGGTGTTGGGGATGGCGCAGGGGAGGGGATCGGGAGGAACGATCGTGCGTAGGGGAGGGGAAGATGGCCTGGGATGTCAATCGACAGGGGATGGTATCGGCAGGAAGGAGCGCACAGGCTGCAGGGCACGCCGGCGTTGGGGATGGCGCAGGGGAGGGAATTGGGAGGAAGGAGCTCAGGCCGTAGGGGAGGGGATCGGGAGGAGCAGTGCAGGGCGCCAGCGCTGGGATGGAGATCAAGGATCGATAGGATCGGTGGAGCATAGCAGGGAAAGAAAGGAGATCTCTAATAGATCGATTTTTTTCATTACGAACAAGTTGATCGAGTCAGGACTTTGCGCAAAAAATTTTTTTGCCTGTCCCGCTCTTTTTCTGCGCCATCCTATAGGTGGGTTAACGACGGGAAAATAGTGGAAGTTATTATCTATTTTTTTTGGGAATAGTTACGGGACAAAATCGATTAACGACTGAAATTTTCTTACGGTTGTTATTTATTGGTCGTTAATACTCGTAATTCTAGTAGTGCTAGCTACTGATCTGGGACTGGTATAGAAATACACAGGGGATTCCGGATAGCCAATCCGGGGGCCTACATACCACTTGTACCACTTGTAGGATCGATATATATTAGTATAGCAATCAGAGGGGGGGTGAATGATTGCACGGAAGCTAAAATCAAATTTTTGATCTACTAAAAATTCACCCCAATTCGGAATGTAATAATTGCTTCGTATTCAACAAAAAAGATTGACATACGTTTGGTAAATCGTTAATTCCTAGAGATCCAGCCATCAGATTGACCTAAAATTTTAAAACAATAAACTAGATTCCAATATGCATCTAACAAAAGAAGAATCAGCTTGATCGGACTTACATGTCACAAATTATGAGCTTAGCAATCTTGCTATGATAGATTATACCGAGAATAGATCTAACCTTAATTCCTGAAAATCCAACATCAGATTGATGTGAAATTTAAACTGTAGAAACTAGATTCGATTTAGAAACTAAACCAACAATAATCAACTCAATCATATCTACATATCAAAATTTATAAGCTTCGCAAGTTGACTGTATCAATAATGACAAGAATTGATTAAACCCTAATTTCGTGATTAAACAAAATCAACAAGGAATTAAACAATCAAACTTTTTAGATCACTAAATTGATGCCCTAGGAAGGTTTGGAATAGATCAAATCAAAAGTACCATGGTGAAATAACGAATCAATCTAGAATCGAAAAGGCATGCAAATGAGGAGAGAGAAAAACTAAAAATCACTGTAGCGATCGGTGCTGTTCAGTGCGGAACTGTAGCAGAATCGCAAAACACTGTAGACGGCACTATAGCAACCGATCCACTATAGCACGCACCAGGTACTGCAACGCCGAGTTACTGTAGCAGATCGCGAATTCCAGACGTCGTTTTGATGGTTTTGATGGTTTACTTTACTTAACTAAACGTGGTTTATGTCATATCGGTTGCTATGATTAATTGGTCGTTCCATATTTGTTCATGTGATGGTTAAATTTATATCCTTGGTTGAATTGTTGCTGAAATCCCTAGCTGCCATGCTATTGCTGTTTTCGATTATGATATTATGTTATACCTCTACTATTGATGCTTAAGACCATGGAAAAACAGAGTTCATGCTAGTGAATTTTTGTTAGAACCATTAGCGTAGTTGCTGTAATTTATTTCAAATGTTGTGTATTGGTTGCTTCTATTGTCCTTTGTGGTGACATTCTGGGCACATTAGGTGCCAGGGTGTTACAGTTGGTATTAGAGCGGGCTTCAGGTCCGTGGTCATGAACTTAGTGAAATACTATAGGGTCAATTAAAATTTTGATTTGGGATAATCTAGAAACATGGCTTAGGTCCATCCTTTAAAATTCTGCCATTGGACAAAAACCTTAAAATTGGATATAATTGGGTTAATTAATTTAAATTTTGACACACTTGGAGCATAGTAGGATGGGTAATGGTTCATCATTGCATTATACTTTAATGTTATTTGAGCTTTGATGAAGAATGTTATGTTTTCATGATGCTTGATATTATGATGATGCTTATGGTTAAGATTATGAAAGAGCTATGTGAATAAAGGCATCTATGTGAAATAGTTGTGCCAAAGGGGTTCAGTTATGTTCTTTTGGCCGTGGTAAGAGCCTTGGTTGTGGGTGTGGCTTCGTAGAGCCACCACCGGAGGTTTAAGAATCTTTTGTATGGGAGAGTTATTGTTTAATACAGCTTAGAGCGGAGAGTATTTGGGGATGGTTGTTTTGGTTGTGTATACGATGGTTTGAGGTAAAGAAAAAGAGTTAGTGTTGCATTTTTATTGGTTGCTTTGCAAATAAAATTATTGTTTTATTCTTGTGTGTGTCTTACTCAGAGTTTAAAAGAAGTTATTGAAGTTTTGTGCAAAACTTAAGATGTGTTGATTTATGATTTGTGACTTTGTTAGAAAAGGATTACTTGATCGCTTGGTTCCCTTTTATGAAATATTGTCTTTCAACCATTTTCCTTTGTGGAAGTCTTTAAGCTTGAAATGAGTTTTGGAGAAGTTTTGCATGACCAAGTTTGAGTCTTGACCTATTGCAACTTTAAGAGTCAAGTTTCTTTTTGAGATTTGGTTGGGTTTTCTGGAAAGAAAAATGCTGCGAGAATTGTTGTTTAGCATGTTACTTAGTATGTAATGATGTGGCATATAGAATGATGTATTTTTAAGTTAATTTTGTGAGTTGAATCAATTAAATGCAATTGTTATCTTTATCTTAAAACTAAATAAACTTCTAGTGCCGTAGATTATTTCATAGCGAGTAATGATTAAATGTGTTAATGTACATGCTTAGAATTTGTTGCTTTATTTTGAAGTGAGGTAGTACATTCCTTTTACTAAAGGCGTAGGTGAACATTGTTAACGTTTAAAATTTTAACTCTAACGCGTAGTTAGAATATTGAGATGATGTAAGCTACTGATATTGTTTAAGAAACTTTGTTGGTTGTTTAAAGACATTCTAATTTAACGTGTTAGTAGAGAAATTTAATCGTGTTAGTATGTGACCTTAACTTGGAAGTTGATTAGAGTTGTTATTTATGTTGTTGCAAACTATTAGTATAATTGGAAGTATGCAGTTGTGTTCCTTTAATGCTAGTATCGATGTCAATTGGGAAGATATACGTTTTGTTGTTTGATGATGTTTTAAGAGCATTGTGATGGTCTAACTTATTAAATTTATTTTAAATAGTTGGAGTATGTTGTGTAGTGGCAATTTGTTATAGTTCATGGATAGGGTAACTAAAAACAATGTTGTTGTTTTTTAAGATTATGCAAAATTATTGATATTGATGATTTAGTAGTGGTGTTACTTGTTTAAATTAATTGCTGAAAACCATTGTTAAAGTGGAGGAAATTGTAAAAGGTGGTATTAGGTTGAGTACATGTTGTGATAGAGTGAACAATGGATAATTATCATGGTGTAGAATTTTATACTTAATGAATGCACATCTTAGAGTCGTATTTAGGAACTTGTCTCGTGGAAATAATATTTACTTGTTGGAGTCATTTATTGATTGAATAAGTTGTGGTTGTCGAGATGTGGAATTATGGGTGGTATAAAGTGTCGGGGCTTAACTATTCGCTGAAAAGACCATTTTACCCCCGAAGGTCCAAAAGCTACCGACCATACGGCACCCTCGGAGGATGCTCGGGAAAGCACTCGAGCAACCCAACGCCCGAGCATACGTACCCGCCCATTCGCCTACGATCACGCCAGGCGAATACGGGCAACCATGCTCGCGTAGCCCGTGCGGAGGACCGAGTGAATGGTCGGGGGACTCGGTCAAACCGTTAGGAGGGAAAGTGGTAACCAATTTGCTGGAGATCAAGGGAAGGTGCACCGGAAATTCAAAATAAGGCGCAAGTCAAGGGATCCTGATCGTGGGTACCACGGATATGGCCGCATGGCGTGATTCTAGGGGGTAGTTACCTTTTGTACAGCATAGGATTCTGTATTTAACCCCCCCCCAAAACACCTAGAAGGGGGGCGACGAATTTACCAATCATAAGCACAATACACTGGAGTAGGGCTATTATATCGGGAGTGAGAGGCCCGAACCAGGATAAACACCACGCGTTTCCCCCGTCTAGGCACTACTCGGACGCTTCCCCCTGCTCGTACGAAGGGGCCGTTGTGGATCCCTCATTCAAAAAGTAAGCTCGGCGGGAGCCCGTTCTCCAATCGTCGACAGCTGGCGCCGTCCGTGGGGATTGACAGAGTGATTCCCGTGCGAGTTGGGATCCTCGAGAATGTCAAATTCGGGGGATGCCCGAAGTCTCTACGCCTTCAACGGCGTCGATGATGATGACATGTACTACGCCAGCGATGGTGTGGTCGATGTGACCGATCCTGCCGACCATACCGAGCCCAGGAGCTTTACCCTAGAGTTCGGAGCGCGAGGTCAGGCCCTCCGTTCTCCGTGCATTGCCCTCGGTGATGACGAGGAAGACTATGGCGAACTCTATGATGGTTTAGACATACCGAACCACATTGAATTCGACCGTGAGACAGCGTCTCAAGGGGATACGATGATGTCTCCCTCACGCTCGTCTCACTCTCACCGCGTTAACATGGCCGGGAGCTGTGTCGAGCCCGAGGTGGAGTCCTCAGGGGCTGCTAAGCGTAACCGCTATGAAGCGGACAGACATCACCTGGAGGCGTCCTTGGGCAGGACCCTTGCGAGCATACGCCGCCAAGCAAAAGAGAGGCGAGTTTCCGGGGAAAGAAACACCTCCCAAGGAAACTCTCGCGAGTGTCGGACTCCCGACCGCGTCCCAGAATGCCACCGGAGCTCTCCGCCACCTGTTCGCCAGAACCGGGAATGTCTGTAGGCTTTGGCGGCGGTCGTGCGCGACCTCCGCAACTTCCCCGACCAACTGGACTTGGAAGCGATAGGCATGGTCGTGGCCGAGGATTTGGAGAGGCTCGTGCAGACCTGAAGGTCTCGGGTCCCCCTCGTGGCCAGGGCACCCAGAGTGCTTCCCGGGACCGTCGAAGGCATACTCCTGTCCGCTTACGCAGGGACGAGTCTAGGAGCCATGCACGGAGGATGCCCTAGACGGCCAATCTGGTTCGCAAGTACCCCCGGAGTAACTCCCGAGCTACCTCGGAACGACGAGCGTACATTCACCCAGATTACGAACGTTCCGAACGCTCCACGACTGAGCGATCGTCAACACACCATCCTCCTGAGGTCTTCTCTCGGCTCGGTCCACGCGTGGGGCGATGGATGGGAGACACCTATGAGGACCTTCATGACCGAGGATATCGCCGTGAGACCCCGAGCTTTGGCTGTCGGGCTTTCACGAGCTCTCTTCGGAACGTCACGTGGCCGAACAAGTTTAATCCCGGGCATATTGAGAGATTCAACGGGACCCAAAACTCGGACGAGTTCCTCCCAATCTACACCACTGCGATCCTGGCCGCTGGCGGTGACGAAGCAGTAATGACGAATTATGTCCCAACAGTCCTGGATGGGGCTGCTCGCACTTGGCTCTTCAACCAAAAAGAGTGGTCCATCCGATCTTGGGGCCAGCTCAATGCAGCACTCCGTGCGAACTTCCAGAGCTGCTACATTCGCCCGGGAAAGGAGCGCGACCTTGAGCACCTGATTCAAACGGAAGGCGAGACTCTGCGATAATTCATCCAGAGGTTTATCCAAGTCTAAAACTCGCTCCAGAACATATTGGATGAGGCCGTTGTCCAAGCTTTTAAGTTTGGGGTGCGAGACGTGCACTTCACACAGGTCCTAGAGATCCACCCAGATCTAACGGCCAACGAGCTCTTTCGCATGGCCGACAGGTATGCCAATGCTGACGAGGCTGTCTAGTGGAAGAAAATGCTGGGTGAAGGAAAGCTACCACCTCAGCCTGGATTAGAAACCTCCACCAGCAAGAAAGGCTCGAATTCTGTGGATAAGAAAATCAAGAAAAAGAAGAAGGGACAACCCTCACCGGGCATGGTCGCTGCGTTAGAACAGCAACAGCCCTGAACATCCCAGCTGCAACGCTGAGGGTTCAATGCTCGGGGTAGAGGGCAACAAAACTGACCCCGCGATCGAGGCGATCCAACGGAGCAGTGGAGCGGCCTCTACTGTTCGCTCCATCAGGCATACGGGCATGATTTATGGAATTGCCGAACATGGACCTACTACTTGGAGCAGTTTTACAGCGGCAAAGGTCCCATGCCGTCGCTCCCGGAACTAGGAGAAAGCAACAAAGGCAAGCAACCCATCGAGGATAAGGACGATGACATGGAGTACCAAGAGCCCCAGAACCACATCGCGTTTATCTTTGGGGGCTCCTCTGCCTACAAATCTCGTCGGGATTTGAAGGACGCCGCGCGGGAAATGTACCACGTCACCCAAGGTAAACCCCCTGTATAGCAGATCAAGTGGTTCGAGCTATCTCTTACGTTCTCCAAGGATGATTGTCCCCTTGGAATGACCAAACCACAGAAACTTCCGATGGTCGTGAGCCCGACCATCAGCAATATCGTCGTTGGCCGGGTGCTCATAGACAGAAGAGCTACGCCGATAACCGTCGCCGAGACCTGAGTTTTGAACCAGAAGATTTCGTTTATCTCAGAGTCACGCCACTCAAGGGAGTTAAGAGATTCCATGCCAAAGGAAAACTCGCGCCGCGATATGTCGGACCATTTAAGGTTCTCAGCCGTAGAGGTGAAGTTGCGTACCAGCTGGAGTTACCGCAATCACTAGCAGGAGTACATGATGTGTTCCACGTATCCCAGCTGAAGAAGTGTCTCCGAGTACCTGATGAGCAGACACCGCTAGAGTCAATTGAGCTACAAGAAGATCAGACTTACAAGGAACACCCCGTCAAGATTTTGGATACAATGGATCGAGAAACGAGGAATAAGTCAACCCGTTTCTGCAGAGTTCAATGGAGCAACCATGCGGAGAGTGAAGCAACTTGGGAGCGCGATGAGGATTTGAAGAAAGAGTTTCCGAACCTATTCTTTAGTAAGCCCTGAATCTCGAGGACGAGATTCTGTTAAGGGGGAGGTTTGTAACACCCCAATTTTTGCTTTTCATGAATTTAAATGAAATTTGGCACTTTTGTGAATTTTTGGAATTTTCTGGAATTTATTTTGATTTATTTGAAATTTATTTGAATTTATTCCCTTTTGAAGTAATTAAAGAATTTGATTTTACAAATAAATTTTTGTTGGAAATATTTTATTTAAGTTCAAAATGTTGTAAAATATTTTCCAGAATTTTTCTGGAATTTTTCTGAGTGTTTTGCTATTTTTAATGAATTAAATGAATTTCTGGGAATTAATTTGATTATTTAATCACTGGAAAAACCCGAACCGGTTTCACTGTTCATCCGACCGGACCCGAGTCCGAGTCAGACTCGAGTCCGACACGGACCCGACTGCGCTAGCCGTTCCGGTCGAACCAAGTCACCAAGCCCTAACGCGCGTGACCGTTGGATCGAGATCCAACGGCCACGATCACGCCACGTCGCCCGAACCCGAGCCCGACCGATCCAGCCAGGTCGCCCGAGCCGGACACGAGCCCAAACCCCCGTGCTGTTGGATGTTGATCCAATGGTCCACGTTGAGCCACGTCACTGAATCCGAAATGGATTCGGATTCCGCCGCCGCAGCCGTGTGGGCCTCGGTTTCCGCGATTTTCACGGACGCCGAGGGGCCTATTTAATGCACCGCCACCGCCATCGTGTTCGCCATTTCCTTGCGCACCCATAGCCCTAGCCCACCGAGCTCAAGCCACCGTGGTTGCGCCGCAATCTCTCGCCGTAGTTGCACGAGGGTTCCGCCACGGTTAAGCGTTGTTTCCGCCGCCGTCCGCCGTCCTCCGCCACAGTGGTGCCCAGATCCGGAACCGCGAGGACGAGACGCTTCGGAGGGTACCATTCACTTCGCCGGAGGGGCCCCGCAACGCCGTTGCCGTGGTCGTTGTCCTCGTCTCCGGTGAGCTAGCTCCGCCGCACGCCATCGCCATCGCTCGAGCTCCACCAACCGTCCGATCAAGATCCAAGGGCCCAGTTTCATCCACGTCATCCCCGGTGAGATCTCACGTGCTAATCTCCAGATCTATTTCCATCCGTTGGATTTAGATCCAACGGTTTAGATCGCGCCATGTAGCCTTAACCACACCGTGCTAGATCCAATCTCAGCCGTTAGATCTAGATCGAACGGCTAGGGTTAGCCACATTGTAAACTCTATATTGGATCTTGACCGTCCAGATCAGCCGAGTAGTTTTCCTATTGCGTGAGGCTAGATCCGATCTGGGCCGTTGATTTTCAAATCAACGGACCAGATCATGCCACGTGCGCGGTAGTTGGACCATCGCGGTCATCCCAGTCAGTCGCGGTCACCGCTGACGTCAGCCGGGACGTCACGTGGGGCCCGCGTGTCAGCGACCGAGCGAAACCGCACCATGACGTCATGCTGACGTCACGGTGGGGCCTAGCTGTCAGCCGTCCTCAGCCGAGTGGATGATGTCACCGCTGACGTAATCCGATGGGACCCACATGTCAGTGAGACATGTATTCGTGGACCAGGTCCACGGTGGACCCAAACCGAACCGTGGACCACGTCCATGGACCGGCTGACGCAATAAATTGATTTTTCAATAGAAAAATAATTCGGTGGAAAATCAAAATCCACGCTGACGTCATGCTGACGTCATTATTCTGTTTTTCAGTATAAAAATAAATAGAATAATTCGGATTATTGATTTATTTGAATTTTGAAACTTCAAACGCTTATAACTTTTGCAATTTAATTCCGATTTGAGTGATTCAAATTTCTAAATTTTTATAAAATTTAGATCTACCTAATTGTGAATTTTATTTACTTTTTGGACCAAAGTTTTTCTCTGTAATATTATTTAATTGATTATTCAAACTTTAAACGCTTGTAACTTTTGCGTTTTAACTCCGATTTTGCCGATTCAAATTCCTAAAAATTCATAAAATTATGCTCTCTATGTTTATGGACTTTATTGGGATATTTGGACACTTCTTGTCTACTATTTATTCATTTATTGCTATTTGCACGCTTTACGAGTAGACGTTGAAGTGCCCGAAGGCTTCGAAGGTGAAGTGTTGACCCAGGAGCCAGCTCAAGACCAAGAACAAGTACTCTTTGAAGGCAAGTTGTGCTTTGACCATGTTGATCCCATTTTAAAATTTAATTTGGTTTAAATTATTGCATGCTAGTTTAATTAGAAAATACTTTATTTAATTTCGGGGAAATAGATAAATGCCAAATTGCTGTATGACACCTTGGTTAATTAAATATGTGCCATGACCCCTTGTCACCCTAGTTGTGGATTATTAGTTGGACATTATTAAATTGCCAACCTGGGTAGTTAGACCAACGTAGTGTGCTTAGCCTTGCCACGTGAAATGCTTTGGACAATCAAATGCTAATATTGACTTAATGAGATACTGCATGTGACACTACAAAATGCCGAGACTTTATAAAATATAGAATTAGAGATTGTGGCATTACAAAATGTGAATGTTAAGGTCAAAAACTTTATAAAATATGGAATTGGAGGTTGAAACCATACGTTATGAGGTTAATTTGCGTTTCTGGGCCGTTTCCGGGAGTTTGGGCCTTTCCGGGGGAGTTTGGGCCTAAAGGAAAGGGTCGTGGGCTTTGGTGGGATGGAGTTTGAGTACTAATGGGAGTAGGAGACCTGGTTGGGGGTGTCCCCTAGCCCCTTTAGGCGTCCACCCCCCCTGCCCTTGCGCCCCACAAGTCCTAGCCGCCCCCCACACCTCCCCACCTCCTCCTTGTGGCGCCTCCACCTCCCCCATTGCTCCCCATTGCTCCACCACCTCTCCTCCTCCCTTGCTGTCCCTAGGGGAGTTCTCCACCTCCACACCTCGAAGATCCATCCGTTGGAGCGCTCCGCGACGAGGAGATCCGGCGGGATTGGAGCGAGGAAGGAGATCGCGCGAACCGGGAGGAGATCTATTGGGTTTTCGTGCGTCGGGCGAAGGTATGGCCATTGGGATCCTTGGGGTTGGGCTAGGGTATGTTCTAAGGGTTATTATCAAGTTTTTAGATCAATTGGTGGTACTGGAATTGAGTAGATTGGATTAGATCTAGAAGTTGCCATGTTCTCTATTTCGGGCAACATGAGCAGTCGACCTAGGGCTTAGGTTTTCGCCAATTTAGAGTCGGAATCTGGTCGTAAGGATGTTGAAGAAGTTGTAGATAATTTCATTATCTTTCTGTGGATATAAAGAACTTTAAATTCCTCCCAGTCGTTTGAAGTTATGGCTGTTTTACCGAGCGTGTTAAAATCTGTGATGTGATTGGAACAGATCACGGTATTTTGTAGATTAAACAACTTTAGAGTCCGAATCAGTCTTTCCCTATACCTAGAAAAAGTTGAGAAATTTCCTAATCTACGCGAGGATATACTCGTTTAATTGATTTGGAGTCTTAGAACCCGAGTTATGCCTTTTGGAAGGCTGCTGTCCCGACGAGACAGAACCGCTGTTTTCGGGTTTTACGAGTAGTTGGCAATGTCGGGGTAGATGAGGGTTTGCGTACTGTTTTGTGGTCTTGATTGTGAGTGTGTGGTCCCTATGTGCAGGTTGTGTGACCCCGGGAGGGCCTACGACTTCTCGCCAATCCATCGCCCGTGGTTGAGGCAAGTGTATTGGAATGGGTAGCGGATTGTAGGTTGTTGATTGATTGAGATTGAAGTTTGAATATGTCGGGACCCGAATTTGCAAATCCGGACCCTCTGTGTATTCAGCACTAGTCCAGGAACGCGCTAGTGCACACAGTCTTAACATCGGTAAATATCACAATCATACCACTCGTTACTAATAAAGTACTTTAATTAGATATCAAACTGGTTGCTTGACCTTAGGGTCAAGTTACAAATATACGCCACGCAGGGCGAAACTTAATAAGAGAGAAATAATAGTAGCGGAAAATAAGATAACATCGTGGCGCCATCCAGTATACCACAGGCAACTGACTGGGCTCGCTCCCTAAGTAGACGGTTCCTCTTGGAGCTCCTCCTCCAAAGCCGGTGTAGTCTCCTCCTCAACTAGTGTTGTATTGCGGCAAGGGTGAGTACTTGGTACTCAGCAAGTCATGCACAGAATGCAGCTAATATACTACATGCATGGCTTAATACAAAGGAATAGCTCAAGGTATATTTGAAGTAAAGAGCATTTGTCAAGTAGCATAAGTAGATTCGAAAGCAGTAGAAACAAGTATAACTTCAATAACTTTTCCAGGAGTTTAATCAACCTCTTTCCCATTCTTAATCCACATTTCCAACAACATCATTATTAATCCAACCCAACCTTTCATGTCCAAGTTATTTTTGAGAAAGTCTAACCCTTGACTGTAATTCCCGAGCAATGTCCAATACCGCAGACACGGCTATTCGAATAAATTTTACACTCTGCAGAGGCTATGCACTTTTCCCACAAGATACAGCCAAACACCACAAAGGCGAGTTTCCGTAACAAAGTCTTTCGGAAACTTCTAACAATACAAGTGGTCCTCTCCGGTTGTTGCACACTAACCCTTCCCTTAGCTAAGGCGAAGTTTAGGCCAACCAACCGTTAGATGGGTACTGGCGCAGCCCGACGCTCCCCCGTACAACTTACACAAAGGGTGTAGTTGACCTCCTAAGGTCCCACAGGTACGTTATTAGCAACTTAATCAACTAGGTCCGTCCCATTACAGACATGTGGTTGCACGATTGACTCAGTTCAAAGGCTTGCAAGGTGAAGTCCTTAGGGTGACCAGGGCAAGACTACCTGAAGAACCAAACCAACGTTCCCGGTGCCACAACTGGCCCGCCCGATCATTCTTGCCACATGCCCCGGTCAAAAGCTATTCATCAAACCCCCAGTTGATCACCATGCACCACGTGCCATCAACATCACATGATACTTTTCCAAAACAGGTTCAATATATCATTAAGTCAATATTAACACTTGATTGTTCAAAATCATGTCATGAGCACGTAGCAGGTCTAAGCAGTATACTACAACGGTCTATCACCCATGTTGGCAATTTAGTAATGTCCAACTAGTAAACCACAACTAGGGTGACAAGGGTCATGGCACATATATAATATTAACCAAGGTGTCATACATCAATTTGGCATTTATCTAATTACCCATAATTAAGTAAAGCATTTTCTAATTTAAACTAGCATGCATTAATTTGAATCAAAATAGGTTTCAAAATGGGATCAATATGGTCAAAGCATAACTTGCCTTCAAAAAGTACTTGCTCTTGGTCCTGAGCTGGCTCCTGGGTCAATACTTCTCCTTCGAATCCTTCCGGCACTTCAACGTCTACTCGTAACGCGTGCAAATAGTAACAAATGAATAAAACAGTAGACAAAAGGTGTCCAAACATCCAAATAAAGTTCATAAACAGAGAGAACATAATTTTATGAATTTTTAGAAACTGGAATCGTCAAATTCGGAGTTTAAATGCAAAAGTTATAGCATTTTAAAGTTTAAATAATCAATGAAATAATATTACAGAGAAAAAATTTAGTCCAAAAATTAAATAAAATTCATAATTAGGTAGATCTCAATTTTATACAAATTTAGAAATTTGAATCACTCAAATCGGAGTTGAAACGCAAAAGTTATAAGCGTTTGAAGTTTGAAACAAAATCTGAAATCATTATTTCGAATTAATAAATCATTTTCTTTTTCGGAAATTAATTATTGCGTCAGCGAGGACACGTGGCAGCCTCTGATTGGTCTGCTGACGTCAGCCGGTTCATGGACGTGGTCCATGGTTTGGCTCGGGTCTACCGTGGACCCGGTCCACGGCTCACGTCTTGGTAGCGAGTGGGACTCCACGGTGACGCGTCGTCGGCCGACGTCGTGAGGACTCGGCCGTTCTGCCGACAGTGGGACCGGCTGGTGACGTCATTCTTTGGCGTCACCGCGCACGGCTGAGGTGGCGGCCAGCGGGTGGGCGGCGTGTGGTGGGTGGGCTCGTGGCACGATCCGGCCGTTGATTTGAAAATCAACGGCCCCGATCGGATCTGATGACGCACGTTTGGGGTGAACGTCGTCAATCTGGACCGTTGGATCTAGATCCAACGGTTGAGATTGGATCTGGGAATCGCACGTGGTTCTCACCGTGGGATGACGTGGGCGCAATCCGGGGCGTCGGATCTTGATCGGGCCAGTTCCACGAGCTTCGCGAAGCGGCGATGGCGCCGGTGGAAGCGAGTGCACCGGAGACGGACGACGACCAAGGGCGCGCGCTACGAGGCTCCTCCGGCGATGTGCGTTATCACGCTCGACCGCCTGGCTCGGGATCCGGATCCGCCTCCTTCTTCTCGCGGCGACGGCGGCGGAAGGTGAGGAAAACCAAAGCAAGGCCCTAAGCAACTACGGCGAGCAATCCCGGGCAAGCGGCGGCGGCTAGGGTTTAGCGAGCTAGGGCAAAAGCAGCGCGGGGTCAAGGCGGTCCTCGGGGCAGGACCCGGGCTTTAAATAGCCTCGGCTTCCGCGCTCAATCCGTAACCCTAACGGATGCGGCGGAGAACGCGGCGGCGCAGTCCGATCCGGACTCAGGCGGAGACGATGGCGGGCAGCCGTCCACGTGGCGCGATCGGCGGCCACGATTGCCTGGCGCGCACGGATCCAAGCCGGATCCGATCGAAACAGTGCGGCCCAATCCTGACCGTTGGATCTCGATCCAACGGTCGGGATCGATTAGGTTTAGGGCTGGTTCGGTCGAGTCACATGGCTCGGGTCGGACTCGAGTCCGACTCGGGTTCCGACTCGGTCGGATGAACAGTACTCAACCCGAGTTGATTTTCCAGCGATTAAATATTCAAATTAATTCCCAGAAATTCATTTAATTTATTAAAAATAGCAAAAGACTTGGAAAAATTCCTGAAAAATTCTGGAAAATATTTTGGAACATTTTGGACTCAAATAAAATATTTCCAACAAAATTTTATTTGCAAAGTTAAATTCTTTAATTATTTCAAAATGGAATAAATTCCAAATAAATCCAAATAAATTCCAGAAAATTCCAAAAATTCACCAAAGTGCCAAATCACACATGAATTTAAGATAAGCAAAATTTTGGGGTGTTACAGAATATATGATATGTTCACATGCCACACTTTAATGTTTGCCATTGATATGATGAATATGTTTATTATGTGATGATGCCAGGTGTTAATGTACAAGTTATCCATGATGATGCCATGTGTTAATGTACAAGTTGATTATGATGTTGGCATATTTGCATACATGGCATGATTACATGGCCCCGGCGGTGAGAAAGTCATAACTAGTCCGGGAAGGTCGGTGAGAAAGTTATGACTAATCCAGAGAGCCAATGAGTAAGTCCTACATCGTGATTCCATTCACCGCGGTGAACGGAAGCGAGGAGTAGGCACCCTCCATCTTCGGGATGGAAGGGGGGAGAGGGTGCACACCGATGGGTGTGTACTCAACCATACCAGTATGAGTTTCCAGGAGATATGTGCATCGCATTGCATTGCATTATATGAGGATGTTAAATGAGGATGATTTATGATGATGTAAATGATATGCTTACACTATGAATATGAGATGTGTATGATGTTGTATGTGAAAAGTGGTGATGAAGGTATTGAAATGTATTTTCTTGTTCCATTGCAATATACTTGCTGAGTGATGAACTCACGCTTGTGTTTATGTTGTTTTTCTTAGGTACCATGAAACCGGCATGCGGGGAAAAAGGGTTTAGCTACACATCTACACGTAGTTCCACACAAATTAGACAGTGTTATCATTTGGAGTCATGATAATGAAAGTATTGCCATGAAACTTGGAGTATTGCTTAACTGTGTGCTCGGTCTTATTATTTGATTCGTTTAGCTCATGAAGTGGTTGAATGCTTTATCCTGGACTTATATTGTTGCTATGTCACATGTTATTGCTGTTTTAGATGCTTTTCATTATGATATAACTTGTGATACTGTCGTTGCTCCTTCAATTCATGTTAAAACAAAGGAGATGCTGCCGAAATCTCGGTTTTTAGCATGTGCGCCTTTGCTGGAATTTATGTTTAATTGTGGTATTTAGATGTTGTTTAGCTTATGTTTGGTAGCATTCAGGCATATTAAATGCCGGGGTGTTACACTGCACCTGTTTTTGAAAGAAGTATCATGTGTTATGATTGTTGACGGCACGTGGTGCATGGTAATCAACTTGGGTTTGATAAATAGATTTCGACCGGGGCATGTGGCAAGAATGATCGGGCGGGCCAGTTGTGGCACCGGGAACGTTGTTTTGGTTCTTCGGGTAGTCTTGCCCTGGTCACCCTAAGGACTTAACCTTGCAAGCCTTTGAACTGAGTCAAACGTGCAACCACATGTCTGTAATGGGATGGACCTAGTTGATTAAGTTGCTAATAACGTACCTGTGGGACCTCGGGGTGTCAACTATACCTTTTGTGTAGTTGTACGGGGGAGCGTACCGGGGCTGCGGCCAGGTACCCATCTAACGGTTGATTGGCCTAAACTTCGCCTTCGCAAAGGGAAGGGTTAGTGTGCAATAACCGGGGAGGCCCACTTGTGCTGTTAGAAGTTTTCGAAAGACTTTGTTACGGACACTCGCCTTTGTGGTGTTTGGCTGTATCTTGTGGGTAAAGTGCATAACCTCTGCAGAGTGTAAAATCTATTCGAATAGCCGTGTCTGCGGCATTGGACATCGCTCGGAAATTACAGTCAAGGGTTAGACTTTCTTGAAAATAACTTGGACTTGAAAGGTTGGCTTTGGGTTTAGTAATAATGTTGATGGAAATGTGGGTTAGGATTGGAAAAGATGTTTATTTAATTCCTGGAAAAGTTATTGCTCTTAAACTTGTTCCTACTGCTTTCGAATCTACTTATGTTACTTGTCAAATGTTGTTTACTGTAATTACACCCTGAGCTACTACTTTGTACTAAGCCATGCATGTAGAATATTAGTTGCATTCTGTGCATGACTTGCTGAGTACCAAGTACTCACCCTTGCTACAATACAACACCAGTTGAAGAAGAGTCTACACCAGCTTTGGAGGAGGAGCTCCAAGGGGAACCGTCTAACTAGGGAGCGAGCCCAGTCAGTTGCCTGTGGTATACTGGATGGCGCCACGAAGTTATCTTATTTTTCGCTGCTGTTATTTCTCTTTTATTAAGTTTTCGCCCTGCGTGGCGTATATTTGTAACTTGACCTTAAGGTCGAGCAACCAGCTTGGTTAACTATTTAAGGTACCTTATATTTCGTTGAGTATGATTGTGATATTTACCAATGTTGAGACTGTGTGCACTAGCGTGTTCCTGGACTAGTGCTGAATACACAGAGGGTCCAGATTTGCAAATTCGGGTCCTGACACAACGCTGCTCCTCCCCAGCCCGAAGCCGGCGCCTCCCTCGGTCGGCTCCCTACCCTTGTCGCCGTCGCCGTAACTGGCTCCTCTCCCAGCCGGTCGACCGCGCCCTCCCTGCTCCTCCCCAGTCCGGTCGACGGCGCCGTCGCCCCCGGTCTTCTTCCTCTCGGCCGGCGTGTCGCCTCCCCTGGCGTCCCCTTGCTCCGGTTGAGCCCCCTGGCGTTCCCCTGCTCCGACCGAGTACCCCCGGGCCGGTGCGCCTTCAACCCTAGCCGGTCGAGCTCCCAGCTTTCCCTGGCCGACGACGCCTTCATCCAGCTCCGGTGTCGCTCCTCCTCCTTCCAGCCGGTGGCAGCGCCCTCTCCTCCTTTGCTTTCTTTGTGGTGAGCACTTAAGTACTTGGAGGTGTTTTTGTTTCAATGTGCATGTTACATGTTTGATGAAATGCCTAGGAGATGTCATAAAGTGTAAACTTGGTTAGTTGTGATTAATGGTTGCAATGTGATGTGGGATCTGAGATTTGTGATATTTGTGCTCAAAGAGCTACACTGAGGTCACATTGCTTTGATTGTGATGTGCTTGAATGTTTTGACCGAAGATTGCTTATACTGATTGATGGGTTGCTTACCTACTTGAAAATATGTTTATGCAAATCATGAGAGCAAGTCTTTCATGGCATTTGGTGCAGACTGTAAGCGTAGTTCTACTATAATTTGCGGGCATAGATGTGTTTGGTTATTTTGGCAGCATACCATGCGTCTTTGTTGATTCGGTCTATCTTTCTGCCAACATTTATGGTTGCTCCAGTACTATTTCTATGAATGATACAATACCTTTCTATTCCGTCTAATATTGTTGTTTGTTGAATCTTTTGATTGTCACGTTTGTGACAATATTTGTTCTTTACTTGAATGCTTAGCTATAGCTTACTGATAGTGGCTTCGGTTAGTTTACCTGGTAAATGATGATGTTGATGCCATGGATTGCTTGTTAGTTGTGGCTATACCCTGATGAACCCTGATCTGAATACTCGTACTAGGAAATTGAATGTCATGCTATTGATATCACGACCATTAAATGGAAGAAGCTTTGAAAATGAGAAATCTGTTGCAAGAGTTCCAATTAAGCTTAATGGTGTGGGGTATCCATCAATATTAGGAGTAAGGGAGCTTATCTTTGCTGGCAGGCAACTTGGCATGTTTCATTTTGCTACCTTTGCGAGTAGATTATGTCTTGTTTCCTTTTGGTAAACTTGTGATTCACTTTGCTAAGTATGTGCACTACCACTGGACTATTGTATCATCCATTTGTATCTATATGGATATTCTATTGTGTCACCTTGAATTCCTAGCTTCTAATAACAATTTGGACTAAAGACTAGCTGAAATGCGGAGTTTAAACGCGTGCAATAGGGGAGGCCAACTAATTGACATTACGTTAAGGGCTACCATGCATTTCTTTGCTCCCAAATACTGCTACATTTCTGAATGTAGCAGATACGCAATTAATGTTAATGGATAGTGGCTAGTTTCCTAATCTCACAAAAAAAACATCTATCCCTGTCAAAGCTAGCTAACTATGAGATGGTAATTCTGTAAGTCTAAATGAATAACTATTGATCAATAATGTTGGTGTTTGCATTATTGGGATAGGGAGTAATACTTATCACTAGAGTTTTATTGCCGAAATTAGTAGCAATTTTCACTTGAAGAATGAATTTTGAATGTTGTTTGTCCTCTAGGGTTGGAGGTTTCTAATACCGGACGTCACCCTATCACCAAGGTTAAAGGCAAGTACAATGTGTCGTTGAGTATGGTTGTGTGTTAATATGTGATGCTCCCTATTTATTTATTGCTCTGTAAATTTAGATGCATGTTGGTTGAGAATGACTTTTGGCAAGTTCGCTGTTCGAGTGAATTGGAGATGACATGATCTTGGTTTAAATGATTAAGTCAGTTTTCTTTTGGACTGTGTGTAGGATCGAAGTATACGAATATAGCAATCAGAGGGGGGGTGAATGATTGTGCGGAAGCGAAAACCAAATTTTCAATCTACTAAAAGTTCACCCAAAAATAGAATCAAATAATTGCCTCGTATTCGACAAAAACAGAATAATAGAGGTTTGGTAAAATGCAAATTCCCAGATCTCCAACTGTTAGATTGATCTGAAATTTTGACACAAGAAACTAGATTCCAATATGAATCGTACCCAAAAAGAATCAGCTCGATCGGACTTACAGATCAAAAGTTATGAGCTTCGCAAGCTTGCTATTCTAGAACTTGACGAAAATCAATCTAATCAAAACTTGTAGTCAATCAAGAACAATAAAATATTAATCAACAAACTTTGAGGAACACTAGATCAATACCATAAAAAGGTTTTTGATGGATCAAATCAAGATGAAACTCAAAGAACAAAAACCAATCTAGGACCAAAACAAGAATGCAAACAATAACCAAAACAGAAAACACTGTAGCAACACGGTTACTGTAGCACGCAAGGATCCGGAAGAATTGATCTAAAGTACTCCCATCAAAAGAGTACAAACCCTAAAACTGAGCTCAAGGCTCTCAATGCGCTCAGCTCTGTTTTTTTGCACTTCAATAGGAGACAACCCCTCCTATTTAAAGGAGCAAAACACAAGGAGTCCTGAATACAATTCCTAATCCTAGAAGGAGTCCCACTCCTAATCCTAGAAAGAGTATGTATTCAACACAACTCCACTTGGCCCAACCTGGCCGAGTACAACTCTTGCACGCGTATGGCAACCCTACCATACTCACGTGACTAACACTTTGCACGCGCATGGCCACCTGCCATTCTCACGAGACTAACCATTCTTCATGTGCACCATTCTCTAGCCCGAACGTCCCGCATGACATCCTTGACCACCAAGACCTCGGTTCCTCCAGAACCTAGTCCCTAACCTCAGTTCCTCCATGAACCTAGTTCCGATCCAGTCATCGACCACATTCGCCCTCGAGCAACACCTGCACATGAACAAACCAAAAAATGATTCCGAGCACAAGTCCGCGAATGCTCACACGAGCATTGCATAAAGTCCACTTCAAAACAAGCATCATAAAATTCTCACAAATTTCATAATCTCAAATTCAAACCAGAATTCAATTCCAAAATTGCTCAAAACCCTAATCGAGCAAAAAACCATTCACACCGAACCAAAAATCCGATCCGGCGCAAACGTGAAAACAGCCGTCAAAAATCCAGTTCACGATGGACCAAAAATTTGGTCCGGCGTACACGCAAAACTTACTGGTTTTGGAAGTTTCAGTCCGGCTCAAAAACATTTGAAAACACGTTCACGGCGAACCAAAAGAAACTTGGTCCGGCGCAAATGTGCCACGCTCGGTTTCAAAAGCAACTTGGTTCGGTCCGGCGTACACGCGAAACTTACTGGTTTTGGAAGTTTCAGTCCGGCTCAAAAACATTTGAAAACACGTTCACGGCGAACCAAAAGAAACTTGGTCCGGCGCAAATGTGCCACGCTCGGTTTCAAAAGCAACTTGGTCCGACACGAAACCCTACAAAAACACATTCACGCCGGACTAAAAATTTGGTCCGGCGCAAAAACGAAGAATTGGTCCGGTGCAAAGATTCCCAAATGCACGTTTACGGCGGACCAAAGGTTTGGTCCGGCGTACGCGCTAAAAACGACGCTCGAAAAAGCATTCACCACGGACCAAGAATTTGGTCCGGCGCAGTGGTTCGGCGCTCAAGGGAAACTTACTGTTTCTTTAACATTTGGTCCGGCGCCAATGCGAAACTTACTGTTTCTTGTCAAATTGTCAAACACATGCACAAGCACATTTTGCAAATTCAATTCTAAGCCAATTTTTCAGCACATGATTTCACACTGTGTATATAAGAATTATTGATGCTGTCCTGTATGACCACATTGCTTTGTTTGTTATCATATTGCTTTCGGTGGATTAGATGCAGTTGTGAGTTTGGATCGTGCTCTGTACCTGTTATGATAAGAATGGGATCATGTGGCAAGGGATCATTTAGTAGGAATGATTGCTGGCAACGAAAAGTAAGTATGTAAGTTGTTTCCTTTGGAAGTGTGTCATCAACTGCAAAGGTTGCATTCATATTCCGCATGAGACATAGGCCAAGTCGGTGAGAAAGTCATAACTAATCCGGTGAGGTCGGTGAGAAAGTTATGACTAATCCGGAGCGCCACTAGAAAGCCCTACCTCGTAGTCCCATCCATCGTGGTGGATGGGAGCGAATCATTAAGAGTAGGCCCCTCCACGGGATGGAAGGGAATGAGAGGGTGCACGTCGACGGGCGTGCTCTCATTATACCGGTATAATTGTTGAAAAGGTGCGTGAGCATGAATGCTTTCATTATTGCATTGCATTGCTAAGGAGAGACTACTGTGTAATGTGGAAAAAGGGTTAAGATGTTGAGTTGTGGACTCAATTAAAGATGTGTAAGGGTACGTGTTATTACCGGTTCTTCTTCCAATTGTACTTGCTGAATTCATTTAAAAGTTGTTAATGTAGGACCCCAGATTGGCTATCCGGAATCCCCTGTGTATTTCTGTACTAGTTCTAGATCAGTAGCTAGTACACACAGTCAAAAAGTGATGAATCAACAGTCATATCACGATTTCAAATAACCAAATAATAATAACACCAAATAAAAGCAAAGACCTTATGGTCGAGGTTTACCATTACGGCCTTTACAGGCTGAACAACTGAAAAACTGCAGCGGAAGAAGGTAACACCACGTGGTAACCCATCCAGATGCCCATAGGCAATCGAGTGGGGTACGCGTCCTAGTCCTTCGAAGCTCCTTTGACGTCTTTCTCCACTTCTGAGATATGAATAGAATGTAGCACGTGAGTACATGAAGTACTCAGCAAGTCTGGGAAATTATGCACAATGTAGGCTATCCAAAGACGGCTTAATATGGTTCTTTTGCATAAAGCTAAGTTTCGTCAAACCATACTTGTTAATAAGTTTCACAAAGCATATTTAAGCAATTTTTTTAATAATTGAATTATGTAATATTTCAGTGAAGGTTCTAGCCACCATTCACTAGTATACAGGCTCTATCCGCCACATCTCAACAAGATCAGGGTTCAATCCATTCGCATGGCTCTATCTGCCATGGTTCACAAAAACGGGTTCAATCCACCTACCTGGCTCTAGCCGCCAGAAGCACACCCGTGAGTTCTAACCACTCCCGGATCCCAAATCATCAGTTTTTAAAATAAATACAAAAGTCTACCAATATGAAAGCATTCAGCAAGCTTTGCCCTTGACCATAGGCACGGCTATTCGAATAGTTTTAACTCTGCAGAGGTGTACAGATTTACCCACAAGACAGGATATTCCCTTAATGCCATGCAATTAACACACTTCCTTGGGTGTGCCGGCAGGGATATCATGACAAGGCCTTTACAATATATACGCCTAACCTGACCCACCCGCTGAGGTTTCACCGCTGTTAGGGTTCCATCCGCCCAGTACAGAAGCCCCCTCTTGCGCCGTGTGAGAAAAACAGTCTTGCCTCTATCCGGCACTCACATTCCACCATTTGGTGAGTCTAAGTTAGGTTTCTACAAATTATTTAGCCAGGTCGTACCATTATAGACATGTGGTTGTACGGTTATGCTTAGAATGGAGACAGTCATAAGCGTCGGTGCTTAACTGACCTGGGGCGGTACTTGCACCATGAAAACTAGTGCTCTATCCACACCCGCTAGACAAACCATTCCGCCCAAGTCCAAATCGTTTTTCATTTTATTTTTATTTTGTAAACCAACGGCAATACTCTTTGCCTATAATTTCCAACACAAGTTTTCAAGAGTTAAATGAAATTCCCACCCGTAGGTGCACACTGACCGTTTGTGAGTCTAAGCATTTCTACCGAACTATTCTATTCCACTAATAGTTTATTTTACAAAATACAAATCCCCGGGTTTGGTTGCAATCCTTATAATCAATTGTGTATTCTCCAATAATCCTTCTATTGCCATAATTTTATAATCATAAGAATAATCCAATTCAATATAGTACCCAACAAGTAAGAAGTATATCATGGTGCCATCATAACTCCCAAAATCATATTAAACTACAATCATGTTCGTATATGAAATACTCCCTCCGATTGGAAATGTAAGGGGTTTTAGCCTTGTGCACACATATTTAGAAGCTTGGTGAATAAACTAAAATACCCTTAGTTATTGTTCATTAAAGAGCACGTTGGCATAAGAAAGAGACATGGAAAATTGTACAAGGGTAATAAATGGAACAAGGGCAAAACTGGAAGAAATGGGCTAAATTTAGCCTTGGGATACTAGAACCCCTTATATTTTACAAATAGTATAGAGACCTAAAACCCCTTACATTTCCAATCGGAGGGAGTATTTCCCTTGAACCATAATTTGTATTACTGGCTTATCCAGCATTTATACGGTGATCAATCTTATCATCTGCTAAGAATATTTCATCAAATTACCTACTAAACCACCGAGAATACTTCACAATATTATCTCTAATCATCTAGAATACAATCCACCGATAATACTTCATAATATTGTGACACCTCGGAGTGTCGTAACCTTATTATTGAGCATGATAAGGTTAAATACAGTATGAGATGTGGAAATAAGGTTAAGATCATAAGGATCGGGGGTTAATAACGTTTCCTGGCCGTTTCCGTGGGCCGGTTTTGGGCCTTCCGGGAGTTTTGGGCCTTGGTGGGCTTTGGTGGGATGGATTAGGACTCCAGAACGGACTAGGATTGGGTTGAGGGCTGTTAAAAGGGCTCCCCTGCCCCTGCGCCCACCTCAGCCCCTTGCGCCCCACCTCCCCTCTTGCGCCCCTCTCCTCCCTCCCCCTCCCCTAAGCCCGAGCCCCCCTAACCGTGCGCATCCCCCCTTTCCTCCACCTCCACACCACCTCCCTCCACCCCTTGCTGCCCTAGGGTGGCCTCCCACCCTGCACCTTGTGGAGTCATCCCGTGGAGCGGAGGAGCGAGAGCAAGGAGCGAGGAGCGAGCGTGGAGCGAGGAGCGATTCGCGAGGAGATTGGGAGATTGATTGGAGTTTTAAGCGCTCGGGCAAAGGTATGATCTTGGGGATCCTTGGGGATGATCTAGGTACTGTTATTAGGGTGTTTATCAAGTTTTTAGATCAATTGGAGGCGCTGGTTTGGAAGTAATTTGGGTTAGATCTAAACGTGTCCACGTTTCTGTTTTCGGGCAGATTGAGCAGTCGAACTAGGGTTCGAGTTTCCGTCGATTTAGAATCCGAATCAGACCGTACGGACTTCTAGGAAGTTGTAGATAATTTAATTATCTTTCCGTGGACGTAAAGCACGTTAATTTCCGATCAGCCGTTTGAAAGTTATGGCTGTTTTACCGAAAGCGCCTAAAAATCTGTGACGTAACTGGAACAGATTGTGGTAATCTGTAGATTAAACAATTTTAGAGTCCGAATCGTCTTTCCTATAACTAGAAAAAGTTGGGAAATTTCCTAAGCTTCGCGACGGTGTACTCGTTTATTCGATTTGGAGTCCCAGAACTCAAGTTATGCCTTTTGCAAGGCTGCTGTCCCGCCGACAGAACCTCTGTTTTTAGGTTTTGCGAGTAGTTGGCAATGTCGGGTTAGATGGGGGCGTGTGTACTGTTTTGAGGTTATGATTGTGAGTGTGTGATGCCTATGTGCAGGTGGTGGTGTGACCCGGAGTTCCCTCTTCTTCCCGCCAATCCGTTGCGTGGTTGAGGCAAGTGTGTTGTGATGGATAGCGAGTTGTAGGTTGCATGTTGTGATTAGATGGAATTGTTTACATGATATATGTTCACTTGCCATGTGTTAATAATTGATATGATATGATGAGCATGTTTAACATATTATGATGCCATGTGTTAATATGTGAATTGAATATGATAATTGGCATGGTTGCATGCATGTCATGAGATAGGCGAGGCGTGAGAAAGTCTTAACTAGTCCGGCAAGGTCGGTGAGAAAGTTATGACTAATCCGGGAACGCCATTGAGTAAGTCCTATGTCGTGATTCCATCCACGTGGTGTTTGGAAGTTTAGTAGGCACCCTCCATCTTCGGGATGGAAGGGAGGAAAGGAGTGCACACCGACGGTGTGTACTTCCATACCTGCAGTATGAGGTTCCAGAGGGTCAGGAGCAATGCATTACATCGCATACAAATTGATGATGATATTGATAAGTATTCATGAATGAGATGTTATACATGCCTTTGAAGATGTTATTGACTTGTTGTTATGCTTGTTGTCCATTGCAAAGATGCTTGCTGAGTTTTTCGAACTCACCCTTGTGTTTTCTTGTTGTTTTAGGTACCTTGAGAACGTATGCGCGAAAGGGGAATAGTCACACTCTCACACGTTACTTCACCTTAATGTTTCCCCAAGTCAATTCATTTAGTTGGATAATAAATTATGTGATGGCGCTAAATTAAGTCTTAGCTTGGTTAATGAGAGTTCTATTGTTTGTTTGACACTTGGAACTTTAAGAGCTTGATGTTAGTCTTTTATTGTCGTTAAGACTTTATTTATTGCTGCTTAGATGTTTCTCTTATTGCCATATAATGCTATATTGTTTGCTGTTTCTTAAATTCATGATAAAACAAAGGAGGTGTTGCTTAGAAATCTCGGTTTTAGCCTATGCACCTTTGCTGGAATTTTATGTTAAGTATGGTATTTAGTTGTTGTTTAGCTTATGTTTGGTAACATATCGGGCATAGTAAATGCCTGGGTGTTACAGCTTGATTAGTATCGAGCTGTAGGTCCTTGGAATGTGAATTTTCGTGTCATGCTATAGGGTACAACTAAAATGTGATGTGGAATAACTTAGAAACATGGCTTAGGTCTTAACTAAAACTTTGTTATAGGATAGCAACATTAAAACTTGTAAAAGTGGTATAACTAATCTAAAATTTGACACACCTGTTGCACAATAGGATGGGGTTTTGGTCTCATCATTGCATTGCGCTTAATTATTTAATGAAGGATATGCTTATGATGATGTTTGATCTATGATCTTGATTGTGTGCTTTGGTGTTTGGGTGGTTGTCTGCCTGACCATCTTGCCGAGGGTAGAGGCCGTGACGCCGTGGCCGTGGAGGCCAGCCAGGCTCCCGGAGAGTTGCGGAGTCTGTGTATAAATGATTGGATTGTTCTGTTGTGGTGATAAAGTGGGGTTGTGGTGCGCCGAAGGGTTTCGGCCACCTCTTTTTGGTTCATAATGGCAGTGAGGTTTGACTGTGGCTGGTTGGCGCCATCACCGAAGAACTATTAACCCTCAGCAGGAGAAGAATGCTTATCCTTTCGTCCTTGATCTGTAGTTGGACTGGAGTCAAATAGAAGAGTTGATGGTGGTTCCCTTGATGTTCTCTGCCGTTACGACGGTCGGTTTATTTGTTTTTCTTGGCTTTAGCTGAGCTGAACCAAAAGAAAAGTGTTTTGTATTGATTTTCGGATCGTTCGGGAAAAGTGCGGTGGTGAGCACCGTGGCTGAGTGTGGTTGGACCGGGAGTTGCAACCCGTGGGGCAAGCTGGCCATACGGACGAATGCAGGATGAATCCCAGAGCATCATCAAGTGGAGACGGTGTCTTCTCCTCCACTCCAGCCAGCGTCTTCCGGAGGATCGGTGCACAAGATGGCTGCCCCTGTTTCTCAGCCACCCCTTTGCGTGCGCACCCGCGCATCGGTGCCTGGCCGTCTGCTCCTCTCAGTTGCCTCCTCCGCCCCAGCCTTGATAGGGCATGCGCTCAGAGTCGGGCTCCTTCGTCCCGCGCCACCAGGAGTGTACGCTGCCGACCACGCCAGTCGGTAGGGCATCCAGAGGTGGTTTCGTGTACTGCTCGTGGATTCCGTTGATGCCTTTGTTCTATTTGATTCCGAGCATCCTATTCTTTTGTGTCAGCTGAGTTTGCTAGTAGAGCTAAGTTGGGAGTTCAGCGGATTTCTGAGTCCGTGTTAGTCGATTCTCCTGGGGTTTGATTGCTAGTTCTTTGGTTTGCCCTCTGGTTGCACCATTGCCATTGATGATGAGGTTTTCTTTGCCAATCTCATGGTGATCCAGTTGGCCTTTTGATGTCATTTTGGGCATGGACTGCCTGCATCGATCTTAGTGCTAAGATCTGTTGTTTAGGCAGCGTTGCCTTGCAGGCCCGTCCGGAAGAGTTGACCTTTCAGGGTGGTATACCCTCGATTCAGTCTTTGCTTTGACTAGTTTGTTTTCGGTCGCGTTTGAGGCTGGGTTCCTCATGACTTTGTCCGAAACCATCTTCTTCTTTCCATTGAGGAGATTTACGTAGTGAAGGAGTTCGTTGATGTGTTCCCCGACGAGTTGCCTGTCTACCTCCCTGGAGGAATGTGGAGTTTCGTATTGATCTTGCTCAGGGCACTCGACTATTTCTATCTCTCCATACCGCTTGGCTCACCTTTTCAAGACGAAGCAGTTGAAGCAGTTGGAGGATCATTGGCCAAAGGCTTCATTCGGCGTGGCATGCTCGCCATACGGGGAGCACCCGTCCTCTTAAATCTCAAGAAGGATGGAAGGGCGTATGTGCATTGATTATCGTGCTCTTAACCAAGTGATCAAAAACAAGTATCCTTTTGCCTCGCATCGAGGATCTGTTTGACCAATGAAGGAGCAAAGGTGTTCTCCAAAATTGATCTTGATCGAGGTATAATCGGTCCGTGTGAGGAGCAGACATTGAGAAGACTCGCTTTCTCCACTAGGTATGGGCATTATGAATTTAAAGTTATGTCTTTTGGACTAACTAATGCTCTATGTCTTTATGGAGGCGATGAGCAGTATGCTACACAAGTACCTTGATGAGTTTGTGGTAGTGTTCATCGATGACATTCTGATTTACTCTAAATCGTAGAGGAGCATAAGCGACACTTGAGGCTTGTCTTGCCGAGTACCTGAGGGAGAATCAATTCTTTGCTAAGCTGAAAAAGTAGTTCTCGATTTGAAGTGGGTTTTCTTGGCCACATCATCAATCCGAGAGGGCATATCGGTGAGATCCTAGCAAAGTCTCAAGCGCTTTGGATTGGAAGAGGCCTTCCAATGTCAAAGAAGGTGCGTAGTTTCCTTGGGTTGGTGGATACTATCGCGCGTTTTTGTCTGAGATTTCTCTATCATTGCCAAGCCACTTTCTACAACTCGACTGAAGGGGATGAAGTTCCAAAGTGGATCTGCAGAGTGTGAGCACAGCTGCACTTTGAAGGAGAAGTTAGTGATCAGCTCTGTTCTTACCCTTCACGAACCTGGGAAGCGCTTCAATGTTATTCCTGATGCTTCTCGGTTGGGACTTGGCTGTGTGCTCATGCAAAATGGCAAGGTGATTGCTTATGCTTGAGGGCAAATGAAAAAGCATGAGCGGAACTATCCCACCCATGATCTTGAGCTAGCTTGCGTGGTGTTTGCATTGAAGATATGGAGGCATTATTTGTACGGCGAATCTTGTGATATTTTTATCGATCACAAGAGCCTCAAGTACATCTTTACTCGAGAAAGATTTGAACTTGAGGCAAGAGGAGGTGGCTAGAATTGATAAAGGATTATGACCTCACTATCCAAAGATTATCCCGGGAAGGCAAATGTGGTGGCCGACGCTCGATCGCAAGACAATGCCCCGTTGTTGATTGTCTTGTTGCTGATTTTGAGCGTTTGGGAGTCTCATACGCTTATGGGACCGTGCAAGCTGAAACTCAATTGATTCTTGAGTCGGCGATTCCCGGCGTGTCACGGGAGAGCACAAAGAAGATGATCGCTTGCTCCAGCAGTGAGAAGCGCTTGAGGATGGCAAGTCGGAGACTTTACCGTTGATGATGCGGGAGTTTTGAGGTTTCAGGGCCGTCTGTATGCGCCCTGGGTCTAAGTGAAAGAAGACATTCTCGAGAGAAGCTCATCGCACCCGTGCACACGGTCCATCCCGAGAGACCAAGATGTCTGAGGACTTGAAGAAGAATTTCGGTGGAAAAGGATGAGAGTGGATATTGCCAAGTATGTGGCGTCTTGTGGATCTCATCGGAAGATCAAAGCTGAGCATAAGCGTCCACTTGTCTGCTGCGACCATTGGAGGTTCTGTGTGGCCATGGGATGACATCTCCATGGATTTAGTGGTTGGTCTACCTCGTTCTCACTTATGGAAGGATGCCTGTTTGGGTTGTGGTGGACCGTCTCAAGAAGTCTCGCGCATTTCATTCCCATCCGCATACGACTAATTCAATGAGCGAGTTGGCTCCCATCTATGTGCGGAGATTGTGAGATTGCATGGTGTACCCAAGACCATTATCTCACGATCGGGATGAAGTTGTCTCTCCAAGTTCTGGAGAGTTTGCGAGTGCTTTGGGTACGCAGCTTTGCCTTAGTACCGCTTTTCACCCTCAGACAGATCGATAGGCGGTCATACCATCAAACTTTGGAGGACATGCTCGGGGCACAGGTGATGGCTTGGAAGGGTAGTGGGAAGACCATTTGCCCCTTGCAGTAGTTTGCTTACACAATAACAGTTTATCATTCCAAAGATCCCGTGCTCCTTATGAGGTCTTGTATGGCTCGGAAGTGCAGTCGCCACTTTGTTGGGATGCTGTGGGCGAGAGCTATTCTTGGACCGGATTGGGTTCAGCGGTATTTGATCGTGTCGGAGGTTCGGCAAAACCTTCTCGCAGCCTGTGAGCGAGTAAGAGCTATCTTGATGAGGCGCGAGACTTGGAGTTTGAGGTGGGTGATAGCGTACTCTTGCGAGTATCTCCCACAAGGGTGTGGTGCATTTTGGCACCAAAGGAAAGCTTCACCAAGGTATGTTGGGCCTTTTCCTATCCTCGCCCGAAGTTGGCAAAGTTGGCCTATCGCCTAGAGCTACCTAATCCATGCAAGGTGTGCATGATGTGTTCCATGTCTCGATGTTGAAGAAATACTTGCACGATCCGAGTTGGTGGTTCCATTGGAACCATTAGTGCTTGACAGCGGACCTCACCTTGAGTCCGGGCCCCGTGGAAATTCCGGGGACTTGAGCGAGTGATGAAGAACGGGGCGCTTAAGTTTGTCAAGGTCTTGTGGTCACACTGCACTGGAGGAGAAGCGACTTGGGAGCTGGAATCTCGCATGCTTGAGAAGTATCCCGAGCTTTTCACCTCAGGTATGTGATGTGAAAATCTGGGTTTGCCTTTGGTTTCTTTGGGTTTCGTGATTGGTGCGTTAGAGGTCGAATCCTGCTGAAGGGAAGAATGTGACACTGAGTGTCGTAACCTTATTATTGAGCATGATAAGGTTAAATACAGTATGAGATGTGGAAATAAGGTTAAGATCATAAGGATCGGGGGTTAATAACGCTTTCCGGCCGTTCCAGGGCCGCTTTGGGTTTTGGGCCTTAAAGTTTTGGGCCTTGGTGGGCTTTGGTGGGATGGATTAGGACTCAGAACGGATCTAGGATTGGGTTGAGGGCTGTTAAAAGGGCTCCCCTGCCCCTTGCGCCCCACCTCAGCCTTGCGCCCCACCTCCCCTCTTGCGCCTCTCTCCTCCCTCCCTCCCCTAAGCCCCAGCCCCCCATAACCAGTGCGCATCCCTCCACTTTCCTCCACCTCCACACCACCTCCCCTCCACCCTTGCTGCCCTAGGGTGGCCTCCCCACCCTGCACCTTGTGGAGTCATCCCGTGGAGGCGAGGAGCGAGAGCAAGGAGCGAGGAGCGAGGAACGTGGAGGCGAGGAGCGATTCGCGAGGAGATTCATGGAGATTGATTGGAGTTTTTGCGCCGGGCAAAGGTATGATCTTGGGGATCCTTGGGGATGATCTAGGTACTGTTATTAGGTGTTTATCAAGTTTTTAGATCAATTGAGGCGCTGGTTTGAAGTAATTTGGGTTAGATCTAAACTTGTCCACGTTTCTGTTTTCGGGCAGATTGAGCAGTCGAACTAGGGTTCGAGTTTCCGTCGATTTAGAATCCGAATCAGACCGTATGCGGACTTCTAGGAAGTTGTAGATAATTTAATTATCTTTCCGTGGGACGTAAAGCACGTTAATTTCCGATCAGCCGTTTGAAAGTTATGGCTGTTTTACCGAGCGCCTAAAAATCTGTGACGTAACTGGAACAGATTGTGGTAATCTGTAGATTAAACAATTTTAGAGTCGAATCAGTCTTTCCCTATAACTAGAAAAAGTTGGGAAATTTCCTAGCTTCGCGACGGTGTACTCGTTTATTCGATTTGGAGTCCCAGAACTCAAGTTATGCCTTTTGCAAGGCTGCTGTCCCGGACAGAACCTCTGTTTTTAGGTTTTGAGTAGTTGGCAATGTCGGGTTAGATGGGGGCGTGTGTACTGTTTTGAGGTTATGATTGTGAGTGTGTGATGCCTATGTGCAGGTGGTGTGACCCTCGGGAGTTCCCTCTTCTTCCCGCCAATCCGTTTTGCGTGGTTGAGGCAAGTGTGTTGTGATGGATAGCGAGTTGTAGGTTGCATGTTGTGATTAGATGGAATTGTTTACATGATATATGTTCACTTGCCATGTGTTAATAATTGATATGATATGATGAGCATGTTTAACATATTATGATGCCATGTGTTAATATGTGAATTGAATATGATAATTGGCATGGTTGCATGCATGTCATGGAGATAGAGGCGAGGCGGTGAAAGTCTTAACTAGTCCCAGCAAGGTCGGTGAAGAGAGTTATGACTAATCCGAACGCCATTGAGTAAGTCCTATGTCGTGATTCCATCCACGTGGTGTTTGGAAGTTTAGTAGGCACCCTCCATCTCTCGGGATGGAAGGGAGGAAAAGGGTGCACACCGACGGTGTACTTCCCATATCTGCATTATGAGGTTCCAGGGTCGAGCAATGCATTACATCGCATACAAATTGATGATGATATTGATAAGTATTCATGAATGAGATGTTATACATGCTGAGAAAGATGTTATTGACTTGTTGTTATGCTTGTTGTCCATTGCGGATGCTTGCTTTGAGTTTCGAACTCACTCCTTGTGTTTTCTTGTTGTTTTAGGTACCTTGAGAACGGCATGGAAAGGGGAATAGTCACACTCACACGCTGCTTCACCTTAATGTTTCCCCAAGTCAATTCATTTAGTTGGATAATAAATTATGGTGATGGCCTTTTAAATTAAGTCTTAGCTTGGTTAATGAGAGTTCTATTGTTTGTTTGACACTTGGAACTTTAAGAGCTTGATGTTAGTCTTTTATTGTCGTTAAGACTTTATTTATTGCTGTTTAGATGTTTCTCTTATTGCCATATAATGCTATATTGTTGCTGTTTCTTAAATTCATGATAAAACAAAGGAGGTGCTGCCGAAATCTCGGTTTTTAGCCTATGCACCTTTGCTGGAATTTTATGTTAAGTATGGTATTTAGTTGTTGTTTAGCTTATGTTTGGTAACATTCAGGCATAGTAAATGCCGGGGTGTTACAAATATCATATATTTAATCATTCACATTATCACCTCTAGATCATCCACTTTAATCCTCCAAGAATACGTACTATCATCATTTACTAAACCCCCAAATATTATTCCATAAAACTAGGATTTTACTAATTCATAGTCAATAGTAGTTTCCATTAACACCGATACCAAGTTAACTAAATAAGCTACACATTTTCTGCATTATCCATAATTCCACATAAGCAGTTATCGCGACACCATATTTCAGAAAATCATCCACCAAACTCCCCGAGTAGGATCCTCAATATTATCCACTTACTCCGTCGAGTATATTTGATAATATTATTGACTAAATCATCGAGTGTCATTCCCAATACTACCTATTGTAACCCTTCACATTGTCATCTCTAAATCTCATCGTATGCTTGTTAAGATCCACCGAAATATGATTCACCATTTATTCTACTTGATCCACAAGTATGACTCTCAATATTATTTATATAACGGTACCGACTATTATCCGTAATGTCATACCTCTTCCACTACTCCGTCGACCCATACTAATCATATTGCGAACTGCTATCATAATCCGACTCCTCAGAATAATACAACTATCACCATTCATAGATCAGTTTCATGATAACAAGCCCCACATCAACTCTAATATTCATCCAACTCCAATTTGCAATTCACACCATTTGTTCCATCGAACATGTCTTCCCAATAGTCTTTTCCCCTAATTAAAGAATATTTTTCCAAAAACAGTTACATTGGTGGATCACTGTGCTAGGGTGACAAAGGATCATGGATAACAATGTCAAGGAGGTAGGAACAACAGGTATAACTAATAACCTAACGTTAACATCATCCATTTAATATAAATAGCGATGCAATTTGTAAAACATGGTAAAACATTTATAATTTGTAGGATCAACATGCGTCAAGGAGACTTGCCTTCGATCGCAGCGAGGGTCTCGAGGTCTTGAAGTCCGGCGACGGGGTCGGCGGACTCGGCGGGATCTTCGGCTACACGCAAAACGGAGCAACAAATAAATAACAATAAAATAACATAAAATCCAAAAATTATAAAAGTTATACTGGCAGGAAGGTCTTGATTTTAGATGAATTTAGGAACTTGAACGGAGTCAATCGGAGTTCGGACGCAAAAGTTATAAGCTTCCGAAGTTGGAAAATGCTGGAAAATCAAGGAAAATAAGAAAAGTTACTGTAGCTACAGTAACTATCGCGAATTTTTGCCTGGAACTGGACCTAGGGTTTGCTCAAGGGGAAGTTGCAATAGAAGGGGTGGAGGGATGGAAGAAGGTAAGCCCCGGAAAGGTCTCGACGACGCGAAGCCAATGGTGGTGTCGGATTTGGAAGAGGATTACCGGAGATGAGGAATTTCGCGATGAACGACGGTTCGGCCGAGGCGACCAAAACTCAAAATTCGACTTCAAATCTTGATGAAACCTAAAATGGATTAAGGGATTATGATCTAAACATCCATACGCACGCAAGGGAACAAACGGAATTGAGTTTGACTCACCGGAGAGGAAGATATGATGATGAACACGAAGAACATGCAAAAACAATGTGACCCGGTGCTGGTTTTCTTGATCTAGCGGGCAATTGAATTGGAGAGACAACAAGAGGGTGCTACCACCGGGAAGAGGACTTCAACACGGAGATTTGAGAGGTGGAATCGTGCGAAACGGGTTAGAAACGGACGAGTTATGGCCATTAAAGCAATTTTCGGTTTTTTGCTGATTGTTCAAATTCTGGCGAGATTCGGGTTTAATGATGGTGGGGAATGGAAGGGATTCGTCGTCACGGATTCAACGGACTCGACCGTTCGTGATTCGGAAGTGTGTGGAAGAAGTTATGGAGGTTTGAATCAATGCCTTTAGTATGGAAGCTTGAAAACCATTGCTCTGTCATTACAGCTCAAGGTTGAAGAAGGTGAACAGTAGCGCCACGTGGCGTGACCCCATTGGCCGGGAATTACGCGAAAGTGACGCCCTAGAGAAAAATTAGCAAAAATGGTATAAAAATTCCAGAAAAATTTCTAGAACCATTTTGAAATATTTGGAACCCAATAAAATTGGTTTCGCAAAATTTGGATGAAATTTATGGAATTGAATATTCTGGAGCGAATAGCGGGCATTAAACAAAAGCCACGCGAGATAAAATAGGGGAAGAGTTCCAAAAATCCGGGGAATCATTCCAAAAATCATTTTGGAAAATTTGGGACCTAATTGAAGTGATTTCGGGATTTTTGGAGCATTTTTGGACTCAGGTGGAATTTCGGATACCGGCGGGAATCTGGAAATTCGATTTTTCAAACGGAGGGGTAATGAATTCCGATTTTGGATAGACAAGGATGCCAGGCTAAATTAAACACCAAGGAAAATCCAAATTTGGAATTTAATTAATTTAAATTAGCTTTTCTCCAGAAGGCGAAAACTAGGGCGTTACAGTTAGTATGTTACTATTTAAGGAATTAACTTTGGATATGTTTTTGTCCTTTATTGTACTTTGCTGAGTCTTCGACTCACGCTGTTTGTTTACTGTGTTGTTTTTAGGTACTCTGAGGACATCTCGCCGGGACGGGACTTAGCTGCACATCTCTCACGTTCATCACATGTTATGATTTAAGTTGCTTTAGATTTGTTCAATTTAGCAACTATTTGTGATCTTTGTAATATTGCTAGTAGTTGCTAGAATTGTTTCTTTTGGGGTACCATGACCCCTTTGTATGTGCTTAGCGGGTAATGATGGTTAGTTGATACTTGTTTTATTTTGTTAATTGCTGTCTTTTGTCTGCTGAGTGGATGTCCTAGTTTTAGGGGAAGTGCTGCCGAAATTTCTAGTAAATTCGGTAGCTTGCTAGTATGTTAGCTTGCCTCGCTAGATTATTCTAGCGTCTGGTGCTAGTTCTTGTTTGAGGGTGTAACATTTAGGGCACGCTCGGTGCTGTGGTGTTACAGTTGGTATCAGAGTGGGCTTTAGATCCGTGGTATGTGAATTTAGTAATTTACTCTAGAGTAAACTAAAACTTTGCTGTGTGGAATTAGATACATGGCATAGGTATCTACTCGTTTAAAATTTGGCCCTAGGACAATAACTCTAAAAATCTGAAATAGATTGATTAATTAACTTAAAACTTGACACACCCTGATGCATAGTAGGTTTGGGTTGGGTATTTACTGCGTTGCGTTTCCCTGTTTTATCTGGCTTCAGTGTTATTATAATGCAAATTGCTTTGAATGTGAAAGAAAGGATTGAATTATTATGTCTATGTGTGTTGGTTAAGCCGAAAAGTTTCGGTCCTATTCTTTTAGGCCGTGTTGTGGGCCTTTGTGGTAATTGTGACTGGTTAGAGTCACCACCTGAGGATTTGGGACCTCTCGTAAGCAAGAGTTGTCGTCTTTGCGACATAGTTTAGAGAGTGGGTGGAGAATGCTGGTTTTTCTTGGCTTCATTGGTTGGTTCCCTTGTGGAGAAAGGTAATGCATTGTTCTCATGTTGTCATTCTTGAGTTCGAAAGAGCTTTCTGATGTTTTTGTGCCAAACTCAAGTTGTGTTGAATTATGTTTTAAGTCTTTATCAGAAAGGATCTGGTTGGTTGTTGGTTTTCCCCCTTGCATTTATTTCCCTTTGTGGAAGTTGTAACTTTTGAGATTTGGTTGAAGATCTGTTGCATGCTACGTTGGGGATTTGAGAGCCGAGTTCTTTTGTGAAGTATGGTTGAGTTTTTCCAAAAGGAAGGTGTTTATTGGTGTTGCTCATATTTGTGAGTTATGGTTTTACTAAAAGGTTGTGGTCACCCCCTATGATTTCAAAGGTGGGTGGTGTGTGCAAAACCCTAAGTCCTTAATGAGTAGTTACAACTTGGAGATGAAGTAAACTAGTGATTGGGTTAAAGTGACGTTGTTGGTTGTTTAGAGACAACCTAAATTGGTGTGCTGGTAGGGAAGGATTCATCCAGAGGGTAAGTGTTTTGAAGAGAAAGTTGATTGGAGTTTCTGTAAATGGTTGTGAGTCATGGAATTTATTGGAAGTTCGAAGTTGTGTTCCTGTAAGGCTAGTAATGAGCATGTTTTGAGAAGGTCTAGATTCTCCTGTTTATCTTCTGGTTGATGAATTAATTATAGCAAGCTGATGGTGTAAAGCACCGGAATGTGATAGGTAAAGACATGAGGGTTGTTGGTCTATGTTACTTATGGGTCAATTAATATGGTGGATCAACAAAATGACTTGATCTATGCGTAGATCAAAGAATGGGTGTACATGGAATGCTTGTAGGAGAGATTGAGTTCGTCCTTGACAAATGTCCGTCTTGAAGTTTTATTTTATGGAATATGGCTGGCAGAAATCACATCGAGTTGCTAAAAGTATTGATTTGTTGTATAAACTGGGGATATTAAAATGTTGACATAGGATCTGTACGAAAGGTATCTATCGATTATATCAAAATAAATGTTGGGGAAAAGTGTTTTAAGCCTGTAATAAACAGTTGCATGAATGATGGTTCGTTATAGTTAGTAGACCAAAGGAAAATGCTGAGGCACGTTTTATGTTGGGTCAACTACTAAGTTATTAGTGTTGAAAAAAAGGGGGGTGATGTTGTGACTCTCCTTGTTGATTGTTATAAGATAGATTCAGTTTAGTGTTTGATGATAATATGACTAGTGGTGGTTTTATGAGTAGGTGAAGGTAATTAAAGGAATATTGGATGTTGTAACTTATGTTCAAACCTGTTGGATTCTTTAGGGTTTGGTGAATATGAAATGTCTAATGGCCAGGGCACCCAGTTCGGATTAATATATCACGGATACGAGAGATGGATTGAAGTGTCAAAGGATGACATGCTTCTCGCCTTGAGTTCGATCTTCATATAGTTTGGCAAAGGGATTATTACATCAGTACTTTAATCATATGCGTTTGGGAGTTGGCATGCTCTGCAAGGAGCCGCTACCGACTATTGGATTAGAAAAAGGGTTTTCCGAATCCATGTCCAAATGCACATGAACCTACAGGGTCACACACTTAATGAGCTGGGACTCATTAATTCGGATTGAATCTGTAATTAATGAACCTCGTGGGCTTAGCGCGTAGATGGGCCTAACTGCATAGGGTTTCACCTCGTGGCTATATAAGGAGGGGAGGAGGCTAGACGCAGAATACACATTCATGCGGTTTAGAGGTGTTTCGCCAGAAACCCTAGCCACCTCCTCTCGTTGCCCCTGCCGAGCGACCCGGTGCTTGCACACCGACGCACGGCGTTCCATCCCCGGACGTGTGGACTGCTGTGGTGACGCTGCTGCTACTGCGGCGTGGAGAGGATGATCCGCAGCGAGGACGATCCGCGGCGAGGACGATCCGTGGCGAGGACGATCCACGCCGAGAACGATCCGTGGCGAGGACGATCCACGCCGAGAACGATCCACTACAACGACGTGCGAAGGATTCCGCAACTGCACGTCTAGTGGTAATACATCTATGATCCCCTTCTTGCGAGTAGCTTTTCTGGTTTGTGGTAGAAATTTTAATTTGTGCTAGTGTAGCATACCGCGTTCCCCAACACCACACGGACCAACAAATCATATAACTTCATATTGTAAATTTAAGACATTTTACTTCAACGAATCTTTCAGCATGATCAGCCTATAAATTTCATACCACCCATAAGTCAACATCTTGACAATCAAAACTTATTCAATAAAACTCCAACAAATAAATCTTATCTCACGGGATAAATTTCGTAAATAGGGCTCTAAGATATACATTCATTAAGGATAAATTCCTGCACCAAACTAATTTCCTATTGTTCACCCCATCACAACATGTGTTGAACATAATTCCACCTTTACAATTTTCTCCACTTTAACAATGCTTTTGAACAAATGATCTAAATGATTAACACCACTACTGTAATATCGTGGGTTTTCTTTGAGTCTTGGATTTTCCTGGTCCGGGTGTTCGGGGGATCTGCTTGTGTTTGGTGGGGGAGAGGCGGGTTCAAAATTAGGTGTGGGAGATTTCTTGTTCCTCATTTCTCCACCTAACCCTACTCTCTTTCCCCCTTCTTTTTCTTTTTTCTCCCCCAACCCGGCTGGTTTCCCTGTTTTTCCCTAGCCGCTCCTTTTTTCCCCAGGCCCGAGCGCTCCTAGCCTCCCTCTTTCTACCGACCCAGCTGTGACACTACGGATTGTCATAACATTATAAAATGTGAAATCGGAGATTAAAACATTACGGTACGATCTTATATCACGTTTTCGGGCTGTTTCTGGGTGTTTGGGCCTTGGGGGATCTATTTGGGCCCTAGGTGGAGAACTTTGGCCCACTTGGGAGAGGATGGGGGGCAGCAAACTAGCCCCATGCGCCCCCCACCCTAACCCTAGCCGTCCCCCACCCTTTCACCTCCCTTCCACCTCCTAGCCGCCACCCCCATGCGCCTCTCCCCTCCCCTTGCGCCACCACCATCACCCATCCCTCCCCACCACCCCTTGCTGCCCCTAGGGGGGTTCTCCACCTCACCACCCCACATATCCGTCCATTGGAGCGCTTCGCGACGAGGAGATCCGGTGGATTTGGAGCGAGGAAGGAGATCGCGCGAACCGGGAGGAGATCCGTTGGGTTTTCATTCGTCGGGCGAAGGTATGGCCACGGGGATCCTTGGGGTTGGTCTAGGATCTATTCTAAGGGTTAATATCATGTTTTTAATTGGTGGTACTATAATTCGGTAGATTAGATGGAATTTAGAGTTTTCCACGTTCTCTGTTTCGGGCAGCATGAGCAGTCGACCTAGGGTTTCGGTTTTCGCCAATTTAGAGTCGGAATTTGGTCGGCCGCCTGTTGACGAAGTTGTAGGTAACTTCAATACCTTTTAGTGGGTATCAAGAACGTTCAATTCCTCCCAGCCGTTTGAAATTTATGCTCATTTTACCGAACGTGTTAAAAACTGTGACGTGATTGGAACAGATCACGGTATTCTGTAGATTAAACCACTTTAGAGTCCGAATCAGTTTTTCCATATACTTAGAAAAATTTAGGAAAATTCCTAATTTACGCAAGGATGTACTCGTTTAATCGATTCGGAGTGTTAGATCCCGATTTATGCTCGTTGCAAGTCTGCTGTCCCAGCGGGACAGAACCTCTGTTTTTGGGTTTTGCTAGTAGTTTGCGATGTCGGGGTAGAAGAGTGTTTGCGTACTGTTTTGTGGACATGATTGTGAGTGTGTGGTACCTATGAGCAGGTGGTGTGACCCCGGGAGTGCCTTCTACTTCTCACCAATCCATCGGCCGTGGTTGAGGCAAGTGTATTGGAATGGGTAGTGGGTTGTAGTTTGCTAGATTGGTTGAGATTGAAATTGAATATATGATATGTTCACATGCCATGCTTTAATGATTGCCATTGATATGATGAATATGTTTATTATGTTATGATGCCATGTGTTAATGTACAAGTTATTTATGATGTTGGCATGTTTGCATACATGGCATGATACATGGCCCAAGCGGTGAGAAAGTCATAACTAGTCCGGGGAAGGTCGGTGAGAAAGTTATGACTATTCCGGAGAGCCAATGAGTATGTCCTATATCGTGATTCCATCCACCGCGGTGTATGGAAGCGAGGAGTAGGCACCCTCCATCTTCGGGATGGAAGGGGGGGAGAGGGTGCACACCGACGGGTGTGTACTCAACCATACCGGTATGAGTTTCCAAGGAGACATGTGCATCTCATCGCATTGCATACATGATGATGATGATAACGATATGTGATCGTGAATAAGATGATAGTCATGATGTGAGTTTGTTGTAGCCATGTAATTGTTCTTTTGTACCATTGCAATATACTTGCTGAGTGTTGAACTCACGCTTGTGCATTCTTGTTGTTTTAGGTACCATGAAACCAGCATACAGGGAAGGGCATTAGCTACACATCTACACATAGCTCCACACTTATAGACAATTTATTCATCTTGGTCATGATAATAAGAGCAGTGCCAAGCAACTTGGTGCAATGGTTAATTTGTGTGCTTGGTTTCCTTATTTACTTCGTTTGGCTCATGAGATGGTTGGAATCTTTACTCTAGGCTTATACTGCTGCTAGAACCCTTCTTATTGATGATTTAGATGTCATTCCTTATACTATGTCCTGTGATCATATTGTTGTTGCTGAAATTCATGGAAAAACAAAGGAGATGCTACCGAAATTTTTGGTTTTAGCATTTACTCCTTTGTTGTAATTTGTCTTAATTTATGGTAATTAAATGTTGTTTAGCCTATGTTTGGTAGCATTCGGGCATATTAAATGCCGGGGTGTTACACCGGCCGGCGTAATTCCCCCTGGCTCTCCTCCCCCCCCCACTCGAGCAAGGCGCTGCCGCCACCCTTCCTCCCTGCGACCAATGCCGCCTCTCCCAGCGCCTCGAGACGTCGCCCCTCCTCAGCCGGCGCCCCCGACCGACAAGGGTCATGGCACATATATATAATTAATCAAGGTGTCATACAGTAAATTGGCATTTATCAAATTACCCATAATTAAGTAAAGCATTTTCTAATCTAAACTAGCATGCAATAATTTAAATCAAAACAAGTTTCAAATTGGGATCAACATGGTCAAAGCACAACTTGCCTTCAAAAAGTACTTGTTCTTGGTCCTGAGCTGGCTCCGGGGTCAACACCTCTCCTTCGAATCCTTCCGGCACTTCAACGTCTACTCGTAACGCGTGCAAATAGCAACAAATGAATAAAACAGTAGACAAAAAGTGTCCAAACATCCAAATAAAGTTCATAAACAGAGAGAACATAATTTTATGAATTTTTAGAAACTGGAATCTTCAAATTCGGACTTCAAATGCAAAAGATACAAGCATTTAGAGTTTAAATAATCAATTAAATAATATTACAGAGAAAAACTTTAGTCCAAAAATTAAATAAAATTCATCATGAGGTAGATCTTAATTTTATACAAATTTAGAAATTTGAATCACTCAAATCGGAGTTAAAATGCAAAAGTTATAAGCGTTTGAAGTTTGAATCAAATTCTGAAATCAATATTTTGAATTAATAAATCATTTTCTTTTTCGGAAATTCAATTAATGCGTCAGCATGACACGTGGACCAATCAGGAGCTGCCATGTCGCCTCGGGTCCATGGACCCGGCGCACGGGCACGGCTCGGTCCACCGTGAACTTGGTCCACGGCTCGTGTCGCTGACAGGTGGGCCATGCCGGTGACGTCAGCACACGGCTCAGCCGCGTGGGCTGACAGTCGAGCCCCACCGTGACGTCAGCGTGACGTGATGGTGCACTTGGCCGACGCCGATACCGGCCCCATCGACACGCTGGCCCCGCGTGTCGAGACACGCTCACGCCGCTGGCGCCGATCACGATCATGATCGGCCTCCCGGCCACGTGGCGTGATCTCAGCCGTTGATTTGAAAATCAACGGCCCAGATCGGATCTGGCTGAACGCGTTGGAAAACAACTCCGCTGATCTGGACCGTTCGATCTTGATCGGACGGTCAAGATCCAATCTAGCGCAAACAACACGGCTAACCCTAACCGTTCGATCTAAATCTAACGGCTGAGATCTATCCTAGCACGGTGCAGTCCTAGCTACGTGGCACGATCTGAACCGTTGGATCTAGATCCAACGGTTGGAATTAGATCTAGAGATCACAACGTGGAAAATACCTCCGGGCGACGTGGCGCAATCTCAGCCGTGCGATGAGGATCCGACGGCTGAAAAGCTTCGAGGCCACGGCGATGTCCACGGCGGAGCTTGTTGGCCGGAGACGGAGACGACGATGATGGCGACGGCGTTGCGGGCGTGCTCCGGTGAAGTGGAAGGTCCCGTCCGACGCGGCTGGCTCTTGCGGTTCCGGATCTGACCTCAACGGCGGCGGAAACAACGGAAAACCGTGGCGGAACACACAATCAACTCCGGCGAGCGATTGCGGCACAACCACGGCGGCTCCGGCGACGTTGTCTAGGGATACGAGTGCGCACGGAAGTCGGCGTCGCGACACGGGTGGCGGCGCATTAAATACTCCCTCGACGTCCGTGAAACGCGCGGAAAACGAGGGCCCACGCACAGGGGGCGGCGGAGTCCGGCGGCGACACGGATAGGGCGACGTGGCTCAACGTGAGCCGTTGGATCAAGATCCAACAGTCACGTGAGTTGGACTTGGGTCCGACTCAGTGAGCTGGCTGGCTCGGTCAGGCTTGGATCCGGGTAACGTGGCGCAATCGTGGCCGTTGGATCGAGATCCAACGGTCACGCGGTTAGGGTTCGGGTCTGGCTCGGGTCGGACTCGAGTCTGACTCGGGTTCGGGCTCGGTCGGTTGAACAGTAAAAACCCACTCGCATTTTCCAGCGATTAAATAATCCAATAAATTCTCATAAATTCATTTAATTCATTAAAAATAGCAAAAGACTCAGAAAAATTCCAGAAAAAATCTAGAAAATATTTTGGGGCATTTTGGACTCAAATAAAATATTTCCACCAAAATTTTATTTGCAAAGTTAAATTCTTTAATTATTTCAAAACGGAATAAATTCAAATAAATTCCAAATAAATCCAAATAAATTCCATAAAATTCAAAAAATTCACCAAAGTGCCAAATCACACATGAATTTAAGAAAAGCCAAATTTTGGGGTGTTACAAACCTCCCCCCCTTAACAGAATCTCGTCCCCGAGATTTAGGGCTTTCTAAAGAAATAGGTTCGGAAACTATTTCTTCAAATCCTCTTCGCGCTCCCAAGTTGCTTCACTCTCCGCATGGTTGCTCCATTGAACTCTGCAGAAACGGGTTGACTTGTTTCTCGTTTCTCGATCCATGGTGTCCAGAATCTTCACGGGGTGCTCCTTGTAAGTCAGATCTTCTTGCAGCTCAATTGACTCTAGCGGTGTCTGCTCCTCAGGTACTCGGAGACACTTCTTCAGCTGGGACACGTGAAACACGTCATGTACTCCTGCTAGTGATTGCGGCAACTCCAGCTGGTATGCAACTTCACCTCTACGGCTGAGAACCTTGAATGGTCCAACATATCTCGGCGCGAGTTTTCCTTTGGCATGGAATCTCTTAACTCCTCTGAGCGGTGTAACTCTGAGATACACAAAATCTTCTGGTTCAAAACTCAGGTCTCGGCGACAGTTGTCAGCATAACTCTTCTATCGTGATTGGGCTATCTTCAACCTCTCCCTGATCATGGCAATCTGTTCTTCGGCTTCTTGAAGAATATCCGGCCCAAAGACACGGCTTTCACCTGTCTCATTCCAGTTCAACGGTGTTCTACAGGGTCGACCGTACAATGCCTCAAATGGTGACATTTGCAAACTTGCTTGGTAACTGTTGTTGTAGCTGAACGCGGCGTACGACAGACTTTTATCCCAAGAGGTAGCATAAGCTAACGCACAAGCTCGTAGCATGTCCTCTAGAATCTGATTAACTCTTTCTGTTTGCCCATCCGTCTGCGGATGATAAGCTGTACTAAAGTTCAGATGGGTTCCCATGGCTTCATGCAGTTTGTTCCAGAATCTCGAGGTAAACTGGGTACCTCTGTCCGATACAATCTTCTTCGGCACTCCATGCAAACAAACAATCTTGGTCATATACAGTTCTGCTAACTTATCTCCTGAGTAGGTGGTCTTCACTGGGATAAAGTGGGCGACCTTAGTCAAGCGGTCCACTATAACCCATATGGAGTCATATCCTCCTTGAGTCTTGGGTAAACCGGTAATGAAGTCCATTCCGATTTCTTCCCACTTCCACTCAGGTATCTTCAACGGCTGTAGCAATCCTACTGGTCTCTGATGCATTGCCTTGACTCTCTGACATATGTCGCACAGCGCAACATGCTCGGCAACTTCACGCTTCATGCTCGGCCACCAGAATCTTTCTTTTAAATCCTGATACATCTTGGCACTTCCCGGATGAATTGAATACTTGGAGTCATGGGCTTCTTCTAGAATCAGCTGCTTCAGCTCCTTCTTGTTCGGCACACAAATTCGATCCTTCATCCATAACGTGCCTTGCTCATCCAACCTAAAGTCCTCTGCCTTGCCTTCGTCCATGTTGGACTTAGTCTTGCGGATCTTGTCATCATCCTCTTGTCCTTCTCGGATCTGATCCTCCAGGGTAGGCTTCACTTCCAATGCAGCCAAGAATCCTTCTGGTACCACTTCAATCTGCATTCTCTGGAAATCCTCACATAGCTCATCCTGACTTGTGGCTAGTAACATATTCACGGTATGGCTTTTCCGACTCAGAGCATCGGCAACTACGTTGGCCTTTCCGGGATGGTAATGGATTCCAACATTGTAGTCCTTGATCAACTCTAACCATCTCCTCTGCCTCATGTTCAGGTCTGATTGGGTGAAGATGTACTTAAGACTCTTATGGTCCGTGTATACTTCACATCTGTTTCCAATCAAATAGTGACGCCATAACTTCAAAGCATGCACTACGGCAGCTAGCTCTAGGTCATGCGTCGGATAATTCTCCTCGTGTGGCCTCAACTGCCTTGATGCGTAAGCGACGACCTTTCCGTTCTGCATCAACACACATCCAAGTCCTTGGCGCGATGCATCACAATAGATATCGAAGCTCTGATTAACATCTTGTAAAATCAACACCGGGGCTGATGTCAATCGTTCCTTCAGCTCTTGAAAACCTTTCTCGCACTCTGGCGTCCATGCAAACTTCTTCTCCTTTTTCAGCAATTGCGTAAGAGGTTTCGCAATTGTTGAAAAGCCTTCAATGAAGCGGCGGTAGTGACCTGCCATTCCAAGAAAACTCCGGATCTGGGTCACGGTCTTCGGCTGCTCCCAATGTAACACAGCTTCTACCTTGCTTGGATCTACGGTGACTCCTTCCGCGGTCATTACATGTCCGAGGAATTCCACCTTGTCCTTCCAAAAATCACACTTACTGAACTTGGCGAAGAGTTGCTGTTCCCTCAGCTTTTCCAACACTCGCCTCAAGTGCTCTGCATGTTCATCATCTGTCTTGGAGTAGACTAAGATATCATCTATGAACTCAACAACAAACTTGTCCAAATATTCCATGAACACCTTATTCATCATATTCATGAAATATGCTAGCGCATTCGTCAGACCAAAGGACATAACAGTAAACTCGTAATGTCCATATCTTGACGAGAATGCGGTCTTCGGAATATCCTCTGATCGGATCTTCAACTGATGGTATCCCGATCTCAGATCAATCTTGGAGAAAACTCCGGCTCCTCTCAACTGATCAAACAGATCATCGATCCTGGGTAACGGATATTTATTCTTCACGGTGACTTCATTGAGTGCACGGTAGTCAATGCACATCCTGAAACTTCCGTCCTTCTTCTTGACAAACAATACTGGTGCTCCCCACGGCGACGAACTCGGTCTGATGAATCCTTTCTCCATCAACTCTTCAAGTTGCTTCTTCATTTCTACCAATTCTTCGGTGGACATCCGATAAGGTCTCTTTGCTATTGGCGCTGTACCAGGTACAAGCTCTATCACAAACTCTATGTCTCTGTCTGGCGGCATACCAGGTAGATCTTCAGGAAAAACATCTGGGTACTCATTCACTACTGAGACATCTTCTATTCTGATTGCCTGGGTGCTGTTAACCATCAATTGTCCATCTCTAACGGCGGTAGCTTGAAATTCCACTTTTCTTCCACACGGGCTCTCAACTGAGATAATCCTTCGACCACAATCCAATACGGCCTTGTGCTTGGATAACCAATCCATTCCCAAAATAACATCTAGGTTCTGGGTTTCCAAAATAATAAGGTTCGCTAGGAACTCTATCCCATCTATTAATATTCTCACCCCAGAACATCCTACTTTCGTTCGGAGTTCGGAACCAGGGGTTTGAACTACAAGTATGCATTTAAGTCTTGCAATCTCCAAATCATTTTTAGCAGCAAAGCCTTGAGAAACAAACGAATGCGAAGCTCCAGAATCAAACAAAACTGTTGCAGGTACTGAGTTGACAAGTAACTTACCCAGTACGACGTCCGTGGCATTCTGAAGTGCATCTGCGGTGACGTGGTTGACTCGGCCTCTCACCACGGTCTGGGGTGCTGCTCCTGGCTGTGCTGTCCCGCGGTTTGCTCCTGGTGCTGGCGTCCTGGCTGGTGTGGATCCCAGATTGAAGCGGACTGGGGTCACTCCTGCTGTCTTCTTAGGACAACTGTTGGCAAAGTGTCCTGGCTCGTTGCAGTTGTAGCAGCATCTCACTGTCCCCTGTTGATTGCCTGAAGTGGCGTTTCTGGCTGGAGCTGGGGTCTGATAGTTCTGATGGACGGTTCTTGGTGCTGGTGATGGTGTCCTTGTAGCATTCTGCGGCTGGAATCTGAAAAACTGATTTGGCGCAACCCTCAAACGTTGCTGCGCTCCCTGACGCGATCCCTGCTGCTGCATCCTACGCTTCCTGTTCTCATCCAGTTCCTTGCGCTTGTCCTCGAGAATAAGCGCCTTATTCACCAACTCTTGGAAATCTGGAAAGGTGTGGGTGATCAGTCCCACCTGCAGTCCTGAGTTAAGTCCCTTCATGAAGCGAGACTGTCTGGCTTTATCTGTCGCTACGTCTTCAGGTGCGTAACGTGCAAGCTGTGTGAACTTGTTCAAGTATTCGGCCACCGGCTGATTACCTTGCTTCAGTGCTCTGAACTCCTCTTTCTTGAGGTCCATGATTCCTTCCGGCACGTGATACTGACGAAATGCAGCTGTAAACTCCTCCCAAGTGATGTCCTGTGGGTTCTCTTGCGTGGCACAGAAGTTTTCCCACCATTCGGCGGCTGTTCCTTCCAACTGATGAGAAGCGTAGAGTACCTTCTCATTTCCCATGCATTGAGCAATGTGTAGCTTCCTCTCAATTGACCTTAACCAGTCATCGGCTTCCAACGGGTTGGCATTCCCGGAGAAAGTGGGTGGATGAGTCCTCATGAACTTTGACAGTCTTGTATTCTGGCGTTGCCCCTGATTGACTTGATTAGCGGTAGCTTGAGCAGTGACGTGCTGCATCTGTTGCATCATAGCATGCATCAACTGAGTCTAAGCAGCAAGAAAAGCTCCGAAATTCTGCATATCAACTGGCGGTGCTAGTGCTCCATCATTGGGGTTCCCATCTGGGCGAGAACCACTTCCATTGCCTCCAAGGTTTCTGCGGGTGTTCACCATCTGTCGATTGCTCCAAGGTTTTAGAGATGAGAGGGAATAAGAATAGACAAGTAATAGGAAAACTTATGCGGGGGAAAAGTGTAACTCAAAATCCAACTTTATTAATAATAATAAATACTTGGTATGGTTGCTTACAACGCCTAAAGGCCTTGCAACACATACTGCACACTCAGCAAACAATGAAAATCCAAATCGACTCTAAGGATGACTCTTATTCTATAACGCGACTCGACGAAGGAGTCTCAACTTCAAAACCTACGCTCACTCGTCGAGAAAACCTCCACTGCCTCCTCGGGGCGGGTGCGACGGCATAGGCGCGAAACAATCGCCATGCCCTGCAACTGCGGCTGTGGTTGACGACGAGGCGTCCTCCTGCAGCTCGATCTGGCGTGGCTGTGGGCGCTGGTGCAGGTGGCGCCTCTTACGGTTCTTCCTGCAGGTGCAGGCGTCCAACTCCAACACTGGATCGGGACCCTGTCCGTACAGTGCGGTCTCCAGCTCTGCAATCCTTTCCGCAGCATAGGCAACATACTCACGGGCATTCTGCAAGTGCTACTTCTCTTCCTCAACCTGCTCGTGAGCCTTCTTCAACTCCTGCACGGTGTCTTCGATCAGACCCTCCTGAGCGGCGACGAATCTGGCTAAGTGAGTGACGGTAGCATCCTCATCCTCTATCGGCTTCCGCTGAACTCTGCTGTCTCGGCGTGGGTGGTGATGGAACACTGTGCCTTCCAGCTCCCTGGAGTATGTGCGAGAGATCAGCTGCATTGCTCGACGCGACACCTCCTGAATTCCAATCTGAAAGGTAGACCTTCTGGCGGTGAAGTGGAAAGGGCGACTGAACTTTGTCTTCTCTCGGGCATACACCGTGATCCGGACGTCCCATCCAATGACCAGTCCTGCCTGCACGAGTGTAGTCCCTCGGTAGAGCGGCCTCTCAAAACCTCCAAGAAACTGAAGCATACGCCACAACTCGGCAGCATAGCCTCCTTCACGCTCGGCGTAGTTGTTCTTCATCATCATCTGCCAAAAGACGCTCGCGTAAGAACGCAGCACTTTAAAATCAATGTGGGAGACGAAAAGAACTCAGCAAGGGTATGAACAAGAGAGAAAGGGGTAAGTCGAGAATTCATTCATTATATTGACAAATTTTATATTTAGAAAATAAGTTTTATCCTCACTACGATCATTCTAACTATGGGTGAGCCTACAGTCAGTATGGCTATGATACCACCTCTGTCGGGACCCGAATTTGCAAATCCGGACCCTCTGTGTATTTAGCACTAGTCCAGGAACGCGCTAGTGCACACAGTCTTAACATCGGTAAATATCACAATCATACCACACGATACTACTAAAGTACTTTAATTAAATAATCAAACTGGTTGCTCGACCTTATGGTCAAGTACAAATATACGCCACGCAGGGCGAAACTTATTAAGAGAGAAATAATAGCAGCGGAAAATAAGATAACTTCGTGGCGCCATCCAGTATACCACAGGAAACTGACTGGGCTCGCTTCCTAGTTAGACGGATCTTCTGGGAGCTCCTCCTCCAAAGCTGGTGTAGACTCCTCTTCAACTGGTGTTGTATTGTGGCAAGGGTGAGTTACTTGGTACTCAACAAGTCATGCACAGAATGCAAACTAATATACTACATGCATGGCTTAGTACATAGGAATAGCTCAGGGTATATTTGCATTAAACAGCATTTGACAAGTAGCATAAGTAGATTCGAAAGCAATAGAAACAAGTATAAGATCAATAACTTTTCCAGTAGTTTAATAAACATCTTTTCCACTCCTAATCCACATTTCCACCAACATCATTATTTAACCAAACCCAACCTTTCAAGTCCAAGTTATTTTCAAGAAAGTCTAACCCTTGACTGTAATTCCCGAGCGATGTCCAATGCCGTGGACACGGCTATTCGAATAGATTTTACACTCTGCAGAGGTTATGCACTTTACCCACAAGATACAGTCAAACACCACAAAGGCGAGTGTCCGTAACAAAGCCTTTCGGAAACCTCTAACAGCACAAGTGGTCCTCCCCGGTTGTTGCACACTAACCCTTCCCTTAGCTAAGGCGAAGTTTAGGCCAATCAACCGTTAGATGGGTACCTGGCCGCAGCCCCGGTACGCTCCCCCGTACAACTACACAAAGGGTGTAGTTGACATCTTGAGGTCCCACAAGTACGTTATTAGCAACTTATTCAACTAGGTCCGTCCCATAACAGACATGTGGTTGCACGTTTGACCTAGTTCAAAGGCTTGCAAGGTTAAGTCATTAGGGTGACCAGGGCAAGACTACCCGAAGAACCAAACCAACATTCCCGGTGCCACAACTGGCCCACCCGATCATTCTTGCCACATGCCCCGGTCAAAAGCTATTTATCAAACCCCCAGTTGATTACCATGCACCACGTGCCATCAACATCACATGATAACTTTCCAAAACAGGTTCAATATATCATTAAGTCGATATTAACATTTGATTGTTCAAAATCATGTCATGAGCACGTAACAGGTCTAAGCAGTATACTACGACAGTCTAACTCCCATGTTGGCAATTTAATAATGTCCAACTAGTAAACCACAACTAGGGTGACAAGGGTCAGGGCACATATATATAATTAATCAAGGTGTCATACAATAAATTGGCATTTATCTAATTACCTATAATTAAGTAAAGCATTTTCTAATTTAAACTAGCATGAAATAATTTAAATCAAAACAAGTTTCAAATTGGGATCAACATGGTCAAAGCACAACTTGCCTTCAAAAAGTACTTGTTCTTGGTCCTGAGCTGGCTCCTGGGTCAACACCTCTCCTTCGAATCCTTCTAGCACTTCAACGTCTACTCGTAACGCGTGCAAATAGCAACAAATGAATAAAACAGTAGACAAAAAGTGTCCAAACATCCAAATAAAGTTCATAAACAGAGAGAACAAAATTTTATGAATTTTTAGAAACTGGAATCTTCAAATTCGATGTTCAAATGCAAAAGATACAAGCATTTAGAGTTTAAATAATCAATTAAATAATATTACAGAGAAAAAATTTAGTCCAAAAATTAAATAAAATTCATCATTAGGTAGATCTTAATTTTATACAAATTTAGAAATTTGAATCACTCAAATCGGAGTTAAAATGCAAAAGTTATAAGCGTTTGAAGTTTGAATCAAATTCTGAAATCAATATTTTGAATTAATAAATCATTTTCTTTTTCGGAAATTCAATTAATGCGTCAGCATGACACGTGGACCAATCAGGAGCTGCCATGTCGCCTCGGGTCCATGGACCCGGCGCACGGGCACAGCTCGGTCCACCGTGAACTCGGTCCACGGCTCGTGTCGCTGACAGGTGGGCCATGCCGGTGACGTCAGCACACGGCTCAGCCGCGTGGGCTGACAGGTGGGCCCCACCATGACGTCAGCGTGACGTGATGGTGCACTTGGCTGGGACGCTGACAGCTGGGCCCCACTGACACGCGGGCCCCGCGTGTCAGAGACACGCTCCACGCGCAGGCGCTGACCGGCCGATCGCGACTTGCCGCCTCCGGCCACGTGGCGTGATCTTGGCCGTTGATTTGAAAATCAACGGCCCGGTCGGATCTGGTGAACGCGTTGGAAAACAACTCACGGATTCGGACCGTTCGATCTTGATCGGACGGTCAAGATCCAATCTAGCGCAAACAACACGGCTAACCCTAACCGTTCGATCTAAATCTAACAGCTGAGATCTATCCTAGCACGGTGCAGTCCTAGCTACGTGGCATGATCTGAACCGTTGGATCTAGATCCAACGGTTGGAATCAGATCTAGAGATCACAACGTGGAAAATACCTCCGGGCGACGTGGCGCAATCTCTGTCGTGCGATGAGGATCCGACGGCTGAAAAGCTTCGAGGCCACGGCGATGTCCACGGCGGAGCTTGTTGGCCGGAGACGGAGACAACGACGATGGCGATGGCGTTGCGGGCGTGCTCCGGTGAAGTGGAAGGTCCCCTCCGACGCGGTTGGCTCTTGCGGTTCCGGATCTGACCTCAACGGCGGCGGAAACAACGGAAAACCGCGGCGGAACACACAATCAACTCCGGCGAGCGATTGCGGCGCAACCACGGCGGCTCGGGTGACGTTGTCTAGGGCTACGAGTGCGCATGGAAGTCGGCGTCGCGACACGGGTGGCGGCGCATTAAATACTCCCTCGACGTCCGTGAAACGCGTGGAAAACGAGGGCCCACGCACGGGCGGCGGCGGAGTCCGGCGGCGACACAGATAGGGCAACGTGGCTCAACGTGAGCCGTTGGATCAAAATCCAACGGTCACGTGAGTTGGACTCGGGTCCGACTCAGTGAGCTGACTGGCTCGGTCAGGCTTGGGTCCGGGTGACGTGGCGCAATCGTGACCGTTGGATCGAGATCCAACGATCACGCGGTTAGGGTTCGGGTCTGGCTCGGGTCGGACTCGAGTCTGACTCGGGTTCGGGCTCGGTCGGTTGAACAGTAAAAACCCACTTGCATTTTCTAGCGATTAAATAATCCAATAAATTCTCAGAAATTCATTAAATTCATTAAAATAGCAAAAGACTCAGAAAAATTCCAGAAAAAATTTGGAAAATATTTTGGGGCATTTTGGACTCAAATAAAATATTTCCACCAAAATTTTATTTGCAAAGTTAAATTCTTTAATTATTTCAAAAGGGAATAAATTCCAAATAAATCTAAATAAATTCCTGAAAATTCCAAAAATTCACCAAAGTGCCAAATCACACATGAATTTAAGAAAAGCAAAATTTTGGGGTGTTACATGCATGTTAAGAATCGAATCATAGGTGCATTGCATTGCATGGGTAAGTAGAAAATGGAAATGCCTATGTTGTTCCTTTGTGTAGAAAGAAATGCGAAGTAAAGGAAAGGATAAGTAAATGGTTACCAAGATGTTTATACTCTTGCACAAGTATTCTTCAATGTTATAACTTAATTCAGTTATTAGTTTGGGTGTTATAGGTTTTGAGATGGTGCACTTGTTGAGTCTTCGAACTCATGCTTGTTATGATTACACTGCCCTGCATCGCCGATGTTAATTGATGACCATTGAGTTGAGGGATTTGTACAGGTTAAGAACGGATTGAGTCGTGGACTCATTCAAAGACGTCTAAAGTGGTAAGTGTAATAATTGAGTATGTATTGAGATATGTCATGAGGTATGCCTGTTGCTCGCTTGCGTTTTCTGATGTGTTATTATTTGTGGGTGTAACATTCAGGGCACTTGCGGTGCCGGGGTGTTACAACTATTAAGTCATTAATAAAAATAATTTGCATATTCATAAAAATAACAATATTGTTTTTAATTGCCCTATCCATATACTATAATAAATTGCCATTACGCGACATACTCCAACCACTTAAAACAAATTTAATATATTACAACATCCCAATGCTCTTAACAACATCCTCAAACAACAAATCATATATCTTCTCAATTGAATACTGTACTAGCATTACAGGAACACAATTACATACTTCGAATTATTTCAATAGTTCGTAATAGCAAACATAATAATTCTAGTCAATTATCATGTTAGGGTAGACCACCCTCACAATTAAATTGCTCTACTGACCTTATATTAGAATGTCTTTGAACAACCCCAACTTCCTATAACCATAACATTAGTTTACATCATCTCAATGTTTAACTACACATCACAGTTTAAAGTTTTAAACCTTAACAAAGACCGCCTACCCATTAATGAAAGGAGTGTGCTGCCTCATTTTACAATAAGGTAACAGTGTAACATCCCAAAATTTGTTTTTAATATATTTAGTGTGTTTCTGGGATTATTTGGAATTTTCCAGAATTTATTTGGAATCTTCGAAGTTAATTTGAATTCGAGTCCTATTGAACTAATTGCATTAAATAAAGATCATGCATTTTTGCATAAGCACAAAATCTAAAATTTTGTTTATAATAAAGATAATTGGTAGATGAGAGTGTTTCTTTCAAATATTTTCAAAAACATGTTATATAAATTAAGTTGTTGATTTTACAAAAATCTCTAAAGGTGTCTGATTCACTAAAAGAATTTTTGTGAAAAATCTATACGTCAAAAAATTACGAAACCAACTTTGTTAAGTTCTAAATAATTCCTAGTATTTTAGAGGAATTTTTCACGATCTTTACAACCTTTCTGCTATTTCATCCCAACCGCATTTTGTTTCAGTCTTATCTAAATTCGTGAATGCCTGAACGTCATGGATGTCATTTCCATTGAAAACACCGTGATTCACTTCACACGCACATAAATTCTTTTAGCTGTTTCTCCATTCGTTTCTTAATTCACGTCAAAACCATCCAAACGTTTCCATTTAACTAGCAACGTTTCCATTTAACTAGCACCGTTTCCATTTCTTGCAACGCATGAACGTTTCCTCTCTAGCTGTTGCATGCATGTATGTACACAAGGAGGACGTTTCCTCTTCCAGCCGTGTCCATTTATTAGCAAGTTTCCATTTTCTAAGCAATGCATGAAGCTTTCCCTCTTCCAGCCGTTCCATGCGCAGTTAGTTTTCCCTTCTTCCATTTCATTTTCTCCTCCTACCTTCTGCTGATTTCGTCTCCAAACAACCGGTTTGGCCGACTGCCGCCTGGCCGCTACTGCCGTTGACTGGATCGCGCGCCACCTCCTGCCAACGCCAATGAACTCTCTGGCCTCACCTTCTCCTGCGCCGATAGTCTGCGCCGCTGCCTGCCGCTGATCGGTACTCTTTTCCTTTTCTCTCTTGCGCCGCTCTATTTTTTATCAATCAGATGATTCCGCCCGTGCGTATTCGTGCATATACGTGCGTGTATACTTGCAGATTTGTCAGGTTTGGATATATATGTTAGGCTTGTATACGTATGTATATATATATATCAGGACGCATGCTATTAGGCTGAGTTTAGGACGAACAAGTGTATATATATATACTAATTTCCATTGCCCTCACATGTGTGTATATGTATACATTAGGAAGCATGCGTATATACATAAGGACCGAATGCATGTATGTGTATATATATTAGTATGTGCACGTATATACTAGGCTCATGCATGAATTTAGAACAGTCGCAGCATGTATACGTGTATATATATACTGTATGTGGTATATATATATACATGTGGATATATTCAGTTGAATCCGCCTGTATATATTCGGTCGATTCGCAAGTATGATTTTCCATATGTATGTATACCTATATTATTAGGATGATTTGCATATATATATTAGGTTGCACGTGTATACATATATATATACATTAAGATGTGCATAAGTATATGTATGTATTCGGCGGAATACATGTAGAAATATTCGGATGATCCGCATGTATATATCGGGACGATATGCGTGTACACTACTAGAAAAATGGTCATCTATGACGTAATAAATACATCATGAAAACCCCCAGAAAGGTCATTGTTGTATATCTGTGACGAATTTGTGACGAAACAACAACCGTCATGTATAGCGCGTCACATTTGTTACACGGTGATGAATTGTGTTATTTCGTCATAGAATAGGCAACATTCTATGACGAAACAGGTAACCCTCACTGAATAGGTATCTTCTCTAACGAGTGAAGTTCGTTACTGATATGTGCCATTTCATCACAAATCACATACTCGGCCGTCCCATGTGACGTCACCGGCCAGCGTGTCCAATGACGTGGCATATTTAGTGACGAACAATTTCGTCATATATGAATGCCTCGCCACGTCATCAGCCATGGTGTCAGGTGACGTGGCCTTTTCAGTGACGAATAATTTTGTCATAGATAGAAGCCAAGTGTACAACAATTTCGTCATTGAACATGTCTATGCCACATCATCGGCAGAGTGTCAGGTTGGGTGGCATGTTTAGTGACGAATAATTTCATCATAGGTAGAAGCCACGTGGACATCGATTTCGTCATTGAACATGTCTATGCAACGTTATCGGCTAGGATGGCAGGTGATGTGGCATTTTACTAACGATGGACAGAATTACATTCACAGTGCATAGCCCATTCCCAGAATAAAGTGAACACTTATGGCCCAATCCACAATTTTAACATTACAGATTACATTTAGCATATTCCCAATTCATCATCACATAATGACATTCAACACATTAGCAAGGGTACCAATGGGAACATATATATTATATTAATCATAGCAGCAGATATAAGATTAAGTGTTTGACCAATGCAGAGCAACATTGTGTCAGCACATCACAAGCAATCATCACAAAGTTTAACATTTTCATCTGAATTCACTTGAAGTTCTATGACTTCAACATCAACATCAAGTGGTTCTCCATGATGAACCCACTTAGTGTTTGTACTTGACATCCCATAAATATGAATGTGATCCTGCAAATGTATAGGAAACGAGAAAATGCAGTTGAAACCCGTATATATTCATAGATATAACCATGCCATTATTGCCATCATTTCATCGAGCTAATGTAGGATGGAAATGTATGCTCTATCCTTGTATTGCAATTTCGTTTCCCTGTTTGTGCATATTGCTAATGTAGGATGGAAATGTATGCTCTATCCTTGTATTGCAATTTCGTTTCCCTGTTTGTGCATATTGCTACTAATTATTGTTTCTCCTGTATTATCCGTCTGCATGTAACATATTTGTGTACCTGCTTGCTGCAATCTTCATACTATTTTCGTTTTTAAAGGTAATGATTTCTGTAAAGGCTGAACCAGATGCACTGGTATCTCCAGCTGTTGATGGATTGCTTAGAGATCATAAAAGAATACCAGATGGTTTGGATGGTGAACCTGATCAGTCTCAACGAAGTGCTGATACTATAGGGCCAACACGACTACTTAGATTTAGTCTTTCAGTTAGTTTCAGTTTTCACTTTGTTTTCTTCAGTGAAGTGCAGTCTGAATAGAAATAGTAGTAGGTTTCAGACTTTCAGTAGAAGCTGTCCGAGTTAGTTCAGAGGAAGGTGTTCTAATGGAACACGATGTATTAATGTAAGCATGGCTTGTAATTGGTCACAAGGCTATAAATAAAGCACAATCTGACTGGTGGAAGCATTGCCAGGAAAAGCAATTGTCATTGTTTGTTCTGCAATCAAAAGTGTTGTTTTGCGACTTACTGTTCATCATCTGGGAAGTGGGTTCTTTGCTGGAACGTCAGGAGCAGTAGTTGATGTTTGAGTTTGCCAAATTGATTGCTAGTGTGTTCCTAGCTTGTTTCAACAGGGACAAGGTTAAGAGACATCCCGATTCCTATGTATGGTGGAACATTGCCAAATTGATTGCATTAGGTTGTACTACCCGTTGTGGCTCACCGGGATCTCGTGATTGTAACACCCCGACATTTAATATGCCCGAATGCTACCAAACAAAGACTAAGAAACCTCTAAATACCACAATTTCACGTAAATTACAGCAAAGGAACAAATGCTAATACCGAAAATTTCGGCAGCATCTCCTTTGTTTTTCCATGATTCGGAGCAACAACAAAGTATCACAAGTTATATCATAATGGAAAGCATCTAAAACAGCAATAACATGTGACACAGCAACAATATAAGTCCAGGATAAAGCATTCAACCACTTCATGAGCTAAACAAATCAAATAGTAAGACCGAGCACGCAGTTAAGCAATTCTCCAAGTTTCATGGCAATACTTTCATTATCATGAATCCAAATGACAAGACTGTCTAATTTGTGTGGAGCTACGTGTAGATGTGTAGCTAAACCCTTTTTCCCGCATGCCGATTTCATGGTACCTAAGAAAAACAACATAAACACAAGCGTGAGTTCATCACTCAGCAAGTATATTGCAATAGAACAAGAAAATACATTCCAATACCTTCATCACCACTTTTCACATACAACATCATACACATCTCATATTCATAGTGTAAGCATATCATTGACATCATCATAAATCATCCTCATATAACATCCTCATATAATGCAATGCAATGTAATGCAATGCGATGCACATATCTCCTGGAAACTCATACCTGTATGGTTGAGTGCATACCCGTCGGTATGCACCCTCTCCCCCCTTCCATCCCGAAGATGGAGGGTGCCTACTCCTCGCTTCTGTTCACCACAGTGAATGGAATCACGATGTAGGACTTACTCATTGGCTCTCTGGAATAGTCATAACTTTCTCACCGACCTTCCCCGGACTAGTTATGACTTTCTCACCGCCCGGGCCATGTAACATGCCATGTATGCAAATATGCCAACATCATAATTAACTTGTACATTAACACATGGCATCATAGCATACTCATCATAGCATAGGCAATCATTAAAGCATGGCAAGTGATCATATCATATAATCAAGTTCATCTAGTCTCAACTAGCAACCTACAAACCGCTATCCATTACAATACACTTGCCTTAACCACGGGCAACGGATTGGCGAGAAGTAGAAGGCACTCCCGGCGTCACACCACCTGCACATAGGCACCACACAATCACAATCATGTCCACAAAACAGTACACAAACCCTCTTCTACCCCGACATCGCAAACTACTCGCAAAACCCAAAAACAGAGGTTCTGTCCCGTTGGGACAGCAGCCTTCCAAAAGGCATAACTCGGGTTCTAAAACTACGAATCAATTAAACGAGTACATCCTCGCGTAGCTTAGGAAATTTCCCAACTTTTTTTAAGTATAGGGAAAGACTGATACGGACTCTAAAGTTGTTTAATCTACAAAATACCGTCATCTGTTCCAATCACGTCACAGATTTTAATACGTTCGGTAAAACGATCATAACTTTCAAACGGCTGGGCGGAATTTAAAGTTCTTTATACCCAATGAAAGGTATTGAAATTACCTACAACTTCTTCAACAGCCGTACGACCAAAATACGACTTTAAATTCACGAAAACCCAAACCCTAGGTCGACTGCTCATGCTGCCCGAAACAGAGAACGTGGCAACTTCTAGATCTAATCTAATCTACTCAACTCCAGCACCACCAATTGATCCAAAAACATGATAATGATCCTTAGAACAGTACCTAGACCAACCTCAAGGATTACCATGGCCATACCTTCGCCTAACGCACAAAAACCCAATGGATCTCCTCCTGGTTCGCTCCTCGCTCCTCGCTCCAATGGACGGATCTTCGAGGTGCAGGGGTGGAGAGGCTACCCTAGGGCAGCAAGGGGTGGAGGAGAGGTGGTGGGGAGGTGGGGAGCAAAGGGGAAGGTGGGGGCGCATGCAAGGGAGGGGGAGGTGGGGGCGCACCAAGCAGGGGTGGGGCGCAAATAAAGGGCAGGGGGAAGCCTCCAAACAGGATTCCCACTCCTAAATGGACTCAAACTCTCCCCCACCAAGGCCCACGACCCTTTCCCCTAGGCCCAAAACTCCCCGGAAAGGCCCAAACTCCCGGAAACGCTATTAACCTCCATACCCTATGGTTTTGACCATAATTCCACACTTTATAATGTTTTTGACCTCGTCATTCACATTTTGTAATGCCACAATCTCTAATTTCACATTTTATAAAGTCTTGGCATTCCGTAGTGTCACAGTGATGCAATGAAAGATTAAATTGGAGACGTGCGTCTGATTCAGCTGCAGGCCCGACCAGAAATCACCGATCGTAACAACAATCACGGCAGCAACTACTGTTTATGGAATTGTTACTTCGAACCAGCTGTTGATACTTCATCTCGTCTTTTTGAGCAAGCCGTGTAGTTTTTATACATAAAGTGTCTTTTCTATCTCCTCCTACAGGATAAGCTTGCAATATGGACTAAGACCGATAGCAATGAAGTTGTTCAAGTTGGATTTGAAAAACAGTTCATAATGTATACTAGTCACTACGGATGTTTTATTTTATAAAATCTAATGTTTTTTTTCTTTAAATCTTGATAAAGTGAGAAATTAATAATGTGTATCCCAGTGCTTTCTCGTCGCCTCTAAAGTCAACATGCAGCAAGTTTTATGCTATTATGATGTCCTCTAGAACATCATTATTTTTATCTAGTTTCTCCACTTCACTTGATTTGTTCAAGTCACCCATTGTCCCAGTATTTTATTGGAGTGCAGCCCGCGGCGGCATGTGGAGTGCAGGCGACCAGCGGACTGGCCGGCAAGGAGACTGGGATGAGGCTATCTATGTATATCAAAAAAGTAAAAACCTAATCAATAGTTACCCATTGGCGCGACGGTAAGGCGATACGGGTGTATTGGAGAGGTCCCGAGTTCGAGCCACGCAACTGCAAGTGTGTTTTGGGGTTATTTTTCTCTGTCCTTAACATGTGGACCCCAAATATGGGTCCCACATGGACCACATCTGACGTGTTATGTGTAACCCACATATATATGGGCTCAACAACACCACGTTGGACAAGGGGCCCACTAGACCTAGCGACTCGCAAATATAATTATCTCTGACGAAAGTATATTGACATAGAAAATACATACATATGATGTCACGCTGCGACCAGGAACGCCAACATGATTTCCACTATCTATGACGATTTGTTTTGTTATGTTATGACGAAATTTTATGTTTCGTCACTAAAATTCGATGGCCGAGGGGCACGATATGATCCATGACGAATTGCAAACATTCGTCATAGAAGATTGAACATTTATGACAAAATGTCACAACGTCACGACATTTTCGTCAAAGATAAGCATTTCTCTTGTAGTGGTATATGTGCATATATATACATATTAACGTGTACCAGGTCATCCTGGTACGCATGCATGAAGAATATGTATATATACTATGAACAGTACCATGCATGCATTTAGTCGAATCGTTAGTTGTACATGAATTTTTCCAAAATTACGAATTTTTTCTTTTTCACTATGAATTCGTTTTAAGTCCAAATTACATGCAATGAATTTTATTAATTATTAAAAATTAATACCTTCTTACGTTAATTTTTCTGAAATTTTAACAATAAATTTATATTGATAAATTATTCACGGAATGTCCAAATTTATGAATTTTGTAGTTCCTAAACTATATGTCCAAAAATACCAAAATAAATTTTATAAATCTTAGAAAATACTAAACTAATTATCTGGAAGTTTTTGTCAAATTATGAATTAGTTTGAATAGTGGTATTTCCTGAATTGTGTGTTTGTACGTTGTTTGAGTGTTTATTTGGTTCTTTATCTGCTACGCATAGACGTTGAACTGTGCGGACGTTGAAGATCAAGCTCAAGATCAAGTCTTAGATCAAGACCAGTTGCTCTTTGAAGGCAAGTTAAGCTTTGATCATATTGATCCTATTTGTGAAAATTATATTGATTCAAATTATTGCATGCTAATTGTCAGAGTATTCTACACCAGGGTGCCCACTACACTTGAGTAAAAGCCGCCAAGCGGACAAGTGGCGTCCAGGCCACGTCGCTGGCGGTCGGCAACGGTGACCGCCCAGCGGACAGGTGGCGACCAGGCCACGCTACTAGCGGTCGACAACGGTGCTCGCCTGTCGGGACCCGAATCTGCAAATCCGGACCCTCTGTGTATTCTGCACTAGTCCAGGATCACGCTAGTGCACACAGTAATAACAGGGATGAAGTACCACAATCATACACAACAGAAATAATTAATAAAGTACTTCAAACATTAAATAAACTGATTACAAGACCTTAAGGTCAACTTACAAATAGTCTGCCACGCAGGGCTTACAATAACAAAAGTAAATAATCAGCAGCGGAACACGTAAGCGTCGGTGACACCCATCAAGATGCCACAGGCAGCGACAAGGTTCAACTCCTAGATAAGCGCCTCCTCGCGGAACTTCTCCTCCTTTGAGGTTGTAGTCTTCTCCTCAGCTGATGATTTTGTTGGAAGCAAGGGTGAGTATACAACATACTCAGCAAGTCATGCACAGAGATGCAACCCTATTACTATATGCATGGCTTCTTCCAAAGGAATGGCTTAAGTGGTTATTTTGCATCAAGCAGCATTTTACTTTTACCAAATAATCTTAATAGATTCAAAAGCAGTGAAACCATATCAGATAATAAGTTATCAATCTCTTTCCAAACAGTTTGGCACAAAGCCCTAAATCAGTTTAGCAGTTATCTCTGGCCTACGGCCACCCATTCCCACAATTCATTTTTAGAAAATCTAACCCTTGACTGTAATCCCCGAGCTTTGTCCAGTACCGTGGACTCGGCTATTCGAATAGTTTTGACACACTCTGCAGAGGTTGTACACTTTCCCCACATGATACAGTCTCACACCACAAAGGCGATCAACCGTAACGAAGCTTTTCGGAAACTTCCATCTACACCGATGACCCTCGCCGGTTTTGCCTTCACTACTACTTTCCCCACGAAGGACAAAGTGTAGGACCGACAATCACCGTTGGATAGGGTACCAAGCCGTAGCACAGATACGCTCCCCCGCACAGTTACCCCGGTGTAACTGTCACCCTGAGGTATCAAAGGTAAGACTTCAGAATCCTACTAAACTAAGACCGTCCCACTCCAGCCATGTGGTTGCACGAAAGGCCCAGTTCAAAGGCTTGCAAGGTGAAGTCCTTAACTGTCCAGGGCAAGACATCCTTCTCTCAAGTTTTGACACAAAGCCCTCACATCACTCATCTCGTTGCCACGAAGGCCCACCTGGCACGAAGCCACCTTGCCACTTGCCCCAGTCTAAATCTTTTCCCATCCCTGTTCCATTATTGTGCAACACATGCCAACAATAATATCAGCTACCATGTAGAACCACAAAGGTACCTACACTTCACATCATCACGTGACAAGATCACACTTAACTTCCAAAATCATTCCATTTGTCATTAGTCAATATTATTTTGCTATTTGAAATATATTTCACGTAAGCATGGCTAAGCAACTAGTCACGGTCTAGCCTCCCGTGTTGGCACAATCATATCATCCAACAATTTAAATTTCCCAAACTTAGGGTGACAAAGGTGATACATGGCATACAATTCATAATACAAGGTTGGAATTAACAATTATGGCATTTAACTAGTTTTCCCAAAATTAAATTAATTATTTAGTCACATAATCATGCATACTTTGAATCAAAATACTTTTTAAAATGCTAGTGGCAAAATGGTCAAAGCATGACTTGCCTTCAAACAGTTGATGTTCTTGGTCCAACACTTGAGATTGGTCTTCTTCAACACCCTCGCACAGCTCAACGTCTACGTGTAGCAGAAAAACATCCAAAAACAACGAATAAACACACATTCAGGAAATACCGCAAATCAAACTAATGCGTAATTTTGCGAAAACTTCCAGATAATTACGTTGGCATTTTCTAAGATTTATGAAATTTATTTTGACATTTTTCGACGCGTAGTTTAAGAGATACAAAATTCGTAAGTTTAGACTTTCCGTAAATAATTTAACAGTATAAATTTGTTTATAAAATTTCATAAAAATTACTGTAGAAAGGTATCAATTTTTACTAATTAACAAAATTTGTCGCATACCATTCGGACTTAGAACGAATTTGTAGAGAAAAAGAAAAAATTCGTAAATCCTGGAAATTACTACATGTAACTAGCTTGTTTCCCTTCTTCTGCATGGCACTGTTCACCCGTGTTGCTTTTTCCTTTGGCTGGGCATTCACGCATGCATACTGGGACGACGGAATAGACATTTGAATACAGGTATACACATATACACGCATATACTCATATGCTTCCAAATTTTATACACGTGGATCATCCGACTAATACACGTATACCTACATATGGAAGGTTATAATAGCGAATCGGTCGACTATATACACATGTAAATCGACCGAATATAACCGCAGGTATACATATATATGTACAACACAGTGTGTATATATATATGTATACATGCTACGACTAATATAGAAATATGCATGCGCCTAGCGAGTATTTATATACGTATACAGACTAACATATATACGCTAACATGCATAAATACACGTGTCGAGATTAACCGGTCGAGATAGATAGAGCGCGCGCAAGAGAGATGAGGGAGTACCGGTCGTTGGCGGCAGTAGTGCAGATCGTCGGCGCAGGAAGGGGCGTGGCCGGAGAGGGCGCCGGCGGCAACGGCGTCAACGGTGGCGACAGCTTCAACGATGACGGCGACGGCGGCGGTGGCACACAACGGCGACGCCGGCGGCGGCAAAGGCGACGATAGCGAAGGCGACGGGGATGATGATGGTGACGGCGGCGACGTAGACAACGACGGTGACGATGTAGACGACAGCGACGGCGGCTTCAACGGTGGCAAGACGGCAGCGGCGGTGACGAGGTCAACGGCGGCGACGACGACAACGAGACGGCTGCAGCGACGACGAGACGGCGGCGGCGACGACGAGACGGAGGCCCAGCAATGGAAATGGTGTGGTGACTTGAACGTGGGAATGAGAAAATGAAAGAGGTATGTCTATCGTAGTAAGGCTTGGAGAAATGGAAACTAGAAACGTGCATGCAAGGCTATGGCTAAAAACGGCTGGAGAGGAAACAGGCAGGAAAATGAAGGAAGTTCACGCAAGTGCTGTGCAGAATCACTTAAAGGATTAGTTGGAACCCCACAGCTACTATTGTTCACGTACGTCCACTAATGAGGTCAGTTACTAGTGTCCACTATGCAGGCAATAGGAAACGGTTGGAGCAATATGGCATGTGGGTGGAGGCGTTTCCAAAGAAGATGAACCGGCTAGAGACTCACTCGTCCACACATGGAAAAAGGGAAGACAAGCAGCCATGTATACATGTATACCTGCACAGCTACTCTCAAAACACGGTACGGAAAAAAATAACAGGGAGGTTCTAAAAATCAGAAAAATTCTGCTAAAATACTAGGAACTATTTGGAACCTAACGAAGTTGGTTTCATGATTTTTCGACGTATAGATTTTTCGTAAAAATTCTTTTAAGTGAATCGAGACACACTGCATCGATTTTTGTAAAATCAACGACTCAAGTTATATAGCATGTTTTTCGAAAATCTTTGAAGCGAACACTCTCGTCTACCAATTATCTTAATTATCAACAAAATTTTAAATTTTATGCTTACTCGAAAATACCTTATCTTTATTTAACGTAATTATTTCGATACACTTGAATTCAAATTACTCTCGAGGATTCCAAATAAATTTTGAAAAATTCCAAATAATCCCACAAACACACTAAATATATTAAAAGAAATTTTTGGGATGTTACAAACCTCCCCCCTTAACAGAATCTCGTCCCCGAGATTCGAGGCTAACTAGAGAATAGGTTCGGAAACTCCTTCAAATCTTTTTCGCTTTCCCATGTCGCTTCGCTTTCTGAGTGATTACTCTATTGGACTCTGCAGAAGCGGGTTTGAGAGATGATAATATGATCCAAGTACTGAGTAGTTATTGCCGGTATGGTAGATAACTGCTTGTTTGTCTCTGCGGTATCGTGATGGCGGCTGTCGTATTGACTTGAACTGCTTCAAGAACATCGGTGGGATCTGTCCTTTCCATCTGTTGACACACCAAGGTTCAGATACGAGGGAAGCGCAAAGGTAAGGTTTAAGAATACTAGTGCAGGGAAGCAGGCTTTACCCAAAAACTTAAACACAAATTAGTAATAACTTGGTATGGTTGCTTATCCAAGCCTAATGGCTATGCAACACATACTGCATACTCAGCAATCAAGGAAGATCCAAATTCCTAAGCACACAATGATGTAGCGGCTAAGAGGGTAACTCTCCTTTTCTTGAGAGATCCGACTCTCACACCTGAGTCTCAACCGACTACTAAAGCACTGGTTCTTCAAGCTTCAGAAACACTTCATCGATCTACTTCTCTTCGAGCTTGAGGATCCCTCGCTTCATGATCTTCAGGGTTGACAGCGGCATCCAGCACTTTCTTCTTAAGTGCGGAACATCGTTAACTATTCGGAACGACTCAGGTAAGATTTCCATTTAAACCAAAGGGAAGGATAGAAGTTTCAGCAAAGAGGAGAGAATAGAAGAATAAGACAAGATAAGTCAAGAACTCATTATTCTTTCAAGTTAAATGTTCTCTTTAGAAAATAATTTTGAAGCTCCTAAAGACGACCAATCTATCTAGGGTCAAGACCTACAGTCAGTATGGCTCTGATACCACCTCTGTCGGGACCCGAATCTGCAAATCCGGACCCTCTGTGTATTCTGCACTAGTCCAGGATCACGCTAGTGCACACAGTAATAACAGGGATGAAGTACCACAATCATACACAACGGAAATAATTAATAAAGTACTTCAAACATTAAATAAAATGATTACAAGACCTTAAGGTCAACTTACAAATAGTCTGCCACGCAGGGCTTACAATAACAAAAGTAAATAATCAGCAGCGGAACATAGAACGTCGGTGACACCCATCAGTATGCCACAGGCAACTGACAAGGTTCAACTCCTAGATAACTGCCTCCTCGCGGAACTTCTCCTCCTTTGAGGTTGTAGTCTTCTCCTCAGCTGATGATTTTGTTGGAAGCAAGGGTGAGTATACAACATACTCAGCAAGTCATGCACAGAGATGCAACCCTATTACTATATGCATGGCTTCTTCCAAAGGAATGGCTTAAGTGGTTATTTTTCATCAAGCAGCATTTTACTTTTACCAAATAATCTTAATAGATTCAAAAGCAGTGAAACCATATCAGATAATAAGTTATCAATCTCTTTCCAAACAGTTTGGCACAAAGCCCTAAATCAGTTTAGCAGTTATCTCTGGCCTACGGCCACCCATTCCCACAATTCATTTTTAGAAAATCTAACCCTTGACTGTAATCCCCGAGCTTTGTCCAGTACCGTGGACTCGGCTATTCGAATAGTTTTGACACACTCTGCAGAGGTTGTACACTTTCCCCACATTATACAGTCTCACACCACAAAGGCGATCAACCGTAACGAAGCTTTTCGGAAACTTCCATCTACACCGATGACCCTCGCCGGTTTTGCCTTCACTACTACTTTCCCCACGAAGGACAAAGTGTAGGACCGACAATCACCGTTAGATAGGGTACCAAGCCGTAGCACAGGTACGCTCCCCCGCACAGTTACCCCGGTGTAACTGTCACCCTGAGGTATCAAAGGTAAGACTTCAGAATCCTACTAAACTAAGACCGTCCCACTCCAACCATGTGGTTGCACGAAAGGCCCAGTTCAAAGGCTTGCAAGGTGAAGTCCTTAACTGTCCAGGGCAAGACATCCTTCTCTCAAGTTTTGGCACAAAGCCCTCACATCACTCATCTCGCCACGAAGGCCCACCTGGCACGAAGCCACCTTGCCACTTGCCCCAGTCTAAATCTTTTCCCATCCCTATTCCATTATTGTGCAACACATGCCAACAATAATATCAGCTACCATGTAGAACCACAAAGGTACCTACACTTCACATCATCACGTGACAAGATCACACTTAACTTCCAAAATCATTCCATTTGTCATTAGTCAATATTATTTTGCTATTTGAAATATATTTCACGTAAGCATGGCTAAGCAACTAGTCACGGTCTAGCCTCCCGTGTTGGCACAATCATATCATCCAACAATTTAAATTTCCCAAACTTAGGGTGACAAAGGTGATACATGGCATACAATTCATAATACAAGGTTGGAATTAACAATTATGGCATTTAACTAGTTTTCCCAAAATTAAATTAATTATTTAGTCACATAATCATGCATACTTTGAATCAAAATACTATTTAAAATGCTAGGGGCAAAATGGTCAAAGCATGACTTGCCTTCAAACAGTTGATGTTCTTGGTCCAACACTTGAGATTGGTCTTCTTCAACACCCTCGCACAGCTCAACGTCTACGTGTAGCAGAAAAATATCCAGAAACAACGAATAAACACACATTCAGGAAATACCGCAAATCAAACTAATGCGTAATTCGCGAAAACTTCCAGATAATTACGTTGGCATTTTCTAAGATTTATGAAATTTATTTTGACATTTTTCGATGCGTAGTTTAAGAGATACAAAATTCGTAAGTTTAGACTTTCCGTAAATAATTTAACAGTATAAATTTGTTTATAAAATTTCATAAAAATTACTGTAGAAAGGTATCAATTTTTACTAATTAACAAAATTTGTCGCATACCATTCGGACTTAGAACGAATTTGTAGCGAAAAAGACAAAATTCGTAAATCCTGGAAATTACTACATGTAACTAGCTTGTTTCCCTTCTTCTGCATGGCACTGTTCACCCTTGTTGCTTTTTCCTTTGGCTGGGCATTCACGCATGCATACTGGGACGATGGAATAGACATTTGAATACAAGTATACACATATACACGCATATACTCATATGCTTCATAATTTTATACACGTGGATCATCCGACTAATACACGTATACCTACATATGGAAGGTTATAATAGCGAATCAGTCGACTATATACACATGTAAATCAACCGAATATAACCGCAAGTATACATATATATGTACAACACAGTGTGTGTATATATATGTATACATGCTACGACTAATAAAGAAATATGCATGCGCCTAGCGAGTATTTATATACGTATACAGACTAACATATATACGCTAACATGCATAAATACACGTGTCGAGATTAACCGGTCGAGATAGATAGAGCGCGCGCAAGAGAGATGAGGGAGTACCGGTCGGCGGCGGCAGTAGTGCAGATCGTCAGCGCAGGAAGGGGCGTGGCCGGAGAGGGCGCCAGCGGCAACGGCGTCAACGGCGGTGACAGCTTCAACGATGACGGCGACGGCGGCGGCGACACACAACAGCGACGCCGGCGGCGGCAAAGGCGACGATAGCGAAGGCGACGGCGATGATGATGGTGACGGCGGCGACGTAGACGACGGCGGTGTCGATGTAGACGACAGCGACGGCGGCTTCAACGGTGGCAAGACGGCAGCGGCGGTGACGAGGTCAACGGCGGCGACGACGACAACGAGACGGCTGCAGCGGCGACGAGGCGGCGGCGGCGACGACGACGAGACGGAGGCCCAGCAATGGAAATGGTGTGGTGACTTGAACGTGGGATTGAGAAAATGAAAGAGGTGTGTCTATCGTAGTAAGGCTTGGAGAAATGGAAACTAGAAACGTGCATGCAAGGCTATGGCTAAAAACGGCTGGAGAGGAAACAGGCAGGAAAATGAAGGAAGTTCACGCAAGTGCTGTGCAAAATCACTTAAAGGATTAGTTGGAACCCCACAGCTACTATTGTTCATGTACGTCCACTAATGAGGTCAGTTACTAGTGTCCACTATGCAGGCAATAGGAAACGGTTGGAGCAATATGGCATGTGGGTGGAGGCGTTTCCAAAGAAGATGAACCGGCTAGAGACTCACTCGTCCACACATGGAAAAAGGGAAGACAAGCAGCCATGTATACATGTATACCTGCATGACTACTCTCAAAACACGGTACGGAAAAAAAATAACAGGGAGGTTCTAAAAATCAGAAAAATTCCGCTAAAATACTAGGAACTATTTGGAACCTAACGAAGTTGGTTTCATGATTTTTCGACGTATAGATTTTTCGTAAAAATTCTTTTCGTGAATCAGACACCTGTACCGATTTTTGTAAAATCAACGACTCAAGTTATATAGCATGTTTTTCGAAAATCTTTGAAGCGAACACTCTCGTCTGCCAATTATCTTAATTATCAACAAAATTTTAAATTTTATGCTTACTCGAAAATACCTTATCTTTATTTAACGTAATTATTTCGATACACTTGAATTCAAATTACTCTCGAGGATTCCAAATAAATTTTAAAAAATTCCAAATAATCCCATAAACACACTAAATATATAAAAAGAAATTTTTGCGATGTTACATCGCCCAGCGGACAGGTGGAGACCAGGCCACGCCGCTGACGGTCAGCAGGGTGACAGCCCAGCGGACAGGTGGCGACCAGGCCATGCCGCTGGCGGTCAGCAACGGTGGTCACCAGGCGGGCAGGTGGCGACCAGGCCACGCCGCTGGCGCTCAGTTCCCGAGGCCACCTAGTAACCTGTGCTGCCACGCAGAAGGTGAAAGGCATTTAATGCGTGTCGTACGCATTAAATGGGGGTAATGAAGGCCACAGTATTGCGGCGCGTGTTCCCAACGCACGCCATTATTACAAATGGCGTCACGATGCAATTACCCACCCCGGCAGAGCGGGCGGAGCCGGCAGGCGCAGGGCCCGAAGCGGGGGAGAGGATGGCTGTGCCAGGGCATTAAGTGTGGCGTGAGAATAGTGACAGATGCATTAAATGCTGTGTGACAGTGTAATGAGTATGGCACACTGATGTAAACTCCCATGCGCCCTAGCCAGCCCGAGTATAAAAGGGAACTGGGGTGCATGGGAGAAGGGGGGAAGACATTTTCCAGGCGGAGGATTTTAGTCTCCCCCAAGAACACAAGTAAGAACACCCAGACAGGACTAGGGCTATTACTCTCAGGAGGGCCCGAACCTAGATAAACCTCAGCGTCTCCTTGCAAGCTTCGGCCGATCCCCATTTTCCATCTCTCGAGCAATCTCCACGAAAGCCCCCCCGTTCGATCTTCATACACCCCGCCTTCGAAAGGGGGACTGTTAGCTCATACGCTGACAGTGGCGCGCTAGGTAGGGGGCTCGGTGGTCGGATTGCCCTTTCTTCTTCCACTTTCTTGCGAAGTTTGCAAGAAGCTTGGACGGTCGTCAGCATGGCGGCTTCACGCTCGAAGCACGACGACCTACCCGAGGAGAGCATCGCTCGTGGCCGATCCCGGCGCTCCGCCAGGGTGTCGAACCTCTCGGGTCCCTCCGTCCAGGGAGGGACACGTGGTGCTCCCGAGCAAGGAGCACAGCCCGTCCGACGATGTCTGTTGATGGGAGACGACATCCCAGCGCGGAATCTTCATACGGCCTGCCTGCTCCTCGATCACCCCCCGGTTGCGCTAGGGGGCGAAACCCTGGCCGCTACATGGCTGCGGGACATCGCTCGCCTAGTGGATGCCACCCAGCAGTAGGTGGAGGCGGCAAAGCAGCCGGGGGTTTCTGGTGTCGAGCGGTAGGGCGCGCGCGACCGACGCACAAGCTTCAAGCCGCCCTGTCAGAGTTTTTCCTGATCGCGAGGGCCGGGACAAAGGGAAGGGTGCACAGGTTGCAGCCCCCTTGGGTGCGGGGGGACGTGCACATGCCCCCACTCCTTCTCGCGGTTCCCCCAAGCAAGCGGGGGGCCACTCAGATCTGAGGGCCCGCATAGACGAAAGGAGGTCCCAGCACGATGGTGACTTGCGCGATGTCCTTAGGGTGCGTCGTGCGCACGTGCAACGTCGCGTTGGCCACCCGATGTCTAGCGCACGGGGGGAGAACTCGCTCCCTAATCCCAGGGAGAGCGTAGACTCGCACTCCTCGACCCCATCTCGGGGCCGAGGGGAGGGCGAGCGACGCTGCTCCCCCTACAACGTTGGATGCTAGGTGTTTTCCCTCGGCCTACGCCAAGCTGCGTGGCCGGAGAGGTTCTGCCCTGCGTCCATAGAGAAGTACGACGGCACCACCAACCCGGAGGAGTTCCTCAGATCTACACTACGGTGGTGCGTGCCGCGGGAGGGTTTGAAAACATCATGGCCAACTACCTCCCGACGTCGCTGACAGGCTCTGCCCGCTCCTGGCTGCTGAACCTCCCGCGAGGCTCCGTGCACTCGTGGGAGGAACTGTGCGACCTCTTTGTCGCCAACTTTCAGGGCTCCTACACTCAGCCGGGTGTGGAGGACGATCTCCACGCCATGGAACAGACAAAGGGGGAGTCCCAGAGGGAGTTCATCCGGCGGTTCAGCCACTGTCGTAATACGATCCCCCAGATTTCCGAGCAATCGGTGATTATCGCATTCCGGCGGGGGGTTCGGGACTAGAAGATGCGGGAGAAGATGGCTACCCGCACCGTATCGACCACCTCCGAGTTGTTCTCCCTGGCGCATAAGTGCGCCAGGGCGACGAAGGCCCGGGAGCGCACGGTAGGGCCCTCCGGCCACAGCGAAGCGGGAACCTCAAAAGCCTCCGACCAGAAGAAGAAGAAGAAGCGCAAAGAGGCCGACGCCGGAGAGATCCTAGTCGCTGAGCCGGAGGCCAAGCCCCGGAGGCGTGACCGCCAGGATAGGAGGGGCGATCGCCGAGACTCGCGTAGCGACAGCGGGGACCGCCGTTCGCCCCGCCGAGAAGACGACGGGGGCACACCTTACTGCCCCATCCACAGGACCAACGGGTATGACCTGGCGGATTGCCAGGTCGTGTCCAAGCTGGTGGAGCAGTGGCTTAATGAATGCCGCGAAGACGACCGCGATGACGCAGGTGAAGACCCTGCTCCGCTGGCCTTTCAGCAAGCAGAGCACACGGTGGCGTTCATTCATGGTGGCTCCGCCACCTACTCTTCAAACTCGCAGTACAAGCGAGAGTTGAGGGAAGTGTGCGCCACGGTACCAACCCCCGGGGCAAGTAGGCCACTGAAATGGTCGGAGGAGCCGATCACATTCAGTCGAGCCGACCACCCGGAGAGCACCTCAAGCCCGGGCCATCTTCCGATCGTGGTTTCCCCCACGGTCCGAAATGCGAGACTCGGGCGAGTGATTGTTGATGGAGGAAGCTCCATCAACCTTATGTCTGTTGGGGCGTTTAAGGCACTCCAGATTTCCTATGAGAAGTTGCGCCCAGCCCCTCTCTTCTACGGAGTTACCCCTGGGGTCGGCTTGACGCCCCTAGGACAAGTCCGGCTGCCTGTCACCTTCGAAAGTGTGGAGAACTTCCGGAAAGAGAAAATCAACTTCGAGATTGCCGACTTCGACCTCCCCTACAATGCTTTGCTTGGCCGCCCAGCTCTGGTCAAGTTCATGGCGGCCACGCATTATGCCTACATGATGGTGAAGATCCCTGGGCCTGGGGGCCCGATTACTGTGAAGGTGGACAGGCTGGAGGCCCTGCGCCTCAGCAAGCAGGTGCAGGACCTGGCCGGCTCCACCTGCTTGGCCCGAGGCGAGGACGACTGCCCAGAGCTCCCCCCGGTCAAGGCCCGCGCCTCACCTGGTCCCTCAGGTGAGGTGAAGGCGGTCCCCGTGGGTGAGGACAGTTCTGGGAAGGCCGTGAAGATTGGTGCTAACCTCAGCACCAAATAGGAAGACACGCTCGTCACCTTCCTCCGGTATAACCTAGATGTGTTCGCCTGGGAACCATCTGAAATGACCAGGGTCCCTAGGGAGGTGATTGAGCACCGATTGGCAATGCTCCCTGGAGTGCACCCAGTCCGGCAGAAAGTCCGGAGGCAGACACCAGAGCGGCAAGATGCCATTCGGGATGAGGTAGAGTAACTGCTGCAGGCAAGGATTGTACAGGAGGCCGCCTACCCTGAGTGGCTGGCCAACCCCGTGCTCATCAAGAAGTCGAGTGGGAAGTGGCGGATGTGCATCGACTTCACCGACCTCAACAAAGCCTGCCCCAAGGACCCGTACCCTCTGCCGCGAATAGACATCGTCATCGACTCCACAGCAGGGTGCGAGGTCTTGTGCTTCCTGGACGCCTACTCCGGCTACCACCAGATCAGCATGGCGCAGGAAGACGAGGAGAAGACTGCTTTTGTGACCCCTCTAGGCGTGTACTGTTAGGTCCAAATGCCATTTGGGTTGAAGAACGCTGGTTCGACCTACCAGCGAGCTTTGCACATTGTATTTCGGTCACAGATCGGAAGAAATCTTGAAGTATATGTTGATGACTTGGTAGTGAAGACCAACAAGACTGCCGGGCTTATTGAAGATCTAGAGGAGACTTTCTCCCACCTCCGACAGTATTGTTTGAAGCTGAATCCTGAGAAGTGCGTGTTCGATGTGTCGTCCGGAAAGCTGCTCGGGTTCCTCGTTTCCAGTCATGGGATCGAGGTCAACCCGGAAAAGATTGCGGCCATCGAGCGCATGCAACCACCCACACGGCTCAAGCAAGTCCAGTGCTTAGCTGGTCGCCTGGCCTCTCTGGGCCGGTTCATAGCCCGGCTTGGAGAAAAGAGTCTCCCCTTTTTCAAGCTGCTAAGCGCAACAAGCACTCAAAGATTTAAAGAAGTACCTTTCCTCCCCTCCGATGCTGGTCGGTCCCGAGCCAGGCGAGCCGCTACTGTTATATGTTGCGGCCAGTCCTGTGGTTGTGAGTGCGGGACTGGTGGCGGAGCGTGAAGGCGTCCAATGGCTAGTTTACTACGTCAGCAAGGTGTTACATGATGCGGAAACAAGGTATCCGCAAGCCCAGAAGATGGTGTACACCGTGTAGGTAGCATCCAGGAAGCTGCGGCATTATTTCCAAGGAAGGGAGATCACAGTGGTTTCCGCCTACCCCCTGCGTAAGATTCTTCACAATCATGAAGCAGAGGGTCTCATCGCCAAGTGGTCTATAGAGTTGGGGGAGTTCGGCCTCAAATTCGCCCCCCGCACTGCGATCAAAAGTCAAAGGCTGGCTGAGTTCGTTGTCGAGTGGACTCCTGCTGAGTTTGAGATTGAAGAAACCCCCGCACCCTCCCCCTAGACACTCTATTTCGACGGCTCCTTCAAGCTCGAAGGCGCGGGGGCTGGGGTTCTCCTGGTTTCCCCAACCGGGGACCTCCTCAAGTATGTGGTTGTCCTGGACTTCAAGGCCACCAACAACGTTGCTGAGTACGAAGGCTTGCTGTGTAGGATCGAAATACATGAATATAGCAATCAGAGGGGGGTGAATGATTGTGCGGAAGCTAAAACCAAATTCTTGATCTACTAAAAGTTCACCCCAAAACAGAACCAAATAATTGCCTCGTATTCGACAAAAACAGAATGACAGAGGTTCGGTAAAACGTGAATTACCGGAGATCCAACCGTCGGAATGATCTGGAATTTGGACACAAGAAACTATATTCCAATACGAATCGAACCAAAAAAGAATCAGATCGATCAGACTTACGGATCAAAAGTTATGACCTTTGCAAGCTTGCTGTGATAGAAGATGACGAGAATAGATCTAACCAGAATTGTAGCTCGCCGAAAGATTTGAAGAACTTGATCTTTATTTCTCCTTTCTTTTGTCTAAAGTACTCCAAAAAAAAGAGTACAACCCTAACGCTTGCTCAAAGCTTGATGCCCTTCAACAGGAGACAACCCCTCCTATTTAAAGGAGCAAAACACAAGGAGTCATGAATACAATTCCTACTCCTAATCCTAGAAGGAGTCCCACTCCTAATCCTAGAAAGAGTATGTATTCAATACAACTCTTGCACGCGTATGGCAACCCTACCATACTCACGTGACTAGCACTTTGCACGCGAATGACCTCCTGCCATTCTCACGTGACTAACCATTCTTCATGTGCACCATTCTCTTAGCCCGAACGTCCCGCATGATATCCTTGACCACCAAGACCTCAGTTCCCCCTGAACCTAGTCCCGAACTTCAGTTCCTCCATGAACCTAGTTCCAGTCCCGTCATCGACCACATTCGCCCTCGAGCAATACCTGCACATGAACAAACCACAAAACGATTCCGAGCACAAGTCCGCGACTTGACTCAACATTAGTCCATGCAAATACTCACACGAGCATTGCATAAAGTCCGCTTGAAAACAAGCATCATGAAATTCTCACAAATTGCATAATCTCAAATTCAAACCAGAATTCAATTCCAAAATTGCTCAAAACCCTAATCGAGCAAAAAACCATTCACGCTGGACCAAAAATCCGTTTCGGCGCAAATGTGAAAACAGCCGTAAAAAATCCACGTTGCTTGTGGAGGGGAGAGTCCGTCGTACACGCGAAACTTACTGGTTTTGGAAGTTTCAGTCCGGCTCAAAAACGTTTGAAAACATGTTCACGGCGGACCAAAGAAAAGCGGTCCGGCGTACAAGGGAAACTTACTGTTTCTTGAAAGTTTGGTCCGGTACAAAAGAGAACTTCACTGTTTCTTGTCAAATTGTCAAACTCATGCACAAAACACATTTTCCAAGTTCAAATCTTAGCCAATTTTTCAGCACATGATTTCACAATCTCCCCCTTGATGAAAACATTGGCAACACCAACTAGAATTGAACATTTGGCATTCACTTTACAAAAGATTTTGAAATCCAAAGGATCAATGACCAAAAAGAGAAAAAACACAGAATTCCCCCTTTGACCAAAATGCAAAATAAAATCTCCCCCTGAGAAGGAAAATGTGTGTGAATGTGCAATGTGCCCAAAAATTCCAAAAATCTCCAAACTTCTCCCAAAATTCCAGAAACAAATCACCCTTTTTCTTAAACTTTTCAACGATTCCCAAATTTCTCCCCCTTTGACAATGGATTCATCAAGAGTACAAAAGAGAGAACATGTTCAAAAATTTTCTGAAACAATGATTTCTCAAGGAGAAACAAGGAAGTGCCAAGATAGGAAAAGATGAGCTCATTCGATCATATAACCTTATATATCACATAATATGCAAAATACATGATCTTGATGTGATTTTAACAAGTTAGGAAATGACATGCATCTAAACCTCAATTCAGTCAACTATAGCCAAGTACGAAGCAAAACCTTTAGTAGAAAAAACAAAGGCTCAAAGTTGAAGCAACTAACAAATCAGGGCGAGCAAGTAGTTTCAACTCCAATCTAGTAGACCAATTTAATCTTTAAACAATAAACGGCATGTGGCATGCTTGAAGCATACTTCTTTTATTTCCTTGGAGTGGCATGCTTGAAGCATACATCTTGTCTTTTGAGGGAATGGCATGCTTGAAGCATACATCTTATATTTTAGGGAAAGCATCCTGAAGCACATAACTTGAGGTTTTTGCTTTTAACAACCCTTTTTTTTAACTGATTCCCTTTTCCTTTATTTTTTTATTGTAAACATGCAAGGAGATTAAAAGGTCTTTTGAAAGAGTAAAGCTGAAAACACACTTTCTTCATAGCCCAAATTTTGTCAAGAAGATTCAATATCAAGCCTAGAAGAGTAAGATATCACAGAGTAATTACCTATAGGCAATCAGACCAAGGAATTCTGCAATGTCATTTTTAGTTCAAGTGGAACAATTTAGATTATCATATATTAGCACAATTACATAATATATAAAGAAATATGATAAAGTGAGCTCATTAAGTGAAAGAACTTGGCAAGGAAACTCCCCCCCAAAACAAACCTATTGGATGAACAATCCCAAGTTCTCCCCGAATAAAAGTAAAACGAGAAGAGGACAAAGGTTTTGTGAAAATGTCTGCTAATTGATGTTCAGTATCCACATGGTGAAGCACAATGTTGTCTTTTTCAACATGATCTCTAAGAAAGTGAAATCTGATGTCAATGTGTCCAAGAAAGAGAATTACTTAAGAAGTGGCATGAACCAGATGTACTTTTTCTATCAATTCTACATCCTCCAAATTCAGCATCAGAGAAATCTCTTAAACTAATGCATGAGGAAGCAGAAAACCAAATGCCAAAATCTTGAGTACCACGGAGATACCTTAAAATCCTCTTGATAGCTTGTCGATGTGAAGCACGCGGGGGAGCTTGAAAACGAGTACACAAGCACACAGCAAACTCCAATTATCTCATCCTCAACAGCATCATCATCATCTTCATCAACAAAGATACTCTCCCCTTGAACATATGCACCTGTACCTGCACTATTTGGACTAGTGCCTTTTGCGAAAACAGAGGTGGAAGAAGCATCTTGAAAAATAACACTTTTAGCACGAGATGCACGAGTGAAGGAGGAGAACCAATTCTTATCATCGGACATGTGGCGTGAGCATCCGGAATCCACTAGCCATATGTTCTCCTTCCTCGCGTGAGAAGCCTACATAGAAGCAGAAAGTGTCGAGGTCTCGGTACTGGGGTTAGAAATAAGATGTTTAGGAATCCAGTACTGAGACACACAACGCACAACAGTTAGCACAACACGAGCATTCTTATGCACAAAGATAGATTTGTCTTTTCCCGTGTTCTTACCAACAAAAGGTGTTTGCATCACCCTAGGCACATAATGAGAAACAAAGCGTGTCTGTCTGAAATTAGACCTAGCCTTAGTTCTTTCTTTCTTTTGTTGTTTGGCTAGTCTAAAGCAGAAATTCACCAAATGACCATCTTTCCCATAATGAGTGCAATTGTACTTAACATATGGTTTGGCATTAGAAGTAACTTTTGCACTTGAAATAGTGGGAGATAGAGTGCCGGCAGATTTAAACAAAGTTCTTTTAGGCTCATTATCAATTTTCACATTTTTGCTCTCAACAGGTTTAATGTAGTAGAAGCATAAGAGTTAAAACCTAAACCCTGTTTGTTGGAGCTCACTTTAGATTGATCTAAAATCATGTTCAAATTTTTCTTCCCTTTAGTGAACCTAGAAAGAGAATGTTGCAAGTAGTCAACCTTTTTGGCAAGATTTAAACAATTATCACAAGGAGTGTCAATTTTAGCTTTCTGTTTCTGGCAATTTGAACACGAGTTAATTTCATGAGTGAACATGTCTTTTGTTAATTGGGTAACTCTACAATTTGCATCTTTTAATTTCAACTCAAGAATTGAACATTTAGAGCAAGCAATTTGATCATGTAAACTATCAGTAGAGCAACCAATATTTTTCACAAGTTTTTCATTTTTCAATTGTTCGGCATAAACTTGTTCTAGTTTAATCACATGTTCCTCTTTTAGAGACTTAATTTCAAATTTGAGATCTAAGCAAGTATCACAAATATTTTCAGAATTTTAATTTCTAAGATCAAATTTTCAGATTTTAGCATGGATAGATCTTTTTCTAAGTTTTTATTTTTGAGTGAAGATTTTCTTAAAGATTTTCTCAATATGACAAAAACTTCACAAAGCTCTTCATACGAAGGCATTACCTCATCACCGTCGCTGGAGGTGCTGTCGTTGTCACTATAATCACTAGTGTTTCCTTTTGCCATGAAGCACAGTCCGGTGAAATCCTTCTCATTCAGCTTCGCTTCCTTCTCATCTTCAGTTGAGTCATTAATGTCGCTTAAGTCTAAGCGACCAATTGCCGCGAAGACTTTGTTGAGCATATTCTTCGTCCGTTGCTTATTTTTATCCTTGCTCTCTCTTGGCCGGAAGGACTTGGAGGAGTTGCTTTGCTCCTTCTCCTCTCTATCTTTGTTCTTGAAACAGTTAGCACGGATGTGCCCTGCCTTGCCGCAATTGTAGCAGTGGATGGAGGTGAAGGGTTTCGAAGCAAGGAAAACAAAAATTTTTCCTACGATTGCAACCAAACACCAAGATCATATCTAGGAGATGCAAGTAAACGGTTTCAGAAGGACTCACCCTCGTAGACCGAAAGCGGGAATAACGTTCCCGCAAACAAACGTGGTTGATGTAGAGGTACACTCCCGACTTCGAAGTCGCGAAGATGAGCGCCACAAGCGGCGGCGCCCCGCATTTGGTCACACGTGCGGATCAACGATGACCTCCGGTCCATCGTTCAGCGGGCAGCGGAAGTAGTGGATCCGGAAAACTCCAACAACACTACGACTTAGTGGTGGTGGTGGTGGAGAAATAATTTCAGCGGCGCTTAAGCCACACGGCTCGAAACGGATCGGCGGGAGGAGGGAGAAAGGACCAACCAAAGGGTCAAATGGATGAACACCAAAGAGAGGAGCTCCTCCTCCCTTTTATAGGAGGAGGAGGAGGCATGCCAAGGGGTGGCGGCGCATGGGGGTGTGCCCCTTGCCCTCCTCTCTCTTCATGTGAGTGATCTCTCCACTCACAAATCAACCCACTTTGGCTTCCATTAAAACCCCACTCAAGAAATGAAAGGGTTTTCTCCCATAAATAAATAAAACATTTTTATTTCAGATATTTTAATATTTGTTAATTCTTTTAATTAACAAACATTAACGCATACCCCCTTTAACTATTCTGATATCCGAAACTATTCCGCGATACTCGAAATAGTCCTATCTTATCCATACTTTTCTCCTGTTTCGTATCCACTCAAATGCATCGATGAACCTTAAGTGTGTCACCCTACGGTTCGTGAATAAAATGGACATGATTGAGACACCTCTCGGATCAATAATCATCGTGGGATCCGAGATCCATAATGACTCCCATTCACTCAACGATGAACTAGTGATCGCGTAAACCGTAAGCGACATAACCAATTCCTTTTGTCTCACGATATTTTACTTGTCCGGGATCCGATCATCAGTATCAACTATACCTAGTTCGATCCCGTTACCGACAAGTACTCTTTACTCGTTCCGTGATATGACATTCTTGTGACCTAGTCACGTGCTTGCAAGCGATGTCAATGTGATATCACCGAGAGGCCCAGAGTATATCTCTCCGTCATCTGGATGGACAAATCCCATTCTTGATGCATGAGCCTCAACTAATACTTTCATAGTACCCAAATCCATCTTTATAGTCACCGTGTTACGGAGTGACGTTTGATGTCATCAAAGTACTCTTCCGGAATTAGTGATTGACATCATCTCATGGTCTAAGGAAAAGAGCTATTTCGTATGTGTTTGATACAGCAACAAACTAAATGACTTGATCGTATTTGCTATACCAACTTGGGTGTATGTTCATCACATCATTCTTTTAATGACATGACCCCGTTATTAACAACATCCAATGTTCATGATCAGGAAACCTTGATCATCAGTTAATCAACGAGCTAGTTTAAAAAGAGGCTTTACTAGGAACCCTTTTGTTTATTAAACACACATGTATTAATGTTTTCGATTAATACAATTTTAGCATGAGAAATAAACATCTATTATAAACATGGAATATGATAATAAACAATTTATTATTGCCTCTCGGGCATATTCCCTTCAGTCTCCCACTTGCACTAGAGTCAATAATCTAGATTACATTGTGATGATTCTAACACCCATTGAGTTCTGGTGTTGATCATGTTTTGCCCTTGGGAGAGCTTTAGTCAACGAGTCTGCCACATTCAGATCCGTGTGCACTTTGCAAATCTTTATATCGCCATCCTTGACATGTTCACGGATGGAGTGAAACCGGCGCTTAATATGCTTGGAATTCTTGTGTGACCTTGGTTCTTTAGCATTGGCTATGGCACCATTGTTGTCACAATAGATAACCATCGGGTCCAATGCACTCGGAACCACACCTAGTTCGGATATGAACATCTTCATCCAAACCGCTTCTGCGGCCTTACGAAGCAGCAATATATTCCGCCTCTGTTGAAGATCCCGCCACCACAGTTGCTTGGAACTTCTCCACTCACCGCTTCCTCCATTCATTTCAAAAATGTACCCGGATTGAGACTTAGAGTCATCCGGATCGATTATCAAAGCTAAGCGTCGGCGTAACATTTTTGACGAGCTCTTCTTCACCACCATATATGAGAAACATATCCTTAGTTCTTCTTAAGTACTTAAAGATATTCTTGACCGCATCCAGTGTTCAAAACCTGGATCGAGTAGTACACCGCTAGTCAAACTAATAGCATGTGCCACATCCGGTCTTGTACACAACATAGCATACATGATAGAGCCTATGGTGAAGCATAGGAATCTTATTCATTACTTCTCTATCTTCTGTGTAGCTGGACTCTGAGTCTTACTCAACGTCTTGCCTTGCATCATAGGTAAGAACCCTTTCTTACTTTCGTCCATTCTAAACTTCTTTAGAATCTTGTCAAGATATGTACTTTGTGATAGCCCAATTAAGCGTCTCGATCTATCTCTATAGATTTTGATGCCTATAATATATGCCGCTCACCAAGGTCCTTCATTGAAAACTTCTTTGTTTAAGTAATCTTTTACACTTTTCAAAATTTCTATATCATTTCCTATCAACAATATGTCATCCACATATAATATCAGAAATGCTATAGAGCTCCCACTCACTTTCTTGTAAACACAAGATTCTCCGTAAGTTTGGACAAATCCAAAACCTTTGATTACCTCATCAAAACGGAGATTCCAACTTCGTGATGCTTGCTTCAGTCCATAAATGGATCGCTGAAGTTTGCATACCTTATTAGCATCCTTAGGATCAACAAAACCTTTGGGTTGTATCATATACAACTCTTCCTCAATGTTTCCATTAAGGAACGCAGTTTTTACATCCATCTGCCAGATTTCATAATCGAAAAATGCAGCAATTGCTAACATTATCCTTACAGACTTTAGCATCGCTACGGGTGAGAAAGTCTCATCGTAGTCAACTCCTTGAATTTGTCGAAAACCCTTTGCGACAAGTCGAGCTTTATAGACGGTCACATTACCATCAGCGTCTATTTTCTTTTTGAAAATCCATTTGTTCTCAACGGCCTTACGGTCATTGGGTAGGTCCACCAAAGTCCATACTTGGTTTTCATACATGGATCTCATTTCGGATTTCATGGCTTCTAGCCATTTGTCGGAATCTGGGCTCATCATCGCTTCATCATACGTCGCAGGGTCATTATTCTCAACTACCATGACATTCATAGTAGGAACATAAAAATCAGGAGCATTATGCACTCTTGTTGACCTGCGAGGTGCGGTAGTGTTCTCTTTCGGAGTTTCATGATCCTTATCATTAGTTCCCTCTTCATTCGGTGAAGTCAACTCCGAAACAACTTCCGGCGCTGCTGCACTTGCCATTCCATGAAGAGAAGGTTCAACAACCTCGTCGAGTTCTACCTTCCTACTACTCACACCTTTCGAGAGAAACTCTTTTTCCAAAAAGGATCCATTCTTGGCAACGAAAACCTTGCCCTCGGATCTGTGATAGAAGGTGTACCCAATTGTTTCTTTAGGGTATCCTATGAAGACGCATTTTTCCGCTTTGGGTTCGAGTTTATCAGGTTGAAGTTTCTTCACATAAACATCGCATCGAAATGACAGCTTAGGTTTGTTGCCAAACCATAATTCATACGGTGTCGTTTCAACGGATTTAGATGGTGCCCTATTTAAAGTGAATGCAGCTGTTTCTAGTGCATGACCCCAAAATGAAAGTGGCAAATCTGTAAGAGACATCATAGATCGAACCATATCCAATAAAGTACGATTACGACGCTCGGATACACCATTACGCTGTGGTGTTCCAGCAGGAGTGAGTTGTGAAACTATTCCACATTGTCTCATGTGTGTGCCAAACTCGTAACTAAGATACTCTCCTCCACGATCAGATCGTAGAAATTTGATCTTTCTGTTACGATGATTTTCTACTTCACTCTGAAATTCTTTGAACTTTTCAAATGTTTCAGACTTGTGTTTCATTAAGTAAATATATCCATATCTACTCAAATCATCCGTGAAAGTAACGAAGTAACGATATCCACCACGCGCTGACACACTCATTGGACCACATACATCTGTATGTATGATTTCCAATAAGTCAGTTGCCCGCTCCATTGTACCGGAAAACGGGGTTCTAGTCATCTTGCCCATGAGGCATGGTTCACATGTTTCAAATGATTCATAATCAAGTGATTCTAGTAGTCCATCAGAATGGAGCTTCTTCATGCGTTTAACACCAATATGACATAAGCGGCAATGCCACATATATGCAGCAATATCATCATTCAACTTAATTCTTTTGGCATTCACATTATGAACATGTGTACTATTATCAAGATTCAAAATAAACAAACCATTCTTTTCAGGTGCATGATCATAAAAGATATTATTCATATAAATTGAACAACCATTGTTCTCAGACTTGAATGAATAACCGTCTCGCATTAAACAAGATCCAGATATGATGTTCATGCTCAACGCAGGCACTAAATAACAATTATTTAGGTTTATAACTAATCCTGATGGTAATTGGATAGGTAGCGTCCCGACGGCGATCACATCAACTTTTGATCCATTGCCGACGCGCATCATTACCTCATCCCTTGCTAGTTGTCGCTTATTCCTTAGCTCCTGTTTCGAGTTACATATGTTAGCAACCGAACCGGTATCAAATACCCAGGCACTACTGCGAGTACTAGTAAGGTACACATCAATAACATGTATATCATATATACCTTTGCTCACTTTCCCGTCCTTCTTATCAGCCAGATATTTTGGGCAGTTGCGCTTCCAGTGCCCTTGCAGTAAAAACATTCAGTATCTGACTTAGGGCCAGCCTTGGTCTTCTTCTCAGATGTGGCAACAGACTTGCCCTTCTTCTTGAAGTTTCCCTTAGCCTTGCCTTTCTTCTTGAAACTGATAGTCTTTTGGACCATCAACACTTGATGTTCCTTCTTGATCTCCACTTCAGCAGTTTTCAGCATTGACAGAAGCTCGGGGAGAGACTTCTTCATGCCCTGCATGTTGTAGTTCATCACAAAGCTCTTGTAGCTTGGTGGCAGAGACTGGAGAACACGATGAATTCCTAGCTCAATGGGGATCGTTATTCCCAAAGCTATGAGTTTATCGGCATACCCAGACATTTTGAGTACGTGCTCACTAACGGAGCTGTTTTCCTCCATCATGCAGCTAAAGAACTTTTCTGAAGCTTCATAACTCTCTACTGCGGCATGGGTGTCGAAGATCATTTTCAACTCTCTCATTGTATCAAAAGCATTGCTGTGCTCGAAACGTTTTCGCAGCTCAGGCTCAAGGCCATACAAAATGCCGCATTGAACTAAACTGTGGTCCTCCTTGCGAGTCAAGAAAACATTTTTCTCCTCCTCGGGGGCATCATCAGCGGGCGGGGCACCCAGCGGCGCTTCTAGCACATAGCTCCTTTGAGCAGCGCTGAGGAGAATCCTCAGGTTAAGGGCCCAGTTGGTAAAGTTGCTACCATTGGTGGCTAGTTTCTCTTTCTCCATGAACAGATTGAAATTGAAAATAGGGGGTGCCATCTACAACATATTTGCAAAGTTATTTAGACTAAATTCATAATAGATTAAGTTCAAGTTTAATTCAAAATTACTACGAGAACTCCCACTCAAAAACAACATCCCTCTAGTCATCTTTAGTGATTACACGAACCAAATTCACTATACCAAAACCGATCATCACGTGAGACGGCATAGTTTCAAAGGCGAACATCAATATGTTCATCATATCATCCATATGACTCATGCTTTACCTTTCGGTTCGTGTTCTGAGGCCATGTCTGTACATGCTAGGCTCGCCAAGTAGAACCAAAGTATTTGCGTGTGTAAATCTGGCTTACACCCGTTGTATGCGAACGTAGAGTCTATCACACCCGATCATCACGTGGTGCTTCGAAACGACGAACTTTCTTAACGGTGCATACTATGGAAGAACACATTATTATCTTGATATTAATTTGGAGGATCATCTTATAGTGCTATCGACGTGATCATAATCAAGCAAAATAAGATGCATAAAAGGATTAACATCACATGCATGAATAAAGTGATATGATATGGTCCTTTCAGCACTTGATCTCCATCTTGTGCGACATGGTATGATCTCCATCATTCCACCGGCATGGCACCAAGGTCCATGATGCTGCCATCTTGATTGTTTTCCTCCATTACAATATATCACATGGACATATATTTAGCACGCAGGCCATAAAAGAAAAACAACCAAATGGCTCCTGCCGGTTGTTTAAATTTACAATAAATTTCATTTCATACAACAATCTTTGTATCAATGACCATATCACATCACAAGCCCTGCAAAAACAAGTTAGACGCCTCTAATTTATTTTTGCATATTTTACGTGGTTTTGGGCTTTCTAGGAAAAACTATTCTTACCTACGAACAAGAACCACAACGGTGATAAAAACATTATTAGCAAACCGTTGTAAATTAGATCATGACTATAGTAGGAGAAACTGACACCCGCAAAGCCACTTATGCAATACTAGTTGCATGTCGAGCGTGGAACAAGTCTCATGTGCGAGGACATGTAAGGTTAGTCCGGGCCGCTTCAAATCCCACTATGCCACCATGATCCAAAATACACGAAAGTATGCAATAACATGATCATCAACGCCCACATCCACATGTGTTTTAAACCGTACAAAACATCTACGCATAGACACGGCTCTGATACCACTGAAGGGTTTCAAAGCAAGGAAAACAAAAATTTTTCCTACGATTGCAACAAAACACCAAGATCATATCTAGGAGATGCAAGTAAACGGTTTCAGAAGGACTCACCCTCGTAGACCGAAAGCGGGAATAACGTTCCCGCAAACAAACGTGGTTGATGTAGAGGTACACTCCCGACTTCGAAGTCGCGAAGATGAGCGCCACAAACGGCAGCGCCTCCGTACTTGGTCACACGTACGGATCAACGATGACCTCCAGTCCCTCGTTCCAGCGGGGCAGCGGAAGTAGTGGATCCCCGGAAAACTCCAACAACACTACAGCTTAGTGGTGGTGGTGGTGGAGAAATAATTTCAGCGGCTGCTTAAGCCACAGCTCGAAAAACGGATCAGCAGGAGGAGGGAGAAAGGACCAACCAAAGGGTCAAATGGATGAACACCAAAGAGAGGAGCTCCTCCCTCCCTTTTATAGGAGGAGGAGGAGGCATGCCAAGGGGTGGCCGGCGCATGGGGGGTGTGCCCCTTGCCCTCCCTCTCTTCATGTGAGTGATCTCTCCACTCACAAATCAACCCACTTTGGTTTCCATTAAAACCCCACTCAAGAAATGAAAGGGTTTTCTCCCATAAATAAATAAAACATTTTTATTTCAGATATTTTAATATTTGTTAATTCTTTTAATTAACAAACATTAACGCATACCCCTTTAACTATTCGATATCCCGAAACTATTCCGCGATACTCGAAATAGTCCCTATCTTGTCCATACTTTTCTCCTGTTTCAGATCCACTCAAATGCATCGATGAACCTTAAGTGTGTCACCCTACGGTTCGTGAATAAAATGGACATGATTGAGACACCTCTCGGATCAATAATCATCGGGATCCGGAGATCCATAATGACTCCCATTCACTCAACGATGAACTAGTGATCGCGTAAACCGTAAACGACATAACCAATTCCTTTTGTCTCACGATATTTTACTTGTCCGGATCCGATCATCAGTATCAACTATACCTAGTTCGATCCCGTTACCGACAAGTACTCTTTACTCGTTCCGTGATATGACATTCTTGTGACCTAGTCACGTGCTTGCAAGCGATGTCAATGTGATATCACCGAGAGGCCCAGAGTATATCTCTCCGTCATCTGGATGGACAAATCCCATTCTTGATGCATGAGCCTCAACTAATACTTTCATAGTACCCAAATCCATCTTTATAGTCACCGTGTTACGGAGTGACGTTTGATGTCATCAAAGTACTCTTCCGGAATTAGTGATTGACATCATCTCATGGTCTAAGGAAAAGAGCTATTTCGTATGTGTTTGATACAGCAACAAACTAAATGACTTGATCGTATTTGCTATACCAACTTGGGTGTATGTTCATCACATCATTCTTTTAATGACATGACCCCGTTATTAACAACATCCAATGTTCATGATCAGGAAACCTTGATCATCAGTTAATCAACGAGCTAGTTTAAAAAGAGGCTTTACTAGGAACCCTTTTGTTTATTAAACACACATGTATTAATGTTTCCGATTAATACAATTTTAGCATGAAAAATAAACATCTATTATAAACATGGAATATGATAATAAACAATTTATTATTGCCTCTCGGGCATATTCCCTTCAGGAGGCTCCTCTTCTCTCCCTTGATCTCATGTATGCTGCATTGACACGCTTGGAAAGAAGAGCAAGTGTATCTTCTGGTATTTGATCTAGCTGTTCATCACTAAGAGCACTCAAAGCAGTAATGGAATATGATGATGAAGAACTAGTAGCATTATCATATGAAGAGGAATTAGCATTAAGAGCCATACAGTTATCATTGGATGTTCTTGAAACAATGTCTATCTCAAAAGTCTTGAGACTAGAATATAGTTTATCCAAAGTCATTTCACTCATCTTGTGAGCTTCCCTAAAAGCAGTCACTTTCATTTGCCAGATTTTAAGATCAAGAGATGATAGGAAATGTCTAGCATTTTCAGAGTAAGTGTACTTTACATCTACAGCTCTAAGATTGTTTAAGATTCTGTTAAAGCGAGCAAAACAATCATTTAGAGATTCTCCAGAGTTCATTTCAAATCTAGTGTATTCCTTTTTAAATTGATCTTGCCTAGCTTCTTTTACAGAGTCAGTGCCCTCATGATAATCTTGAAGAGATTTCCAAATTTCATGAGCAGTGAGTAAATGACAGACTCTATCGAATTCTTTTCTAGTAAAACCTTGAAGCAATATGTTTCTAGCTCTATTATTGTTTTCAACATCTTTTTCAAACTCGATTTTATCAATATCATCATTTGAAGGAAGCTCGTATGGAATCTTTACCTTGCGCCAAATAGCGTTACCTTGAGCTTGAAGGTATGCAGTCATCCAAATCCGCCAGTGGGGAAAGTCTGTGCCATTGAAGATTGGCGGCTTGTTCGAGTATTTCTCTGTTGCCATAACTTACCGTTTACTAATCACCTGTTAAGATGGATTAGTAGAGCCAAGCTCTGATACCACTTGTAGGATCGAAAGACACGAATATAGCAATCAGAGGGGGGGTGAATGATTGTGCGGAAGCTAAAACCAAATTCTTGATCTACTAAAAGTTCACCCCAAAACAGAACCAAATAATTGCCTCGTATTCGACAAAAACAGAATGATAGAGGTTCGGTAAAACGTGAATTTCCAGAGATCCAACCGTTGGAATGATCTGAACTTTGGTCACAAGAAACTAGATTCCAATACGAATCGAACCCAAAAAGAATCAGCTCGATCGGAATGACGAAACAAAATTTATGACCTTCGCAAGATTGCTGTAACAGAAGATGACGAGAATAGATCTAACTAGAATTGTAGCTCGCCGAAAGATTTGAAGAACTTGATCTTTATTTCTCCTTTCTTTTGTCTAAAGTACTCCAAACAAAATAGTACAACCCTAAAGCTTGCTCAAAGCTTGATGCCCATCAACAAGAGACAACTCCTCCTATTTAAAGGAGCAAAACACAAGGAGTCATGAATACAATTCCTACTCCTAATCCTAGAAGGAGTCCCACTCCTAATCCTAGAAAGAGTATGTATTCAACACAACTCCTCTTGGCCCAACCTGGCCGAGTACAACTCTTGCACGCGTATGGCAACCCTACCATACTCACGTGACTAACACTTTGCACGCGAATGACCTCCTGCCATTCTCACGTGACTAACCATTCTTCATGTGCACCATTCTCTTAGCCCGAACGTCCCGCATGACATCCTTGACCACCAAGACCTCAGTTCCCCCTGAACCTAGTCCCGAACCTCAGTTCCTCCATGAATCTAGTTCCGGTCCCGTCATCGACCACATTCGCCCTCGAGCAATACCTGCACATGAACAAACCACAAAACGATTACGAGCACAAGTCCGCGACTTGACTCAACTTTAGTCCATGCAAATACTCACACGAGCATTGCATAATGTCCGCTTGAAAACAAGCATCATAAAATTCTCACAAATTTCATAATCTCAAATTCAAACCAGAATTCAATTCCAAAATTGCTCAAAACCCTAATCGAGCAAAAAACCATTCACGCCGGACCAAAAATCAGGTCCGGCGCAAATATGAAAACAGCCGTCAAAAATCCACCTTGCTTGTGGAGGGGAGAGTCCATCGTACACGAGAAACTTACTGGTTTTGGAAGTTTCAGTCCGGCTCAAAAACGTTTGAAAACACGTTCACGGCGGACCAAAGAAAAGCGGTCCGGCGTACTAGGGAAACTTACTGTTTCTTGAAAGTTTGGTCCAGAACAAAAGAGAACTTCACTGTGTCTTGTCAAATTGTCGAACTCATGCACAAAACACATTTTTCATGTTCAAATCTTAGCCAATTTTTCAGCACATGATTTCACATGCTGGAGGGACTTCACGCCGCCGCAGCCATCGGAGTTCGGCGCCTGCAAGTTAAGGGCGACTTGCTGCTAGTCGTCAACCAAGCGAGAAAGGAGTTCTCCTACACTGACCCTGTTATCGCGGAGTACTTGGCAGAGGTCAGAAAGATGGAGCGACACTTCGACGGGCTAGGGTATACCCATATCCCCCGACGCGACAACTACTTGGCGGACGGGCTCGCACAGCTCGCCTCGACAAGATCCCCTATTCCGGTCGGAGTCTTTGAAGAAAGGCTACCGCGATCGTCCATCGCAGCCCCCATTTCTGGTGGGGACGATGGTGACGCTGCTCCAGCCCTCGTTCCGGAAGGGAGATTAGTACCGGCGGAAACGTTTGGCCATACGGAGTACCCGGACGATCACCTAATGGTCGCCACACTTGACCGGGAAGGCACATGGATGGATCCGATCCTGGCTTACCTGCGGGATCAAGTGTGCCCCAACGATGATGCGTCAGCAGAAAAGATAGCGCGAAAGGCCAAGTGCTATACCCTGGTGGGCGGGGACCTGCACCGCCGGGGTAGAAACGGAATTCTTCTGAAGTGCATCACTCGGGAATAAGGGAGCAGTCTGCTCTATGATATCCATGGAGGCGTGTGCGGGAGCCATATGTCAAGTCGAACGATGGTTGGGAAAGCTTTCCGCGAAGGGTTCTATTGGCCAACCGCCCTCCAGGATGCTTGCGAGCTGGTGAGGAAGTGCGAGGCGTGCCAGTTCCACGCAAAGCAAATCCACCGACCAGCCCAGGCCTTGCAAACCATCCCGCTCTCATGGTCCTTCGCAGTCTGGGGGCTGGATATCCTGGGCCCGTTCCCGCGGGCCATAGGGGGCTACACCCATCTGTTCGTCGCCATCGACAAGTTTACCAAATGGGTGGAAGCCGAGGCAGTAAGAGCGATTACCGCTGCCGCTGCAATTAAGTTCATGCAAGGAATCTTCGCCCGCTTCGGGGTCGCCAACCGCATCATCACCGACAATGGCACGCAGTTCACCAGCGCTGCCTTCTTGGGTTTCTGTGAAGAAATGGGCACCAAGGTTTGTTTTGCCTCGGTGGCCCACCCAAGGAGTAATGGCCAAGTTGAGCGGGCCAATGCGCTGGTGCTGAAGGGCCTCAAGACCAGGGCGTTTGATCGACTCCACAAGCGAGGAGCCCGGTGGACTGAAGAACTCCCGACAGTATTGTGGTCGCTCCGTACCACTCCCAGTCGGGCCACCGGAGAGACTCCCTTCTTCCTGGTCTCATCACAGCGGAAGTCACGCCCGCCGAGTCGGGCCTTAGGGTCACCGCGTGTGGCGGCGTTCACAGAGGAAGCCCAGGAGGATCTGCGTCGAGAGGATGCCAATCTCCTGGAAGAAGTGCGAGATCGCGCAGCCTTGCGCGCTGCCCGGTACCAGCAAAGTCTCAGGCGGTACAACGCCGCCCGGGTCAGCAAGAGAACACTGGTAGTGGGCGACCTGGTCTTGCGCAGAACTCAGACGCATACCGGGTTGCACAAGCTGTCTCCCCAGTGGGAGGGCCCCTTTAAGGTGGTCTCAGTTTCTCATCCCGGGGCGGTCAGGTTGGCCACTGAAGACGGGGAGGAGCTGGCAAACTCCCAAAACATAGAGCTCCTGCGCAAGTTCTACCCCTAAATTGGCTGTAAGTACAGAGCTGTGTAACCCGGCCAGCCGGGTTGAGTTTTCCTCCCCTGGAGTGGTCGGGGGAAGCCTCAGTTTTAATTAAGCGTTCATTTTCATTCAAAGTAGTTGTCGCCTTTGCTCTCTTTTTTTCTGGTTTGCGCCCCGATGGGCCGTGTCCGCGTAATCGCCCTCAGTACCTTACGGCTCTCTGAATTCTCGGTGGTAAAAATGGAACCCCTGGGTTAGTGTGGCGAGCAGGGATGGGCGATCGGATGGCTAGTTTGGCACGGTTTTCAACACGGTCATGACGCTCAGGGTGTCCCCGTGAGAACCGGCGACTCAAACACCAGTACCGAGAGCCTACTATCCTGCCACACCTCACCAAGTGTTTGGTCCCAAGAGATCGCAAGAGTAATTAATTTCACAGGGTCCTAAGGTCCTGAGATAGCGACATTCCGGCACGAGGGATCTGGGCCCTGCATCTCAACTAACCCTTAAATCATGCGGTCGCCTTTTTGTTCGTCCAGAACCAGCATAGTGGAGGCGCGGACAAGCATCCAAACATAAGACGCGAAAAGGGAAGTGTATGCATTTATAAACATGAATCTGACTTGCAGGAGTCTTTTACAGAGGACAACGAAACAAAAAAGCAGGCAAATCTAAGTCTAGGGCCTTTACTCCTCGTCTGCCGCGGCTTCTGGGGCCGCTTGGTCCTCTACCGGGTCAACGTCCAGCCCGAGCGCCACGTCCTCGGCCACTGCTTCCAGCGCCGGGTTGACCATCTCGAGCCCGAGCGCCACGTCCTCGGCGTTGCTGACCTGTGCCTCTGCGCGGGCCCAGTCCACTTCCACTCCCTGGATGGCGGCCAGGGGGTCGAAGTTGGCATCCCGACTGGCGCAGCAGGCGAGCACGTACATCGCCGTGGCCGCCGCGACCGCTCGCCCTTCTTGGCTGGACCGGGTGGCTAAGGCGCCGGGCAGGAAGGTGAGGAAGTCGGCGATCCAGCTCATGCAGAAGGCATAGTGCCGGGCCGTCTTCTGAATCAGGGCTGACTGCTCCAGCCCCAATGGCGCCAAGCTGGCCACCATCCGGTCGAAGGCTTGGAGCAGCATGGAGGTGGTCTCGGTTTCCGCGCAGAGCCGCTCGCCCTTCTCCTCGTCGCGCTCTCGGGTGATCGCCTCAACGCGGAGGGCTCCTTGCTCCCTCTCCTACTGCAGGTCCCGCTCCACCCGCTCCGCTCGGCCGCGCCAGTCCTGCGCCTCCTTGCGGAGGCGGTTGTTCTCCACGGTGGCCTCCCTCAGCCTCTCCTTGCTCATCGCGAGGCGGCCGCTCACGTTGGAGTGCAGTTCGTCGAGGGCGGCCAGCAGAGCGTCCGCGTCCGCTGAGGGGACTGAAGCGTTGGGGACCTCCGGAGTGGGCGGCAAGCCCATCCCGCCTTCGGGCGGTAAGACGACCGCCCCTGCGGCGGCCACCTGGTGGTCGCTTGGGTCGCCTCGGTGCCGGCTTGCCGCCCGACCTTTGCCGCATGGCTGCGATTCTCGTCGCCTCCGGCTAGGGCACTTGAAGTAGCCGCCCGGAAGAAGGTAAAAAGGAGGTAAGCCTCTCATATTAAAAATAACTTGACAATCTGCTGTGTGTTGGTTTAAGTACCCGGCAGAAGGCCTTCTGAAGCGAGGCGCGGCCGGAGGGAGATTTAGCACCACTCGCAGCGGCGGCGGCGGTTGGACTCTTGCGGCCGGCGCAGGCGGAGGAACCAGGGCTGGCGGCTCAACCGGCACCGGCGACGGCGGCTCAACCTGAGCCGGCAGTGGTGGCGGAGGGATCGGTGCCGGCGAAGCTACGGTCAGAGCGATGTCGACTTCAACCACCTAGGTGGGAGAGGCTGAAATCACAGCCGCAGCCACCGTGGAGCTCCCCGCCCCGGTCGAGCCGAGGTGTGCGGTTGAGGTCGTCGCGCCCCCTGACGGGCCGGAAGCCCTCTTAGGGCTGGCGCCAGGGGCGTCGTCGTCAGCAGGGCGCTTGCCCCTTCCCTGGTCGCCAGCTGGAGGAGGGTCCCGGATCGTCAACGCCCCTTGGCGGGGCGTGTTCACCAGTCTCATGGCATCCATGTTGGGCATGGCGCGGGTGATCGCCACGCGCTCCCGGGGCTCCACTTGGCAATGTGGGAGCGCGCCCACCGGAAAAGGCTGGATGGAGCTAGAGACACCCAGCAACCCCATCCAGGAGTCGATCTTTGCAGGGGTTAAGTCCCCTGCGGCTGAAAAGAAAAGAAAAAAAGAAGAGCGAGACCGTCGTTAGCTCAGCGGCAGTCGCAAAAGTCACCCAAAAAGAAAGGAAAGCAAGCGGCCTATCTCCGGGAGCTGGCCGGGTCATGTCGTCGGGGCCCGTGTACTGCCAGGCAAGGCGGGCACGGCGGCGTAGGGGACTGATCCTCCGAGATATGTAGTCTCGGAGAACCATGCCTCCCGTTAGGCCCGCTGTTCGCAGTTGGTCCACGCGGGCCAGCATCGTCCGAAGTTCGGGCGTCTCATCGACGTGCGCTCCCGAGGTGGGGTTGCTGGTCGCTGGCCCAGTCGGCAGCTCCTGGACCTCTACGCCGCTGTCGTCCACGACGTACAGCCACTCGTTGCGCCAAGTCTTCCAGTTGGAGCGGGAGTCCAGCGGAATATAGCGCGAAGCCGCGTCGTTCCGGAGATGGAGGTGGCAGCTGCCTGATGGGGTGGAATCCTTGGCCGCGTGCAAAGCGTAAAAGAAGCAGAAGAGAGGAAGGTTGGGGGCCACTCCCATGAACATTTCGCAGAAGTGGGCAAAGATAGCAAGGAGGATGACGGAGTTAGGAGGAAGGTGAATGTTGTGGATGGAGTAGAAGTTGACGACGACAAGGTAGAAGTTGGAGATTGGCGGGAGGAGACCCGCCAGCATCGCCCAGCCGAAGAAGATCACTTCTCCCGGGCGGCAGCCGGGCGCGGCGGTCCCGGCATGGGTGCGGGTGGTGCCACCGGAGATGTACCGGGAAAACCTTGCGGCGTCGACATCCTCGACGGTCGATGGAGGGAGCAGAGGTGCTGGAGGCGCCATGTGAGCGAAGAAGAGAAGGTGCAAGAGGGAGGCGTTGCGCAACAAAAAAGCAGTTCGCAAGGAGCAAAGGTTAGGGCTTAGCAGTTGGGCGAGGCTGAAAAGAAGAAACGAACCGCTCCCCCGGTGGCCACTTATATATATAGGCGCATGGAGGAATGCTTCGGCGGGAGACCCGAAGGGGCGCGGCAGTTCGATGGCGGGAAACCCAAAAAATTCAGAAAAGGTGCAGGCATGTTCCCAAGGCCCGCGCAGGTTACGAGGCGGGGGCGGCTGCACGCTCCGCCTCAATGCCTGGAAACGGCGGCGGCATTTAAAGCCGCAGCGTTACGTGGGCATTTATGATGGACCCACCCGGGAGACTGAGCCGCTTTTTTCCAAAAGGTATAAAGGGCGCTCCAGGGTGGGTCCGGGGGCTACTGACGGCGTATTCTACACCAGGGTGCCCACTACACTTGAGTAAAAGCCGTCAAGCGGACAGGTGGCGTCCAGGCCACGCCGCTGGCGGTCGGCAACGGTGACCGCCCAGCGGACAGGCGGCGACCAGGCCATGCCGTTGGCGGTCAGCAGGGTGGTCGCCAGGCGGACGGGTGGCGACCAGGCCACGCCGCTGGCGATCAGCAACGGTGGTCGCCAGGCGGACGGGTGGCGACCAGGCCACGCCGCTGGCGGCCAGCAAAGGTGATCGCCCAGCGGACAGGTGGTGACCAGGCCACGCCGCTGGCGGTCAGCAATGGTGGTCGCCAGGCGGGCAGGTGGTGACCAGGCCACAACGCTAGCGCTCAGTTCCCAAGGCCACCTAGTAACCTGTGCCGCCACGCAGAAGGTCAAAGGCATTTAATGCGTGTCGTACACATTAAATAGGGGTAATGAAGGCCACAGTATGGCGGCGCATGTTCCTAACGCGCGCCATTATTACAAACGGCGTCACGATGCAATTACCCACCCCGGCAGAGCGGGCGGAGCCGGCAGGCGCGGGGCCCGAAGCGGGAGAGAGGATGGCTGTGCCAGACTGCCAGGGCATTATGTTTGGCATGAGAATAGTGACAGATGCATTAAATGCTGTGTGACAGTGTAATGAGTATGGCACACTGATGTAAACTCCCATGCGCCCCAGCCAGCCCGAGTATAAAAGGGAACTTGGGTGCATGGGAGAAGGGGGGAAGACATTTTCCGGGCGGAGGATTTTAGTCTCCCCCAAGAACACAGGTAAGAACACCCAGACAGGACTAGGGCTATTACTCTCAGGAGAGCCCGAACCTGGATGAACCTCAGCGTCTCCTTGCAAGCTTCGGCTTATCCCCTTTTTCCATCTCTCGAGCAATCTCCACGAAAGCCCCCCCGTTCGAACTTCATACACCTCGCCTTCGAAAGGGAGACTGTTAGCTCATACGCTGACACTAATGTAATTAGAAATGTTTTGAATAATTCTAGGAATTAGTTAAATGCCTAATTGTTGTATGCCACCTTGTCGTTTATAATTTTATGCCATGAATCCTTTGCCACCCTAGATTGTGGAATAATAGTTGGACATTAATAATTTGCCAACATGGGTTAATTAGCTCGTAGGTAGTATGCTTAGCCATGCCACGTAGATTTGCCATGATTTTGGATACTAAAGTTAATATTGACTTAATGAGATATGGAACATGTTTTCGAGAATGTGACATGTGTTGTTGAGTTTCATGATGACACGTGGTGCATGGTAAAGAACTGGGGTGATAAAATGCTTTAGACTGGGGCAAGTGGCAAGATTGATCTGGTGGGCCATGATTGGTACCGGGAAAGTCGTTTTGGTTTCTGGGTAGTCTTGCCTTGGTCAACCTAAGGACTTAACTTTGCAAGCCTTTGAACTGGGTCATTCATACAACCACAAGTCTGGAATGGGACAGCCCTAACTGATTAATTTGTTGATTCTAAACTTTAGTACTATTATGGTGGTGTGAGGCCTGGGTAGTGGTAACCAGTCCTCGCACAGGATGGCTCACATGGCGCAAGAGGGGGACCCTGGATGTGGTAACCAGTCCCACCAGTGTTGAAACCTCAGCGAGTAGTACTGGGTTTACATAGGCATTGGAAAGGCTTTGTTACGGATACTCGCCTTTGTGGTGTTTGACTGTATCTTGTGGGTAAAGTGTATAACCTCTGCAGAGTATAAAATCTATTTGAATAGCCGTGTCCGCGGCATTGGACATTACTCGGTGATTACAGCGAAGGGTTAGACTTTCATGAAAATAACTTGATTGGTGGAAAATACTTGGGTTGGAATTGGTGAACTTGACTTAGGTTGAGAAATACTTTACTTGTGAAATATTGTGAAAGTTATTATTCTTATTATTGTTTTAGTGCTTTGGCAATCTATTATTGTAATTGTCAATGTTGCTTTACTGCAAATGAACCATATCCTATCCTTGTAATAAGCTATGCATGTAGAATATTAGAACGTGCATTACGTGCATGACTTGCTGAGAGCTCAAAGTACTCACCCTTGCAACAATACAACATCAGTTGAAGAAGAAGCGACGCCGGCCTTGGAGGAGGAACTCAGAAGGAGCCGTCTACATAGGGAACAGCCTAGTCAGTTGCCTGTGGCAAATTGGGGGCGCCACAAGTCTATTTTTATTCCGCTGCAATTGTCTACTTTAATAAGTCTTCGCCCTGCGAGGCATACTTTTGTAACTTGACCATAAGGTCGAGCAACCAGTTTGATTATTTAATTAAAATACTTTATTATTTCACTGAGTATGATTGTGATATGTACTGATGTTGAGACTGTGTGCACTAGTGTGATCCTAGACTAGTGCTGGATACAAGGAGGGTCCAGATTTGCACATTTGGGTCACGACAGAGGTGGTATCAGAGCCATACTGACTGTAGGTCTTGACCTTAGATAGATTGGCCATCTTTAGGAGCTTCAAAATGATTTTCTAAAGAGAGAAATTTAACTTGAAAGAATAATAAGTTCTTGACTTATCTTATTCTTCTATTCTTTTCCCTTTCTTTGAAACTACTATCTTTCCTCACCGGTTTAAATGGAAATCTTACCTAAGTCATTCTAAATAGTTAACGATGTTTCACACTTAAGGAGAAAGTAGCGGGTGTCGCTGCTACCCCTGAAATCGTGAAGCAAGGAATCATCGAGCTCAAAGAGAAGTGGATCGACGAAGTGTTCTAGAGGCTTCAAGAACCAGTGCTTTAGTACTCAGTTAAGACTCATGAGTGAGAGTCGTGTCCTTTAAGATATGAGTGTTGCCCTTTCAGACGCTAGATTATTGTGTGCTTAGGAAATTTGGTTATTCTTTGATTGTTGAGTATGCAGTGTGCGTTGCATAGCTTTTAGGCTTGGATAAGCAACCATACCAAGTTAATAATAGTTGTTCGTATAAGTTTTTGGGTTAAACCTATTCCCCCGCACTAGGATTCTTGAACCTTATCTTTGCCTTTTCCTCTTAACTAAACCCTGTTTTGGGTCAGCAGATGGAAAGGACCGATTGCGACAATGACTTGAGGCGCTCAAGTCCGCTCAATTGCTACTATTGGTGTCGTTGATAAAGCGGTATAGTAACCAACAATTTATCGAACTAGGGTCAGTTTCTCACCACCCAAACCTAGAACATGCAGATGGTGATGCAACAGTGAATGTTATCAGTACTATGACATTACGGAATGTGACAGTATCGATTTTGGCATTACGATACGACTTTTGTATCGTGTTTTTGGGCCGTTTCCTGGTGTTTGGGCCGTTTTCGGGGGAGTTTGGGCCGTTTCCGGGGGAGTTTGGGCCTTGGGGGAATAGTTTGGGCTTTGGGGGACCTTTTGGGCCGAAGGTGCGGGATCCTTGGCCCATGTGGGGGAGGGATTTGGGCAGCAGCCGTACTGCCCCTGCGCCTCCACACCTATTGCGCGCCCCCTCTCCCCACTAACCCTAGCCGCCACCTCCCCCGTGCGCCGCCCCCATGCCCCATGCGCCTCCCCATCCCCTCCCTAGCCGCCATCCTCCCCTCCCCTAGAAGCCCCACACCTCTCCCTCCTCGGTGTTCTTCGTTTCCTCACTCGGTGGATCATCGGTCCGGAGATCTCCGGCGATTCGGGAGGAAGGAGCGGCCGGAAGGAAGGAGGTATTCGTCGTCGCTCGGTTCTTCGAGAAGAGGTAACGACTCGTGACTCTTTTGGGGTGGTCTAGGTGCTGCTAGATGGGAGAATCCATGCCTAAAATTCATGTATATGTGTTGTTTCTATATGGGATTAGGGTTATTGCAAATCTATCCAATGTTATGATCTAGGGCAGATTGGGCGCCTGAGCTTCGGGCTCGTTTTTGGCAATTTTAGAGGCGTTTTCTGATCGGACGGCTGTTATGAAAATTGTACGCATAATTCTCCTATAATAATAGCTTTCAAACCAGCCTCCTAATGTCACCGTTTGAAGCACTTTATGGAAGAAAGTACATAACCCTTCTCTTACAGTCCAAGTAGGAAAAAGAAAATTCTTCGTCCCAAATCTTATCTAGGAAGCCAAAGAGCAAGTTAACGTGATAAAAAACCGACTAAGAGAAGCTTAATCTTGTCGAAAGAATTACGCCGATAATCGTTGATGTGAACTTAGCTTCGAACTCAAAGATTATTGGCAATAACCGGAAGTGCATATTATATGTACATAGATAGGGGCAGATTTATCGCTTGGGACGATCAAGGATTGAACATAGTGTTGCATGATCAAAGTAATAATCGTACAACCATGAGGATCGTTATGGGATAGCTTTAACCTCTTGAGCCATTCAAAACTAGCTTTGTACATTGGAAGGCTGTAGTAGCACGGGTAGTTCTGTGATAGATTGCTCGAAGGGGTGCCTCACCAAGGTGTTGGGAATAATGCTGCCAATGTAACGGTGTACACCTGGCTATGGGAAGAAAGCGGTTGTTGTTTATTGAGCTCAAAAGAATTATTATGTTTCATGTGATTATTTGTTTCTACCGTAGCAATGGTTAAATGTCACCGAGCCGTACAAAGCTATGTTTGAATAATGTAACGGTTTTGTATCATCTCTCGATGGTACACTAAAGTAAGTGTGTTAACTTTGCAAAAAAAGAGATGATAATTCCTTATGGGTAAAGCTGTACATCTCTCAGAGTTTAAATCTTTTCGAAAAGCCATATCCATATCATGGATAACTTGATGAACTGACGCTAAGTTAGTTATTTTTATAACATGAATTGATGAGTTTATCCTTACAGATGATTCAATGCTTGACATGTGTTGATAAAATTGAATTCAGCTGTTGTGCCATATGTTGGCAAGGAAGTTTGTTTTCAGATATTATCTCATATATTCGGATTAGACGTTTTAACACTCACGAAGTGCTATGAGTTCGCTCACGAAGGACTGTGAGTCTTTTATTAGATTTATGTTATTCTTACTTGTCACTTTTATATTTACATACTTGTTATTTATATATTCATCAAACTATTTTTATTTCATTTTTGTTTTCAATCTACTATTCAAACTATTTTTATACCTGTTACTTCATTTTATTTCAAACTATTTTTATGGATAATACGACTTTTGATGTAACAAATTATATAACTTTTGTGTAGCTGTGCTTTCAAATTGTGTCAGTACGTGCTAGCTACTGATCATAGAATTAGTAAAATATACACTTTAAAATCTTTATTTTATATTATACCGTAGAATAAAAGGAAGGATCTCACACGATTCCTCTCTTTCACAATGACAAAGCATGCGGCGGTCAGTCAGTGCGCGGTGCTGCTATGCCATGCGCAGCAGCAGGACGAAAGTACGGGCGCATGCGGCATACGCGTGGTCATGCAAGAGCGGAACGACGCTCAGACGCGTTCTGCGTGAAATCTAGCTATATGAAAAAAATCTAATGATGTTCAACCAAGTCTTAAAAAGAGAATTAAGTCTGCGCACGCGCCGCCGGCGACTGGCCGTCTTGCGCACAAAGCGACTAGCAGTGGACTCGCATCGTGCGCGCGAGCACGTACACGACCCGGAGCAGGCAAGGACTAGTTAAAGATAACAAGAAATCAGTCAATGGAATATGTAGTTTTTAGAGGAAGTAGCTAGCCCTCCTACTTAATTAATAGTGAAATGACCACACAAGCATAGTGGAGCCAAGAGCCAACATCACAATCATCCACCATCTTCCAGGCCTAACTGGACGCCACATACTTCACGGCTAACCGGATACCACTTCCAACTGGGCCCATCAAGTTCTCTAGGTTTAGCGCAATAATACTATTTAATAAATGGTCGAAATATATAAAATAAAAAGTTTATATAATCTTTAAACTTTGCTCGAAAGTTTGTCTAGTTAACATCCATATCTCACACTTCTCGCATCTCCCACCTTGCCTCCTTGCCTGTCATTCACTTTGCCTCCTTGCCGATTTGGCAAAAATGCGTAGTCATATTCTACGCTAGCAATTCCACCCTGCTAAACCAGATTAGAGGCTTAGTAAAATGGACTAGAAAGTTCAGGGCTTCTGTGAACTTTTTCCTATATAAAAACTTGATAGCACTAAACATGCATGTCTAGGAGAGTTTTTGGGGCACGTATCATTTTTCCTAACTCTCTTGGTATGTACTGTTTTCCTCTTATATGTTTAGCATGAACCCTACCAATGAACACGCTTTCTATTTATACTAACCCCAGGATTTTCTTCGTATAATAGGATGTGGTGCGCATTAGTAAATACAAGCAAAAATGGGGACACATAAGATGGTAGAGAGCTAGGGTTTTCTTCAACAATAGATAATACTAGGAAATTGAGCGCTAAGCACTTGCTCACGTTAACGAAAAAAAAAAATATTTTTAATACAAAAAAAACCGAGAAAATGTTTTCGTAGAAAAAGCGGACCACGAGAACACTGTAAAACATTTTTTTCATGCTCTGAAGGAAAAACGAACCACAAAACATTTTTTTCGGGGAAAACGGAGAAACGAAGACATTTTTTCCATGCTCCGAAGGAAAAACGGACCACGAAAACATTTTTCGGTTTTTTTTAGAAAAAACGGAGAAACGAAAACATTTTTTCCATGCTTGGAGGAAAACGGACCACAAAATATTTTTCCTGGTAAAGCGGAGAAGCGAGGACATTTTTCCATGTTTGGAGGAAAACGGACCACAAAACATTTTTCGCTTTTTTAGGAAAAACGGAGAAAGCGAAAACATTTTTGCATGCTCCGTAGGAAAAGCGGACCACAAAAACATTTTTTCCGCAAAGCGGAGAAACGAAAACATTTTTCCATGCTCGGAGGAAAACGGACCACGAAAACATTTTTTCGGTTTTCATAGGAAAAACGGGCAACCGCGAAAACATTTTTCCATGCTCGGAGGGAAAGCAGACCACAAAAACATTTTTTCCGGCAAAATGGAGAAGCGAAAACATTTTCCATGCTCCGGAGGAAAACGGACCACAAAAACATTTTTTCGGTTTTTATAGGAAAACGGCAACGAAAATATTTTTCCATGCTCCGAGGGAAAGCAGACCACAAAAACATTTTTTCCTGGCAAAGCGGAGAAACGAAAACATTTTCAATGCTCCGAGGAAAAAGCGGACCACAAAAACATTTTTTGGGGCAAAGCGGAGAAAGGACACGAGCGAAAGTGTACGGACCTATTTGTTATGATTTTGGACCTGTTCGCTATTTTGAAAAACTATAAAAGGGCTAGTTTACGATTCGTATTTAACGGAAGGTTCTTTATGTAAAATGGCGAAGGAGGGACCTAAAAGCGAACCGGGAAAAAATCTCCCTCTCACAAAAAATTGCAAAAGGACCTACCCGTAATTTCAAGAACCGGAGGGGTTTTTTCGCTAAAAGAGAAGAGAGAGGGGGCACGCCACGTGGACAGGCCCTCCTGCGGCCCTTTCTCCCATCCTTATTTCCGGTAGGATATGTAATATTGCACATAAAACTAATTTGTATTCTTCACAAAATCTTCTCTCCTGTTGATCCACCCCAATTTCAAACACTGTTCACCATATGTAACTACCTTTTTCTTTTTATCATGGGCACTCGTGTCGCATCGTCGTACAAGATGATACACACACACATATATATATATATATATATACATATATATATATATATATATACATATATATATATATATATATATACATATATATATAACACGGTAATGGGGCACTGTGGAGCCCGCGCACCATGATTTTAAATATACGAATTCAAGTCGAATTTGTGTATATTTTTTAAAACTTTCAATTTTATGGTATATACCCAACTATAACAATTCAAATGAAACATATACCTTTGAAAAAATATACTCGAATTCAAAGATTTGAACAAATTTAGATCACATGCTTTGCTGATTTATATATATAATTAGCATATACCTATAATCAAACTATCATAAAAAAAAAGAAACTCTAGTTTGAATTTCAATTAAAACTTTTTTGAACTAATTAGTAAACTGGTTAAACTCAACATCTTAAAAATTAAAAAAAAATTAATGTAAATAAATAGAAAAAAATACCCATTTTGAATCATGGTGCTCAGACACCTAACACAATGTTGGCACTTCCACTAATCAGGACAAGCGCTTCCACCAGTGTTAGTCTAATCAACAAGCTATATCATGCATACAACACGAGGAAAGAATAGAGGTCAAATATATACGAAACTCTCAAATACAAACCGATGAAAGTGCTCAACAAACTGTTGGCATCGATTGTGAGCATATAGTGGCGCGCGACAACTAAAATTTGATATTAGTAACACGATGTTTGTAGTGGATGACTCAAATTAATTGTCGGGTCAACGAATGATCAGCGAACCCCAGCGCAATTTTGAGCCATATCAAGCATAGCTTTCGTGTACATATTAATTTGCAATATGGCAGCGTGTTTTTGGCAGTGGGACTAGTATAGTTTTACTTTCCAAGGGTGGATCTATGGTTGACGGGTATACCTGACACCTCTAAAAATTTGAGTAATGCTACCAATTTATCTTTTCAACAGAACGAATTTGTTAAATTGGCTTTGATTTTAATGGTTTAAGATTTTTAAGACCTTAGAACTATTTGCATTGTACTTTTAGCAATTTCAAATACATGTATTGGATTTATAATATTACGAAATCATTGTACAAGACTATAGAGTTGTAAATGTATGAAGTGTGCACACCTATCAAGTTTTTCTAATTCCACTACCGATACTTTCTTATTTTTTCTTAAAATTTAGCTCTAAACGTGTGATGTGCCAAACTTAATGAAACATAATACAAGTATATAAACTATAATAACATAGTGATGAGGTCTCACTTTAGATTTTACTTCCACAATACTTTGATTTGACTAAAGGTTGGTATAGACCAGTGAGCCGAACTTATCACATAGATATTCAATTAATGATAAGAATGGCAGCATGAAGGAAGAAGCCTCTACTAAATAACTAGGGAAGGTTCGGTGGCGGCCAAAAATTTGCAGACCCAAGGCAAATCATTAACCAAATAATACGAATGCAAGACGGAAATTAACCTGGCCGGTTCGCCATTTCTGCACTCACTACTACAAAACAGCACATAGGTGACACCCTATTTGTGGCAGTTTTTTTAGAAACATCACAAATAGAGCTTTTAGTGGTAGTTTTTAATTCAAAATGGTAGGAAGAGTATCGGTGGCGGTTTTTAGAACCGTCATAAATAATGACTTATCTATGGCGGTTTTATTTAGAACCGCCACAAATACTTTTAGGACTATTTGTGGCGGTTCTAAACAAAACCGCCATCGATATCTTAGTCAAAAATTTTAAAGCATCCATTTCAAATTTTAAAGCATTCATGTCAAGGTAAAAATCTATCTCGATGGTGAATTCGGAATATGAGAATACTAACAACGATGTTTGGATGCTTTGTGAGGTTAAGGGAGTGGGACACGTTATATTTCAAATACTATCATACCGATACTCACGGTACTAGATTATGTAAGAACTCTGAAGTTAAGCATGCTCGGGTGAGAGTAGTACTAGGATGGGTGACCTCCTTGGAAATGCGTTAAAATCGGCGATAGAACTTATTAGTTGCGTGGCTTGGGGAGAGTAATACTAACTACGATGGGTGACCTCTTGAATCTCTTCGTGTTGTTTTAAAACCGCCGTAATATTAAATATAAATATTTGTGGCCATTTTTGACTCAACCGCCACCGGATAATGCATTATCGGTGGTGGTTTTTCTTTAAACTGCCAGCGATAATATTATCGGTGGCACTATATCGATGACGGTTCGAAAAATGAAGTCGATGACAGTCTGAACTGCCACTAATGTGTAGTTTTCTAGTAGTGACGAAGTCTTCTCCCGTGTATGTATTCTAAATACTAACCTTAAGGTTCTTGTCATGTTTGTGATGAGTACTTGGCGTTAATTGGGCCTGTGGTGTTTAGATTTGAGTTTGATTTGAATTACATTTGAATTTCTAAGCAATTTGAGTGCTTTCTCAGGTCTCAGGCGGTGCTACCCAAACCTCAGTGGCGATAGTCACGTCAATGGTGCTACCAAATTTGTGGTGGCAATAGAACCCGGCCTCTTGAGGGTTTATTGTAGGTAGTACTCCAGCCCTTATGGTACTACGGTCTTAACGGGTGGTAGCTTTATTCTAGAGAGATCTTCACCTAGGATTGGGAGGCAGCAGATTCATCAAGCGTCTGAGGAGTGGTAGTATCGTGGCAGTGATACTCACTTGGCCCCTAGATGGCGAGTACCCGATTTTGACAAATAAGGTTGATTTATTTTTAGCATTTTGAGGATTATTGTATATCATTTAGACATTGATGCCCGAGGGTTTTTCTTATCTTTGTTGGTTGTAGGATGATGTGCTATGTTATGGTGAGGCGAAAGATGGACTGACTAGCCAAGGTGCGTCGGAGGTTAAGGCTATCGGGATTGTCGAGAGAATGACCCGAGGTGATGGAGTCGCTGCAAGACAAGGAGGCAAAGGGAACGTTTGGGATGCTAACTTGGAGCTGCTCAGATCAAGAAGAGCCGTTGGATTGCGGTTTAGAGGATGGAGCAGCGGTCAAGTTAGCTATATTTGAGAAGTGTGCAAAACCCATTATGTTAGAGGGTTTCGGGTTAGCCCATGTATGAGTGGTTGAGTCAATCATAGACCTTGAAGGGGTTCCTTAAGATTGAAGCAACTCATCCAAGGGTGGAGAATGACTCAAAGAGGCTATACATAGAGGGAGAGAGGGGTATCTCTTCCCTTGAAGGTTTTGGTGCTCCTTTGAGATTTGCCCACCTTGTTGTGAGGCTTGGTAAACCTTCATCCAAAGAAATAAAATCTTATTTTCTTACTTATGAATTTAAATTCTGTATTTACTTTTTGTCTTAAATTCAGCAATTTAAATCCAATATTTACTTTCAAGCAACTAAATTCTTCACATTTGGATTTGCCTCCCCTCCTTTTAAATGCTTGTGGATGTTATGCCAAGTATGCATGATTGATGGATGGATCTTCTTCAGATCATATCCTTATAATCTAGGCAATATTTGTTTTGAACTTTGCAAGAAACCGGTCTTTTTGCTCAATCTTTGAGGAATTCTTATAGATTGTGTTCTTGGGTTTATTCTCTTGTGTTCTTGCTTACTATGACAATTGGGAGGACATCCAAGTTCATTTTGATCATCAAAATACCATGAGAAAGCTTGGAGTAAAGATTTAGTTCTTGTCCCCGTTCTTGAGCTTTCTTCCATGAACTGGATAAAGGTTAAGTTGGACATCAATTATTTTGATTGAAGATTGGAATAAGTTCCTAACACCCATTGGAAGGCCTCTACAAGGTTTTATGAAGTTTGGATAAGCGATTAAAAAGTTTGTCGATTTTCGTTTTGAGTTCGTTTTAATTTTGCTGTTCATTAGCATGTTTTTACTGTTCATCGGTACTACTGTGCATCAGAGTAGCACGGTAGTACTGGCTTCCTACATGGTCGGTAATACCGCCTAGAGCTTATTGTTTCATAAATTTTGGATTTTAGTTCTCGATCGATGTAGAGAGTTTTTGGTTGGTCTTTCTAAAGGATAATTTTATTTTCAATCATTCACCCCCTTTGATACGCAATTTCAATCTTTCATATCGGCATATGTGTTCCTATGGTCAAAACCAACAAGTGTTATTAGGCGTGAGGAGCATGTTGGAAGTAGATGTCGAGGTGCCGCACCAATCTGTGCGACTCCTCGGCAGGTGGCATCGACGGGGTGTTGGTGAAAAAGGATAGTAACGCATTTCAATGAAATATCCAATTCTCACACTGAACAACTATGCCACATAGTGGTTGAAGGTGCGTGTTAACATACAGGCATAAGGCGTGTGGCATGCCATGATGAACGACAACATCAATGACTAAAAGGATCGGATGGCCCTCACAACTATATGTTAAAGATGTAACACCCCGGCAATTCGTGTGCCCTGAATGTTACCACAATCAATTTCAACATCAACTTAAACTTTCTAGTTAATCACTATTCATCAACTAAAGTATAATCGGAGGAGAATAATGAAAGATAAGCTTAGCAACTCTAAGCTTGTTGCTTACATTGGTTCCAAGACATAAATGAGCCATGAATAATATTTAGCAAGCCATAACCAAAAGCGAAACACCAACAACATTTAACATGTAAAACTAGAAACCACATACATGGTTTCGCTTCTCACCATAATGATTCTACTAAAAGTATACCATGTTGGTGACTATCTACTTTATTAAGTGAACTAAACATGATCATACACTAATTATCATTTGGGGAATGGTGTGATATCAAAGGAAGTGATTGTGCTACTATCCCATCCATGCATGCAATCCTCAAGGTACCTAAAATATTAAAAACACAGCGTGAGTCCAAGACTCAACAAAGTATATCATAGAACAATATCATCGGCATTTGACATGTTTAAAACAAAACAAAGTCATATTGCTTGTACAGAATCAACAAGTACATAACATGGTAATAACATATCCATTCATGAAATTCAATCCTTCGATCAACTTTCAATGAGTCCACGACTCAGTGACTTAACCCTTTGCCACAATAGTCATCAATCACCATTAGCCATGCAATGCAATATGTTTTCATGCTCAAATGCACCTTTCATAGCTTATACCGGGATAGCTTGAGTGCACACCCGTCGATGTCACACTCTCCTTGGGCTTCAAGTCTTGGTTTGGATCGTAAGAAGTAGCGAACAGTTTGTGACCCTTCGGTTCCATTGCCAAATCCATGAGCACGCCTTTTGAAGTGGCAACCGTGCGCCTTTTGAGGCGCGTTAGGCTCAGTTGTCGACGATCGAGGCTTTATAAAGCCAACCGGTCGATTCCTTGGAAAAATCCCCAAACTTCTTCGGTTTTGAATCCTTAGAGATCCCATCTTTCTAACTCTCGACCAAGCACCCTTTTCTCCCCAACCAAACACTAGCCGAACCCCATGGCCAGAATTCAGAGGAGCTCGATGTCCCTAGCGAGGATGAAGGAGCTCAAAGGACTAGAGCCATCTGGACCCGATGACATGGAGATTGCCGGGCGGGGAGACCGAGCCGTAGCCCTGGGAAGACGAGCTCGTCAGCATCGAGCAATACATGTTCTTCAGCTTGCGGACGCTGGAGAGCGATTTCATGGCATCGGTCGCACAATGCGAGATCGAGCTCATCAATCTAGTGCCAAACTCTTTCCTTATACTATCCATCTTTTCTCATCTATGCGAGGGGTTCCCCAGCCATCGAGGCCGAGGTTCCCCGCTGCCTCGATGCCAAGGTCTTCGCGGCCAAGGTCCGCCTGGTCGGGGCCGCCGTGGAGGGAGAGGCCGAAGGTACCCCGACCATGGTGGTCGGGGCCAACCCGGTCGGAGGAGAACCTGAGGCTGAACCAAGCCTCCAACCGGACGAGTAGGCCTAGGTGGGGGTAACTACTGGAGATGTTGATCATGCGCCAGAAAGACCCAATCCAGCTGCTTCGACTTTAGTAGAAGGCCACGCCAAGCCTGGGGCGCCAAGCAATAGGACCGTTAGGCCTCATCGCGTGGCTTTCGGCGCTGAGGACGAAGGTTATCGAACTCGAGCAGGAGAAGCTCGCCCATGACATGGCGGACCTATAATTAGGTGAGGGACAAGAAAATTTATGTCCTTTTGTAATTACGACTTTGCGAAGAAAAAGTTAATGAAAAATCCATCCTTGAATGGAACTTTTGTCGTGTGCTTAGCAAGAATAAACTTAGCTGTACTTAGCCATTTTTAGGGCAGTATGCCCCTCGTCCAACCCCAGATGTGGTCGAGGTCGAGCAACGCCGGCCTTGGACACAATATCTAGCGGTTAGAACCCAGGGAAGCCAACCACCAAGGTCGGGACCTGCAAGGTCGGTAGAGGTTTTCCAATCCCATTGGGGGACCTATGAAAGTCAAAGTCATTAAGCATAAGAATTATGCCTCTACATGGGAGGAGTCGAGCCCAGAGGGTTCTTAAGTTGCTTAGGTCAGACTCAGGAACTCTCGAGCCCGGCTTGTGCTCGCTCGCCGGTTCCAAATGTGCAATTTGGTTCAAGTCCCGCTACATGGGGAGCCGTGATGCGATAAGAATCGGCTTACTACTAGCGCGACCCCTACAGGTGAAATTTGAGATTACAACATTCGGATTGAGCTCGGAAGCACTTAAGCTCAGGTCGGGCTCTAGAATGCTCAAGCCCGACTCGTGGCATGAAGCCTGCATACTTGCTATATGTCCCGGGCATGATCTCTGATTCAAGGCCTACTACAGAAGTGCTGTGATGCGATAAGAATCGACTTACTATTGGCATGGAGGTGAACCTTGAGATTGTAATGCCTAGTACAGAGTATAGGAATCGACTTACTATTGTAGTAGCGCATGGCATCTTACTTTTTTTGCTAGGGTAAGGTCGAGAGACCGTTCTTGCTCGAAGTCGACTTAGTCGACTGTCGACCCTAGCAGAGCTCAGCGTAATCTCTGGAGGCAGGATGGCTTTAGTACCGAAAACAAGCTGAAAAGGGGTAGACCCTGTTGCCCTACTGATCGTGGTACGAATGGACCATAATACGGTGGGAAGCTCATCCACCTAGGTTTGTCCATGCTGTTTGAGCTCATCTGAAACTCGCCTCTGGACGCCTTGAACAATCTATTTGTTGGCGCGTTCCACCGCTCCGTTGCTTTGTGGGTGGCTCACCGAGGTGTAGCACACTTTGGTGCCTATGTCTTCATAGTATTCTTGGAACAACTCTCTGGTGAACTGCATTCCATTGTCAGTGATAATTCTACATGGGACTCCATACCTGGTGACCACGAACGAGTGGAAAAACTTGATGGCCGCTAGGGTAGTGATGGTCGGGATAGGCTCGGCCTCGATCAATTTGGTGAAGGTGTTGATGGCGACGAACAGGAACCTCTTCCCACCAACTGCTTGGGGAAAAGGGCTGAGCATATCGAGCCCCCAAGTCGAGAAGGGCCAAGTGAGCGGGATGGTCTAGAGAACGTAGGCTGGCTGATATGACTTCCGAGCATGGAACTGGCAAGCTTGATAGGTGCGGACGATGTCCCGAGCATCCTGGAGTGCCGTTGGCTAGTAGAATCCCATGTGGAAGGCCTTCCCAACCATTGTTCGGAAAGAGGAATGCGCACCATAGGGACCCGAGTGGATATCGTTCAATAGGTACTTACCCTCCTCCGGGGTGACGCATTTCGACAGGACACCCGAGATACCCCATCGGTAAAGTTGGCCATCGACAAGTTTGTATGAACCTCGCCGGTGCTTGATCTCTTTGCTCTCGGCGGGTCACTGGGAGCTCGCCCGCTCAAGGAAGTTGTTGATCGGCTCCATCCACGAGGGACACCTTTGAGGAGGCGGCCAAGAGACTTCTTGGCCTGAGATCGAGGGCGCCGCCAAGGTCTCAAGGATGACGTCCGAAGGGACCTCATCACCGGATGACCCGAGCTTGGATAGGAGATCGACGTTGGAGTTGTCCTTCCTAGGCACGTGTTTGATTTCTAGATTCCAGAACCACTTCTCCATTTTGCGCACCTCGCAGGTATTTGGCCATCGAGTCTTAGAGCATTGGTAGTCTTTTTTGTATTGGCTGACAATGAGTTGGGAGTCACCCTTGATGACCAATCGGTGCACATCTAGTACCTTGCAAGCTTAGAGGCCCACCAGGAGAACATCGTACTCTGCCATGTTATTGGTGGTACAGGAATCCAAAGCGAACTACATACCTCAGTTTGTCTCCTCGTGGGTGATAATGAGGATACCAACCCCGAGCACTTAAACAATCTCGAGCCATCGAGTACATGACATGGGTTCTTCTTCCTCAACCTTGAGCTCGGGAGTCCACTGCGGCGTTTTCTCGACCATGAAGTTGGCAAGCGGTTGTGACTTGATGGTTGTGCGTGCCATGAACTGAATGTCGAACTCAGCCATCTCCATGGCCCACTTGGCGATGCGACCTCCAGCCTCTAGGTTCCTTAGGATTTTGTCGAGCGGGAAACCACTCAGGACGATCATTGAATGTGCCTGGAAGTAATGCTGGAGCTTGCGTGAAGCCATAAGGAGGGCGTAGAGCAGCTTCTGGACCTGGGGGTAGTGTTCCTTCGGTCCATGAAGCACTTCGCTAATGTAGTAGATTGGCTATTGTCGACCATCTCATTCGGCACCAGGACGGCGCTGACAGCCTGAGACGTGGCCGCGAGGTAGAGCAGCAGCTTTTCATCCAGCTGCGGGGTCATGAGCAAAGGTGGACTCGAAAGATATACCTTTAACTCGTCGAAGGATCGTTGCGCCTCGGGCGTCCACTCGAAGCCCCTGTGTTTGCGCAATGTCTTGAAGAATGGCAAACCACGCTCGGTGAGCCTTGAGATGAATCGGCTGAGGGCAGCCATGCAGCTGATGAGGCACTGCACTTGCCTTACCGAGGCTGGGGGAGCCATCTTTTCGATCGCCTCGATCTTCTCCTGGTTCGGGCCGACTCCTGAGCCCCCGATCATGTAGCCGAGTACCTTTCCTGAGGTAGTGCCAAACACACATTTTTCAAGATTAAGTTTTATCCCATTCTTGTTCAAGTTGGCGAAGGTCTCCGCGAGGTCTCGGGCGTGGTTGTCTTCGGAGGAGCTCTTCACGATGATATCATCCACATAGACCTCGAGGTTGCGCCATCGAGGGTCGAAGGTATTGGCCATCGGCGCTGAACATTGCGCGCTGGCTATGCGAGACCAAATAACATGGTCGTAACGAATGTCCCGAATGGCGTGATGAAGGCTATTTTTCTCTTGTCATTAATTGCAAGCTTGATTTGATGATAGCCGAGTAGCGCCCGTCGGGAAACTCAATATCTTGGCATTTGCAGTGGAGTCAATGATCTGATCTATACATGGGAGGGGAAATTATCCTTTGGGCATGTCAAATTCAATCCTGTGTGATCGACGTACATCTTCCATTTCCCGCCTTTCTTCTACACAATGACCTGGTTGGCTAGCCATTTGGAGTCGTCGATCTGTGAATGAAGCCGACCTTCAAGAGTTTATCAAGGTTCTCCTTATTATCGCCATTTTCTCGTGGGGAAAGCGGCACGGCTCAGTGTACAAGTTGGCACTGAGCCTTACTTGCAATTTGTGCTCGATCACCTCCCTCGGGACTCCTGGCATGTCTGTCGGCTCCCAAGCGAATATGCTCCTATTAGCGTAGTGGAAGGTGATGAGCTCGAGTTCCTATTTAGGATTTAGCTTAGCCACGATATGAATGCACTTTCTCTAGTTGCCCTCTTTCGTTTGCACAATCTTCGCAGCGCCACTAGGGTCGATTGCTTCGCCTTACGGTGGGCATTCTTCGTGGTCGCCTCCGGGACTTCGAGGCAAAGCATGCCGGCAAGAGCCAAAGCTTTACTCGCACCCTGCAAGTGCGCCACCTTGAGATCACATCGCATCAAGATGACACCATTGGGCCCTGGAAGTTTCATGGCGCGCGGTGGCCGTAGTGGTTCACCACCATGAACTTGATCAGTGCTGGGCATCCAAGGATGGCATTGTAAGGGGGATCTCCATCAACCACCTCGAAGGTGATCAACTCGGTGCAGAAGTTGTCCGAGTCACTGAAGGTAACGGGCAAGACCACTTGCCCGAGGGGGTGGTTGATCTTCCTAGGACGATCCTGAAGAATGGGACCGCTATATTCTTGACTTTCGACTGGGGAATCTGCATCCAGTTGAGTGTGCTCACTAAGAGTAGGTTTAGAGAATTGCCCCCGTCGACCATGACCTGCCCGACCATGGTATTGCTGATGGTTGGGGTTGCGACCAAGGCAGTCTTGAGGTCTTTAGACATGCCCTGGGGGGCATCCCCCCATTTGCAGGGCTGGTCAATGGGCTTCCCGGTAGTGGCTTGGTAGACGGTACATGCGGCGTTCTTGAGCTCGCACTGGGATTGGTATGCCGATGAGCTGCCGAAAATGACGTCAATACAGCGATCGCCCTGCTGAAATTCCAGGTTGAGGTCGTCTAGATCCTCACCGGCATTAACCCTATTGGGTTGTTCACCTTCCTTCAAGAGTGTGGGCATCTCTCCGCGCCCATCATATCAGGTGTCCAGCTTGCTCTGCCAGGTCCTACAGTTTCGCAGGTCGTGGCCTTGAGCCCTGTGGAATAGGCAGAACTTCTCGTTGTCATACTTGGGTCGCTCCTCAGCACCTTGTGGTCGGGAGGCATCACATCGCGGCGGGGCACGAGGGCGATGGTACCCTTCTTTGAGGTCGGTGTGGTGTCTCAGGTAAGGTCGTGGGATTTAGTCTCGTTGAGGTCGAGGCTCCCACTAGTCGGTTTTCGTACCTCCATCACCTCGTGCTCGGCCGTTCGTTAAATGCCGGCAGGCCGCACCACACGCGCTGACCACCACCATTCTTGCGTATCATCCCTTTACGCTTGTTGGCGGGTCGGGCCCCGGAGTCTTTGCCTTTGGCATTAGATGGGCCGCCCTCTCTGGAATTGGTGAAGGTCTAAAGCTTTTGCCTTCTGGTCGTAGTCGCAGCGCTTCCGAGCATACCATGTCATCTCGATCCGGCGTACCGTTACTGCCATGAGAAAGCAGTTTGTTGATGTTGAGCCTCGCCGTAGAATCTCCTCGTCCTCGCGAGTGAGACATCCGGTCTGAGACGCTTTAAACTTGAAAGCGAAAGCGCCTTGCTTTCAGCGGCCTCGTTGAGACGCCTTCGGAGTGTCGAGTTCCTCGTCTTGATGAACCACCACACGAGCGAAGTCGTGCGGAGAGGGCTCATTCTTGCCCTCGATGATCTGCGATCCAAATCCTTCTCCCTTCCAGGTGCGTTCGTAGTAGCTCTATAAATTGGGCGGAGGGCACTTTACAATATCTTGCACCCACATTGATCGGAAGGAGGCGTGCTTTTGGTTGAAGAGCCAAGTACGCATTGACAGCCATCCAACACGATCGGGAGGTAATTGGCCATTCTTGCGCATTCATCCCTCTAGCACGCCAAGATCATGATCGAGTACATCGAAAGGAACTCGCCAGTGAGTTCTTGGTCCCATTGAAAACCATTTCGCCGATCGAGGTGGAGCTTGGATAAATGGGTCGACCAGCGTGCCCAACAAAGGTCGATCGAGTAGTATCGAGCGACCATGAAAGGTGGTGCGATTACCACGTCGGGATGGGTGGCCACTACCTACATGGATCCGCAGTCACGCTTTTGTCACTTTAGCGTAGGATCCACCATTTCATGATGAGAGTCGTGATGGTGGCGCGCAGGCATCTTCCAGGCGATAAGCGGCCGATCAGATTGTAGAACCTACGACGCTGGGCGGTGACATATAGAGAAAGGCCTCGGACATACAATGTTGTTTCAAATAGGTGTTTGCTCTAGCTCGCTAGCGATGCCCGAACATTACTGCCAGCTGAGTCGTGCTCGGGGGCCACCTGCGTGGAGGCATCGGGACTGAGATCCGGGCTCTACGGTAGTGCCCAGCGATCGGCGATCGGGAGCACGAGAGCATTGTGCGAGCAGAGTTATAGCCGTCGTGCATTATCGCCGTCGAGGAGGCGGGATCCCGTAGTGCCGACTTCTGGTCCTATTTATGAAGAGTCCACGACTTGCAGCCGACAGTTTTGTCGAGCTCATCGGTGAGAGCTCAGCCAAAGATCTGACTTCACCTCGAGTAGGATCAGTCATAACCCGAGCAATAGCACGCAGCGTTAGCCTGGCAGCTGGAAGCTTGGACCACCCGAGATGAAGTGCCAATCTCCCCACGTACTTCCCGTGAGAGGAATAGTTATGGCTCTGGATTGATAGCGAATCCAAGCCATCTAGCGAGCATCCTCGAGGAGTTTTTTGGAGTCGTGGTCCTCCCACCTACCTCCGTGCTTAAATCACGAGCTACCACCGGCAGCAGCCCCATGAAGACAAACTATTTCTTGCATAGCGGCGGTGAAGGGAAAAATAGGGCGGCGTGGAGCCGTCACACTCTGGGAACCACATCAGAACCCTAAATTTGCCAAAGCGTTCCCCACGACAATAGTCAGCAAGCCATGTCTACTGATGGAGTCGAGGAGATAGTCGGTGTCGTTGAAGCAGTGATGTTCCTCCGAATGAGCAAGCAAAGCTTTCGGGCCCAGGCCCCTACGGTGGCGCCAGCTGTCGATTGATCGGGATCACACCTGACCATAGCCAATTATTAAGGGATTGATGTAGAATGCAGAACTCGGTACTGACTTTGCTCAAAGAGGCAGGGAAGTTCACCGCTCTCAATGTGCCAAAGGAAGGAGAAAGAGAGGACACCAAGAGCAGTTATCTTGGTTCGAAGCCCCTAGTTGGGTAATAGCTCTACTCCGATCTTTGCTTGGAGTGCTGAAGAAATCCCACTATGTTCATAAGCTTGAAATACAGGAGAGTGCTCTCTGGCTCGAGCCCCATTATCTGTCTTCCGGTGAGTATGTATGTTCTAGTCACATGCTGCCGTCACACCTCCCCTCTTTGGCATGTTCATCTTCAGGAGAGGTTTTATGCCTCTCCCACTTGCATTTACTAAGAAATAAGCGAGAGATATTCCTTGGGAGTGGCTTCATGCGCACTAAAGCCGATCCTAACCCATCGTGGGATTACCATCCACGTCCTGGCTTAACTCCATCATTTAAAGATCTTGGTAACTAATATGGCGTGAATAATTGACCACCGAGATCTCCGAGAGCTTGACTCCCTCGTAACTTGAGCTAGATCTCTTACTCTCTAGCTGGGAGGCTCGAGCTTAAGAGCCCCGACCACGTCATTGTTCAGACGGCCCCCTTTGCCCCTCACTTGGAGCCTCGGCGAGCTAGGGGTTTGTTGGACCCAACTGTTGGCCCCGGGCAAGGGACTTTCTGAGTCCCCGAGCAATGTAGATGCCATGTTTCTACTTTTCCAAGTCAACATTTTGTTTACTCTAGAGTAAATTTCTAATTTCCAAACACCACGGACCTAAAGTCTGGGCTTCGATACTGTAACCTGTAACACCCAGTCACCTAACACTGACCATTTGAAGTGTCACAAAAAAATGTTCCTACTGCTTCTAAAAATAGCAATATCTCCTCTACTAAATGGACATCAGTCATTACAGACAAAGAGATCACAAATCAAGCATAAATAACATGGAAGGGTAAACCTAAGCAACAACATACAAACCAAGTCCCTACTCATGATCCATAAACTCACAACTAAATTACAAGACCATGAACTCAATAAACATAACCAGACAAAGCCATATGATACTAAACAAATGAAAAGCTATATCTAACTTCTTACTAGAATATTAGCTCCATTACAAGTAACCCCAAAACAACCATTGTTTAAATATTTCATGAGTTATTAAAGATCATAAGCTATAGTCAACAAGATGAAAATGTGGGTGGATAAAAGTCGTGATTGTGCTACTACTCCCATCCATGCATGTCGTGCTTCACTGCACTCTAGAAACATTAAACAGCAAGTGTGAGTTCAAAGACTCAAAAAGTGCATCATATCAATACATACTACACACACAATAATAAGTCAAGATAAATGATAACATTAAATGACAATCACGCAAGAGTATAAATAATCGGATAATCAGCATAAGAATATAAATACATTCACTTGACATTTCTTTGCTTTTTAAGCATGCCCGCTTTCACCATTTATCATAATGACCATCATTCATCATTACCAATGATATGAAATCTGTGAATATGCTTCGCATGCTCATATGTGTGACCTTTCATAGGTTATACCGATATAACTGAGTGCAATACCAGTCGCCGCACTCTCTCATTCCCTTCCATCCAAAAGTAGAGAGGCCTACCTAAGTAGGGACTTCATCAAGAGCACTTAGGTCAAGTCATATATCTTTCTCACCAACCTGGTACATGCACTCCCGGGATTAGTTATATGACTCACTTATTCAACTGGCTCAAATGCACTATCCATGATATGAATGCAATATATAGAATGCAATCGTACTCTCATTATATGAATGCAACATATTCATTTAACATTTCTCTTTTACCCATGCAATGCAACATACATATCTACTCACAAACAATTTCTGGAAGATATTCAACATAAATAATAATCATATACTACATCCATCACCTTATTACTTGCATCATCACTAAACATAATGATCATCCTAGACATACTCACAAACATAACCATAATCGATTAGCATAATTCCCCACTTAGTCATAGTCACAAGCAAACAACCAACATCCTAGCATGCATTCCTAGTTGATACACTTGCCTCTAACCGTGAGGGAGTGGAGTGGTGTGAGGAAGAAGCCACTCCCGGAGTTACTCCACTGCAAACAAAAATTGCATTGCACTTTCAAAATCATAAACTCACGATATAATGACATCGCTTTACTAAGTCCCAAAACCAACACTTCTTTACTAGTTTGCCCACAGGATTTAGCAATCAAAGACAATTTGGAATCTACAGAATTTTCTCTGAATGAGCTCTAGTTGTATAAATAATTTAAATTGGCATCTAAACAATCCTAAACAACCTTAAACTCGAACTATTGCTAGCAGGATCAATCCAGGACAACAGCGACGTAAAAACAAGCGTAACTTCTAAACCATTAATCCAAAAAAATTGTGTTCTTTGTAGCTCTAAATAAGCATAAGATTTCAAACTAATGCCTCTATGAACCTCAAATCAATGACCTAAACATTGAACCAACAATTTCTACTACTAGCTTTTGGAATTTCCGTAAGAGAGGCTATTCGACATCACATTTGATGTGAGCATAACTACTGCACATACAACTCCAAGTCATCCAAATGAAGACATTTTTCAAGCATCTACGAGGAAATTTTCCATCTTTGTCTAGGTATTGAGAAATTCTAAATTCAAAGCATCTATCTAACCTTATACAACATATTTCCAGCAAAGAGCCTACTAAAGCAGCACCGATTCAAGTATAGCAAAGTAGTAAAAGCAAGCATAACTTTTAAAATGGTTGAACCCAAATTGAGTGCTCTCAGTCTCTAAAATTGAAGAGTAAGACAATGATCTACAACATTCTACAGCGAAATCCTTCAGGAAATGCCCCTAAAGGCCTCTAATGCGCTTAGCTCCAAAGTCAAGATTTGCACAACTCTAAAATTCAGTAATCTTGACCCTGTCAAGGCGTGAGTGCCACGTTTTCCTTCAAAATCGCCAAATCCATGAACTCTAGAGCACTCAAACCAAAGCAAAATTCCCTGCTAAGCACATCATTCAAACTCCTAGGAATTAATACCCTCACTTACCTTCCTTACTCTCAAGTAGAAACTATGGGGAGGAAGGGGCTTGGTTGGGAGAGGAGGTAGCATCCAAGAAAGCTTCTGCTGGCCGAGGAGCGCTAGTTAGCAGTGGCTTTTACCCGCTGGGATGAGGAATAGGGGGCATGCCGGGAGAAGAAGGAGCAGGGGAGGAAGGCTTCGCAGGGAGGAGGAGTCGGCCGGGAGGAGAGAATCCAGGCAACCCGACCCACAAGAATGATCACTGCGGAGTGAGGTAGGGAATTGGGTGGGGATTAAAGTGAGGGAAAGGGCTAGAATTGTAGAGAACCCTTCCCGCACAAGGGCCAAAATCCAATCCCAAAATCTCAAAGATGTGCAATTACACTCTAATAGGATTTTACTTAACTTGGAAATGTCTGCGATATTATCAAAGATTATGTTTCGTGATAATTCGGATAGTATGCCATGTGTTGGTAAAGATTGATTTCTGGATAAGTATGCTGCCCAAGTGTGTTGGTGTAACATCCTCGGCCATTTAGCTCCGGAGAAAAATCTAATTTAAATTAATTAAGTCTCAAAAATTGGAGTTTCAGCAATTGGTGTTTATATTAACTTTGGCATCCTTTTTCCGTCTAAAATCGGGATTCATGATTCCTTCCGTTGAAAAATAGAATTTCCAGATTCCCACGAGTGCAGACCGAATTTCACCCGAGTCCAAAATGCTCCAAAAATCTTAGAACCACTTCAATTATGTCTCAAATATTCCAAAATGATTTTTGGAACTATTCTGCAGATTTTTGGACCTTCACTCCTATTTTATCTTGCGCTTGACTTTTGTTTAATGCCCGCTTATTCGCCGCTTGGAATATTTAATTCCCACAAATTTCATCCAGAATTCCATGAAACCAATTTTATTTGGGTTCCAAATATTCCAAAATGGTTCTAGGAATTTTCTGGAATTTTTAGACCATTTTTTCCAAATTTTCTCTCTACGCGGTTCATTTACGTAATTCCTACTAGTTAATCACAAGCATTGCACACGCGCGGGTAGTGCTACAAGATCTCTCGCTCTTGCTTCCTTGAGCCATGCAATCGTTGGAAGCAAGCAACAATGGAGGGAGCTCTCCATACACACACTGACCCCTTCAAATCCCCATATCTCCTCTCAATTATCAACTCCAAATCAATCACGGCCAGGATCCGTTGGTCCCAGTAGCAGCGCGACCTTTCCATTCCTGGCACCATCAAGAGCTCCTGGATCTTCGCCGAATTTGCACCTAACGACCAAAAACCGAAAATTGCATTAATGTCATTAACTCACTGAGCTGTTCCAACTCCGCATCCACGCGATTCCACTCTCCCATTCTCTCCGCTTGAAAGAGTCCCTTCCGATAGTATGATCCTCCTTTAAGCTTCTCCCAATCATTCATCCGCTTAGATGACAAGAAAGCCAAGCACGGGTCATATTTTCGTAGTTCATCGATGTTCCTATTGGCCATAGATCTCTCCTCCAGTGGGTCTTTCTCAACTCCAGTGGGTTCTTTGTGACCGTGAGGAAGTTCTGTAGCATCTAAACCTCTTCAATCAATGTTTGAATCCCTCAAGTTTTGGAGACGCAATCTAAGCATTTTGCCTCGGTCGCCGAACTCCATTCATCACCAAATTCGTACATCTCCGTGAGTTTTGATCCAATTCCTTGCTCCTACTGAGATCCTTGTAGGATGTTCTCTTGATGATCCACGATTTTGTTTGGTCGAATTTTCCTAAATTGAGCTAAAATCCTGGATTTTTGGGAAAAGCGGGCTCTCGTTCGTTTGTGTTTGTGCCTGTGCCCAGTGCGCAAGGCACGTGCCTGGGCCGCCATGCCTGACGCACACGCGCGCACATGCCGTAGCGCACCAGCCATGCCGGGCCGCTGGCTTGCACAAGGCTGGGCTGGCCATCTGTGCCACGCCGGGCTGCGCCAGCCTGGCCTGCCACGGCTGGCCGGCGTATCACTCCACCGTCGGCCCAGCACTCGGTCGCCTGGGCCACCCCCACCCTCCAAGCTCCCATGCACACTCCCATGGAGATGCCCAAAGCTTGAAGAAAGCCTTCCACCTAATGGACAGGTGGGGCCCACCTGCCATAGACTACAAACAATTCCCAAATTCAGAAAAATAGAAAAATGGAATATTCCAAGGGTAATATTCCTCGCTTTTCAATTTTCCAAAATTTCAAACTTCGGAAGCTCATATCTTCTCCGCATTGACGAACTCCGATTGACTCCGCTCAAATTTATAAATTCCTCTAAAACTGGCAGAATCTACCTTCCAGTACTACTTCTTGTAATTTTTAGATTTTATTTATTTTTGTATTTATTTGTTGTCTCGCTTTTGCAAGATAGTCAGAGGACCTCTGCCACGGACTTCCCTCGCTCGACGACCTTTTACCGATGACGTAAGGCAAGTCTCCTTGACGCATATTGACCCTACGCTTTATAAATGTCTTTTAAATGTTTTATAAACTTGCATGCTATGTTTATCATCGTATGTCAAATATAAGTGAGTAATTAATCTGAATTGTGATTACCTCTATTTGTTATCGACATCCATGTTATTTTGCTAACCCTAGGACATTTGCTATGCCATGTTTATGCTTATAGGGTACCCTTTGTGCAATAAATGCAGTGTAGAATTGCTTAGGACCATTATGTCGATGAAAACAACCCATGGGGTGGGGATTACTCAAAAATAATGATTTCAAGTATGATTTGGAAATGGTTATATGATTTTGGTACTGTTTTTCTAAAATAAAAAAGAAAAGGAAAAATGGTTTTGGGACTTGGGCGGAATGGAATGCTCATGGGTAGATGTGCGGATGGACGACACTAGGATTGTCTTGTGCAGAAGTGCCATAACCCCAAAGTCAATTAAGGACCAACGGCTTGTGATTGTCCATTCGCTAATACATAACCGCATTTACCACATGTTCTATAATGGGTATGACCTGGCTAACTAATTTGTAGAAACCCTTAGCTTGGAGCACTCACCAAATGAGGAATGTGGAGTGCCGGATAGAGGCAATGTTGTTTTTTCTCACACGGGCATAGAGGGGCTTCAGATCTTTGGTGGCTAGAACTCCTACCAACGGTGAAACTCAGCTCAGTGAGTGGAGTCGTGAGTTAGGTTTATACATTGTAACAGCCTTGTTTCATGATTCCTCTCACAATCGGCACACCAAAGCAAATGTGTTAATAGCTTGGCACTTCTAAGAGATGATCATGTCTTATGGGTAAAATGTACACCTCTGCATAAAGTTAAAACTATTCGAATAATGCCGTACTTGCACTGTCAAGTGAGCAAAAGCAAAGAATGCTTTCATATTGGTAGACTTTGGTTTTGGTTTTAAAAACAAAAAAGGTGTTTTGTTTTGGGATTTTGGGAAGTGGTTAGAACTCTCGAATGTTGAATGGCGGATTGAGCCAACAAGGTGGATAGAACTTTGCTTTTATACTTTTGACGGAAGGAGCTCATATGATTAAACTTGGATCTTTTAAGAAGTTAGTTAGAGCCTTTATTTTAGTGATGGTGGATAGAACCTCACAACAGCACTAGCTAACAGGCACCTCCCGAATCCGGTGCTTATGGAGGTTCGAGACGGGGGCTTTTAGGGACAATCGTAGCCTTAGGAAGAAAGAAGATCGAGATACCGGAAGCTTTCGAATGAGGGGGACGCTAGGAGTTTACACTGCCTGGTGTTCGGCCTCCTCCAGAAAGAGTAACAGCCCTAGTCACCGCTTCTCTTGCTATTGCTTGTCTTGTGGGATATGAACTGAATTTCTAACTTAAGCGAATGGAACCCAATGGATCGAACCCTTCTCTCCCATGCACCCCGGCTTCCCTTTTATACTTGAGGTCGGGCGCATGGGAGGCTTTACCTCTGCCAAGCCACACTCATTACATCGCCACTGTGGGCGCATTAAATGCGCCTGGCACCTCGCATCCTTACACCTTGTTATTAATGCACTTGGCACCGTCACATCCTCGCTCTGCCCCACGCCCACCCAACGCCAGCCGCTTCGGTCAGAGTGCGGTAAAGGGCTACCGTAACGCGTCTCCTCAGTAATTATTACGGCGCTCGGGGAAAGCGGCGCGCCGCCATACCGTGTAGCCTCCACGCTTGGCATTTAATGCGCACGATGATCGTAATTACCAGTGCCCTCGACCCCGGGCAACAGCGCCCGCTTCGGGTGGTGCGCTAGTCGTCGAGCCCGTCATCGCTACTCTGCCCACTGGTGGGCTGGACACACCTCACTGGGGCGCTTCCCGATCGCGGGCTCGCTTTCGCTCACTGCATACACTAGGGCGAAACCACTTTATCGGGCGCCAGTGGTGGCTTCAAGCCGCCACTCGCCCATCCGGCGACCACTTTTACCGGGCGCCCGGTCGTGGCCTACTTCGCCACTGCCCACTGGCGCACCACTTTCTTACTGGCGCCCGGTGGTCAATATTGGCTCGATCGCCACGTCGCCCATCGGATTTACCATATTCATCGGGCGCCTTAGTAGGCGTAGCCTTTCCGATCGCCACTGCTCACCGGGCGTACTACCTTGCGACTCTTCACGCCACGCTGCTTGGCGTGAGAGGGCTTTCCACGCGTTCTCACTGCGGCCTACTTTGGCCCGCACCGTGTTGGGACTAACGAGGAGTGGGTACCCTGGTGTAGAATACTGTGCCCTAATAACCTTAAGCTGCCAATATTAAATAATTCAATTATTAAAAAGAATTGTAAAAGATGCTTTGTGAAACTTATTACTTTAAAGTATATGGTTTAATAAAATTTGGCTTTGTGCAAAAGAACTCCAGTAAGCTTCTCCTTTGGAAAGCCCTCATAAGCATTACTTTCCCGACTTCTTGAGTACTTTTGTACTCACGCGTATACACACCTTGTCAAATCACCAGGAGAGAACTTCACCCGGGTACGTAGCTGAAGATGGTGAGTCTCTACCCGAGGAGTTTAGAGGAGGATTGCCAGATATCTAGTCAGCTGGCTTACTGCCGTCAAATCGCTTTGTGGCGTTTTTGGTGTTCGCTATTGTTGTTTTTGCTTTGTTTCCATTGTCGTGTCTCCGGTCTTTTAATGACCGAGTATTGTATAATAAGTGGCCTTGTGGCCCGTCACTTGCAGATTAATTATGTTGAAATTTACGTTATGTTCTCGGCAAATGAAGTATCAACCGTTGAATCATGTGTACTTAGCTAACTTGATCTCGGGACTAAAATGCGGAGTATACACAGGTGAGATTTGGGATAACTAAGTCCAGGGTCTCCTGCCAGGCTGGCAAGGGATGGTACAAAATTGTCAAGTTCATTGCGTTCATGGAGGAACTCATAGAGTTGTTACAATGGGATGTTACTTCAGCGCTATGCATTATTTTAAATAACTATCAAAATTGCTTTTTATAAAGTTTCATTTTTCAATCTATTACTCAAGATTTGCAATTCAAATTGGCTTGATGCAAAATAGCTATAAGCGACTTTCCCTTTGACATACCGTGCATATATTATAGGTTTTGCAAAAAAGCCTTGTAGAGTAAGTGATGTACTCAACTTGCTTATTATTGTTATTTTGGGGTGGAGAATCAAAATACCCCTTTGATGAAACTAACATTGACATAGGTTATAGGGATATCAATGATGAGCTTTTCTAGGATTTGCATTGTCGGGTTGTGCATGCAGGGAATAATGGGTTAAAGGCGGTACTACAAGATAAAAAATATTTCTAGTGCAAAGGTTTTATTTTGGTTGTAAGAGATAGTATGTATAAAATTGGCTTTCCATTGTAATATGTAAAAAATATTATGTATGGTTGTGATCTCAATTTGTGGAAGTGCGTCTTAGCTAGTGATCATAGGAGTAGTAATCTTGAATGCATATTAGAACCTTTCTTTTCTCGATATACATAAGGAGTTATCATAAAAAGTGAGAGTATCACACAGTTTGTATCGTAGAAACCATACTGACTCATTGGAAAACCCTAGAAAGAATGGATGCGTTTACTATGGAAATTGGAAAATTCTAAAAAGTTATTTTCTCTTTAAAAGAAAGATATAAAAGAATAACATTAGTACTATGCATATTCTTCCATACATTAGATTTTCTATGAGTATTATTTTCCCTATACGATTCCTCCTCTTATCTATATTCTCAATAAATCTACTAACAATTTCTTTTAACAAAAATAATTTTATTAACTTAACTTCAAAGCCTCGAGTATCCTCGAGCACCATTGAAAGAATGTTGGGTCTCTGGAGTCTCCCTACTGGCGATGCTTCATGAAGAGACAATATCATTAGGTTGAATAAGCAATAGACTAGGCTAGGCTAAAACCCATGCATACTAAATCTAGTACTCTGGTTATTTCACTGCATTGTTGGAATTTTCTTTGGTTATAACTTCTTTTGTATCTTCTGTTGCATGGAGTTACTCTCGTGGGTTGCTTAAACTCATCGTTAAAATGCCACAATGAGACATCCCAAATTAATGAAGAAATGTTTAGTTAAGAAAATTTTTCCATAAACAGGTGGCATAATATTAAAATCAAAATAAATGAAACTAAACCACTTTCTCTACAAATTGTAGACATTTCTAATGTTATTAAATCTTAGTGCTTGGGAAGTTGCTTATTGTAACACCTCCAAAATTTTGCTTTTTGTCTTAAATTCATGTGTGATTTGTGCGACTTCTGGGTGAATTTTTGGAATTTTCCTGGAATTTATTTGGATTTATTTGGAATTTATTTGAATTTATTCCATTTTGAAATAATTAAAGAATTAAACTTTAGAAAATAAAATTTTGTTGGGAAATATATTCTCTTATTTGAGTCCCAACATGCCTAAAATATTTTCCGTAATTCTTCCGAATTTTTCTGAAGTCTTTGCTATTTTTAATGAATTAAATGAATTAATGGAAATTATTTTTTAAATATTAATTACTTGGGAAAATCGAAGTCGGGTCAAGATCTGCTTCATCCGACCGAAGTCGTAAACCTCAGTCGGACTTTCGAAGTCCGACCGCGAAGCCAATGCGTGAGTTCTGGCCGAATCCGCGATCCAAACATCCTAACTATTGTGGGACCGCTTGGGATCGGGATCAGTAACTACCAAATCCACGCCGCAGACCGCTTCGATCCGGACCGCGGCGCTGCCGAGCCAAAATATCGTGGGCCGTTGATCGCGCTTATTGCACTGGACGGTTCTCCGTTGCTTCGTTCTCCGCCCCGAAAGTCCGGAAGCCAGGATCTCGCCACGCCGCGCTCGCGCTGGCGCGCGCGCAGGGATTAGGTTTTTGTTTTTCGCGAGCCGAGGCTATTTAATGCCCGGATCACACTTTAGGAATCATTTGACCTTGGCGCGGCACTGCTGTTCTAAGCCGTCGCCGCAGTGCCCTCGATGGGCGCTTCGCAATCTTTGCCATGATAAGCTCGCGAGTTGTAGCACTCCTCGCCCGGCCGCGGTTTTATGCTTAGCTCCACCGGGCCTCGTCCGTCCCTCGCCACTTGTGATGACCCCAGATCCTGACTCACTGCGCGGCGAGACGCACCCGAAGGGGACCTCTCACTCGCCGGAGAAGCTCCGCAGACGCTGCTGTTGCCGTGGTCGCCCGTCCCGCTCTCACCCGGGCCAGGCCGGCTACCAGCCAGACGCTATCGCCGCCGCTCGAAAGCTTCTCGGCGTCCGATCAAGATCCAACGTCCCCGCATTGGCGCCACGCTATCTGCACAGTGAGATTCTCGGCTCCCGAAAACCACTAGATCCAATCTTGACAAACCGATCTAGATTCAACGGTTCAGATCAAACGCTGCGTTAACTCCAAACGCTGCGTGAGACTCGGGATCTAATACGGGCCGTTGAATTTCAAATCAACGGGCAGAGATTGCGCCACATGTCCGGGAAAATTTGGTCGACCGCCGTGATCGGGCCGCTGGCGAATCCCACCAGCTAGCCGCAGTGTCGTGTAACCGACACAGCCGAAGGGCTCACGATGTCACGTGAGCATCGCTCTGCCGAAAGGCCGACGTCGAGAATGACGTCTACGGGGCTGGTCCCACCACATCATTATTGCTGGTCATTGGTGGCCGAAAGCCTCATTGGCACGACGCCAAGCCAGTAACGCTACCCGAAAGTGGGACTCGCTTTGTACTCACAAGTGACAGGAGGAGCCGTGGACCGAGGTCCACTGTGAGAACTCACGGCCAAAGCGTGGGACCAAGTCCATGGGACCGGCCGACGTCCACCCAACCAATCAGCGGTTAAGCCACGTGTCCAGCGTCGACACGCCTTAATAGTAATTTCGAAAAAGAAAATGATTTATTAATTCAATAAGGATTTCGTGATTTTTGTTTCAAACTTCTAAACGGCTTATAACCACTCGCTTTGCGTTTCAACTCCGATTTGAGTGATTCCAAATTTCTAAATTTGTATAAAATTGAGATCTACTTAAATATGAATTTTATTTTATTTTTGGACTAAAGTTTTTTCTTCTGTAAAATTATTTAATTGATTATTTAAACTTTAAATAATCATGACTTTTTGTATTTTAACTCCAAATTTAACGATTCCGGTTTCTAAAAATCTCATAAAATTATGTTCTCTCTGCTTATGGATTTTATTTTGGATGTTTGGATACTTTTTACTCATTGTTTATTCGTGAATTTGCTATTTGCACGCTTTACGAGTAGACGTTGAAGTGCCGGAGGGATTCGAAGAAGAAGTATTGACTCAGGATCCAACTCAAGACCAAGAACGAGTACTTTTTGAAGGCAAGTTGTGCTTTGACAATGTTGATCCTATTTTGAAACTTATTTTGATTTAACCTATTGCATGCTAGTTCAATTAGAAAATACTTTATTTAAACTATCTCAGGGGTTAGATAAATACCAATTTGTCGTATGACACCTTGATTATTTAAATATGTGCTATGACCCTTGTCACCCTAGCTTGTGGATTACTAGTTGGACATTATTAAATTGCCAAACATGGGTTTTAGACCAGATTTGTAGTATAATCGCTTTAGTACCTGCTACGTGCTCAGCAGATTTTTTGGACAATCAAATGTTAATATTGACTTAATGATATATTGAACCTGCTTTTGGAAAGGTATCATGTGATGTTGATGGCACGTGGTGCATGGTAGTAATCAAGCGGGGTTTGATAAATAGTTTTCGGCTAGGGGCATGTGGCAAGAATGATCAGGTGGGCCAGTTGTGGTAATCGGGGATGTTGATTTGGTTCTTGGTAGTCTTACCCTGGTCACCCCTAAGGACTTCACCTTGCAAGCCTTTGGAACTGGTCTAACGTGGCAACCACTATTAGTGCGTCGGTGAATGGACGGACCTAGTTGACTAAGTTGCTAATAACGTGCACTGGGACCTCGGGAGGTCAACTACACCTTGTGTAGTGTGGTTAAATGCGGGGGAGCGTCATAGGGCCGAGGCCAGTACCCATCTAACGGTTGATTGGCCTAAACCTCGCCTTAGCTAAGGGGAAGGGTTAGTGTGCAATAACTTAGGGAGGCTCTAATTGTATTGTTATGAAGTTCCAGAAAGACTTTGTTACGGAACTCGCCTTTGTATCAGTGTTATGACTTGTATCTTGTGGGTAAAGTGCATAACCTCTGGGCAGAGTGTACAATCTATTCGAATATGACCGTGTCCCGCGGTATTGGACATCGCTCAGAATTACAAATCAAGGGTTAGATTTTCTCAAAAATAACTTTGGGTTTGAAAGGTTGGGTTGGATTAATAATGATGTTGGAAATGTGGATTAGGATGGGAAAGATGTTTATTAAACTCCTTGAAAAGTTACCTATGCTATACTTGTTTCTACTTTGCTTTGAATCTACTTATACTACTTGTCAAATGTCAAGCATCGTAAATATACCTTGAGCTATTCCTTTCTTTGTACCAAGCCATGCATATAGTATATTAGCCTCAGACTTCCTGGCAGATGACTTGCCGAGTACCAAGTACTCACCCTTGCCACAATACAACACCGGGCTTGAAGAGTGATAGACTACACCAGCCTGGAGGAGGAGCTCCAAGAGGATCCGTGCCATACATAGGGGAGCGAGCCCAGCCATGGGGCTGCCTGTAGAGAGCAATCGATGGCGCCACGACTTATTTGATTTTCCGTCGCTACTATT